>CM059259.1:24472319-26909819 GCA_030347555.1 Lablab purpureus
TCTTCTTCTTCTTCTTCTTACTTCTTCTTCTTCTTCTTCTTCTTAACCTTAGCCTTGTATTCTTAACCTTGCTTCTTCTTCTTCTTCTTAGCCTTCTTCTTACTCTTCTTCTTCTTCTTCTTCTTCTTCTTCTTCTTCTTCTTCTTCTTCTTCTTAGCTTCTTCTTCTTCTTCTTCTTACTTACTTGCTTCTTCTTCTTCTTCTTCTTAGCACTTCTTCTTAACTGCTTCTTCTTCTTCTTCTTAACTTCTGTAACTTCTTCTTCTTGCTTCTTCTTCTTCTTCTTAACTTCTTACTGTCTTCTTCTTACCTTCTTCTTCTTCTTCTTCTTCTTCTTCTTCTTCTTCTTCTTCTTCTTCTTCTTCTTCTTCTTCTTCTTCTTCTTCTTAACTTTACCTTGCTTCTTCTTCTTCTACTTCTTCTTCTTCTTCTTCTTCTTCTTCTTCTTCTTCTTCTTCTTCTTCTTTCTTCTTCTTCTTCTTCTTCTTCTTCTTCTTCTTCTTCTTCTTCTTCTTCTTCTTCTTCTTCTTCTTCTTCTTCTTCTTACCTTCTTCTTCTTCTTTGCCTTCTTCTTCTTCTTCTTCTTCTTCTTCTTCTTCTTCTTCCTTCTTTCTTCTTCTTCTTCTTCTTCTTCTTCTTCTTCTTCTTCTTCTTCTTCTTCTTCTTCTTCTTCTTCTTTCTTTCCTTCTTCTTCTTCTTCTTCTTACTTCTTCTTCTTCTTCTTTACTTCTTCTTCTTCTTCTTCTTCTTCTTCTTCTTCTTCTTCTTCTTCTTCTTCTTCTTCTTCTTCTTCTTCTTCTTCTTCTTCTTCTTCTTCTTCTTCTTCTCTTCTTTCTTCTTATCTTCTTCTTCTTCTTTCTTCTTCTTCTTCTTTCTTCTTCTTCTTCTTCTTCTTCTTCTTCTTCTTCTTCTTCTTCTTCTTCTTCTTCTTCTTCTTCTTCTTCTTCTTCTTCTTCTTCTTCTTCTTCTTCTTACCTTCTTCTTCTTCTTCTTCCTTCTTACTTCCTTCTTCTTCTTCTTCTTCTTCTTCCTTCTTCTTCTTCTTCTTCTTCTTCTTCTTCTTCTTCTTCTTCTTCTTCTTCTTCTTCTTCTTCTTCTTCTTCTTCTTCTCCTTCTTCTTCTTCTTCTTCCTTCTTACCTTCTTCTTCTTCTTCTTCTTCTTCTTCTTCTTCTTCTTCTTCTTCTTCTTCTTCTTCTTCTTCTTCTTCTTCTTCTTCTTCTTCTTCTTCTTCTTCTTCTTCTTCTTCTTCTTCTTCTTCTTCCTTCTTCTTCTTCTTCTTCTTCTTCTTCTTCTTCTTCTTCTTCTTCTTCTTCTTCTTCTTCTTCTTCTTCTTCTTCTTCTTCTTCTTCTTCTTCTTCTTCTTCTTCTTCTTCTTCTTCTTCTTCTTTTTGTATATTTTTTTTATATTTTCATCTAATTGAATCTTAAACCTAATATATTCATTTAAGGTGATATGAAAAATTAATTTTATATAAGCAAAAAAGATAATTAAACAAAATTTATGAATTTTCTAAAATCTGGTACTAAAATTACGAAGAACTTACCGATCAAAATGTAATTTTAGAAATGATTTATTTATTTTTTGTGTGTGTTAAAGAATTAGGACATTCTCCAAATCAGATTTTTAATTGGGATTTTTCAAGTGGATCCTTCTTATGCGCGTAATTAGCACCTCTAAAATATTTACGAATTGGGTCTTATCAATAATCTTACATCGTTATACTTTTTTAATAATTTTTATTTATGGAAAAGTGGTGCAGATTAAAAATGTGTAAAAAATAAATTATTTTAATTTAGTGTCAATACTTAATGAATTAAGATCAATGTTGGAATTACTTTTATATAAATCTTGAACTTTTCGCGTCGATCTGAATATATTTGGTGTTGAAATTATTTTACTCAATGATATATGATATTTATTGTTCGTATTTTTGAAATATTACTAGTATGAACATGATTTTGTTTTGACACAACTTCTATTTATTTTTATTGTAAGAAGATTCATAATACTTCCTTTTCCATTTTTATTGATGAAAATCAGAATAAAGGGGATAAGGAACTATTGCTACAGATTCATAATTCAGAGTAGAATTTTATGCAGACAACTAAACCAGAATTATTATTGAAACAAATTCTATGGTGGTTATATATAAATCAACAAAATTTATCATTCAAAACAATTTTATAATGCAAAGTAAAAATTTCATGAGTGCAAAAGATTAACATATGGTAAATGTCAATGGCAAAATTATACACCAGCTTCACAGCTTCAGCTACCTCTTCAATGACTTTAGACAGCCAGAAACAAAAAAAATAAAACAGTGTCAACTGGTATTGAAATTGCTCTACTGCACTTTCCAATGTCAACTGGATGATGATCAGGAATGCACAAATACCCTTCTTCGGTCTGACATCAAAGTATTCATTCGGTGAAGCTCACTCTGAACACTCCTCCCAGGCACTTCAGCAATGAATCTGTCAAAGTCAGACCTTACTCCATCAAGAGTATAACATGCACTCTGATTTGTTGTTCTGCAATGTTCTTGTTGCCAATAATTTGAGCAGCCACCATAGACCCGATAATAGCCTTCATTTCTAGCACATAAGGGAACAGTAGTATGCATTCTTCTACCATGTTCTTCTTGAAAATAATTTGACTTCCCACCATTAACCCAATACCGTTCATTTCTAGCATCAAGTGATACACGAAAATTTTCCGTTGTTCTAACATGATATGTCAGAGAGTATCTAACATCGGTTGGTATTGACCATGGTTGCAAAGTTTGCAGTGGCTGCATTGGTTGCAATATTCTTGGATCAAGTGGTGAGGGAACAGTTTCCATTGTTCTAACATGATCTGTCATAGAGTATCTGACATTAGCAGATGCTGACCATTGTTGCAAAGATTGCAACGGCTCCATTGGTTGCAATCTTCTCGGAGGGCCTAGACTCATACTAAGAGCAGAATAACCACCAGAAGGAGGACCTCTTCCATGTACTTCTGCCATGCTACTTAAGTGACCCCCAGTAATTGAAGTACGCCTATTTGTTGAGGCAAGTATTGATGTCTCTTCTTTCATGTTTAGAAAATGACTTGTTTCAGGATAATAATTGAAATGAGCTGAAGTTGGTAATTGCTCCACATCATTCTCAATCTCTTCAATTGGGAGATCTATTTGTTGTCTAGAAACCATCATTTGTTTTCTTGTCTTCGTACGCTTTCGCTTAGCTTTAGGAATGTAGACAAACTTGTATGTGCAGCACTTACCAAGTGGAAAGGGTTCATCACATCTATAACTATCACCTCTCTTATTATTGTAACCAGGGTAATCTTCTCTATTGAACTCAGCACACTCAATCAATGTCAAAAAGCATTGTGAAGCAAGATTCTCAATCTTCCAGTGGGTAAAAGGTGCTGTAGTTTTATGACTGACGTGAATTTCACCATTGGCTCGAAGCATGCGACTTGCATTGTTGAAGAATCCAAGCACAAGGGCTTTATGCATCCTGTAAATTCATGAAGAAACACAAAAAAACACCGCATGCAATCACGTAGAGGGTTGATAAGAATTTCAAAATTAAAAAACATGTTTCATAAACAAAGAAATCTAACATAACTGAATATATAAACCAGCAAGTCTGCTAAAACTAGTAATGTACAGAACAAAACATGAAATTCATGTTCTCATTTCCAGCCTTCCACAAAGAAGAGAGAACCAGGCTAAACTCCTACCCTACATTCTTATTTTAGCCTAAGATCAGCAAGGCAAAACCAAGAACATCCCGAATATATTTTTGTTCCTCATGAAGTACTAAAGATATTAATCAGTCGACAAACTGAATTGTACTAGAAAACTCACTTGATCAGCGATGTGCTATCTTCCCTCCCATGAAAGCCAGCATGAGGAAAATTGAATATAACTCGATCAAACCTTCGCATTTTTAAGTCCGAATGAAGCTTCATTTTGGTTGCATCAACTCCATGTAATAGGCATGCTCCCAGCTTGTGCAAGTCATCTAAATTTGACTTTGCATTCTTGTACATCTTGGTGACATTATCTACATGTGAGAGATCATTTGGATTTTGAACACGTGAGCAATGTGACTCTAAAAGGTACCTCTCATTTTCATTCATCAGCTTTCCACGTTGTCCTAGCAAGCACATTCAAAACTAGAGCAAAATAGATAGATACATAGATAGATATACTAAGATGGATGGATGGATAGAACAAAACATTAAACAGCATAAACAACACTACAAAACAAGGAACAAAGAATCAAGGAAATAATTAAAAATAATGCATTCGATGATTGCAATAAAAATACATCACCATTCAACAGAAGCACTTCCACAAATTGTGGAGAATGAGAACCTAGTAGAAAGCTGAAAAAAGGACAAAGTTGCAAACACAAAATTGAAATGGCTTCACCGCCAAAATATGACAAAATGCAAAATGTCTTCATTTTACTAGAAACGTTACAAAATCACGCAAAAGACTTCCGACTGATATATGTCCAGCTGCAACAGTCTTGTTCTATTGGTATGCTTAAATAGTTTGTAACTAACATTTTGGCAATGGAGTCTAGCTTTTTAGGATCATGTAATATCAAGGAAGGCGACAAAAATGCTGCACAGCATTGCTAACAAATTTAAAACGTTTCAACAAGAAAATACCTTCCATCATCTTCAAAACAACCAAACAAAAACAAAAATAATATCATAAACCAAGAATAAAAACACATTAGGGTTTACTTTGTGAATAATGAGTCTGTCATATAGAAAGAAGAACCACACATGATCAAACCCCAAGGCGCATTGCATTTTAAAGAGCAAAGCATAAACTATTTCCTCGCACATTTCTCAAAACCCGACGTACCAAGATTGAAACTTTTTCACGGAAACGTGCTGCACAAGCCAAAAGCAGGAACACAAAGCTAAAGGGTAAGAGAGAGAGAGAGACCGTAGGAGTTGAGAGAGGAAGCAACGATGTTGGCTGCAGAGCCAAAAGATTTGGCGAGGGAAAGAGAGAAAGAGAAATCACCCTCTCCCACCAGCAGTATTTGGTGATCACTGGAATAATGGGTTACCCATTTCGCGCTATCTTCTTCTTCTTCTTCTTCTTCTTGAATAGTGTCGAATTGGTTCTTTGTTTCCTCCATGCTGAAGATAGCAAGAGTGTGTAGGAAGAACAATAGCTACCAGCACCACTGCACCCTTTTTATAGCTGAATATATGAACTTGAATGTTATGACCGTTGGATAATAATGGGAAAATGGAGTGCAAGAGTCTCGTTCTGCAAGCTGCATTGTAAAAGTAATATTTGTTTCTATTCTTTCGTAACAAATGGGCAATAAAAGTATTCTTTTATGATTTGAAAAGTGTGAAAATAGTAAGTTTTGGTCCGTAGTGTTCATACTTTTATTACTTAAAAAATTTGAAATTGTTTTTGCTGGTTCGAAGTATATCCTGTCACATATTTCAAACTCTTCAAGTAGATAATAATATTTATTTATCTTATGATAAATAGTAATGACTAAAAGTATAATTTATATAACATCCTAAAATTAAATCTACTAGACATGTAAACGTATTTATATATATATATATATATATATTTATATATATATATATATATATATATATATAATTATTATTTTGAAAACACTGAACTATTAAAAGGAAAAAAAACATTTAGCATTTCAAAGTAATCCTATAAAAAAGGAATATAAAATTGTTACGGTGACTATAACGTTATTTTTTCACATTATTATGATATAAACCCAAACTAATAATAATAATAATAATAATAACAATAATAATAATAAAATAGGGGTAAATTAATATAAACATGTTGAATAACTTCTCACGTATAATCTCATAATATATTATAATCTACACCTGTATCATATAGCTGGAATAACATTTTACACATGTCGGCATCAAATATTTTTACATAATTTTTTATTTAAATTAAATTTTTATTTCTAATAATATGTCTTTTTATTGTATGTTGCGTGGCTAAGTTAAGACACATAATTTATTCACTTAACCTCCCACATCCTAGTCTATTTTTTAATAAATACTATTAATTTTTCACTCTATACTATTCTATATTTATTCTTCTCTACTCCTTCTAACAAACAATAGAACAACTATTTTGTTGTATGTTTTTTCTATTCTATTTTTTTTTTAATTTTTCAAAAACATGTTTTGACTACTTTCGTCTTAATATTTTTTGTGTATGTTTTATCTAAATTATGATATGTGTTTTTTATCATTTACTCATTATTTTCTCTCACTCCAATATTTTAATGCATGACTTTTCTTCGTTTTGATAAGCTTAGAAGTTACATTGACTTAAGATTTGAACCCCTCTAAATCAACCATGTAAAATCTCTCACCTCACATTTATTTCAATTTTGAATTTCAAATTTCAACAACAATTCCTTGATTGAGATCTTTTGTTGCAATTTGAACTTTTGTTGGTTTAAAGTAAGATCTTTTGGATGATAAATACTTCAATTTTACTTTTGTCAATTGATGTCAACTCATACTACGTAAAAGAGTAACAACAACCACAACAATTCGATTGTGACTTAGCTCAAGGGACAATTGATATCACTCACAACAAAACATGTTCAGAACATGAGGTTTGAACCATCATTTAGAATGAAGAAGATTTGTACTATTGAGGTTGTGATTAACAAACTCAAACATGAAAACGTCCTTGCTGAGGTAGTTTTTTTTATTATATCACTTAACAAGTAATAATATTACATTACCTCTAACTAATCTTTTTTAAATTGAGCAAAATGTGTGCATAAAAACTGGATGTGGACTTGATCATTTCACTTGCACAAGTATTTATTCATAGTGCAAGTATTTATTCATTGTATCTTAAGCCAAATATAAATGTTATATATTTCTTATAATCTGATTTTGCTAATACTTCATTTATATTTTATTGTTTCTATAAGACTAGTTACAAAAATTTTGTGATAATGACGTGGACTCTATAATGGATAATGTTGTTAGCAATTCTAATGGGTTAAAATTTTTGTGATAATAACTTGGACTCTATAATGGATAATGTTGTTAGCAATTCTAATGGGTTACATGACCTCAGACTCTTTAAGAGTTGTCATTTCAATGATTCAAAAGGGTAAATATACATTAACAAAACAATTTTAATTCACATAACAAATGTTGTATCTCAAAGTTATTATAAAACTTGAATTTGTTATTCTCAATCTTATTCTTATGTGTTAATAGTAGAGCTGTCAAAATAGGCCTGACTCGATGGACTGATCCGTATAGCCTATGATGTAGGTCAGGTCAGGCTTAAAAAATTGTAGCCTAAATAACAATAAGCATTTTTTAGCCTAGCCCATTTGACCCGATGTCTATATGGGCCAAGGCCAAGCTGGCCCGGCTGGCCCGTAGGCTAATGGGCTGATCTGTTTATTTTTTATATTAATTTTTTGTTCTTAATTGTTATGTTGTCATACACCCTATTGTCTTAGAGTCTTTGTTCTTTTCTTCATCTCTTCTCTTCCTTTCTCACAAGCTCTTTCATCTTCTCTAGTGCACTGCTCCTGTTTCCTTGTATCACCTTCACCACCACAATTTCACACTTCCGCCATAACTTTTCTATTTCACATTAGGTTAGGTTCTTCCTTATTTTTTGTTAATTTATACTATCATTTTTTGTATTTCTAATCAAAACTTTATATCTGCTTTTGTTTTCCTCGTATAATCATGAGTTTGTGTTATTTTGTTAATATTTGTTGAGTTATATAAAGTAAAATTATTATAAGTACTAAAAAAGTTTTTATGTTTTTTTATCTCTTGCATTGCAGAATTCTTATTTCCTATGACAACATCAGGAATTACTCTTTTTTATCTATATTTATATAAATATTTTTAACTAATTGGTTGTTATCCTTTGCAGTAAACAAATCCTGGAGTATTGGAAGTGTTTGACTGTCTTGGAAGTGCTTAGTAGACGATCTAAGTTTGTTTTATAAGTTGCTCAAATGCGAACAATTTTACACAAACTTTCATATAAATATATTGTCTATTTATATATTATTTACTGTTGACAAAAATATTATATTATGGATATGTTGTTTAGTAGGTGTTTGACTCTTTTTGAAGTATTTAGTATGTGCTCTAAGTTTGTTTTACAAGTTGTTCAAATGTAAATAATTTTATACAGACATTTATGTAAATATATTATATATTTATATTTATATTGTTGATAAAAAATTATATTATGGATATATTGTAATATTTTTTTAATTTTTAATTAGGCTAAAAATGGCTCGTTGACCTAACATAGGGTCAGACTAAGCTAAAAATAATGACCTGTTTTAAAATATAGGTCAAATTAGACTATAAGATTTTCTGAATTTGGCCCGTAAGTTCAGGTCAAACTAAGCCGTATCGTCTGTTTTGACAGCTCTAATTAATAATCATAAACTAATGTTGCAACAAATATAAGAAGTGACAAATATACATGAAAAATATCAAAACTAAGAAAGAATGAAGATCTTGAATTCATGTACTCTAGATGAATTTTGAACATGTGAAATTGATCTATTATTAAATTTTAATTATTTTAATTTATATTTTAATGTTTGTAATGATGTATGATACACTATCTTGGTTGTTTAAATAGTATTGGTATGCTTTATGAAGATATATATTGTTTAATGTTATGTATGGTTTATTAAATATATAAGTTGCTTTTAGACTTATAATACTTTATGCCACTACTACAGTATTAGGAATTAACGTCGGTATTTTACGTCGGTTAAACTACAAACGACGTAGAAAGTATTTTGCAGGGGATTTCACGTCGGTTTTGGGAAGAACCGACGTAGAATGTGTTTGAGACACACATTCCACGTCGGTTATTACACAACCGACGTAGAATGTCTCACATATGTCTCAGAGGCCCACGGTTCCACACTCTTCCTCCATAGCCTGTGGCCTTCATTCTCATCTCCTGGTCTCCAGTGAGATGAACCCTAATTCCAATTGGTCCCAATAGCTTCTAATTCCACCATTTCTCCCTCTCATTCTTTCAATCTTCAAACCAATTCATTATCACTAACTCTCATTAACCCTTATTCATTCCCATTCTCATTTTCCCACACGACAAAAACATCATGGGTGTCAAAGGTTTCGTAGAGGGAGGCATCGCTTCCATCATCGCCGGATGTTCCACTCACCCACTTGATCTAATCAAGGTCCGCATGCAGCTCCAGGGCGAAACCACCGCTCCCAAACCTGTTCACAACCTCCGACCCGCACTCGCCTTCCAAACCAATTAAAACATCCACGTGGCAGCGATTCCGCAGACCCGCGTGGGCCCCATCGCGGTCGGCGTCCGCCTCGTCCAGCAAGAAGGCCTTGCCGCCCTCTTCTCCGACGTCTCCGCCACCGTCCTCCGCCAGACGCTCTACTCTACCACCCGCATGGGTCTCTACGACGTCCCGAAGACCAAGTGGACCAACCTCGCCGCCGGCACCATGCCGCTAGGCCGCGAAGATCGAGGCCGGCCTCATCGGCTGGCGGCATCGGAGCCGCCGTCGGGAACCCGGCCGACGTCGCCATGGTTCGAATGCAGGCCAACGGCCGCCTCCCGCCGGCGCAGCGGCGCAACTACAAGTCTGTCGTCGACGCCATCACACGAATGGCGCGACAAGAGGGCATTACTAGCCTGTGGAGAGGTTCATCGCTTACGGTGAACCGCGCCATGCTCGTGACCGCGTCGCAGCTTGCGTCGTATGACCAGTTCAAGGAGATGATTCTCGAGAGGGGCGTGATGCGCGATGGGCTCGGGACCCACGTCACGGCGAGCTTCGCGGGCGGGGTTCGTGGCGGCGGTTGCGTCGAACCCCGTGGACGTGATCAAGACGAGGGTGATGAACATGAAGGTGGAGCCCGGGGCGGCTCCGCCCTACGCCGGCGCGTTGGATTGTGCTCTGAAGACGGTGCGCGCGGAGGGGCCTATGGCCCTCTACAAGGGTTTCATACCTACTCTACAAGTCTGAGACACTTTCAACGTCGGTTCTTGCCTTAACCGACGTGGAAAGTCCTGTGATTTTCAACGTCGGTTCAATTTGAACCGACGTTGAAAATATTACTTTTTACGTCGCCTCTTTCAACGTCGGTTTTTTGATCGACGTAAAATGATTCCCAGAACCGACGTGGAAAGTGGTTGTTGTGGCAGTGTGCTTTAGTTCTTCACTCACCATTTGTTGATTCATGAAATCAGTATTGAGATTAATTTCATGTTCTCAAAAGTAATGGAATGTGAGCTAAAACAAATTTAAATGAAAATTTCAATTATTTCTATATTTCAATTCTAAATTGCAATACTTTCAGTTATTCTAAACATTATACATACCTACGTCTTTAAATGGTATTACCTTTTTACTAATTTTCTATCGAATTTTATATGGCATGTGGTATGTTTGAATCTATTTTTTAAAATGTTTTTATTTCACTAAACTTCTTTCAACATCAACCAATACGCATGCAAAAATCAGAACTTTTACCTGCTTAAATGAATTATATTATGTCTTATGGTATCTTTGTTGTGCTTCTTTATTAAATAGTTCACACGTAATAATTTGAGTGTTTATTATTTTCTCTTAGGTGACTAAAGACATAAAATTAATTTAATTAATTCTAGGTAATTTGGTGCTTAAAAAATATCTTATATCAAAACCTTCAATTCCCATAATGCATAAATTTCATCAAAAACTTTCAACCATCTTTTCTAAACATCAACCTATAAAATAAAAGTCCCTGCATGTTATCATCATGTTGATTCACTCAGAAAGAATTAATACAAAGCTTCCACATGTGAAGAAAATGAAAATAAGAGATAAAACTAATTTTATGAAAATAATGAACTCCCTGTATCAAGATTTTTATTTTGATGGGTTTATAATTATCTATTTTTAAACATGGTCTCAAAATGTAATGTCACTAAAATATAATATACGATCCACTTAGAAACTTAGAAAAAAATATAACTATAAAGATTTATAATTTTAAAGAGATGAAATTTTATAATGAATGAAAAAACAAACCATTCTAAACTTAATTATAATATTTTTAAAATACATATTCATTCTCTATTAAATTCAAATTGTATCCTCTAAATTCAATTAGGGTTTTCAATTTTAGATTTTAGAAAGATAAAAAATAAATAAAATATTTAACCTAAATGAAAAATTATTTATTTTGTAAGAAATAAAAAATTTGATTTCAAATTTAAAAAATAAAAACAAAATATAAATATCAAAACTAAACATGGCAAAGCAGGCTAGGTCTAGCAAATTGGATAATATATTGCTTCATTTTGATCCATCGATTCAATTTTTTAAATTAAAATTAAAAATAAAAAATTATGTTAAATTTTTAACTTTTTTATTATATTATTTATAGGATATAAATATATAATAATGTTATAATTTAAATAATTAATACTTTAAATAAAATTTTAATTATTAATTATAATAAATTAATTTAATATATAAAAATAATTATTATTTTAATTTATCTAATGAGAAATATTAATTAATTAATTAATTAATTAAAAATTTAGAAAATATTTAAATATCTTTTAATGTATATGTACGCATATATTAAAATAAAAACAATTTTTTTAGAAAAATACAAAAAAAAAACTAGTAGAACAAGTCAAAATAAGTTAGTTCCATTCCATCTTATTTTTTTATAGAACAAACCAAATCAAAATAAAAACTTACTTATCTTATATATACTTAAAATAATTTACTTTGGAGTGTATATTTTTTTTATATAAAAAACAAGATTCAAACTTAAAATCTTGTATAAATTACTCAAAATCTGTACTGAGGCAAATTTGTGAGTATTAATATTCATACAAAAATTATGAGTTCATACAGGAACTATGAGGACAACTGAGGTATTATGATATTTTACTATGTCATATTTATATAGTATATGAATTTCAAATAAAAATGTTTCACAGATAAACTAATTCTATAATTTTAAATAATATTGCTTTAACTATAGTATATGACAAGCATTATATAATATAAGCTTTCTCTGAGTCTCATATTTTTGTTTCAAATAACTTATCAGTATTGATATATTGTTTTTAATGTGTTTGGAGAGTGAAACAATGTACTTATGTCAAAATATTACTTTGTAAGTTTGATAATCTTTTAATGGACATTTTGTTGGTTATAAATATTGGCTGTGCGGCCTGGTTATAATTAAGAATGATAATATATATATATATATATATATATATATATATATATATATATATATATATATATATATATATATATATTTATTTATTTTTGTTCAACGGTTTTTTGAAATTCTATAAACAGATGATTGACCAATTTTATTTTTATAAATTTTTATCTTTTTGTAATGGTTACATATATTGAAAAATTGTTATATTTCATATTTGAAAAAACAACTTGGAACTAAGGGAGTTAAGAGGGATTTCTATCATAACTATAAATAAGTAAGTTAGATTTTTTTCTTTTTAAAAATATTTAGAAAATTATGAAATTATAACTAAAGGAGACATATGTTAAAATGTTACTTAGGTGTGAGGTGAAGAAATAGTTAAGAGTCAAGAGTATTTTTGAAGAGTAAAATATTTAAGGAATTTAGGTTAGAATTTATTATTAAAAATAAAACTATTTTTAGTTTGTGATAATATTTGTTTATTTGAAAAATCTAAGATTGATAAAAGAACATATTTTAAGACGTATATGCATTATCATCTTCAAGATCATGTGATAATTTGAGATAGGTATTTTGTATATGTGAGATGAGAAATGAAAGTTTCCTTTTATGAATGAGTAACTTGAAAGATTTGTATTATGTTGTAAGGAATGAAGGAATGTTTGTTAAAAGTTAAGAGATAACTAGAAAGAAAGAAAGAAGAAAATGATAATATATAGATGGTTATTAATCTATAGGATGGTTATTAATCTTTGCAATCTTTAAGTTAGTAACCTTTAAAATTTTGTATATACTACTATTTGTAAATAGGTTGGAGCATCAAAAATTTTCCCTTTAATATATTCTTTTATTTGATATTTGATAAAAAAAATGGAAGTTTCCTTCATGTTCGGGTTTTTTGTTTTTGTAATTTTTGTCCAAACAAAATTTTTAACCGTGTCATTTTTGTTGAAGTAAAAGATTCTTTTTCAGGTGAAATTTTGGCGATGCCATTTTTGCTCAAATGAAAGAATTTTTGCTCAAGCAAAAAGAGTGGCAATGTTGATGTGATTAAGACGGCAAGATTTTCACTCAAACAAGTTCTCACTAAGCAAAAATTGTCCAAAGGAGAAAGAATCTTTACAAATCAATTTTTGCTCAAGCGACTAGATGCACTCAAGCAAAAAATTCTTTAGAAGAGAGAGAACTTATTTTGCCTAAATTTTATTCAAGCAAAACTTAGTTAGAATGATCGGTTGTTTTAGAACCTTTCTCATCCATGAGAGAAAGGGAGGTTTCATAAAGATTATTGATACATATTATCTTGAAATGTGTGTATATTTTAAGATGAGGTGAGTGAAATCGAGTTGAGCTAAGAGTTGATACTCATAATCGACTTATACACATATTTAATGGTTGAGTTAAGCGAGGTAATAGTATGTAAATTCGTCCTTAATATGTTTGGTGTGCTCATGAAGATATAACTTATATTTAATGTGGTGAGATATATTCAATAAAATATTAGGTTTCAGTGATAGTTTCAATTATATAGACTAAATTACTCCGTAAAAAATAGTTGAAGAAAGAATTTCTAAAAATCATATCCAAAACTACTGAGATATCAGGATTTATGATTTAGACATTAGTTTCTATTTAAAAACATAACAAATAATTAATTTATTTTGGTAAGTGGTGAGATTAATAATTTTGATGAGTGGTAATTAAAAAGATATTTTAAAAAAAAATTAAAAGAGCATAATTTATTATTTATAACATTCCATAGGAGCACAGCTCTTACATGTGGCCTGCAAATTTTTCTATTTTAATAAAATCATGTACTAGTATTTCCTTTTGCTATTGAAAAAGAGTAAATTATCTTATACAGAATATCACTAAAACTGTTTAGATATTCAGATATAATTCATTTGCTTGCATAATACCTATTTATAATATAACACTGATATATGAAAGATTTTTTTAACATAATAACTAGTTGAAATTTACAAGGATAGAAATTGATGGAAGCTGGAAATGATATTTAATTTGAAGGAAAAAAATTTCTTCATTAAAAAATTATGTAATTGGCTAAAAAGAAAGATGACATTTATGAATTTATTTTTAGTGTATATATATATATATATAATAAATATAGATTGAAGTATTATGTTCTATTTTGATTTTGTTATTCAGTTTTATAACTAACATATATATTATTCTTGTTTCAGTGACTCGTTATAACTTAAATGTGGAGATTATCGAAGTTGAGCTTTCAATGTATTTTTGCGTGGAAGAAAATGGCTGTGTTGGGTATAATTAAAATAATAATTTCACTAAATTTTGAAATGATTAATATAATGATAAATTAATGGTTAGATATATTAGTAAATAATATTTATATATATTTCAAAACCCTAAACCCTAATATATATATATATATATTGTAACCTCTAATATCAGTTATGATGAATTTTTTATCATTATTTTCTATTGATTTTCAATTTTGAAAAGACTCATTTCGTGGTTAAAAAAATTAACTATCATCTTAAAGGTTTGATTGTTCAATGGAAGAAAGATATTTCAATGAGTAAAAGAAAATATATATTTTAATTAGTCATTAACGGAGGAGAGAAATTTTAATTAACCATTGTGTCAATGAACGAAAATAAATGACAAAATAATGATAATTGAATAATAAAAAATACAATCTAAGTCAATAAATTTTACAGTACAAAATATATGAATGAACTATTTATTTAGAGGCCATGAAGGGTATAATGTTACTCTACTGAGCTTTTACTCTAATGTGGGCCTGATTGGGCTTCATGTTGGATATCCAATACCTCAAACCCCTCCTCCTTGAAATTAGGGTATTTTATCTTACACTTTACAAAACTCTACTCCCTTTTAATTAAAAAAACTAAGTGTTGTATATATATATATTGTAACCTCTAACCCTTTCATGTTGTATAAGTATGATATTTTGATTGCAAAATAAATGTTTAAAAAAAACACTCTATCTTAAATGTGTTTCAAAAAACCTCTTACATAACATATTAAAATACTATTACCAAATGCAAATATTAGAAAACATTTATATTTAACAACTCTTAGTCTAATTTAAATTTACAAACTCAATTGAAATGAAAGGGAAAGATACCAATGAAAAAGAAAGATATCAAAAAATACTTATGAAAATAAATTATTTATCTTTAATTGTAAAAGTGTTTAGGAAGAAATTTAGTTTCTGGTTAAATAACATTACATGAAAAAGAAGAAGTTAAACCTAGTGTTTTTTTTTATATATCAAAGAAAAATATGTAGTTTTTTCTTTTGTTGAAAATGAGGCCATTCAAACATACTATTCTGACATCCTTAAAGGGTAAACAGAGAATGTGTGGGATCTGTTCAACTCATTCATCAGAACTTTCTCAAACATTACCACGTACGAATACCACCAAACATTCAAAATCCAAATCTCAATGTAGCTCCACTTTAGTTCCTAATATTCCTACCTTTTGTCAATACCCAGAAAAAAAAAGAAGAAAAACACATTGTCCCCACTACTAAATCAAAAGCTTCTTTATCCTTTCTTCACTTTCCTTAACCCATCACTCCACTAAGAACAATAAATACAAACACTTGTCATGATGATGATCTTGATCTTGATCTCTACATACATATCTTCCTCGTTGTTGTTTGTTTGAGTGGAGTGTGACATTTTTTAGCAGCATCTACTCATTGTCAACCATGCTTGCCCTTCCACCTCCACCTCCTCCTCCACCCCTAGCCACAAGAAGACAAACCAAGCAAGTCTCTCCTCACCAAATTGTCATATCAAAACACCCCATCAAACAACACTCTCAAGAACCAGAACCGCCAACAAAGTCAATTAGGCCACCACCACCACCACTAAGGCAGCCTCCATTTCAAAGGACCAACCCCATCATATGGTTTGCTGCAGTGTTGTGCCTCATATTCAGCCTTGTGCTCATCTTCTTTGGAGTAGCAACTTTGATCATCTTCCTAGGCCTCAAACCAAGGAACCCCACTTTTGACATCCCCAATGCAAATCTTAATTCAGTGTACTTTGACTCACCAGAATACTTCAATGGTGACTTCACCCTCCTTGCAAACATCACCAACCCCAACAGGAAAATGGATGTGAGGTTTGAGTCTTTGGATGTGGAACTTTTCTTCTCAGACAGGATCATATCAACGCAGTCCATTCAGCCCTTTACTCAGAGGAGAAGAGAGAGCAGGTTGGAATCATTGCACTTCATATCCAGCTTGGTGTTTTTGCCTAAGGATCTTGGTGTGAACCTTAAAGGACAGGTGCAGGGTAACAGGGTCAAGTACAACGTAAGAGGAATCTTTAGAGTGAGAGTAACTATGGGGTTCTTCCACTTGTCTTACTGGTTGCATAGCAGATGCCAGATAGAGATGACTGCTCCACCAACTGGTGTCTTGGTAGCCAGGAAGTGCATCACAAAGAGATGAAAGTAAAGGGTAGAATTTTGATTCTTGCTTATTGCTTTCTATGTTTGGATTCATGTACAACTTGTAGTAATACCATACCAGTGTGCAAAAAAAGAGTCTGGAAACTACTTGATCCACCGTTAAGTAACAGTTTAATTTTTAAATGTTGTTAAGATAAAACATTGTAAATTGATTAGAAATCAGGAAACATATTATTTATGAAGTAACTATCATAAAACTGAATGATTGAATGATAGTGTAAACAAAATTTTAACACCTTATGGATCTATATGATTTTGATACTATATTAAATTTACACCCACTTATATAAACTAAATTCACTTTATCTACTTATATAAACTAAATTCACTTTATCTCTAATCGATGTGGAATTTTTAAGCAAACATAATGTATTATATAAATACATACTGAGCCTTATATCTCGAAGCCATAATATAGAATCTTCGAAGTAGATCCTCACCCACATTATTTTAAAAATAATGATATATATATTTCATTTCATATACACTTGTTTAATTTTTTTTCATATAAATTTATAATTTTTTTTCTTTGATATTTATCGACATATCAATGAATATTTTAGTTATCCATAAATTATTTTCTTTATTTTAATGACAAAATATCAATAAATTCTTGTCCTACTACTTACCCAACAAATTCATACTTTAACAACTTTAGAATGTTGAAATAAAAATTAGAAAAATCTAAAATAGTATAAGTATTTAATTTAATTTTGTATTTATTTATAGTTAAACTTATACATCATATTATATATGTATATATATATATATAAAAGAAGATTTTTAAATAAAGGAACATGTGAGGTCACAGTTTGAAAGTTTGATTTCCATTAAAACTTCAAGGAACGCCCTTTGTTTTTCATGACGAATGATAAATTAAATTCTTTTTAAAATTATATAAATAATAGATTTTAAACAATTTTATTATTTAAATTATATAAAAAGTATTTTATATAATCTTATAATTCATAAAACTTTATAAATGTATACAACCATATAATTTTATCTAACCATTTAACTTATTTTATGTGATATATGAAAAGACGATAACTTTGTTTCCTTTTAATTATTAGTGAATTTATTTCACATTTAAATGTTTGTGGAATATAAGAGGCTAATGACTAACAATTAGAAAAAAGATTTGACCAAATTTTCTTAATTATTGTAAGATTATATATTGGTCATATGGTTGAGAGTTAGGAGACTTTTTCTCATAGAATGATTTTACTAGAACGTGTTTTAATTTTTTTCTCTTACTGTAAATTCAACAAAGTTTAAGTTAACATTCCATTAATTCATAATATATTTTACAAAGTTTGTTTAATTGAATATCTCACCATTCTAACAAAAATTTTACAGAGTTAGATATTATATTTGTCTACTACAATAAACTTATTAAATAGAAACTAATTTAATAATAAAAAAGAATTAATTATTATGATAATTAAATTAAAAATCATTTTAAAAATAAAAAATTATTAACGTTTAAAATAGTTTTTATTATAATATACATATATATATATATTATTATTATTAATCTTATAAAATTATAAAATTAATTTTTATATTATAATAATTAAATTAATTTTTAAATCAAAATTTAAATTAATTTAATTTTAATTACTTATTAAATTAAATTTTAAATTAATAACTAATTTTATTATTTTATATAATAACATAGTTATAAAAATAATTTTTTTTAATATCTAATTCACTTTTTATTAATTTTATCAAATTTTTTATCTTCTCTTTAATATTTTATAATACTCTTACTTCAGCTTGTGATATATATATATATATAATTAATGAAATTAAACTGAATACTTTATTAGAATTTGTAGGAATAACAACGAAATAAGTATAGGGACAAAAAATTAGCCCAAAATTATTTCCAGCAAATGTTGGAGGCAACATTTGGCACCCATTTAGCACCCATTTACATTGTTGCAAACAAACAGGTTTATAATTAGCACTTAAAAGAGTTATTTTTCCTTAGTTTTAAATCTTAAAAAAGTAATTCAATGAAGATTTTTTGTCTTTAAATTCAAATATTTAATAACTTTCATTAGGATAAACATAAATAATATCTTTCTATCTACTTACTAACAATATATATATATATATATATATATATATATATATTTTCTAAATTAAATATATTTTATCCTTAAACTATTTTTGAAAACTATATTTTGACCCTACATTCTTATAATTTATATTAACATGACTCTCCAACAAACAATGTTAAGATATTTTCATATAAAACAGTTGCTTAGTTCTCTTAGATGTTTTAAAGAACTATATAATATATTCAAGAAATAACCTCCCAACTGTTTAACATAAGAAATACTCTTAACATTATTTAGTTATGAGAATAATTTACATGAAAGTATAGAAATAAAACAATATAGTATAACTCAAGAACAAAATACAATTTTCAACAAACATAATTCAAAGCCGAAATTCATGCATTTGTAGCATCTTGTTGTAAGTGCACTAGAAACTTAGCTAAACCATATGTGGGCATTCAAAGATGCAATCTATCAAATAAACTTGTACATTAATTTCAATATACACAGAGTAGGTTTGTGAATACTTAACCTTCACCGTCCAGAAAAAAAAATCAGCACAAGTTCAATGAAATTTTTCCATATACTTGAATAAACACAAGGACAATAAGGGTGATCTAAGGTCCAATAGAGTCAAAATTGATTTAGAACTAAAATTCAGACCCCAGCACAGTAATCATGAAGCAAATCTCAATCACCTTTCTAGAAGAAGACCAACTAGTACCCAAAAATTATCATGGATTTTGCAAAACTAAAACTACTGTGAAGAAACCATTTGCTCATCATCATCATCATCTGTTCCAAAGTACCTATCTCCAAACTCGCCCATACCAGGTATGACACGGAAATCTTCATTCAAACCGATTTCAATCTCAGATGTTACTATCTTTATTCTGGGAAAACTTTTGCACACAACATGCACACCTTTAGGTGCCTGAAAAGATGCAGAGATAAAATGCAAATTATCTAAATATCACAATAACGTGGAGGAAAAGAGATAGGGGAACTAAGACATTGGTAACTTACAGATATGAGATTGAGAAATATAATGTTGGATTCAGGTACACCTTTTCTTATGAGTAAAGAAATTGCTTGAACAGCCGAATTACCTAGGATGAAAATGTTCAAAGGTTAATTCAATGAAAAGCAGCAAAACCAAATATCAATTTCTTTTAAACCTGCTCTTGCTACGATATAGTGACAACAGACATCACACACTTGCAACTTCAAAACAAAAGAGAATGACAAACCTGTGCCAAGTATAGGGTCCAACAGTAACACATGTCTGTCTGAGATATCATTTGGCAACTTTTCATATATTAGCTGTTCGTTAATCAAAGATAAGATATCAGTGTCAAGAAATGAAACAGAGATTAGTACTAAAGCATACATGCAAGATGGACAAACCTGCTGACCATTGTCACCTTCCCTGTGAATTAGAATTTTCCCAATCTTGATACCTTTGCAGCATGCTCTCAAAGCATTCTCCATGCTCTCCCCACTGAAATGAGAGTATGTTAATTACGGTAACAGAAAATGAATCACCAAACAATAAATTATAAATTTCGGAGATACAAGTTTATATCAACCCCATTCCTTTAAGACATGACATCAAATGCAATCTAATGGATTTGACACGTCTAGTATAGAATAGAACCCAAATCAATAAAAGACTTTTTATATTGAACTATTCATGATTGATTAAGAAAAGACAGTTTAGTCAATACTTCGAAGGGTGAAAATATGAATAAAATATAATTGACTCCAGCTTTGGACTAGACCGATACCTTCTGATAACCGAGACACCACACAACCTTTTACAAAAATCAACACCAGTGTATACAGAACCTGCATGTGAGGAGAAGAATCAAATGTTACCATAAGAAGGTTCAAATGTGAACAAGCTAACTCTTATAGGTAAATAGAAGAACAAATATGACAACCACATGGAAAAGTAAATCATTAGAGGGCATACTAGAATGCTGACATTTTTAATCGACTTCAATAGATAATGCTAGAACCTCTACCAAGACTAGCATTTAAGACATAGGATAACAAAAATTTAACACCAGAAAATAAACAAAACTAAAATTATAGTAGACATTTGTAGAATATAGCAAAGTACTTGTAGTTTATGTACTCCTCATTTGTGAAAATACACCAACACATGATAAACTAGATGTGAAGATTGGTTTAGTATTGGTTCAGTAAATTGTTATTAAAGTTCTTATATCGTCTAACTCTATCATACCGTTAGTAAAAGATAAAGTTTCTAATATATGGTGAAAAGTTTTAGTAAACCATTGTAGTGTCTATTGAGACAATCTCGTGACACCATTTAGTGACATTTCAATTTTGTAACAAGAGACACTGATCAAGTGTCTTTCCCACTAGTATAGGCGTATTTCACATATTTCACAAAAGTTAGTTATAGGCTTGGGATATAAATAGGAACCCGTATCAAATTTTTGTTGTTGACATTTGAGTTATTTTGAGTGAGACTTTAGAATCTTGAGTTATAATCTCAATTTCATAGTAAATTCTGTCATAAACATATATTAAGATAATTAACACTTCAATTGTACTACATTACTTGTGTATGTGATTTCTTCCTTGATTCTTTCAATGTTTACTTCTATCTACTTTTTGTGAGTTCTCTGTTATTGTTTTTTATTTGTGTGGTAGAAGATCAAAAACGGATTTGTGCTTTTCTGAGCTATTTCTGTAACACTAGACATACAATGTACATGTTGTCCACAACAATTTGCAAAGAAAGAAGAGAACGGGGCATGTACAAACAGCAGTTAAAAACCAGATATGGCAGTCAAAACATTCATCTAAATATTGTTGCCACAAAGGTAAAAAAGAAAAAAATAGCACATAAACTTGTACATCAAAATAATCTTACGAGAAAAGTATTGAAAAGATAAGATTACCAGTGGGAGTGACTACTTGTTTTTCTGTAAATGGCAGATGCCCCAAACCATGTTCTACAACCTGGTCAAGTTCAATTATGATGATGTCATATTGCCATTGGATTCAAAAACAAAAAACGAACTTGTTTCCTTACCAATCGAATCAAACGATCAGAGTAAAATATAAAATCATGCTTTGTTGTTTGAGCATCACGTATCAGTGTATGCATACCCCGTATCTGCACAGTAGAAATGATCAAGTTGGTTTAACTTAAAAGTAAAAATCAAAGATTGATGTGTTCCAAGTGAGATGACTCAAAAGGTCCATAATTAAACGGGTACCTGAAAAGTTGATTGAATGACATATAAATTGGGATATATTTTACACAGGTCATGCTGACCTAGCTTTGTACGGATATGCTGTACAATCAAATCAATGGCCACATGATTATCTCCTCCACGGGGTATAATTATATCAGCATATTTCTTTGTTGGAAGAATAAAGTCATCAAAAGCTGGCTTCACAAATTTTGAATACTGCAACAAATATTACAACAGAATCAGATGCAAAACATCCATTAAATGGTTAATATTAGCCATGAAAATCTGATGAAGAATATGATAGCTTGACAAATATTTATAAAAAAAACGATCATATGTTTCTATATTAAGGAATTTGCATAGTAACCAACCAACAGCACGAAACTAAAAGCAAGATTTCCCAAGTCTTGCAATGAAGTAAATATAACAACGTGAAAAAGAAGCAAGAATAGTCAAAATCAGTTATGCAAATGGTGTGGCAGAAAGTTGCTACCTGATCAAGAACTGTTCCAATATCCCGATCCTTCTCGTTAGTATCACGCCTAATCCTTCTTGCCAATCGAACATCAGCATCTGCACTGAACATTTTAAATGTAAAGTGACAGCTTAACTCAGTATTTCAACAAAGACACATAAGTAAACTTTAACAAGTAGAAGTTTGAATTGAATACTCAACAATTTAAAACATTTAAGTTTATATACAGGCTTAGAAAATAACTAGAAGATACACATAATAACAACTTAATAATGTAATAAAGAACCAACAAATAAATGAAAAAGTAGCAATATGAACATGGGTCAAAGTGTAACAAATAGGCCCACAGTACCCCAAACCCTCAAAACTTCTTAAACGATATAAACAATATGGAGAATACGAATTTTCCTATATCATAATGTGGATTCTTGGGGAAGGGAAGACACTAATTCCAAGAGAAGAAAAGAAATGAATCTAACGACATAACCCATATAAATTAACAAATGCAACACAAAACTTACAATAAATAAATTCTGAGTTAAATATGGAAAACAATAGTAAAGGACCTGTGTCAACAAATATCTTCATGTTCATCAACTCCCGAACACGCGGATCATGGAAAACAAGGATGCCCTCTAAAATTATGACATCTGAAGGGTTCACCTGAAAACAAGTTAAAGCAACACAATGAAAAGGGAATGACAACTTTGTATATGCTAAAATATGCATTTCGATTATCACATAAATATATTTTATACTTGTAATTTGCACTAAAAGAAGAAATACTTTCTTTTGAATGATAATTGCAACTTCACAAGTATTAAGTCAATCTTAAGTTGTCTAGCATTTTAACGAAATGGTTAAAACTGCTAATAAAAACAGAAGTTCCAGATATATACCCTTCTTAACACATCACTCTTGTAACTCTTAAAATCATACTTCGGAATATCTACTGCTTCACCATGCTTTAACTTGTCCATAACGCGAAGCAATTGCTCAGTATCAAAAGCATCTGATTAAATATGAAAACATAAGTACAAGAATATTAATATAGTTTCTTCAATAAAATTAAAATGTCACTATTTTTACTCATCTTGCTACCCTATCAATTTTCAGAAATATTTTAAGAAAGAAAAAGTTTTTCACTCTATAAAATAATTTTACAATGTCATCCAATCACAAATCACTACAGTAAGTTTGTTGATTTTTAATAATCAACTCAAAAGTCATACCATCATGATTTGTGATTGGATAATAGTGTAAAACTATTTTACACTGTCAGTGCATAATCATTAACTAACATGAATTATAATATAAAACTAATTTACACTGTCAGTGCATTATCATTAACTGATTTTTAACTCACTAACATGTAACTTTAGTTAACAAGTTCATATCTAGTTTACTAGAATGACTTAAAACACGAGAATGAACAAAAGTTTTGGATCCTCATTCTAAAAAGTAAAAATGCATGTCAGAATGACAAAGAAGTGTGCTAGTACTAACCAGGATGGTCAAAGTTGTAATCATTTACTCGTGTAAGTTCCTCCTCGGACAGGTTGTTGTAAAAGGAATCCTGTCATAAATAATTTATTTATCAAGCTCAATGTATCAATATAAGTACAATAAGAAATGTATAGACAAAATTTAGAAACATGCCACCAAAAAAGAAGTCAAAAGGAAGGACTAACTAATAGAATGAAAAAATGGAGATAGTTAACGACATGAATGGCAAAGAAATAACTGAAGAGTGTATTTTGACTATATTACCTAAGTTCTAAAAAAATAAAAATAAATATAGGTGACGTATTTTGTTGTAAATGGGAGTCAAATTTACAACAATTGTAATAAAAGCATTCCTTAAAATTCTTTGAATATCAAAGGAAAATAGAACCCCAAGGGATTCAGATCATGGAGAGAGCAGGATGCATATAGGGCATGATGTACAAACCAATCGATTGTTTGTTTTCAATGATCCCTTTAATATAGTTTTTCAATTTGATCACGAGAAGTATAAATACAAATAACTCAATACCTGATTAACAAGTACTACTCGTTGATCATGAAGCTGTTGAATAATCATATCACAAACTGCTGTCTTGCCAGATGCTGCACCCCCAGCAACACCTGCATCATAAAACATAAGAAAGTCAGAATCATTAAGATAAAAGATAAGCTGTTTGAAGGCAGGGTATCCAAACTTAGCACCTTGAGGTACGAAAAAGCTCTACTCTATTTTAATTGACAGAACTTTATAACATTGACAGTTGAAATCATATTATGATGCTGGAACTCAGAGTCATATATCAGATGCTATGTAATTAAATTTCATGTTAATTTTTAATAACTTCAGCAAGATGAATTTGTGATTTCTTTTCAAAGCAGACATGATCCTGACCTGACTAGGTCAATTTTCATACAAAGACAATGAAACTATATCAGTTCAACTAGTACAAAATTGTACTTTAACAGTAATGATTTTGTTCATCTACTCTGTAACACAACTTCAAGGCCTTATGTGAACTTATTTGGCAGTTTGCCACAAGAAAACACACCTATGACAAAAGGTTGTTTATACATGTCAGTTTCCGAGGTTGTTGGTTGTTCTATGCTAGCCTTTCTTTGCTCAAAACCATCCATGTGAAAGCCAGAAAAATGAACCTCCTTGGAAGACTCCATTAATTCTACAGCCGACTTAGCATCCATTGGCAAAGACCTGGAAAAAATAATTGTTAAAAATTACAGATAGAGAAATGAAAATGGAAACAAAAAAAGTAACCAAGACTAATCTAAATCTAGCATGAGTACGTGTAGGATACACACTCATGTATCAAAGATAGGAGTTCATAGAGTTTGTCACTATCTAAAGAGGCATTTACATTAAGTTTTACAACAACTTGTAAATGCGAACGATTGGATCAAGTCAACCATTTTAGCATTTGGTAATTTTAATCACTATTTATTTTGAATAAAAGACTAGAAATGCATTTTTTTTTTTTTGCAATCATGACTTTGCATTGACTAAAGTGGACTAGAGTAGCATGCCATTCCTTTTGTCTTCCACTATCATTACAGATTGAGATTCTTTTGTACACCCATTCTTGGACCATGGTAATTTTGCTACCATTTTTAGTAATTGCAGATTATCTAAGGCTTTCAAAGAATATATGTATATACCAACGGAATCAAAAGGTTTCTCAGACCTCCCAGCACCATTTTCATAACCCTATGAATAGACTAAGCAGCCCCAATTCCTCAAGTCTCCCATACATCCCATTATGGACCAGATAAGAATAAAGCACATCATATTAGTTTTCCAGCATATACATCAAACAGAAAATTGTGCTCACCCACAAATGAAAATCCTTTCAACAAAGTAGCCAACAATGATTCAAGTTTCACTTACCAAATAGAAAAACATCAATAAACAGAAATCAAATAGGGAAAAGCACCAACCAATGTAAGTAACAACCAAAGAAAATAGTAAACAATTTTTTTTTAAAAAAAGCTAACTTTATGCTCACCCACTTCACGACTGAGTAAAACAGACACACCCCAGTAACCACAGCCCAAATTCTTTAATGGGTTTTCCACAGCCAAATCCAGATCCAAGAAAAAGAAAAAGAAAAGGCAAATATTGTACTTGCATAATTCATCAAAGTTGAACCCCAAACAATTCAACCAATGCATAGAAAGTTGATTCCTAACATACCTGCCGAGTAGAAGAATTTGACAAAAAGGGAAATAGATGCACAGCAATAGTAGAAGGGTGAGTAATTTATTGCAAACTGACAGAGATGAGTAAAGTATAAATGTTTTTGTGCTATGCCTTTGTTTTGGTTTGGTTTATATACACTCGTTGTTGGCAAAGGGACCCCATTTTTTCTACAAAATTACCACCTTCACCTACCATTGAAATTTTATTTTATTCTCATTCTGATTCCAATTCTCATGAAATTCATACCTTTTGGAAATGATAAATTATTAAATAGTCATTTTTGGTTTTTTATTTCATTTTACCACATTATTATTTTGTAATTGTAGAACTTTTCACCTTTTTGAAAAGATTCGGTATATACACATATTGGTGTAAAGTTTTCTTTTTTCTTTGAATATGAGCTGAAACTTATCTAGTCATCTTTCTCTGTTTTATCTTGGTTCATTTTATATTAATTTATACTAAGTTTAAATTTGAGTTCGTAAAATTAATTATATAAAATTGATTTTAATTAAAATTTAATAACTTACCTTTAGATACTCTGTTTTAAAAATAAATTGGCATAAAAACCCAATATGAAACTTCATATAATATAGAAGCTATTAAAGTTCTTTTAATTCAAAATTAATTTTTTAATGTTTAATTAAACATGTGAATAGTTACTTAAAATAATATTAATTAGTTTTCAACATAATTTTAAATAAATTTCAAGCTGATAAATTACTTTTTACATATATCATGATTACATTATAAATACTACCAAACAATAAATATAAAAAAATACTCTCAAATTAAATATTATAATTTTATCTTTATTATGTTTTAAACTCTTTTCACATAACTATTTCTCTTTGTATTGTAAGTACATGGCAACTAGACCAATTGTATTACGTGCCCACAAAAGACAAAATGGGTTCCAATTTATAAAACATAGAGTTAAAATTCTAATCATTTTGCATTTCACTCAAATTTTGTTCTATTTGAGTAAATATACGAGAAATTCATCTAAAAAAATTAAAATTAATTTAAACATGTTAATGTATCAATATTCTAGAAATAAGACAAATTAACAAGGTTTTTAAAATAAATCCTCTCTAATAAAATTCAATTATATGATTATTGTCATAATTAATCAACTTATATATTACTTTCCTCGTAAATATGAGAAAAGCGGAACTTATCGATCAAAATTATAAACAACATTTTTAACCAATAAAAAATCTTAACATTAGTAAACTCAACAATTATCGTAAATTATTTGTGATGCAAATTATATATAATAAGGTTAAGACTATAAGACTTTATCATGAGTATACACATATGATAATAAATATTTACAATAATCATAATAAAAATTCAAAATATTTATCAAATCTTGTATTAAATGAGTTTTATACAATTCTTACATAACATAGATTCTTAGAAAATAAAATGACATTCAAAAGTATAAATTAAAACTCCACATTATAGAGATAATCTCAAAAAAATATGAAACACTATAAATTTTCATATATATTTTTAGTGCTTGGGAAATAAAGTAATAACTATTCAAAAGAAATGAAAAATTAATAGTGTTAATATTTTATATTTAAAACATTCTGATTAATGAAAAAAACAAAACTGAAAACTATGAAAAATATATACAAATTTGTGAACACAAATCATAATAAAAATTACAACTAAGTCTATTATTTAAAAAATAGATTTGTGTTTTTAATTCTTAAAATTTGGAGTAAATTCGGGTTTGATTTTTCAAATTTAAAAAGATACCTTTTTTAATTTTTAAACATAAAATTTAAGGGAATAAAATAGTTTTTATTTTTTTAGTTGCTAAAAATAAATTTTGAGATAGTAAAATTGTATTTTTCAAAAGCTGAAAACAAAAAAAAAGATAAAAGAAATTCAAAACATATTTTGAATCTTTGAATTTTCATTGTTTGAATAGTTTAATCTTTTGGAACTTACCAGAACATTTGTGTGTGTTTTAATTGACTTCTTGTACTGTGTGTGCTGAAATATCACTGTACTAACGACTACTCGCACTGTCAAAGCTTATCAGATTTTTCATAATCTACGTTGGCAATGATTCGGATCTGGGCCCCACTTACTCGTACTACGCCAATTTTTTAAAAGAAAAATTATATTATTCTAAAACTAGAATAAAGCTTTTTTAATCTTTTAAATATTTAAAGTTTAGTTTTATATGTCCGTTTAGAATCTTAGGTTTTGATTGTTTAAAAAAAGGATTCGAAGAAAAAAAAAGGAAAATAATATATTTAAAAAGAAAAAAAATTAGAAAATAAGATTGTATGATTAAAAGAGAGAAAAAATTATAAAAAAATTATAAAAATTTATGAATAATATGATGAGTGTAACTAGTAAAAAATTATATAATTTTATCTTATGATTAAAATTAATTTAAAATAAAATATAATTAGTTATTTATATGTGATTAAAACATTATTATCATAAAACTCAGTTGAAAAAGTATAAATTATTTGACATTATAAATATATATAAAATTGTTAAAAGTACATTTTAAAAAAATTAAATAAAATTTGAATAGAAATAATTATAAAAATTAATAAAATAAATCGAAATTAAGATAAAAAATTTAAATTAGTGTCACTTTTAAAATATATAATAATACAATAAAATAACATAAACATTTTAATTAGTTTTAATTTTAATTGTTAATAATAATATTATTATATGGTTTTATAATAATTATATATTATAAATTGAATAATTATTATTATTATTTTATAATTTATTATTATTATAATTATTGTTTATGATTTATTATTTTATAAATTTATTTTGATTATTATTATTTTAAAATTTTATTAATATTATTATTTATATATTATATTATATTATTTATATTATTATATTACATAATTATATTATATATTATAGGGTTAAATATGTTTTTAGTCCTTAAACTACATATCAAAATTGGTTTTCAAAATTGGTTTTCGTGTCTAAGTCAAATATTGGATTTCATTCTTAAAATGTTAACGGCTATCTCATGTATATAATAGAGTTTCACAGGAACCATCCACATGGCTGGATCATTTGACATGTATTATGTCCACGTGGCTAAATATGAAAACCTCCATGATCACTCCTTGGTGTCACACCCCATCACCACATCCCACCACCACATCCCACTACCACACCCTACCACCATACCCCACCACCACCCCGTCACCCCCACCCCACCACAACACCCCCTACATACCACACTCTTACTACCACGTTGCTCTCAATAATTAAAGACTATAAAATTAGTCGAATGAGGCATGTCCTAAACTCTTCTGATACTAATAACAACAATATTTTGTCTCATTCTCTAACACTCATTTATTCTTTCCATCAAATTTAAGATTGACGTATCTCTTTAGCCATATGATAAAGATAAAGGACCATGTTATGCAGTGTAACTGTCAACCTTTTGAATATGGAAGAACAAAGGAATGACACGTACACCTCAAAATAGATGTGGAAGGGAGAGGAGTCTACTGAATGCAATTCAACACACAATGTTGTCATCTTATGAAATCATAGTTCCAATAATTTACAAACAATTCACTATTAGCTACCAACTCTCCCAAATATCATTAATTCTAATGATAGAAAAGTTTTTTTTTTCACTCCTTAAAACCACAAGTAACACAAGGCATTAGCAATAACAATAGGAAACAATACATAATATGGTCAAACCACTCACTATAAGCACCAAGCTCATGAGAAAATTCAAATTAATCAACTTATCAAAAGTCACAATCATGAGAAAGGCCTTCAAAAGGTGAAATAACAAAGAAACACAAACTTAAAGTATCAATCACTTATCTACACATATGACAGGAGTTTTTGTATCCTTAAAATCATGAAAAATGTCTTGAAAATTTTAAGAAAGTATGACTATAGGAGTGTAGGGTGGTAATAGGAGTGTGGCACGTGGGATGTAGTGGTGAGGATAGACGTGGTGGGGTGTGGTAAGGGAGTGATGGGAGGGGTGTGGCACGTGGAGTATGGTGGTGGTGGTGGTGAGGTGGTGGCGGTGGGATTGGTGGGGGTGGAGGTGGTTGGCCGGTGGTGTGACGTGGCACTAAGGAACGACCATGGAAGTTTTCATATCTAGCCATGTGGAAATGACACATGTCAAATGATCCAACCATGTGGAAATGGCACATGTCAAATTATCTAACCATGTGGAAGTCACTATGGAACTCTATTAGACACTCGGGATATCAACTAACGTCATTTATCATCGAGGATCTCTGATATTACTTTAACAAGTTTAAGGATGAAATAGGTTTAATGATTGGCCAAGTACGTAAACCAATTTTGATTAGTTCATCAACTAAAAACATATTTAACTCTATAGTATAACATATAACATAATCTATTATGTCTCTTTTTTCTTTTTCTCTTTGAAGTAATGAGGTAAAGTGCATGGTGCAGGGAATTTATGTTATATAAAGTAAATAGTACTTTAGTAACTTCACTCTCTCTAACTAGTTTTTCCTTTCTTACTTCAGGCATGATCTAAGATGTTTAATTTCAATTTGTAGTTAAAATTTCAATTACAAAATTGCTCAAATGATTGGTACTATATCTTAATGAGTTAAAATTGTATTATGTTTAGTTATTTTTACATTGGATATGAAAATTAGAGGTAACATCCAAACACAATTAATACAATATCCAAATAAGATCATCAACAATATTTGAATTTTTATTATTCACAACGTGGAATAATGCGTCTAACATTTAGCTTGAAACATAAAAATAAAGAAAAAATACATTGAAGAAGCATATTATTAATATAAAATTTGTTTTAATATACAAAGTACGTGTTTTTGCTTTCATGTTTGTAAATCCTGCATTAACTTATACATTCATAATTATTTAAAAGTTTGTCAGCAAAACTTTGTTTCAATCTTGAATATTTTTTAAAATTATTTTTAAATTAAACAAGAAAACAATAATCAATTATGTTAAAACATATAATTTATTACTTTGATATAGTCAATTTTAAAAATTGACATAATCTCATAAATAATTAAATATCTTAACCCATAATCTATTAACATAATGAAGATAATAAATTATTTTATTATATAATTGAATAGCTATCCTTCTAGAATATCATTTTTTACATATAATCAACTGTTACTTAAATAATGATACTTTATTATAAATTCCTATATTTATTCAAAAATAAAATAATTAATTATTACTTTTACAAAATTTCAAAGAAATTGTGATTACAATTTTTTTAAGAAAAGATTCAAGATTGAACCAAAATGCTAAAAAGAGACTTTGTTTAATATTTTTTTTGAAAGTAAGAACATTTTTTAATGAGAACCTTTCTTATAAAGCATTTCAGGAGAATTATCTTTTTACCTTATTCATTAGAAATTATTGTTACATTTCCATCAATTTTGTTATACTAATTGTTTTGGCATATCTAAGTTTGGAGTTGTGATGTAGTAGGTTTCTACAAAAAGCTTTATTTTATTGATAGTTTTCAAAAAGATTATATTCTTTAAATATGTTGCATAGTTTATATGAAATGTATATGTATAAGAATGGTGAAAATTGACGTAGACTAAGATAAAATTAATTTAATATAAAAATTCTCATTGTTCATGTAAACCTAAAAGTTTCACATGTTTAAAAATTGAGGAGAATAATATTTTTAGTGATTAACTGTAAATTTCAATCAAAATCTATAAAATTTCACTTTTAATATTTCAAATTAAGAAAAAATATATTATATATATTATCTTGTAATATCGTATATATATATATAAATACAACATATCATTTTCTAAGTCACATCATGTCATTTTAGAAAGTTCCTTTTCTCACTGTTCGTTGAAAATATTCGATCAGATCCACTTCATCCCTGCCTGCCGACTTCGTAATCATAATAACGACCACAAAAATAGTCATTTCAAAATTAAAAACATTTTTACATCTAATTTTAATAATGATTTGAAAATTATATTATGTGAATAATAATTTTCATGTTGATCCTCCTATCTCACTTAAAAAATATTTGAATTTAGAAGTTTCTCCAAGTTCTTACATTTTTAATTTTGTCATTAACTTTTAAAATATTAAAAATACTGAAATTTTGATTCTGTGGGAAAGAAAAATATTAGTTTTAGAAATTAAAATTTATATTTTAAAAAGATGTTATTTCATATAAAAACAGTCTTCATAAAAAAAATCTATTTAATATATATTACCTAAAATTTAAAACATTTAAAAAAAAATTCACTTAGTTTTTGAGATGTACAGTTGAATTTGGTAAAATTGGAATAAATTCGTTATCTAATCCACTGAAAAAAAAATATTGGGTTAATTTAGATTTTTACATTTATTATTTAAATTAAATCAAACTTAATTAACTCCTGGGAGAAAGTTGGATCGAATTATATCAATTGGATTAAGAATTTGAAAATCTTTATCTGTTTTAGTTAAAAGTTAAAAATTCACAAATATCACCTAAAACACAAGTGAGGATCATATTGTGTTGAAGAAAAGTTGACATAAGTGAACAATGAAAGAAAATGATAAACACAAATAACAAAAGCAAACAATGGAAGCAAATAGTAGAGACAAACAATGGAAAAGAATAATAAAGACGAAAATATTAAAGTTGACGCGAATAAAAAAACATACTATAACAATGTTTATATTTGTTTCTCTAATGATAAAATGGAGATGTGGTAGAGTCGAACAATCAAGATAAACGACAGAAACAAGAATAATAAGGTTGATATGAAAAATAAAATACATTATTACAAGAATATCTAAGTTTGTTTATCTGATGTTAGAATTGAGATACAATAAAGTTGAACGTCATGTATGAATGATAGAGACAAAATAAAGGAAGACACATCATTACCACAAAAGTTTTAAATTTGTCTACAATATTAAATGTGAGTAAGTGTAAAACATATATAAGAGTGAATTTTGAATTAAATTTTCAGTCAGTCATATTAAACTCATCATCACTAAACTCATATAAAAATAAGTTAAATTAGATTAGATGACTTTGTCCTAATCATAAATAAAACTTAATCCAACTAATTATATCATATCATATTAAGTCAAATTAGTATCATCTCATCATGCAATCAAATGAATATCGATATTTTTCTATAGTCTATAATTTAAATTATTGGCATTAATTATATAATAAAAACTTATACAATCAAATTTAAAAATCTAATATGAATTTAACATTTATGTATTATAAGTATAAAGAAGATTATATTGTCAAACAATAATACAAATATAAGATTTCTTAAGATAAGTATCATATTATAAGTTCTAAAACTTTTTTGTTGACGAACCATAAAAATTCACCTATTAAAGCAACTAAAAGAATTATTAAAATTAGTTCAAATGAAAAAAAAAATCTATTTGATAAATGAATTCTAATTTGTTAACTTGTACTTATCAAATCTTGCTCTAAAATCTGATTGGATCTTGTCATCCAAATAATCCCGTGTCATAATATATGTAGAATAGTAGTTATTTGTGAAAGAAAAAGATATGAAGAAACATACAAATAAACCAATTTACCATTTTACTGTTAAAATTAGATTTAAATATGAAATTAGAAAAAACTATTCACAACCATAATTCGCTTGAAGTATTCATAACAACACATGAATTTACTACACAATGTGTTAGACAGATATATCGCACTATCCCAACACTAAGCCATTGACTTAAGTTTGATTTCCAACTTTTATGATGGAAAATCTAAGCATGTTGGACTTTACACTTTGATATATATATATAGAGAGAGAGCTATGATGGCTAGTAATAATGCAGAACATAGATAAAGATAAAAAAAGAGAAAGAAGAAACGCAGAGCTCAAGATTAAAAAAATAGTTGATGGAAAAAGTCACAAACAATGATGAAACAATTTACTGTATTAATAATAATTGGTAGTAAAGACATAGCAACACACAAATGAGTAGTACCAGGCCGGATCTTGACTAAATTTTTAGGGGGAACTACTGTATATTAAATTAATTTAATATTTTAATAATAATTAAATAATATAAAAAAATTATAAATAAAATAATATAATATGTAAAAAAATCAACTTAATAAACAAAATTAACATTAAATATAACATTCAATTTACTTACAAACATCAATTTAATATACTTGTTCATAATGTAATAAAAAATCGTAAAATTATATGATTTTTATTTCAATTCCGTGTTAGAATATATTTATAATCGTAATACACTGTAATTGGTGAAATCATAGAGAAAAATTGGAAAAATAGTAGAATCGAACAAATTTAACGTTTTAACAAATGCAGGCACTGAATGAGTTTTAATTTCATTTTAATGGGTTTAATTTCTTTTATTAGTTTTAATTTTTTTTAATATTGAGCACTATTCTATATTCCAGTTATCTATAATATTTTTTAACTCTTTCAATAATTTTGAATTATTTAATTTAGAAGTTGAACAGTTTTTAATTTTTAATGATTTTTAATATTTTTTTAATATTTAGTAATATTGTTTCTACTAATTTAAGAGTTGAACAGTTTTTTTAGAGGTTATTTTAACATGTAAGTCTGAAGATTGTTTTTACTTTTTTAAACCTTAAACAATTTTTAAATTTTTTAAGCCTAATAAAAATAATTAAAAATTAAATCTTTCCACTTCTGAAAATAAAAGTTAAAACGTTTTTTGTTCAATGTAACTATTTGCTCATTTGAAGTTGAAGAAATATCATTTTCATTTTTATCAATAATCTTCCTCTTAAAAAAAATCAATTGTCTTGTTCTTAACCATGAGTATTGTACCTATTAAAAAATAATTATTTAATTTCAAAATATATAAAATTATAATAAATGATAATTTACAATCTAATCTATATAGTAGTAGACCTCCTAAAAATATAATCTACAATATAATGTAATTTACTTACAATAGTCACATAAAAGCATAAAAAAAAAAAAATATTAAATAAAAAAAGTTATAATAGGTACCTGGAATGGAAGAAGTTTTATAGAAGTATATTAGAAAATAAGTGACGTAGAGAAGAAACCTAAAAGAGAAAAAAACTCATTATATCTTAACATAAAGAAAAGAAAAAGAATACCAAGAGTCTATATTTAAAGCAAAAAAACAAATGTAAATTACTGTTATCTATAAATTTTTGTGGAAACTCTAAAAAGTATACCTCTTAAAAGAATTTATTAATTATAAAAATTTATTTTATTAAATTGTGGGGCCCATATAATAAATTTATGTGTACAATAAAAATGTTTAGGGGGCCGTGGCCCCACCGGCTCTTGTTAAGCTCCGCCCCTGAGTAGTACCAAAATCAGTCAGTGCATTAAAACCCTAATTTAAAAGCATGAATGCATAACCATGACTGAAACCTATTTTTCTTTATTGGATTTATTATTGAACTCATTTTTCTTTCAAATATTGTTGTGAAAGCTACAAGGAACTGTTTCCATTTCACTTCACGTCTAATTCAAACCTAAACCTAACATGATATTAATTTTCTCAATCAATTTATTTAAGTTATGGTGAACTAGTAATCAAAAGACTTAGTATTTATTGCTTATATTCTTTTCTAAATATTTTATTTTATGCAACAAAGAAAATCCATAATTATGATAGTGTGTTTCATATGGAGCATAAAAAGGCTGCATCCTAAATGTGTTTCACACGTGGTCTTTTTTTCTTTTTATCAAACTCGAGTAATTTCGTAACAAGTAAAATTAAAAAAAAAACTGATAAATTGTGTTTGCAAAAAGAACTTCATTTATAGAAATATGTTTGCAAATATGATTTATTTTTTAAATTAAAGTAAAGTAGTATGTATCATAATTGTATTAATATATTATTATTATTATTATGATAATTATAATAAATATAATATAATTATTATTGTAGGAATCTCCATTAAATTTTATGGATAAATAAATATCTAGTGTGTACCCCTTTTCAAATAAGTGATTTATTCTATTAATGACTAATACTTTTGTTAAGTATATAGGTAGGATTGGTACATCTTGTCCTTATCCATCACTTTAAAATAATACTTAAAAATATTTAATATAGAGAACATTTTTAATTTCCTATATTTAATTTCATTTTAAAAAAAATAACATTTTTAATAAGTAAAGTTTATTAATAACTACTTTAACTAAGTTTCATAATCTAAGTTAAATAAACATTAACTTTTTTTACTTAATAATATTTGATTTAATTGTAATTTTATTGTTCTTTAATAATTTTACTTTCCGATAATAGAAAGAATTGAAAATACTTAAAATCCTCTAGGTTGTTTCCATAAAGCTAAACCTAAGGGTGAGAATAAAAAATCTAAATTTATGTATCAAATTATGGGTATAAAATCTACAATTTATGTTATCGACTTTAAAAAATTATTAGTATATAAACCCTTTTAAAAACTAATAAATTGAGTAATATAAAAGTTTTGTATATTTTGAAATCCTCAAAATTGCAATAGTTATTTTAATTAAACAACTCTTCATAAAGTATTTAAAGGTACTATTCTTTGCAACTTTTTTAAAACTGAAAAGGGTCACAATTCCTTTTTCCTCTGTTTTTGTCTTTTTATTAGATTTAAGTGATAACGAGCACGTAATCTTCTTCATGGTTGGTTTTTCAAGCCTTCTACGTAGTACCTTAATGAAAGAGTAATGTTTATTTATATTTCATATTTTTTGTTTTGCTCTCTTTTCTTTTTTATGGTAAATAATATTATTGTTCTGAATTCAAGTTAAATTGCATTCTGAATAAATTACTAGTGACCTAAGGATTAAAAAAAGAGATAAATTATTTCAATTTTCAAAGTTGTGTGAAATTTAATGGAATTTGTATCGAGTAATCATAAATTTACTATAGACATGTTTAACACAAAAATGAAATATAAAATAAAAGTAGAATATAATAATTTATAAAATAAACTGATGAACTTTAATTCATATAATTCACTATGAATTAAATATTATAATTTATAGATTTGTTTCTAAATAATTATTGTTTAAAACTATTTAAATATTACAATTTTCTCCTTACGAAGGTTATAATAAACATGATATAATATTTTTATGTATAGTTTCTTATAACTAATTCACATCTTAGTAAAGAAGAGAGAAGATACAATGTTTTTAAAACACAACTTTAAAAGTCACTAAACAATTTAATTAAATAGTGTTTAGAATTACTAAAAAATATATTAAAACTTTTTGTCATATAAAAAAATTGATTTTTTATTAGATGATCTCTATAAACATTTAAATTTTTTTATTAAACTAATTTTTCACAAAAATAAATAATTAGTTAAAATTAAAAGATAAAATTGACCTAATTTTTTAATTGTTAGTTTTTTTTTATATTTGAGATATCATATAAGGTTGGGCGTGGAATAATTGGGCATCATTTTTTTAAGAATAAACACCGTAAAAAATTATAAAAGAATATTTTTTTTTGGAAATTAAGACTTTCTGATCTATTATTAAAAAAATATGTATACGATTTCTATATTTTTTTAGCTTATGCATAAAATAATTTTAATTTATTAAAAAATATTATTTATTTATTTTAACATCATGAAAAGTCTACCTAAATCAAATATTGAAATTTCTAATGTAGCAAAATTCGAAAGAAGGTTTATTTGGTGACGGAATTAGTATATTTTTGTATTTGTAAAATAGTAGAATAAAATAAAGTGCACAGAGATATGTTAGGATTTTTTGTTGTGTGTTTACGGAGAGAAAAGAGACGAAGACGAATAAGACTTTTTTTTATTCTTTTTTTCGATAAACCAAATTCAGTTCTGAATTCAATTTCTTTTATTTGATTTGACCATCAGACACCTCACCAAACCAAAAAAATATTTATATCATTATTTTCTTATAAAATATTTTTAAATTAAAGCATTCATTTATTTTATAATGATTAAATAAATTTTAATTTTTAATTCTTATATTTGTAATATTCCCTGTTAGTGATTTACTACAAAATAAATTGTAATTGAATTTAGTTATACAAAATATAAAAATTTCTCTCGGTGTAGTGCCTTATATTTTTCAACGACGTATTCTATACTTTAGAATATAGAGTAATTTTTTATCTGTTTAAAATTAAATTCTGAAAAAATTTAATTTTTATTTTAAGTTTTTCATCTTCAAATGTTTTGAAGTTTTAACAATTTTATTAAGAAGTAATATTCTATGTTTTTTGTTTGTTTTTGGTGTTCTTTATTATGTTCTAAGATGTTTTTATGCATGTTATATTTCCTTTTGTAATTACTTAAAACACAAATAATCGTCATGTAAGGAACACTAGTTTGAGTTTGATTAAAATTTGTTGGAAATTAATTACCATAAAAATCTCTGAATTTATACATGCATGATTTTAAGTTAAAGCAAAAAATGTATATTTTAAAAAACCTTATTTGATTTTTTTAACACTATAATCTATAATAACATAATTAAAATATTGTATGAAAAAAGAATTTAGAATATTAATAGAAGTATGTTGGTAAAATTGAAAAATGGAAATAATAATTATCCCATGTCCTTCGGCCCTTAAACCATGTAAGCCCAAACCAATACGTTGCTTTATTAAATGTGAGGCAGAAGGGACTTTCTTTCTGCACTACCTTTATTTCTATCTGTACCTCCATAGATGAGTAAAAGATAAAATTATTCACCCGTCACCTTTGCCGCACCGCCACCATGGGCACCACTGCTTGTTGATTTAGAATGAAGAAGAAGGAGAATCCTGACGACAATAAAGAAGATACAATGAAAATATAAATACGTGTTTGGAAATACTTTTAAATTGTATAATTTAAAAATAAAAATTTAATTTTATAATTTTGAAAATTTTTACAATATTGTATGATATCATTTTTAGATTGTTAAATTCAAAAGTAATTTTAAATTGTGCCATCCGTATTTTTTTATAAAAATATAACTTATAGATTATATAATATGAAAGTGAATTTTAAATTATATAATTTAAAAAATAAATAAATTATGTAATTTAAAAGTAAAAATTAATTTTTAAATTATACAGTTTAAAAGTTAAATTAACTTTCTAAATCAGAAAGTTAATTTCGATTTTTTATTATATAATTTTTAAATTAATTTTGACTTTTTGTTTATAACATTAGAAAAATTAAAAATAATCTTTTTTAAATATGAAATGCATAAAGAAAAGAGGAGTGCAGAAAGAAAATCTCGTTGCGGAAAGGGGAATAATGGCAAAAACATGGGTTCAGTGAATCCAAGAACAAAAGCTGATTCTCATTTCTGATGCAATCAATCCAAAAACAAAAAATAAATGCATAGTTAGATGCACTATGCAAACATATACTTAGGATATATGTAAGGAAAAAAATTTAGAAGAGAAAATTAAATATTTGTTTTTGGTAAATTAAAATAAATTTACAAGTTAAGAATAGGAATTTAGAAAAAACTATATGAATAAGTTTTACATTTAGCTTATGAAAAAAACTTATTTTATTTTTATGAAGCTTATATTAAGTTTATCCAAATATACACTCATCAAGTTGGGAATTGGAATACTCCATTCTCAACTAGATATTTTTGGAGTAACTTTTGTAAAGAAAAAAAAGTATATAAAATAAAATTTAAACTTTTTACTTGTCATTATATAAAAGGGATAGGTAATACTAGAAATAAATAATAACATGTTTTTTTTACTTTTATTTTTAATAATAACGAAAATCTCATATTTTTATTTAAAAAAAATCTCTATAGAAACTGAAAGGAAGTTAATTTCAGTGCAATCTGTATCAACATAAATTGAGAATAACAAAATAATATGAAAAAACTAAATGTAGAAGTAAAAATAAATAAATACTTTCTAAAAGTAAACAGACTTTTATTTTATTTTATATTGAGAAGAGAATAAGTGGAATTGCATGCATAGGTTGAGAAATATGAAAAGAGAGACGCAAATATAAAATGTTTAGCAATAGAATAGCACATTGATTAATTAGCATGCGTGAATGAATGAATGATCATCATATATGAATATGCATCCCATTGTGCAATATTTCCAATGGCAATGGACCCCAAATCAATCATGAGCAACAACAATTTCTATTTCACACCAAATTAAGAACCATGCCTTTTCTTTTCTTTTCTTTTCTTTTCTTTTTCTACCAACTAAGGATTTAGGGTTCTTTATTTGCTTCCAACTATGTAATAACACTCTTTGGCATTACATGGGATTGTGTTGTGCATTTTTCAATCCACCTTTTCTCCACTCATCAAGCTAAGGGTGGTGAAGTTCAATATATGAACACCAACCTTTTCTTTACTTCACAAAACTAATTGTATTTGCATATGATTAATGTTCATTAAAGAATGTGACCAATCTTAACAAGTTCTTCTTTTCTATCTACATTTTTGTTATCCATAACTTGTTAGGGTTTTCTAAGAAATACCTAAATTAGTTCTTTTCAATGTATACAAAAAGTTTTCAAGAGCACAAGTAAACACACATGAGTTAAGAAATATTGTTTCACCATATATACCCTAGTAATTAGAAATGTTTTGACAAGAGAAAATGAAAAACCATGTAGAAACTATGGAAATTTTCTTTTATGATTGGTAATGATCCATTTGTAATGCACCTCTTTTGACAAAGAAGAAAGTATAATATTACTAATACTAATTAACATGCATGCTTGTAGGTGAAGTTTCTTCCATCTTTAACCAACCAACCTAAAAGAAAGGCTATGAAAGTGAATCAACAAAATAATGAGAGAAAAAGAACCCACAAGGTCCCCTTTGTGTGGTCCATCAAATGGGGTGCAAAATGTAAAACCACCAAAAGCACAAAGCTATAACATCCGCAATCATTTTCATTTTAGGGATCCAACGTTCACCTTTTCATTCTTATTCTATTTTCAAAAACAAAACAAAGTTTATACAAATATCAATGTATTAAAAATAGTGTATATATAAATCAAGATAATTCTAATTTCATGATCTTATTTTTTAGTTAACTTAATCACAAAGTCTTATATGATAAAGAAAAATAAAGAGATACAAAATAATTCTCACATATTATTAAAAATAATTTATATAAATTTATAAAATATAAAGATAAAATAAATCTAAAATTTATTTTAAAAACGAAATCTAATTTTGACAAATAATTCAAAAATTAAAAATATATTTAATTCTAAAAAATAATATAAAAAAATTAGTATATCAATTAAAGTAATTTTCACTCACTAATATTTCTAGAATTGAATGAGATTTAAATTCAAATTCTAAAAAACCATCAGACATTATATATATATATAGGTATATTATTTCCTTTATTTTTGTGGTGAAGAAATGTAGAGACATGGACCACTATAATAGGGTTTAGCATAAAGGCATTGATCTTCTCCACTTCTAAAAGAATATGAATTTTTTTTCTTCATATTAACTAATGTAATCTTATTAAAATGAATGTGATTAAAAATTATAAACAACAACATAATTATAATTATTATTATTATTATTTTCAATCTATAAATATAATTTCACGTGGGTAATAGACATAATATCTAATAGAATCAATTAATTATTAAACAAATTATAAAATCTACAATACCTTCTGTCCTATTTATATATTCCGTGGATTTCTCGCCAACCTTGTGTTTTTTTTTTCTTTTTCTTCCAAACATAAAAGCAAATCACATCGCATCAAAAGAAAAAAAGAAAAAGAAACAATAAATCATATTTTGTTCTTAAGAAACCAACAATTGATTGATCGAAATCAGTGCTAAGCATGTTGATTAATCCACAGTCAAAAGATCGTCAAATTTCTTCCTTTAGTAGTTCCTTTTCCTGTTTAATTAACCACTTTTTAATTAATCTTATGCCCTTCTCATCAACATGACTCTCATTTATAGTTCTCAGTTTTTTTCTTTCTTTTCAAGTCTATAAATTATAATGTAATTGCTGCACTGATTAAAATTATTATTTTTTATCTAATAAAATTGTGTGACACGTGTACTTCTCCACTAATAAAATTATAGTGTAAATAAGTATTATACTTGTATTTATTTATTTACTTTCTTATTATCTGACAAATTAATTAGCGTCTTATGTAATCTTAATTCAGTCAAATGTCAATGTAGAATTAAAAGATAATGTTATACTCTAAACACGTGATCAATTAACTCTCGGGGAGTTATTCTACTCTAATTAATAGTCGGAATCTCAAATATTGAATGTGAAATGATGTTAATTAAATAAATAAATAAATATTTTAAAGCACGAGTTTTCTCGTCTAGAACAATTATATTCAACTTGAGAGTACAATTTGTTTGAGTAAAAAATATTTATGTTCTATAAGAAAAATAATATAAAATCATTCTAAAATACTTTATAAAACGCTTAAGAAATATATATATATAAATTATAAAGTTAAACTTCAAACAAAACTACTCTAAATTATAAAAAAAAAACTTCAGACAATTTTATTTTTATGAAAAATAATATATATTAATTAAAAGATATTTATGTTGACGTATACTTGTGTAAGACTTCATAAATGTAATTCCTAATGAAGTTCAAAAATCATCTCCTTCCAAAGAAGTCAAGTTTAATTATAATTTTGGTTTTATATCCAGATTTTATATTTATTATTTTTTATAGAATGACTCTAATAAAACTAGTTGAATTGAAGAAATAGATTGTTAAAAATAAAATTTATAATGTATTTTTATGGAAAACTCCTATATTGTTTGTAAAAAAGAAAAATGATTTTTTCAGGTTGTATAATGATTGTAGATGATTAAATAAGTTGTCTATGAATAATAAATATTTTTTGTAATAGATTAGTGATTTGATGGATTAACTGTATGGTTTAATTGTGTTTTGTAAGATAGATTTCATATTTGGTTATCATTATTTTCAGATATTATAGATTAAAGAATTTTCGTAGATCCTAATAAAGTGGAAGGGATATTTTAGAGGTAATGTCCCAATATATGAATAGGAGAAGGAATTTTGTTGGTTTAAATAAATACCATAAGAGGAATATTGAAATATGATATTTTAGTCAATAAAACCCTTTAAAGTTTTTTTGTGATGCATCATATCAAGATCTTGGTGGTATGTTAATACAAGGAAAGTAAGTTGTGGATAATGCTTTTGGAAAACTAAAGAATCGTGAAAAAAATTATTCTATTCATGATTTATAGCTTACAATTGTGAATTCTGCTTTAAAAGTCATTATCTTAATGAAGTTCAATTTGATGTTTTTAATGACTACAAAAGAGTAAAATACTTATTTGACAAGAAAGAGATGAATATGAAACAAGGGAGATTGATGAAGTTCTTGAAACGATTTTCAATTTATGTATAATCGAGGAAAAACAAATATGGTAGCTAATAATTTGAATATAAAAACCATTCACATTTGTGCAATTATGGTAAAAGAGTTAGAGTTGATTAATCATGTCACATATATGAATACGAGAATAACTTTTTTAGAAGATCATATTAGTTATACTATGTTGATCATTGCTAATTTTTTTTATATGATTAAGCACTTTAGAAATATGAAAAATAAGTAGATCATAACTTGACACACTAAATCAAATTAATAAAAATATCATGGGGTGAAAATCGAAAAAACATCGTCATTCTATAAAATAGACTATATATTATCTATATTAAAAATGAAATACTATAATATATTTTAGTGTTTAAATTCAAATTTAATATTAATTCTTTAGAATATCATTTATCTCTTATTGATATCATGAATTTTGTTTCTTTTCAATTATGTTTATTTATATATTAATATTGATATCATGTAGCTAATTTATATGATCTTATATTTAAATTTTATAATTATACTATGATTATATTTTAAATTTTATAATTATACTATGATTATATCTTAATATTTGAATAGATAGTTTTTCCAAAATAAATAAAGGAAGACATACATAAATAATTTGTTACATATTTTCTATATATATTTATAATATTTTAGTTTAACTTATAATGTAATATACTTTGTATATATATTATTTATACTTTGTATATGTTGATGAGATTACAAGTGCATGTATACTATTTTCAAATCTAGTTTTTGAATTGTTATATTTAACATCAAAAAGGGAAAATAAAAAGTGACATATATAAACAGCTGAATTTTCGTTGTGATCACATTTTAATTAACAGTGACTTTAGTTATTAAAGATGAACTTGTAAATTAATAATATTTATGTATGTTCATAAAAGAGAAAAAGATTAACTCACAACATTGAATAGACAATGGTACGGGTAGCAAGTGTGTTTCCATGTCATTTAAACATCACGTTATTGTCTTTAATTACTTATTTATTAGTAATCAATAATATTGTCGGTATAGTTAATAATAAATAATATTAAAAGTTACCTTCTTTTGAGTTTAATTTTCTCTCGTATAGTTATTTTATACTTTGAATAAATTAGAAATTATTTTACATATGCTTTTTAAAATATTATTATTATTAATAAAGGTAATGACCCGTTTCTTTTTCTCTATTATTTTATAAAAAAATGTAATATAAAATTGTGAATGAAGTCTAATTCAGTTAGTTAACATGTGCATGAATTATTGTAAATTTTTTTATACATATTCAATTTTTTATAGATTGATAAATATAAAACATCAATTTTAAAATGATTTATTTTAAAATTATTTTTTACCATCTCAAATAGATGAGTATATGAATTTATTTACAATTGAGTGTTATCCAATTATATAGATTATTGTATATGGTAAATAATCATTTTAAAAATTATATATATATATATATATATATATATATATGTCTATTATCCAATTTGTTTGTTTTTATTTAAAAAAATGTTTTCTATTAAAATAAGTAGATTTATGGGTTTTAGATGTTCATTTAATAACAGATATTAAAAGAAAATAAATTTTCTATGTATTTCTTAAATAAATGAATTTTTTAAGGTTTATTTCAGAAGCACTTATTTCGAATTTTAAAAAATCGCGTTCCATAATAAATTTTAATTCATTAATAGTGTAATTAATTACATCGAAAGTGTATGAAAATTAAATTTCAAATACATTTATTATATAAATTTAATCAGAATATAATAATAATGATGTAAAAAGTTTATGTTATCCTCTGATCATAGATTACTAATTATAATATATTATTGATTTTATAATCCTAATTTAAAACTTAAGTATATTTTTAGTTGTTATAAAAAAATTATTTTCTCAATTGTGTAGCCTATTGAGAATATTAAATAGATATGATGACATGAATAGGTGGCATCTCCGTCAATTGACGCCGTCCTTGTTCCTATATTAGAGTTGGAGAATGCCAATGACGACGTTTGAAATTGCCTTCAAAGTTTTCATGTGTTTCTTCTCTCTGTTTTTTTCTCTTCAGTTTCCACACTCACACACTAACATTGAACCCAATTAAGCATTGCACATAATAACCTTCTTCTTTGTTTTGAATGCTTATTCTTTCACAAAAGCCATCACCACAAAACCCTCTTTTCATTTCCATAAATAAAACTCTTCATTCACCAAGCTTCACTTTCTTGTTCTCAACCTTTCACTTCCCCAGGTAATTTTACTCTTCTTTCTCCAATGCCTTGTTTTTCTTTTGCATGCTATTATCATCACAAGTTTTTATAACCCTGTTATTCATAATCCGTAATGGTTGATCAAGTTTTTGCTTTTTATCATTGGTTTACATCCAAATAAGAATTGATCATATGACAACTTTAGTTCTTGCTATATATCAATCTACCAACAATGAATTTACTGGTTTTGATACCATTCACAGGAACTGTGTTGTGTATGAAAATGTTTGTATGCAGACAATACTGCTATACTGTCATCTAGTTATTTTCTTGGTTGATTATCAGAGAAGTTGAGATGCCACAAGAGAGTTCCCAGAACTCATTTTTCACATCTCCTTCAAAGAGAGGATTGAAGGGTTTGGTGAGCATGAACAAGGAGGCTTCATGCACTGTCACAGAGGAAGGTTTCAATGATAATGAATTGGCTCAGAGGAAGGCAGAGGAAGCAGGTATGCTTCTTTAATGTCACACCATGCCATTAATATACTACTTAAATATAAATACAGGTGTGTAATGCAGTTTAATAACAGATATATATACATATTATTATAGTTTAATCTTCATATATTATTATCAGTATACATTCTCCCTTTTTTTTATTTTAAATACTACCAATCTATAAAATTATAAGAAAAATTAAGGTATGATTTTATAGCTTATAATTTATGTTATAAGCAGAAGCTACTTCTTTCTGTTTTAGCATTATGTGTGTTTAATCTTTTATAGCATCAAATCAAACATGTTTAGTATTTTTTTGTTTTAATAAGTAGTAAAAAATTATTCTATTTTATCCCTTCAGACTATTATCTTATAGTGATTACCATTTTTCTTTATTTATGTATAAAAACTTTAACATGGATCAATTTGAATCAGGGGAATAACTTGACTTTGCAGAAAGAGTTCATATCCTAAATTGGGGATCATATTTTCTTTTCTTGGAAAACCTTATTGGAAGTAGCAAAAGGGTAGTTACAACCTGCAAATTTATGAAAGTAGGAATAGCTTTCTTAAACAAAAATGCTTGCACATATCTGTGGTGTGTAGTTCCTCTTCCAGAAAATAAAAAAACAAGACAATAGTTCTTTGTCAAAAAGTAAGATAATTGACAAAAGATGCTTAAGTTGAGGCACGTTTCTAGGTGTGATGTTTGTTTCTTATGACCCGATGAAAAGAAAAGAAAAGAAACAACATATCATTTGGTTCCTTTAACGTATTCACTTGTTTTTTTTTTTTCTTTTGGGTCAACCAAATTATTACTTGGACCCCTTTACTTAACAAAAGCAGAAAAGCAATGTTAAGATACAAAAAGTTAGGTTTTATATATTAAACAAAGTGTGGGTAGCTAGAAAAGAAAAAGAATGAGATGTAGGAAGAGGTTGATGAGGAAGAGTAGTGAGTGGATTAAAGTGTTTGTACTAAAATGGGGTTACCACCCCACCACTCAATTAAGGTGTAGGACAGTACCCTTGTCCTTAAGGGTTGGGTCCAAAAACTTGTGACATCAAGTATCTTATACATAACAACCGAAAGGGTTCCCTAACTATGATTTTAGAGCATAATGTTTGGCATTATCAATTATCAAGACCCTACATCTCAGCAAGAAGCATCATAAATTTGTAACATTTCAAATGTCAATTTGCTGTTATCAATCATTGCCAGTGTCCTTTAACTTTGACATTTCTAATAACAGTTCCTTAACTTTTCTTTAATGATTGTGACATAATGCAATACAACCATTCTCTATCTTTTTGGTGACTTCCTATTACATCTTTCACTCACTTCAATACTTGTGAAAGAACAAAGTTAGAAAGCAGAATGGAGATATCTATACAGTATTTTTGCAAACAGTGTACTAAGTTATTTATTTATCTGCAATGATGTTACTTGTGTTGTTGTTGGTTTGATGAGAATGGTTTGGTTTTTGTTGAATGGTGGAAGCTTGGAGAAGATACAAAGCAACAGAATGGCTACGGCAAATGGACAATGTTGCATCATTGTCACTCACTGCATCACCCTCAGAAGAAGACTTTTGCCTTGCTCTCCGCAATGGCCTCATTCTCTGCAATGTCCTCAACAAAGTCAACCCTGGTGCTGTTCTCAAGGTCCACTTTTCCTTTTTTTTTTCAAAAATTATTATTTCTTAATATATTTATAAATATAAATTTAACTAAAAATTATAATTTTTAATATAACAAAAATATAATATCAGTAAATCCTAACTATGCAGCGCGGGTATTTTTTTTAGCACCTCGTATTTTTTTCCTGGATATGGAAAAATTCTAAATAATCTATAAAATAGTTTGGATTGCATAATTTAAAAAAAATTATTTTGACTTATATAATTTAAAGATTTATTTTAGATTGGATAATCAAAATTCAACAATGTATTATTAATTCTGTAATTTAAAAACATATAAATATTTAAAAATATATTTTAAATTATGCAATCTAAACACATAATTCAGATTATATATTTTAGAGTATATTTTTAAATTGCATCATTTAAAAATTTATTTCAATTTATACAATTAAAAAATGTATACAATTTGAATTATATTATTGATTATAAATTTTAAAATATATTATAAATTACACCATCTAAAAATACAAAATATATTTTTTGAATTTAAAATTTATTTTAAATTAAAAATATATTGTAAATTGTGTAATCTAAAATATATTTCTAAATTTTATAATATAAAAATTTAAAATATCGATATTTTCAACCTTTCCAACACCTCCTAGGGATGTAGAAAGAAAATGGAGGTACAAAAAGTAATATTTTGCAGAACGACTGTACCTAATAATTTGTAAGCCTAATATATGTGAAGGAAGTCAAACATTTTCAAAGTGTTAATATTCCCACCTCTTATTTTTTGTTGTTGTTGTTGTTTTGTGTATTGGGCTGGATAGGTGGTGGAGAATCCTGGGCTTGCTGTTCAATGTGCAGAGGGTGCGGCCCACTCAGCAATTCAGTATTTTGAGAACATGAGGAATTTCTTAGAGGCTGTTAAGGATATGCAGCTTCTCACATTTGAAGCATCTGATTTGGAGAAGGTTTGGTCTTTGGACTTTCTATTATTTTTTTCATTCTCTTTCTAATCATTCAAATATCGAATTATTTTGGTTTACTCGATAATTATAAATTATAAATAATTAAAAAATAATTATAAATAATCAATAAAATAATTTTCTCTTTATTCGTAGAAAAAACAATAAAATTTGAAGCAAGATGTGCATTGTATTGTTTAGACATCAGAATCCTTCATGAGAAAAAAAATAGATTCAAATTTTTTAATAGTCGGCTGATAAGAAATGATCTTTGACATAACTTCTATAATAGTTATTATACATTAATTAATAAATTTATTGATAATCTGTAATTAAATGATGGAATAAAAAAGTATGTATTGGTCGATGAATTTTAATTAAGTTCTAATATTGAATGAATTTTATCTCGTTTAACTAATATGTTAAATATTTTAATACTTTATACAAAAGAATTTAATGAAAATTAAATATATTGAATAATTTGAAAAAAAATATTCAATATTTTTTGTCCTATGTAAGAATAATTAAAAAAATTATAGGATGATTACAAATTATTTTATATTGATTATTAAATTTCTTAGTGTAATCCATCTATATTTGGAAATAGTTTCTAAATCTTAGATACGAAGTCCTTTTGAATTAATTATATTTATAATGTTAAATATCTTTCCCCATATATAATATATAATTTTTAAAATATATTTGAGTTGATTAAGTACATTTCTTTATAAATATTTTCATACAAGTTATTTACTTTGTCATATTTTAAATTTTAAAATATCCGGGAAATAGTAATCATATGCTAGTCACTCTTATTTCTTGTATAATGCCAAAAACAGTAAAGTTTAAATTATCCATTAAAATAATCAAAACTAGAATAAACAATTCCATTCAAATTCAACCAAATTTGGGTGTTTTTTTACATAAATTTTTAAATAGCATAAAATAAAATGAATTTAAATTTTATATATTTCCAAACTAATAATTTTGGCAAATGAAACCAATTCCAAAAACGATTGTTTGAACACAATCTTACCATTTTGCTATTGAAGATGATACCTTGTCTCACTCTCAATGATAGATTTTATTTGTTTGTTTATTTTGACACTACTTTTGAGTTTTCTGTTGAAAGGGGGTTTGTGTTTTAAAAGTTGAAAATGCAGGGAGGTTCATCCAATAAAGTTGTGGACTGCATTCTATGTTTGAAGGGGTTTTATGAATGGAAGTTATCAGGTGGGGTTGGTGTTTGGAGGTATGGTGGAACTGTGAGGATCACTTCCTTCCCAAAGAAGTCTCCTTCCTCCATAGTTGGCAGTGAAAGTGCTGATGAATCACTGGATGAGTCAGAATCATCACAGTATGAACAACTGCTAGAATTTCTTCAATTATCTGAAGAGTTCCTGATTGAAGAAACCAGAACTGCCAATGCTCTGGCTTTCCTTTATGACCACTTTGGACTCAGACTTCTTCAGGCTTACCTTAGAGAGGCCAATGGGATTGAAGATCTACCACTGAATGCAATGGTCGGTAAGATCCTTTCCAGTTTGTTGAACTGATGTAGCTTCTATTCTAGTTTTTCCAAAATGCGTTTCTTAAAAGATTAGTACATGAATATTATAAAAAAAGTATGTTACTAACTAAGCTATGCCTGAGATGCTCTTACTTGATAAGAAATTATCTTAAAATTTAAAGTATATAAATTGGATAAACCTTACCTTACTTAACAAAATCAATTTTGTAGTGTGAAGTTAGATTCAAATCCAAATTATTAAGATGGTATTAGAATATATTCTAACAGTTGTTGATGGACTTATGAAAATGTTAGTCTATACTTGAGATGTCTAATGTTTATCGTCATGTGTGTTTTGGAAATCTTACATCAATAAATAATATAATCAAAATAAAGTATACAAATAAGATGTAAATTTCACTTTATAAGTTAATTTTGCTGGTTAAGTTAGATCTAAACGAAATTGTAAGAAAATAAGATAAACAAATATAATGTGAATTGAAATTGCACTGCTACTGAGTGTATAAGACTGACAAATAAGGTTATTGTTTTAGATTTTTTTCCAATAATAATCTGCATGAAGATTTTTTCTTCTTCTGCAGTCTTATCTGTGATATGGGTGACAATTTGTAGGTAATTGATACCTTACTCAGCAAGGTAGTCAAGGATTTCTCATCTTTGCTTGTTTCTCAAGGCACTCAGGTACTCCATAGTTTAATGTTTTGTATGCAACTTACGTTTGTTTCCCAACTTCACAATTGTCATTTATTTAACATTTTCCTTTTCGTTTTAATGATTTTTCAAAGTACACTTCTTAACAATTCCTTGCAGCTTGGACTTTTCTTGAAGAAAATATTAAAAGGTGACATGGGTTGTCTCTCAAAGAGAGAGTTCATAGAAACCATCTCACTATATCTTCATCAAAGAACTAGTTTGGCATCAAATGACTTCTCCAAATTCTGCAATTGTGGTGGAAAACGTGATAGTATTCGACAAAATGCCAATTATTCTGCAAAATATGTTGAAGTAATCAATACTCAACAGAAGCAACTTGAGGTATAAAAGGGATAATTGAAGTTACTGCTTTTACTGGTTGTTACTTTTACATATGAGTTTGGATTAGTTATTTAGCACCATGTGCTAAGGTTTTCCTCCCGCTTCAGGGTATGAAGTACTTTTTTGAAGAAACAAAATTGGAGGTCAAACACATTCAATCAGAGTGGGAAGATGAATTGAGTAGGCTAGGTAACTTTCTAAGAATTGGTTTTCCTTGAATATCTTGTTTGTAGAAGTTTTTAATATGATAATACTTGGATTGACTTGAGTTCTATGCCTTACTTAGAGGATCATATCAAAAGCCTTGAAGTGGCCTCCTCTTCCTACCACAAAGTTTTGGAGGAGAATCGCCTTCTTTACAATCAAGTACAAGACCTAAAAGGTGCATAAGAATCCAGGTTCCTAACAATGAATTTAATGGATCAACTTATTCATTAAAATTTGATAAACTTTCTATTTTATAGGAGCCATCAGGGTCTATTGTAGAGTGAGGCCATTCTTACCAGGACAATCAAATGGACAGTCTACAGTCGACTATATTGGAGAAAATGGAGATATGATGATTGTAAATCCCCTTAAGCATGGAAAAGATGCTAGACGGGTATTTTCATTCAACAAGGTTTTTGGAACAACTGTAACACAAGGTAGTTTAATTTTCAACATCTCACAGTATATACTTTGTTGATCTGTACTACATAGATCTTCTATTACGACTCTCTAATTTAGTAGACACCAATGATTTGTGCAGGGTTTAGGCAATATAATAAAATATCCAATTGAGGCATTATGTTTATGTTTAATTTTCCTACAAAGTGGGTTTAGTCTGAATTTAGTCCTACAAAACAAACTCTTATGATAAGGATTGCCCTCACTTATATATTGTATTTTGACACTATTTTTAGTAGATTTTAAGACTTGAGTCTCATCCAACATCATGAAATTGAAATACTTGGAGGAAATTCTTTCTCCTATTTCTTTTTCAGTCAGTAAATCTTTCCTTGGTTCATAATAAGTTTATGGTTTTCTTACTAATAAATTATGTTTCTTAGAGTTTTTATCATGTTAGTTCTTATTTGATGCTTTTCATGATTCCTTTTTTTCATGTGCAGAACAAATTTATGCTGACACTCAGCCCTTGGTCAGATCCGTTCTAGATGGTTATAATGTATGCATCTTTGCATACGGACAGACTGGCTCAGGGAAAACATACACAATGGTATGAGACATGCACAATAGTTCTACTTTATTTTACATAATGTTGATTCATTAAGCTAAAGTAATGCATCTTAAATTACTTGGCTATTATTGACTGTCGTTTACACAAAAGATAACACAATGTATGTGGTTTTAAACTTACAACCATTAGCTTTCTTTTCATGGGATATGCATGTATTATTTACCAATCATTTGCTTTTCCTTCCATTTTTTGTGTTTTATGGTTCATGTTTAGACACTATCACAGGATTTGTTGTATTTAAAGACTCTTGTAGTACTATTTAATACCTTATTTTGGAGCCATTTCTTTTGAAAACTTCCTTATTTCAAACTTTACCCAACATCTAACTTAACAGTTTACTTACAAATTTAATTAAGTATCTTGTTCTTTGTGAACATAAATTGATAAAATGTCCATTTTTAGACCTTGGAACCATTACATCAGAAAACAACTAGGTTTATAACAAGTTCAATTATGATACATTTTCTCGTTTCATATTTTTTCTTGATTATGCCAATTAATATGATTAACTTGTTTGTGCAGAGTGGCCCTGATCTTACAACAGAAGAGACATGGGGTGTAAACTATAGGGCATTGGGTGATTTATTTCATATATCAAAGGAAAGGTCTGATTCCATAAAATATGAAGTTTTTGTTCAGATGATCGAAATATACAATGAACAAGTGAGAGATTTGCTAGTCAGTGATGGTTCTAACAGAAGATATCCTTTAAGCAGTACTTTATCATATTTTTTTCTTCAGCAAGGCAGTTCAAATTCCTAATTTTATACATATGTTAACAATGAAATTTATATAGTTATTTCAGTTCCTTAACAAGATATACATTAGACATACGAAACAATTCTCAAATGAACGGCATCAACGTGCCTGATGCATTTTTAGTTCCGGTTACCTGTACTCAAGATGTTCTTGACTTGATGAGAATTGGTCAGAAGAACCGTGCCGTGGGTGCTACAGCTCTAAATGAGAGAAGCAGTCGTTCTCATAGGTAAAATGACATCTTCATGGACATATATGGATAACCAACAACCCTCAAATATATTTAACAAAGTTCTTGCTTTTTGCAGTGTTTTGACTGTTCATGTTAGAGGAAGGGAGTTAGTTTCCAACTCTATTCTTAGAGGTTGTCTCCATCTTGTGGATTTGGCTGGAAGTGAGAGGGTTGACAAATCTGAAGCAGTTGGTGAGAGACTAAAGGAAGCTCAACATATAAATAGATCACTTTCTGCACTTGGGGATGTGATCTCTGCCTTGGCACAGAAGAGTCCACATATCCCTTACAGAAATAGCAAGCTCACACAAGTGTTACAAGATTCTTTAGGTAACATTCTGCGCTGTAATTTTTCCCCTGTTGAAGCAAACTACTTATAATATAGGTTATGGAAGCATGAAGATTAGAAATTGTTTTCTATTTCTCTTATGACAACCATATTGTGACAACAAGTGTTACTACTACTATTTGACCACTATATGTACAATCTTTCTTTTGGGATCAGGTTGTTAAATTAGGCTGATATGTGATTAGAAATGTAAATACTGGTATTAATCTGGTTATTACCATAGTTGGTTGGCTGTTTGAATTTCTGTAAAATTCACTTGAGATGTGTTTCTTTTGTTTTATCAATAGGAGGGCATGCAAAAACTTTGATGTTTGTTCATATAAATCCTGAACTCAATGCTTTCGGAGAGACAATTAGCACACTCAAGTTTGCTGAGAGGGTTTCGTCCATTGAACTTGGGGCTGCTCAATCTAACAAAGAAACTGGAGAAATCCGAGAACTAAAGGAAGAGGTTTGCATTTTGGTCACAAGTAGTGCAATTTTGAATATAACATTCACAACATATGTAAACGGTTCTTTATTGTTTTAGATATCAAATCTCAAATTGGCATTGGAGAGGAAGGAAGCCGAACTAGATCAGTGGAAGGCTGGGAATGCTAGAAACGCCATTGATTCTCAAAAACCAAGAGCTGTTTCACCTTTTCAACTACCAAAATATGGTACCAGTGGCAACACGAAGCATGAAATTGGTCAAAAACTCACGGATGATAGAAGTTTTGAGGTAGTTAAATGAAATATATACCTACTTATGAGAAATATATGGAAATATGCATTTGGAAATTGTGCCATACTGATGCAGAATTCACATATGCTCTAACTTAATTTGAAATTCATTTTTCAGTCTAGAAGTTGTTCTTCAGGTAAGCAAAGAAGGTCAAGGTTTCCCACAACATTTATGGACAAGGACTCTATGCCAAAAATGTCTTTTCTGACTGAAGAAAAGTTAGTGAGCTCAGGGAAGGGAAGATCACCATCCCCTCCAGTGAGAAGATCACAATCCAATGATAGAGGGACAATCATTAAAAGCAAGGTCAAAACTGAAACAATAGACAACCAACCAATATTAAAGCATCCATTTCCAGCTGCTAACAGATCCCTGGTCACAATGCCAGTGGTTACATCCACTGACAATAACACAAGAATGTATGTGAATTCACAAGAGCCAGTAAAGCATGAAAACATTTCTGAAACAATCTTCAACCTCCAGAAGCTCAACTATAAAAAAGTTCATCAAGAACACGAAGAGGAACAATTCAAGCAAGCACTTAGTGCAGTGAGACAAGGTGGCATTAGAAAAAGCAAGGTTGAGAGTAAGGCTAAGGCCAAGAATAATCAACTATCACCCTTTAAGATTCAAAAGCCTGATTTGACCTCACCATTTATTCCTGACATGGAATTTGCTAGTGAAAGTACTGCGGAGCCACCTTCTAAGAATGAATACTCCGAGGTTGAAAATGATCTTAGATTTATGGAGTCTGCTGTCCATGGTGCTTTAAGTCTCAAAAAGATACGTCAGAACTTTGCAAGGAATTTTCAGAACCTTGAATCAAGGTATGGCTAACAGTAGGGTGTGTTTGGATCAACGTATGACATATTGCAACTTTGAATTTAGGAAGGGTCAAACATGATTTTCTCATTCACCATGATGTTGAAACATGATTCCAAGTTTTAAACTTCGGATAAACTTTTTCAAAAACACTTATAAAAGAAAAAAAAAATGAATACACTTAGAAGTAGCTTTTGCATCAACACTAATTTGAAGTTATTTGTTCTATATATACCCTTTGTTTGACTAAGCTATTTTGGTAATTACACACTCAAAATCAATTTTGATTACAGTAACCAAACACTATTTTGTGTCAAAATCAACTTTCTACTCATTGTTATCCAAACAACAATCATGTTACTACAAACTCACCTTTACTTAGAATCAATTATATAAAATCATGTTGATTCAAGATGAATTCTACAAATGCATATCCAAACATAGTAGCATCACTGGTAATGATAATAGAATCTGTTTGTCCACATGCAGAGGAATAGTTCAAGCAGGAGAACATTTATTGGTTAGCAAAGTTGAAAACAAAGTTTTGAATGGTTCAGCTATCAATCTTAAAGAAGGAAGTAATGCATCCTCGCCTGAATTTAGAAGAAGCCGATCTACCCCACGTGGAAAGTTTTTTGGTTTATCTTGAGCTTTTCATGTTACACAGTGAGTATTTTTTTTATAGTATTTTCTTTTGTACAGGAACTACAATCAATGTTTGAGTTCCTCACACAAATTTATACAAACTTTGAGGTTTTGAGATTAATATGTATGTGCAACTCATCGCTTGTATTGTGAGCATGTTTTTTTATACTTTGAAACTTGGTATATGATCAATACATATTTCTGAGTCATGAAGTTTCTTGTGTACATGTTTTTGTTCAACATTCTTTTCAGTTAAGGTATTTTCAAAATTCTCCAAAGATGTCATCAATTGATATGTTTAGTACTATTTCACTATATTTTTATTTTTTGTAAAAAGTATGTTTCATATGAGGTTGATAAGGTGATTCGAGTGGTTGATTTCATATGGCTGAAATATGGTTTGTTGATTTAGTTTATCCTAAATCATTGAAGTTGCTTTATCTAATAAGAGACATAAAAATTATCTTATCTTTTGTCAATATAGCAAAAGGGAAAACACTTATTGGTTTTGAAGATGTAAACTAATTATTTTTTTCGTTTTTATATGGTGTAATAATAATGGTAAGAGTTAAAAATACTTATAAAATTTTCAAAATTCGGTTTTAGTTCTTTTTAAAAAAATTGTGCGTTTTTGTCCTTAAAAAATTAATAATCATGTTTTTAGTTATCATTATTAATAATCATACTTTTGACGTATTCTAAGTTTTTAAATTAATTTTTTTTCTAATAAGATTTCAATTCTGGAGTTTTTATCTTTGTTAATAAATGAAACAATCTTAAAAATGAGAGATAAAATAATTTGAATTAAATCAAAAGCGAATATATGATACTAATATTATATATATCATATCCCTTTAATCTGAACATGAATAGTTTAACAATCTTTTCAATTTAGAGTTTAATTTCTTTTGTTTTATTATCTTTTTATTTTTAAAGTAAAATACATATACTTACTTTTGCAACCTTATATTGACAAACAAATATCCTAAAACTTAAATATTGTAGTCCTCTTGATACTAAACTTGAAAAAAAATCATTTTACTAATTATATAAACTTGATACACTCATGAAAATCCTGAATAAATACACACATATAAATATTCTCAAAACGCAAAAGACCACATTGCATCAAATATAGCATATAGCTCTAATGGAAGAATAAGAATATGTATGTGTGCCTATATATGTGATTTCTACCCTTCGAATTTTTCAATGTTTCTGAGTTTTCTAGCAACAAGTAAAATCAAATTCAATATATCAACATGAATTAAGTTAAGTGTTTGATTCATGAAAAAAAAATCCCCAACAAATTATAAGAGAAATATATATATATATATATATATATATATATATATATATATTTGGAAATTTATTTTAGTCATGTTTAGGATGTTACAATTTTTTTATAAGCTTTTTCTAAGAGAGAAACATAAGAAAATAAATAAATTAAAACTAGTTTCTTCATGCACTATGAGTTAATTTATAGAATATTTCTCGTACTTTTTCATATTTTTCATATTTTAATTATACATAAACTAATTTTAGTGTATGCAAAAGTCAAATTCATTTTTTTTATTTTTCTTTTTTTTAAAGAACGAATAGAGAAATTAACATTTGGTTAAGTAAGGAGTTAGCCCAACGAGCTAGATAAAGCAATTTGTCCCTTTTACCCTAAATTGTACTTAATTCAAAGAAGCATTTCTCAATTTAACTAGGATAATTTTTTAAGTGTGCATATTAATATATTATAAACTTTTTTAAGGATTCGGTAAAAAGTGAGATCTTACAATATAAAAAAATTACTTTTATCAATTATATTATATTAGTGATTTATAAAATAATAAAATTGATCACTAATTGACTTAAAGATTAATGTAGAGTCTAATTTAGTAAGTAATTTTGATAATAAATGTTATAAATAAATTTAAATTCTAATTTAAAATCCAATTTAATCACCATTTTATAAAAATCAATTTTATAATTTTTTAGGATCAATAACAAAAAAAAAATATTATCTATTATAATAAAAACTATTTTAAATATTAATAATTTTTAGTTTATAAAATAATTTTTAATTTAATTACTATAATAACTAATTATTTTTTTTTTTAAATTAGTTTATATTTCATAATTTTTTTTAGTAGTGTTATTCCATTGCCTTAGTTGAGAATAAAGCTTGACTATAGTTACACAAGTGAATAAATTTAGTTTGGAGGCACATTTGAATAAAAGAACATGATGCAATTTTATATTCTCAATTAATATAAAAATATCACATCATTAAAAATTGTTAACTTTTTAAATAATTATTTTAAAAGTTATTCTTGTTAATATGTTATGTATTTGATAAGTGTAAAAATTTTCATTAATAATATTTAAAATGAGCTCAAAATGAATTTAATTAGAATATATTGATGGTCTAAAAGTGTTTTATACATTAACATCACTAAAAAAATTGCTTATTTATTTTTTATATTTTTATTTTTCTAGAAAAATGTTGAACAAAAATAAAGTAATTATTCTAAATTAGTAGAATAGATGTTATTTATTTTAAAATAAATATTAAGATAAGAAATAATTATTTCAAATTTTAGAAAACTAAAATATAGAAGCATATATTTTACATGGATGTCAAATTTATTAATTTTCCATACATTAAAAGTAATAATTTAAAATCCTAGAAGATATTTTTTTAAAAAAACTTTATAACCAAAATTAAAATTCATTCATTTTTATAAAGACAAAAAAAAATTAATTTTTTTTAATAAATATCACTGGAATTCATGCTCTATTTTTTTACACAAATTCATGTTCTAATTTTGTTGTAACATATTTTGAATTTGTTATTCTCTCACGTTTCTTGGTTTTTCTGACATTATCCACCATAATTTTTTTGTCCTACTCTTACTCTTTCCATGATAAAGCCAAAAATGGCTTTTTCAAAAAGATACTATGAAATAGAATTGTTTAAGAATTTCAGTAACTACACAGAGCTTCGTCAAACCTTGCAAATCATGGAAAACTCCTTTTTTTTTTTTTATGCAATATACCTCCAAGATTCATTCGTGTTAAGAAATCAATTATCTAAATTAAATCTTACTAATATCCTAATATTTTCTAAAATATTCTTAGCTTGTATAACAAAAATAACTGTCAGAAATTAATTAAAGTTAAAATATTTTAAAAAAATATCATAAAATGAAGTAAAAGTTGTTAAATACAAAATAGCATTTAAAAAAATGTATTTTTTTTATATTGCTTTAAGCAAGAACGGAGTATAACCTAATGAATCTACAATATTACTTTGAATTCTGGAACTCTTTTGTTTGTTAAAGGAGAAGAATTAAAATTGTGAAATATTTCTGGGTTCAATTGCATAAATTGAATTTTTGTTACGTGATATTATAGTTTTTTCATTAATATTTAGTTAATTATTTATTGGATTTTACTGATGTAAAATTATATTCAACATGATTTTTATAATTTAATTATACTTTTGATTTTTTATCATTAGGATATTTGGTTACTAAAATTTTTTATATCTTATAAGAATTTTTTTATAAATTTATAAAAAATTTATAGGAAAAATAACAATTTTTTTATATTTTTTTAAAAATATAAGAAATTATAGTAAAGGTTTAAAATTTGTACTTTCATCATTCAATAACTCAACAACCAACAAGTTATTATAAACATATTTATAGAAAACCAATAAAGGAATTAAAATTGTACCATTGTAAAATATTTGAAAGACTTTATACAAATTGGAATATGGAAAACTAAAAGTCAAATTTAAACAACAATAATAGTAATCTTACAATTATAATTTATGTAATTAGTATTTTAAGAACATTCATTACTTTTAAAAACAAATAACTTGAAATAGAGGTAGTGCAGTTTGCAATATTTGTATATATACTCAATCAAAAACCTTCCAGCAGTGACATTTTATGGCCATTTTATGGCCATTTTCATGGGAAGAAACTTTGACTTACAAAGAAAACTGTTTGGTTTTATTTGCAGAGAAGATACTGAAGATGGTTCGGGAGCAGTTAGTAATAGCTATTGTTATTCAATGTCATCTTTCAGTGTTCCATTTATAATGGTCCTGCACATATGCATGTGCATTTGATTACGATACATGCAACCTTTCAGTGTCAGAAATCTGAGATAACTTCAAGTTACTACATAACTTTTCTGATTTTTCATTTTCACTATAATCTTTTCTCTTTTGCTTTCAATGAAAAAGTCTTTTATGATGTGCACATACAATTTATTCTTGTTTAAATGGTGAAAATTAAGCACAATATGTTCAACTGTATATAATGTAAACATCAATGTAAAATGAAGAAGTTAGAGTTACTTTCTGTGATTTCACCAAATATGCACCCAATGGAGTTTCCATTCCAATGGTTGAAAACTGGAGAGTCTCTCTCAGACAGCACACATGGACATGTGGTGTTGAACATGGGACCATGTGAGTACTGTTATGAAAGGCTGGCTTGGATGTGTCTGTTTGTGGGGATGTATGAGAGAGAGAGAGAGAGAGAGAGAGAGAGAGAGAGAGAGAGAGAATGAGTCAAGGAATATTGTTCTTCAATAAATTGTAAACACATATATCCAAAAAAACCAATCATTGTTTGAGCTTCCACAAGCTTTGAGGTCGTTCTCTTAATATACAGTTAAGACTTCACTGTTCACAGTTGGCACTGAGGATGTTTAATTTCTACAACCTAAGAAAAATATATGTCTTTAATTTCTTATAAATCATCAAACAAGAATTAGACCACATTCTGCTGATCATGTATAGTTAAATCTTCTTATTATTCATTCAACTGTAATTAAAATGAAATGTTGAATCAGCTTTTAGGTTTGGCATTTGAGTTTGTAGATTTTGATCTACAATTAGACCACATTTGACTCATCACATAACATAGATTGTCACTAACTTCTGAGGTGAGCTAACTTAATGAAGTAGAATTTTGTTTATTCCATTTATATCAAATAATATTAGAAATGAATATTAAAGAAAATAGAATTTTTTTATATATAGATTTTAAAGAAGTATAATATCCTGATTTTGTATTTGAGTATTTAATAAATTTTATTTTAAATTAAATATCATGTTAAATATATTTTTAGTTTTTGGATTATTAATTAAAATTGTATTTTGTATTTGGGACACATTTTAAATTTATTTTATTATTATACTTTATAAAAAGGGAATAAAAAAAAATTGGATACCAATATTATTGATATAAGAAATTATGAAAAAATAAAATAAAATAAAAAAATAAACATAATTTTAATAAATAATTTAAAAATTAAAAATATATTTAATTCTTAAATATCTAATAAATTAAATATTTTGACTTCAGCATATCAATGTAGCATTTATTTTACTTTTAGATTTTTTTAATTTCTATATTTATCATCATGCATAAAAGGAAAGAAAGATACTTAGCAGAATATTATTGTTCAATATACCAGACTAATTATGTGAAACATCTAATAATTTAATGGACATAGGAACTAGATTTTATAAATGAAAATTTTATTCGATAGCCTGAAGAAGAATTAATCATTGAGAACTTAAAACTTATTTAGTATTTTATTTATTGATAAGTTATTTATCAGTTTTTTTTTATTAGATTTATGAAGTTGACCAAGCATAACTTTTATATTTGTACTTCTCTGAACCACTATTCATATTAAGTATAACTTGGATCCTAAAGAAGAAAAAAATCAATTTAGTCATATAATTGTTGTTTATAGGACCAACCTAAAATCATAACTAACTTATAAGAGTAATCTAATATCGTGACTCATCCATACTAACATCAAAGATTGACAAGTCTTGAACCACAAAGAGTTTATGAATCTAAAGTAAATTACTGTAGACATTTCATTATTCAAAACAATATGTTAAAAAAAGATAAAAATAGTTAAATAGAAGATATTATTTACATAAGCATGATTAGACCAATCACACTATTTAAAGGTTACTAGATTCTTGAATTCAACCCAACTTTAATGTTATGTTTCCATCCATTTGCAATTCTCAATTTTTCATATGATCCTTACAACTCATTTGATTTGTTATGAATGATTTGAGAAGGAAGTTACTTGTAGTGTGTAAATAAAGGTTCAATATAATTTATTATGTCTCATACATAATCAATTATGTTAAAAAAATAAATATTTGGAAGTGTTATTTATTTATATAATCAATCATGAGTCATTCATAATCAATTGAGTATATATTTTTTTCTATTATACTAACAAGAATACTAATTAAAAGTATTATTAAAATAATAATAAAATATTAATAACAAATTAAATCATTATATTTTTCATTTTCTTTCTATTTGTTGAAACAATTTCATTTTTCACTATCACTTTCTTCTTTTTTCTCACTTTCTTACTTTCTTTCACACTGTCTAAATTAATACACACGATGCAAGTATATTCTCTAATTTAGGAACTTGCAACTAAATTAGTTAGGAAAATGCTTAAGAAATTATATTTATTTATATATTCAACATATATCAAACATATACATGGAAAGTTGCATTCTCAGTGTGACATTACATTAAAAGGTGAAAAATCACCACACTAGAATATCATTTAACTAATAATTCAGGGCACCTCTAATTGCCACTGCATTAGACTATGTACAATTGGAATGAAGTACAGCTTCTGCATGTGTGCATAATACTTCAAGCATGATCAACTGATTGAGTTATCTGAGAAATTATAAGAGCATGTAGAAGATCCATGAGAAACCACATTCTTAGGAGGTGGTGGTGAAGTATGTGATGTTAAACCTCCCTTCAATACATCAGGGTCTGTTCTTGAGGTCTGAAGGGGTCTAATTTCCTTCAGCATTGCAACAACATCCTTCATTGTTGGGCGTTCTTCAGATCTAGTGCTTACACATAGAAATGACACTGCTAGAGTTTGTAGCATTTCATGCATGGTGAGATCAGCCCTCCCTCTCAACTTTGTGTCCAGAATGTCAGAAGGGTCTCCTTTGCTAGCCAAGTGGTTCCTAACCCACTGAACCAAGTGTGCACCCCCTGGCAGAGTTGGATCTAATGGGTGCCTTCCTGTGAGAACCTCAAGTAGAACCATGCCATAACTGTACACATCACTCTTTTCAGTGATTGGCTGCAGTGATGCATGCTCTGTGAATGAACCAAAGACAACAGAGCTTAGTACTATTCAAAGGGTTAATAAATTAGAAGAGAAAAAGAGTAGAACGTGTTTTAAATCTCTCGAGTTTTGATCAAGTTAATTTAGTCCTGTGTTTTGAAAATGGTAATTTTGTTCTTTAAATGTGGTGGATTTGATCCATCCACAGGTCAAAATGAAGTATGTACAAAATCAAGAACGAAATCCACCTCATTTTGAAACTAAAACTACCGTTTTTGAAGGATTAAAATCAAATTTAACCAAAATTTGAGGAAGTAAAACATATTTTACTAATCACTCAATTAATTGAATTTTGGTACAAAAAATAAAACAAAATACCAGGAGCCATGTATCCGTATGAACCAGCAAGGTAATGTCTTTGAACTGGCTTGGAGTTAGTATTGTCACCAATTTCAGTTGCAGTTCTTGCCAGGCCAAAGTCAGCAAGGTAAGGTTGATATCCAGGACCTAATAACACATTCATGGCTTTGACATCTCCATGAATAATAGCAGGCAAACAATCATGGTGCAAATATGCAAGTGCATGTGCCACACCTAATATAACATCATATCTTGTCTCCCATTCAGCCTTTCCCTTTCCTGAACCATGAAGCAATGAACTCAGGCTTCCATTAGGGAGGTAGTCATAAAACAGCAGCTTCAGGTTCTTGTTTGATCCCCAACCCAGAAGCCTGATGATGTTCTTGTGCCTAATTGACCCCAATGTTTGAATTTCAGAATTGAATGCTCCTGACTCTTCTGATGACCACATCTTTTTAACTGCCAGTGTTTCACCATTTGGAATTGTCACCTTGTACACAACTCCAGAGCTTCCAGTACCAATCACATTGGCTGATGTCAAATTCAAGACAATGTCATCAATGGAGAAATCAAGCTTCTGATACAAAGTCATCTCCCAAGTTTCATTTTCCATGAGAACCTTGCTGGCAATGTGAGTACGGACCAAGACATAGATTGTGAGCAGCACTAGTACTGCACTGGTACTTAAGAGAATGGACATAATGAACTTCATGGTCGATGAAGCATGAACTTTATCAGCAGGAGTTACAACACCTCCAGCAATGTAGAGACCTTGATTTTCAGCAAGATCACTAAGAGGGAGTTTGTGGAAGAATGGAGTGTTAGGCAACTCACCAGAGAAGCCATTGAAGGAAACATTTAAGGAGACAAGATTCTCAAGGTCAGAAAGGGCATCTAAATTCCCGGAGAGCTTGTTGTGAGAGAGATCAAGCACTCCTAGTTTGGTAAGACCAGAGAACTGGGATGGGATTTTACCAGAAAACTGGTTGAAGCTAAGATTGAGAGAGATTTCCAATGAAGGAATTAAACCAACTTCATTGGGAATTTCTCCATTGAAGTTATTGCTTCCCAAGTCCAGAAGTTGTAGCTTAGTACAAGACAAGATCTCTGCTGGGATTCTTCCACTTATATGATTGTTTCCAAGGTTGAGTTTGGTTAACTCAACCAATGAACCAATGGTGTGACTCAATGCACCAGTTAGCCTGTTGTCTGACAAGTCAATCAACTGAAGGCTTTTGGGAAGAGAATCTGGAACAAAACCAGTGAGACTGTTGGAATGAAGGTCTAGAAACTCAAGATTCTGGCATCCAGATAGTGTTGGAGGAATATCTCCAGCAAGATGATTGCTGCTCATGTCCATAAAATTCAAACTCTTCAAGTTGCCAATCTCTGGTGGAACGTTACCTGCTAGTCTATTGTGATTCAACCTCAGCCTGTAGAGGCTTGTGCAGTTTCCTATATCAGGTGGTATAAAGCCTGATAACTCATTGGAAAGAAGCAGAAGTTTGGTGAGGTTCCTCAAACCAAATAGTTGTCTGGGTATAGGACCAATCAAGTTGTTGTAAGACAGATCAAGAGCCTCAAGTTCTTGGCACTCAGAAAGACTATCTGGAATATTTCCTGTTAGCTTATTCTTCCATGCAAAGAAAAGACTTAAGGCTTTCAAGTTGCCAATCAGATCAGGAATCTCACCAGAGAGAGCATTGTTGTCAAGTTCCAGTTGATTCAGAGAAGTGCAATTTGAAATCTCTGGAGGGATTATACCTGAGAGCTGATTGACACTTAGCTGAAGCTCTTGGAGATTTAGAAGGTTGCCAAAACTTCTTGGTATGCTACCTGTGAGAAGGTTTTCTGATAAGTCTATGACTTTGATCTCTGTGCAGCTTCCAAGCTGTTCAGGGATAGTACCAACTATATTGTTTTGCCACAAAAGTAGACTCTTAAGCTGCTTGAGTTCTCCAATTTGGCTTGGAATTGAGCCCGAGATAGAGTTCTGATGCAAGTACAGGTTCTGCAACTCACTGCAATTGCCAATCTCTTCTGGAACGGAACCTGACAATAGAGTTGTGTATATGGCTATGGTTTTGACTTTTTTCAGCATTTTGATTGAAGAAGGAAGACTTCCTGAAATGCTGGTTTCTGCGAGGCCTATTACGACCAAGTTGGTGCAGTTTCCAATCTCCCATGGGATCTCACCCTTGAGGTTCTTATTCCCACCAGCTCTGAAAACTTGGAGCTTGCTTAAGGAGCCAATGCTCTTTGGAATTTCACCACTGAGATGATTATCATAGAGTGTCAAGTTCACAAGGGTTGATAGATTGCCAATGTTGTGTGGAATGCTGCCTTCAAGGAAGTTTGTATGGAGAGACAAACTCAGCAGTTTTCTTAGGCTGCAAATTTCTTCTGGAATTTCACCAAAGAGAGAATTGCCACTGAGATCAAGAAAGGTGAGCTCTAGATAGTCTCCAATCTCTTTTGGAATCCTTCCAGTGAGGTTGGTTGATGAGAGGACTAGAAACTTCAAAGACCTCAGAGGTTGAAAGTTTGAAGGCAATGACCCTTCCAAATTCACTGACTTCAGGTTTATCTCTACCACTTCTCCTTGTGAGTTGCAATACACCCCAAACCAGTTGCATGGGCTTGAGGCTGAAGGGTTCCATGATGGTAACACATCTGAAGTGATGTTTAAACTGTTTTTCCATGCTATAAGAGTCTGGCCTTGCTCATCAAGGGAGTAACAACATGGAAAAAAGAGAAGGGAGTTTAATGAGAGAAGCAAGGTGAAGGAGAAGATTTTGGGAGAAAGTGACAGATTCCTTAAGCTTCCAGGCATTGCTGAGAGAAGAGAGCGGTTGATCTGTTTTGGGATTGTAGAGGGGGAAACCCCATGTTTTGTTTATAGAGGAAGAAGAGTAGAAGATCTGGGTCCAAGAGCTAGCTTCTTTATTCTTTTATTATTGTAATGGAAGTTGTTGTTTAATAATGAAAAGATGGTCATACTCATACTCATTCACATGTTGCTTAGTTTTTTCATTATGGTAAGTTTTACAACTTATCACATTTAACCTCTCATGTAAGAGGATAAAATTGAAATCTTATGAATTCTACAATCTGAATGGTTCCAAGTTGATACTCTTTGTTAGCTAGAATAGTGTTTCAAAAATAGTAATATGTCAGAGAGGTGAAAATGGTGGAGCTGAAAATCATGTAAAAAGATTTCCTAAGTTTTTGCTCCCCACGTGGACACTAGCATTATTTTCCTGCTTTGTTTTCTGCATTATTTGGTCATTATTTTTCCATCCTCTTATAATCTTATAGTTGCCACGGTTGGCAGGAAACAAAGTAAATCTAGCTAGCAGTAGACTAGGAAAATATGTAGATAGGAAAATGGCTTTTGAACTAATGGGACATTAAGGTTATTACCTCAATGATAGTGATAGGCTGATCATCAAAACACAACAGACAACATGATATATACTTCATTATTTTCAATGTTTTATAGTTTTTTATTTGTTTAGTGAAGAATATAACTCCTCCCTTTGCTTATCTAGCTCCATTTTTTGTGGTCCACCTATTTTATGTGGTTCAAGATGATGAGGCATTCATGTTGTTCACAGTTGTTACCTTGTGTGTTTCCCTAGTGTAACTAAACAATGCAAACAGATGTTGTTTCCAGAATTAACTAACTCATGAAGTAAACACTTTTATATTATTCTATCATCCAACCATAAATTAACATATATGATATTTCTGTTAAATTTTACAACAACTAAATTACTAGTCATATTTAACATGATTTCTGATCTGTTTCCTGCTATGAAAGTTCTCAGATATTAACTCTTGTCACAATGTAAAACTTAATATTCATGTCTACTGTCAATAAAAATTACTACTTTTGTGGCACAGACATTTTTTTATCTGTAGTTCATTATAAAGGGACTAACTAGGATTTGTTTATATATAGATGGAGGAAATGGCTGAGGAATCTGATGAAGAAGTGGAAGTGCACATGGAGGTGAGGAATATGTTTAATAAAATAGGGATATGAATTATAATAATCTGAAAGATCTGGTCACATTGTCTGATGTTGTTTACTTTAAAGAATGAATTCAAAACAATGAAAAGTAAGTGGCCTTGAATAGAAGGGACAACATTGCACCCTCTTCATTATTCAAATGGTAAATTCACAAATCAATACTAGATGGATCACTTGCAGCAAATTAATCAAAGATCAATTATCTCTTTAAATATTCTGTAGTTTGTCAGTCTCTTTGTAACTTAGTGACCATTATGAATTCACGGGTTAAAACTAGAAAATTTAGATTAAAAAAGTTCTAAGTTCTTGCTTTTAATAAGGTTGCATTAGGATAAACTTTTCAACAATTTAGTCATAGAGAAGATTGTTGAAAAAGACTTTTAAGTCATTCTTATGTTCTTGTAAGGAGTTGGTAAGAAGTTTTATAAGAAGAAAAAGATAACTTAGTTAAAGGTGTGGTTTGTGAAGGCAATATTTGGACTAGGGAATATGTGTGGCGTACGTTTCCTTTTGATTGATGGCCTTATGTGATGAAACTTTTCAGATGAGTGAAAGGTGTGTTCCAAAGTAAAAGGTGGGTTTTCAGATCAATGGTTACATTTCAAAAGCACTTTGGAAGGGTGTAAAAGTTATTTCCACCTTTCAAAGTGAAGTAAATTATAAAAAAAATATTTTCACACTATTATTATTTTTACATCATTTAACAATTCTAAATAATAATAATATATTTTTTTTATAAAAATATCATAATTCTATATTATTCTCGTATAATATATGTGTAAGAGTTGTACTTTTTTTGTTATGTAGTAAAAGTAATAGTGTTAACTCTTCTCTCCATAACTAAATCAGAAAAGGAAGATAAAAACTAACATTAAACATCTTAATTCAAAGTCAATAGAACATGATAAGTTTAACAAATAATTAAATATCCCATTGGTTTTAAAAAGATAAACATACTCACTTATAAGTTCTCATAATGTTTGTAAGTAAATTCTTAGAAAGATTTATGGGTTTATCTATAAGTATTTCCATATCAAATATAAAAGAAAATTATGGAAATGCATATTAAATACACATAAAATACTTATATACAAGTAAAAGAATTTTTTAAGACTCAATTATATGAAAATTTTAATAAAAACATATAAATTAACACTTTTATTTTTTATGAACCAATTTGAATATTTACTCTATAATACTTCTAACCTTTAAAATATGTATTTCTTTATATATATTTTTCATTTTGTAACATTAAGTGATACCATAAATCTGTTTGAACAATTTTTTTCTTCAGGATTTCTAAAAATTAAAAAATAAGATGCTTAAAGTATTTTTCATTTCCTTTTAACTGATCAAAATATAATCAAACCTAAAATTCCATTAATTTAAATGAGACAAGTATTTTTATAATCACTTAATATATTAAATAAAAAAATCAACATACAATTATTTTAAAATAATTACTGTATGTTAGTACAAATTGATAAATTAATTCAGAAAACTGTTATATATAGAGTCACGTATTAAAAATATATTCAAATCTGTTAAGTTAGTAAACTAAAATATTATTATACACAACTTATACAATATTATTTAAGTGAATATCAATATTCATGGCTAAATTGGACTAAATTGGAATATTCTATATTATGATTGCATAAAATTTTAAAAATAAACAACAAAGACTGATGATATATTTAGAGAACATCATATTATAATATAAAATATTAGCTGACACAATATACCTTAAACTTAAATATTAAATTAAATTATATCAAAATATTACATTAGTGAATAAGACTGAATTGATTTAAAATTTAAAGATAGAAATATAAATATCTATTTTAATCTGAATTTTTTCAATTCTAATAAAATAATTTAGAAAAAATCAAGTTGATTAATTTTAGTAATTTATTTGAAAAATTGAAATATTATAATTAAAATTAAAATTGACCTGAATTACTATTAATCAATAATATTTCATTAAAAATATTATATTCTATTAATATATCATATTTAAATATTATTATAATATGATAAATTGAATTTTATTAATATTTAAGTTAAATTTGAATATTTTTAAATAAAAATATATGATGATTATGTTATTAAATATAAATATTAATTATATCGTAATACGTAGTAAATTGTAAGTATAGGTATTTTTAAAGAGAAAATATTATATTAAAATATTTAAGTTCTGTATTAAATTTAAGATTTTAAAAATTTATAGAATCACATGAAAAAAGTTAAAAGAGATTCATGTGATCTGTTATATGATATGAGGAAAAATTGTTTTTAATAAAATCTTAAGGAGAAGTTAATAAAAATAGGATTAAATATTTTTTTAGTTTTTGAATTATTTGTTAAGATTGTGTTTGGTTTCTGAGGTAAACTTAAATTTCTTTTTATCTATTTATTTTTCTTCTTTATAATTTCTTACTTTACTATTATTTGTTTTTTAAGTTTTTTTTATTTTTTTTTTATTTTTTTTTATTGTCTTTTTTTTAGAGATATTTTTATTTGTTATCAAAGATTATTTACATCTATTTATAAAATATAAGAACGAAATAAGTCAAAAATTTATTCTAAAAATAAAATATAATTTTAACAAATAGTTTAAAAATTAAAAATATATTTAACTCATAAAGATAATATAATAATTATATGTGTATTTTTAAAATCAATTCAGATTTATGTAATATATGAATGTATGTGAGATTTCATATATTAATTTATTTTATTTTGTATATTATTTTAAATTATTATGATATTGTATTGTGAAAAGAGAAGATAATATTTGAGGAGGAAAGTATAGAAAGATATATTTTAAATAAATAAAAAAATTTGTTTTATTTAATTTCTTTTCTATATTTATATTTGTAGAGAAATTTATTTTAAAAGTGGATTTTAAAATATAATATATATATATATATGTATATATATATATATGTATATATATATGTATATATATATATGTATATATATATATTGTTTTATGATGATGACTAGTGATGTAATTATGGAATATTTATATTTATTTATTTTTATTTTTTAAAGATAAGAAAAACTTTTAAGAGTGATAATTATATATATATATATATTAATATTTATTTTTTTTAAATTATTATTTTAATAAAATAAGTAAATTTATAAATTGATGTTGAGTCTAAATCTATTTGAGTTGTGAATTATTTAATTTATATTAAAGAAAATTAACCAAACATTTCGTACTTACCAATCTCTCCAAAGTCATTGTATATCTATGAATAAATAAAGAGTATGTTTGATAAAACTGATGCTACACGACAAAGTACAAGAAAACAAGAAAATCGAAGGATGTTCAGAAATTGAATAAAATGATATAAACATTAATTAGGACTAGTTTATGCTTCAAAATGTAAAATCCAGATTTGGTTTGTACCAAAGAATCTATTTATTCTATTGTCTTTTCCACGTCACACCAATGTTATGGACCAGTAAAAGTAAAAGTAAAAATAAATATGAAGCAAGTAAAAAATTTATAATAATATGTAATAATAATTTTTTCTTTTTAATGTAGCATATTTTATATTTATATTTTTCTTTTTAGTGATATATTAAAATAAAAATAAAAATATTATTTAAATATAAAAAGTAACTTTAATCTTTTAAAATCAATTACCTATTTTTTATATTATTATTAATTTTTTAATATATATTAATATCTTTTCCCTTATTAAAAAATAATGCAAGTTCAAAATATAATTTTTTTAGTTAAAAGTAAAGATATAGCTAATAGGTTCAGGGTAGCTAACACTTTATTAACAAATTATTTAATTACTCCAAAAGTTTTAATAATGTTTTTTAGTCATGATTATCACTAACCCAGTTTTGTCTCTGGCCATTGTAATTAATTATTTGGAGAACAAAATAAATAAAGAAAACAAAGTGTGTGTTTCCCTCTTAATTAATATTCTTTATCTGAATAATTTATGACTTTTTATCCCAATTTAGTGTTGCATATTTGAGTTTTTATTTGATTAATTTATGTATTTTATTCCCTCCTCTCTCAAGGTGTTGATCACTTCAATATTAATTTTTCAAATTCATATATGAATTTTATATGATATGCTTGGGAAGGAAACAAAATAAATAATAGTATATAATAAATTTTTTCATATGGTACATGACTCAAGATGTATAAATAATGATAGTACATAAACTTCAGTGTATTATAATAATTATTATTATAAAAAATTTATACAAATAATTAATTATAAAGTATTTATATTATAATTTTATAGTAGTTATTATAAAATTTTAAAAAATATTGCCTAACATGTTTTTTAAATCGTGATAATATTAATTATATAACTTTATACCAAGATGTAACTATTACTCGTGCCATTCAATATTAGTATTTATATTACTTATTTTATGTAAAATCATATTTATTATTTATTAGTGCTTTATTATATTTATTTTTGGACTTCACAGTTTCAAATCGAATTTTTACATTAAAAGTTACACACACACACACATATATATATATATATATATATATATATATATATATATATATTTCAATATTTATAAATGTATGGTGTAATTTTTTAGTAAAGAAATTATGCAATCCACTAATATAAAAATGATAAAATAGATTTTTTTTCTTAGTTTTTTAGACAAATTTAAAATATTTTTTTATAATTTTTTTAATTAAGTTCTAATTTTTGTATGAAATCATTTATATATCTAAATATAGAAATAGACTTGGCACACATATAGATATATACATTTATTTTCTATTAATTTACTAATGTTGTGAGAATATTATATTTTTGAAATTGTAGAAAATTATTATAATTATACTAATTTTTTCTCCTTCTCTAACTATACCAGATCATTTTTCTATCTACTTTAAAACGGGACACTCAATTAAGAAAAAAATAAATTATTAAAAAATTTAAAAAATTTATTTAAAAAAAATATATTCCATTTATAAAAATAGTTCGTAATTTTTAATATACTTTTTTAAAAATCAATAAACTTATCATATATTTTTTTTATTAAATAACAATTTAAAACCCTTTACATCAATTATAAAACTATTTACCCATAAATATTCTTTTGACATTATTTTATATATATATATATTTGTGTGTGTTGTATCAACCATTGGCACACAACACAATGTGGTTCTGCCATAAATGAATGCTTTCTCTTCATTTATTTAGAGATTCTGACATCAGACTTGGTAACTTTCTCACCACTGTTCTTATGAATCTTGCACTTCTCATTGCTTCAATTTATATACAGATGACAGAAGGTTCAGTGATCTTCAACTGTGCATCTTTAATTATCAATTTTTTTAACCTGAGACAAGTTTCATAGTGATTCATTGGATTTAATGGATTTCACTCTCAAACTTTTCAGAAATATTTTAGCAATATTTGGGTGCAAAAGTAAAATTACATAAATGGTTTACTTTATTCTTAAAAATATTAACTATTTGGTTAATGTTTAATAAAAGTATGACAATAAATCAAATAATTTAAACAGGTATAATTGGCATTGATGTACCAACTTTTTTATATCCACACAATGTTTATTTTTCTTTTGTAATGAAGTTACTTATGGATGGGAAATATTGTATATAGTAGGAAAATGTCCTTCTCCAACTCCACCATTTTTAAGTGTTGAGTTTAATTCTTTGAAGAAAATAGTTTAATTGTTGAGTTTAAGGATGGGTCATGCTATGAACATTACTCATCAAACCATTATTCCACCACACCAAGGGCATGATGTCATTTTTCTAGTGCTAATTAAATAATCATCACTTGGTAATTCCAAGACAAAACGATTAATTACTATAATAAAATAAGAAAATTTTGAGAATAACAAGAAGGAAAAAGGTAAGGAGGTGATTCCCCATCTTATATCATTTCTTCATCTCTATCTCTAGTCAAACATATTGACTAAACATACTTGTTAGATCCACTTAACCTATAATTAATCACACAACAATTCAAACCCTTCCCCACTTAAAAGTTTTTATTTTTTAAGACTTATATCTTATATAATATTGAGGTCTTTCAATTAACATCATCATCATATTGTATCATCATATATCAATTAAAGAAAGAAAGTTACCAAGTTAGAAGAGATGATTTTTATTAATGAATATTAAAATTCTCATTATATCTTAAAGAAATAAATTATAATTTTAAATATTCATTTATTTATTTTTCAAAATTATATTATCTTTATAATCTATTTTTTTCTTAACTCTCTTAATTCTTTTTAGTTTTTTAAATCATACTTTTATTATTTTCTTGATTAGATTTCATCAATTAGGAAGAGACTTATAATAGAAAATTTTTACTAACTATGTTTCAGTTTGGAGTAAGTTATTCTTTTTTTTAAAGTATTTTTTTTTTCTCATTCTGGTTTCACTTGTGAATATTTTAGAGTTTCACAAGTTGAATAAGCTAAGAAGATATATCAACTCAATTAGAATATTAATCATGTTTTGGTTTGTCAGGTAAATTTTTTTATGTTTGAAGGTTTTTGTGTTATTTCCTATCTTTTCTTATTTTGGAGTTGTTATTGCTTGAAGAAAAAACAACTACTAGGTTATGGAAGTTGAACCATATCAAAGTCTCTTTTAAACTATTTTACAATATCTTCAATTGTTAGTTAATATTATGATTTATTGAATTATGAGATTGATGATGAATTACTTAGGTTGATTGTGACTTAAATCAAGCATATTGCATTGTTTTTATATGATTTTAAGTGTTGATATTGTGATTATTGATTAATTGATAAATTTGTTTGTTTGAATGTGAAAAAGAATTCATGTTAAAATAGTTAAGATTAGTGGTTTAGATTCATGTTTTCTATTAAAAATTTTGTTCTTTTTACTAGTTTTATTACATGAGTGGTAGGCTTGAGTGACACTCAAACAATTGCATTTATTAGATAAACATGGCAGTATTAAAGCATAACAATTTGCTCCTCAAGCTAAAAAATGTTGCTTAAACTAAAAATTCTAAAAAAAAAACTTTATTTTCAGTTGTTGAATTTAACTAATGTGACGTTGTTTGTGTTGAGTTGTGAAATTTGTTAAGATATATTTATAAAAAATAGAAATAATATGATCCATATTTAATATTTAAAAAGATAGAAAAAAACTTCATATGAAATATTACAAAATCTAAATTTTAAATTTAACACCATAGCTAAGACTCCCCTTACTTGTGAGTATTTGCATTTGCATGATTTAGAAATATAAATATATATATATATATATATATTGAATGAGATGATGATTTGGGAATTAAGTGTGATTGGTATGATTGGATCACATATCCACTCCAAAGCACCAACTTACAATATTAAAAGGGAGAAACAAACATAAGACAGACACTGCTAAAGGTAAAAACATAGCAGTGTTATGTTAGGCACATGAAACCAAATGTGGTTGCATTTTCTTATACAAAAGCCATAGGTAAAACACTAGTTTCATTCTCTTATGTCACCAAATACTAATAAAAAACCATATTGCTTCTCTTATTGCACCATATATATAACTTTTACAATTTTAGGTTATAAATAGTAATAAGTTATATTTTTTTATTTTGAATTTTAAATACTAATGCGACAGCATTATATACATTTTCAAGAACTGGAATGGTATTTAAAAATTGCTAAACTGATCAAGTGATTAACTAAGTGTTAACATTAACATTCTTTTATAGAGAGATAGAGAGAAAGAAAGGTATTTGAAGTGTATTGGGATGATTGGGAAAGGATAAATTTTTAGTTTTCCAAAAATTTGAAATTGAGAAATTACGTTTGATATATCTTTCTAAAAAATATTTTTATTTTAAAATATTTATATAAATATTTTCCATAATATTTCTTATTAACTAAACATAATTTTTTCATTCATTCAAATCATAATTATCAGCCTTTGTGATTAGTAAGAATTATGATTTCTGAGTGTGAAAAGATTTTCATCCCACCAAACGCCTCCTATTTAAAAAAAATATGGAAAAGAAGTTAAATTTTAATTACACAATAACGACTATGAATAATTTTTTTTGTGAGATACTTTTTTATTAATTAAATTTATTAAAATTACAATGTCATGAGTAATATTTATTAAGGCTAAATATTTTATTACTTTCTAAATTATTGTGAAAATTATATTTGATGATATTATTAGAATTATCTTTGATTTTCTCTTTTTCTCTCACCTTTCCTTTTTTTTAAGAATATTTTTATTTGTTAAAGAAATAATACACTAATAAATCTCTCTCACATATAATACTATATACATAAATGAAAAAGAAAAATTATTTAAAAATTTATTATTGTAAAAAAAAGAAAATAACTATAAATTCAAGTACTCTATACATAAATGATCAAGACTAATAATTTCTCATGAATAATATTATAATCAAAGAAAAATATCGTTCTTTCTTTCTATTTGATTTTTATATTTATTTTATGTGACTTTTTAATATTAAAGATAAGTAGTTGAAAGGTAACTATTTATCAAAGTTTTTAATTTTCAAACTATTTAAGAATAACATAAGAAAAAATTGAGTTATCTAACCACATAATTAAATATATGTGTAAAAAAATAGACACTTTTGTCTTTCATCTCAAACTCATCTTCTTATGATTTGCTTTAGTTAAAATAAACACATTCAAATTGGAAAGTATAACAAATAAAAGAAAAATCAAATTAAAGAAGATCAAAATTCTATATATATATATAAATATAAATGTTGTGTTTCCATGAGTACTTCTGACAGTAACAAAGAACATTGTGGTGATGGTAAATAATAGTGATATGCAGGCATTGAATGTTGGGAGATTCTGGGGAGGAGAATGAGCTACAAGCACAACCACACAAGTGTCTATGACACCACCTCCAACCCAAAACCTTAAGGCAATGGGTTTGTGGGTCTTCTCACTTATATGGTGCTCAACTTATTCATTCCTACCCAATGTGAGACTCCAACATCACACTTGTATCCTAACAATCTCCCCCTCAAGTGTGAGTCCATCCACATTGGTACACTCCCCCCTTTTTAACCATGAGTACCCTTCCTGGTGACCCTATTTAGGGATACCTCACTGGTGGCCCTAACCTGGGATCCCTCACCTGGGATACTCCACCTCACTAGTGACCCTATTCTGGGACCTCACCTAGGTACTCAGCCCTTTCTGGGCTCTGATACCAATTGTTGGGAGATTCTGGGGAGGAGAATGAGCTACAAGCACAACCACACAAGTGTCTATGACACCACCTCTAACCCAAAACCATAAGGCAATGGGTTTATGGGTCTTCTCACTTATATGGTGCTCAACTTATTCATTCCTACCCAATGTGGGACTCCAACATCACACTTGTATCCTAACATTGAAGACATATCAATTTTAGCAAAGATGGATTTATGATAGTAACACTGTAGTGATGGTAAATAATGTATGAAAGTAAAATAAGGAAATTTCAAAACTTTACTATTTTCATTTTAAATGAACAAAATTGAGGTAGATGATAAAATGTCAATTTTACCAATTCTACTAATTTTCAACCATTTTTTTAGTTTAATCTAGATCATACCAAATTCAACTTTTTCACTATGTGATACTGAATTTTAGTCTAATTTTCGATTGAACTTATTGAACCGATTAATTTAATTTAGTATTCAAAACCATGTTATTTCCACATGCTATTATCATTTAAAAATGAACTCATATTCACAAATGTCAAATATAGTAGGAAAAAAGTGAAAGATATATATAAAAGAAACAACGAAGATAAAGATGAAAGGAAAGTTAAAATTTGGCCGACAAGTATAGATTGATGGTAAGTAGAAGTGTCCAAACATGAAAGTAGGACATTAATCTTGCAAATGAACACATTACACCTTCACTCTATTTCATAACAATGATGATTCTCAAATTCATGTTCCTTGTTGTGTCGGTAAGCCTTTATGAATTAGGTTCTAGTACTAATTGTGGGCGTGTGCAATATGGGCCACTCTATGCAATATTAGTTGAACATTCATATTTAACTACTCCTCCTTGTACTCACATTGACATTGATGGGTAAAAAGAAAGAGAGAGAGAAAAAAAAGGAAAAAAAATAAATGAGAAACTTTTCATACACTACTAACATTATTATGCAATTTGCCAACATACTAGCTAAAAGAATATATTAACAAATTATAACTTTTGTTTAAATATTCTTAAAATGTAAGGTTCCTAGCTTGTTTCTTTTAGAAAAAAGCTAAGGGTGTGTTAATATATTATCAAAACCCCCTCACATAAAAGAAGGTGTCTATATTAAATTGAGTAATTCTACTCATTACTTCTTGGATTTTGTCAAATCAATGATATGAACAAACAATAGTGGTGTTTTTATTATTATCACTATTTCAATTGTGAGAAATGTGTACAATAATCTATATAAAAAGAAAATTGAATGGCTTCCATGTACCCAAATTACATTATCATAAAGGGCAAACAGAAACCAAGATGGTGAGAGATTTTATGATTTTGCATTGAGGATGGACCCTTTTGACATGGTCTACTACTATTGCACCATCATATCAGAACTTTTGTACTTGATGGATGCACACGTGGAGTTTTGAGTAACAAGAGTGATACAAATCAATGCATCCAAAACTACATTTCTCGTTGCCACAATGAAATCACATAAAAATGCAATTTTTAATACACCAATGTGATTAATTTTGATTAAGTACCAAAGTGACAAAATCCTTGTCAAATAAAACCAATTTGAATCTTTGTTTCTTTCTAATTATTTAGACAATTGTATCTAATAATCCGTGTGATTATATCCCAAAATCATAGACTAAGTGAGTGTACAACTTTTCTAAAGAACAAAACAATTGATTATGGGAATTTGTGGTGGACATAAACATTGCTACATTCAAGTTTGAACATTCATCTCTAATTGTGTAAGACCTTGAGAATTGAAATCCTCCATCTAGCAAAATTGCTTGGGAACAATTCAAATTATTGCATCCCTCATGATGAACATGGTAATATATATATATATATATATATATATATATATATATATATATATATATATATATATATATATATATATATATATATATATATATATATATATATATATATATAATTCATTAGTTTGAGTCATGTTTGATTTTGTCCTTAACTTCACTTTTGTATATTAAAAGATTGAAAGTGCTCCACTGATTTGAGCTTTGTTTTCTCTCGATGAAGATGACTCATGCAAAACAATAATTCCATTATTAAAAAGGTTTTGGCGAATAGAAACATCTCTTGGTCACACATAATCTTCATATTAAAAGGTCAAATCGCAGTCTCAGCCATTATTGTGTCCAAATATCCCCTTGAATCCAGGGCTTATGATCCCTTTTAAACTTTCCAATGGCTATAAATTATTAAAAAGAGAGAGGTAATGAATACAATTAGAGCTTATAAATCCTTCCTTTTCACCACAACCACACTTTGAACTTGTCAAATCAAACTCCTAAGAGTCAACATTGGTATACAAAGTCTTTTGCTTCATTGCACTTTGGAAATGGAAAAGAAAAAAAGAGTACATTGGTGTGGGACTTGAGGAGGAGGATGTTGTTTTCTTTTCCTTTTACTATCACAAACTAAGTTAGCATCATTACCTTATTATAGTATTTGTGTAAAACTCAAAAAAGGTAGTTTTTTTCATCAAAATAGTGTTGATTCCAAATTATGGATTTAGGTATAAGTTTTTAAAATTTTACAAAGTTGCCTTTGGATGGACGACAGTGAAAAACTGGTCATCCAAGTGATGATTTTAAAAAAAGTTATACATTTCAAGGAAATTGTCACTTAAATAATGATTTTCTTATTTTTATTTTTTTAAATTGAAATCGACACATTAAGATTATTTTTTTTTTAAGTTTCACTTAAAGTGACGACTTCAAATTTTTTTTACTTTATTATTTTTGAATTTTTATATATTTAAAAACTTGGGTTTTTTAATTAAAATTCTCATTTTGAGTGTTATTTTTATATTTTAGCTCTAGGTGTTTATTTTTTAAAAGATATGTTTATTTTTTTTAGATGATAAACTTTGAATATTTTTTAACTTCTGCAAAATCAAATTTTCTTTAGGTAACTTAAAAGTTGAAATAACTTATTAGTCATCATATATAGGTCTAAATTTCAATTTCTATTTATTTTTTAAGTTAGATGAACAAAATTCAACTCAGCAAGTTTAAGTTTAAAAAAAACAAAATTTTTCATCTTAAAAAGACTAAGTCTTTAAAAAATAAACACCTAAATAATATTTTAAATATGAAAATAATATTATTATAATTAAAAACATCAATTTTTAAATATATAAAAATTCATGAAATGCAAAATTAAGAAAAAAAAATTGGAGCCGCTAAGAGACTTCAGTAAAAAGAAGTTGAAGACATCACTTTAAATGAGATAAAAAAGTAGAAATAATTTTATGTGTAACGAAAACTTTAATTTAAAAATTAAATAAAAAGTAAAAATTGTCACTCAAGAAATAATTTCTTTCATGGTGAAGTCGTCATTTGTTACTTAATTAGTGACTTCTTTGTAAAAATAAAAAAATCAAAAGTTGTCGATTAGATAACTTCTTCACAGTAAAGCCATTATCCCGAAAACAATTTACTCAATTTCGTGAACATTTTAAAACTTGCCCAAATTCATAATAGGAATAATAATTGCATCATTTTTGGTAAAAAAAAAACCAGACTGGTGACCCCCTTGAATTATTGACTACAAACTTCAAGCCCGTCTTTTAATATAACTTCATTTTGTAATTCACATTAATATTATTTCATGAGAAAGTGGATGATCTGATAAGAAAATCCCCTGAAGCAAAAGCCAATGCCCTTCTAACATGTATCAGCCAGGTCAAAAGTTTCATGGGAACATACTTTGGTCCTTTAAACCCGGGAAAGGTTATGTCTCTTTATAGTATTCAATTCAAACAATGTCTAGAACAGGGGGGACCAAAAATAATGGGGGGAGGACGGGCCGGATGGTCGCAGTTTCAACCAAATTTCTGCATATTGTTTTGGCAGGATCACCAAATCTGTGAGATTCCATTTGATGATTCCACTTTAACCAGTGATGCTACCACCAAACCAACATCCATCAGGGTTCAATAAGGACCAATTCACAAAATAACCTTGTTTCTGATAGAGCTTCATGGTCTACATAGTATTAGAAGTTGGTTAGAATAGCATTTGCATAAGATTAGAGGATGTGATAGCTCCACTAGTTATAATCTTTTACTTTCATCTCCAACCTCTCCTTAATACTTCATATCTTCCCTTCAGGTTCTGTCAATCATCATTTTTGTTCCTCATCAAATAGCTGCTACATTTTGAATATATCGGACAAGTACATGAACTGATGTGGCAGTCTGCATCAGTTTGCAGAGGCATTGAATTAAAGAACATCGCCTTCTGTGTTTGTTTACCAGCATCTGTTCTGGCAATTTTAGTCAGTTAGCCATGGATTTTATAGGCTGGCATACCTCTAGACCTTGTTTAGTTTCTCTTGTTAGGTTCTGCTATTAGTATGAAATCAGACATAGCCGACTGTGATCCAAGACTATGCATAACCACTTAAGTTATTGATGTCACAAGATTAATCTACTTCCATGCCATAAGGATGAGGTCGCATCTTCTTGACATAAGATGATAAAATCGAAAGAGGGAATCAAATCCCAATAAAAAAAATTAAATTCTCAAACAAACAAAAATTATTTCATATTCCAATTGTAGAAGGGAGGCAACACAAAGGTAGAATAAACTTCATCAATCAGACAATGTTATTTTGTTTTCACAAACATGAGGCGAAGAGGCATATCAATTTTTTTCATTCAGACATGGCAGTGGCGATAAAGGTTGAACCCTAGGAAAGTGTTAGATGATGCTTCAATCCAGTAATATTCTTCTTAGGTCTCTTCAACTGATAGATCTTTAGAGACAAATTTACAAGTCAACTACTCTATAGACACAGGTCCGAACTGAACTCAACTATCAACAAAAAATGTTGGTCACCGCCCAAAACATTTCATTATTGAAGAGGTAAGAGCTGAAGTTAGAAACTTCATTCCAGCAGATCCCCCAGGAAAGTATGATATAGAATAATAGCCAAGTGAGAGAACCTGCAAGTCAAGTCAAAATTTCATTTTCAATGTAACATATGAATAGTTAAGTTATAAAGAAACACGACAGAAGAATAAAAAAAATCTATAAAGAAGACCTATATCCACACACCCAGCAACTCACATCACATAAAGCACACTATCAGGAGAGTGTAAATAGCAGTTCCTAAAAATTTATTGGTTTTGCTAAATTGCTAGATTGAAAGAATTGTTCCTAATTGTTGACAAAAGAACCTTTAGCCTACCACCCTAAATCAACAGCAAATCAAAACAATAACACAAGGGGATTGGGGAATGTCTAAGCTACAAAGAAGCATTTTATACGTGAAAGTGATACCTGCACTACAGAGAATACCACAGAGAGGATGTAGCTGTGAAGCACCATCGATACATATATGGTACCAACCATACTGCCAAAAAAAGCCAATGTGAAAGGGAGCCTCTGAAAAATAATTACAAAAGAGAGACGGTTAGGAAGAAGCAGCAAACGGAAACGCTAAAACCAAAGAGACTCTTCTTCCTTCTTCAAAAAGCCCAAGCAAACTCATTGGACAGCATAACAGCAGGTCAAGTTTTTTTATCATCATGCAAACAATAGAAAATGAAATTCTAGCAAATTACCTCCCTTGATATCATGTGAGTAAGCTGGTTTTTTGGACCCTTGAGAGCAAAGAATGATCCAATAATAAATCCACATCCAAGTGTAAAGCATATAGCAAACTTTTGGGGCATAACCACCATGACGGGCAGGAATAATGTAAATGCTATGAAAACAAAAAACACTCCACTTGCCAGAAGCAGACCAAAATACACAAGTGCTTTTCCAGAAGGCACATTACTAGTGGCAGACTGAAAATTGCCAGGTAGATCTCTCACGCCTTTAGAAACCCTAAATAATAAGAAACAAATTGCTTGATAAGTCCAGGAAAAATTACTAGAATTTCTTACAGCAGCATGTTCTTTCACCATGATGTAGAAAATCCATTTAAAAGAATTAGGAGAAATTTAAATGCACAAGTGTATGTTCTTTCTGCTGCATTTTACACTCTAAACCATATCAAGCCTAACCAATTAGGCTAACTTACAAATAAGTTTTTCCAGCTATTTAGTTAAAAAGCCCTAAGGCCTAACTTGCTGACATCCTTAAATCAATAAATATTATGCTATTATTTTTTTCAGAATTTTTTGAAGATATAACTTGACATGTTTAAAGGGTAAAGTCCACTAAACTACATTGCGTATAAATTTAGGCCCATTAACCTATTTAGAATTAGGTTATTTACCTATTTAAAAAGTCTTACCACAAAGTACATTTTTAAGTTAGTTTACAGGCTAATCTAAACTTCTAAGTTCTAAAAGGGACAAGTTAGGCCCAAGAACTCTAATCTAACGAAAGCTATTTCCAGCTCCACCACCTTATCAGATGCATATAAGGCAGACAAAAATAGACAATTTCCCGTATATAATTGCATCAGAAACCAGTGCTCAGTTGTCACATTAATTCAAAAAAAGTTACTGGCACAAAGAGTTGGTTGTCAATGTTTAGGAAAAGGCTACTCATGCAGAGGAACTGGTCAAAAAGGCCAAGTTAAGTGCTATAGAGTAGTATGAGATGCTCAGTGGAGTACTTAGATGATTTGGTTTTCTTCCCTAAGCAATTGGCTTTTAAGAGAGGGTTTCCAAAGTGCTTATAAAAAATGTCTTTGATGAACAATGACACACTGCTAAAACGTAATAAAAAATTATTTTTGATATAATAGATATTAAATGGTTAACTTTGAGTAACTAAGCTAAGTTGGTCTTCCATTATTTGTCAAAGTCTTCCATCCATTCATCTTCTACCTCTCTCGGTGAACTCCTCACTTTCTCCACTTTCTCATTGTTAGTAAACATGATTTCAGACCAAGAGCAGAGAGAATTGGAAAAAAGTGTAATAGGGAAATGGGATTATATTGATAGTGAGAAGGAGTGAGTACAAAGTGATTACTTGGGGCTTTATATAGGGGCTTCAATTAACAAACCTCTAATACTCATCTTAAATCAACTCCAACAAAACCTCCTAAAAACAATGACAAAGGATACATGGTGATGAAGATGAAATATAATGGTGATGGCAAACAAACTTAGCGTTACAAGATGAATGAGCAAACAACTTCTAACTAAACTGGTCAAGGAACAAGCACAGTGGCACTACAAAACACTAAGACTATGCTCTGCTTTTCACCACAAAAACAACTGACTGATCTAGTATGCACAGTGAGTCAAATGAATTTACAAGAAGCCAAAGCTATGCTATCACTTGATATCTACTCCAACACATAACATTGTGACAACATTATCTTTTACTTTTCCAACATATCAAATTATGAATACACAATATCCAACAATGGGTCTCCTATCAATAAGGAAACTAAGCAAATCAGCATTTAAATATGAAATGTTCGATGGAGTACTTTACTTGAGTATCACCTTTATCCACATCGATAATCACTTTTCTTGAAGCCTATTCAATCAACATCAGATTTAAGGTACGAATTAATGCACCCTGTAGAGATACTAGGTGTCATTCGTGTAAAAAACATTGGCATGCTCCTAATGATGTGAAAAATCTGTTCAAAGGATAGATGAAGGGAGGATTTGATAATTCTGCATATTTGGGTGTCAATTTGTTCAATGTCATTGCTAATAGCCATTCGGCATTAGTAAGAGACGGCCAATGTACCCTTACCAACCCAAGATTGGAATGGTGAATTAGAAAATGTTGCGTATTTGGGTATCAATTTTGATCCTCACAGGGTGCCTGCTAATAGCCAGAGTCAGTGTTGGTGGTGACATGGTTAATCTTACCCAGTATTTCATTAGATAAGCAAAGCTTATGTATCATAGTTACTTTGCTCCCCTCCAATCCAACTATTAAGGGGAGAGGAGTACACACAATAAAATGAGAGTAGGAAACTTAGTCTCAATGTCTTTGGAATCATCTTATGGTGCAGATCCAGCCCCAAGGTCACAAGGGGTACCCCAAAAAAAAAACAAGAGGCACCTTTCAAAGGGACACTTAGAAGGAGAGATTGAATGGAAGAGAGTATGACAGATCCAAGTACAGGACAATGATATGAATACAGCATGTGAAGGAGATTCTGCAATGTTAGAAACCAACTAGTGGGAGTGCATGACATTCCAGTAGAGGTAGGTCCAGTCGGAAACTAACTTATATGCTTGAAATAAAGACATGTTGGGGAAGGAGGGATCAAATGACAATCGTGGAGCAATGGTTGTGGTGGCAGCTGAAAATTAGGTATGAACATGCCAGAATAAGAACACAACAATGGAAATCGGTGCATGCATTGACGCCTAACAGTTAACCAACCTTCACTCAGGTTGCCTCCTCTTTGCACTACTACCCTGTGGTGGCAGCTACATCGAAGTTTGTTTAGTAGTTCAATATACTTTTCCCTCTACTTAGGTCATTTTATTATTTTTTTTTTCTTTTCCATTTTTGAGAAAAAAATGTCTTCCAACTCCACATCAACCTCCAAAACAAATTCTCCTATCTTTTCTAACCATATCATTAATATTGAAAAGATGAATGGGTCTAACTATTTCACTTAGTGAGTTGGGCTACAAATCTCATTTCACTATGACTCATCCCGACACCCTGATTACACTCATTAATACATAAGGTTAGTTTGTAAGTTAAATTGCTTCACTATGACTCATCCTAACATCACCTTTATAGTGAGTGTAGTAAGTCAATTTTTAAGCTCTCTTTGTCAAGACCATTGGGATGCTATATTGATTCTAAAGTATATTAAGAAGGCTCTTTGAAAATACTTCATTTATGAAGATAAGGGAAATACTCAAATTGTTTTGGTATTCTAATGCTGACTGGGCAGGGTCAATAAGGGGATAGACGCTCCACTTCATAGTGCTCTTATTTGAGGTAATTTAATTCTGTGAAAAAAGTAAAAAAACAAAATATTGTGACAAGATTAAATACAAAACCACAACAAAAGATAATGACATTAGTCACTTGTAAGCTCAAACAGCTAAAACAACTCCTCAAAAAGCTTAAATTTGAATAAAGTTCTCAAATTCACCTTACATGTGACAACTAAGCAGTGTTACACATTGTCTCTAATTTTGTCTTTCATGAGAGAAGCAAACATATTAAAGTAGATTGTCATTTCATAAGAGAAAAGTTGGAGTCTAGAGATATCATCATTAGATTTGTCAACTCTAGAGAACAATTGGTTGACTTATTCATCAAATCTCTAAGAGGACCAAGGATTGATTATACTTATAGCAAGTTGAACACATATTACTTATATGCTCCAACTTGAGAGGGAAGGGTTAAAATTATAGAAATAAAGAAGAGATCCTTTATAATCAAGAATATCTAGATTATATATTCTCATATCATATCTTCGTTATTAGAGGATGTCCAATTACCTGTATTTATTGTATTGATTCCTCTTTCTCAATATAAATAAAGCATGTGTACTGTCTCAAACCGATTTCAGTTCAATATTTCTCACTTTCCTATAGTTAACTGGTGGGTTTTGGGAGGTTCAAGGTTCCAATGGCATCAAAGACACAAATGGGAGTTTTGAGTATTGGGTCAAGGTAAAAGTTGAGACATGCAAAAGATGTCTCCAGTCCACTCTGTCCACCTAGTCTACCTAACATGGTTAACAAAACAACTTTATCACTTGTCTACAATGAAGGGGCACCTTTCATGGTATGAAACACGTTAGACACTTCCTTGGTCCAAAACCTTGCAAGCCTGATAATGCTAATTTTTATCACTTCTTTTAGTCTTTTCACATTAACAAAATCAACTCTTTCTTAAGCTTTTAACTTGCTTAGTTCTCCTTTTGATACCTTTTATAAGTAATTTGAAATTGGTTACTCTTATCTAATTATACTACTAATTCCCATATTTTTTTTGTCTGACAGGGTTATAAAAAGCATTCGAGGTTGAAAGAAGCAAGTTTGGAATCCTTAGAATGGAGAAGGAGGGCCTTAATGAAAGATTAAAGAAAGTTTCTGGCACTGGGTGCCCCCTGAAGCAGGTCCGACGCTGTATAGGCAAAGATCAAACCTGTCAGGGTCGGCCATCAGCCACCTGAGGCTTGAGCCCTCAGGCCAAGCTACATGAGCCGCATATTCCTCTGCTAAAGGAACGTGAAAGTCCGGAGGGATGCCAGGTATGTGCAGTGAAAGGCCACGGAGGGTGTCTTTCAGCATTGTTTGTCCCCTTGAAAACGTCTGCATGGTATCATCAAAATAGTCCTTGCAAAGGATAGCAACAGGCTAATGTCATGGTGGAGGTGACACGACTGGTTCGTTTCCTCCTCTCAAGCGAAATTTAGTTATATAATTCATGTCAATAGTCTATTTCGGGCGCTCGAAAGGAGGAACTGACACATCCATACCAGCAAGGCGACACAATTGTGTAATCAATGAAGGGTGCCCCAAGATGTTTGTGCCAGGAGAGTTGGCACACTGATCGATTTCCTGTGATATCAGTCGGCCTACATCTACAAATGATACTGAACAAAAATTATAGACTGACTCTCAGTAATATCAGACACATGGGAGCAAGGTGAGAAATTAGTATGAATAAAGCCCACCCAAATCCTAGCCACAAGGGTGAGCAAGGTCCTCTTGATGGACAGATGTTGTTGCCTTTTTCTATGAAGCCAACCTCCTGGTAGGCACATTGCTCGTTCAATCTTCTCGTGCCCCGTCAGCAAGTTGTGCATATTGGCACTGGGGGTTCCCAGCTCCAAGTCAGTGCCAAGGAAAGAGTTGATGGTGGCAACATCACATGGCACTCTCCGCCCCAAACGTAGTTGTTATAGGAAGGGGTGTCTTCATCAATTGTCATGACATTTGCATAGAACTCCTTCGCCAGTGCTATGTCATGACAATTGATGAAGACAATCCTTCCTACAACAACTATGTTCGGGGGCGGAGAGTGTCATATGATGATGCCACAATCAACTCTTTCCTTGGCACTGACTTGGAGATGGGAAACTGCAAGTGCAAATATGCACAACTTGCTAACGGGGCACGAGGAGGTTAAGTGAGCAGTGTGCCTACCAGGAGGCCGGTTTCATAGAAACAGGCAACAACAACTTCTATACATCAAGAGAACTTTGCTCACCCCTATGGCCAGGATTTGGGTGGCCTTTATTCATGTTAATCTCTCACCTTGCTCCCACGTGTCTGATATTACTGAGAGTCGGTCTATAATCTTGTTCAGCATCATGACGAGGAGATCTGTAGATGCAGGCTGACTGATATCACAGGAAATCGATCAGTGTGCCAACTCTCCCGGCACAGCCATCTTGGGGCACCCTTCACTGATTACACATTTGTGTCGCCTTGTTGGTATTGATGTGTGAGTTCCTCCTTTTGAGGGCCCGAAGCAAACTATTGACATGAATTATATAACTAAATTTTGCTTAAGAGGAGACGGATCAGTTATGCCACCGGCACCACCTCCACCATGACATCAGCCTGTGTTGTCCTCCTCCAGGACTATTTTGATGATATCATGTAGGTGTTTTTCAGGGAACAAACAATGTTGATGGACACCTTCCGTGGCCTTTCACTGCACATACCTGACATCCCTCCGGACTTTCACTACATATACTTCAACAAAGGAATATGTTGCTCATATAGCTTGGCCCCAGGCCTCATTTGCTAGAAGGGGTGGGGACAACGAAGATGGGAGTGAAGCTGCTGACGAGGAAGCAGGAAATGAGGACGAGCACATACCATGATGATGATATGATGGAGATGATCACTCTTTTTTGCAAGACTTTGTTTTATTTTTGTGAAAATAGTCCCGATTTTAAGTGAGTTGCGCATGTCATTGATGATTTTCACTTTGTGTTTGCTTACAATTGAAAGCTGTAAATTGCATGGAGATGATGTTGATTTTGCTGAGATTGATTTTGTGGTTGCTCTCATGTGCTTATGGTGAGAGTGCATTCATTTCTGTTGATCATGATTAATGATTGTGGCTGATTGTTTGACAACTTTTGGAAAACCAAACGAGTTCAAATAAGTGAAATGTTGTGCTTCAGAGTTTACATTGTTGAGTGCTGCCACTTTTGACTTACAATTGACTTTGCTTGAGTTTCATTGCTAATTATTCACTTACATGTTTGCATATGAGCAAGGCCATTTTGTTTTTCCTCTATTTTGCATTATCGTTTGAGCCAAATAGCCAACCTTGTCCTTCAGGAATAAAACCTTTGTTTGCCCCTTTGAGCCTTAAAAGAAATTTTTCCTTCACACTTAAACCCTTAAGTCATATTGAAAAACATTTGACCACCTCACTTTGAGTTGAGAGAGCAAGCATTTCATGGTCATTAGTGTAATTCAAGTTTGGGGGAAATCATCAAAATTGATGCATAGGAGAATATAAAGGAAAATTCAAAAGAGGTTGTGGTTCATGTAGCATAACAATGCAAAGTAGTTCTTTTCTTTTCAAAAAAAAAAAAAGAGAGAGAATCAAAAAGCAAAAGAAAAAAATATAATAATAATTTGGGTGTAAGATGATATTTGGTTCCATTCTAATTTTCAGATAGAAAGACTACAAGGTTAAGTTCATGAGTTGCTGTAATTGTTCTCTTTGTTCAAAGTCTTTGCTATCTAGAAAAACCAAGTTTTCTTCTTAGCCTAGCCATAGTACAACCCATAAAAGTCATTGTGATGTTTCCATGTTTGTGAAGAATTTTGGTTCTCCTGAAACAAAAAGCAAAGTTAAATTGTGTGGAATTAGTGGTGGAAGAGAGACAAACACATATCCTTATACACTAGTGTGCTTGAGTGAAACACTTATTCCTGTGAGAATGATTCCTTTAGTTGATCAATGAATATGGTTAGCTATGATTGTTAGTCTCTCAAAACTTTTATCTACATTCTTATTATTTTACATTGTGGGGCTTGATAGGGAAACACATCTTCTCCGCATAAGGATTTTGAACAAAAGCATACATGAATGACATCTAAAGTGATTATGTGAACTTGCTTCTTAATAGTGGTGCCTTTGTTGATTAGTTCTCGTTATGCCAAGTTACCTTTTGCTTGAGGACAAACAAAGTTTTAAGTTTGGAAGAGTTCATCTGCATCAGGCACCACTCTAGTGAGGTCGGGCGCCAGTTGGGCCGAGACCACATATGCACGAGTGCGTCGTGCGCTGTGTGGATTGCGTCAGGCGCCAACTTGCTGACATGACACTCTTTTGTCTATTTATTCATACTCTCAAGAGAGGAAACCTCTTGGCAAAAAACTCGAGCTTGAACCCGAAAAGAAGCAGCTAGGGCTTCCTTAGAGACCACCTTCCTCCTCTTGGGTTATCATTCTTCTTTCATTGCTCATCTTTTATTTTTTGTACTCTTCATGACAATGAAGAGCTAAAACCCATTTTGTTGGGGTCAGATGTAACCAACTAAACTCTTATGTAATCTTTTTGTTTATATATATATACATATGTCTTTCCATTTTAATGTTAGTATATTTGTTTCTACACTTAATGCTTGTTGTGGTTTGATCACCCATAGCTTGATATTTGATTCATGAGGTTTTGAAAAATATCTTTTGTAATCTTGGATTGAAGCAAAATACCTAATGGGGTAGGAATGGAATTTGATTCATTAGTTGTCTTAAACTCTTGTTGTAATTGCAAGTTTGCTTATTAGGGGATCAAAGAATTGACTCTTAGTGGGTTGACATTTACGTTAAATTGGAGAGAAGTTGAATGATTATATGCATGAGTGAGGTTTGGTGAAATATAATCCTAACATTAACATTCCATATTACTTCATATCTTTACCTCCTTCTAAGTGTTTATGAAAATACCAAAAAGAGTTTTTATTGTTGTTTGCACAGTTTTATTTCTTTTAAACACTAAAACATACTATGGAAATATTATTTGTCTAATTTAGTTATCAACTGCAAACATTATCGTGTATTGCATAAGTCCTTTAGGAAACGAAACTCGAACTTTTCGAATTACTACTTGAACGATTTGGTGCATTTACCAAAAGAGTTAACAAAGCCATACAATTAGTTCCCAAGATAATAAGGCTTCCATCTTGGTGTAGTTTTGCCCTTAAGTAGCATAACCACACTGAGCAATAGCTTATCTATCCCTTACTGATGGTTCAATTAGCCTAGCATGAATCAGGCTGTGTCAAACTTCCTCTGAATCAACAATGTACATAACTAGTTAACACACTAAAATGAATTTTTTCCCAAAACCCATTGAATTACCTACTGAGTAATTAAAGTTATTCTTAGATAAGCAAAATAACTACAAGTACGACCAATAAAAACCAACAACAATAATAATAATAAAGGGAACAAAATCCATGCTAAAGTTATTTTAACATTATCTTCTGGTTTAAACGGGTTGTAACAATGGCTACTAGCATGGCACTCATCCATCCTTAAAAACAGAAAAACTCCACCTTAGTCTCTAGAAATCACAAATGTCAGTCACATTGGTCCTTTTCAAAGACTAACGCAAAGTGTCACATGCTTATAAGACTTTGTTAGGATAAATTCTCCATAAACACTAACAAGAAAAGAACATATAAAGGTAAAATTAATCAAATTTCTTCCATAAGAAAAAGCAACTTATGCACTTAACTCCTCTGCCCTTCAAGTTGTACAAATGAACTTCTTTAAAAATTAAAAGCGTAAGTTGATTTTAACTTACGGATGACAGGTTTAGTTAACTGGATCTCCTTCCTCTAAAAACAAGTAACTCACTTTAGGGAGTAAAGGAAGTACAGCTGTTGATAAGAAAGAAAATCAACCATTGATATCTTATGCCAAACGTGATTTGCATGAATGTTCAATAACATCCGCTGTCAATTTTTTCATCAACAATCAAATTTTTTTAACTTTTACGCTTTAGAGTGAATCACTCAATTTAGAGTCAAAATCCATTTTACCTAATTGTTTTCTTCTCTTATAAGTGCTTCGAGAGATAAGTTTATCTAAACAGAGCCTAAGTGGGTCAATCAATTTAGAATCCGTTATACTTTCTCAATTTCTTCTATAAGTTATAAGTGCTTCCAAAGACAAGTTTATCCAAACTGTGGCTAATTCGACCGATATTTGTGATGGTTTTGGACTAACTTATGATTTTGTATTATCAGGGACAAATATTTCCCACCTAAGCTTCTCAGGAACGGATCTGGGGTTTCACTAACAAAAACTAAGCTGCTACACGTTTCTCACCACAGACAAAACTAAACGAACATTACATCATTCTCTCTACATAATTAAAACCAAATCTGCACTTCACATTACATACAAACACATTAACCAAAGAAAGAGGCATGTGAACATATTGAAGTGGGTTTCTTACACGCTGAAGGTGCCGGATACGGTGTCGTTGGCGGACCTGACAGCGGATTCCAGATCGAAGGAAAGGCCGATATTGGAGTTGTCTTGGGAGGATTGGGCGGAGGCGTAGGAGTTCCAATCGGCAAGCAAGGAGGAGGCGGGCTTGGCTTCCTCCTCACCACCGCTCGATGCCGAGAACCACCCCTGCATTTCGGTGGCCAATTCCAACTGCAAGGGATTGTTACTCTTTGAGGGAGAAATGGAATGAATGAGGGTTTGCGATTAGGTATGTGGAAGTGCTTCCTGTTGAAGGATGAATGAATTGAATAACTGGGTGTTGCTTCTGCTCTGTATTGATGAAATCGCCACTGGATTGCGACAATACCATACCACCCTTCCTCACTTTCTTTTTTTTTATTTTAAAATTTAAAATAGGAAGACCAAAATTACAGCAAAATGGAAAACCCTAATTATATTTAATCCGAAAAATATTTCATAATATAAAATATTTAATTTTTATTTATTTCAAATGACTTCACATTGTGATTTTAAATGAGACTAGTGTTTTTCTCCTAAATAAGTTATTTGAGAGTCTCTTGCACTTAAAAGGAAAAAAATATTCAAGGATAAAATGTAAATAGTTTAACTTAAAAGATGAAATGAAATTTTTAAAATAGTTCAAAAATGAAAACTATATCTAATTCATAATATATATAATACATGTTCATTAAACTCATTTTCATAGTTCGAAAAATTAAACTAACTTTTATCATTTAGAAAAATTTTAAATTTTATTAGTTAGAGTTAAATATTTAAATAAATATCAAAAATTTGTATTTTTAAATAATTAGTTTACATAATTAAATGAGTTTTATTTGTAGAATATCCATTTCTCTCATCATCAAATTTAACTTAACCTAAAATTTAATATATTTTTTCTCTTATTATCATTGAGCTTGAAATAAAAAAATGTAATAAATTTTTATTAATTATTGTTATACTCAATTTAATCTAATATTTTTTTATATATTATTTAATGAATTTAATTTGTAAAAATTAAAGATAATATATTGTAAACTATACTAATGAATTTCTTATAAGATAAATTTATGCAAGTGGGGCCATTAGCATGTGTGTAATTTTAGTTTTTTATTTTATCCAAAAATATAGGTTAAAAGTATGCCAAGAATTTCATGCTTAGTCTCTTACCACTACCAACCTATATCTCATCCATAAATTTCAGAAAACAGAACATTAAAAATTTATTGATATTATGCTGAAGCAGAGGGTGTTTGTGTGATTTTAGTTCAAGGTGAAAGGAACAATTTTGTTCATACATTCATTGTTGGGAAAGTGTAAAATTGAGAACACAATAGATTCACAAACACACATATGGAGACTGCAACTAGTCTTCAAATCTTTCTGGTTGAGTAATTATTATTCATATGAATGTGTTACTTGTTTAATAATATTTTTTTTGTTAATATAAGATAAGTTTAACCTAATGATACATATTAATAAAAATAATTTGTAGAATTATTATTTTTAATGTCATTAATGTATTACATTAATTTTCATTACTAATGAGTTTTAAACTTATCTTTTTCGCAACATATTAATACAAAACACATATACTTATATATTATTTAATAAGTTATGTGAAAAATATAAAATATCTTAAAAAACAAAAAGAAAACAAGAGATTGTAGGAGATGATTACATTTAGGTTTAATAGGCATTTTGGTTTCAATATTTTGTGAGGATTTGCAATGTTTTCTCACATTTATTTTTTTCTCAATTGAGTTCCAAACTTTATTAAATTCTATCAATGTGATCTTTTCTATTATATTAATGTTAACGACGTTAACTGTATGAGACGTGAAACATCTAAGTTAACTTGTGGCACGTGACTAATAAAAAAAATATGAATACGAAATCAAATACGATACTACAATATATGAATTTTTGACAAAAAGAATCACATTGACAGATTTTAATAAAATTTGGGATTCAATTAAAAAAAAAATAAACATAAAAAAATATTGTAAATTCTCACAAAATATTAAGACCAAAATGTCTATTAAACCTTACATTATGTATGTTATTCCAAAGACAATCAATTTTCCAAATACAATGTAATGATATTTTGTTAATTCTTTTTCTTTTTTGTGTTCATAATATTGTCTTTTAAAATTGTTATCATTATTTTTTTCTTTAATTTTTTATATCCTTCTTTTATGGTGATTTCTAATTTCAGGGCATGAGAATGTTTTATTTCACTATAATTTCTTTAAATTCCTTCAAGATTATTACAATAATAGTGAAAAAAAAAATTTTCTTTAAACTTGTGTATTCTTCATGGAGTTCATGCATCTCACGAGTGTTTATGGTCTTTCCCTCATCTAAGTTTATGTTTAAAAATTGAAGCCTTGAAGTAGTATCAAATTATCTACAAAAGTCAAATTTCACTATCTTTCTCTCTTGGTACTCCAAATTAGATGTACATTTTTTGTTTACAAGATAGCATCCCTTTATTTTACTCAAAAATGATAAAAAGTGAAATAAAAATAATATTATAGAATATATGTATTTGTCCTTTTCATTTATTATCAATAGATAACTTCATTTATAGACATTGCGGGTTTAAAAATGACTTTACTTTATTTAGACATACAATGGTTGGGTTCTTAAGTTTTTCTTTTTTTTATTTTTATTTTTAACTTTATCTTGTTAATTAGACATTGTCATAATAATAAATTGCTACATCTAAAGAATAAGAAAATATTGGTTTTGAAATTGAAATTGGTCTAGTCTGATTTTACATAATTATTGGGTTTTTAATAATTCGTCCACTAGATTAGATTTGTTTCAAGAATAACATATAGAGAACCATATTTAGCTTTACACTTGATTTGTTAAACAATTTTTTTGTTGAAATAAATCTTGACCTAAGTTTTATGGAATAATTTCTTATTTAAATTCACTCAATAAATTATATATTGCTCAATGAATTTTCTTTATTATAAATTGTATATTTGAGTGAGTTATATGATCTAAAATTAATAAAATTATTTATTTGAATTATCCATAATCTATGATTCTAAGTGGTCTGCGTAGTCCAACACATCATTGCCAATCAAAGTCATTTTTTTTAGATAATATTTCGTCCAATGACATGGGAACATATTTAGAAGGAATAGAAACTTTAGTGGCAATAGGAACCTAATAAAATCAATAAGTCTAAGAATTAAATGAATATTTATAACTATTAATTAATAAAAAGATTTTTTAACCAAAATTTAATAAAATATATTTATTTTAATTGTCTTTTCTATATTATTTTTTAACTTCAAAATACATTTTTGTAATAATTTTTATTTTAATAACTATTATGATATTTTTTTATTTATTTTTATTTATAAACATATATAATAAGATCCTCTCTATACACAATATTTTTATTTTATTTTAAAACTTAAAAAAAGGTAAAAATAAGCTATCCACGTTTTAAAAAAACTATCCACATATACTTCAATAACACATCACCTTACAAATCACTTACATATTTCAACAAGACACAATATACTGAATTTCTCACTATATAACTACAATTATTAATTTCATTTTTTAAAAAATATAGAGGCACAAAATGAATTTTCATTCTACATTGCATCTATAAAAATATATAATTCTCTATTTCTATTTTATTTTTATGATCTATAAAAATATATAATAGAATTTCACTGTTTAGTCTACACATTTCATATCTATATTCCTATCTTACTCTTCATTTTATTTTAAAATTAAAAAAAAATACAATTTTTTCATATATTAAAAGTAATTAGATGTATCTAACAACATTGTATTACAAATCATTCACTTTTTTTAACTGCATAACACATTACAAACTCTTCACTATCTTTCCTCCTATTATAATTATTATTATTATTTCTAAAAAAGATATGGAGACATGAAGTGATTTCTTTTTACTAAATAGATTGAATATACATGTGGATAGTTGTATGTTTCCACTTGAAGAGAACATGAATATTTGATTTTTTTTATAGCAAATTTTAGTTGAGAAATTATAATTATTTTACATTTTTTTCTTTTTTAAATTTTTTTATTTTCAAAATTTCAAGATAATAATTTTTTTCCAATTGTACCTTTATTTTTCTTATGTATTGAAATTGTTTGAAAGAAAAAATGCAAAGAGGTATAGTAGATAACGTATTTTTTTATAAATTAGTATATTTTTTCTTATTTTTCTTTTATAGAAGAAATTCATGCAAAACCATTCAAATATGTTGCATAAAAGTCCTAACCTAAACGATTAAAAATAACTTAGTTAAAAATTTAAATTTTTAATATTGGAAAAGGAGGAGATTAATATGATTTTGTAATTTAAAAAACTAAAAAAAAACATAAAAATAGAGAATTGATACTATTTTAACTTCTTTAAATAATTTATTAACATCTTAAAAGATTATGGTATAACCTTAATGGAAGAAGAATGGAAAACTAAAAAAAGAAGAAAAACCTCATGAATGTTGTGGTGTTGAGAAGGTATGTAAGACATTGTTATTTCTATGATCTTTGAACTTTAATAAATGATCACTTTCAAGTAACACACTTTCTATCTCTTCAAATCGTGTTACTTCTTCATACTCTTGTTCTATTTATAAGAAGAGTAGAACCATTTTACACAAAAAATAAAACAAAAAATATTTTAAACAACTTTCAACTTACTTAATTTTAAATTATAAACACGCTATCTATTTTAAATTATTTTACTTGTAGTTGAAAAAGATTAATTGTTTTACATTTTTTTTCTTTTCTTATATAATAATATTTTTTTTAAATATATTTTTTATTATTTGAAATTTCAAGATAATATTTTTTTTCTAATTATACCCTTATTTTTTATTAAGTATTGAAATTGTTTGAAAAAGAAAATTGAAAGAGGTATAATAGATAACTTATTTCAAATTGTAATAAAATTATAAAAATTATTATTTTTTATTTGAGTGGACAAAAAATTAACTATTATTATATAGGAACAGCTTATGCATAGGTTAGAAAATAAAAATAAAAATTATATAAAAAAGTTTTATAAATTAGTTTATATTTTTTTAGGGTCAAATATGTTTGTAATCTTTCAATTATTTGTCAAAATTGTGTTTCGGACAAACTTTGAACTTATTTCGTCCTTATGTTTGATAAACTCGTGTAAATAATCTTTAATGATGTATCAAAATTCTTTTTTATCTCTTTATTTTTCTTTTTTATAGTTTTATACTTGAGATCATTTGTCTCGTGAACTTCTTTTACTCTTTTCATTCTTTTTTTTTTCATTTTATTCTCCTTACAAATATTTTTATTCGTCATCGATGATCATTTACATCTGTTTATAAAGTATAAGGACGAATTAGGTCCAAGCTCCAAGAACAAAACACGATTTTAACAAATAATTCAAGGACTAAAAACATATTTAACTCTTTTTTTTATAAATACAAATTTATGAAAACCATATTGAATCCATACTCCAACATTGATTTTATATGTAAATAATTATATAATAAAAATACACAAGATTGTCAAATTTAAAAGTGATCTAATTGTTTGGTCAACTATGTATTTAAAATGTTATGAAGGTTTAATGTGTAGTAACTAAAAGGTAATTTTATTTTGTGATACCAAAAGTCATTTCTAATAACTTTTTTTATAATCTCAAATCATACTAAATTGATATCCCATTATCAAAAAGATAATTGAAAGAATTTTTTTAAGAGAGTAAGTTGATGTTTCTACTTATTTATAAATTTATTCATTAACATACTATGGAATATATATATAATCAAATATTAAAATTTGGATTTAACAAATCGTTCAAATATGTTGTGCAAAGATTATAACCTAAATTATTAAAAGTTATTTAGTTAAAAATTACAATTTTTGGTATTGAAAAAGTAAAAGATTAATATGATTTTGTAATTGAAAAAACTAAATAAAATTAGAAAAATTAAGAATTTATACGATGTTAAGTTTTTTTTAAATAATTTATTAACACCTTAAAAAATTTATGTTAGAACCTTAACTGAAGAAAAATAGAAGACTAGATAATAAGAGAATCTTCCAAGTGACATTAATTGTCCCAAGTAAGATAGTTAAAATCATTAAGAATTCACAAAATTGTAAATCATGAAATCCTAACACCGTTCGAAGATTTTACTTCCTACAAATTTTGTTAGAATGACATCTAACTTATCAATGAACTGGATATGCAAAAGCAAAGTTATGAAGAAGAAGAAAGAGTTTTAATTTTATTTTTAGAAGAGGAAAGATTTTAATTTTTAATTATTTTTATTAGGCTTAAAAAGTTTAAAAATTGTTTAAGGTTTTAAAAAGTGAAAACAATCTTATGAATTAAATGTTAAAATAATCTTTCAAAAAAAAAAAACTGTTAAGCTCCTAAATTAGTGGGAACAATATTAATGAACATTAAAAAAATATTAAAAATTGTTCACGTCCTAAATTAATGGGAACAGTACTCAACGTTAACCAATTCCAATTAAAAACGATTGAAAGAAGTAGGAATAGTGCTCAATATTAAAGAAATTAAAACCCATTCAAAAAAATTAAAACTCATTAAAATGAAATTAAAACACATCCACTACCTGTATTTGTGAAAACTTTAAAATCTTCGATTCTACGTTCTTTCTGATTTTTTTTTTCTCTATGATTTCACCCATTATACTGTATTACGATTATAAGATTATAAGTATACTCTAACACAGAATTGAAATAAAAATCGTACGATCTTATGATTTTATGAGTAAAATATCGATTACATTCCCAAGCCAAAGGCTAAGGGGACCAAAGGTCATATGGATCAAGTCACAATTGAATCGTAGTGTTTGGATTGTTACGCTCTTAAATTTAATGTCTATAATTTTTTGTCTAGTGGTAAGCGTCCATTCCAACAATTGGTATTAGTGTCAAGGTTACAAGTTCGGTTCCCAAGAGACTATTGCTGAGGAGGATATTATTACAAGTAACATCAATTATCCTGTTGTAAAGGCCAAATGGGTCATAAACCATGTGGGTCTCACAATCAAATCAAAAGGGTAGTATCTTTTTCATTTGATTATAAAGCATGCCCTATTTTTTCTTAAAAAAAATCAAGATTTGTAACCTAAAACAATTTTACATGACATAATTTTTTATGTTATTATTCTATCCAAGTCAAAAAATTACAAAAGTAAAAATCTTCGTAGACATTCTAAGTTGATGAGTCATGGTAACAAGCTAGATAGGAAACCTAAAGTAAAAATTAAGTACAATAAACATGCAAGAAGCATCACCTACAACCTACAAATAAATGGTGGAAACATTTATTTTTATATTAAATGGTTAAAAATGTTATTTGTTTGTAATAAATGTAAATCATAATTCCCATAATATTTATACTATGACTTGTTCTTTAACTAAAAAAGGAAAATAAAAGAAACTTATGATAAAATATTAAGCTTCCACCCTATTTCTCAATAATTATATCTATTTGTTAGAGTTGAAAAATTTTCTTGTGAAAAGCCATCACCATTTTCATAATATATGTTTTATAAGTGCTTATGTTTTGACACTTGTATTTCTTGTGGTTATATTTTAAAATTTGGAATAGGAGGAAGCTCTTATTCTTGATCAATGTAGTGAGGAACAACAACCATGTTAATACCCTGTGGACGCTCTTTTTCTTCTCATTTTTCTTCAAGTCTTTTTGATGAATCATATTTTTTGGCATAATAATTTGAGTGTGAGTTTTTTGTGGAATATATCATTTTGAAATATTTTTCTAATTTCCCATACCACACTTGTCAAGCCAAAAAAAATATGTAATAAAAGATTCACCATAAAATTAATTTATCAAAAATTTTAACTCTAATTAACTTAATCTTATAAAAGAAATCTTTATAACTAATATTTTATTCTAATATGTTAAAGCATTAAGAAAATAAGACTAAAAAGTTTATATGACAGCCAGATAGTAAACATAAAATTAAAATATCCATCAAATTTCACAAAATAAATTGTATTTTAATTACATTTACATAAAACATGCGTTTTTTAATGAGAAAAACAAATAATCCTATAATGGTTCAAGAGTTAATGGTACTGTAAACTTATTACTATATTAAAATTTAGATTTTACAACTAACTCAATTCGTATCCACTTTTATATTCATTATAATAACATTATGCATGATGTAAAAAATTCATAACACAAAAAATAGAAAAATTAAATACTAGAATTTCATTAAAAAGTATCTATTTTATCTTCTGTCCAACGCTTATATTTTATGTGACATGACTTCAACACACGAGGTATGGAGTGATTTGGATAGTTGGAAGTTTGAACTTCACTAGACTCAACATGCTTAGATAAGGTGATGTTTGGAGATACGACAGAAACATAAGTATTAGGAAGAATAGTGGGAGGGATAAGAACGTGAGCAAAAACAAAAACATGGGGAAAATGAAGCTGAGTGCTAGAGGTACGAAGCAAAGGTATAAAAACTTGATTAACAAGAGTATAATCACCAAATGACTCTGCATGAGATCTTTGAATACTGTCTATGAATAATGTATGTATCATGAGATAAACCATAAGGGAAATGAAGTTGAATGGTAGGGATAGGAAGCATAAGGACAAGAACTTGATCACCTGTAAGAGTATAGTCCCCAAATGCCTCTACATAAAGAGAAACATGAGTGGAATGAAACTGAGTGGTAGAGGTAGGAAGCACAGGGACAAGACCTTGATCACTAACAATGGTATAGTCCCTGAATGTCTTTGTATGAGATATTTGGATATTGTTTAAGAATAATGTCTCCTGAAAAGGTACAACACTAGGAGTGTGAAATTGAATGATAGAAGTAGGAGGCTTAAAAGAGAAGACCTTAATCACTAACAAAAGCAAAAGTTCTTGAATGTCTCTAACTATATCTTTAAACATTATCTTCAAATGTGTTTCTTGATCAAGTAAACCACTAGAGCTCAAAATAATATTGTCATCAAGAACCTTGATAGAAGAAGTTAAAAATTAAGATCATCAACTTAATCATAAAAAATATTTAATTAAATATCATAATTTACAATATTTAGAAGCTATAAAATTAATATAATTTTATAATTAAGAAATTGATTTAAAAGTTTAATAAACTTTTGGTACAAAGAAAATATTTTATTTTTCTGAAATTTAAAAGGATTTGATGGGATGATAACTTTGACACTTCATATATAATATATCCAATAATTACATATATTATCATCCACACGCATATTTTTTATTATATAAATATAATATTTTATTATTAAAAAAGTTATCATCAAATTGTTCTTTAAAGAAAAAGTGTATCAAATGACATTTTTCAATTTAAAATCGAGAATGCTATTTTTTCTTGTTTTGTTAATGTTTTAGAAAAATAAAATTTACAATATTCTTAGTGTCTAATATAACTCTTCTTCTATTTATAAGAGGTTATTTAAGTGAAAAAGATTTAAATATATTTTAAATAAGTTATTTATTATTCTTAAGTGACTAAGCATCACTCTATTAGGAAGTAAGTTGTTCTACCAAAATGTCACTTTAGTGAGCTATATATTCTACTAAAGAATATGGTTTAAGTGAAGTAACATTACTTAATCAATAATCCTATCTCTTTGTAACATGAATTTAATTACTTAAAAATATATTTTCCTTAAAAACTTTTAATATTATATAATTGTATTATATTGTTTCATTTTTTAAATCACTATCATTAAATCACTATCATTATTAATAATTGATGACAATATTCATGTAAGATAACACTTAATTATATATTTTTTAAGTAAGAATGTGAAATTATGCAGCATGTTAATGAGATATATAAGCTTTACTTATAATATAATAATAACAAATTAAAATATCAAGTGTTAAAAAATCATACTTAATATTTTGGGATTGATTAGACACCTAAATTAGATAAGTACAAGATAGAGCTGTTAAAATGGGCGGTGCGGTCCAGCCTGACCTGACCTGACGGGCTGAGTTCAGAAAATGTGATAGTCTAACCTGACCTATATTTTAAAACGGGCCACAATTTTTAGCCTAGTCTGACCCTATGTGAGGCCAACAGGCCAACAATCCATTTTTAGCCTAATTAAAAATTCAAAAAATATTACAATATTTCTTTTGTTTTCTTAGTCTCTCCACAATTTTGTTTAACATTGTTTCTTTTGTTATCATCAGATGGATCACTAAATGGAGGAGTAACTCCTTGATGTTGTCATATATTTAATACTTATAATAACTTTACTTTATATAACTCAACAAATATTAACAAAATAAGACAAACTCATGATGATACGAGGAAAACAAAAACAGATATAAAGTTTTGATTGGAAATGCAAAAAATGATAATATAAATGAACAAAAAATAAGAAAGAACCTAACCTAATGTGAAACAGAGAAATTATGGCGGAAGCGTGAAACTAGGGGATGAAAAAGTTTGTGAGAAAGGAAGAGAATATAGATGGAGAAGAGAACAAAGACTCTAAGACACTAGGATTTCTTTCTTTAGTATGACAACATAACAATTAAGAACAAAAATTTAATATAAAAAATAAACGGATCAGTCCATTAGCCTACGAGCCAACCTGGCCTTAGTCCATATGGGCATCGGGCCAAATAGGTCAGGCTAGAAAATGCCTATTGTTGTTTAGGCCACCATTTTTTAAGTCTAGCCTGAGCTGGATCGTAGGTTATACGGGCCAGCTCATCGGGCCAAACCTATTTTGACAGTGTAGTATAGGAGTAGCAAAATTAATAAAAAAAACATATTAAATGTTGTTGTATCTTTTAAATTTATAAAAAAATTTAAGTGGATAGATTATAACTTTTAAATTAAGACAATTGCACTTTTTTATTACTATATATATATATATATTAATGTGTATATATATATATATATTATGGTAACTTAACAGTGAGACACACCAAAATTGAAACAAACACATAATCAACTTCTTCATTATAACTATTTTGATTTAAATTAAAAAATTAAATGCATCATTATTGGACAATCCATTCAAAAGATAGGTATTGTATAAAGATATATAATATTTAAGGGTTATCATCACCTTACAAATAAAGCTTGTAGTAGTGATGTAACCATGTTAAAATATCCATTCAAGTGGGTTAATTACAATGTTGTGAACGCCACCCATTTTTAAGATTTGTTTGTCCACCAATTTGATGGGAGTTATAGAGAGACTTGAAGTGCACCCAATTTTGTACTACTTTTTTTATTTGTGGTTGCATTGTAAAGTTCGGAGCAAGAGGAACCCCCCATGTCTTGATTAAGGTAAGGAGGAACAACCCTAGTATCAATGTCTTATAATGTTATATCATGAATGCTATTTCTTTTTCTCTGTTTCACTGGAGTCCTACGACGAAGAAAGTACTTTTGACTATGACTTGCAATTTGACTTGGAGTTTTAGTGGGAACAAAATCTCTTGAAATTTCTTTCCAGTTTCCTTGACGATGTTTTGCAAGTCCAAGGATAAATAACCTGTCTCATAAGAGTCAAAACAAAAGCATAACTTGTTAAACATGATATAAAAAGATCAAAACATGGAAAAAGAGAAAACATTAAAAATTTTATAGAAAAGTACTTGTGTTCTTCTTGAGTCCAACGCTCGTATTTTTTACAACGAGCAGTGACACGTGAGTTGTTGGAGTGAGTAGATGAAACAATTTGATTTGAATTGTTCATAATTTGTGATTCTAAGTGGTTTGCATAATCCACCACTTCACGCCAATCAAAGTCATCTTCTTTAGACAATATTTCCATCATTGCAGCAACAGGAAAAGGAGAACATGTTTGGCACGAAGGAATGGAAACTTCACTACCAATAGGAACCTAGTGGAAACAAGAAGTTTAAAAATTAAAAAACATTTATAATTATAAATTAATAAAGAAATTTTTTAACCAAAAAATATATTTACTTTTATAATTGTCTTTTCTAAATTATTATTTTTAATTTTAACATAAATTTTTATACTAATTTTTATTTTAGTAATTATTATAATATTTTTTAAATTTTATTATTTATAATAATATATAATGAGATTCTAAATTTTTTTTATACACATGTAATATTTTTATCTTACATTTCATTATATTTCAAAATTTATAAAACATAAAAATAAACTACCTAATTATTAAAAGTTATCCATGTATGCTTCATCAACGTAACACATAATAAATCACTCACGTATTTCAATACCACACTACAATAAAAATTACTTACTACATAATTACAATTATTAATTTTAAAATATAGGGACAAAAAATATAATATTAATTATATATTGCATTTATAATAACATATATAATAAAATTGTTTTAGTTGATATACACATTTCGTATCTTTATTTTATTTTTAATAATCCATAAAAATATATAATAAGATTCTCTTTAGTCTACCCAATTCATATCTATATATCTTTCTTATTCTTCATTAGAAAAATAAATATAAATTTTTTTATATATTAAAAGTAATTACACATATCCACAACACTTTACTACAAATCATTATTTTCTTTTAATAATATAACCATGCAAACTCTTTATTGTTTTATAATTATTATTATTTTATTATTTTCTTAAAAAGATATTGCAACAGAAAGTAATTTTTTTTTCTGTTAGATAAAGTTAACATGTAATAGTTAAAGATGACAAAGTAAGTTTTGATTTAAGATGCTATTTGACCTGTTCTATCTAATCTGTCTTTGATATTTTTTTATAATAATACTTTTAAAAATAAATTTTTAAAATTTCAATATAATATTTTTTAATTATACTCTTATTTTTATTATGTTTTGAAATTGTTTAAAAGAGAAAATTAAAATAGGTATAATAGATAATTTTTTTAAAATTATAAAAAATAAATATTTTTCTTGATTTGAGCGTAAAAAAATCTTAAACGATTATTATATTGGAATAATTTATGAATAGGTTAGAAAATTAAAATTATATGGAATTTTTTTATAAATTAGTATATTTTTTCTTCTATGTTTTTTTATAGAAAAACACGTTGCATTTATAATCCAACATTGGTATTGTAAGTAAATAACTATATAACAACAATAAACAAGATTCTCAAATTTAAAAATAATCTAATAAGGTATGAATTTTTTTAGTGAACTATGTATTTAAAATTATAATAAGTAAATGACAATTTCATCTTATGTTACCAAAATTTATTTTTAATGACTTTTATATAGATATCAAATTACACTATGTGATATTCTAACATTTAATTAGCACATAGAACCATTCAAATATATTCTATAAAAGTCATAACCTAAACTATTGAAAATAATTTAGTTAAAAATTATAATTTTCGGTATTGAGAAATTTGAATATTAATAAGTTTCGTAATTAGAAAAACTAAAGAAAAATAGAAAAATTAAGAATTTATATGAGGTTAAGTTTTTAAAAATAATTTATTAACACCTTAAAAAGTTTGTTAGAACCTTAATGGAAGAAAAATGGAAGACTAGATAAGAAGATAAACCTCGTGAATGTTGTTGTGTTGAGAAGGAACGTAAGACATTGTTCTTCCCACGATTTTTCGAACTTCGATAAATGATCACTTTGAAGTAACACACTTTTCTCTCTATCGTATTACTTTTTCACATACTCTTGTTGTATTTATAAGAGTATAACCATTTTTTTGCTAACAGATAAAACCAAAATGGATTTTAAAATGAAATGAGACTTAAAATCTGTTACACTAGAAAATTTAAATAATATTTTTCTGATCTTTTATATAAAAACTGAAAAAATATGAATAATTAAGAGTTTACTGATTAATTTTAAGATTAATTTTTTTGGACACGGCTTAAAATTTTGAAAGAATATTTTGGTAGTTAAATTTTTGTGATAAAAGAAAAGATTTAGATAAAAAAATTTGAAACTAAAGATATAGATCATAAAATCATTGGCATGTACAATCCCAACTAAAAAAAAAATACTCTTTAAAGATTTATATAATAAAAAATTATCTAATATTAAATCCTTAGTAGATAATAATTTTTAAAATAAATGAAAATTTGAATTTTATCCTTTTTTTTCCTAAGGTTAATTTCGTAAAAAAATCATATTTATATTAAGATTTACTTGAAAATGTTTTATTTATCTCAAGATTAACAACTTTCAACTTACTTAAATTTAAATTATACAATTGTAATTTTGAATGACACCATTATTATTACACTACTTTCTATAACTTATACAACCCTTCTTATCTGTCGAGTTCATTTTCATTTTACAATTTACTTTTTAATTAATGTCAAAAATAAAATTTTAAACAAGAAACAGAGTTTATTTGTCAGTTTAATTTTTTTAACTTAAATTTTTCTTTTAAAGTAAAAGTAGTTTGATAGATTTATTTAATAAATTATTTTATTTAAAACTATTTTGTCTATTTGTCAAAAAAAAATTATTTTGTTTTCCAAATTTTATAAATAGGTAAAAAATATAATATTAATTTTATTTTAAAATATTAAAATAAAGAAAATATGTTTTTATGTTAATTATTTTTATAATACATAAAATTTTAAACATAAAAATAAATAAGATATATCTATAATTTCTTATAATGGTAAGAAATAATTAAAACCATGTGTTATAAACTAAGACTTTAATTAATATAATTATATTAATTGTATTGTTTTTATTATTACCAGTAAAAATATAGATGTCATCCATATATTATAATGTAAGAATCATAATATTTTAATAGTAGATTTTAAAACAATAGAAAATAAAATTTATAAATAGAAATTACACTTTCATTTATTTTCTTTAATTTATTCTAAAGTTTTTCATTTTTAAATAAAACCTTTTTTTCTACATTGTTTTTTAACAAAAGATATTTTTTTTTATATTTTATGAGATTTTTCTTGTAAATTTTTATATAAATATAAAAAAATTACTATTTTTCTTATTTGATAGTTAATTTTTACATATAAATAATTCATTACCTTAGATTTTGAAAATTACAGAGAATTTTTTCATGAAATTTTCTAAAAAAATATATACAATAAAATCGCATGAAAAAAAATTCACAACAAATTTTTTAGTAAAAAAATCCATTTAAAAAATCCATTTTACTGGGAATTTAAATTTCGCAGTAATTTTTTGTAAAAAAAATCTTAACTATTTTTTCTTGCAAAATTGATTTTTTAAATATTTTTTCTAATAATATATTTGCAAAAAAGGAAATTTTTATAATTTTAAAATATAATTAATATATAAAATAATTTAAAAATAAAAAATAAATAATTATTATAATGACTAAATTAAAAATTATTTTATAAATATAAATTATAAGTATTTAAAATAATTTTTATTATAATAAAAATTATATTTCTTTCTGCAACTATTCATCTTAAAAATTTATAAAATTAATTTTTTTACAACAGTGATTAAATTAATTTTTAAATTAAAATATAAATTAGATTTTAATATTAATTATTATAATTTTAATTAATTATTAAATTAGATTTTAAATTAGTTTTTAATTTAATCAATGATAATTTTATCATTTTATAAATTAATGGTATAGTTAATAAAAACAAGTTTTTTTAGTATATATATATATATATTATTTTCATCTTCTTTTAAAATGAATCATAAATTATTAATTTATTTTTTATAAATATTAATATTTACAAAATAAATTAAAAAATTAGTGAATAAAATAAATAAATGAAAAAAATAATGTCTTAATAAACTATTTTACTTATACTGATTATATGATTAATAAATTAAATAATTAACTAAAGTATAAAATAATTTAAAAATACTTTAAATAAACTAATATATATCTTAATTAATCAATACATTTGCTTCAAAGAAATAACATTACATAGTTTAAATATTTGCTTTTATCGATTATTGTATATATTAACAACTAAATTGCATACGATCAAAATTAATTATAAACTATTTAATAATAAGTATTTTGTCTGTTCATTCTTCATAATTGGGTCACATGCACTTCACCTCTGAAAAAACATAAATATAAAATTATTATATAATCTACACATTAACTCTAAAGTTTCATTCAGAGGTAATATTACTCATGATACTTTGAAAATAATTTTTGTACATAATATATAACATAAAATAATTGTTTTAATAGTTTACTATGTTAATTTATTGGTGAAATAAAATAATTTTTATGTATATTTAGTCTTTCTACACACACCATATTAAATAACACTATACAAAATTTCAAAAAGTTTGTCTTCAAATATTCATATATAAAAAATGTGGTAAAAAGATAATAATAAACGTCATCAAGTAAATCAAACTTTAATAGAAATTAATTTAAACTTTTTTTTTTCAAAATACATCAAACAAATTATCATAGTCAAAATACACCACAAGCATATACAAATCTAAATTTTTATTCTCTAAAAAACAAGAGAAAGTTAAATCAAAGTAACATTATATATAAAAAAAAATTCAGTTTGTTCACATCTAAATCAAAGGTAATTTTTTATTAAAAAAAATAAGACAAACTTTATATTATGTAACCCTTCCTGTTCATCCCATTAAAATTCGAAAAGATAAATAGCAATATGAATAATTTGAGAAAGAAGTTATGTGATAAATACTTACTTTCAATAAAATAAAATTGTCACAAAAATAATATCGAGGCTCAAACATTAAAAATTAATGATAGTGAAAGATACTCTAATTACAAATTTTTTCTTACATTAGAAAGGTTGTTAGTTCCAAATTGTAATATTCAATAAATCTACTGAATTTGATGATACATAACACATGAAAAAGTTATTATATTGCCATTATTTGTTAAGGTATTCCATAATAGAAGAAATCCTCCATATTATAATTTCACATGTTTTTTAACTAAAGAAATGAAAAAAGGAAGCTTAAAATAAAATACTAAATTTAGAAAAATATTAAGCTTCCATTATACTTCTCAATAATTATATATATTTGTTTCAGTTAAAAAAAATCTCTCCTAAAGAGTAATCACCAATTACATAATATGTGTTATACAATACAAGTGATGATGTCGTAATATTATTAATGTCCTTTAAGGTTAAGTTGTGTATACCAATTACATATATTTGTTAGCATCACTTACTATTTAAGTGAGTTTTTATGGAATATATTATTTTGAAATGTTTTTTTCTTCTAAATTCTCCTACCACACCTATCAAGTTCTATGAGAAATAACTTATAATAAAAGAGCTTATCGTAAAATTAATTTATCAAAAAAAAGTTGACTCTAACTTAATCTTATAAAAAAATATTATTAAGTTAAAATTTATATCTAATTATATATTTTATTCTAATATATCAAAGCATCTAAAAAATAAGAATAAAAAGTTTATGCAACAATTACATAGTAAAATTTGAGTTTATCCAATTACATATAAGCATAATTAAGTTTTTAGTTTTTGATAAATTTTAGTTTTTTTAATTAAGTTTCTATTAAAAAAATGTTTTATTTAAAACTCAAAATATTTATAATTTTCAATTAAATCTCTACCATAAAATTTTGTTGTTAAGTGAAGTGATTTATCTATTACATGACATATCTTAAAAAATAAAAATTAATTTAAATTAAATTTTAAATCTAATAAATTCAATATTTTCAATTAATTTTTTATTAAGAAAATTCGTTCTATTAAATATTTAAAATAATTATATTTTCTAATTGAATTCTTATTATTTTATTTTACTATTACCTAAAACGACGTAACTATATAATTTTATAATTTTGAGGACGACACCAGCAAATATTTATTAAATAATAATAACTATTATTATTACTTAATTGTGAATTTTTTAAAATAAGTTTAAAAAACATTAATAAATTTATTAATCAAGTTATTAAAATATTTAATTATTATAAAATCAAAACTTTTAATTATTAACAGATAATTAGGATATCTCTATTTGTTATCTGGATATGTTCATTAAAAATATTTATTTAATATTTATTTTATCTTTATAATTCTTTTTACCCGTCCTAAGCTGAAGTACTGGTAATATAAGAGAAATAGAACTATCAGATATTTGTAACATCTAAAGAATTTAATTGGTATAATTTAAATATAATGTAATAAGACCACACAAGACAACTATGATATCTAAAAACTAAAAGTAGAATTAATAAAAAAAATAAACCAAGTAATTAGTTAAATGCAGTTGATGGTGGAGGGCTCAAAATTTTCAAGAGTTGAACTTCGAAAACCAAAGGCTCTTGTGCATGAGAAAAAAGGCTGCGACGAGGGCCAAACTGCAATTAACAAGAACACAGTTTGCAATCTACTATTACAATTTTTATTGAGAATTTACATTAGCAATTAAGAGAATTTCTAATCTAACCTCTTCAGGTATTGGTTTCAAGTTCTCGTTTACATATCCTGCTGAAGGTGGTATCAGTGCTCTTCTTTTTCCTAAAAGTACATGTAAATGCCACAAAAGAGTAACTACAATCATAATATTAATTACTTGACCTTAATTTAACATGTTTTTTTTATGTCATATCCATTGTTATGTTTAAACATCCTTTGAAAGCGTGTGTTATAAACATATAGATAGATAGATAGATTGCATGCCAAAGTTCGGAGTAAAATGTATATAACAACTCTCATGCCAGTGAAGAACATACCACCAACTCTCATCCCAGTGAGGACCTCCTTTAAGCCCACTATCATCTGCATAAAAATGCACTGCAATTAGTACAATGAGACCTCTTAACTATCACTTGTTTACAAAAGAACAAGAACCAAGAATTTGAATGTCAGGTGATCAATAAATAGTATCTTTATTGATGACTGTGGTCATATGTTAATTGGTTAAGTTGTTAAAGTCTAAATGCAGAAAAATAACGTGCAGAGTAAAAGGGAATAGCCATATAATATCAGAAGTGAGAGATGAATTTTGTGGTTGATGGAATCCTCAACCTTGAAGAATCTTAGAAAAACATAATCAACTATGATTAGAGTTAGGTAGCAACAAAATGCCTACACACTCAACTAAATTGTCTTGTGCACTTTACATGCTTCTTTTTCTTTGTCTCACAAGCATCAACAACATACTTCTTTTTCTTTTTCACAAGAATCAATATGCTTGTTTTGCAAGCATGCATCGACATTTTTCTTTTTCTTTTGCAACTTGGAAGAATGGTAGAACGAAATCAACAATGATTAAAGTTAGATAGCAGCAAAACGGCTCCACACTTAAAATTGTATTCTGCATCTTTACACGTTTGTTTTTCTTTTGTTTCTTAATATCACCATACTTTGAAATACAAAAAAGTAACTGCGACTCTAGAAGTTATTGAGCAAAGTACAAAGAAGAATACGACAAGAAGGATTTTTATGAGAGCCTCCTTCTCACTTTCTTTTTTCATTTGTTACTTTTCCATTGAATTAAGGAGCAATTTTTAATCCATCTATATGTTCAAGAAAAAAATGACAATACAACCTCATTTATATTGAATGGTAAGCATATTAAAGATTTCACTGGACCCTACAAGTTGAATAAAAAAACTGACCTGGTTCTCATCCAAGGGAAGTGTAACAGGTGTACTTTCTCCACTGAATTGGTCCACTGTACTATCATGAATTAGAGTATGAAACCATGCAGCAGTAGAACAGGTTTAGATCAAATAAACTGGTTTAAGGGAAATTAAGGTGGAAAATATGAAACTAGAAATTTAATGGTTGCATGTATTAGAATCCCATAATGATTTGAATCATGACAATCAGTGGAATTTCATGTAAATGGAAAATTCACAGTTTGCAATTACCTGAAAACAAAGTATCCATTTGCACGCCTGCATACACAGTTGAATTTAACCACATCTCCATTACGTGCTTCTGGTCCTTCTCCTTCAACAATATCTAATTTGAAAACTTGATATGAATACCTATTTATGTACAAAGACTTGTATTGATAGCTTGATTTATTTCAATCATAAAGTATAGTAAAATCACTAAAATCCATAGGGTTTCAATGATTTTATCAAGAACAAGTATATTTACTCCTGTTTTTGAATAAACATGGAAGAATCGGGTGCTGCTAAATCATACAATGGGATGTGGGAAAAAACACATACACACTCAAACGAAGAGAAAAAAAGGCTGTTAGCCTTTCCATCAAACAAGAATGAGATTCATCAGTGTGAATCCTCTCCTCAAAGTGTTTTTGCATCAACAATTTCTCTCACTTCATTTTACTGAAGGAATATAGCATGGAAGTTTTAAAACTCTTTACCTTGAATTCTCACTCCACTAGGTCGCTTCAAAGTCCTAGATGCTTCACATAAGAAATAGTAAATCACAAATCATAATACACTAACATTTTTCATTTCACAAAATGAAGATTAGGTTAAAAAAGGAAGAAAAACAGACAAACCGTATAAGTTCAGGTTCCTTCATATCTGGCATAATTGGTGCAGTCAAAGCAGGAGAGGCATACCATATCATGTGATTAATCCCCAGAAACTGAAGAGTCATCCTTCTTGAAAATCTTTTCACTGTTAATATAGAGACTCTGTTAGACTCAGGATAGCTGAGTTTTGCATCCTCCAAGCACCTGGATTTACCCGAGGTTTGAAGCACTTGGTCAACAAAATATTTTTTCAAGAAGCAAGATGATAACTTTATGCATTAGAAGAATCCATTTTGAATTGAAATATAAGTAATCAGGCTATGTTTGGTTTTGTTGGGGAAAACTCTCCCCTCCACAGATAATGAGGATCAAAGATGTGAGATAATCACAAAACACCATCATAAAAGAAAAATAGCAAAAGACATGAATGATTCGGAACTTCTTGAGAAACTCTCCCCGTTACAAGTTTTCTAGATAAATCAGAGAAACCCTCTCCATTACATGACATGACCACCCCTCTCTATTAGGGTGGTGAACCCCCTCTCATTATTGGGTGTGTCTTCTATCTTCAAACATGATGTTTGGAAAGTTAGATTGATTTTCCCAAAAGGGTTTACCATTTGGACCCTTTCAACTTACACTCGCAAACTCAGTTTGATGGTATGTTTAGTTTCTCGCCAAAGAAGAATTTATTGCATTTGCCTTGAAACTAAGTTCAATTGAAAAAACAATTTCAGGTTTCTTTTTTGTTTGGAAACTCAGTTTGTAAAAGAAATCCATTCAAATCCCAACTTAGGTTTGCAAACATTAATAAAATGATTGACTTATAGCATATAATAAAACCATAGAAATTCTATTTACTTCTTTTTGCTGCTAAAGTTGGCTTAATTTTCCCAAAAAATATAGTCGGAGCAATATAAAGCAGGATAAAACTACTGTACTGCAAGCAAAACTATGATGTATAATCAACAATTAACTGATGTCAATAGCAGAAAATAGATATAAATATGAGAACAATATATTGATATAAAGAGCGTTTCAAGGGTACAGAAGATGGCACATTTGAACATAATTATTAAGAAAAATGAAATTGGAGAGAAATTTCATACCTTGGAGATGCAGATACAGAAGCAAAGCAAGGAGGTGGAACCAATAGGAAAGGTAGAAGTGCCATACTCAAATTGAAATTTGAGAATTCAGGTTAATATTTGTGTGTGGCCACTGAAATTCAATTACCAAACAAATATCTCTATGACTCTATCCGAAAGTAAGCTACATGTTGATGAGCATGGACCCACAAAGTTCAGAATCAGTTATTGTTTTTAGCTTCCATGTTAATGCAAAAAGTAAATAGCAAAAGAAAATATTGATAATGTTCTACTGGTTCTTTTTATTTGATTAAAGAAAAAAAGAGAGAAAAATATATTTTTGAAATATATTTTAAAAATCTTTTGTCCTTTTCATTTTTTATTTGTTAAAAGAGTACCCATTTTTCATTAATATAGGGTTTTTTAAACTTAATTATATTTTCTATCCATTATTTTATGTTAGACTTTGATTCTCCTAGTTTTTTTAAGTCAATTAATTTTTTATTTTTAAATTGAGTGAACTTGGTTTGTTTTTTTTATTTAAAGCATTTAGAATTTTATTTAAATATTATGTTTTATTTATTATTCATTTGAGGTATAAATATTTTTAAAAGTTCAGAAATTTATAAAATTTAAGTAAATTAGAGTTTGATAAATAGAAAATAATAATTATTAGATCTTTCTATGAATAATTAAAAGGGACATAGATCTCAAAGAATTTTTTAAGTAATTATGTGGTTTGAAAAGTTAATGATTTAACTACTTAAATTTACTTGTTTTCATGTAAGATGGTTATTTATAAAAATTATAATAAATAATTAAATTGTATTCTAATATAAATTTATAATAAATTGATTATTTTAAGCGTATAAATTATATTTTAAAAATATATTAAATAATTTATATCAGAACACAACATTCTTTTTAATATAAACTATTAATATTTAAAAACAAAATAAATTATTTTTTAAAAATATTTAATTAAAAAATCAAATATGCGCAACACCTAGAAAGTAAAAACACTGTCATGTAAACTATATTCCTAAAACAATTTTTGTTGAATTATATTTTATTTATACCTAATAATAATAATAATAATAATAAAATTTATATATTGAATCTATCCATACAAATATAGTAAATATGACATATTTTATTTTATAAGAAGAAGAAAAAACTAAAAGAAGTACAGTATAATTTAGAACAGCATATACCAATCTTGTAATTTGAAACGTGGTGGGATCTCTCCCTTATGGCCCAAGCGACTATTCAGAACAGAAGGATCTAGAAAACTAGTAAAGAACCTCACAAAAGAAGGATCTAGAAAACAAAACCCTAGGGGAACACCTTTCTCTCTATATATAATCACCTTCTTCTGCATTCTCCTTCATTCTCTTTCATAGTCTAAACCCTAACCGTCTCTTCTACTTCACACGCGCTCTCTCTTCTTTGTTGTTCTCATTCGTAGATTGGTAATGGCAGAGACCGAGACGTTTGCTTTTCAGGCTGAGATCAACCAGCTTCTCAGTCTCATCATCAACACTTTTTACTCTAACAAGGAGATCTTTCTTCGTGAACTCATCAGCAATGCCTCTGATGTAAGTTTCTTCGTGTCTTGTTGGATTTTCTTTGTTTCCATCATTAATTTTTGGTTTTTGGTTGCCTACTTGCTCTTCTTCTTATTTATATTGTTACTGTTTAGATTTTGTTTAGGTGCAGTCTAAGTTTGTGTCCGAAATTAGGATTATGTAATTGTAATGTATTTGTGCTTTCCATTTCATTTCTTCAACTGTTGTTATTCATTTGCTTTTGTTTGAATTATGTTTAGATATTACCTTATTTTAAATAGTTGATTAATTTTTCAGATTTTGTCCTCTGTGGAGGATTTCGTTAAAGTTGCTTGCTGTTAGGTTATTTGTTTAGATTTTGGTCAAGTTGTTTGTTTAGTAGTTGATGTTATTTGTTGCTATTTTTTTTTTCATTTTTTTTTCCAGATAATTTTTACTTTTCAATGAGCGAATTATAGTTTAAGATATTGCATATATTCGTTGTGTTTGAGTTCTATAAGATATTTGAATGTTATGTTTGGCTGGGTTAAAGTGGGTTGTGTTTGAGTGCTTGAATGTTACATTTGGCTGTGTTTATAGTGGCTTCTTTGGCAATGTATTCGTTTCTAATGAGTATATTATGTGATTGTATTATTTGTTGTAGGCTCTGGACAAAATTAGATTTGAGGGTCTGACAGACAAGAGCAAGCTCGATGCTCAGCCAGAGTTGTTTATTCATATCATTCCTGACAAGACTAACAACACACTGTCCATTGTTGACAGTGGTATTGGCATGACCAAGGCTGGTAAGTTGAAGGAAAGTTGTTATTTGTGTAGTTCTTTTACTGTTGTTGGAGGTTGTATATTAATGGTGTGTTTTGTTTTCAGATTTGGTGAACAACTTGGGTACTATTGCAAGGTCTGGTACCAAGGAGTTTATGGAAGCCTTGGCTGCTGGTGCCGATGTTAGCATGATTGGACAGTTTGGTGTGGGTTTCTACTCCGCATATCTTGTTGCCGAGAAGGTTATTGTAACCTCCAAGCACAATGATGACGAGCAGTACGTTTGGGAGTCACAAGCTGGAGGTTCCTTCACTGTCACTAGGGATACCTCTGGTGAAGTTCTTGGAAGGGGTACCAAGATTACGCTCTACCTTAAGGAAGACCAGCTTGAGTACCTCGAGGAGCGCCGCCTGAAGGACCTGATCAAGAAGCATTCTGAGTTCATCAGCTACCCAATTTCTCTTTGGGTTGAGAAGACTACCGAGAAGGAGATCTCCGATGATGAGGATGAGGAAGAGAAGAAGGACGAGGAGGGTAAGGTTGAAGATGTGGATGAGGAGAAGGAGAAAGAGGAAAAAAAGAAAAAGAAGATAAAGGAAGTATCACATGAATGGTCACTGGTGAACAAACAAAAGCCTATTTGGATGCGGAAGCCCGAAGAGATTACGAAAGAGGAATATTCTGCCTTCTACAAGAGTCTTACCAATGACTGGGAAGAGCATTTGGCTGTCAAGCATTTCTCAGTTGAGGGTCAATTGGAGTTCAAGGCTATCCTCTTTGTTCCCAAGCGGGCACCTTTCGACCTCTTTGACACAAGGAAGAAGCCTAACAACATCAAGCTCTATGTTCGACGTGTCTTCATCATGGACAATTGTGAGGAGTTGATTCCAGAGTATTTGGGCTTTGTCAAGGGTATTGTGGATTCTGAGGATCTTCCACTCAACATTTCCAGAGAAATGTTGCAGCAGAACAAGATTTTGAAGGTTATCCGGAAAAACTTGGTGAAGAAGTGCATTGAGCTCTTTTTTGAAATTGCCGAGAACAAGGAGGACTACAACAAGTTCTACGAGGCCTTCTCTAAGAACTTGAAACTTGGAATCCATGAGGATTCTCAGAACAAGGGAAAGATTGCTGAATTGCTCAGGTACCACTCCACCAAGAGCGGTGATGAGTTGACTAGCTTGAAGGACTATGTGACCAGAATGAAGGAAGGACAGAGCGACATCTACTACATCACCGGTGAAAGCAAGAAAGCCGTTGAGAACTCTCCCTTTTTGGAGAAGTTGAAGAAGAAGGGTTATGAGGTTCTTTTCATGGTTGATGCCATTGATGAATATGCAGTTGGTCAGCTGAAGGAATTTGAGGGCAAGAAGTTGGTCTCTGCCACCAAGGAAGGTCTGAAACTTGACGAGAGTGAAGACGAGAAGAAGAAAAATGAAGAGTTGAAGGAAAGGTTTGATAACCTGTGCAAGGTGATCAAAGATGTTTTGGGTGACAAGGTGGAAAAGGTAATTGTGTCTGATCGTGTTGTTGATTCACCATGCTGTCTAGTGACGGGTGAATATGGCTGGACCGCAAACATGGAGAGGATCATGAAAGCTCAGGCACTTAGAGATAACAGCATGGCTGGGTACATGTCGAGCAAGAAAACCATGGAAATCAATCCGGAGAATCCCATCATGGAAGAACTGAGGAAGCGTGCAGATGCTGACAAGAACGACAAATCTGTGAAGGATCTTGTTCTGTTGCTGTTCGAGACTGCTCTTCTCACTTCTGGGTTCAGCCTTGATGAACCCAACACTTTCGGAAACAGGATCCACAGGATGTTGAAACTTGGACTGAGCATAGATGAAGATGCAGGTGATGCCGATGCTGACATGCCTCCACTGGAGGAGGCCGATGTTGATGCTGAGGGAAGCAAGATGGAGGAGGTTGACTAAATTTTATCTCATGCTCTTTAACAGTAGTAGCAACTTGCGGGACAAAGTGTTATTGCCTGTGTTTTTTATTTTGTTGTTTTTTTTTATGGATGACTGTTTATGAATATTTAGCAATTAGCTATAATTTTGTGGGTCTGTTTTGGCTACTTGCCTATTTTTATTGCACTCCCGGAAAGTTATTCTCATAACATACACCCTATTTTTACTAACTCAACTAATTTCTCCTATAAAGGGTTATTGCACTCCCGGAAAGTTATTCTCATTACTTCCTCACTATTGGGAAATACAATATAGAAGTGAGAAAAATATGAATTTGGTATCTTAATATTTTGGTACTTCTTAAGCAGGTATAATGGTTTCCATTGAAATTTATAGTAAATATCGCAAGCATTCATTGAAGATGACTGAAGCTCACTCGAAGGAAAAGTTAAATACTATAGTCACTCCATACCAAGTTAAATACTTTGTCTTTTTTTAGCATTTTTAAGAATAAAATAATGTTTGTGATCAAATGAGCAGTAAAAAAAATATTTTATCTTTGCTGAATATAATGTACATGTTTTTTCACGAGACACTTTTACAAGCTTATATATGACATAGATTTATGATTTTTATTAATATATTAAATACACAAATATGATGGATACTTACGAATTTCGTTGTAAATCCTTTAGTACATGAAAATATTACTGGCATGGCACCCGTTACAATAAACTTTCGTTTTCTAAAACAATAAAAAAAGTCGATGTTTTTGGATGTATAATTCTTAATTCACAAAAATCAATTATTTTATTTCAAATAAATGTAGAGGCTTTAGTTTCTAAATATTAGGAGATGACGACTATCTTCATCAATCAATTTATAATACTATATAACATAAATCACAATTTAAAACAAACTCTACACAACCGTTCATCTTGCTTCTGAAATCCTAGTTTTTGAAAAATGGGCACCAAATCTGTCCGGAATTTTGAAGAAAAAAATGATAAAGAAACCCAGCAAAAGAATCCACAAAACAAAATATATTATTCAAAGATGTAACAGATGTAAGGTAGAAGTGCCATGCCCTTTTCTACACAAGTGGCCCTGCAGCCCCAAAGGATTAAACCATAGGAGAAATTATCTTCAAGTATCGTCTACTTGTGAATGGAATACAAAGCTGGGGAATGTTGTGGTGATGTCCCTGCCCAAACACATTGAAAACATATCAGAAAAGACCAGTGAAAAGACAAAGGCCAAATGAAAAAAATGTTAAAAGGGTATGATTATTTGCCAACCCTACCACACTATCTCAAGCATATATGCATCTAAAATTTAAGCTGACCCCTTCTGAATTCAAAGTTGGCTTTTATTTACTAGAAAGCAAAGTTTATGAAGAGATTTTTTTATACCTTTTTATCTTTCTATAATAATTTTATAGTATATTAATACCAAACATGCTCTGCAGTTAACTTAGGACTTTGCAACTCTCATCCTTTTTTTTAACAGATTTAATCATGAGCAGTTATAAAGATATATTGGTCTATGTTATTTCCCTATATCCACGTCGGAAAGCGTATGCATAAATTGACAAGAAAAATACGAATTCAATAATTACTTGAGATATTGAAGAGTCATGTTCTTCAGAAGTGATGGATGGCGCAGAACAAGGTTTCTCCACTCTTCCTTGTCAATCTTGCCATCATGCTTCGTATCTGCTTCCTCAAAGGTCTAAAGAAATCCAAAATTTAATGTTAAAACCATCCATGTGAGTCTTCAGAAAGAGAAAATTAGACTCTTCAGACTACTGAGCACAGTTAGAACTTAGAAATGAAAGTGGTAGAAGATGGGGTCAAACCTTGTCAATTATACTTTCTATAACATCATCTGATAGGTTCATGCCAGATTCAGCAAGTGTAGCTACTACCATTTGCTTCACCTGTATAAAAAGCCATACAAAAATCAGGCTTTTCTGGAATGAAGACAAAAAAATTTAGAATTAAACGGACAACTACTAAGTACCTCTTGCCTTTCAATAAAACCCTGCTGCTTGAGATCATACAGTTGAAAGGAAACTGAAACATGATATCATAAGAGTTTAATTTTGTTTATTTAAAAAGGTCAGTCAAGAAAAGTAAAGACTTGATTTTCATTGTGCATTGTTCTTAAAATTCATGTTAAAATAATAATTGTACGAAAAAAAATCCTTACAACATACATTCAATCTTATCATCAATAGGGGCATTTGGATGGAAAACGGAGAGAGCACGAGCAAACTCTTCAAAACCCAGTATCCCATTGTGCTTTGTGTCAAACAAATCAAATACCTAATAGAGTTAGAGAAAAATTCATGAGATACCAACAACAAGGAGTAATGTGAAAAATCTTTGAACAAGTTACATAATATAATATTCCAAAAATATTTAAATTGGTATACAACTAGAATATTCAAATAAAAATGTATGAATAGGAACAATGCTTGCTTGATCGCATATTAAGCTAAAGGCTGGAGTTCCATAGCATGCATTGTGTGCATAGACTACTTATCCTAGTAAATTAAGTATTTCATACTGTATCAAATACGCCATTTCTTAGTTATATGTACAGAGACATAAACTAATTTTTAAAATAACAATCCTTTTAAGGTACAAAGTTTAATATCCGGAATCCTCATGTCCAACGAACTACTCTGTCTAAACAAAAACGATGCACTGGTAGACATAACACGCAATATTATATACACACCAATGAGAAGAAATTATAAAATACACAGACAACTGAACATCTGGAAATGAGCATGACTAGACAAGTTGATTGCTATAGATGTCAAACTGCTACAAAAGTTGCCTTGGAACATAGTGGCCAATGATATAACAAAAAAGGGAGGGCTACCAAAATTTCATTCATTAAGCATTAGACAGAGAAACCCTTTTTTTTGTGTGTATCTATGTGGATATTAACCTGATATGACCATAGAAACAGACTTTCATGCTTCAAAGTAAAGATATTTGCATATGAAATCAATAAAATGAAATGAAAGCAATACCCGATCAGCAAAAAGACTTTCTTTTTTATTGGTCTTGAACAACGCCAACTGAAACTCTTCCTGCAAATGATATCTAAAATTGAATATAACATCTGATATCCGATAGATTTTTTAAAACTATAGAACAACAGAATATACAGAATGATAAATAAAACTTAAAATTAGACATCTACTTTCTTTCATTGCTGGAAAAGGCTCAACTATGTGAAATATAATATGCCCAAAACACAAAGTGTACTAACGAAAAAATAGACAAACCTTGTTAATCAACCCATCATCAATAACAGCACTGCTGATCTTTTTGAAGAGCTCATAAAGTGCTTCTATTTCACTTACACTGACTGCATATACAAGCAAATATATAGCTATTCTTCAGTACATATATTACGTATTTATTTCCTAGCAGCAATGTTAGAGGCAATAGAATCCAGCAATGCACACAAAATAATTATATCTTTTATACTATTGCTTTTCTTTTTTTGTTCATCGCCACTAGTTAAATTACCTCAAAAATACGATGGAATAATAGAAGATATAGGATTTCAGAAGTGCATATTCTAAGTCAAAACACAGGTTGAAAAATCAAAATTAATTTGTAATCTAATTATGTAAAGAACAAAAGTGAAAAAATTAATGAATCATAGACATGAAGTAAGAGTAAGTACGTACACACTGTCTCTCTAGCGAGAAGTTCAGGATCTTCAAGGCCTCTTGGCTGGTTATATATGTCCAGATCACAACATCTCAATATGGAAGCAAATAAAGGCTTAAATCCCTCTAAGCACTGCAACATGATATCTTTCGCAAATCAGAACACTCCATAACTGTTCCAAGAATAAATCAGTTAGAAATCCCATTTAGTTCATCCTTCATAAAGTCATCATAAGCAGGCACAAGGCAAGCGAACCTTTTAACCATTTCCAATTCCAGCGAACAATCCCAAATGGCAAGATCTGAAAAGGTAACAACAGAGAAAAGAAACCTAGTTTCAGACTTGAAACGTGATATTGGTGACATTTTTATATCAGAAGGTACTCAAATTGAAAATAAAGTAACACCAATAGTTCCACTTTCAACCATAGGCAGAATTAATTTAAAATTGAAAGTACTTATCACCCCGTACTAAAAGCATCAGCATTCAAAGGCTATAAACTGTGCATTGTTTTCTTCCTTTCACTTTGAATCACATGAAAATGTGCATATAAATTCAAATTTCAATGATGTATTTATATCCATTAACACTCCTTAAACTCGTTACAAAACGTTCGAATATGTTTAAGTAAATTGCTACATGTATTTGAGAAAATAATAAGGATTAAGGAACTCAAGATAAAAAAGATAGAACCATACATAAACAACTACAAAAATAGAAACAACAGAGAACACCTTACTCAACAAGATGGGGTAATGCTACATTGGTCATATGCCCATACCAAAAACCAAATTTTCAGTAAGTCCGTAATCTTCAAAACACACACACACATACATAAAAGAAAAAAATACTGATAGTTGACAAACTCGGATCCATGATCCCACATCCAGCTCCTCACACAAAAACTCTCAAAATCGCCTCGGAGCAACACCAGATTCAAATTTCAACATCCCCACATAACTTTTTTTTTACAAACTTTGAAGGTGACCATATTCTGAATTCAGGGCAATTCACAGCTCACACATATCCGCCACCTCACAAGCATATAAAACCCATCGATCTATGTAACCGGCACCGAATCAACACACAAAATAAAAGAAACAAAATTTACAGAAAACTCAAGAACCCCACATCAAAATACACCATAAAATCATGTTATGCAGCTTCAACCATGATTGAAAAGCAAATAGCTGAAGAGGGTAGGGGGAAAAATCAGACCTTGGAGAAGATCAGGCAACAGAAAAGGAAAAAGAAAGTGCGTAGAAGATTTGGAGAAGAGAAGGGTTTGGTTGGAATTAAAAGGAATTTGTGGAAGTGAGATGGATGATTGGAAGGAATGTGTTTGTGAAGGTGACGCAAGTGATGTTGTCGATGACAGATAGAGTACAACCCACAAGAACCTCTGACAATTTTTTTATATCAAAGAGTAACTCAATTTTTCATATCATAAACTTATCTCTCAAACATAAATAAATAGAAGATAAGTTATCTATAAAATATTTCAAATTATCAAATAATCACAGGTTGTTACAGTTTTTGTTTGATTCAATAACACTTGTTACAAAATTGGTTATACCTATTTGAAATCAAATTTTTTAGAGTTTGATTAAAAACTATAAACAAAAGTTGAATTTTTAGAGTTTTTTTTTTAAATGTTAACATTATTATAAGAAGTAAATGTTTAAATTTCCTTGTTAAAGATTAACTAGTAACTAAAAACTAGGTAATTAGTAAGTGAACATTGTTAAGTTATTATCTTATTAAATCATGAATATCTAATAAAGTTATTTGTTGAAATAACTGAAAATATAAATTAACAGAAATATGCAGGTTTATATGGTACTTTGTATAAATTTTAGTTTTATTTAATCAATCAAATATATTTCTGGAATTTAAAATTACAATTAATTTAATTTATTTTTTATTTATAGATAATTTATTTTAATTATATTATATTTTATATTGCGTATTTATTGCTCATCTTATACTACATTTTAATATATTTTTAATCAGACTTAAAATAAAGTAAAAATAACATACTTTTAAATGGATACGATACTTTCATTATATTAATTAAAAAATAGTGTGAAATAAAAAATATAAAAAATAGCAATTAGCAATATTAGTATTTTGAAGCATAATGCTAAATTAATGTAATATAAAAATATTCAAAAATTAATGATAAAATAAAATGAGTTAATTATCTACCATTATTAATGTTATTTAATCAAAAGATAAAGTAAATCTAATTTTGAAAAACAAATGCTTCTTTCAAAGAGTGCAAGAAAAAAAAATAAGATTGTACATATGTGTAGATAAGAGTAAAAACATACTAAATAAATAGAAAAGATAAAAGTGAGAAATTGACATCTAAAAATAATAAAATTGTTTTAAAATAACGATACAAATTATTTTAAAAATATATTTAAACAATACTAATAAAATTAAACAAAACTTTCAGTTAGTAAAACAAAAATAGTTTAAATGATGCATACAAAAACTTTAATATTGTGAATTACATTACGTATTTATTTTAATTTTTCCTTTTAATTTTTAACCCTAAATTAAATTTTAATAATTTATTAAAAAATTTAATAGTTAAAAATAATCTTGTATTCAATTTAAATTGTTTCTTAACAAAAACAAAATATGATTTATATATTCTAAGGTGTTTTATTCATATGGATGTTGAATATAAATATAATTTGTATTTATTATTGTTAGAATACATAATTTAAAAAGTAAAATCTATACTATTTTTGTTATAAATATTTATTTCTCACTATATATTCTTAATAACATTTATCTTCTCATATATATATATATATATATATATATATATCATTAACTACCAGGCAAGTAGACATTCCATACATCTCCTTCAATAATTTCAAAAACTACTTATATTTTATCTTTTTCTATATGATATTTATAACAATAAAATAAATTATGGGAATTTTCCCATTTCATTTAGACAAATTTTTTTAAATTATTCTTATTCACTCCATATATAAAAACTGTTAATTTCACTACAACTATTTCATCATTTAACTTTTAGATTTTAATATCTCCAATACCAAATAAAAAAAAAAGGAAAAATATTTTGGAATTGAGAGCTTAAGAAAATTGGAGGACTTTGGCAAGGGTAGGTGGAACATCTCTTCTTGATAAGAAACAACTACTGGTCTTACAACTAACACTAAATACCAAAGGCCCCTTTGTTTTTTTTTTTTTCTGGGACAAAGTAAGGTAGCAACTACCTTATATTTCCAACACTTATTCTAAGCTTTTGGTTACCACAAGTGGAAGCCTTTGATCCTTGTCGATCATCTTCCATTATTTGTATCCAAATAAATAATAAGCACAACTGTTTAAAGCATGTTTCATTTTAACATTAAAATCTCAATTTGCAAAATGCTATAAGAGAAAATACTTGTACCTTTTCAAATGTTTTGGTGAACCAAACACATTATCAACCTTATAAAAAAAGCATCCTAAATATCTAATCGTATATGTTGTTACTTAATGTGTTTCATTATATGAAAATAAATAGTGTTGGACAACTTAAACATTGTTGTTTATTTGGATTAAAAATGGGCTACGGGAGAAAGAGAAATATAAGAATATGGATAGAGAGTTTCTTTCTGCACCTCCATTATTTCTATCCGCACCTGGTCAAAGATAAAATTATCTTGTTCCTTGTTGTCACTCTATCAGCTATCCTTGTTGTCTTTTGCTTGCCGCCATTGCTGATTGGAATGAAGGAGAAGAAAAAGAAAAATAATGAAACGATAGTTAAGAATGAAAAGTAAAGAACACAACAAAATGATATGAGAAAAGTATTTCAGAATGTGGAATCTGAATATCTTTTTAAATTATACAATTTAAAAAAATAATAAAAAAATTACTTTTAAATTATATTTTTTAATAAAAAAATTTAAATTTTTTTTAGGACTACAAAATTTCAAAGTCAAATTTAATTCTAAAATCTAAAAATTAATTTAACTTTTAAAATGTATAATTAAAAATTTAATTTTAATTTTCAAATTGTATAATTAAAAACTAAATTTAACTTCTAAATTATATAATTCATAAATTAATTTTAATTTTTACATTATACAATTTAAAAATAAAAAATTAACTTGTAAATAACATATTATGGAAAGTTTTTAAGAAACAAAATAGAAATTTTTTCAGAAATAAAATAAATTTTTTTATATATATGAGATGAAAAAAAAAACTCCCACGTATAAAAAAAAACCTTCTTGCCCAAAAATTATAATAGAATCCAATTTTTGAGTGTGTTTAAAAGCATTTGTTTGTTAGAAGTCGTAGTGGTGAAAGATAGAAGTGTTTAAAAATTAATTTGAACTGAATGGTATAAAAATTTGAAAAAACATAAACTAAAAAATAATTTTAAAAAAATCGATTAAACTATTTTTTTTGTGTGTTTCCACACCTCTAAAAGTAATTTTTTTTTAAAAACTGTAGAAAAAATAAAAATTAGTTATAAGGTGTAAGTGACTCTGGGTGAGAGGTTCACTAGTTTTTTTCCCATTTTTGTCAATAACGTAGATTATGCATTATTTGAGTTAAGTTTTTTCTTTTTTTTAGAAACTTAATTTATTTATGAGTTAAATATGTTTTTAGTCTCTGAACTATTTATTGAAATTGTATTTTGTCCATGCGACAAACTTTGGACCAATTTTGTCCTTATACTTTATAAACAGATGATTCTCGATGACAAATAAAAACATATATAAGGAGATGAAAATAAAAAATAAAAAAAATAAAAAAGTGAAAATATTTTAAGAAACAGATGATAGTGAAATATGAAATTATGAAGAAAAAAAAAATAAAAAGAAATTCTGACATATAATCAAAGATTGTTTCCATAAATTTACGAAACATAAGAACAAAATAAGTTCAAAGTTTATTTGAGGAATAAAACACAATTTTGACAAATAATTTAAAGATTAAAAATATATTTAACCCTTTATTTATTATCTCAATTTCATTTTTATAACTTACGAGAAGAGATAAAAAAAAAATTATCATTCTATTTTTTTTAACTCAAATTAATACACAAATCCATTCACTAACAATACCATTAATTAATTAACCTTTTTATTGAAAAAATGTGTCAAACAAATAAATATAAATATACAAGTGTTGATATGGAAGTGTAATTATTACATTGTCACTTTTACACTCTTCTAAATAAAATAAAAGAAATATTATAAAAAAAATGTTTTAACAAATGAAAATAAAAATTAAGCTTGAGTTATAGGAAACACTTAAAAAGAGAATATTGCACTTTTTTAATTAAAACTCTGTTTCAAGTAAAGATTTATAAATATTTATTTTAATACCCAAAATTATTATCTAAATATTATGATTTTTAATATTATTTTATTTAAATAAAATAAATTTCACATAATAATAAAATCAAAAAATGATTGTTACTTAATAAAATTAATTCATGCTTAATATAATAAATTGTTTATAATCTAAGCCAAGGTGTACATATTCATTTTGACTTTAGTTAGAACATGCAAATTAAATTAATTTAAGGTTCAAATGATATTAAGAGAAAAGAAGAGAAATCGAAAGATTTTCAAGATAAAAAACACTTATTTTAAATTATAAATTATTTAGACATAATAAATCATTATGTTAACAATTACTAGCTAATAACATATGATGTTAGAAGATAAGTATTGGAATGAGAAACTTAGAAAAATATGAAAGAAAAATGTTACATACGTAAAAAGGATAAAAAAATAAAAATTAATTAGAAAAATAAGAAAAGAAAAGACGAAAAGAAACAATGAACAGAAAGAAAAAAAAATATAGCTAGACTAACTTCATTGTAGAAAGTTAAAAAGTTAAAAAATGGATAAAACACAAAGGAGAGACACTTTTGCTACTTTTAACACCATATCTTAATTAAACAATTTTATCCTTTAATGAATAAAAAATTATTTTAAAAAATAATTAAACAACTTGTCTTTATTAAAAATATTACACAACTTCTTTACTTAAAAATAACTACCACGCATATTATTTTACAAAATTATATATATTTTTAAATTTTATTAATTTAATATTAATATCATCATTATAACATTATATATTTTTAAAATTATATTATTTTAATTTTAATGTAATAAAAATACAAATACATGTGCACAAAAATGCATATATTTTACGAATATATATATAAATACATTAATAAATTAATTAAATACAAAATAGAAACTTCAACATAATGCATTTAATAATTTTAATTTATACCAAAATTATTTACGTTTTCATATGACAATATATTATTAGTTATTAATAAATTATTTCAATAATTAATGAATAAGCAAAGTAAATGTAACCTAATTATTGAGAGTAAAATTATTTTAGTATAAAGTGTATTATAAGGACTGAGTTATAGTATTTATTATCATTCTTAATTAGATTTATGGTTTGTAAAATCTTAATTTGGGATGGAGGCAGTAGAAATTCTAGGATTTGACAGCAGTTAAACTTATACCTTTGACTTGTCCACGTGGCTTTCAGATGTCAAGACACGTAACCTGACAGGAAGAACCCATATCCGAGTTGTACAACCCGTATATCTGAAATCGTATCTTTTGACCCGACTCGTTATCATCTTCTTTGTTGGTTGTTCTGAGACTCAAATGCAAAAAATCACTGCAAACCCTAAAATTTGTAGCTCCGTTTCCTCTATAGAGCGCTTGTCTAATCCAAATTCGAAGAACGAATCGAATGGGGAAGAGAAAAGAGCGTCGTCTCGCAGCTCTCAGCAACGCCGGTCGTCGAGTCAAACTCGATCTTTTTGCGGAACCCTCTGGTAGTCACTGCCCTTGCTTCATATAACCTCTTCTTTGAATTTTCCAAATTTGTTAATTGATTGTTTTTGTCTATTACTTTGAATTCAAAAATCCTGATTTTGGTTCATATCTTTGCTGATTATGTTTTTTTTTTTTAAATTGTACTATTACTGCTTTCTAGGATTTTGTCGTGTTTTGTCAGTTTAATTGAGAATGAGAGTAATATGATTTGTATGTGAATTTTGAGTGAAATAGTTCATAGATTTCAATGCCTCTTATGATCTTTTCTCTGTTGTATTCATTTTTTCTTTCTAGTTTTTTCTTTATATTTTGTAAGTTTTACTGGAAGTGGTGATAGTGGAAGCGATTGATATATGCATATTACAATGTTTTCTATCTCACCATATTGTATTGTTCATGCTTTCTGGAGTTTTTCGAAAGAGTTTACTTTTCAAATTGTTGTTGGTTGAAATTGAAGGTGTGTGCTGTTGTTACATATGTTTTCATTTATTTATATATTTATCTTATGATGCTTTTGTCTTGAGAGAAATAAAAGTGTAGAGTTTTCACATTTGGACACTATCCCTTAAGTAGTTTGTATATCCATTTATTTTTTATTATGTATTATTTATTATGTATATTTCTGAAAAATAGTTGGTGCAAGTGCAATGCCCTAGAATGTGCATGATTTGTTGAGCTATGTTCAAGACATATTTTGCTGTTGTAGATTACTGATTTTGAAAAGCTATGCTTTGAGTGTTGAGTGTAATGCACCTGTCATAAAGGATGCTGGAGATTTTTTTGAGAATCAAATTATGGAAATGATTTTTAATACATCTGTTTACTTCTCATGCCATGTTCTTAATCTGATACCTCTTCAGGAGAGTTGGGTGGCTCCACTCTACATGGTGATGCTGGAGGAGATACTGATTCTCAACATCGTGATGGGTTACCCAATTCACCCTCGTCTTCAGGTGGGTTCTGTCAGTTTTCTCAAAAGGACTATATTTAGAGGACATGAGTGCTCAACATTAAATTGGTGGAAATATGGATCTATATATACCAGACATGTTTTGTTGTTTGCCCCCAAGAAACTGTTCTCAGACTGTAGGGCTGCTGTGTGGTCTTGGGAACATTCATTTCAGATGAGGTCGGCCCTGCCACTTTGAAATATGAATGACTCCTAATCTCGTTTTTCCCCTTTGGCTGCATCAAGGGATTACTGAGGTTCAGACGGTAAAAAGTTTTATCGGTTCCTATTTTTTGGCTTTATTTGCTTAATGGCTAACTGACATTTCGCATTGTAACAGGTGACTTAGATGATACAAGCTAAAATGCTTGTGAATCTATTTTTCATCCTTGAGTTTCTATTTGTCTTGTCAATTGTAGCACACTTTTTTAGTAGTTTTTTTTTATTTTTAATATTCTTGCTGTTGCATGGTCAATAATCAAGAATTTCTGTAGTTTCTAACATGCTGGCATCTTGTCTTCAGGTCAACAACCACAGAATCCCTTGCTGTTACTTGGGCAATATAGTGATGATGAAGGGGACGAAGGATCAAGCAAAGGGCTTAATGATGCGAATTTGCAAAGCCCTGTGCTCAATGAAGAGGTATTCTACAACCTACATTTGTATTCTAAGTCAAAACATTCACTTTGTCATACTAGATATGTGTCTGACCTTCATATTTGTGGTTTTCCTTGCTGTGCTTAAATTGATATTACTTGATTTTGATAATCTTCCTAATTGAATCTCTTATGGTGAGGAGGGGTGTGCCACCAATACTTGACTTGGTTCAATGTTAGTGTTTTATTTGAATTCCTCTTTGATGGATTAAGCATATGCTCCTGTTATTTTAGAGAGTGATATCCTGTTTTCTTGATGTCTATAAATTACAAATTTTCATTGTCTATCACTCGTTAGTAAAGCTGTAAAATTTTCAATTGTTGTCCTGTTTTATTTTCTAGAGTCCTTTGCTTGAGGTCCCCTTTTCTGATGTTGTAATATGACATTTTTATTTTTTTAATTTGAGGCTTATGATTTACAAAAGTTTATGAATACTTCTTTTGATTGGAATTCTGTTTAGCATGACTTCGTCATAGTATAATATGATATTAATATTTATTTAGCAGTTCTATCTAGAAGTGAGTTATGTGTACTCATTTTTTACGTTTCATTGCATTATTTGATGCATGTATATTTCCTGGTGCTGATCCAGTCATGATAAATTTGAGGAAATATTGTCTATGGAATGTGTATGGAGCTTAATCCTACATTGAATAAGCTATGCTTTTATTTACTATTTATACTTTTTGCTGTTTTATTTTTGTCAGGGTAAGGGTGAACTGGACGAAGGATCCAAAGATTTTGAGACCAGTGTCTCTACAGATCTTGTTCCTCAGAATAATGAACAGCAAAATGCGATGCAAAATTCTACTTCAGTTGATGTCAGATCCTTTGAAAAAAATGAAAGTAATGGTGTTACTGGAAATTTGGAAAATGAAATAGTTTCCAAAGATCAGATATATGTTTCTGAAAGTTTTGATGAAAGAATTGTCAATGATGTTGGTTTGGGGTGGAAGATAGTGATGCATGAGGAAAGCCAAAGCTATTATTACTGGAACACCGAAACCGGTGAAACCTCATGGGAAGTGCCCCAGGTCCTGGCTCCTGCAGATCACTTGGCTAAGGAGTTGGTACCTCCTGTCAATGATAAAACAGAGGGTGCTGCTGTTGGTGATAGTTCCAATGTGCTCTCAACTGTGATGCTGGACACGTCTGCTGCTTTCACTACTAACACTTCTTTGGATTCTACAAGGACTTCTCATAAAGAGGTGTATGGTCATGGGTCCGAAATGAATGGAGGTAGTGTTGAATGTAGAAGTCAAAATCAGGGTTCTGATGTTAATGGTAATGAATTGACAAGAGATGATGGTCATATGAGTATAGCCGATGATGAACATCATTCATCTATTTCCATGTTTAGTGTTGAGGAACAGCAAGTGGACACTGATTTTCCTTCTCGTCTTGTGAATCAGTGTGAGAGTTTGTTAGAGAGGCTGGAATCCCTGAAAAAGTATGTATATAATGTTAGCTTCTCTTTATTATTTATTTTCAGAATTTTGTTTGATTATCTATTTATTTCATAGAGTGAAAAGCTTCCCAGTTCGAGATTTAAGTAACTAATAGAATACCGCACAGGTCAAAGGAAAATCTGCAAGGGCAGGAATTCTTGTCAAAGTACATGCTTGAGATTGAGATTAGGCTCTCTGATATTAGGTGTCTTGCTTCATGCGGATCATCTTTGCTTCCTTTCTGGCTGCATTCTGACAGAAAGATAAAGTTGCTTGAAAGTTTAATCAACGATGATTTGCTTGAAACTGGTAAGTCTTCACATGAGGAAGTTGAGGATAAACATGTCCCTGTCTCTGAAGAATTGGGTGACCAACTGAATGGGATGGAACATGAGTCTGAGGTAGATCAAAATAAGAACGAGGGGAGCCTTCTTACTTCTGATGTTTCTAATGGGTCTCAGGTTGATGCTTCGGCTGTAGTTGCAAAAGATATCAACAATAATGTTTTTACCAATGGTCAGTATGTTCCATTGTCTAATTCTCCTGGTAGTCATATGGAAACAGGTGCAGAGATTAATTCAAAAGTTGAAGCAATTATAAATCCTCAGGAACCAATTCATAAACATGGGTATGTATCTGGTGAAGATGTTGATATGGATGTTGATATGGAAGTTGAAGATATGAATTCCTCAGATAATACTACTGTCATAGATGTGCCTGTTGCAAAGGATTTTGTGCAAATAGATCAAGTGGTTCAGTTGAATCCACCTGTTGGCTACCATTCTGTATTGCTTGAGGAGGGTGAGTTTGTTGTTCCTCCCCCACCAGATGATGATGAATGGATTCCTCCTCCACCCCCTGATAATGAGCATGTGCCTCCACCACCACCACCACCAGATAATGATCAGGTGCCTCCTCCACCTGGTGATCCGCTACCACCTTCTTATAGTGTTCTACCATCTTATGCAGAGACAGGGCAGCCCCTTTCCTATGCCCAATATGCTCTATCTTATCCTGGTGTTGCTGTTGAATATTATGGTCAGACAGCGGTTGAAGTCCCAAACAGTAATATATATGGACAAATTGCTCTGCCCCCTGCCCAGATTTACTATAATAGTGCAGTTCCTAACATGTATAGTGAAAATCCCCAAGTTATGATAAATCCAACTGACAGTGTTGCTTATTATGATGTTCAAGATGGTAAGTCTGCATTGGTACCGTCTTGATAGTGAAGTAATTTCTATTTTTCTTGTACTGTAAATATTCCAGTCAGACTATGAGTAGTAACTCCCAGTTTTTTTTAAATCAATGTGGTTTACTTTAAATTTTCAGGAGCTGGTTCAAAGTCCATACCTGCTATCAATACTAGCGATTTGGGTGTTGGTGGGGCCAACTGGGTATCTAGTGAAGTTCCATCCACCTCATCTAGTATCCATGCACCTGCAACTCTTTCAGTTGATGAAGGTGTCTCGTTACCTCCAGCTTCTTCTGAATCTGCTGCAGGAAATAATGCCTCGTCATTAGTTCCTAAAGCCCAAACAAAAGGTACAGATGTCAAGCAAGTCGGTCTAGTGTTACTGGTGCTTGGTTGATCCTGTTTCAAATTTGGTTTGCAAAGTTGAGAAAGGCTGATTGGTTTTGTTGGCAATCTGAGGGTTCTAGAACACATTCCTAGGTTTATTAAGTATTATATCATTTTCATAATTGATTATATTCAGTTGCAATTACTTAGTGGTGTTGTTTGAACCTTGCTCCGTCCTTGTATTGGCTGACAGTAATGAGTGGTTTATTTGTATGCACGCCTTTCCATTTGTGGATTCTGAGGTTAATTCATGTTTTCAAATAGTCCACTCTAAGACAATGTATTTTCTGAATTGTTGATATCTATTGATTATAATTAGATTTATTTATTTTTCAATCATCTGCGTACAGTTTCTTCCTAATTGTTTTTATTTATTCATGCTTGTAAATTTCAAATGTAATTGTTGAATGCTGTTTGTTCTCCTGTGAAGCTAGCAATCCTGCCATTATTGATTACTTAACTTTTCTTTCCTTGTTCTCAGTTGTGCGCACTAGGAAGCGAGCAGTTTCAGTTGGATCCTCGTTAAAGTCTAATAAGAAGGTCTCGAGTCTGGTAGACAAGGTAGGGTTTTTAAAACAAAAAATATGTATGCTTTCTTATTTCATTAGCCAGAATATTTCCTCTTCAATGTGAAATTTTCTAATATTTGACCCTTCTGCTCTGTTTCTATTGTTCATCATTATTAGTGGAAGGCAGCTAAAGAGGAGATGCTTGAAGAAGAGGAAGAACCTGATAGTGTGTACGAGGCCTTAGAAAGAAAGCGCCAAAGGGAAATAGAGGTTTGCATGTGGAACTTATCTTTACAAAACGTTGCAGTCTTCCAAATTTTTGTCTCTCAATTTCCTTTGATTTTAGGAGTGGCATGCCAAGCAAATTGCAAGTGGAGAGGCCAAAGATAATGCTAATTTTCAGCCTCTAGGTGGTGATTGGTATGGAACTCCAGAAACCTTTAATTTCACATCCACCCATTGTTCATCTTGCCCACGATAATGAAATTTCTTGTTTTTTTCAGGCGGGAGAAGGTCAAACGCAAGAGAGCACAAGCAGCAAAAGAATCTGTTAGTAAACCTCAAGAAGCTATTAAGCAGAACCAACAACAGCCTGATCCGAGTGAACTCGCCAAGGGTCTCCCAACTAATTGGCAGGTGTGTTTTCATATCCTTACTAATGCACTTTTTGAAAAAAATATTATGTATTATATCAGCGTGTGAAATGCTGCAATATCTGTTATCATCACTTCCGAGCAAACTTTTCGAGGGAGAAATTTGATTTGAGGATGGGTTAAAAGCATTTCTGATTACAGAATTTATTTTTCTTCTACTGAGCAAACTTGGGGCTGCTACTTTTCTTGATTGTTCTCAACTACTAGTAAACTTGTTGCCATTTTGCGTTTGTACCGTATAGAATCGTGTTTGGTTTTATGTTTTGGTTATGATTTTCTGAAGCAAATTGTCACAAGTAAAAACCTTAACATCTATACACCGAACGTGATTATTCTCGTGTTTTAAAACTAACTATGAAATTGATTCATTTTGATCTTACTCCTTTTTAATTGCCTTTCAGGCTTATTGGGACGATAGCACAAAGCAGGTTTATTATGGTAACACCATCACCTCGGAGACAACATGGACTAGGCCAACAAGATAAGCAGTGATCGTGCACCGACAGCTACACTGCCTAACAAAGGATTTTAATGCTTAGAACATTTTGTTTCTCTTTTCCTCGTATTATTAATTAGTGTCTGGGGGGCTTGCTAGAAAACCATGATATTTGATTTCTTACTTTTTTGTTTGAAAAGGTGGCGGGGAGTGCAGAATTGCACCATGGTAAATATTCTTATTCTGGACCATTTTTTGTATGTATAATTCAAAGGAAAGGAAGGGACATATATACAAGACGTAGAGCTGTTTCTACAAATTTCATCAGGATTTCTCTAAATGAATTTTAAATTTATATACAAGGTAGAAAATAAAAAAATAGGAGAATTGTAAATTAGTTTATTTTTGTTAAATTTTAATTTTGAAAAAATCATGGTAATTTTCTCTCTGAAGTGTTTGTTTTTTCTTTATGAAAAAGCTTGTTGAAATAGATTTGTATTTTACTAAAAAGTATTGAGATCTCATGGGACTGATCTGCAATATGGTCCGGATGGCCCTTGGAATGGATTTCATGAAAATGGGTTAGAATTTGTAAAATCTGGTGAATGTTGGTCAATTCTATGGACAAGACAAATCTATTAATCCATTTCATCGTTTAAAAACTTAATAAAACGACTGATTTAATCCAACCTATCCATCATTAGCAACGTTTTACTAGATGAATATTCAATATATACTTTAATATTTTTTTATAGAATGCATTCATAAAATTAATATTTTAAAAAAATTTAAACTATTTTTGAAAAAAATTTGCTTAGTAATTTTTTTAAAATAATTTTTTTAGAACTTTTCAAAAGATTAAATTTAAAAAAAATTAGCTATGAAAAAGCTTATTAGAATGATTTTGGTATGTTAAATATTGATAATATTGATAGGAGGATTCATTAAACTTTGAGAATGATGAATTTGATTTAATCTATTTTTTTAATGGATTGGTTTACGTCACAAATGATAAATAAATAAATTGTTTGTCACTCCTGATGTTTGGATATCACGTTTAAAGTTTTAAAAGATTAATTGACCCTGAATTTTTTTGTCAAAAATTAAATTGAGAATAAGTAGAATAAAATAATCTCTGATTAAAAAAAATGTAAAAGTGGTCCGAAAATATCAAAATGATCTAAAAACAATTTTATTTCTCAAGTAATTAAATGGGTAAAAGAAATACATTTCGACAGGTGATAAGTGCATCTTAGTATTATGACAAGACAATTAATATCCACTAACTTTTGTTCATCAAGAAAATCATAATCCTTTACAACATGAAAAGATGATTCGCCCCAAATAAAGAAAAGAGTAAATGTGGACATACAATCACTTGGGTTAATCTCTTTTTCAGGTTGGTAAAATGACAATTTATAATGAATTACCATTATTGTGGTTATATTTGATACCGAGAAATGCTTTCAAGATAGAGATGGTTTCCTAGACATAGACAACAAGTGTCAAATAATCACGTTTATTATTGTGTTCCATGATTCCGTTGTTGTTAAATTGTTCTCGACAAAGTGCTTCTCCCATGAGAGTGGAAGGTAAGTGATGAAAACTCCATTCAAGTATCATGCTAATTTGCCACATTTAAATCAAAAAGTATAACTACTTCAGTAACGACAAGGTTAATCAGATACTGATGTCATTTGATACTAATTATTAGTACATTTCCTCACATACTATAGTTTCAAGTGGAATTTAATTTGGAACATACAAAATTCTGCGCATTACATCATCTCACGCAAGCCCAGAACCTCATTTTGCATATATGAGAGAGGAAATTAAAGAATACTTCAAGCAAAGCATGCATTAGTGGTGGCCGATTCTTCACCTTCTTCTGTCATCCCCGTATGTGTCTTCAGTTTCCTTATCCTTTAAGAAACCAAGAAAAGCAAGAAACCCAAAAAAGAAGAATCCACCAGACCAGTTGCCTCCGCCTCCACCTCCTCCACCACCACCATCATCATCATCACGAGGTGGAAATCCAGTTCCTCCATCGTCAAGTTGTGGTGACTTCTCCTTTCCTGAAAATTGAGTTAAACCATGACGGACAATCTAGAACATGCTTAGGAAGAGTAAGAATCTATTAGTAACAAATAACATTTAGGTGCTTCATGCGGGTAGCACAAAGCACAATGGAGTTAACTTTATTTCGAAGGACTTCTGCTCAATTTTCCAAGTTAGGGAGCAGGGTACTTCTTTTAGAAGGGACTATAAAGGCTTGTTTGGAGAAACTTCACCATAAGCACTTCTAGAGAGAAAAGAAAAAAGTAAAAATGGAATTAGTTTCTCCATAAACTAAAATTAGTTTATAATGAGTTAATTTGTAGAAGTCATTTCAGATAAGCCTTTCCAAAATCTGATTTTTGACTCACGTATAAGATAATTTTAGCTTTGAAGAAGCTAAATTCTTTTCTCTCTCCCAGAAGTGTTTATGAAGAAATTTCCTCTAAACAGGCTCTAGGTCCTTAATTATCAGTTAAAAACAGACAAATAAATTGCAAAAAAGATAGGGATATTCCCTGTCTAAAAGGACTTAAAAAATCAATAATGATGGTCACCAGCAATTACCAGGAATATGAGTAATTGTAGGAGCCTGGCGAGTAACAGTTTGGGTTTGCTCTGCACCACATCTTGCATTCTGTATATATAAGAGGATGCTATAGTAAATGGAGGATCGATAAAAAAATTATTACTGTTACGCATGTGTTCAAAAATGAAATTTCAGCACATGTAAATTTTTTTAAACATTCTTAGGATAAAAATGGGGGAATAATAGCATGAAAAATGTCTGCAGGGTAAGGGACTAGAAGTATAGAAATCGTTAAGCTTAAATATTTTCAGACAGAAGACCGACAACACATCAAAACAAGTAAATCTTGGATACACAGTAATGTATGATATTTAATGCCTTATAGTAGAATGCCACAACACAAGTCAAAACCAATATACAACGTGATTTTTTCCAGTCACTTATTCCATGTCCCCAACATGTCCCAGGTGGCCCATCAAAGACAATTTGCCTCTAATGAAGTTTCCCCATATGATTAGATTTTATATGCCTTGTAAATGTGAACAAAATAAACAAGATCTATGGGAGAAATATCATAGTTATGGGACTTAGACTACTGGAAGGTGTCAAAAGAATCAAAGATGAACTTTTAGAAAGTAAAGAACATTACCAAAGCTGCAGCACATATTATAGTTGCTGTCTGAGGAGAACGAGCTCTTGTACCAAATGAAAACTGCGCACAACTACGAGATATTGAATTATTAGTCATCCCTAATCGTCTTGGTAAGCTCAATGAGGTAACGACATTCTGGTCAATGTGGTGGCCACCTCTTCTCACTGTTAGCAAAAATACAATCACTTAGTATCATCACCAAATTTAGAAATTGAATCTAGGAAGAAATGGAATTGAATTAGGGATTGGACAGTGTTACATTAATCTCCGTAACCCATATGTTAGAATAAGTTATTATTATGATACGTAGTTGTTGAAGTATTGATTAAAAATTGTGCTTCTCATTAGTTCCTAGGGAGTATAGGGTTTGTCTTTTCATATTCTGTAATTATTGTAATATCCCCTATAAATTAATGGAACAGCCAGGAGACTAATATTCTCTTGAGCTCTTTTATCATTTTTTTCCAGCTTTAACTAATAGAGATAAAAAGGTATATAAAACAGTTGATTTTACATAAATGTGCACAATGGGACAGCCTAAACTACCTCAAACTGAATTCAATCCTATGTGTAATCAACAAATTAGATGCAATTTTTATATGAAAGTGGATATGTTCAAAAATTTGAGATTTCAAACATGGATATGTTATTGCTAGGATCATAAAGCAACCAACAATGCAATGAAACTTCAGAGTAAGATTGCTCAATCTAGACTTCTGGTCACACTACCACAACCTAAAACTTGTTGGCAGGATCTCACATGCCTATAAAGTATAAAAGGGCTTATGCGTGTAAAATGAGATAGAAGATGTTCATCAATGATTATTGGTCCAAGGATTTCTCTGTGCAAGCCTTATGAAACAGATGCAAAATAAAAGTGATGAGCAACTGTAATTTTCCCAAAACTCTATCTCATACACAAGTTTAAATTGAAATGCAACAAAAGTCAGAAATTATCATTACCTGGTGGTAATACGGGCAATGAAGTAACTGCACTAGTAGCCAACATTGATAACCAGGCAGGACGAGAGCTGACATGAAAACAGAATTTCACTTCAGAAAACCAAAAGTTACAAGTATAGCTGAAGAAAACAGAAGATAATATCATTAAACAATATCAAAAGGCGGAGAAATTCTCCAACAAACTTCCAAGATGATAGCAAAAGATCAAAACACAACCAAAAAAAGAGCCAAGACTGGAAATCTGCATAGATTATTTATATTTTTCATTTCTTTGATGAAAAAAATTTAGGGTGAGGGGAGGGCGGAAGGCTCCTCCACATTCCATGGTCAGCTTACAATCAGCAGAGGGTTGAATTGAGCTCCATTTATACAATTTTATAGTTAAGTGATTATTAGATTGCCGGCAGATTCTATTGTTCAATGCAAATAAGAAGTCAATTTGTCATCATCTTCTACTCTTCACAGTTCAGCTTTATTAATTTAAAAAAACTTCACCACTTTCTACCCATCTTTTTAATGTGAGAACTTTCATAGGAAGGCAAACAAAAACAACAAAGACCACTAGCAAGAGGAAATCAGAAATTTCTAAAGCAGAATACATTCATTGTCTCGAGTCTCGAGTTCACTCGGCAATATATCCTACGAATCTGGTGCAAGTGCTCCGTCAACATACAAACATTTTACACCGCTGTGCAAAAATATGAATAATTGCGAAATAATTAAATGAGTCTGATATCTCCAAGTGTAGTCAACTTGCCATTCATCAAACTCATTAAAAGACAAAAGCACACATTGTTATATGGTATTAAAAATTTCCTTACCTTGTTAGAGAATCCAAATTAAAACCCTATATTCAAACTTTAATGGCTTCTACATATTTGAAATTCTTATCCTATGGCACAAGTACCAAACCCTTTAACCCTGTTTCCACAACCTCTAAAATCCACTTTTCTGCATAGAAACACCCTCCAACACAAGTAAACAAAAGAATTATGCACCTCAACACACAGAAAACCATGTACGAGGAAAACTATGTTGTTTTCATAATCAACAGCTTCTACTGAAACTCAACAGGATAATTTACAAAACAACAAACCAGCCACACAGCAACAAAGGGTAACGAGAAAGACGGTTAAAATTGAACCTTTACGGTCATAACACAGAAAGGAACAAAAAATGGTACCGTATCACGCGGGGCAGGCGATTTCTTTCGAATTCAGGAGTTGTCCGAACGAGAAAGTGTGGAGGGATTGCGAAATTGAGTTTGAATTGGGAGCTACGAGTGAAAATAGAAAACCCTAATGGAACAGACGAAGAAGATGACAGAGAGAAGAGAAGAACCAAATTGCTCCCATTTCACAAGAAACCTCAAATTTCATCCACATATTTATTTATTATTATTATTATTATAAAAACGCTGACGCCTGTGTCTACATTTTTGAAGCAATAAAAGAATAGTTTTTACACAATTAAAAACAATAATATTAATTTCAATAAACTGATTATTTTCTATAAAAAAATAGTCATCGCAATTTAAGAAAATGAAAAAAGATTGTGGATAAAAAATAGTTATAAAATATTTATTACATTTTGAAAAGTAAAATAATAAAAAATACACACCAAAAAAATTATAAAACTGCATACTTTGTATTAGTTATTATAGATTTAAATTTTTTATTAAATAAATAAATTGTTAGATAATTATAAATTATTAACAATTTATGACAATTAATATATAATAATAAATTGCATTTCCCCGTATATTTAATGTTGAGCGTGGTTGGAATAAACTACACCAAAGGTAAGTTAGCATTTTAGTTTTTTCATTATCTATTTGAATAAATTTAAAATAAATAAATAAAACATTTTCCGTTTGAATGATTTTGAAGATAAAACATCTATCTAAATCCTAAGATTAATATCAACACCCTAAATTTACGTAAATCCTAACAAAAAAACTACAATCTGATAACTGAATTACTTCACATATTTAAATACAAATAATAATAATAATAATAACTAACTTATGTATCAATTAAAATAGCTTAATTCTTAAGTATTCTCTTTTTTAAATAATTTTGTTTTCCTAAAATGCCCGTCCTCCAGTGTAATGGCATGCTGCCTTAAAGTCAGCTCCAACTTTTTAATAAATTGGAAATTTATTTTTTGGTTTAATTATATTTTTAATTTATGAAATTTGAGATAATTTAGGTTTTAGTTCTCTAAATTTAAAAAAACTTCTTTTTTAATTCTTGAAATTAAATAAATATTATAATTTTACTGTGCAAATAGTTTAAACAAATTATATTATTTTTTAATTATTATTTTCTTTTTTACGTCTCTTACATCTCATAGTTCAAACATTAAAAAAATTTATTTCTACTGACTATATTATTAAACTATAATATAATAAAATTAATTATTAATTAAATTAAAAATTAATTTAAAACTTAATTTAATAAATAATTAAAATTTTGGTAAAACACTAATTTATATTTTAATTTAAAAATTAATTTAATTATCATTATATAAAAATTAATTTCATAATTTAAGATTAATAATTATTTAAAAAATATAATTATAATTAATTATTTTTTGTTTTTAAATTAGTTTATATTTAATAATAGTAAAAGTAATTTAGCATCCTACTATTTTTAAATTATTAGTCTCCTAATTATACTGAGATTTTTGTTCGTAGAATTTTTTAGGAAAGTTTACTTCTTCTTTTTTTTATTTCATTTGTGTTAAGATGTTTGGGAATATGTCTCCATCAAAACTTTATACTTAAAAGGACTTTTTTTTTATTGATATGTTATTGTTTATAAGTACATGCATTGAATTTCTTTACAGGTGATGTTATTAATGCATTAACTGTATTTTAATTTATTTAATTTTGTTATTAGGTCAGTTGTTCCAATGTATTATGTTATTTTAGAGTTTTTATTGTCTTTTTTTAATATTATTATGCTCGAATTTTTTATGGTAAATTTAATTGGTGTTATATTAAAATTGATAATATTTTATTTTTTTATATTTTTTAGAGTATTTAATAAAACCTTATAATCAAGAGTTCAATCTTCTTCAAGTGTTAACGATGGTTGATTAAGAGTGAGATATCAAAGAAAATATTATTATCGTTAAGACGTGTAGAAATTAAATGTAATATACATAAAATTAATTCATTGTCTTTTTAACATTTGTAGGTTAATGGCTTGTAATAATTTATAAGATGAATTTAAAAAGTTGAAGATAAACATGAAAATCAATATTTTAAAGATTAACTTGAAAATAGTTGAAGAAGATTGTGATCTAATGATAGATGTGACAACACATTTCTTATCTGTAAAATTTAATAAATAAAAGTTTAAATTAAAAATAGAAAATGTTTACTAAACAATTGGTAAGAAATATATAAAGTTTCACCACATTGGCCTCCTTTAATATCCAGCCAAATTAGAGCCATGCAAAATGAATGCATAAATACCAGATAGGCATGTAGGTTTTTTGTGCATACTTTTTACTAGTAACTATGTATCATCAAAATTTAGTAGATTTATTTGCTGCTGAAATATGTCACATAGTTTTATATATTATACTATTTTTATTTAATAACTTTTTCTTGCTTATTTGGTGAATAAAATATTACATTTAAATTTGCAGGCATATAAAGTTATGGTGTGATATTGATGATGGTTCTTATTATTTATTTATGTATTTTGAAGAAAATTTTAAAAATTTAGAATAATTTATATTATAAAGTTTAATTTACTTTAATCCTTTGATGAATAATGTTAGTTATTATGGTTTGAAGGTAATTTTTTTGGAGTTTTGGATAATATATTTGATAGCCATACTATAGTGTAAAAAGACTAATTAAATATACATAAAAACTATTTTTGTTTAACTGATGAGTTGATCATGCATACTTATGTAGTAAATTATTAAACACATATTTATTTTCAAAGTAGCATGAGTAGTATTACCTCTGAATGAAACTTTAAAGTTAATGTTTTTTGTTCTTATAGTTTTATATTATGTATTTTTCATGTGAAGTGTATGTAATCTAATCATAAAGAATGAAAAGACAAAATACTTATTATTAAATAGTTTATAATTCATTTTGATCATATGCACTTTAGTTGTTAATATATGAAATAATCGATAAAAGCAAATATTTAAACTATGTAATATTATTTCTTTGAAGTAAATCTATTGATTAATTAAGATATATATATATATATATATATATATATATATATATATTAGTTTATTTAAAGTAATTTTAAATTATTTTATACTTTCTAGAAAATTTCATGAAAAACTTTTTGAATTTTCAAATCCTAAGGTAAGGTAAAGAATTATCCATGTGCAAATTAACTACCAATCAAAATTTGCAGAAAAAATGGTAGGAAACTATTTTTTTTACAAAATTTTATAATAAAAATAGAAGAAAAAACCTATTAAATATAAAATAATCAATATTGAGAAATAAGAAGTAACTCCACGGTCAAAATATCTCTTGTTAAGAAAGAATGTAGAAAAAAAATGAAAAATGAAAATTTTTAAGAATAAACTAAAGAAAATAAATAAAAGTGTCATTTTATTTATAAATTTTATTTTCTATTATTTTAAAATTTACTTTTAAAATATTATGATTCTTACATTATAAATAATATATGCATGGCATCTATATTTCTGCTGGTAATAATAAAAAAAGTACAATTAGTATAACTATATTAATTAAAGTCTTATTTTACAACACATGGTTTTAATTATTTATTATCATTATAAACAATTATATATATATATATATATATCTTATTTATTTTTATGTTTAAAATTTTATATATTAGAAACAAATAATTAACGTAAAAAATATTTTCTTTATTTAAATACTTTAAAATAAAATTAACATTATATTTTTGTACCTATTCATAAAAATTGGAAAACGAAATCAGAAAATGTTTGACAAAATATATTTTTCATTAGACAAAATATTTATAAATAAAATAATTTATTAAATAAATTTATCAAACAAATTTTACTTTAAAAGAAAATTTTAAACTGACAAAAAAGTTCTGTTTCTTATTTAAAATTTTATTTTTGACATTAATTAAAAAGTAAATTGTAAAATTAAAATGAACTCGGCAGATAAGAAGAGTTGTATAAGTTATAGAAAGTAGTGTAATGATAATTGTATCATTCAAAATTGTAATTGTATAATTTAAATCTAAGTAAGTTCAAAGTTGTTTAATCTCGAGATAAATAAAACATCTACAAGTAAATCTTAATATAAATATGATTTTTTATGAAATTAACTTCAGGAAGGAAAAGGATAAAATTGAAATTTTTATTTATTTTAAAAATTATTATCTACTAACGATTTAATATTAGATAATTTTTTATTATATAAATACAACAAGAGCATGTGAAAAAGTAAAACAATAAAGAGAAAAGTGTGTTACTTCAAAGTGATCATTTGTCGAAGTTCGAAAAATCATGAGAAGAACAATGTCTTACATTCCTTTTCAACACAACAACACTCCCGAGGTTTGTTTTACCCATTGAGGCTAGTCCAGTACTAGTCAAACACTTTGAAAAAGAAAGAATATACAAAGAGATCTACGAGGTGTTATGGCCAAGAGACTCCTGTCCCGTCTTTCCCTTCTGACAACGAAGAGCCTGAGTTATTAGATCACATGTTAGAAGAAGAACTCGGAGATCTAACTTCCGTATCAGTAACTCGGAAGTAACAGTAACAAAAAGTTTTTACTTGTGACAAAGTAATTTTACTCTTTTAACAAAGAGTAATAGACTGAAGTTTTTATGTAATCTTCCATTTTTCTTCCATTAAGGTTGTAACGTAAACTTTTCAAGGTCTTAATAAATTATTTAAAAAAACTTAATCTCATATAAATTCTTTATTTTTCTATTTGTTTAGTTTTTCTAATTACGAAACTTATTAATATTAAAATTTCCCAATACAGAAAAATGTAATTTTTAATTAAATTATTTTTAATAGTTTAGGTTATGACTTTTATATAATATATTTGAATGGTTCTATGTGATAATTAGATGTTAGAACATACAATAAGTGATTATCGAACCTATTTATAAAAAAAATATTAAAAATAAATTTTGGTAACATTACCTTTTAGTTATCACATTCATATCGTTTTAGATACATAATTCATCAAACAATTTATACATTATTTAGATCATTTTTTAAATTTGACAATCATGTTTATTGTTATTATATAATTATTTACATATAAAATGTTAAATTATGAATACAGCATGTTTTTTCATAAACTTTTTTCTATAAAAAAGTAGAAGAAAAAATATACTAATTATAAAAATATTTTTATATAATTTTAATTTTTTAATATATGTATAAATCTTTCCAATATAATAATTATTTAAGATTTGTTTCCACTCAAATCAAGAAAATATTCTTTTTTATAATTTTAAATAAATTATCTATTATACCTGTTTCAATTTTTTCTTCAAACAATTTCAACATAATAAAAATAAAGGTATAATTAAAAAAATGATTATCTTAAATTTTTAAAAATTTGTTTTTTAAAAATATTATTATATAAGAAAAAATGTTAAAAACAGACTACACAGAAGGAGACAAAAACAATGAGTTAAAAACTCAACCCAATCTATAGGTCAAGACCTCTGACTATCCATATGTATATTAACTTTATCTAATAGAAGATAATCACTTTCTGTTGCAATATTTTATCAAGAAAATAAAAAAATAATAATGATTATAAAATAGTGAAGAATTTGCAATGTTATATTGTTAAAAGAAATTAATGACCAGTAAAATGTTCTGGACATGTGTAATTACTTTTAATATATAAAAAGTTTATATTTATTTTCTTCAATGAGAAGTAAGAAAGATATATAGATATGAATTGAGTAGATTACAGGTAATCTTATTATATATTTTTATAGATTATTAAAGATACTAAATGTGTATACTAACTGAAAGAATTTTATTATATATGTTATTATAAATGTAATATATAATTAATATTATATTTTGTGTCTCTATATTTTAAAATTAATAATTGTATTTATGTAGTAAGTAATTTTTATTGTAGTAGTGTGTTGTTGAAATACGTGAGTGATTTGTTACGTGTTATGTTGATGAAGTGTACATGGATAACTTTTAATAATTAGATAGTTTATTTTTATGTTTTATAAATTTTGAAATAATCAAATGTAAGATAAAAATATTAGATGTGTATAAAAAATTTGAGAATCTCATTTTATAATTATAAATAATAGAATTTTAAAAATGTTATAATAATTACTAAAATAAAAATTTATGTTAAAATTAAAATAATAATATAGAAAAGACAATTATAAAAATAAATATATATTTTTTTTATTTTTTGGCTAAAAATCTCTTTATTATTTTATAATTATAGATTTTTTTAATTTTGAAACTTTTTATTTTTACTAGGTTACTATTGGTAGTCAAAATTTCCATTCATGTCAAACATGTTTCCCTTTTTCTATTGCTGCAATGATGGAAATATTATGTAAAAAAGGAAATATTATCTAAAGAAGATGATTTTGATTGACATGATGTGATGGACTAGGCAAACCACTTAGAACTACAAATTATAAAGAGGTCAAGTCAAATTGTTTTATCTACTCATTCCAGCAATTCATGTGTCACATATCATACCAAGAAATTCGAGGGTTGGACTCAAGAAGAACACAAATACTTTTTCATGAAACTCTTAATGTTTTTTTCTTTTTTCATGTTTTGATCTTTTTATATCATGTTTAACAAGTTATTTTTTTTTCTCTTATGATGGAAAAGAAAAAAAGAAATAATATTCATGATATAATATTACAAGATATTGATACTAATGTTGTTTTTCCTTTAATCAAGACATGAAGGTTTTTCCTAGTTCAAATTTTACAATACAACCACAAATGAAGAAAATAGTACAAAATCTTATGCACTTCAACTCCTCCTATAACTCCCATCAAATTGGTGGACAAATATTAAAAATGAATGATGTTCACCACATTGTAATTAACCAATTTAAATGAATATTCTAACATTATTATATCATTGTTACAAATTTCACTTTTAAAAGAGATGATACACATATATTCCAAATATTATATACTCCGCTATAATACTTTTCAATGCATTGTCTAATAAAAATATATTTAATTTTTTAAATCAAAATAGCTATAATAAAGATATTAGATAGGTGTTTCTTTCAATTTTAGATGTATGAGAAATATTTTTCTTCATTTGTAAGTTACCATAAAAACAATTTATATATATACACATATTTAAATAATATATTATAAAATTATAATTGTCTTAATTTACTAAGTATGATTTTTTTATCACTTCATCCTGATATCTTAATTTTTATTATTTGAGTAAAGCTTATATCTGGCTGAATAATTTCATAGTCTTACTAAAAAAATATATAATTAACTATTATCTTACCTAAATATGCATCAATTATTAATAATGATAGTAATTTAAAAAAAATACAACAATATAATATAATTACATATGATTAAAAGTTTTTTAAAAAAATATTTTTAAGTAATTAAATTTATATTACAAATAAATAGAATTATTGATAGAACAATATTACTTCTCATGCCTAATCACTTAAAAGAAGAATAAATAACTTTTTGAGAATATATTTAAATCTTTTTCATTTGAACAATCTCTTATAAATAAAAGAAGAATTGTATTAGAAAAACATAAAAAGTAAAGAGTGAAGAAGGGAAAAGATAGTATTGAGTTTAACTAATCATTTCTTTATTAAAAAGAGAGAAGAATAATCTCTCTAAGTTACATGATCATAACAATGAGACATCTGAGTTTGAAAAATAGGTGAAGTCACTCTTTGTAGAAGAAGAAGAAGTGATTGATGATTTGTCCACTGTGCCTATATCTCAGGTTTTCCATATTCATTCATTCTTTCCTCTTTAGAGTTTTGGTATTCACAATTTTTGTGTACAATACTTTTTCATTACCATAATTCTGTAATGTTTTTTCAACAATCAAATGTTGTGTTAACATATTCTACTATATTTGACGTGCCATAAATAAAGCTACATAAATATTATTGTTGGCATTGAAGACCTCTCACTTTGCAAGGACTCAATATATGAGTTTTGAAAACACCACACAAAGAAATTGAACATCGAGTAACTTTGGTTGAAGAGAAGTAAGAAATAATTAAGTTTTTTCATATGATTAGCAAACTAAAGAACTCATGGTAACGCTTTATACAAGCGATGATGGTTGTTTGTGTAAGTGTATGCATATATATGTAAATAGAGTAAATGGTAAATTTGTTCCTCAAAAGTTGAAGACATGGTCACTTCAATCTTTGAAAGTAATTGAGAAATTCAAAACAAGTTCTTGAAAGCATAATAGTTTATATATCATTCACTTTAGTCCAGCATTTGAAACGGTTGATAAAAGAAAGAGAAGGTTTTGAAGACTAAAGTGAGGAGATAAAAAACTTATTTTGAAGTTGAATTTTTATTTTCAAAGATTAAGATGACAAGGGTATTACACTTTCAAAGATAAAAGCATGGGTTTACCCTATGTATATGTGCAATGTGATTGTTTGCAGAGGAAGCTATTGAGCATGGAGAGAGTCACTGATGGGACCAGCTTTTGAACCCAATTCGGCGAGGTTGGAACCAATGGATTTGCCACGGCGCATGTCGGAAGATCGATGGTGGCGACATCTAAAGGAACCAACATGTGTGGTGGGTGAGCATAGACAATTCATCCTCCCATGTGAACTTTTTCTGGATATGGTTTGAGATGTTGGTGACACAAGCATGTGTGAGTTCTTCTTTAGGGTTTCCACGTCTAACTCTGGGAGTTTATTAAGCATGATCTTTGGTGGCTTTTTGTCAACCTTATACTCCATATTTCTCCTATCACAACCTTCTCCTATTAACAAAGCATCAATTTCACTCCTCCAAATAAAAAATTGACCTAATTACTTTCTCTATTTATAAATAAAAATAGTTTAAGATTATTTTACACAAACTAATAAAAATAGTTATATATGTTTTTAAATAAAAATCATTTAAGGTTTTTTTACACAAACCAATAAAAGTAGTTATATTTGTTTTTAAATAAAAGTCGTTTAAAGTTTTTTTACACAAACCAATAAAAGTATTAACTCTTATAATTTATAATAAATTTTTAAATTTTTTTCCAATAGTATCCTTGAAGAATTAAATGTGATTTATTGATTGACGAGAAAGTAAATGAAAAGATAGAAAATAATTAGTTAATACAAACAGCTGATCCATTAAAACTTTATAAAAAAAATTATTTAATTATTTTTATATTTTTTAAAATAAAAGTATAATTGGTAAAAAATAATTAATATATCATTGAGATTTACAATCAATAGATAATATGAAACAAATTTCTTCTCCTACCAAGTAAATGAAAGAGAATTGTTGAAAGAAGACATTGATGAAAAGCAGAAGAGGGACTTTTACTTACCTGTGTTTGTTTGTGAGATATGGCATGCAAAAAGCAGAGCAAATGTCCTCCCTTGAATGAACAATAACCAGCTTCTCAATGTTCTTTGAATTCTGAGGAGGTATTTTTCAATTGCTATGCTTCCCACAAAAGAAAAAATAGCGAAAATTCCATTAAAAGAAACCGTAAGTAACCCTAAATCATTGGGAATCTTCTTAACTAACTTAATTTTATTTGTGGTTTTTATCAAATCAACCATTTTTTGTTCAAATTTGTCGTTTTTTTTACCAAATCAACAATCTGTAACCACAACTTGTTACCTTCTTTTTTTCACAAAATGAGGCAGAAAGAGAGTCAGTTAAAAATAATATTCCTTTATTAGGGTATCATTTCATCACCATTGGTAATTTTTTTAACTATTGTAATGTCTCCATTGTTGTTCACTTTTTCTCAACATTTTTATGATTTTTAATTTGTTTTAAAGTATTCCATTTTTGTGTTGTACTAAATAAAGTTTGAAATGTTTAATGGACAAATTCTAGTTCTAATTAGGTTATTAAATATTCATTTTACATTAGTATAGATAGATAAATAAAATTAGAAAGTGCTGAAAATTAGCTTCTTTTTAATATGGGATTTTTTTTAAGTTTTTTATTATGACATTCTTTTCATTTAATAATAAAAATATATTTTCATATCTCTTGTAAATATTGATAGTATGTTAATACTTGAAAACAGTCTTCATAAAGTTCTAAAATATTAGAATCATACAAGTTTCTAATAATAATTTTTATTTATAAAAATAATTTAAATATGATGACTCAATTTTGTTACTTAACTTAATCAGTGTTTCTTTTAATATTGTTCCGCTTGAATTACTTAAAAAAAACTGAAAATAGGTTTGTTATGATAAAAAGGGTTATATAATTCTTTTTCCAAGGTATCCCTTTATATAATACTCAGAAACTAACGTTTAAAAATATTAAAATTCTGTTAAAGAATTACATTTCCTTATATTTTTTCGCACACATAAAACCAGAGATCAAACATTTTATCGTACAAGCTGTGAAAAAAACATTTTATCATCTATAACAATAAAAAGATTTTTCATTTTTCATTTTACCTTTTATATTTTTATTTTATCTTTAATATATTTAAAAATAAATATCTAAAATAATATAATTTTTTTATATACACTTTTTATATTTTTATTTTATCTTTAATATATTTTAAAATAAAAATGAAAAATTAGTTAAAATTTAAAAATAATTATAAACGCTTTAATATATAATTTTTTTTCATATAACCGGTTAAATTATTTAACATAAAAATAAAATTATATTATTTAAATTCTGAAAATAATTATAAATATTTCAAAAAAAATATAACCACTTATCTTTTTATATAATTATTATTATTAAAAAAATTAAAAGTATCTCTTTTTCATTAATATATTTAAACGATATAATTATCATGCTTGGAAAATATAATTATCTATTAATACTTTATACTTGTGCTTGTGTGATATTTATCAAGAGTCAAATGGAATTAGAAAATTTAAAATCCAATTAAATGACTTCTATCAAAATAAAAGGGCCTTTTTATAATTTTGAATTCACTTAATCTACGGTTATTTTTTCACTAATGTGAATTTAAGGTCTTCATAATTAAGGACAACGTGGAATCTGATTTGACTTACTTCATATACCAAACATAACATGGAATGAAGTAGCCTACATAAGATTTGCATATTAAAATATATGATTCCACCATATAAATTTTAAAAAATGAAAAATAAATTAATAAAATTAATTTTAATTTTTAATCTTAAATTGAGGTATCTTATTATAAGAATTTAATAAAAATATAATAATTAATAATTTATTATTTATTATTTACTAGAAATAAATAAAAAAATATTATAAAAATATTAAAATGGACTATAAAATAAAATATAAATTTATACTAATAAATATAAAACATTAATAAAAATAATAAATATAGACCCTGAAAATATAATTTTTAAAACAACCGTAAAAAATATTAATTTTAATTATACAGTAATTCATAATTAGATGCCAGGATTAAAAAGAAGACTTTTATGTCATTTTTTTATTCCAAATAAATTCTAATTAATTTTTGAGTGTGTGAACATGTAGTCTCAGATGTTGATCAAACTCAATACTACAACAAAACCTCAGGATCTCTATATATCAAGCATTGTTTTTCACAACTTAAAATTTATATTCTTTTCATAAGTACCTCAATTACTAAAATTAAACTTAAGAAAAAGTTGCAATCAAATTAAACAAAAAGAAAACTAATTTCGAGTGATACTAAATTCTGTATCCATGAGTATGTTTCATGTTTGAATATTCCAAATATAAAAAGCATAGTTGAAATGGAAGACTCCATTAAGAAATGGTCAATTAGATTCCTAGTAGTAATTGGTTGTTGAGAAAACTGATAAATATTTTGAACTAATAATATATGATCAAAGTAAAAATAAAGAAGAAAGTGTACTCCAAATAATCTTATTATACAAAAAATTAGGAGCAAATATAAATATTTACTTCATATTATTATGCAGTACACCTTACAATAAGATTTAGCAGACATGATAATAAGGGAGGAAAAGCTTGTACAGACAATGGAGTAATTTGAAAAGTAAAGCGATTGATTCACTCCTAAGAATAAAGTATTCTGTATAGTATTTTGGTTACTGGTGATCTCTTCTGTACATGTACAAACTCACTCGTGTAACCAAAGAGGAAAAAATACAAAATAATTGGAAATATATATATGTTGAGATGAATGTTCTTGAGTGTTTTGTATGATGGCTACCTTTGTAATCCTTGTTTACAAAGGGGGCAACATGATATAATTCTTAGCCATTGATCCACACATTTTAGGTGGAACAAATGGGAACAAGGTAATTGTCTAACTTCTTCTTTGTCTTTGTACTTGGCCAAGCAAATGCAGCATTCCTGTTAATCAAAGTGAATTCAATGTAAAAAATCAAAGTAAAAAATCAAAATGTTGCAAATTCTCTGTGATAATAATGTCACTTACTGGATCATCATTGATCAATCTTTGAGTGGTTTGAGAGTCATTGTCAAAGTCCAAGTTGGTGTGAGCTCCTTTGTATCTCCAACTAGGGAGTTGTGATATTTGATCATCTGATGCCCCTCTGGCAGAGGAGCCCATGCTCATGTTGTATCCAAGGAGGGTGCTCATCAGGGGCACACAACAACATAAGAGCAAAAATAGCAGAAAAGGGAAAGAGTAGCATATTGCATTCCAAGCAAGTAGGATCATGCATAGCACCTGCAGTTTTGGAGCTTGTTGAAATGACCCAAAACGTGAGTCAAAGGCCCAAACATTGCCCATCACAAACCATATGGCAAAGAAAAGCTCTAGTGAACTTCTGCATTTGTCCATCAAATGTGAGCCTCTGAACACACTGCACGATGCAAAGTTCAAAATGAATTTCAGATATAGTTTTATTTATGCACTAAACATAGAACATTTTTGCTGGTTAATACATTATTTCAATGGTTTTTTATCTGATAACATTCACTTGCTTCTCATTAATTAGTATAGGTTTTACTTTTAATTTAAGGGTTTTTATCTTCAATTTAATACATCTTACACTAATTTTACTTAACAGGATATGCACTGACAAAGTAAATTGTTTGTTATCTTATCCCAACAGTGAACTCTGATGCAAAAACTCTAAACTGATAATGTATGCTTATTAATAACAAAATGTTATTTGCATTTTTGTTTGAATGGAAGGTATCAAACGTGGCAAATGGTGCCTTGTTATTGACCCAATAAAAGATAGGTTCGGTCAGGCGAATTCAAAAATAACTGTGCTAATCACTAACCTATTGCCTGGCCTATCTTTTGTTAGGTTCCTGCTCCAACCATTTTTTTTTTCAGTGAAAAAGTTAGTTACTTCCTCATTCCCTTTCTTTCACTCTGAAATTTTGATTAGTTCATAAACTTATTTGATGAAATTGAGGTGCATTATTAAAACTACAAGGGTTTTAATCTTCATCAATGCTCTGACCCCTTTCCAGCTCTTTGTTTCCCCATGTGCACCATGTGCAAACCCGTAGGCCCACTACAATAATTGGGCTCTCCCTTAAGAAAAAAAAAGAAAAGTCCATTAGTAGTTCCATATTTTCTTGTTGAAATACTATACTACTCAATTAAAGTTCAACAGCATAATTATTAGATATTTTTTATGACAGAAGATTCAGTCTTGAAGTTGTTTGTATTCAGTCAAAAACCAATGGAGTCAACATTTTCTAATTTCAACTAGGCAAGTTTTCAGCACATTCACACAATGAGTATCCTATAAATTCTAACTTATTGGTACTACCAATTGCTAATGATAAATATGACTGAAGGGAAAATTGTTGAAATGAATAGCATAGGTACCTTGATTCTTCATTGTTTCTCTGCTGCTCCAAATCAGAAAGGTTAAGAACACCTCCTCGAGTCACATGGAGTTGATAGTAGCGGCCAAAGAGTAGCAGCAGATTAAGGACACAGCCAATGTCATAACCTGCTATCCACACCCTCATAGGCCAAATAGGCTTCTCACTCTTTGAAATGGCCAAAGTGAGTGTTGTGCTTGTTATCTGGACCAGTAAAGCAATAAACTCCAGCATCATCCAAGTGCTAGAATTGAAAGGGTTGGAGCCAAGATCTGATCTTGGTCCATTTTGGTAATGGAATACTCTTCTTAAGAAGGTGAACCATCTTGATCTAGATATTCTCATGGCCACTCTAGTCATGAAAGAAGGTGAGGAAGCTTGAGGGTTGCTGTTTTGTGCACTGGCCATGCTGTGTTCAGATGCAGAATTTGAAGGAAATGAAGCCATGCTGCTTCAATTGATTGGTGTATTGATTGGAAATGCTGTCTTTGGAAATGAATAGAGAATAATGAAGAGAAGATACCCCTTTTGCCGCTATATATGTATTCAGATCAGAACCAGTCCAAAATTGAAAAACGTGTGTGTGCCTGAGACCAAGTCTTGTTTGTTTCTCAATACATAGCATTTAAGAATTGAAGGAGAGAGCCAACTTATTTGAAGTCTTGGAGACAATTTAAAAGGCATAAGAAGCATTCAAGAAATTTCACTAGGCTTTAATTTAAAAATACCATCTATTGAAGGCTCAAGAGCACGAAATTCAGCAACCAAATTTGTCTACTAATTGAAACCAGCTCCAATATTCTTGAAAAGCAGAAGCCTTATCTCATATTGTGGACTTGGAGAAATTTTCAGGGTCTGCGCCACCACAACTCAAAACTTGGCACCAAAACCAAACTAGTGCTACAATTACAAACCAAGGTTTTAAGGGCATGCCAAGAACCCTTTAGCATAACATAGTGAAAAGAAAGTCTGAGAGGGTGAAAAAGTCTAGTGAATATGAAGAAGGGGAGTTGGAAGCGTATATAGAAGGAAGGTAGGAAACAGTAGGGGAAGATTGGTATGAAGGGTATGTCAGGAAGGTGAAGTTTGAGCCTCAGAAGGTGACCAAGAATCGACTACTGAACTTTGCTTTGATTACAAGAGACTCTCAAGGTTTGGAGGGAAGTTAACCGTTGGCCAACTTCTTCTATAGCTATATTTCCTATGAAGTAAGAGTTGCTGAGAAAGCAATTGGACTTCAATTTTTCAGAACTTTCCTCCTTTCTCTCTCTTCCTTTGAGAAAATTAGGACAAACGCAAAGATTTTCTTTCTTTCTTTCTCCCCCTCTTATTATTTTATTTTATTTTGGAATCAAAGTAAAGTTTATTAGTTTTTCTCTATTTGAATTCAAGTGGATAAGACTTAAAGTGATTATCTGATACATTCATGCATACGTAGGACTCTAAGGAGGTAATGTTTGTTTGCTCATAACGTGGCCTTCATAAATGCATTCTTTATATATGATATAAATAAAAATAAGCCAAGAAAAATTTATTTGAATTCTGGCGGGGACAAGTGATTTTGATATTGTGTGGTGTGGTAAATGGTTGCCCACCTAATCCAACTAGCAATTTGTGTCAATGTTGAGAGGATTGTGGCCCTACTTGGGTGTTCAGTGACTGACACAATTCTGCATATTAGCCACACCATTTCCATTTGGGGGTACTTGTTCCTTTAACCTGTTCTGATATTTTCAGAGGTGAAGACAATGACTCTGTTGCTTTGCTTACATGATTATTCGGATTAAGGTTGTGCCAAATGATGCAGATAGTTCCATTTGCTTAACTTTGCTCTGTGTGTCTTGTGTAAGATTTTCACCTAATTGTGCTAATCATGAGTGAAGACAGATAATTATTGTGGCATGAATAAGCATGCAAGTGGTCTTGTTTAAGGTTAGATGCCCCCATCCATTTTTCATATTGTAATCTGATAAGTTATTCTGCATAAGGTGCCATATGACCATGTAATATTTTTTTTGTCAAAAGAGATATTTGTTTACTTCTGTTCTTCAATTTTAATTACAAATTTGTTACTTTTTTTTTATATTTGTACATAAAATAAAGAAAAAAAATCTTATTTTATAGTTCTTGTATTTGAAAATGAAAACAAAAGAAATCAAACTTTAATAAATTTACCATTTTTTTCATTATAATGAGTTGAACATGAACAAAAATCAATCTTTTTTTACAAGAACCAGAGAATATGCTACAAGCAGCCAAAGTAAACTTGTGGGATGAAGCTAGCTTGAGGAAGTCAACATCATCTTATTAATGTGATAGAAAGAAGGCCCATCCGAAATGATGGCAAAGTTTGATCATATTTTTGAGCAATTATTGGAAATGGACATTGAAATAAAAGGGAAAATAAATATCAATGTTCAGCAAAAGAAAAAAAGAAGAAGAAGAAGAAAACTTCAGCTCATACATCATTTTCTTTTTGTACTACAATTTACTCATTTTTAGCTTCAATGGAGGCCAAGACATTGAAGGGTAGGAGTCATGTATACTCAAGTATATTGTTAATTAATAAGTGGTTTATCAACACATGTAACATCACAAATAAAAAGTAAATTTAGTGTTAATTAATTTCATAAACACAATATAAATTACTATAATTTAAATTAGGTAGATGACTTGAGAATAAAGGGTATGAAAGGGAATTGAAAGAAGTTGGGTAGATATGTTACTTGAAGAACTAGAATTCAAGCTTTGGTTGACCAATAAAAACTGCAACATGTTGCTTATTAGGTGGATATGCAGAGGAAAAGAACATCCTATAATTAACAAACAAAAAAAATACTTTAACCTTGTTCCTAACGTATTTGACTTGAATTTGAACCTATTTGCCATGTGGGGCATGCAATATTAATTATTGACATTTTTTTTGCAAAGGAAAACAATCACTTTCAGAGGAAAATTGAATATTATGGCTGCAATATGCAGTTTCAGTGTTTAAGATCCCTTTTGATGTTTTATTACTTTTAATGTGTGTGTACTAACATTAATTTAGAATGAAACTGATCTTAGATATTTTTTTTAGTAAAATTTTATATTTTAGAATTGTGAAAATAAATATAAAAAAAAACTTGATTGAATTATATTGAAATTTTATTAGTTAATTTAGTTGTTAATATATTATTTTTTGTTGGTGATAATAATCAAATTCACTTTTTATCTTTTCTTTCCAGATTTATTATCCAGCTAACTTTATTTCTTCTTTTCAGTAACATTTGTTTTGATATTTTATTTTGTTAATGTTTATTTTAGTTCCTTAACTTTCAAATTTGGTTCAATGTTATCTTTCTATTGGTTGAAGTAACTCCATTACTACCAAGTGGATCAACTAATAAATAATAGTCTACTTTAAATATCAATATTCATTTGAGCTTTACCTTAAATATCTAAAAAAACACATATAGTTTATAAAAAAAATAATAGTATTATTATTATTAAAGATAAATAAAGTACATTAATTGAACTTAATTATCGTAAAATTTAATTGAATTCTAAAACTATTTTGATAAAATTTAACTCTTTAATTGTTTAAATAATCTGAATGAAAGCAAATTGAACTATTTTGAATTAATGAATTGCTTGAAGTATTTAAGTTGTTTAAACTATTATCAATAAGCATTTTATTTTAAAACATATTATTCATTATTATAAGTTATAACTTAATTCAGGTAGTTCTATAATAGAACAACTTAATTAAATAAATATTTTATTTTTTTCCACCCTCTATTTGCATGGCTTGTTTTCTACATTTTTCATTTTTTTTCTGTGCCAAAACAATTTCAATTACAATAATTTTGATTGTTCATTTAGTCTTAAACACTTAAAAATAAGAAAAATTTTAATGTTATCACTAACTCATCATGCAATTTACAAGAGAGATCACAATTTTGTAGAACATAAGTATTAATAATTTATTCTTTAATGTTTACAAATCAAATTATTATTTAACATTGAAATGCTTACATGGTGGAATAAGATCACATGAAGTTGTAGCAATTTTGAAGATGAGATTGCATCTTCTTCCTTCTTCTTCTTCACTCTCTTTTTGGTTCAATCTCAGTGCATATTCTTGTTGCAATTTCTCATCAACATCACAACATTCTCAAACTCTTGATTTCTCTTCCAATTTTCATTTCTTCATTTTCAAGGTTTTCCTTCCCAATTCCACAATAACCAAAACCAATTCATCAATCCTCACACACTCAACGGGAAACAAGCACACACCATTGCTTCAAAACAATTTTCATCCACTCAATCTAAAATTTGAACCAAAAAAATTTCTTAACACACTCTTACTTGCATTTAGTTAATTTTAGTTTAAATTGAATTGTTAAACTTCAATATAAAGGCTCTATCACAAATTGAAAAGACCTATTTCTTAAAATAATATTGATTTTAAATTATTATAATCTTCATGAATCATAATTTAAATTAGTTTTTAAATCTTGAAATACTATGTAATAATAAAATTTATTTCATTTATAATGAAGATAAATTTCATTATTCTTTATTATTTTTTTTATAGCATTTGATTATAATAATAATAACAATATTAGTATATTGTTGTATACATGCAAAAGTATTTCTGTCTACACACTTTTTCCAAAAGTTTCTCAATAGTAGACCAGGAATATTACAGGAATAACACAATTTATTATTAACGACTAAAAATTGGTTTATAAGGAACTAAATTCTAGTCATTGATCTTTCTTGAAAACCAAATTCTGATATTTTATTAAATAAGATAGAAAATAAAGAAAAAATAAAAAATAATCTGTTTGATAATTTTTATGTAAAATATGAAAATAATTTATAAAATATTAAATAAAAATTATGAGACAGTTTTGCTGTCAATTATTTTTGGGAATTGGCAAAAGTTTAACCATTATTGATGTATATAATTAAAATATTTTTAAATTATTTAATAACTTTTAAATTAAATATAAATGAATAATAAATGTTGAAATAATTTAACTTTTAACAAAAATCATTATTATTAGTAATTATCTACATAAAAGTTAGTGTAAGATCAATTTTTATAATGATAATAATAATAATAATAATAATAATTAATATTAAGTATTCATTCAAAATATTAAAGTTCAATTATTAAATTTTCTACAAAGGACGGCATTGATTTGAAGTAACTTTAATGATTTTAAATTTTGCTCTTCCAGTACTATTTTTTACTAACTTGCAATGTTTTAAAATGGCCTTTTTGAAATATAATATTTTTAAAAAATATAAATTGTGAAATAACATTTCAGAATACCTATTATGAAAATTCTCAAAATGGTATTTTCAGAATATAAATTAGGTAATTAACCATTCTACAAAAGTATGGGATGCAGGGGAAACTTTGGGATCCAGGATGAAGCATCCTATATCAATTTTGCATCCGAGCTTAGCCCGACAACATAATCTATGTAGTTTCTATAGCAGATAAAAAAAATTAAAAAGCGCCCATTTCTATCATATATATCGGCTAATTACTCCTCTCATTTTGGATTAACTTTTGAGTTCTAGTAAAAGTGTTTTTTTAGAAAATCTGAAAATCAATTTTTTCACTTCTGTAGAATTTAAAAGAATTTTTTTTTATCATAATTCTGGATATTTAAACAACAAATTTTTTCTTTCAAATTACAGAATCTGAAAGTCATTTTTAAATCTAGAAGTCATTTTCGATTGTGTAATCATGAATCCAGAAACTTTTAAATAGAAACCAAAAGTAAAAAATAGCTTCCTATTGAATATTAACTTCCATATGATAAAAATTAGAAGTGACTTCTGAATTGAACATTAACTTCTATATTATAAAAATTGAAAGTAAAAAACGATTTTTAAGTTACAGAAAACATGAGTTCAAAAAGTCAATTTTGAATTATAAAAATCGAAAATCAATGTAAGAACTAAAATGTGAGTTTCGTTGAAATTGAAAGTTACATTTTATCTGGTTTCTAGAATCCAAAATCATTTTTTACTTCTTTCTGCAACCCGAAACTCAACCAATAATTAAGAATAGTTTCGTCATTTTCCTATTTTTTTTTGTGCAGGACGAAATGTATGGGGTAAATAAGAATGACCCTTATATATCATAACACGGACCAAGATAAAAAGGTCCATTTCTATTTCCACCATCGTTTTTGAAACCTAATATTTCCATGTTGTTGTTTATTAGCTCCATACTTTTACTTTCATTGTGTGCCCCTGTGGGCTAAATGAATTTATAAAAATATTTTACATACAATTTTCTTTTTGAATTGGAATATTTTAAAATAATTTTATATTAGATATTTTGAAATATCATTTTAGAATGGATGAATCAGAACATATATTAGAAATTGTAAAAAACTTTTTCCGAAACATAATTGGAAAACTTTTGCTGAAAATATTTTAAAATACCTTTTCTAAATTATTAAAAGAATAGAATAGTCATTTCTGGATGAGCACAAGCCATATTCATTATGCCTTCTTTTTTCTTCTACGTTTTTTAATAGAGATGTGATTCACTCTTTTTTTATCTTATATTTTCTACATGTTCTGTTTTGAAAGGCATAGCAAATAATATAGAATTCGTGTTTTGATTTATTTAAGAACCTTCACTAAACACTTATTTTACTCAAAGTTAGAATTCTATAACTTATTATTTATTATTTTACCAAAACATTCTTAATTATTTTAATATAACAAAATATTATGAATTCTTTTTATCTCTCCTATGGAGATTAGAGAATTGAAAAATTCAGTTTAAAAATTAAAATCCTGTTACTACTATTCTCTCTCCATACATTAATTACTCCATAAGTTTTTAAAAAAAGTATTATAGACAATTTGTTTTTAATAAGTATGAATTAGTTATAAACTCTCCATACATATATATACATACATATACATATATATATATATATATATATATATATATGTATAGGAAAGGGGGATATATTTGAAATCTTATTTGGTACATGTTTTATTATTTGTTTGATACGAAAGTTTTGCTAACAAAAGTGAAAGTCTTGTTATATAAATGGAAGAATGTGAGGTAAGATTGGAATATAATGTTTTAGTGTACAAAATATAAATGAGCACGATCACTAAGTATATGATTATATTTAGAACACTACATGATGCTGGTTAATGCACATAACAAATGCAAATAATGATGCTACTGAAACTCATTTTCATGACTAAATCCACTAATATTGAAGGTGCTACTATATTTCTAAAAGCCAGCATGAGTTTCACTTCTTTTGGTACAAAGAATAAGAAAAAATGTTACAGGAATAAAATACAGATACAAATACAAATACAATTGTGTACAATTTTGACCAACACAGCCACCAAGTGAAAATATTTGATGACTCCTAGAACTAATAAAATGTGGCAAAAAAGTAGTCCTATTTTTTTTCAATCATGATAATCTAATGATACAGATAAAAATGAAATCGTGTAGGGTGATTAAGAGCAACTCAAAAATCTAAAGGCAAACTCCATCAACAATGGCAAAGAAGAACATGCAGTTACACCAAACTTCAACTGCAAATAAATAATTTTATGGACATAGGTAGAAGAAGAAGCTTAGCTAGCTGGCTTTCTGCTTGGCCTTGTCATTAGGTTCTTGCAACACAAATTCAGCATACAAATCCTTCACTGCAATCATAACTGTAGTAATTAATGGCCCCATGATAGCTCCCTGCAGAATAACATACACTCTTTGTTCAATGCATTGATGTCATGTGATACCATAAGACAAATATATCTAAACAAGGTACATGTGGAATTAATTACCAAACACGATAACAAATGAAGCTAATTACAAGATTGAAATTAATGACTCAACAGGAAAATTCAAGTCTGATCCCAAGGATCCAGACTCTCTACAGTTAGGTATTGACCACTGTTAAATGAATATTGGATGATTCATAATCAAACTTAAAATACTAAATGATTTGAACAATCTGATTTTCATCTAATGGTACTAATTCTTGTCTGTCTGAAAGTGTTAGTGCATGGAATATGGATTCTGAGCTCCAAAAAAAACAATACTTGCTTGAAAGAGAGAAACAAAACCCAGAAGAATCAGAACTGCTTGCTTTATATCAATTGTTGCTCATCGAGCAGTTCAATAGATGCCAAATGCATTGGTACGTTATTTTCAAAAGTAGCCAACATAAGTTCAGTTTGGAGAAGACCACATCAACTTAATAGCCATGTTTCGAAGCTTAAAACTAGAGTTTTAATCAAGTTATGGTAAACCAGTTTTCCATTCTAAAACAACAATCTCCAAAAGAAGCAAGTCAACATACAAGCTAAAATTAACCAGTGATTTTTTTTATATGCAGAAACAAGCATGGAAACCTTGAGATTCAGCTAAACATGAAGAATCACCAGTGAGAGACCGATGCTTCCATAATCATCAGAAGACTAAATCAAAAAGGGTAAAAAAAATTACCTCCAGAGCAGATGGGAACAATGTCATTCCCCCAATTATGCTTAGCCCGGTGAGATATGCACTATTCCCAGGCACGTCTAATAGAATCTCTGATGCACCATAGTCCATAAGAAAAAGGTGAATAACAGACAACACAATGGCCATTATGTATCTGCCTTCCAACACCAATTGCAAGGCTGCTGGAATTGTTGCAAGCCAAGATGGAAATATTGGAAAGAGAGGACTTATGAATGCAAGCACAGTTGACATGTACAAGAAATGTACTTTGTTCAACCTAAACAATAGCCAAGTAAGACACCCTTGAAAAAATGCAATCTCAGCAGTGGCCAAAAGGACTCCTGAAATCGCTTTATCCAAAACCTCTACACATCTGATCCTAGCAGTATTTGAAATTGGAAGCATGTACATCACTTGTTCTGTCACTCCACCACTCTCTGATGTGATGAGGTAATACAAAACCCAGATAAACACCATTGACTGAGACACAAAATTGATAACCTCAGCAGCTCCTGAGATTATAGAATTAGCTATAGAAAACATAAACTTTGAACTGCTGCCAAGCACAGTTCTACTACTAGCGAAAATTTGCTGAGACACATCAATTCCTTTGAAGGCAAACCCTTTTGCCTTCTCAACCAAATCCTCACGAGTGATCACAAGCTCGCGTAAAATCGAATCAACCTCTGCATAAATATGGCCCCATTCGCGGTTCCTAACCCTGGTTTTCAAGCTCAAGAACTTCTCAGCATACGGTGAGGGAGTCATCAAGGCTTTGGATGGCACTGAAGAGTTAACGGGATTAGATATCACAAAATGCTTAATGCCAGTGACAAATTCAGTCATGTTATACTGCACAGCTAACCCATCTATCTGATCAGAAACAGTCTCATATATCTTTGTAGTGTAATTATCCACCATCCCGGCAACATCATTCTCATCCATCCACTTCTTCACTCCAATCCTCTCAGCATAATTGCTCTCCTCAACATGCAATTTCAATGATATCACTGCGTCTTTCCCTTCAACACCAATCTTGTAAGAGAAGAAAATCACCCCACTCAAAAACCCCACAATCATGCAAACAATTAGTCCAATCGCCACAATAATCTTCAACCTCCTCAGTATCCCTCTAGTGAAAAAGGCACTAATTGCACTACGCCTGAAACTAAGGCTCCTGAAAGAAGACAAAGTGTGCATAGTGGAATCCACGTTGTTTGAACTGAACAAAAACCCCAAAATAAGAAGTGACAAAGCCCCAAACGCTCCAAGCCTCTCATAAGCAATGATGAAAATCCCAAAAGACACAAGCAAACGAAGCAGCTTGGAGAACCCACTACGCTTCCTCGAAGGGAGGTTCTGCTGAGGCTTTGGCTTCCTCAAAATGACTCTGAAAGAAGCTTCACGAATCTCAACGAGTGTGCCAACAAAAACCCTGAAAACAGCAACGGGAACAGCGAGAACGGTTTCTGTGAGTCCCAGATGGAGGGGTTCGGACCAAAACGCTACGAGGATCTGCTGAATGCCCCTGAGGGGAATAGAACACAGCACGGCCCATTGGAGAGGTCTCAAATACTGTTCTAGAAGCTTGGAGAATGCGTAGAGAATAAAAATGGCGAATGCGAGACCCGCATGGGCCATAGCTATGTAAAGGGCCAGGCGCACCTGGGGATCGCCGGAAAATGTGTTTTTTCCATCAGGGTCGCCGTCGGCAGGCAGATTGGGCGGCGCTTGTGGAGAGGGGGAGGGCGCGTGGATTTTCGGAGGCGGCGCGTGAGGAGGAGGGGCGGAGGAGGGGTGGCGGGCGGAGGCGGATCGGAACATGTCTTGCCATGCCGGGGAGGTGGAAGACGGGTCAGAGTATGGAACAAGTTCCATGGTGGGATGATGATTCAGCAGAACTGACAGTCTATGCCAGTTATGAACTGACAGAGGAGAGAGAAAGCAACTCAATGGGTTTTGACTAACAGAGAGGTATGATGAATGAGTGGCTTCAATTTTTTTAGTGTTTTTTGTTTTTGTGTGGGAAAATAGGAAGGTGCATGATTTAACAAAATCAAGAAAAATAGGATAATGTCTAGAATAATTGTTCATCAAATATCAGAGTAAATCCTCTTTTCTATAAAAAATTGTACTCCTACATGAGTTCTCTGTCTTTTAATGGCATGTTTCCAATGAAAGAAAATGGAAGAATATTACTGTTTGGTGTAACTTAAAAAGAAACAAATTGTGAGACTCATATTTTTAACTTTTGAAGAATAACAATTTTATGTTTATACTTTACCTTCATACTCTTTCTTACTAAATAAATTAAAGAATTATTTTTCTTTTTACTTATTTCTCTCCTTTAATTTTTGTTCTTCTTAATTTTTCCATTATTTTTTAAAATAAAACATACAATAAGGAGTTTTCTTTTAATTTCATTTTATGTGAATATTTTCCTTTACTACACAATCTACTAATTATTACCAACAAAAGTTTGATGGTAGTAGTAAATAGTGAAATGTGATATTGTTTTAAGGATTTATTTACTCTTACATTAAATAATAATATAAAGTTGTGTTTATGTATAAAATAATACTTTGTTTATGAACAGTTTTTTATTCTTTTGTAGAGCAATATCTAGTGCAACATTCGGTGTTTCTGTTAATATTATAATATTGATAACTAAGTTAATTTTATTTTGTTATAAAAGTATTTGTATAAATTATTTTTAATAATATAACTGAGAATATATGCATTCATAGTGAATGTGAATGTAATTTGGTCTACTACTTTGAACTATGACAGGCCAAGCTTTGTATTAGAATAGGATTCCTAATTATGTGATCAGTAATGTGACAGAATAGAAATAAATATTTGACAGAGAAAAAGAGGTTTTGTTGCTTCTTCTGCAACCAACACTTATAAGTTTAAAGCTTTTTTTCCATGACAGATCAAGGTAAGGGGTGAGAAGGGCTTAAACCATGTCCTTTACCTATTCTTCAAGTTATATTTTTCAATCACCCTTAAACTGAGCCAATCATGTGTTTCTGTAAAACTTTGGCACGTTTTCAAGGAACCCAAACTACTTGGTAGCTTGGAAATCAACCAGTTAAGGTTTGGAGGAGTAATTATGATGATATGTATAATATACAATGTTTTTGTTTTGTGCAGGGCTTAGTAGGTGTAGATAAATGCTGAAATGAATAAAAGCCATGAATAAATAAACAAATAGTGCAGATATATACATATATAGTTTCATGAGCAAAACAGTTATTGAGTGACTTTGTAGTATTATTCATTCTTCTTTATAGTGGTAAGTTTATAGCATATATCTCAAGCAATGAATTCCATCATACATCAGTTTTTTCTATCAATTCTTAGCCGCAGACACAAGTAAGCTAACAACCGAAAGATTAAGGCCATGGCTAGCAGAATCCATACTTCTTTCAATCCACCCTTCAAGTTTACAATGTCAAATGTTGGTGAACTCTGCAGGGTTCTGCACCCTCCCTTGCTTTCACAATCATATAGTTGGTCTCCAGAATATTGCACTTTGAGGAGAAGCCTAAAACCATAGTACATGAAGGATAAATACTTCAACCATCGTATGAACTTTGGTATGTGCTGCACAATGGAAATCAGTGTGAGTGATTACTCAAATAACACTACAACATTAGCTTTATCTGCTACTTATTTCATAACCAGTGACTCATGTTTAAATTATAAAGATTTATATAAGGAGTGAATATATAAATGTTGTTTCAAATGCATGAAAATACTCGGATATTTAATGAGTTTCTCTACGAAAACTTTTAAGAGAGAAAAAAATCTCCATAAATTAAAATTAGTTAATGCACAAATTTTAAAAAAATTATACACAAATTAATTTTAACCAATAAAAAATTATTTTATTTTTTCTTTCTACTTTAGAAATTCTTACAGACAAACTTGTTCAAAAGAGCACTTTCTTATTATTGGTTACTTATTCTGAACTTGTTTTAGAATCTGTTAAAAGACACAAAAAAAGTGAAACTAGTGAGTATTTTATAATTCTGTATTAGTGTTTTGAAGATGTGCTATTAATATTTCTTAAAACACACTTATGGTATAAATATTTGTGCATTAAATAGAAAAAAGGTAAATTATTCTTTTAGTCTATTTGGTCTTAATATTATCAAAACGTTAAATGTGATTCTCTAGCATTTTTTATCTGTTCTCTCACTTGTCCAATGAAAAATGGAGACACCATTGTCATATTAATGTTGTTAACGAGATACTAAAAGTATTGACATTGCATATATTTTAACAATTAAAGGGCCACATTTAGTATCTAATAGTAGAGGGACTGAGTTAAACAAATTAAAAAAATAAAAGGGCAAGAAAAATAATTTAGTCATGGAATAAATACAAATGAGAAATAGGGAAACATAAGTTACTAATTACAAAAGAAGTTATTTATGCTAAATATCTAACTACATTAATTGCAGAACTTGCATTCTAGTTGTGTCTCATTTTATTAGTATTGTTGCCACTTATTATGGGAAAAACTTTCACACTAAAATAAAACAATTGTATGTACCTGGACATAGTAGCCTCCTGTGAGAAGGAATAGCATTAGTATCAAAGAAGCAGCAGTACCTCCTCTTTTAACACTCATAATTGCAGCTCCTAGCATTTCTCCTGCCCCCTGGAAACATAGTTATAGATGTTAATGAATGAATGATTGATAAACCACTACCTCATACATTGCGTACTTTTTAACACAACTTACTTGACTTGTTATAGCTATTAACAGAATAGTTAATAGTGTCAAGAAGAAGGAAGCAACAGCTCTGTTAAAGCCAGCCATGAAGTACAAGACAAGCATGAAAAAAGTAGGATAGAAAACGTGTGCCACCATGTCACATAGAGTGCTGCATGCATAGTATACACTTAATCTATACATGTCAGCTTTACTTTCTTTTATCAAGTAGTACTTCTCAAAAGGAAACACATAGACTGCTCCAAAAATGCATGAAGATGTCCAGAATATACAGATGTAGAATGCTAAACCAACCTGCAACAAATTTGTTATTAAAAGATTGATCTTGCAGCATGAGATGAATAATGCCATGGAAATTACCTGGTCTCTGAGTCCAGCTTCAGTATTGGTTGAAGATTTCCACCAAAGTAGCCCCAACAAAAGTGCAATTCCAAGTGCTTGAACTAGTCTTAGCTTATCAAAGTAGTCCTTTCTTCTTGCTCTGTATGTTCTCCTGGAAAGAATCACAAATTGGTCCAACCAACTCGATGTCCACTCCATCTTAACCTGAATGGCTTGTTGAAGGTGTTCTGGTGTGCTTGCTACTCTATGGTTCTCTTCTTTTTCTTTTGGCTCCAGTAGAGATTTGTATTTGAGCTGTAGATACTAACAGAATAAAGAAACAATTAGTAACAAGCTGATAAGAGAGATGAAAATGTACATAAATATATGTCTGAGGAAAATCCTACTTCAATAACAACTTTTGAAGGGTCAGAAGATTCTTGATCTTGAAAGATATCTGTTGGAACACTTATGTCATTCACTTGTCCAGTTGCCAAGTCAAGCAAGAACTCTGCAGGATTCATCGGTATTTGAGGGGTGAATCTCAAAGATGAAAAGTACTCCATTGTTTCCTTAGACTTTCCATAGTAAACAGGATAGCCTTCTGATATCAGAAGTAGTTTGTCAAACATGTGAAAGATTCTACTCGACGGCTGGTGTATTGTTGTGATTATGGTCCTTCCAGCCTATAAGTAAATCAAATGAACTCTCAGCATATATATTCATGCATTTAGGTTCTATATCTACGTTCGAACATTTTATCATAATGGAACATGATTAAATTTTGTTATAGATACCTTGGCAAGTCCTTGAAGAGTGAGAAGAAGTTTATTTGCTGAGGAGGAATCAAGGCCAGAAGTTGGTTCATCAAGTAGCAACAGTGAAGGATCAACAAGAATTTCATAGCCTATGCAGGTTCTCTTCCTTTCTCCTCCTGATATGCCTTTGAGATATCCTCCAGCTATTTTTGTGTGGCGACATCTATGGTTATGCAAGAGATTATTTAGGGAAAATTTTTGTCTTTCAATTGAAATAACTTCTCTATTTTGTCATGTGTAAATATATGGTGCAAAACACACCTTTCTAGGCCTAGCTCCTTGATGGTGGTATCTACTTTTGCATACTTTTGCTGCTTGCTCATATTGCTTGGTAGCCTTAAAAGTGCAGAGAAGACTAAAGTTTCTTCAACTGTTAATTGTGGGAAAAGCACATCCTCTTGTGTCACAAACCCAATCCTAGCAGGTAGGGGAAAAAGAAAATAAAAAATATTAGCACACATTCATGTTCTATAAAAGTATCAAGTACTTGAAGTAACACATTCAGGGTGTTCATGCATTCACAAATTTAGATGATCGGAACTATTAGATGAAGATCAGATGACTCATATTTCATCTCAATTAGCTCAACTTAAGATATGTATCTTAAATGTGAACATTATCATTTTAATCTAATGGTTCCAATTCATGTGTGAGTGCAGAAGGGATTCTATTTCTGAAGTAACATATAGATGATTATGTTAACCACTTAACCTCCTCTTGAGAGCTGGAGTGAAACGAACATCATTATAAGTTACTTTTCCCTTTACATTGTCAACTAGTCTCCCTCCTATAACTCTCAACAAGGTTGTCTTCCCACTGCCAGAAGGACCCATTAAGGCAAGAATTTCACCAGGGCCTATGCTTCCTGTGATGCCCTTCAAAATTTTCTTGTATCTATCTTCTTCCACTGTGAGTTTTGTGGTTGCCTTTGACACCACTCTCTTCATAAGGTTACCTGAGCCTGCTTGGCTATTTCTCACCTTATACTCCACATCTTCAAACTGCACATGAGAAATGAAGAGTAAATAACTTAAAACAGTCTGAATAGTGTAGTTATGGCTCTTGTTGGCTCACCAAAACAAGTTATGATACTTGTCACATGATTCTAATATTGATCCATTTGCAACAAAAGAAAAATACAAACACAACTAAAGAAGAGGAATGAAGGTTTCACATGCTCCTAAATACACTTTTTAACACATCACTTGGTGGTTTATTCTCTAAATAGTCAACACACTACTCTAGAAAATAAACCAATCATACTTATATTAAACAAGAGATTAATTTCTATACACTGTCATTCAATAAAAAACAGTGCCAAGTATTGGTTTTAAGGTAACTATTATAAAAGTCAACAATCTTAAATGCATACGCTATTTACTTACTGAAAAATTACATTGTATCATTATTGTCCTACAACTTAAAGGCATTACTTCCTAGTACCTTGAGAAATATGGGGAGGGGGTGATTTTGTTCGAAATTGGAATCTTCAATATCTATGTCAATCTCTGAGTACTTATTCTGAGACATGAACTCTTTGTGGTGACAAAAGTCATTGTTAATGATGGAACCAACTAGTGGGGGTGACATGGACATGTCCTCAATCTCATTCTCTCTCCCAATTTCCATGATCAATGAAGTCAAAGAGGTTGTTTGAGGCAAAGTCTAGCAGATAAATTTTCAAGTGTTGAGTCAACTGCATCAAACCAATAATCATGGCTATATATATAAAGGCAAAATTTTGGTTTGTATGACACAAACTTTTCATGACAAGTTGTTGGTGTGTTCTATCTAGTCCTCATATACATGCCCTTTAACCAATATCAAAAGTTTTCGGTGTATTTTCAACCAATATGATATGCATAATAAGAAAATGAAGAATATTTGGTTTGAGAAGATTCTGAACATTTAAAAAATTCACTTCCTTCAATATTGCAGCATTCCGTTAGATAGATGCACTCATAGGTTTGCTTTTCATAAAACCATTCTTTCACAAAGAAATGAGGAGAAAAGAATGTGACTGCAATCATTGAGCCTTTTGAGGGAAATTATATCTTCAAGAATCTTTCTCTTAGGCATAGTTAAATAAAGTGAATTTTACATAAAAAAAATAAAAAATAATACAAGGTGTTGTCCAGTTTAAAAGATTTTTTTAGCTTTAACTTTAATTATAGAAGTATGTCCTTGATTTTATCAAATTTCTGATTTTCAACGTCAAATAAATAGACATTTTTATAGTTAAAAAGTTCGAAAATAAAAAAATATTTTCTTATATACATATATATATATATATTTAATAAAAATATATAATAAGTATAAAATGTTTTCATATCACTCTTTTAGAAGGCTTTAACTTTTAAGCTTTGCCAGATTTTATTCCGTCAAAAAAATTGAAATTTGTCTTGTATATAATTTTTAAAATAATTATTATTAAATATACCAGTTTTACTATAAAAGATAATCTATGAATGATTGACATATTATGGATTCTAATTAATAAATAACAAAAATGTTTTTTAAGACTTTTTTAATGAAAATATATTTAAGAATTTTTCACAACCTCTTATATATTTTTCTCAAACTCTGTTGATATTATCTACAATATGATAATTAATAATTTTTATACGTTATTTTAAAACATGATAATAATAAATATAAAGTCACTTCAAATATAAAAATAATAATAATAAAATTAATGATCAAATTATAAGATGAAGACCTAATTACTATTTAATAAATTAATTGATTAATCAATCAAAATATAGATTTATTTTTCACACATTAATTAAAATAAAAAAATTATATTTTTACAAAAAAACATAATCAATATCATAATTTTACGTGATTAATTTTAACAATATTTAATAGTAATATATAACTGGTTTCTAAATTAAATATCAATAATATTTATAATATTGTATTGTAATAGAAATTATTCATTATAAAGTTTAAAATATTCACTTAATATATGTTTCAGTTGTATAAAACTAGTGTAAGCGTTTATTAGTTCCTATTTTTTTACTATAAATACATAATAAGAATAATTTTGATATATATTCGTAATTGTTAAAGGTAAAAAAAGTTTATTTAAGATTAATATGAATATTCATATATACACATGTGTTTATGTTAATAGTTAATAAAATAAATGTTATAGAAATTATAAAAATAAAATACTATTTAACAAAAAAATTATTTTTTTATAATTTTTATATATAATTTTCTTTTGCATGTGAGACAGTCAAATGTAATTCAACACTAGAATTAGAATTGCATTTATTTCATCTGGTTTCGATTCACCTCTAATCTTTAATCTTTTTTATTTATGCATTGTTTTGTATATGAAAGAAAAGAAGAATGATGTTTTCTTGAGATAATTTTTTAAATGAAAAATATAAAAGTTAAAGAAAATAGTAGTAAAATAATTATCATTTAAAAAATAAGAAATGATCTTAAAATGAAAAAATATAGAGAAAAACATTTCGTTTTATTTTTTACAATTTGATCTTGTAGTCTTCTTTTGTAGTAATATATGTGAATTTTTTGTGTACCAGAATTTTCAGTACTGTAAGATATAAGATCAGAAAAGAGAAGAATGATGATCTTCTTAAAATGAGAAAGAAAAATGTAGAATATAAAAATTTAAAAGAAATTTTTTTTGAAAAGAATATAAAAGTAGAGAAGTTAAATTTTTTATTTCATTAAATTTATTTTTTATAAAATTTATTATTTATTATTTAAAAATATTTTTTAAAAAGATAAAATGGAAATATTAAAATGTGTATACTAAAAAGTGAAATCTCTTTGTTATAGATAAATAATTGAATTTATAAAATAATTTTTTATAATTATAAAATTTGAATTTTTAAATTTATAGGAGAAGTTAATTGAATTTAAATTTAAAAAATAAAAGTAGCTTTCTATTATATATATGTGAGTTTTGAATTTAAATTTGAATAAAAGGTAGTTAATTTAAATAAAGTTTTTATATTTTATTTTTTAGTATTTAATTTTATAGTCTTTTTTTATTGTGTCTTTCTTTAGTGTATGTATATCAATTTTTAATATTATATGATAAAATATGAGAGAAAAAGAAGAATATGATCTTTTTGAAATAATTTTTTTTAAAGATAGAATGTGATAAATTAAAAAAATAAAATTGGAGAAATTAATTTTTTTATCTGACTAATTTATTATTATTATTATTTTTTATAAAAATAAAATAAAATGTATTGAAATTTATATACCAAAAACTGTTTATAAAAAGATTAATCTTTTATATATTATATATTATATAGATAATAATTCTCTGTCATATATGCATGTTAAAAAAATAAACCTTTGGTTCATCAAATATTCCACAAGATACGACAACGTTTAATGTCGGATAATCACAGTGAAGACTCTCTGTGGAGACACTCAGACACCGTTCTTAAAAATTAGGCGCTTCAAACTTTTACATTCACCATACGGCGTCGTTCCGTAGTTTTGTCACCTCCGAGGTTACCTTCGTTATTGAGAACTTGGGTCATGCTCAAGATATCAGCTTCACCCAGGTACTGTCACAATGCTCAATTTTTTCAATTTTCCCTTCTGGATCAGTGTTTGGATGTATGGGAACCAATAAAAATGATTACTTCTTAGTTAGATTTTCCATAAGTAAATAGTATTCTGATGTGCGGCATACTGTCTGTGTATAATCTTTGCAGCTTAATGGAATAGTGAGTGGGAATCCCAGATCATGCAACAGTGATCAAATCTTCATATCAGGTTTTCCTTCTAGTTTGCTGAACAATTTAGTCTGGTATCCTAGCTGTAGATTGAAATCAAACTTTGAGCAGTTTAATGTTATTCATTTTCACTGTTATCTTTTGATGACTTAATTAGTTTATTTCTTTATAAGAATCATATTAGTTTCTTATAAGTTGAAGTTAGTCAGTTAATTATAATTCTTGACAATTGACATGCATGTGCCTTTTGGTGAATTTGAATTTCTGATAAAATTAAGGAATAAATTAGCTTGTTATGTCAGTTCTGACTGTTAATTGTGAACTAAACTAGGCATAGTAATCTGCTGAAGCATACTTTGCGATGGTATCCAACTTAACCGGATAATGTATAGTGTGCAAAACTGAGGCTTCTTGGTATAATAATTCTTAAAACCGTGTGCTAATATGATTGATGTTTGAAGAGTGCTGTTTTGTAGAACACCCCCCCCCCTCCTGTACCGCTTGCTCATGTTTTGGTTGTGTGGACTTTGGAGCATTATATTGGCAGTTGTTATGAGTTAATATATCATTGGCATATTTGTAGCTATGTTTCTGTCTCTGTTTTCTCTCTTTTGGTACAGGAGATTTATGATCTTTTCGTGACAAAATGTTTGTATTGTATCTGTATGTGATTGTTGTTGTTAGTCTTGGTGTCTTTGCTTGCTTTTCTTCTCATTATGGTTCTTGTGTTCACTGTTTATGCGTATATACTTAAAAACAGAATATATCTTCTGCTTGTGGCTGTTCCTGTATCCATCTGAAGAAGATCTGGATAAGTTAATAGAACTCTTGGTGTAGAGGATTTCATAGTTGTGTGAAAGTTAAAGGGTTGCCGAGCTAACCATATATGTACTAGACCTAAACACAAACTAAGAGAAGATAACTAACTAAGCTATTTGTAGGACTCAACTGAAAAGGAAGACAATGAAGAGGTAACTGGTGATTATTTTATAGTTGAAGTGACATTAGATGCTCTTATGATGGACACCCAGACATATGGAACAGAGAGTACCAAGGGTGATGTTCTTATCAATCAGGCCAACAAAGATGAATCCAGTTTTAGGATGGAAGGTTTTATCAAGGATGAATTCAACTGTGTATTAAATGCGAAGTCTGAAGGACAAGTTGATTCTAGAGGAGGTTCCCTAGGAAATGAAGAAAATCCTGCTCATACTGAGGGTGGAAATTTGACAGTCTTGAAGCAAAAGGTATGTTTCCTCAAAATATCTCATAATAAGCTGATGTCTAGTTGAGAAAATATGATTTTTTCTTCCTTTTCTTATTTCTTTATCTATTATGTCCGACTGTTAAGTATGTATAAGAAAGAGGTATTATTGAATTTAAAGTGTATAAAAGGTCTCACAAAATTAAGTATATGGCTTATGTGTTTCTTTTCTTTAGGCTTGATGCTGGACTAGATAAGACTTGAATTGAAACTGATAAATTTCAAATTCAGGAGAAAGAACTCCTTGATGAAGTAACTGTAAAGACGTCAGTACTAGAGCATCTTGAGCGAGAATTGGAACTGATGAAGGAAGTAGCTGAAATGGCATTTAATAGCCAACATTCTGTTGACTTCTACATTGACCAGTTGAATGAACAAGTACAAACTAAAAGGGATTACCTTTCGACTTTGGAGTCTGAGTGGTAGGTCAAACAGTTCGTGTGATTTTTCTAAAATTACTTTTTTCTGTATGGCATCTCTTATATACTTGTCTTTAATTCTGGGTCAGCATAGGCACAGCATAAAATAGTTCAATGCTCAATTTGACCTCTCCAATTAAAAGGGGGTATCACTTTGGTAAGACAAAATCGACAATTCTTGAACACAGAATAATTTTCTTTATTTTCTTAAGAGAGTGAAGGCATTGGAATGATTTTTAACTTCTTTGTTTTCAATGTGTCTCAGGGATGCTGTAAGAAAACCCCTGGAGGAGAGAAAAAGAAGTCTTGAGGAGTCTCTCTATTCAAACAATCCAGATGCACTAAAAATGCTTCAAGAGACAAGAGAAGTGCAGCAGGAAGAACAGTTCATTTTATCTGAAATTATGAAGAGGTACATATAAAGTTTATTTTGCATTGATTTTTCCATTTGAAATAAAATTCTAAAGGAAAAGTAAGCAAAGGCGGATTGAAAATGCAAATTATAAAAATGGGCTGAGATGAGACTCTGGTGAAATCTTTGCTGGATGGAAACTTCCAGTGAGCCATTTGTCTTTTAGTTTTGTTTAGGAATTAGTGATTAATGATATACTGCTTGTCCTTATACCATCCTTCTCGATTCCCTCATGTATTGCTTAAATGAAGATATCTTATTTATATATCTTTTCCCATTACTGATAGATATGAAAACTTCTTGGAAGTTATCTTTTCTTCTAGTTCTTTATACATTAATTAAGTCCTAAGAAAATGCAAATGCCTTTTCCACTTGGATGTTCTCTCCTGTCCATTACTCTCTAGGGAGGAGGAACATTTGAAACTTTCTGCAGATCTTGAGAAGCAGCAGAAAGTAGCATCCAGGAAATCCTATACTGACCGGATAAAGGAGATTACAAAAAATAGTCGGAAACAAGAAGCTGATATTGAGCGGATCTTGAAAGATACCAGGGAGATTCAACTGGAGAGTAATTCTATTCAGGAACGCTTGCATCGAACATATGCTGTTGCGGATGAAATGGTCTTTAGGTATGGAAGTTTTATTGCCAGTGCATGCACATCCACACAAATACTACTAATCAGTATGCACAAGCAAGAAAGAAGAAATAAAATTGAAATATACTTGGAAACGGAACAGAGAGATGAAGAGAAAATATACTACTAATTATTTTTGTTTTTCACCAAAGTTAAGTAATGAGCAATTTTTTTCCATTCTTATCCTTTCAGGGAAGCAAAGAAAGATCCAACAGGGCTTCAGGTTTATAGGCTCCTGGTTAGCATCCATAATGGTTTTGAACAAATATCTGAGAAAATTCTGGCAACTGATAGAATTAAAAGAGAAGTGGCTGAATATGAAATGAAACTGGCAACTGCAGCTTCCAAGAGCTTGGATGTGAGTGAGCTAAAAGCTAATCTCGATACCATTATCAGAGAAAAGGAATAGCCTGAATAACATTTGCGGTTAAGTGAAGATGTTTCACAGACACATTTGAAACTGGCTGCCCCAAGCTTATACCTTGAAAAATAGTTGCAGGATGACATTTTGAAGTCGCTGGGAACACCATTTCTAACTGTCAATTACCATTTTTTCATGTTTTTTTTTGAAGTTCTGCATAGAACGCATTAATTTTTGTTTCTTAATGGTTTGAATGATTGAAGGCATTATTCATACTTGTTTTGTCCATTGTGTGATACTAGTTGTACTCAAATTTTTATTCTTATCATGCATTGAAGAATGAAGATTTGTTAGTTTACTTTGAATAACAAAAGCTCAACTCAAATGATTGTTATTAGCTTATAAACTATAGAAGTATCGTACACAATAACTATCTTTAGTATGTTGTATGGATGAGTGATAAAAAGAATGATTTTGGTTAGAATTAATTAAAGTGATGTTAGGGTGAAATTGGGGTAAATAAAGGATGACAAAAAGTTGTATCCATGGATAAAATTTCTAAATGAGTAAAATTTGGTAATGAATATTTCTGGATAATAAATATGGATAATTTAAATACTTATTGATGAAATGGATTATTTGTTAATTGTTATTAATAAATTTTATTTAAATATTTAAAAAAATAAAATAGTAAAAAATTATTAATAAGAAAAATATTAATAATTTAATGATTATTTAGAATTTAATTATATATATATATTATTTAAAATTGAAGTTGTTTTTAAAAATATTAATTTTTTAAAATTTATATTTTATAATTTAACTTATTTAAATTTATTTTTGAAAAATTAATTTTATTTACACAATTATTTTACTATAAAATTTTATTTAAATTACATTTTAAAATTAGTTTTTATTAAATTTATATTTTAAATAATTATTTTTAAACAGTTTTATTTAAATAAAATAAAATATATCCACAAATATTTTTTGCGATGAGTAATACTCAACGGAATAGAATTTTTAGCGCATATTACCCAATCTATTACCTTTCTATAGATAAATACTTGGTTTGATACGTATTTTGTTTTTATAATACAATCAAGAAAAAGTGTTAGTACAACAATTTCAATTCCATTAAACGATTATGAAAATCTCCTTAATAAAAGTTATTATACATAAAATTAAATAAATTTTTTTATACTTTCAAAATTGTTTCATTAATATTAAAATTGAAATTGGTAGATATAAAAAATATTGAATATTTTTTATCTTGATAGTTATTTTATTATTTTAAAAATAATAATGCTAGCATGTTAGTTTTGATAGTGTCAAGTGTGTGTCTTTATATATATATATTTTGTTACATGATGTAATAAAAAATAATAATAAAATTAATTTTAGCATCAAATTTGTATATGTATTAAATAAATTAAATGCTAGAAAGAAAAAGATACTGAAAAAATGTTGAATGTATCAATTTCAATATAAACTAGTTTTAAAATTAACAAAAATTTATTTAACAATAAAAAAGATATATAAAATGAAATCAAACTAGCAATAATTGATTTATAGATAATTCGGAAAAGAAGCAAGGCCCAACGGCCCAACCCTTGGTCTCCTTCGTGATCCAAAAAACATACAATCAAGTAAGCGAAGCATAAAACGACGTCGCGGGTTTCTCCCGGTAAACCCTAAACCCTAGCCGAATTTTATTTTTTGGCGAAGTAGAAGAACAAACTCAACGCGCAAACCACACTACACCTTTACTGCGTCATTCACTTCTTTCCAATGGCTCCCACGAGGAAGAAACCTTCGAAGCCAAGAAAATCCCCTAAGAACCCTAAGAAGACCCAACCCAAGCACGATTCCAGCTCCGAATCCGAAGAAGAGACGCCGTCGCAGTTGCAACCACAGCAACTCGAACTCGGGGACGACAACTCCGATTCCGCGTCGGAGCTCTCTTCCGAAGGGGACGATCCGTTAGCCGACGATTTCCTCCAAGGAAGCGATGACGACGAAGGTGCTCGTTCTTGGCATGCTCACCCGTGTTGCATTCGAGATTGTTGTTGTGACTGTGTTCTAAAGTTTATGTATTTCTTTTCTTTTCAGGGAAAGCCTCGGGTTCGGACTCAGGTTCTGGTTCTGATTCGGATGATTATGATATCGAAGAGAAGTCGAGAGCTATTGATGAAGAGAAGGCGAGAGAGGAAGAGGATGCGGAAGCCGAAATGCAGCTCAATATCAACCAAGAGTCTGATGAGTTCAGATTGCCAACCAAAGAGGTTTCATATTTTTTTTTTTGCAACCCTTTTGACTTGCTTAAACAATAGCAGAATGGTGTAGAACGAGTATATTTTTTTAAGAATGCTAAGTAAGCTAATTGGAAGTATGGGGAGTGTTTGGATTTAGGAAGAGCTACTGTTAGAGTTTATTTAGAATTTTTTTCCTTGCTTAAACAATAGCAGAATGGTGTAGAACTAGTATTTTTTTTAAGAATGCCAAGTAAGCTAATTGGAAGTATGGGGAGTAGTTTATTTAGAATTTTTTGCCTTGCTTAAACAATAGCAGAATGGTGTAGAACGAGTATTTTTTTAAGAATGCTAAGTAAGCTAATTGGAAGTATGGGGATTGTTTGGATTTAGGAGGAGCTACTGCATAGTTAATTTAGAATTTTTTTCCTTTTATGTAATGTAAATTATTATGTGTTTGCTACTAGTGGGTGATCTCGTAGGTTCAACAACTTAGTTAAGATAGGCTTTGATACCGTACTTAAGAAGTGAACTTTAAATCTAACTAACTTAATTTTACAAATCTTGCTTGTAAGGAAAGATTTACACCCACTTATATGTTCTAATAATTTGGTCTAAAATCTAGTCGATGTGAGATTTCCAACATTTGCTTGGTCGTGCTTTTTAATTGTTGAAGCTTATTAAAATAAGCAAGCATATGCTAAGAGGTCGTTACATGAAGCTTAGTTAAGGTGTTTAATCCAAAGGCAGTTTAAACCGGCTACTCTTGGTTTTTACATTATTGGATGATGGAATGGTTCTTGAACATGTTTCTTTTTCTTTTTTTCTGTTAGGAGCTCGAGGAAGAGGCTTTGCGTCCACCTGATCTTTCCAATCTCCAAAGGAGGACTAAAGAGAGTAAGTATTACTATGCTGCTGACTCTGTTTGACTGTTGTCATGAACATTGTTCAGGTTGTCAAAACTAATCCATGTTTTTTTCAATCCACCAATATAGTTGCTTCTCCGGTTGTTGCTTTGGGAAGAAGGATTTTCTTAGGATTTTTTTAGAAGGCTCTAAACAGATATCCAAACAGATGCTATGTTGTTGTAACTGTTTTAATTTTTTTTTTGTAGTTGTTCGTGTTCTTTCAAATTTTAAGGTTTTGAGGCAAGATGGGGCAACAAGGAAAGATTATGTTGAACAGCTTAAGAAAGATATTTGCACGTACTATGGCTACAATGAGTTTCTAATGGGTGCTCTAGTGGAGGTTGGTATCAGTATATTTTAACTGCTAGCATATTGAATTTAATTTCTTCCCAAATGCTATTGTTGCCCTTTATGTTCATTTTTACCTTGGTGTGACAGGACATAGAAAGTTATTTGTGTTTCATTGATGTGTAACGAGAGTTTGTATGAAAACTCTGTATTTTGTTTTGTCTCAGATGTTTCCAGTTGTTGAACTTATGGAACTGATTGAAGCCTATGAAAAGCCACGCCCTATATGTCTAAGGACTAACACGTTGAAGGTTGCATGCCCTTCTGTGTCATTTTTGGTTTACATCTGAATGTGGATTTATTCATGTTCCTCACTGATAATATACATTTGTCTTCTGCATTCACTCAGACTCGCAGAAGGGATTTGGCTGATGTTTTGATAAATAGGGGAGTTAATTTGGATCCTTTAAGCAAATGGTCAAAGGTAAGAAAGGACTCATGTCCGGCAAAGTTGGACCTTATATTTCTTTGTTACTATTGACTTTTGTTATTATGTCGTTGTTTTTATCATGAGTACTAGCAGCAACCTAATATGAAACTGGGATTGTATATTTTATCCACAGGTTGGACTTGTTGTGTATGATTCTCAAGTGCCAATTGGTGCCACTCCTGAGTATATGGCTGGTTTCTACATGGTAGGTGGCCTTTTACTAGTGTGGCTTCTCATTGCATTTCATTTAATATTGCACGAAGCACTTACTACTAGTTCTTTTTGTAGCTACAAAGTGCGAGCTCTTTTCTGCCTGTCATGGCCTTGGCTCCTCAAGAGAAGGAACGAGTTGTTGATATGGCGTAAGTATAAATCATTATAAAGATGCAGCTAGAAGCATTCAAGGTTTTCTTACAGTAGCTAACATGGTCTAGTTCTGAAATGATTGTGACGTGCATGATTGCTATTTAGAGTGTGTCTGTGCTTCTTAGGTTGTTAGATTTTAATATTATCATTCATATTTTTAATGAGCATTTGTTGGTTTTGGTAACATTGCAGTTTCTTTTTGCAATGATTTTAGTTTCCTGAAGTTTGTGCCTTTTGCAGAGCTGCACCAGGCGGTAAAACAACTTACATTGCTGCTCTAATGAAGAATACTGGTATTTTTTGTTTTTCTTATTGCTTCATTCATTTCAAAGATTGTATATCCATTATTTGGCACCAAATAGTCTGTAAAATTCTTTTCATAGCACTGCTTCATACAATATGTGACCAGTATTGTGGTAGGGACTTATAATCTTGTTACCCTCATGTTATCATAAAAGACAGTGTAACTTATATGATTTATTTTGGATATTGTCAAGTATATATTCCATGAAATGCTGTGCTCTACATACATAACAGCTGAGCTGAAATAATGTCTTAAAGAAGAAAGATATTATAGTGTGTGGCCCTTTTGGTAAAACAATGTTTTTTTTCGTGTTAATTATATGCAGTGTCTTTATTTGAATGTATGTTTATCTGCTTTTTTGCCATATATTATATAGTTGGGATGATTTTGAATATTTTTAAATAAATAAATAAATATTAGCAGGTAGAGGAACCAAACATTTTAATTTTTTCTGGATTGTGGAATTTGTTTTTCAGACTTTGATTAAACTTTACACTGGTTTAGGTTTTTTTATGCATGAAAATTATGTGACACTTTTCAATCTAATTCTGACTTCAGAAAAAGTATTATCCTGTTCTTTTTCATGTTGTGCTATTCTTACAGCTTGTTATATCTTAGAATTTGGGTCAATGTACTAACTGCTCGGTTTCTCTTGCATCATAATTTTGATTCAAGTTTTTTGTTTCTAAATTCATTTTCCTTGTAATCCAATCATACCATTTTTTTATGGCAGGAATCATTTTTGCAAATGAAATGAAGGTACCAAGGCTTAAGTCATTGACTGCAAACTTGCATCGTATGGGTGTATCCAACACTGTAGTCTGTAACTACGATGGAAAGGAGGTTAGCATCTTTTGTTCCAATTATTGTTGTTTTAGTATTTACTTGTTTTGCTACAAAAGAGCTTTGATGTCCTTACTACTATTAGATTGTATTATTCTCATTTGGTTTTCTATTTTATTCGACTATCCATCTGGCTTCTCTGTCCTCCATAATTTCTTTGTTTGGACAAATTGTTGGAGTAAAGAAAGACTGCTTCACCTATGTTGTTTGAAATGCTGAAAGAAACATCACAAATATCTGTGACAAGATAGAATGTAAAGGAAGAAACTTGGACTACAGTGTTCAGATCATTAAATCTTGGTTTGTAGAGCTTCTAATCTATCTGGATAGGTTGACATCTGTTTGTCTCGGCTTCTGTTCATGCTCTGCAAGAGTGTTTTCCTGGTTTATCTCAGATTTTAAGTGCTCCATCGTAGCATGCTCATTTTTGCTACAAGAGTTGTTACCAACTTTATCCATTTGATTTATTATTATTATTATTATATGTTATCCTTGGTAAATTTATAAGTAAGCATTTTAGTTCAACTTCAGATTTCCACGTGTCATTCCATTTGTAACTCCTATAATTTGTAGGTTCTCTAATGGTATTTTGTGTTGTAAATGCTTACATCTGTTTAATATCTATATTATCTATTTCAGCTTCCAAAAATTTTAGGTGTCAATGCCGTTGATAGAGTATTATTGGATGCCCCTTGCAGTGGAACTGGGGTAAGAAATAGTTAAGAATATTAGGGGAGTTAATGTTTGGGGGGATTTGTGTCTTTTTTTTTCTTAGAAGAACGTTGAAAGACACTGAAGGACTTTCTGTCTGCAGGTTATATCCAAAGATGAGTCTGTTAAAACCTCTAAAACTTTGGAAGATATACAGAAGTGTGCGCAGCTACAGAAGGTAAATTGGCATTTTATGCTGTTTGGGAAGTGAGCAAAGTCAGGCTGGGGCATAATTCATCTTTTGTATTCTCATAAAATAGTGGGACAAGTTTTCTTTTCTGCTTCTTTCAAAAAAAAATTCGTTGATTAAACAAATCTTACACCTGAATAATAGTTCATCCTTGTATGCTCTTGTTAGTAACTTTTTTTCATATAGGAGCTCATTCTTGCTGCAATTGATATGGTGGATGCTAATTCAAAATCTGGGGGATACATTGTTTATTCTACATGCTCAATCATGGTTGCCGAGGTTTGTTTTTCAGTTGAATCTTCTGAGTTTGTATGTCCGTTCTCTTTTCTTTCCTTTTTTATTTTGTATTTTTCTAAAAGTTCTTTCATTATTCTTCAGAATGAAGCAGTTATTGACTATGCACTCAAAAAGCGGGATGTTAAACTGGTTCCGTGTGGCCTTGATTTTGGGCGTCCAGGGTAATGATTTTATTTCTAGTTCTTTGTTGTTACGATTAGGAGTTATGTATATCACTATATTTGACATTAGCTTTCCATCAGGTTTATAAGGTTTAGGGAACAACGTTTTCACCCTTCTTTGGAAAAGACAAGGCGTTTCTATCCTCACGTACAAAATATGGATGGTTTTTTTGTTGCAAAGGTATGCACTCTGTTTGATAAATGAAATTGGAATAAATAAAAACAAGATTGTTGCATTAAATATTTTGGGTAAAACCAAGTTACAGATTTATCTTATTGGTTTGAAATTTAACAAATTATTTTTGTCGTTAACTCGTGGATTTAGTTTATTTCTTATCGGAGTGCTATATAAAAAATATCAATTTTGTTTCCATTAGTTCTATTCATCCTCTTAACTGGGAAGCTGAAAGTACCGTTATCTATTGGGCTTAAAACAAACTCAGTTTATATACTTCCTAAATATTGCAGTTGAAAAAAATGAGCAGCTCTAAGCCTGGTGCAAAATCATCAGAAATAGCCGAGAAGGAAGAAGGTATTGTTACTACGTTGGAGAACGAACAGGAGAACGAAAAGGAGAAATCAAATGATGGCAAAAAAGAAAATGGCAAAGCAACTTTTGAATCTGAATCCAAAAAGACGAAGAAAAGAAAGTTCCCCTCGAAACCAGTTAGCGGTTTAAAAGAAAATGGCAAAGAATCTTCTGAATCTGAGCCCAGGAAGAGGACGAAAAGGCAATTTCCATCCAAGGAAGAGATTTCAAAAGCCAGGTTAGATTTTTTCTCCATTTAAACTTAGAATATAACTTTATCAATAAACTTTTAGCATCTTATGGAAATAAACCTTTCTATGTAAACCTGAAGGATTTTTGTGGTTTCTACAGGGAGGAGAAGAGAAACGCGTTACGAGAAAAAAAGAGAAAGGGTAGCAAACAACATAAGCAAAAAGTGACCAAAGCCAATGGCAATACATGAAACAGTGATTCCCAGACGGGAATGCTGGGGTCTGTTTCATTGAAGTGTACCTTGAGATCATAGGCATGCCCTATTCGTAGGGCACATTTTTGTTTTGTTTCTAAGGTAATTTTTAGTGTGTTTGGAAACGTATCACGGATGTGATTTTTCACGTCCGAGTTAGTGCCACATGTTGAAGCTTTTGGTGGTTCTTTTTTCACTTCCCGGTTCATGAATTGTTACTTGTAAAACAAGTTTCCAAACACATGGTTAGCTGAGGTTCATTTTTACTTTCCATCTCCAAAGCTGTAAATCAAAGAAGAAATATTTCTTTTTCGTATGTGGCATCAGTTAATTTGAATTTATTTTCCATTCCTTATCATTGCATGCCACTTCTCCTTCGTTCACACTTGCTTCAGTCGGGTATTTTTAAAATATTAACTAAAATAAATATTATAATTTTTGTATTATCATAATGCTGATTTACTATAACTTCTTTTTTCAATTTATCTGGTAAGAGTAAAGATTAGAAAGTAGTTACCTGTTATTAAAAACTATGGTTTGCCGTGTTTGGGAAGTGGGGTTGGAACTTTTTGGTCGTAGTTGTGATGGCTTGATTATGGGAAATGTGTTTCTGTTTTGAAATTTTTGTTGTATTAGTTTGGTTATATGATAGGAATCTATAAGTAAGATAAATATAAACATAGATATTCTTTGTTCATTGTTGATGTATAAAAAAAGAGTTTACTTGTTTATTTCAAGAGATGCCAACAACTAAATTATGATCCTACAAGCATCCAATCTTACAGAATTAAATCACAAACTAAATATCTTTAATATTGAAGTTGTTATAATTTAACACACTTCAATATCTTTAGCTTTTATTGCAGTTTTGAGTGGAAACAAATCGTTCCCGAAGACTATAAAAAATCTATTAATACAAATATATTCTTCCAAAATCTTATTTAATTAAATGGGAACTTAAAAATATTTATTTTACTGTGATTTAATGTTTCTAATTCTGATAAACGTAATTTACAGAATATATACACACTTTAAATTTGAGTTTTCAATATATTACTATAAAATGTAACGTTATTATTTTTTGCGGCTGGAAAATTTGTATTATTTGTATTATTTTTTTACTCAGTATAAAAATGTAAACAGATGAAATTATCTATCTATCTATTTATCTATATATATATATATATATATATATATATATTAAATAAAAAAATTTAGATAAGCATACATTGAAATTAAATCTTTTTTCAAATAATTATATACTATAATCTCCACATAAAATACAAATATATTACTACGTATTAAGAAAATATAGGTTAAAAAAAGTTATCCTTTCGTAAGATTAGGCTCAATGGCATATACCAATATTTTATATGATACATAAAGAATATTTTTTATAATCTATTTTATTACAAAAAAGTAAAAAAAAAAATGTATAAATATTAATAAAAACAAGTAATGCTGAACCCGTATTACGTAATCATTAAGCTATTACAAATAGTATGAGATTTTATCAGAATAATATTTATTATTTGAAAATTGACAATGATGATAATTAAATAATTAAAAATATAGTAACTGTGATTGTTGTTTTGTTGATAGGAATCAACTATATAGGTTATCTATTATGGTCAATGTTACATGGAAATCTTTTTCTTAACTTTTCTTTCATATTTATTTGAAATTGAATGTATATTAAAATTTAACAGTACACATATATATATTTTGAATTTTCTATCATTATTTAAAAATGAGGTTTAAATAATTTTTTTCATTGAAGGATATCATACAAAAATACATTTATGTACTAAAAATAGAAGGTGCAAAAGTAATAAAAAAATATAAATTATCTACACATAATAAAAATAGTAAAAAAACTGAATTATACTTTTTATTTAAAATTAAATTATGTTTTATTAAAAGTTTCTTTTTCAGTTTCGAAATTTATAGTTATTGTTTTATCTAACTATCGATTGAATCGTATGTATCTACTATTTGATGACTTTATAAAAAAAAGTATCACTCACACTAATAATTTAGTAAAAGAAATCCACAATTAAATATAAAATATTATTATATTTTAACTTGAATAGTATCCATTAACAAATTACTTGAATAAACCAACTATTAATAGAATTTAAAAAGTTAAAATAAAATAATAAATTATGATTAAAAAATATAAGGGTACTTCTTATATTTATATTAATATTATTGTTGTTACTATTTAAATTTAAATATTTAATATTTGATATTAAAATATTATTCTTAATATGATTGGAATAGATGAAAATTATAAAGGGTGGGTTTTGTGCATGAGAAATGGGTGACCACTCTCTTCTCATCACTCACTAATCACTATCCAATCCATGTCGGTTTGTGCTTTCCATGAAGGTGCAGTGCAACCTCCCTCATTATTCCACAAAAAAAAAGTTTCTTTTTTGTTCATATATAATCCATATAAATAATTTATTTTGGCAAAAGTTGTAATTTTTAATTGAGTTTAAAAAACCAAGTTGGTAGTATTTTGAAATAGACTAATCCAACCATGTTACAAATGAATGCTGCAGTTTTATAAAAAAGAAAAAAAAGGTTGTCGGTCAAATAAGATATATATGCTTCATTTTTTTGTTCTCCTTCTCTCATTCTCACTAAATCACATCCTTCAGTAAAAAAAGAAATCACCATCTTTAACATTTGTTTTATATCAAACAAATAATTTTGAACATTCAAAGAGATGAATTTATCAGGTGGTTGTATTTCTAGTTGAAGGGTTTGTGACACATCTCAAGTGACATGTTGAGAAGAAATGGCTTAAATTGTTCATGTTAGATGTTTCACATTTGAACTTTCAAACAAAATAATATTGTAGCATATTAATTACCTGAGTTAGATAAAACTAGAATGAATAATATTCATAGATGTTTTATTTGGACTATGCTTATATTGTATTATGGATATGTTAACTAAAATGCTTATTTATTATTATGAATTCCACTAGTCAACATACATAACATAGTCCAAATAATGCTCATCCCATGGATTGTATCTATGAATAAGTAAAAGATAAAATTATCTTTTATGTTTATCTTGTTCTATGTAAAAGATTTTTTGAAATATATTTCCAATTTTTTTCATGTTAAAAATATTTTTAAATTAAATTAAAAAATTACACTATTCAAATTTTCTTTTTACATGAAAAATACTTTGAATGACATAATTTATTTATTTTTATATAAAAATAACTTTTAAATTATACAATCTGAAATTATTTTTAAAAAAATATTTTTAAATTATGTAATTTAAAAAGTAAAATAAAGTAATTTTTTTAATTATATAATTTAGAAAATAATTTTAACTTTCCTTCTTATAATCTTATTTCAAATTATATAATTTTAAATTTTACAATTTAAAAAAGTTTAAAAAAAAAAATTAAATTTATGAAAGGGAAGAAAGAAAAAAATGGGATGCATAAGGAAATTGAAGTTAAAAAGTTGAATTGAAGTGGGTGTCACTTTTTCAAAGACTAAACTAATTTGATTGAATTTTTTTGAATCCAATATCACATAGAAACAATATAGCACCATAGGTTCTTTCATTGCCACCCTTGAATATTAAATGAGGTGATTCCCCACTTTTTGACAAATAAGTGACCTACACAATTTTGTGTTATTGGAGCATCTTAGACATGGAAAAGCTCACAATTGTGGTGACTAGTGTGTCACTTTGGCATTATCTATCCCCTTCAATCCCTTTTCCCATGTTTCTCTCTTCTTTCCAAGTTCCCCTTTTCTTCCATTAATCAACATCTCCATGCCATTACCCATTAACAAAAAACTTTATAAGCAATATGACTCTCTTTAACTTTAATTTCTTCATCTAATTCTTCTTCCATGTTTTTTCAAAAGATTCCAAAAGCAACTCCCAAACTTTTGGTTTTTATAGAATTTGCAAAGGGAAAGATACCCAAAAAGAAGCACTCAAAATCATAAAATTGCACAAGAGATAAGATTTCTTTGTGCCTTATAGATACCAACTTTCATTCTCAAAGCCCTTCTTTAAATTCAAAATCTTCATTTTAAAAAAAAATTGTAATTAACTTAGAATGGATGCTTTGTGCCAAAATGGGGACAAGTGAGAGAAAATTCAGAAGTTTGAGATGCTTTTGAATATTTCCATGGAAAGACAAACACGTGAAGGCACATCTCTAAGCATGTGAGTTCAAACCAATACGCAGAAGCAAAGGGAAAAAGTCAGAAAGATGAAACACATGGAAGAGTAACGTGTGCTGTTTAACTTTTTCTAACTTACTATATTAACCATTCTTTTTTCCTAATTACCATGCTAAATCACATTTTAATTCTTTCACATCTATAAAAACAATTTCTTAACTTTTATAGAACTTTCTTAAACATCGTACTAATAATGTTTTTTTTAGTACTTGCCTTTTTACACTGATTTGCATAGCCATTAAACTTTTTTTTTTTACATTTTATGTACCAATCTTATTTATTACAGGGTTAAATATGTTTTTAGTCTTTAAATTATTTGTCAAAATTATGTTTTGTCCTTAAGCAAACTTTGGATTTATTTCATCTTTATGATTGACTGTAAACAATCTTTAATGAAGTGTCAGAATTTTTTTTTATCTCTTTATTTTCTTTTTTCATAATTTCATACTTCACTATCATCCGTCTCTTAAGCTTCTTTCAATTTTTTTTCATCCATTTATTTTTATTTTCTTCTGCTTAAATATATTTTTATTTGTCATCGATGATTATTTACACTTGTTTATAAAGTATAAGGATGAAATAAGTTCAAAGTTTGCCCTAGAGACAAAATACAATTTTGACAAATACTTCAGGAACTAAAAACATATTTAACCGATTATTAAAAACTATACATTTTTTATTGAATAAAATATTAAACATTTTGTATTTTTTTTTAAAAAATCAATAAAAAACATGTGAAAATATGTCGTTAGAATGTTTATTAGCAATAATACATCGTTATTTCAAATCAAATCAAACTAAAATATTTTGAATATGATTTTCAGTGTAAATTTTATGAAAAAAAAATTACTAAAGGGATAGATTTTACTAAACATACTAATCTAAGTTTTTTAAAAAAAATTAGTTGTGAATGAAATGAATAAATATTTTATAAGAATAAGAAATTGTGTTAATTGGAAATGGTTGGACCAAAGTGAAGTCTCTACCATTAAAAGTTTGAGCTTATTGGTTGGTTATATCAAATTGTTTCAACCTTCAAGCTTTTTTATTAATATATTTTGTGACTATGACATTGTAAACTTGTTCTATCATACAAAAATAAAATAATGTGTAACAACCTTTGCTAATTGATGTGATGCACTAGCTAGTTAAGTACCAATTAAAATATAATACTTTGAATTGAGTAGTTGAATCATGTGATGTTATTTTGATAATTATGTATATTAAATTTTAGAACATTGATAGATTTTGTATTCTATCACATAAAAAGTAGGGATGATATTTAATCACAAATTATCAAGTGTAATAAGTTTATTCAATTTTAGAATGATGCTCTTAAAGTTATATTAACGGTGATTTTATAATTAAATTAAATAATAATAATATAGGGGATTTTTGTAAATTGTAATATGTTTCACGTTTTTTTAAGTTTTTATTTAAAATTTTTAATCCTTTAAAAATAATAAAAATCCGCTAATTTAACATTTTAAATATTAGTTTTCTTAACTTCAAAGAGGAATTAATGTATAAAAAAATAAAGAAAACTCGTCATATCTCGTGAAAATTACATTTATTTATAATTTATCATTTATTTTATTTTTGTCTAATTTCTTCATCTAAATAATAATTATGCACGTCTCGTGAATCACCATATGTTTAACGTGTTCCATAAATTATTCTCGCGTTAGAATCTTTCTATAAATCACCATTGTTATTAGTTTTTCACTTTTAAAAGAAAAAAAATTGTTAATATTATTCTTAGTGAATTATCTCAAAATGTTGCATATATTCTTTCAACCACTATCTAATATTTTTAGCATCTTTAAGGTTTAAAATTTTTGATACTTCTATAATGCATTCATGTACATTAAGAGAAAAAATTATATAAATTATTTTTAATCTCATTACAGTAAACTTTTTGAATGGATTTAATTGGTTGGATTATTCCTTATTAATGAATCTAATACCTCATTTAACTCAATTTAATACGATTTACCAATTTATTGAATCAATGAATTATATTGGATTAATTTATTAAGTTGAGATTTATTTTTATCCTTTTTCTATAGTACAAAAATGAGTTATTATATTATTATTATACTTTATTTTTGTTTTTTTAAAATTAACATGTTTTTTCACACATTTTGACAATTATTTATGAAGTTTGAATGGTTATAGTTATATGTCTTTTTCAGTTCTTCTCATAGGACAATTTTTACCCATTAAAATTTGAAAGGAAAAGTAAATATTTAGAAAGAAAAAAAGAGTTTTTTTTTAAGTTTTAAATTTAAAACCATATTTGATATTAAAAAAATGTGGTTGTTTTGTTATGGTTGAATCATTATCTTTAGTAAAAGAAAGACCCAAAGTAATAATGGAGAATCTAATAACTTTTTTTTTCTATTTTAAATAGAATTTAATTTTAAACCACTTCATTGCTTTACATTAATAATTATTACCAACGTTAAAATTTCAGATACATGTATAAACAAATAAAACCCAAATAAAAGATATTTTCTAACCACTCACATTTACTATTCAATTAACTTAATTATTATAATGATTAACATTAATAAAATTCACTATATTATAATACAAAAGTATTAGATTAAAGTTATGCTTAGTTGTTTATTCTTTTCACAATTTTTAAGTTTCAGGTCTTCAGAAGTTATAGTCAAAATCACAAGTTAAACCTACTAACGAATCTGATCCAATTTGAGAATACATAATTTAAAGATTTATTATTAAAAAAAGGTGATAATTTACAAGAATTTTCAAACAATTTAACACATTTTACGAATGCAACATTTTTTTGGAAAAATGTATAAATTATATATTAGTTTAAACTTTTCCAAAACTGTTTATTATTAATAAATTTCAATCATATAAAAAAAATATTCTATATATAAATTTTGTTTTAAGTAAAACATTATTAGTTTCAATTATTTTTTGTAATGAAAATGTTATTTACTTAACACATTAATGAAGCTACATGATCACATTATATAACATGAATTCTTATTTGATGGTATGGTTGAGCTATGAATGAAATTTGACATTTGAGGTTGTGACATTAATTTGATTGGGTGATAGGTGGAAGAGTCTTGGCCACAAGAGAAAAAGAAAAAGAAAATTGGTCACAATCTTGGTGATATGATAATAGAAATGTGTTTGAGATGAATAAGAAAGATGATTAGGGTTGGCACTTTGGTGGACACATGTCACACCTTAATGTTCTTTCCAATTCACTACAACTAACTAATAACAATATCTTTTAAACACTTCTTTTCACTATGTTTTTATATAACTTTATTTATTTTTTCAATTTTTATAAACCTACTTTGATTTTTAGCCTCTATATTTTAACTTATATGTGATTTTATTTCTCTTACTTTTTATTTTTAATTACTTCCATTTTGTTCTTGTAATTTTAAAATTATTTGAATTCTTGAAGTTCATCATCCCATAATTAAGAAAAATGTTATGAGGTGCAATCCATTATTGGTTAGTATATACAATAATCATATAAAAATAAAAATAAAATAAAAACGACATTTTCTACTTCTGATATGTTTTGTTTAAATGTTGAATGTATTTTTTTTTTGTGAATTTATGTAAATAAAAAATGTGTTACATTTTTGTTATATATATATATATATATATATATATATATATATTGGATAAAAAATTAAAACGAAGAACCAAGATTAAGCAATTGAAAAAAATTAAGGAAATTAAATATAGGCAATTAAAACTATGAAAACTAAAAAGCGCAAAAATGAAGTATGCTAAAAATAAATCATTTTTTAATATAATTTAAAAAATAAACTACCCTTGTAAGATTCTAAAAGTTATTATAAAAAAAATCACATATTTATATATATTATTATTCAAAATAAATATAAATAATCAAATTATATCTTCCAAACTTTTACATACATTTATTGATGTATAATATAATTATAGTACTTTCTAGTATAAACAATAAAAATAAAATAAATTATTTAAAATTAAAAGATGATAATATAATAAAATAGTTCTATTCAATTTTATTATAATAATAAAATCACATTTCATTTATATTAGAATATATCAATGAATAATAAATCATTGTACACAAAGGACAATATCAAATTCAATACATGACACTCATCTTATGAAAGATCTATATTAAGGAAGTTTTATCATAAACTAACACTTAATTTGATCCCGAATTTAAATCAACAAAGAACCTAATAGTCAAGTATCAAAAAATAAGTTTAGGACAATATAAGTTGGACATCTACACATGTCGCTCTGTGCAAGAACTCTTTCTCTACTTCTCATCACCTGATATCTTAGTTTATAGACTGTAAGTGAAATGAAGCAAGAGATCTCTCTCATATTATAAGTTATTATACTTAATTCACAAAATAATTGATGGTCCACGTATCCTAAATTTGTAACCTTATATTTCATATACACATATAATTCAAATCATACAATCACAATATTAGTTAATTCTCACAAACTATCTACTTACAACTATTGAAGATATCAAGTCATACCAATTTTCACTCAATTAATCAAGTTATAGTATAACTTATAAAAATCTAAGATAATAATGTACAACTCTACTCCAAGTTCTAAAAAAGACATTTGTTTAACTTAAAAGCTCAAAAATCGCAACAACACCAACTCCAATTAAAATTGTCAGTTTGACATTTACTTACTAAAACAATCATAACTATGGTTATAAACATCATTTTTAAGTGATTTCAAAGTCATTGTAAATATAACATATGATATGAGACTACAACTTTTATGAAAATCACTTAGCCTTAATCTAAAAGCCCTAATCCGTTTAACATCTACAAATCTATTAAGTGGACATGAGAAAAGATTTTTTTCGCTTGCTCCCGAGTTTGAATTCGCTAAGTGAAATTTTTATCCACTAAGCAAATTTAAGCCTGAGAGTAATGTTGGCTCTATGGATGAAATCTCTTGAGCAAAATTTCTAAGCGCTTTGTAAAATTATACTGAGTTTGTCATTTTACAGAGTCTCTACAACTAATTCCAAACTTCAACAAATCATTCTTTTAAACAAAACACATTTCTAACAAGTTTCAAATGCTTAACTTTAACTACCCGTAACATTATTTTCACCTTCACATCAACCATCCAATTTTGAATACAAAACTAAATGTTCATTTCTAAGCAAATTCAAGAATGAAATAACATCAAATTTTAATCATACCATTCAATCATACACCTTTAAACAAAACAATAAATTTCAAGGTGAGTTTATCACACCCAATTTCAATTGTTATAATGTAATTAACATTTATCACCGTCTAACACTAATATCACAACTTTCATCCTCCACAACAACAACAACGCTCAAACAGTGACTTTAATTTTAAACGAAGAACACTATCATTTAGGATAATTTTCCTTGCCCAAACCATATCTTGTGATTTGAACAAGAGACGTCAAATTAATTCTCTCTCCTCAACAACTCCTATTATTCAAAGGATGTGTATCATTGGTGATGTGATTAAGTTTTATAATAGATTTTAGAACTTAGTTTTTTGTTTCACTAAGTTAGGTCATTCAAACACTACTTGGATCCTTGAGCAATGAGAAAATCAATGTTGGCTCTCTATACTAGAAATATGGACACTTAAACATTAGTTATTAACTAAAGTGAGAAAAATGTCACATAAATTTCTTCTCCTCCTTAATTATAATAGAAGGTTATAAGATGCTCAAGTGATATATGTTATCACTTAAAAGAGAACCTTGTCCTTTAAGCAACATACTCAACACTCAAATATCATTCCATTGTTTACTTTAACTTTGTTTTTAAAATTATAGTTATTGATAATTGATTGAATAATAATGATTGTATTACTTATAATTGTGATGTGAAGTGTTCTAAATTACTAAACATAATCACATGGGATGATCCCATTTGAAATTAACTTCGTATAGATATTGAGATGTTTATAAGTAATAATAAAAGTAATATTAACATAGTGAATATATGTCTTGTGTAACTTGTATCTATTGAGTAATTGGTGTATTTATTATATAAATACTAAGTTAAGAGATTAAATGATATTTCTTGTTATATATTAAGGTATATAAATAAAGATATAACATAGTAAAAAAATGATAAAGAGGATAATAAGTAATGATAAAGGATATATTATTAAATAAAATAAATGAGATATTATGAGAAATATTAATATTTAAGTTTTAGTTTTATATTAATATTTTAAAACTCTCAATCATTATATTTTTTTAATTGATAAGAAGGATAACATTTACTAAGCTCGACATATGAATTTTTCATATATTATTATCTTTTATTATATATTTAATTACTTTATTTTGTGAATTTTCTATCATCATGATTTAACAGGTAAGTAAATAATTTTGTTGAAATAATATATATGAAGATATTATATGATATATAATTTATACATATATATATATATATATATATATATTTCTAATCTTTTGATCTTAGGATATTTGATTAGGTGATAACTACATATACGAATATGAGAATATGTTATGCAACTTTGTATTTTATGTTTTACTTATAATACTTACGTCATTATAAGAGAATTTTTTCAACTTAATTAAATAATATCGTAATAACTTTAAAAAAATAGTTCAAATTTAATTTAAATGTGAACTAACCCAAATTCCTAATAAATGTATCTAAAATTGAGTTTATACTTTTTCTGTAATAGATCAAGTTACACTTAATTGACATAAAAGATTATTACCGTTTTATAATTGGTCAATCTCACATTTAATAATAAACAATATAAACGTGAAAGTGTAGAAAGATTGGTAAAAGGGGCCAATAAGGTGAATTCAAATTCAAAGAAATATAAAATCAATATACATTGACATGTTTAATATTTTTTTTATTTTAATTATTTTTAAAACATTTATGAAATTGATAGAGATAAGTGATTTATGAATTTTTATAAATAACCTCAAATAAACACATTAAATCAAAACTAACATACGAAAAATAAGGAATGATATATTTAATTAAAAAAAAGGTTTATTAAAGACTTAAAAAATTACATTCAGATTCATCAATTTAAGTTTAATTACATTCTGTTTCCCTCTATTTGCACAACTTAATAAATAAGAATTTATTTCAAGCATAAACTTTTTGAATTATTAAGGACGTGGATTAACTCATTCAATATTATTTAAGTTTAATGAAGAGTCCCTCGTGTTTAATCAATCAATACTCTCTCATTCAAACCTTAAATATACAATTAATTCAAATATTTAGAATTTATTGTTCATAAGGAAATATGATTATCTCTTGCTTAAAAAATATGAAATTCAGAGGGAAAAAGGCATATGTTTTAAAAAAAGTTGTGTTAACAAAGGAGTTACACAGTATTAAAAATTATAATATTATGTAAATTGAGAAAATTTGAGAATTAAAAAAAATAGAAAGATATTAGATAAACTTAATTCATATTTAAGATATTCCAATCTAATTTGTCTAAAATAATTACCTTTATTTGTATATTGTGTATTGAGTAAGACAAGTTTTTCTGAAATATATTAATATGATTTTAGGCTCAATTAGTATGTACGAATATCTCTCTGGAGATAAATGAAAAAACATAAATTACTGAAAAATTATAGAATTTTAGTACTTTTTTTTTCTCTACATATATTGTTTAAGGCAATCTAGTTGGAAATATTATAAAAGAAATTATGTAAACATTGCTTGAAGTAGAATTTTAAATCTCAGTTTACCATGCAAGAAACTAACCTCTTATATCACAACCCTACATTTATTGAATGCCAAATTATATTAAATTTTTTTATATTCTTATATTAATTTTTTTTCTATTTTTTCCTCTTCACTTTTCAATAATTTATTATATTTATAGTTTTTTTTATCATTTTTAATCACTTCGTTTATTACATTTATAAACTTTCTTTACATATGTTTTTAAAAAAATTATCAGATAGTTTATTACTATAATAGTTCCCACTAATATTTACAGGTCAAGTAATGAAATATTATTAATTTTTAATTATAACATAAAAATTACCTAAACCGTAGACATAACAAAAAAACCTATTACATTTATTTCGGTTATTCTTCCTTTTACCCCCAAATTTGAAAGTTTGAGGTGTGCCTCAAATTATTAAAGTCTTTGAATGTAAAGTGAGAGGTTATTTATTAGGAAAGAAAAATATTTTTTTCTTTGGGCAACAATTTCAAAATTCCTCATCTTTCGGTTGTTGGTCATTTGATTTTAACAGTTTTGTCACTTTTTTCTTTGTTTTGTTGACCACTCACTTCCTTTCCTATATAGGAAGCTGCAACATACATACATAGTACAAACTCACCTCCAAGTTCCATGCTTTTGTGCTTTGCACAGGGGCCAGAGGAGGTGGACGAAAAAAGCTATAATTTTTAGAGGGATTACCACCCTTACACCTTCTGCCAAACCAAACCCACTTTTTCTGTCTTCAAGCCACGATTGGTAAATCAGTTTAAATTTTTTGTGGGGTAGCAATAATTATACCTTCTTGGGGTGTCTTAAAAGGATCTGGGGTTAGCAGATTTTCCCTGCAAATTTCTCAGCCACTTTGGATTGGCTTCTGAATTTTGGTTTTGCAGTGCTGAGAGCTGAACGAGATGGATGGTGGAAATCAAGAGGCTGTCAAGCAGTTGCAGTCCCTGATGGAAAATGGTGTGCATCAATTGCTTGAAACTCAGATTGCATTCTTCTGTGATCTTTTCTCATCACTCACAGAAGTTCCTTTTTTTTTATGTGTGTGACTCTTGTTGCAGTGGATGAGCAGCTGAAGAACACATTCCGGGTTTGGCTTTTTATTTTCTTTTCTTTGCTTGATCTTGGGTGTTGGGAACGGTACCTGGAAAAATAGCGAATAGAAGTTGTGATTTGTGATCTGGAACCTGATTTGATAATAAAAGAATCAACACTTTTTTTTAATTCACCCTAGATTATGAGGAGGGAACAAGATGAATATTTTTTTATTACGAAAGTTAAACTTTGCTTCCAAATTGATCTGGATCACTGTTACCTTGCGGTTGTTGGGAATTTTATGTGGGCTAGCTTATACCTTAGTGTTAAGGATGTTTTGAGGATTAACTTGAAAACTCAGTAAGATTGATTTTTTCATGTTTGAGGAACAGTCTTCAAGAGAATCATACTGGATTTAATGATTATTCAACCAAAAATAACGATTTGAGTGTATTCTTGGCCTATTATTTGCTAAATCTCTACATTTTTTTATGCTATTTGACTATCTTGGTTACGTGGTTTTGTTCTAACTAGTGAGAGTTGGTGATTTTTTCTGAAATCTTTCTCTTTATGGTTCAGAACATGCACCAAGATTATCCAGCAGAAACATTAATGCGGTTTCTCAAAGCAAGGGATTGGAATGTTCCCAAAGCCCATAAAATGGTTAGTAAGATCTATTATGTTTGATTAAGAAAATTAGTTGGAATTTAGCCTTGTTGATTGCTCTTAGCATTACACTTCAGTCTTGATCTTGTCTTTTTAGATGTATATGCTGACAATTTAAACTGTTACAGTTAATTGATTGTTTGAACTGGAGAGTGGAAAATGAGATAGACAAAGTTTTAACGGTGAGTTCCTTGATTTGGCTGTTTTTTCATGAATTTCTGTTTTGTGGTTATCTTTTCACAAGCCTTCATTGGTACACCTCATGATACTGAAAAATCTTGCATCCATGATTTAAGGAAGTCCAAATATTCGACAAAAACCTCATTTACCATTTATGTTGAGTTTGGTCATTTGAGCTAATTGTAAGTATGTATTACATTTCTTCAATCAGATCATAATGGTGCTGCATTGTTATATTTGTCTATTTTGTGTAACAGAAGCCTATACCTGCGGATTTGTATAGAGGCATACGGGATTCTCAACTCCTAGGAATGTCTGGTTACTCAAAGGAGGTACTATTTTTTAGTTAGATCTTATAAGAGCTTTTCATCTATGATATGAATTTAAGTTTAGTTTCACCCTTCCCTGCCTTCTCCCTGCATTGTCGATATTATTTTTATGATAAGAAATCAGAATAGGCATCTTTCGAAACAGTCTGAGAAGTTATTTCTATTTTTTTTTTCATTTTTGATTGAATTTTTTCAGGGTCTACCAGTCATTGCTGTTGGTGTTGGACTCAGTACATATGATAAAGCTTCTGTAAGAATCATACACCGCCATTTTTCATCTTAATAGTGTGTTTAGATAGAATTTTAAGAACAAAGTTCATTTTTATAGAAAATTTCAAACGCTTTATGATAAAATGTTATTTGAATAAAAAAAATTCAATAGAAATTAAAATTCTAGAATTATGAGTAATTGGAATACTCAAAACTAGAGAATTTCAAATTTCACCTAAATTCTTCGTGTTCTCAGATTCATATTTTCTCCTCAATTACATGGTTGGGTGTACTATTTTTCCTTTGATGTCAACTGGGTTGTTTTATTGATATTGATGGGTTATTTTTTCATTTACATTATTGGGATTATCTTTTGTTTTTTTCAGACCATTATTGTTTCTTGGTTGTGTTAGAGTTTTTTCAGACAGACGTGAATTTTTTTTTTCCTGTCGTGCTTATTTTTTTTGTTCATGTCTGCAGTAATTATTTTTTTTTTCATGGACACCAATGTTATTATTTATTAATAATTTGTTAGGATTTTTTTTTCTAATGTTGATTTTTTTATTGCCAGTGTCAGTTAAGAGGATTTTTAAGCCTACATCAATAAAATAATTATAATCGACATCAACTAAACATTCATGTCAATCAAGAAAAAACTTTGTTGGTGTTAGTTAAAAAAAATGTTGACATATTTTCACCAAAAAATAAAATCAACTAGATTGACATAGTATTAATACTTTTTAATTATTACCAATTGTTTGACATTTAAATAAATTTTTTACATTTTGTGACAATTGAAATACTTAGAAAAAATTTAAATTAAATAAATTTAAATTTTTTTATTCAAACAAAATATTGGAAAATGAAATAATTTAAATTGAATGTGAAATTGTGAATTCCCGAGGTAAAAATTTACAATATGATATATGAACTGCACAAATCCTTGACTTGATGTCCGTTTTTTATCCTGAAAACTTTTCAATTTCTTAGAAGCTCATGACACCTCGAGGTTTTTTCACCAGATATTGATAATTGCACTACTCTACATGAATGCTTCACTGTTCAGTATTGAGGCATAAACTTCCTTGGATTATCTATTTGATATTAAATGGCCAATTCGTTTTTTTTTTTCAGGACAAATACTATATACAATCACACATTCAAATTAATGAATATAGGGATCGAGTGATCTTGGTGAGTATCTTGAACTGTTCAGTTAATCTTTTAGAAATTCTCTGATTCCGTGGTTGCTGATTTGAAAATTTTAATTTAGCCAACAGCTACGAGGAAGCATGAACGATACATTGGCACCTGTCTGAAAGTCTTGGATATGACTGGTTTAAAGTTTTCAGCCCTGAACCAATTGAGGGTATGCAAAAAATTTGGAAAAAACAGTTTCATCCCCTTTCTTCTCTTCTCTTAGTTGACAGTTTCTGTTCAATCACGTTCTGCAGTTGTTGACTGCTATATCTACAATAGATGACTTGAACTACCCGGAAAAGACAGACACATACTATATTGTTAATGCACCATACGTATTCTCCGCATGTTGGAAGGTTTGTGAATGTCTTTGAAGAGTTTGGAATGCTTCACTTTCATCCTTAATTTTTCATAAACATAATTCAAAGTCCAAAGATTAACAGCTGAAATCCTTTTCCTTCAATAATATTTATAAGGTTGTAAAGCCTCTTTTGCAAGAAAGAACAAGGAGGAAAATCCAGGTGCTGCCAGGTTGTGGGAAGGAGGAATTACTGAAGGTAAACATTAACATAATCTTCAAATATCTGCTTGGGCTCTCATAGTATCCATCTGTGCTATGTATATGAGTTTAGCTGTTGGTTCTCTTGACTAATTAAAGTAACATTAATGAAAATAAGTGCAACAGATACATTTGGCTTCAGGTCTAGATCTAATTTATATCAGTTATCATTTTAATGTTGTTACACTAATCCTGATTACAGTATCATCATGCTTGTGGATTTTTTTGCTAGTTTCTAATTCAATGCTTCAAATTACTATTCTAATGATGCTAATATTTAATTTTAACTTGTCATTTTAAGTCATAAGAAACAAGATTTCATCAGTTTTCTTTATAATTGGTTAGGCAAGATAAGATTTGCAAGATGTGTCTTAGAAAGTGGATTTAGTCCTAATTCAATCTTATAAAATTGGCTTGTAAAGTTACTTGAATACTATAATTTAGTCTTATCTCTTATCTTAAGTGGAATCTCCAACATATACAGTATCCTTATTCTCTACTAGGGCATCATTGAGGACGTTCTATATCAAATATTTCATATTGCTCCATCCTTATAATTATTGTTGTCGTTAAGAATCTTCCCTCTCTCATGGTGCTGTTTGAATTTCATCGTGATAGTTGAAAACGAACATAGCCTAATCAAGTTAATTGTGTCTTCCTAGATTTGTTACAATCAGAAGATTTTGACCTACTCGAGTTCTTTTGAAACTTGTAGGTAATGGACTATGCATCCCTCCCACACTTCTGCAGAAAAGAAGATTCCAAGTCATCCAAACATAATGCATCAGGAAACACTGAAAATTGTTTCTCCTTCAATCATGTTTTCCACCAACAACACTACAATCACATCAAGCATCAAGCTATGATTATGGAGTCAATCTCACCACCAATCAGACAAGGGTCCTTCTATGTTGACATACCAGAGCCAGACCCGGATGATGCCAAAATAGCCAAAACCATAGAAACTGAGTTCCACAAATTGGAGAATCAGAAAAAGGGCTTTACCAACTCACGAAATGGTGTGACAGTCAATGGCCATCGAAATACAAGCTACTAAAGCTAGTAAATTGGTGTTTTTGGCCTCACCTGAGCCATTTTTATTTGTTGATTACTTTATGGTCCCTTTTGGATAAGGATGGTTATACTTGTTCTTTATGAGGTTATACTTATACCCGGTTATTAGAGATGTGACATTGGATATGCATCAACTCGATGCAAAATTAATCAGACATACCTTAATCTAATTTCTATAACCACCTTGGGATGATGAGCATATGATATGTGTTCAATATAGAAAAGATGTCATCATGCCTGCTAACATTCCTATGACTGTCTTGGTACATTGTTACCTGTCATCATTATTTGAACTCAATAGCTTTACTCCAAGGTATAGAACCATCTTCAAAACGTTTTTGAAGGTTGCTACAAGTGCTAAAAGTAAAGGAAATAATCATGCCACGAGATGTTAGAATTAAAAAGTTGTATTGCTAGAAGATTTGAATTTTTCTTTTGTTTGACTTTTATTGTATTTATAAGAAACTAATGAACCATGGTATGAGAAGAATCTTTTCTATGTGAAAGTACTAGTGATAATAACTCTCCATAATTTTAAAGTCTCACTCTAGTTAAGATGTTAGTGGTTAAGTTTAAGATGTTAGATGTTAAAGTTTCTTAATGATGTTATGGTTTAATAGAAAAGTTATGAACTATCTTATTTTTGGCCTTCAGAATTCGAATACATGATCAACCCCTTGACAACAAGGTGCAACTTTACCACACTAACATGCTATGCCATAGTTTTCCTAAGTTTGTTGTTAGTGAAAATACCAGCTTTAGATGGGAAATTTACTCTTCTAGTATAATATGTCATCGAAATTTTTACATCAAAGAAATTGCGTTTTTCATGAATGCCTTTGGTAAAAAAGAAGATTAATGAAAAAGTCATGCCTCCTTTACACGACTTAAGTGTAAAACAAAAAAAGTAAAAAAGTTGTATTCCCATATGAAACTCGTGTTTTCATACACGATTTTAATGTAATCCTGTAATTAATTGTTACTATTTCATACGATCTTATGTAAAATAAAGATCAATCATAAAGTCATCCTTAACTATGATGACTTATTTAGTGTGAAGTTATGTATTTTAATATGACTTTCATATTCATATAATATTTAAAAAATTTAACTATTATAATAATTTAAGTAAATTGTACTATAATGATAACTTTTGTACTTTAACATATATAACTATAGATAATTAATAGTTAATATAAAAAAACTTATCATATAAAACAAATTAACATAAGCGTGACCCAAAATAGATAAAACATGTTTACTTATATTTTGTTTAGTTTGAGAGCATGTAGCAGATTTATATCTATAGGTGAAAGCTTTTATAATCTTGAAAAAACTTTCACAATTTTATAACAAAAACACAACAAATTATTAAATTTATTCTATTTAAGTTATATAACATAACAAATAAACTCGAATGAGAAACTTACAGGTTTAATATATACTCTATGGTCAAAGATTCAAAGTGATATTTTTCTTATATAAATAATACAAAATAAGCATGAGAAATAATGATGAGCAGTGATTATTAATTGGTAATGATCCTACAAGTTCTAATAATATTAATATTTATTAAAGTTTAAATTAATTAACATTGATTTAAAATTATATACTTGCTCCAAAAAAAAGTTGAAAAATGTAGGTGGAGAAACTTACAAAAAGGGTAGTTTTTAGAAACTAAATATTAAAATGGAAATTTTTTTGAATGGGTTATATTTTAAGTTGAAGGGGTCAATTTGGTAGGTAACTCCATGTCATATAGATTGTTAAAGTTGAATTCTCTACTCCTTCCATACCATATAAGTGATTAAAATCATATTCACAAGTTTGATAAATAGTTAAAATAATATGATAACAAACCATTCAAAACTTATAGTACATCAGTAAATGTTTCTATGTTATGAATTTTCTAGAACTATCTAAACTATGTTAGTGAGGTTTAACTTTTTTTAGGTTAAGTTTAATCTAACTTTAAATCAAATCCAATTGAACTTAATTAGGTTAAGTTAAGTTACTAGGTTAGATACTTAAAAAAATTATTATTATTTAAAGAATACCTCAAAATAAATATTTTGTTGTAATTATAACGTACGAAAATACCAATAATATATATACAAATAATATTCATATGATAAAATATAAAATTATTTCTATAATAAAGTTATTAGATAAATATTATTATATGATTCACTTGAATTTGAAATTTACAAACTCTTTATTCAACCTAATTTTAATTGGATGTATTAAATAAAATTCCAATGATTGAACCCAATAACAAATTATAATTAGGATCAGGTTAAACTTGTTAGTCAAGCTAACAACTTTGAATTTGGTCACTATATAATACAAATTTCACTATTTAAATTAGTTATTTTTATATCACTTATAATGTAAAAATCGTACTAATTTTTTTCACAAGTTTTTCTTTTTAATTTTATAAGGTCAAATACTCATTTCATTTATCATACAGTGATAACAGTTATTTGGATAAATTTTCACAGACAATACCAATTGTATAACATGAAAATATTTTTTTTATTGTTAAAAATATGTAACTTAATTAGTTGTAGATGGTGTGTGATGTAAATTCTCTAATATATTATAAAAAAAACTATATTAATTAGGTTTATTTTGGTTTGTAATACCCACATGACATTCAATAAATCCATCTAGGTATATTATATAAATCAATCAATTTATAAAGTTTATCAGATTCAACCATCAATTTATGTTGGTGCTAGGGTTTTTAATAATAATTTATAAAGAAAATTAAATTAATTTTATTATATTCTTTTTATGCTTTACTATTGCATTTTTAATCTTAGTACTATAATTTTTTATGAGATGTGAAACAATTTTTTTACTTTGAAAAAAAAGTTTAAGAATAATACGATGTTGATTTGATTTTTTCCTTTTTTTCATGATACAAGAAAACGTTGATTTGTCAGTTGTTTTATAGATAATATGTAACTTGATTAAGCTAATAAGGGTTTTTTAAGGTTTCATCCTAAAAGAAAAAAAGCAATTATTTTTTCGCGATGAAAACAGAGTGCACTGAGTAACATTCTTTGTTCTTCCATCGCGAAATTAGGGTTCGGGACTTGTCTTCAATTTCCCAAATCCACCCAGCACCGCGCGCCATCTCGACCGAATTTTCTCTGAGACGCATCGCAATATTTCAGCAGTTTCGTTTTGGTGACCCGCGAAATCGAATCATATAGTGTGACAGGTGAGTTCTTCAAATTCAATTGGCAAAGCTGATTAATACAAGTATTTTTTGTCTTGAAAACGGAAAAAAAAATTATTTTTTGGAGTCGTAAGCAACTAGTATTTCATATGGGGTTGTAGGAAACTTGGAATTAGAGCAATGGCAGAAGATCTGGTGCTGGATACTGCAATCAGAGACTGGGTGTTGATCCCTCTCTCTGTGGTTATGGTTCTCATTGGTGTGTTGCGCTATTTTGTTTCCAAGCTTATGCACTCTTCACAAACCCCAGATGCCAAAATTGTTAAAGAGGGGTATGCTCTAGCTTTCTTCATTGCTCGATTATGTGTTTTTATTTTTCTTATTTTGATATCTAAGGGATGTTAATAAATTCAGGCAAGTGATAGTTAGAGCTCGGAATTTACGTGCTGGAGCGAATTTTATTCCTTCCAAGGCTTTTCGCGCACGCAAGATTTATTTTTGTAACGAGGTTTGTTTACTTATTTAGTTTATGTTCGGTTTTCCAGAAGGTTTTTTTGTTTAAGGGTGTGGTTCTTTGATTGGAAGAATGTTGTTGTTTCATCGTACTTATTCTTATACTCAAACCTTGTTTCAGTCGATAATTTACAAGTTAATTGAAGAATGAATTTCAAACTTGATGTTTCTAAATCAGCTCTAGAACTGTATAGTTAGAAGTTAATAACTGTGTCACGAGCGTTGTGTGGTATTTTAAATGATATTTCGTATGTACCTGACCATATCAACAATGAATTGATTTTTTTTGTATTTTCATTGAAGGAAAATGGTCTGCTGTTTGTCCCAAAGGGCCAGGGCCAGAATCCACAAGCACAGATGTTCTCTGATCCGAACATGGCCATGGATATGATGAAGAAAAACCTTTCAATGATCATACCCCAGGTGTTACAATTGGAGTTTGACAGTGCTCTAGCTTTAGATTTTGGATCATGCTCTTTCTTGTACTTTTTCCAATTGTTAGGAGATGCCTCACTGGGTTTACTTATGTTGTCTCCTATTTTTTGACAGACTCTTACATTTGCTTGGGTGAACTTCTTCTTTTCTGGATTTGTAGCAGGTAATTTTATTAGTGTAGTTGTTTCCTCGATTAGAATATTTCTTTGCGTGAATTCATATTCTTCAAAATGTGTTTGGTATTTTTTGCTTAAATATGTTTTTAGTTTATGAAATATGGTCTAATTTTGTTTTTTCTCCCTACAGTTTTTCTTACTTTTGGTACCTGTAGTTTTTTTCTTTAATTTTGCTCATTGTTATTTTCTTTTAATCCCTGTAATATATATATACGCACACATTACAAATATTTGATAGGGACTAAAAGCAAATAATCTACATATAGGACAAAAGATTAAAAAATGTATATTTTAGAGGGAACAAGATAAAATAACAAGGAAACCAAAAAAGAAACTTTACAGAGACTAAAAGTACAAAAATATTAGGGAACTTAAAGAAAAATTTGACCATATTCCAGGGCCCGAAACTATATTTAAGCCTTTTTTCTATCTACCATTTTAAAGTGCCAAGATGCAGGCTCTATTCTGTGAATAAGTTTACAACTTGTATCTTGTATTAGCACATACATGTGTTGACTTTGAGATGGTCATCTGCTTGGCGCAGTCTTGGATTCATTACTTTTATTATTTACCTCTTGAAAATGTTTGAAACATTCCTGCAGCCAAGATACCCTTTCCGTTGACACAGAGGTTTAGGTCGATGTTACAGAATGGAATAGACCTTAGCACAGTAGACGTCAGCTATGTCAGCAGCCGCTCTTGGTAATCTTCATTTTTATGGATCTTTTACTTGTTTCACTTTTACTCTGATTTAACTGTCAAAAGATTGCTTTTCAGGTACTTCCTCAATTTGTTTGGACTAAGAGGATTGTTTAGTCTCATCTTGGGTGAAGAAAATGGTTAGTTATGACTTCAAAGCTGAGCACCTTTATATGTACACTTGTCTTTAATTAATTTATTAATTTATTTTATGAATATAATCTCGGTATGTTATCATTTTCCCATTATAGCCAGGGATTTTGGTAGACAATAGTCCGAAGTTATGATGTCTATTTTTTATGCAGCTGTAGATGATACACAACGTATGATGCAAATGGGTGGATTTGGATTTGATCCTTCAAAGGTACAAATGAGTGGTCTTACTCTTGATTTTTCATAATTTTGAAGATCAATCATTGAAAATTATCGTGTATCCATGACTTGTTGACACCTCCCCCTTTAGTCCATGCCACGAGGTGAAAATGGTCATTTATTTTAGTAAGGACCTATGATGTAAATAACTTTTCCCCAAGAATTTGAGAAAGTTTACTTGAGCTTATAACATATAGTCTTTTTAGCTTATTTTAGCAAGTTTCTCGGTCAAGCTTAAGAGAACGCTCATTTGATAAGAACTTGTTGAATAAGTGCTGATTAGATATACAAAGTTGGGGTAGGATACACTTTGAGCTGGATTTGTGTTGTGGTATTGTCATTAATTTTGGACCATGAAAATGGGAAAATTGTAAAATAAAGTAAATGTGAGATATAGCATGTATGTTCTGACATGTATGTAATGAGTGAGACAAATGAATCGTAGTCTAGTCTCTGAGAAGTCTCTGACAAACTAATCTCAATCTTCTTTTGTCTATTTTTAATCTTGTTTTCAGGGCCTTAGTGCTGAGAAAGACAATCTCGACATAACACAGCATGACTGGGCCTTACCGAATTTTGAGCATCGTGCCGAAGCTGTGTTGAGGAAAGTCATCAGTTAACTGTGTTGTTGAATAGGAAAGCTTAATTGCTTGCATTAGCAGGGTACACTTACATTCTATTGTTGCTGTAGGAGCTGTTCCTTTTGCAGCAAAAGATTTAAAAGATCATGTTGAGACAATGAGTGTAGTTTTGAATCCGAACATTTTTCATTTTATTATCAGAAAACGCTGTCACGATTTTGTTGAAGCTAGAACTGGAATTATTAATTCTTGTTTATTTTTCTTAACGCTTGTGGCCATAAGTAAGAAGCCTGAAGTCTTGTAATGTGTCTTGTATTTTGTATGTCAGTTTTTATTTTCTTTTTTAAAGAGTAGTTTTATCTATAGGCTCCCTATATTTGCAGAGGAGGTAGATCAAGTTACTCTCTTGGTAATCCTAAGATAGTTATTTCTTATTTTTATTCTTTATTTTTACTTAATCTTACATTCAGAGGTGTGTTACTTGTTAAAGTAGCAGATTAAAGGAAAATGAATTATGATGATAAGGAATAATTTTTTTGTAGTTATTTTTATGATGTTAAGGAAAAATGAATTATGAAGATATGGAGTAATTTTTTTAAGGTTATTTTTTATAAGCAAAGGAAAATGATGGGTTAAAACAGAGGATAATGATTTTAAAATTAGTGAGATAATTATATTTAATTATACATAAATAGTAGACAGATGTAATTATACATGAAAAAAGACTTTGCCCCCTGTAATTAAGCAGTCAAAGTTTTCTTAAGAAAAAAACTTGGAAGTTTGATTTTCAAAACGAGAAATGTAGTGAATACATTAACCTTCATATAAAACCACTATATGGTGTTCTCACTGTTAAACTGCTACTATATCTTCTCAAACGAAGATTTTGTTTCAGTCTATATATTATTATTAGTTTTTAAGAGTAAATTACATTCTGTTTTCATGATGTGTTGAATTACACTTGTTTTTCTTTTTCTTTTATTCTCTTCTATTAAGATGACATGCATCACACTGTGGTCTATCTAATATAAATGAACATTTTTATAATTACATTTAATTCATAATGATTCCCAACGTGTTTAATCTAATTATCAGCCTTTATTTTATTTTATTTTTACCCTGAAAGATAAATTGAATATTTTAGAACAAATTTCAAAGTCAAATTGAAGTATTTAAAACTCTATTTTAGTTTCTAAATTAATAAAAATATGATGCTTAGAATTAGTTGATTGACAATATCAACACATTATTAATAATAAATTTATATACAAAATAAGAAAAAACAAAACTTCATTTTTTTAAGAAGAATCTTAAAATAAGTAATTGTTAAATAACTTTGAACTAAACCAGTTTAGACTAATTTGAACTCATTTTCCAAAAAAATTTCAGACCGATTTTATAGTTTCTTTAAACCGGTTTACCTGACCAGTTCATTGATTCGACCGATCGGTCCAACTTTCAAAACCAAAGAATAAAAAGAGTGAAATGAAACATGATAATTGGAACTCTGGTGCATTATGGACTATTTCATTGGCTTTGGTTCAACACAAACTTCTCTATTATTAACTTACAAATAACTTAGAAATCAGATTTTAGAAAAGTTAATTTTATGTATAAACTAACATCAAACACCAAAGTTAATTAGCTTTACATCAAGTTAATATAAATGTCACAGTTCAGTTAATATTTAGTTTAAACATTCCCAGACTAAGATTTCACGTATGTACGAGAAGCTAAGTGGTGAATTCCAAGTGCCTGAGCCTACAGTAGTTTTTGTTCCAGGAGCAGTCTACATTTCAGATACCCATTCCCCTGCATGTTTGAAACAAGGCACAAATTGAACATGCAACATAAGACATAACAAAGCTCAACTTATCTCATCCACTGCTAAACAACATTGCCATCAAATTGTTCACCTCATTCTTCTCAACTCACTGTTTGTAGCAGCTATAGGCTATGGCGACCGACACCGCGGCACAGACAACAGCAAGAGCAGCATAAGTGTCCTCTTGCTCCCAGCCGTCAAGCCATGTTGGCATGGAACTGAACTTGCGTGACACTCCTTTGCCCTTGTTTATCCGACAAATCACATTCACATTCTCCTTGCTCTTATGATCATCAGCTGAAACCTCTCTCCTTTCCTCCAACACATCATTCTGACAGCAACAAGAGTCTTCATTGTCCTGGCAACAGCTCTCTCCGTCTGTTTGACAGCGGCCAGCCACCGTGTTTCCTTCTAAATTTCTTGCACTATTCAGCTGAAGCCTTTGTTCTTGCTTTTTCTTCTGTTCATCTTCTGATAAACCTATTTGACCCCTGATGCCAAAATCAAAACATGTTTCTGATCATCATACTATGTGCATTTTATACTTTAGGCTAACCTTTGTGTTCATTTTTTGGTTCCTAGAAGATTTTGTTCTAGAAGTTTTAGTCCCTAATATTATTACTCCTTACAAAATTGTAAGTCTTTGATACAGGTCTATTATTTAAGAATGTTCTCCAATATACTTTTACAGGGGCAAGACTCATAAAATAGTTATCTTACAGACACCAAAATCATACACAAGTCAATATACTTCTTCTAACCCAAAACTAAAATAAGTTGAACAAAACACGCTAAATTTCTAAATGACAAATAATCTCAAATAAAAAATGCCCACTTATAAAGTTGCAAATACTAAATAAAGTAATAAAACCCAAGAAATGCTAGAATCAATCTCAGAAAACTAATTCCTGAAAGGTCTATGAACTTTGCCACTTCACTCCTTTTAACCTTCCATTTCATTCTGAATTGAGACTTTCAAACTTGAGGACAACAATCTTTATGGGACTGTTTGGAGAAACTTTTACATAAACTCTTTTAGAAGAGAAAAATAAAATAATAAAATCAGTTTTTTCATGAGTTAAAATTAACTTGTGCATAAACTAATTACATGAGTCATTTCCTATTATCTTCTCCCAAATCTGATCTTTTAATTCATGGATAAACTAATTTTAGTTTATGGAAAAGTTTCCTTACATTTTTCTTTTAGAAGTGTTTACTGAAAAGTTTCCTCCAAAGAGACCTTAAACTATAACTAAAACTTTCACCTCGGTGGCACAGCCTTTGTACTGTAACTACAACTTCAGCTCCGAACATTATATATAATTAACTTCTAACTGCACAATCTGGCATTGTCTTTTGAAGTATGGAACTAAAGGGAAAAGATCCTTTAAAATTTAATACTAAATAATTTTATAGAAAAATATTACCTCCATAGTGAGTCAAAAATCTCTCCTGCAATGATATGCTGGCGAAACAATGAAGGCACATCATCTCGAGTAACATATCCATACCTACAGAGTTTAGTTAATAACAATTCTGATCAGATTAAAATAAAAAATAAAGAAACAGTGTTATAAAGGTATTTCCCAAGTTTAAAGAAGCAATGGAAGTTCTATATCCTTACAAGTGGCCTGTGACTTCCCCATTGATGCTCGATCCGATTATAATGACATTGCCTGCATACTTATTCCCCCCAATGTGAGAGCACGAGCTAATCAACACTTTTCCTTGGAGTCCATGTAACCCTATCTCTTCCCTGAATCTACTGACCAAGACAGGTCCAAAAACCCCACACCTACGATCTCGGGATCCATGAGAGCACACGAAAATATATGAAGCTTTTAAGGATTCAGGATTTCCAGGAAGCCATTCTCCTTCCTTGACAAGAACTTCTTCAACAAATGTCTCAACATCAAAATGGGTTAATCTCCTGCAATTTCACTAAAATTACTATTGATAAGGAATAAAGGAAAACAAAAGAGAACATTCATAGGGGAATTAAAATGTGAAACAGAACTCGAACTATAAGTACTAACCTATATCTGATCATGTCAGGAAAGATTAATACATCTCCATTTGATGTTTCAGTCCCATCATGCCCCTCACATATTGTTAAGCAGGTCTAGTAAATGATGAACCCAAGACAAGACAATTAGCCATAGTCAGTATAATCTAAGGTGTATTCGGTTCACTTTTAACATTCACTTTCAGTGCACGTTTTCATTAATAATTACACAAATGTTACATTGTTTTTGTTCAGTTTCCTGTTTTCAGAATTTTGTGAATGAAATGGTGAAAAGAAGGAAACAGAAATAACAAATATAAGGTGACATTTTGCAAGACCAATTTGGATTGGTGAAAATCAATGACATGGAATGATCCTAAAGATCTATTTGGATAAACTTTTCTGCAAGTATTTATAAAAGAAGAAAATAATAAGAAGGTAAAATACATTGAACTTCTCCATAAACTAGAATCAGCTTACATGTATTAGCTTTTAGAGAAACAAAATGAAGAAAGCTTCTATAACTGTTAAACGCAAAAGTTGATTCCAGTTGATGTGACAAACTTAATTTAGTTTCTCTTCTTATTTTTTCACCTATAGACCTTCATGAAAAAGCCTATCCAAACATAGCCTAGATCCCATGATTCTGATACTTTAAAACAAAATACAAGTTCTCCATTTCTTTCCCAAGTATGGGGTAAAGGCTCTTCCCATTCTATTTCGTCATTCTATCATAAAAGAATAATTAAACAAAAGAATGTTGACTTGATTTCAAGCTTTTTCCATTACTTTCCAACACACTTCCATTTTATTCCACTACATCCATCCATCAATCCATTCATATTTCTAAGCAAAAAGAACAAATATAAAAAAACACCAAATCCATCTCAACAACCACATGAGTTTAACAAAAGATTTCAAAACTAGACTAGTACATTATCCCTTGCTATAACAAGAATAAAACCTTTAGCATTCTCCTTCTCTCCCTAACATCCTACACCCCACCCCTAAAACAAAGAGAAAAACCAAAATAAAACAGATGATTGATCATAAATAAAAAAACAAAAGTCACCAAAACAAACCAAGAATGATAAGAGGAAAACAAAAGTGAACCTCTTTCTTAATATGAGGCTTTCTGGCATTGATGGCTGCGTGGAGCAACCTGGGCAAGCGATCAAACTCGGCAGCCTCAATGCGCGGAGGCCACACGGCGGAGTTCTTGTAACACAGGAACACGTGACGGCGGTAAAAGAAATCCGAAGAAGAGGCGTTGCTGCTGCTACCCATCTTCCTCTAAATGCTAAAGTTTGAATCTTTTGTGACAAAAAACGAGAATGACGGCGAGTGAGTGTGGAAGTGATTGCAACTTGCAAGAGTGTGCACTGTGAGTGTCTGTGCAATGCTTTCTCTTTGGTGATGTTTTGTTTTTGGCAGAGAGGTTATCTTCCTGTGAGGTCAAGTGTACCATCTTTATATTGAAACCGGCTTTATAGATTTGATTTTTTACTATAGAAAAATATATGACTGATTAGATTCTTCAGCCTGTAAAAAGTACAATAATTACATTTTTTGTTAAATTTTATAAAACTATTTTATTATAAAAATTATTTAATGGTACATTAAATTATAATATGTAGCAACTTGTGATATGAATGAAGGAGAAGAAAGAATTTACATTGATCTAATATCATCTTCAATTTTTCTCTTAATCACCATTAAATTTATCTAATTTTAGATTCTATTTACTATCATAAAATATGTATTGTTTATATTAATTATTGCTATTAGTAAACTATTTATAATGGATATGAAAAAATTTAACATGACAAGAGAAAAAACAGTTAGATTTTTTCTTGAGAATTAATTTATTCTTCCAATAATTAAGAGAAGAAGGTACAACATTAAATACAAAATACTTTTTCTGTGATTTGTAATTACTAGATACAGGTGTCTCCAAATTATCATATAACAATATTTCTAATTATTTTATTAATCTAATGAAAAGATATAAATATTAACATATTAATAACCACATTAAAATATTCTTAGTTTATACTTTATTTACTTTTTATTTAAAAAATCATAATTTTTAACTCTAGTTTAATGTTAAATGAAAAGTAATATATGTATACAGGATACCACTTACACATACCCAATTTTTACATACAAAATTACAATTAAAAAAACTGAAAAAAAATGTGGAATAAGTATCATTTTAGTGTATTTCTATTACTTTTCATATTTATATATCATCGATTTATATTTAAACCCAAAATAATATGTTATTGTCTAATTAAATTTTAAAATGAATTAATTTAATTTAATTTTTAAAATATGTTATTGCTATTACTTTAAAATTTGAATTGTAGATTAAAATAAAAATATTTATTTTAAAAATTATTGTTTAAATTAAAAAAACATCACACAGAAATATAGTTTTAGGATTAAATTGAGCATTTATTATTTTTCATTGACGACACCTATTTGCTGATGCAAGTCAAATCTATATAATTAAATACATATAACTTATTATATATTTGGTGAATGGGGTAGAGTGGGTGCCATTATTTTATTATTATATTTGAATTCCTTAAAATTTAATATTTTAACGGCTTGTATGAAATGATAAAAGAAACGGAAAAACTAAAAAAAGATAAGATTTTCAAATCTTGTGTCCTTTGGAATCCCAGAAGTTGAAAGTTGCATTCTTTTCTTTACAAAACTTTGAAAAAATAAATCATAAATGAATCAAAATATCAAATTAACTAATTATATATTTAATATAATCTTTTTTATTTTGCTACAAATTTAACCTACACAAATATATGTATAATGATAATCATTACCGTGTTATTTTTTTTTCTTTTTTCCTTTTTAATTTTATGTATTTTTTTCATATACACACTTTTTCCCTCTTTATTCATTCTCCCTCTACTTAATAACATTAGAAGAAAATAGTAAATAAATTTATTTTTATAAATTAATAAACTAATGTTATAGTCTATTCATGTTCTTACTTTTTACCACCTACTTGCCCAATTCATCATCTTAATTAAGAAATTTATTAAATGTATTTTCAAATTTTAACTTAGAAGTTTAATTAGGAGTATTTTAGTTTTAAAATAATTAATATAAAAATGTTATGGATTGAGCCTTAAAAAATAAACTTTACATTACTTTTAATTTATGTTTTATATTTTTCTTGACGGAATTTATGTTTTATAAATAAGAATAAAAGAAATACCGTAAGTAAATTTGTTATTAATGTTTTAATTTTATCAAATTTAAATATAAAATAGTTACTTTTTACATCTCACAATAAAATGTTTATAATTAATTGTTTTTGCTTAAGATGAAAAGTATAGGTTTATATGATTTGATTTATTATTCTCATTCTAAATTATATTATTTATTTTTTAAATTGTATTAATCTTTTAATCAATTTTAAGTATTATAAATGTAACTATTCTAAACATCATCTTTAGTATCATTATACTTAATGAACAAATACCAATACATATATCATATATAAAAAATATACTCATTACAAAAAAATATTTCCTAAGATTATAATTCATGATATAAAAAATATACTCATTACAAAAAAATATTTTCTAAGATTATAATTCATGATACAAAATTATTTAGGTATATATATTGGAACATTATCTTTTCATTCACCTGATAATACATTTGCTTAACACGATCTAAGTTAAATAATCAATAACAATAGAATAAACTAATAATTCAAAAACAATAACTCGTAAATGATATAGTCATACAATAACATATAATTATATCATTTTCATTCATATTCACTATATAATGTATATCAAATATCCTAAAATCAAATTAATTTTTAAAATATAAACTTATGCGTCAAACTCAAAAACTAATACATGTAAATCCTCGTTATGAAATCATAAAACACTTTATTTTCTTAGATTTTGATTAGGATGCTACAACTTTTTTCTCCAGATTGTGTAGTGGTGGCTGGTCTAATTACTACTTGGTAGAGAAATTAAAGAAAGGTGATGTGTTATATACAAAAATGAGTAATTGATGTTAAGTGGTGCAAGTTGCCTATAAATGGAGAAAGGTTAGGTTAGAAGTAGCTTTGCAAGGTGATGCTGCTGAACTTAGGTACAAAGTGTTCAGTTTTACTTCTTACGGAAGTATGCCTAGAGACATTTAAAACATTTTTCTTATGAACCATGATTAAGAGTAAAAAGACTAAAATATCTCTTTTTGCTGCATCACTTTGTTGTTACAGCTATTGCCGTCATTGCGTCTGAGAACCGACTTGTTGTGTTCCAAACATGCAATGGAGTCTTATTGGAAGACAAGGAAAGGACCGTTGTGGAGAGAGTTTGAGAGACTCTCATTTAAAAGGTTTTTCTTATGAACCAAACTGAAATGAAGTATCGTGTATAAGAATAATACAAAAAAAAAAGTGCTAATCGAAGACAGAATCTACTACTAATCAAGTTAAACTTATTCTCAACAGAGTAAAAAATAGATGGCATCACAATTCTTTTCGTCAAGAAACTTATTTACTCATTTTTTTCATATTGGGACAAAAAAGAAGAATTTTGTTTATGAACAGAAGAAAGCTTACTATTTATTAAGCATTTCCTTCAAACAGATCTTGATCTTACTTTTGGTTCCGTTTGCATTAAGCATTTCCTAGAATTGTAACCAAACTATTCACATTACACAATCATTTGTTTCAAATATAGTTCAAACTACCAGACATGAAAGCTTAGTATTAACAGAAGAAAAAAAAAGATTTTAATGTTACTTCTGGTTCCATTTACATTATGCATCTCCAAATTTATCACCAAACTATAAACACTACACAATCCTTTCCTTCAAGCAGACTACAACGACAAAATCTGATCAAATTCCTCAACTACACACAAATAAATGTTTCTCTCACATTCAAGAGCTGCACAAACTGCTACACATTACATATTTCATACAGGGTTCTCACCAGGCAGATAAGAAGGAGAACCACCCTCAACCTGGTTTTTCTTCCTTTGGAAGATGCCACTAATATTAGGCAAGAGGGCTTTTTTTGAAACTGGAACCTTCTCCTTTTCAAACTTCCTCACCTCCACTGTTGTATGAGGAGGATTCTGCTTTTGAATCCTATAGTGCTGAGGAGATGATTCTGTTGACACCTGTGTTTCAGCCAGAATTCTAGATGCAGCTTCTGCAGCCTTCTTCTGCTCCCTCTCGCGCCATCTTCGGAGCTCACTCTCCACTGCCCTTTTCGCTGCTTCAGCCATTTCAGCCTTTTTCAGAGCCTCTTGTGTTGCAGCCTTTATATCCTCAATCTCCTTCTGAGTTGTCTCTAGCCTCTTGAAAGCCTCATTTTCGCTAGCCTTCACAGCTTCGACCTGTGCCTTGGCAGCAGCCACTTTCATGTCTGCTAATTTGTCAGACTCCTCAACTTTATGGCTTAGGGAGTCAAACTCCTCTTTTGAGATTGTAATCACAGCATCAGATTCAGATGTTGATGCACGTGCAGCAGTAGTTCTTTCAGTTAACACCGTAATCTGGTCAAGAGCACTTTTCTCAGCTGCTTTTGCTGCTTCTGCTTCTTCCAGTGCCACTTTAAGCTTTTTCTCTGCGTCTGCTAATGCTAGTACGGTAACTTCAGCTTCCTTCTTCAATTCGGATGTTTTTTTCTTCATATCTTCTGCTTCCCGCCTTGCATTTTCTGTTTCAGATGTCAGCTGGCTAAGCGTCAAGATCATTTCCTCCGATACACCTCTAACTTTAGATTCTTCTGACATGCAGGCTTCAAGCTCAGACTTGCTTTTCCGGAGCTTGACATGCAGATTCCCAACAATGGATTCAGTTTCAGATTCCTTCTCTTTCAACTCAGAATGTTCTTTTTTTACATTCTCCAATTCCACCTTAAGAGATTCCACTAGGCTTTTAAGAGAGCTTTCCTCATCTGCTACTTTCTGCAGTGACTCCTTGGCATCATCAAGCTCCAAAGTGACGCTTTTCACAGAGTCCAAGTCCGATGTCCTTTTGTTTTCCATTTCCTTTTGCAGAGCCCCAATTTCACTCATTCTCTCCCCCAGCTCCATTTCAAGTTTCGTGGAAAGCTCAGGACTGAATTCCTTCTTTAAAGCAAGCAATTTTTTTTCAGATTGTTCCAGGGTAGCTTTATATGACTGTCTTAGAACATCTTTCTCAGCCAAAATCATTGCTTGCTGTTGATGTGCTACGATAGATGCAAGCTTTGCTTGCTCAATTGACTCCTTTACAGATGAAATTTCTTTAGAAAGCTCCGACACTCTTTCTGTGTTTTCCTTCAATGCATCTCCAGCTTCTGTTGCTTGCTTCAAAGCAGAATTTCTTGCATTCAAGGATGAATCATACTCTTGTCGAGTCTTACTCAATACTTGCTTTGCTGCATCAAGTTCTGTCATGACAGATGCATACCTTTTTACGGCAGAATCTAATTCTTCCTTCCAAGCACCATCTGTTACGTCAGGGATACCATACTTTTCTTCTGTAAGTTGTTTTGCCTGACTTTTTGCAGCTTCGGTAGTCTTGATTGCTAACTCCCTAGAATCACTAATAACTTTTATCTTCTGTGTCAGATCCTCAAGTGTCCTTTTAGCCCTTTCAAGCTCCACAAGAGCTTGAGCCTTGGTAGTTTCAGCATTTTTCACTTGTTCCCTTAACTTGTTCAGCTCTTTTTTGGCTACATGAAGTTGTGTCTCCTTGGCCAATACTCTCTGGTGAAAGAAGAAACTTCTAAATTGCAAATTGAAAAAATAAAAATACAATGAAATCTAATCTTGAAAGAGGGAAATAGAAAACTATTATTTGATAACCTAATTTAGTGGTCAGAAGTTAGATCAGCTAGTGTTACTAGAACAAAATGCTGCACGATTAAAACAGATTGCTATGGTAATTTATCATCTAAATGGTGGATAGATTTGCATAATGTTACATGGAAAATGTAATGTTGCCCTTGAGTATATTGAAACTTATACCAATTCATTCTTGCACAAGAGATTCCCCCTTAAATGATGAACACAACATCTTCCTGTATTCAGATCTTTAAGAAAACTGAATAAAAACAACTTATAACAAGGTGGCTTTAATATCTTTCAACCATTAACACTGTTGAGACACCTGGAATTCTTGTTTCGATTCCCGTATGCTATATACATGTGCACACAATTTTGAGTAGAAAAGAACCATTTTACGAACCTTTATCCTCCAAACCATTTATGTAGTCAAGTTGAGAATGATCATTGTTTTAAATAAAAGCTAAAACTATTGAAAATGCTATCAGAAGACTCAAAGTAGTTCAAACTGAAAGGTATTAGCACTCTCAAAACAAAAGGTTCAAATTGTAAAACGAAGCACAGGGTCTTCACTTTTCAGGGGAAAAAAGTGATGAGAAAAGGGGGAATTCAATGACTTAATATATTCTTGATTTTGAGACCATAAGAATGACACCATGAATAATATTCAGAATGCGGTAAACAACCACTTCAGTCCCTGAAATTGGTAGGCACTGTCATTAGTCCTGAAAGAAAATGTTAAATATGTCCTTGAGATGTCAAATAAGTCCCTAAATTTTAACTATTTAACGTCATTTTAGTTCTTAAATATATTTAATATTATCACTTTAGTCATAATTTTTTGAAGTTTGGACAAATGTGATTGTCGATTACATTTTTAAGAGCTTTCTTTTAATTTCATTCATTCAGGGACTAATGTAACTGCGCCCTACAAGTTTAGGGACCCAAGAGACCATTTAGACATTCAGAATGTTCATTTTATCAAGCCACAGCATCACAGAATGGTGACGTGGCACTGAGAGAAGGAGATGAAGGATTTGAGGATGTGTGTGTGCGTAAGGGGAAGAAATAGAGCGTTAAGCATGATATCAGAATGGTTTTGGGGCCTCTGGTCATAGAGGTTTCCTTAGGTTCTATGACTTATTACGTTCAAGTTTTTTTATAGAGAGAAAGAGGGAGGATACTCTTGTATGCAGAACCTGCTTCAGAAACTTATATCATAGTGTTATCCATGCAGATAAATGTCCAGAGTTGCTCAATAAAATTGAGTCTGCATTTTCAAGTCCTATACTAATCTGACATTGTTATAGAGTGAACTGCCTCCTTGCACAATGGAGAGAAACTCAGGACAATATAATATGTAAAACTTTTCTTAAGTAAACTGGGTCACTATCTGCTCCATCAAATGCACACAATTAAACTTCCATAAAGTTGTTTTCTCTTTTCGTTAATTAAAGGGTTAAAAAGACTACCTTGAAAATCATACAATGTTTATGCTACACCGTGCAAGTACTAAAGCAACAATTACCTCAGCAGAATATGGTTTTGCCTTCTTAATCATTGGTTTTTCCCCAGAGAAAGCACCTTCACCAAATAGAGAGACAGCATCTTTAACAGACTGAAAAGGTGGGCTGGTGTCAATCTCTCCAACCTCAGGTTTTGGATTAGGAGACTCAGTAGCACTTTGCCGGATTTTCGCTACCATTGCGTCTTAGAATATTAAGTAGTTTGAAACCAACCTTTTGCACACAAGTTACGAGAAAGATATTAAAATAAAAGAATTATCATCATGAACCAGTAAATTATAAACGTCAAACATACAAAATTTTGAAGAATTTCTAGTCACAGACAAAAAAGATGACCACTATAAAACCAAGTTAAAAGAGGCAAAACTTCATATACCAAAAATCTATCACAATGACTTTGTGATGGACACAGGATCATTCTCCCACCATGTGGAAAAAGTAAAAACTTATTGTTGTGCAGTGTCAAGAATCAAGAGACATGATAGAGCCCTAAAATCAGTAATACAACTGGCACTAGGGTATATTGAAACAGTAAGATTCTCTCACAAAAATACTTTTGAGTTTTGAACTGTCACTATCAATCGCTTATTTTGGATTAAACTCCAACAGCCTACAGTAAGATTCCAGAATACCTCCCAGTTCCATCGAATGAGAACCTTCAAAAAACAACATACTCCTCACACAAGAAGGAACTTGTATCCACACTACAACCCCCTCAATGCATAAGTATAAACAAACCAAAAATCAAGCATATTGCACAGTGCATGTTAAGAGTTCATTCGCAAAACCATAATGAATTGAGGAGTCTGCAGTGCAAATAGGCTCCAAACACAAAATGCAAAGATTTCAGGCAATCCAAACTTCACATGCAAAAAAATAGCACCGAAACATTTCAAACTCCACAATCTATGTTCTTTCCAAAGGGTTTTCCAGTCTAAACAACCCCCTTCAGAATAAAAAGACCACCAAAAAAATAAAAATTATTTAAAATTTATTTTCCAAAACATAATCAGAAGTTTGTCCAACCTACACGACAGAGTGGAGAAGAACACTGCAATTTAAAAGCCCCTCAAGTCGGTCAAAACGACCCGAAAACGACAGAGAAACATCATCAAACACCGCAAGCAGAGCATGAATTGAAACGACAGCAAAGAAGCAAAAAAGCGACGAACGACAAAAACAATCGAAAAACCGAAAGCGGATTCTCCAAACAATCCAACAAAACCCAAAACCCAGAATCACAAAACCGTCAAAGTCTCCACCTTCACTAAATCCCAAACAAAATTCACAAAAGAAAAGCAAAAAAAGAAGAAGTAAAACCTCACCTTCCAAGGCCTCTTCACAGAGCTGACTCCAAAAATTTTCAAAAGCTCCGATATTGAATCGCTCTAGAGAGAAAGAGAAAGGTGTAAGAGAGAGAAAGTGATGGGTGGGTTTGAAAAAATCCGAAAGCTGTTCGAGACAAATTTTTTGTTTCAGCTGTAGTCAAGTTCAAAGAGATGAGAGTGCGGAATCGGGTGCAGCCGTTCGCATTTTAGACTCTCACTTGTCGTTTCAGAGCGTCGTACGCTTGTTCTTTTCACGAAATGACTATTTTGTCCTGGCAGAGCAATGATAATAACGCCATGGCGTGGCGCGAGGGTTTGCCACGTCATCAGTGGCACCGTCCAAGAAAACACCCTCGGGTGACGATGACCCCAATAGGAAAACGAAAGAGAAAAATGTTTTAGACAGCAAAAAGGCAAATTCTTTTTTCTTTTTTTTTTCATTCCTTGTTTTTCTAAGTTTGTCTCCAATAATTGAGAAAAAATTGATTGAAAGTAAAAGAAGAAAAGTACAAGAAAATTGAACAAATAAAGCCTTAAATTCCTACACATGTTAATGTCACAAATTGAATTTTTTTGAACCTCAAAATATAGGTATGAAACTTCACTCTTATGTGACATTTGATATCTTAATATTAGGGTTATTAGGTAGTTGTTTGTTGGTGAAGAAGTACTTGCAAGCATTTCATTTGTAGTTTATGGTTTTTGTATTCTTTTTTTGAATTAGGGTTCTTTGGGTGCCGAAAGGTGAAAAGCTTACATGATAAGATGATATTATAGAATTCACACATCGCTTTCTGATGTTTGATGAAGCTATTTGTGGGGTTCGGATAGTGGCATATTGACCTACAATTGGATTTTATAGGACCTTCAACCCTATACTTCCTTTATTATTATTGTTGTTTCTTTCCCCTCATCTCCTTATCATCATCAACATGCCCTATAAAATTAATTACTATGTCCCATGATTTTGTTATTATGGTTTTTCCTTTTCCTTTGCCTTTTCTTTTCCTTAAATTGCTTTTGTTTTTAAGTGCCACTCCAAAAAACATGTGAAGGCCTTTTCAGATAAAAATAATAGTATATTTAATATTATGTCTAGAGAGAGAGAGAGAGAGAGAGAATAACTTTGTTTTGAAGTATTCACAATAGTATATCTTATTGGCACTTGTATCTAGACGTTAACTTTATTCAACATTTCAATTTGTGGGCCAACACACGTGGGCTGACTACTAAGCCCAATTCATGCATGATATGGACTTTAAAACATTTACAAAAATAGAAGTAAATTATGTTTCCAAACACTTTGTTTCAAGATTCCTATTTCAATAATTAGTTTGTATTTTAAAACATGGTTTTCATTTTTTTTAATTTTAAAGTTCATGATTTTTGTTATTTTTACTCTAAATTATATTTTGAAAAATAATTTAACTTTTAAAAAAGCTTTATTTATAAATACAAACGTTTTAAAAACTTTTTACGAAAACGAAGTTGTATTTCCATTAGAAAAATAAAAGTTTTACAGAAATAAAGCACGGTTTTATTTAAAAAAATTGTTTTAAATTTGATGCTTAAATTGTGTTTCACAAACACCATTTTTTATTTTTTATATTTTTAAATATATATAATTTTGTAATTAAATTTTTTTTTGTCAAAATATATTAGTTGGATTGTTTGTACAAGATATATGAGTTATTGTAAATTCACTTATATGTAAATATTCCTCCCTGTGTGTAAAAAATTTTATTGTAGAAAAAAAATTATAATTCATTTCAAATTTTATTTTTAATTTGTATATAAGTTAATTTTATTATAAAAGATTTAATTTAGTTTTTAAAAATTTAATCTTCTACACATTTTATGGAGAAATTAATCTAAATTAAGTTAACGAGAAGAATCTAACCTACCATATAATTCTTAAAATTTATCTTCAATGGCTACGAATGTTATAAAATTGTTAATATTTTATCATTGTAATTAAATAGAAGAAAATTATTCTCATTTTATTTTAGAAATAAAAATGTTTTCATGTATAGTTTTGTATTCATTCTTCTCTCATTAAAATATTGTCTGTTTTGTGTTGTGAAAGAGGCTAATTCTTGTGTGAGTATAAATGAAGTTGACACATTTACATTCTTATTTCAACTCAAAATGTTAATTATTTTACTTAATAAACATGAATATAATTGTATAAATACTAAATATTAAATTTGATTTTTAGATCAAAATATTCGAACAAACCCGCTTATACAAAATACTCAAATAAAAAATTAACTATCCTTATTATATGGATATTCACATATCACATCCTCATACTATAATAATATATCATCGTTAATTGTAACACAAGTAGAGACATATGGATAGATAAAAGTATATGCACATCAAATACTAATAAGTGATAAACTAAGATATCCGATATTTTTATTATATATTAATCAAAGCTTGGATAGTTAACGATACTATAAAATAATTAATAAAATATTTGGAACAATACAATTTTGTATGAGAGACTACTAAAAATAATATAATTTCAAGATATATATATATTAATTATAGGTTTAAATATCTTTTTAGTTCTTATATTATTTATGAAAATTGTGTTTCATTCCTAAAATAAATTTTGGACTTATTTCGTCCGTATACTTTATAAACTTGTGTAAATGATCACTTATATTTTATAAACTTGTGTAAATGATCTTTGATGATGTCTCAAAATTCTTTTTTATTTTTTTTATTTTTCTTCTTTATAATTTCTTACTTCATTATCATTCGTCTCTTAAGCTTCTTTTAATTTTTTTTCCTTCCATTTTCTTTCATTTTCCTTTTCTTAAAGATGTTTTTATTTGTCATTCAAGATTATTTACACCCTGTTTATAAAGTATAAGGACGAAATAGGTCCAAAGTTTGCCTTAGAGACAAAAACACAATTTTGACAAATAATCTAGGAACTAAAAACATATTTAACCCTATATTTTATTATACATTTATTTTTCAATTAACTTGAATATTAATTTGTCTTTATAAACACGCTTTCATTGATTATGAGCACATGATATAAGATATTGTGTACTTAACTTCTTTATATGATGAATGTGTCTACAGTCTACCCACTTAGATTATATGATAGAACATATGTTGCTTATTAGTAGTGTCTATTAAGTTACTAATAATAGGTTGTATGTAATTGTTTAGTTCAATTACTTAGAAGTTCTTTAAGTGCTTCTAACTAACTCATAATTGTCTTGTTTCTCTTTATAAGAGGTTCTACATCATTGGTAGAAGATGTTAATTCTTTCTTATAATATTCCTTTATGTGTTCTTTGTATAGGTTTATTTTACAACCAATGTAGTACTCTCATTCCTTCCATTATTTTTGGTCTAGTGTGCACAACACATGGAAGGCGACGACTGCTACTCTACCACTAAAGACAAGGAAAAATACTACTTAGTTGTAGAAGAGAAGAAGGACATATTGTGGTCTTGTAGAATTCACATCGGTCTTTGTAAGAATTTTAACAACATTGTGGGACCAAGTAAGATTGTCCAAGACGACCACATGGTGACCACCCGCAACATAACAAATAATGAATGACCACAATTTAAAGAATAGAAAACCATGTCGACCAAAAAACTATAATGCTTGAACGTCGAAAGGAAATTACAACTCTCAAAAGGAAAAAAAATGTTGAGGAGATTAATGCCTTACATATATAGAATGTCCGAATGAGGCAAAAATTGAAGGAAAACCACAATATACCATAAAACAAGAACATGAATGAGGAGGTGGAGTTAGGGAAATACCTAGTTGTTCACATCTCCCCTCCCCATGTCAAGAATGCAAGAGACCAACAATTGTTAGAAGCCTAAGACATAATACTATATATTTACTCATGTCTCTTTAGATGTTGTCGGATCATGATGTCACCTATTTGTGGATGGAATTATAGAAACTTTTCTCCAATAAATTGGAAAAGTCTCACATTGATAGGTACATGAGACCTAAGACCTTAATAAGCACATTGCATATATATCACTTGCATTAGTTTGTACACATTTCTATTTCTAATGTTCCCAACATACCTCAAGGGAGTCACTTTGGGTTAGTTCACATGGTTACCCAAACACTTGATCAATAGCTTTAATAATTTGGTGGGAAATTTGGAACTCAATTCATAATCTATTGTCCTTATCATTTAATAGTGATCACACTTGTAAACATTAGGCATGAAAAAAATGGAATCCTTAAGGGCTTTTATGTCATCGCAAACAAATAAAGAAGAAAAATATCACCAATCACATTTATCGATATCGATGAATAAGTTACCAACCCTAAACAAGACGACCCTTTGGTGCTTACAATTGAACCAGCTAATTTTGCAATGATGAAAACCTTGATAGACCTTAATTTTGCATCAAACTTGAAGGAGGATACTACCCCTATTTTAGTTAGTATCAGTAGGTCAAAATATTTGTTTAGGGAGAACTTGGTTGAAGCCCACATAAACTCCATAAAAAATGATCCTAGAAAAACATAAGAACTTGTTTACTTGGATGACTGCAAACATGTCAAGTATCAACCTTAGAGTAAGGGGGAGCTTAATAGGAGCCGGTGGGGCCACGATCCCCCAAACATTTTTATTATATATATAAATTTATTATATAGGTCCACACAATTTAATAAAATAAGTTTTTACAATTAATAGATTCTTCTAAGAGGTATACTTTTTAGAGTTTATGTAAACAACTATTTAGATTTACTTTTTTGCTTTAAATATAGACTCTTAGTATTCTTCTTCTCTTTATGTTAAAGATATAATGAATTCTTTTCTCTTTTATGGTTTTTCCTCTACTCACTTATCTTCTATTCTACTCCTACAAAACTTCTTCCATTCCAGGTACTTACTATAACTTTTTTTTATTTAATATCATTTGTTTTTTATGTTTTTATGTGACTATTGTAAGTAGATTACATTAGATTGTAGATTATATTTTTAGGAGGTCTGTTGTAAATATATTACATTAGATTGTAGATTATATTTTTAGGAGGTTTGTTACTTTCTAGATTAGGTTGCAAATTATCATTTATTATTATTTTATATATTTTGAAATTAAATAATTATTTTTTAATAGGTACAATACTCATGGTTAAGAACAAGACAATTGATGTTTTTTTTTTCAAGAGGAAGATTATTGATAAAAATGAAAATGATACTTCTTTAAGTTCAAATGAGCAAATAGTTACATTGAGAAAAGAACGTTTTAATTTTTATTTTCAGAAGTGGAAAGATTTTAATTTTTAATTATTTTTATTAGGCTTAAAAAATTTTAAAATTGTTTAGGTTTAAAAAAGTGAAAACAATCTTCTGACTTATATGTTAAAATAATCTCTAAAAAAACTGTTCAACTCTTAAATTAGTAGGAACAATATTACTAAATATTAAAAAATATTAAAAACCATTAAAAAATTAAAAACTGTTCAACTTCTAAATTAGTGGATAAGTACTCAATGTTAAACAATTCAAAATTATTGAAAGAGTTAAAAAGTATCATAAATAAGTGGAACATAGAAATATTAAAGAAATTAAAACCAATAAAAGAAATTAAAATCCATTAAAATGAAATTAAAACTCATTCACTACCTGTATTTATTAAAACGTTAAAATTTTAGATTCTATGTTTTTTTCTATTTTTCTCTACTATTTCACAATCTCCATTTTGACTACATTGTGAATAAGTATATTGAATTGATGTTTGTAAGTAAATTGAATGTTATATTTAATGTTAATTTTGTTTATTAAGTTAACTTTTTTACATATTATATTATTTATAATTTTTTTATATTATTTAATTATTATTAAAATATTTAATTTATTTAATATATAATGGTTCCCTTACCAATTTAGTCAAGATCCGCCACTGCTTAGAGTCATGTCCCCACAAGCTTTTTTGTATGCAAAAATGTGCATATAATGTCACAAAAGAATCATAGTTTGAAAATTAATTTCATATGATAAGTGCATTACATTATATTTCTAACTAATGTAAAATTGTAAAAAAGAAAAATGACAAATAAAGGATGTACATAATTATACAAACTTAATGAAGTTGCTTCAAGGATATTTATCTTTTACCAAAAATATATAAACTTAATGATAGTGTTGTTAAGCACAAAATACTTAGTTTTCTCAATGTGTATTTGTGCTACAATTAAACTCCAATAAACTTATATAATAAAAAAAAATTACAAAATTACTAATCATGCTTTTTTACTTTGAAAAGCTTTGATGTCACATATTAGTATTTAAGGATATCTTTTTAAAGTAGATGGAGAGAAACATTAAAACCTACCAAATACTAATTAACTATAAATTAAAACACTAATACCTCATCAATATTTTAATCAACTATTAAATGATTTAATAACATTATAAAGTAATTAATAAAAAATTATAATCATATAAGTAGATTCTTAAAATTTTTATCGCGTCACATTATTTTTAAAATCTTATATCCAATTTTTTTCTAATAAAAATTTTAGAATATTTCATCTAATAATATATTATATATATATCAATTTATTAATTTTTTCACATCATACTTACATTTAATGTAAATAAATAATATTTTATTTTATTATTTAAAATTTTATTTAAAACCTTCCATTTAAATTTTATTATGAAGATAATATATTCTCATACATTTTACATTGGTTTCAGAACATATGTGTATTAAACTTATGACTTTAAATATAACTCAAGAAAATCTTGTACAATCCATGCAAATAAAAATTTAATAAAAAATATTATAAATATAAATCCAACATTTATACTTCTTTTTATTAAGGGATTTATTTATTTATTTCCCATAGCGTTAGAGGAGATTGACATTCAGATTCTGCCGTCAATTTTGAATTCATGGAAAGCTAGTCTTCCATTAAAGGAAAGAAGAACAGATTAATTGAATCAATACTTTATCACATTTCAACCCTTCAAAATTATTTTTAAATAAAAAACTATGTCTCAGTCTTTAACCTTCCTCTTCTTTGGATGTAAATGATCAAATGGTGATCGTCATCAAATGTCAGAAGTTCCTCAAGTCAATTTCAGTGTCTTGTCCATCGACATTCCCACCACATAATTAATAATTAATAATATCATAATAATAAATATCCCATGGACAGAACACTTTCAAGAATGAAGATATATACATTAGTATTAATACTTAAATGTGACATAATATAAAATTTTATTTCTTCGCATATTTTAGCAAATTCAAATTGAGTTCATTTTTAATTAGTTAAGGCTGTAAAATTAACACATATCAAAATTAAACTATTGTACATTTGGTAGTTTTTTGGTTAACAAGTTATCTCACCAATACTAACGTATTTTTATGTTTAGAACTACACAATGAAGATTAAAAGATGATTTATGAATATATAATAATATTTTTATTATTTTTTGCTGATGTACATTTGTATAACCAATATGCCTTTTTATTTATTAAAAATGAATTAACTTTTGTTGATATTTAAAAATTGTAAAGCTAAAAAAGAAAGAAAGGGAAGAAATTTTGTGAGATTTGTGTTAATAGAACAAATACATAGTTATTTATTGGACTGTGTTAATAACTTTATTTATGTTTTTTCTTTCAACAGCTTTTATCTTTTTCTTTCATTAAAAAATTTATATTATAAAATAGAACTTAGAAATAAAAAATTAAACACGTATTGATTATGTCATTCCTGATGAAGCATATTATGGCCACTCAGTGCATCAATATTATTATCCTTCTAGCACACCTGCAAAAGATGTCAACAATGTACCAACTTTCAAAAGGCCAATTCCTTAACAATGGCTATAAAATATCAATACAGTGAAAGGGTGCAATGCATTAATAGCACAAAAAACATACAGTAGAACTAGATATATAGAATCATCAGAGTTATGGAAAGCATTGAGCACACTCCATTGTTTCAGACAAAAAAGGGCAGAGGAAGACTCATCTACAGGTCCTTTGCAATTTCATTATTTGTGTGCATATGCTTCATATGGATTTATAGATTTAGCCATATAATAGATACAAAAGGTGAAGATGGCAAATGGCCATGGCTTGGTATGCTTGGTGCTGAATTGTGGTTTGGCTTTTACTGGGTCCTCACTCAGGCCCTCAGATGGAAGCTTGTCTTCAGACAACCCTTCAGAAACAGACTCACTCAAAGGTGCCAGCCACCTACTTATATATTTAATTTGTTTACCATCACTTTCTATTTTCATAAAATATTTCTGGTTGAGATTCTATGTTGATCACAGTAATTAAACAATCTAGATCTCCTCACTGTTAACAACATCAACATGATATTTATCTCAGGATGATAACAAGTTATGAGTTATTTGTTCGAGATTCACATTTATTAGTGATAGAAGTTCAGTATTTATAAGTGAGATATAAGTCTCATTTTAAAGCGAGTTAAGTGAGGTTAAATTAGACATAAATCTATTTATTAAGATGATATTAAAGTCATTTAAACCTATCTTAAGGAGATTGTTCCAGGCTATTATGTCTCCTGTCTAAGAATTTATGTTATCTAATCCCACAATGGATGAATTAACATTTAAGAATTGGTAACATCTATCAGGGTAATAGATATGGCAAAGTTTTACATTGATATGACACATAATTGGAAAATTTGTGTTTTTTTTAACAGATATGAGAAAAAGTTGCCAGCAGTGGACATCTTTGTGTGCACAGCAGATCCTGATATTGAGCCACCAATGATGGTGATTAATACAGTGCTATCTGTTATGGCTTATGACTATCCAACTGAGAAATTGAATGTGTATCTCTCTGATGATGCTGGATCTCAAATCACGTTCTATGCTCTACTGGAGGCATCAAACTTTGCAAAACATTGGATTCCATTTAGCAAAAGGTTCAAAGTGGAGCCAAGGTCACCAGCTGCATATTTTAAGAGTATAGTCTCATCAGGTTACTCTGGTGATTCTGATCAAGTCATAGAGCTAACGGCTATCAAGGTACAAAATTAGTTGATTATTCCATCTCAATTTTTTAATTCATAGCAATTTAATACAGATATGAAGTATTTATATTAAGTCACAAGTCATGTAAACTGTTGAACCAAATTGAATTAGACATCCTTAATGTGACCACTAATCAATTGTTTACGTGTTTGGTCTTATTTAATTTTTACAGGATCATACACTGTAAAAATTTTGTATTTATTTCTCCTCTTCTTGAATATACACAACTTTTTCAGAAAAAAAATATACATAAATTTTAATATGATCTGACTTATTTAAAATTCTTCAGGAAGGAAATAGTCACAAAATTCTCATATGATGGTTATATAAAAACTCAGCATGCATGAGAGGTGAAAATTCAATATAAACCATTGATCCATTTCCAGAGGCCACAGTCCTAGTCATTAATGGTTATGATTTTCAGAGTGTGAATAAGATATAATTTTTGTTGTATTGCATTATTGTTATAGTCCTCTAAATTTCATGATGTAGAAATTGTACGACGAAATGGAAAGACACATTGAAGATGCAACCAAGTTTGGTGAAGTACCCAAAGAAGCACGTCTAAAGCATCAGGGGTTTTCTCAGTGGGATTCATATTCTTCTCGACGTGACCATGACACAATTCTTCAAGTAAATTAGTTAACACTTAAACATGATAAATTCAATTAATTAAGTTCATTGGCTTTTGACATTTGTCATCACCACACTCCCCTATTGCTCATGTTTTGTTGTTCTTAATAGATACTACTTCATAAAAAGGACCTTAAGAATTCAAAAGATGTAGAAGGATTCGTTTTACCGGGTCTTGTGTATTTGGCTCGCGAGAAAAGACCCCAATATTTCCACAACTTCAAAGCTGGAGCTATGAATTCATTGGTATAAAATATGTACAATTCTTTCATTGTGTTTGTTTATATATTTTGATCAATCTTTCATCTGTATAGTTGTGTAAATTTATATAATTCTTTGGTCTGAATGCATGCAGTTAAGGGTGTCTTCGAATATTAGTAACGGGAAAATCATTCTAAATGTAGACTGTGACATGTACTCAAACAGTTCAGAGTCTGTGAGAGATGCTCTATGCTTTTTCATGGATGAAGAGAAGGGCCACAAAATTGCTTATGTGCAGTTCCCTCAGATTTTTGAGAACGTCACTAAGAATGATTTGTATGGGAGTAGTCTAATATCAATATCGGAGGTGAGTAATTTGTGGATTGAGATTATTTAGTTCAAAAGCTTCATTACTGGAAATTTAAGATACTCATTTTGGATATCTTATCTTTTATTAAAACAGTTTAAGTGACCATTATTCTGTCATGTTATGTGTAAACATCTCACTTATAACTTTGTTCAAATGATAAATTAAGCAACTCGTTATTTTTCTTATTTGTATTCATTTTTGTTTCAAAGATACATGTATCTGATATAAACTACAGAGCCTAATTTTAAGATATTGTCACTTCACTTGATATAATACCATCATGCTGTTATTGATGATGATCCATTAGTTATGCACCCTCTGTATGTACAATTGATTTGGTATGCAAAAATAGGTGGAGTTCCCTGGTGCGGATGGTTGTGGTGGTCCTTTGTATATAGGAAGTGGCTGCTTTCACAAGAGAGAGTCTCTTTGTGGATTGAAATTCAGTGATCAATATAGGAATGACTGGAATATCAGTGAAGATTATCAGTTTAAAGAAGCAAACCTGAAGGAACTGGAAGAAGAATCAAAGGCTCTAGCAAGTTGCACCTATGAGGAAAACACCCTATGGGGAAAAGAGGTTCCTCTCCTTCTCTATCACTCACACAAACATATGCACTTCGTATAATGTTACATAAGAGATGTCAAGACTAAGGTATATTTGGAGAAACTTTTCATAAATATTTTCAAGAGAGAAATATAAAATTAAGTTCTTTATAAACTTAAATTTGTTTATGCATGAAGTAATAATAGTCTATAGAAACTATTTCCTATCAGCTTCTTCAAAATATAAGTTTTGACTTATGTATAAATTATTTTTATTTTCTTTGTTTGCTATATAATGAAGTTTCTTCAATTGCAGATGGGTTTAAGATATGGGTGTCCAGTAGAGGATGTGATAACAGGATTGTCTATTCAGTGCCAAGGATGGGAATCAGTGTACTACAATCCACCAAGGAAGGCTTTCTTAGGGTTAGCTCCAACTACATTGCCTCAAACACTTGTTCAACACAAGAGATGGTCTGAAGGAGACTTGCAAATTTTGCTTTCTAGATATAGCCCTGCATGGTATGGTTTTGGAAGGATCAATTTGGCACTACAAATGGGATATAGTGTTTATTGCTTATGGGCACCTAGCTGTTTTGCAGCACTATATTACTCTATCATCCCTTCATTGTACCTCCTTAAAGGCATTCCCTTGTTTCCAAAGGTAATAAAACAGTAATCTTTGCTACACAAATTCATTTCATTTTATTTTTTTTACAATTTGTGATATCAATATGTTGTGGATTTGTAATGAGATGTTCACTTTGGCCTTTTGGGAATAGAAAATGCAAAGCAAGTGAGGAAAAACATGCAATTTGTGATTATGCATTTCATTTTTCTAACAAATTCATAGTTATAATTGAGCATGCATGTGTTTAACTAATTATTGGTGGATTTATCAGATGTCAAGTCCATGGTTCATACCTTTTGCATATATCATAGTTGGTGAAGCCACTTATAGTTTGTTGGAGTTTTTCTTCTGTGGAGGCACATTTCTAGGTTGGTGGAATGACCTAAGGATATGGCTATACAAGAGAACAAGCTCTTACCTATTTGCCTGCATTGACACCATCTTGAAGCTTTTTGGTTTGTCAGATTCAACTTTTATAATCACAACCAAGGTTACTGAAGAAGAAGCTTCCAAACGCCATGAGAAGGAAATAATGGAGTTTGGAACCTCCTCTCCAATGCTCACTGTATTAGCAACTCTTGCACTGCTCAATTTGTTCTGTTTTCTGAGTGTGTTGAAGAATGCAGTCCTAAAGGGAGGTGGCTTTGGAATTTGTGAGAGAATGGTCTTACAAGTTCTATTGTGTGGATTTTTGGTTCTCATCAATTTGCCTATATACCAAGGACTTTTCTTAAGGAAGGACAATGGAAGATTGCCTGGTTCTGTTGCCATCAAATCAATATTACTAGCTCTATGTGTATTCATCACCTTTAGCTTTGCATGACCACACTACAGTGTTTTTATTTACACATTCAATTGGATTTCCCAACATTCCAAAATTTTGTTAGAAGTGAGAAATTCTTACTTAAAAGATGAAATGTCTGTTTAGTTTCTGAAATCAAATCCATATGATATAATAATGTAAGTATTGTTTTCCTCATCAACATTGATTTACAAAGGATTGAGTATTTCTCATGTCTTTATAACTTTCACCTCACTTTAATTTGTTTAAACCTTCTTTTGTGATATAAATAAATTGTTTGAGTAAATTATTTACTGTCTTTTACTATATATATCAGATTGTATTTTTATACACATTTTAAACTATTTATTTTCTAATCATTATTATTATTATTTTCCATTCCCAACTTGTAGAAGTTAATTTTTAAATTGTATACATGTACTAAATAGTTTATTTTATGAAAAAATGTATGTAGATATCCCATGAAGTTATATACAACTATATGATGGATGGTTTGTTTTAAAAAAATATATTATATAAAGATATGTTCGTAATTAAATGAGGCAAAAAAAACTATCAAATTAAGATTAAAATAATAAAATTGAGAATTGTTAAGAACGTGTGAAAAAAGAGAGTGTTAAATTATAAAACTTCTTATTTTATACAAGTGATGTAGAGTCGATAATTAATTTTCATGTTAGAATATTTGATTTGTTGTTCCATTAATTTCACCCTTGTAATCAACAGTGTCCATGGAGAATCTATCAAGTTATTAAAGGTTAGTATCTTTACCAATCAAATTTAAATAATGTTTTGTTTTATTTTTTTAAAATAGTCATTTTTTAAAATACTAAAGTAAGAATGTACATTTACAATCTACCAAGTTTTTAAAGGTTAATATCTTTATTAATTAAGTTTAAATTACTTTAAAAATAATTAGAAAATTAATTATTTTTTCATAATAAATTCACTTAAATATTTGTATATTGGGATAACACATGACATTATACTAAAGTTCCATATCATAACTGGTTAAGACAATATATTATTAGGTTTAGTTATCATCACTAATAATGATTTTGAAATTAGTTTTTTTTTTCTTTTATATACTGTGAGATATGTGTAATTTCTCTCTCAATAAACTCTTTTTTTTTATATCTATTATTCAACAATTCATTTTCTTCTTTTATTTTTTTAATTTTTTTTATTTTTCTAAAAATCTTATTTTGTTTGTCATATTTTTAATATTAGATTTCACCTTTTAGTAATTCATGAGCTAAAGATTATTTCTACTCATTCAATTTTTTAATCAAAGTAAGTGTCTTTTTGTTCTAAAAATCTTTATAGGCTTATTTCTCATTAGGTTTGATAACAATTTCAGTTTAGATAATTGAAGAAAATGACTTTCTCAACTAGTGTAATTTCTTTTTTAAATTTGGTTGTTTTCTGTTGTGTTACTTTAATCTTTAAATTTTTTGTGGAGATTTTTCAATTCGTTCTTGTGATATGTTAAATTCAGACAATTTTACAAGTAAAGGGAATTAATTATCTTTCTTTAAGTAGTTTTGGTTGGTGGTAATTTGATTGAATAAATTGTATAATTTGATGTATAGGGTTTGTTAGAGGTGGAAAATGGATGCTCATATGTATGTCTTGTTGGTTATATGATGTATCTAAGGTTAGTTAGAAATAAATATGCTCTTGATAGGTATATATTTGTTGTTGTGATGCATGACTTCTTATATGCATGTTCAGAGTCCTTTATGAGTAATAATTGGAGTTTATCAAGGATGATGAACTCTTTTATAAATTGCTTATATACATGTCTATGGTTGTGGTGTATATGCATATAAGGTTTGAATCCCTTGATTGGTGATATATAAATAATGTTTTATGATGTCATGATGATAATGACGATATACTCATATGCATGTATGATGAATATTATGTTACATGAGGTGTGATGAATATATATGTATTATTGAGATGTATGATATTGATATGTTGATGGCTTATCAAGAGGGTATGTTGTTAATGATATTGCTCAAAGTGAAATATCTAGTGATGGTATATCCACTTGTGAGGGTTAAAGTCCTTGGTAGGTGGTTGATAATATCCTTTATGGGTGATGTTAATGGCCCTTTTAGGCTGGTGGTACATTATCCAGAATGATATTGTATGTTAGGTGATGGTAATAAATACTCCAACTCATGGATAAGATGTATCCCAACTTTACTGATGGTTTAGTCATGTAGACTGGACATCAAGCTATGAGAATCTGATGGTCACTTATATCAGGCTCCGTGTGGAGTAGATGTACATTTGGCTCTAGATAACAAGTGTTTTGTGTCACCCTGACTATGAAAATCATTGGTCTAGTTCATATTGGGAGTCAGGTGTTAGCTTATAGGTGAGACTTGTTTATCACGAATAGAGTTTTTCGAAAAATGTTTTATTGGTCATAACATGAATGATGGTGACTAAATATGAGGTTTGTGGTGTTGTTGTTGTATTTAGTTGATGATCATATACTTAGTGTGGTTGTGTGTTTTATGAATGTTGATGATAAGTATGTGATTGTTTGTTGTTTTCTATTACTTTATCCAGATTGTTTATGTGGATGACATTGTTATGATCATATATGTAATTATATATAATTATATTTTGTGAACTAGTGGTCTAGTATTATTTTATTGTATTTATACACATAGATAAAATAATATGATAATAGTTATTGAAATCTGGGTGTGACATATATCACATAAATATTTCAATTTTAAATCTATTAAAATAAAATTGCTAAAATCAATTATCTTATTTAAGATTTGCTTATTTTATAAAAAAATTTTAAGATTTTGATTAGATCTAACTAAATACACTTATATAAAAGAATTTTTTACCTTAAATTTGTATTACGTCATATAAAAGTCTAACATATAAATTTATGTTGGACAAAGTAATAGATATAAAAAATTAAATTTTTAGATTTATTATGTCAGATAAAAAGTCTAACATCAATGAAAAAAAATATAAATTTATGTTGAATAGAGTAATAGACATAAAAAATTAAATTTTATATTAGATGTGTCAAATTCCAAATGCATAAAGAGATTATATACGTTAAAATGGATGTCAAAATTTAAGTCGGATGGTATCAAAATGGACATAAATTTTTTACGTTCTTTTTAAATTAGGTTTCTTTTAGCATACATCCAAAATCTAAAATGCAGATAAAAACATCTAATACATATAAAATAATAGCATTAAATTGCATATATAATGAATTCAATTTAACAAGGAAAATTAGAAGAATAATTTATATGTTATTCAAAAATTTAACTATATTATCTAATTAATCTTAAAAAATTAAACAATATAATATAAAATTAATTAGACTATATATTTAAAAAATAAAGATGGTTTATTATTCTCTTATTTCTCGCATATTATCTTATGATAATGGAAATAGAAAATCTTGAAACATTTTATTCACCTTAATATGCACTATTGATAAAATTAATAAACTTAAGTAAATATTGGAATGAATTATATTATATTTGTCCAAAAATCAATTAATAATACTTGCACGACTTCTCTTTAGTTCATAATATAATACTTACATTCAAACCAATATTATTACCTACTACATTAAAATAAGAAATAAATTATAAAATTATTTTTAAGTTTATAAATGTAAAAATTATTATATATATTAAATAATTTTTCTAAATTTAAATAAATAAAATGTAATAACCTTATTATGGTTCTTCCACTTTAAAGTATTCCATTTAGCTAAGTTTTATTTGAAATAAAGACATATATTAATTAATATATATTTATATTTTTAAAATTTAATTAACATATACTTTTCACTTTTAAAACATAATAAAAAATAAATGAAAATAAATAAATTATTAAAATTGAATTTTTTTTATATTTCTAATCTTCTTCACACTTACTTTATCACCTCCACACACACATATATATATATATATAAATACTTTATATAAAATATAGGAGTTTAGCATAAATTTTAGGTATATCTTTATTGACAAGACACTTAATTGTTTTTCCAATATATCTTATCATGGACTGGTGATTGATTACGTATGAAAAGTATATCACATAACTCTTGTTCAATGAATATATGATAAGTTTTGATTTCATGATCAAATTTGACTTGGAGTTAACTTAATCTACGAAACATTGTTTCTGAAATGTGTCTCTAGTCACCATGTTGGTTTGATTTGCTAAAAAGGCATTAAACTGAAAAAATAATTATCCTAGCTTTAATTTAAAAAAAATAAAAAAAAGAGAAAACATATAAAAACTTAATTTAGTATCACTAAGTTCTATAACAATTTTTGTTCCAAAAAATATATAAATATTTATAAGATTTTTATCATAATCATCCTCATCATTATTACTACTACTATTATTTTCATCCTATTATTATAATAATATTTTACAATAACTATCAGTACCATTATCTTTTAAATTAATAAAATTATGCTGAAATAATTAATATTAAAAGAGAAATAATTAGTAAACATCTAAAATTTTCATCTTACCTACTTAAAAAGAAAAGAATATAAATTCAGGAAAAATTAAAAATAAATAACATTAAATAAATGTATATAAAATAAATACTGACTGTATATTAAAAGAGTTTGATAGTTAATTTAAGATTGCATGGTCCTGGACCATTATTTCTGTGGTATAATGCATTACATAAACATTATCCTATAATTTAAATTATATTATGATGTGTTATTATTATTGGTTGTAAGTTAGAGAATGAAATGAACAACTTTACTTTTTTGCTAAAAGGAGGGGACTACCCAGAAGTGCAATTTGGCATAAAATCCAAAAATTTGGCTCAAATCTTAAAAAGCCTCAATCATACTCTCTCCCTTCCACCAAATAATTTACTCAAATAAGTTTTTTTCTCCTCAAAAATATTTTATAAAAAATTAATTGAGAATATTAGTAAGCATTTATATAATGGAAGGGTCATGATATTTTAATTTATTTTTTATAAATTTTATTATGTTACATAATTTTTAAAATTTTATATTATTTTTTTAATATAATAATTTTATAAAAATATTTTAATAAAATATTATTTATCCTTTAATTTATCAATTTTTTAAATTATAATTATATTTAATATAAATAAATAATATTTTATTCAATGACTCAAAATCTTATATAAAATTTTGAATCTTATTTTTTTAGATGTCAATACACTTTAATATAAAAAATTTATAAGATTTAAGTATTAAATTTATAATTTTAAATATAACTTTTATAATAAAAATATTTTAAGAAAATTCATTAGAAATTATCATAAACTTAAAAAAAAGGCTATAATTTTATAAAACTTTTTGGCAATATTTAATTAAATTTAATTAATTAAAAGTTATTAGTTAACCATCCTTGTGCTAGTGTTCCAGTAGGGTTTGGCTTGAAATGATTTGGATAGATTTTGACGAAAATAGTCTCCAATCTAAATATTAAAATAATGTATGTAGGATATGATTTGGTTGGTATATTTGAATGTTGATCCATTCAATAAAATGGAATTTAGATTGATTGAATAATTCACTTTCCTTACACATCCTTGCATAGTTATTATTAGACTAAATTACCAATTTGAATTGACATAAATATGAATGAAAATAGATTTATAAGTCGCTTTAGTAGTTGGTGTTCAATTTAGGACTCTTTAAAAGGCAAAATAAAACTCACATTAAAAAAATATCTATTTATTTCTATCTTTCTATCTATCAAATTTTCAAAGAATGGAAAAAAACTCACAAAAGTATTTGTGAACCTCTTATTAGTTATCACATGTGTGATGTTAATGTTTCAATTTTAGGTTTGGTAATATAATATTATTAAAGTTATTATTTACTTTAGAATTCATTAGTTTTATCATGATTTTATATTACACTATGGTTCTTATTCTAAGTTTGCTACAATAACATACTTAAAGTCAATAAGTATATTTAAAGTATTCTTTAATAATTCCATCACGATTTTATTTTATTGTTAAAAGATATTTTAAGTTTAATTAATTTCATCATCATTTTATGTTAAAATATATTTTAATAAATTAAGAAAGAAAAATTTATATAAATAATCGTTAACATACAAAAGGGTATTGAAACATAATCCAATGTTTTTATTGGAAAGAAAAAAAAAATATCAACTGTTAAAACCATAATCCTCCATGAGAACCAACCAAAAATTGTATTATGTTGAAAAAAATTTCCAACGTTTAAAGTGAATATACTTTCACTTATAACAATATTATATATATATATATATATATATATATTATATAATTTTATAAAAAAAATCATAGATAGAGACAATGGAATTGTGTAGAAATTTTTTTTGAATTGAAGCAGCTTATCTCAGAACTGTCAGATGCAGATGCTGATAAGTTCTTGAAGGCGTACACTGTTGACCAAACAGGGAATCCAAGGTTTTGAAAAAACAAAGCTAGTAAGAAATAATTTTGACAAAAAAGTTTAATGAAATTTTTTAATTACTATTGTTTACATATATTTTTACTTTTTATGTACATCTAATAGTCTTATTTAGAAATCGAGGTTAATGGTAGTTTATATATGTTTTTTTTTAATTCTCAAAATACTTTTTAAGAATAAAGTCGTGACAGAACTCTGAAATTAATTCTAATGATGTTATCTTAGTAAACCTTAGGTCGAAACATTGACCGTAAATAGAGAACGAAAAGGGATTTCAAAGTCGAACAATCGCTCTCTTAGCCTTCGACAGGAGAATTTGTTCCAATACACCCAATAGTTTCACATCGCTTAAAAGTCGTGGCCAATGACAATTTATATACTTTTTCTTTCCTTAACCATTCAAGATGCTTTTTAAGGATTGTAACGGAACTCCAAACTCTAAAATAAACAATATTTTAGATGCAATGATTGATTCTAACGATATCTAGTAGATATTTTTTTAGGAAATATATTTTATTATACAAATACATGTGTGATCTATATATTTTGATGAAATGGTGATGGATTGAATTAATTTATGAATTGATTGTTCTATAAATTAAAATAAAGTTATTTTATTATGATATCCTTTTATTTGTTGTAGTATGATAAGATACAAACATGGACATGTATATCTTAAAACATTATCTGGAAAGAAATAAAAGAATAACTTTTTATTAAATATTTTGCGAAATTTCTTTATTAAAATATAATAATATTAATAGCTTAATAATAAAAATCAAAATTTTAATTTTAATTTTGAAATATTAAAAAATGGTATGAATTAAAATTAAAAGTCCATCAATTTAACATAAAATAAAAATATTTAATTATGATTTATATATATATATATATATATATATATATATATATATATATATATATATATATATATATATATATATATAACTATAACTACATGTTCATAACAAATTCATTTAAAAGTATATATAACAAATTACACTTGAATTACTTTTTATATAAGATTGCATGAACCATCTAGTGCATCTCAATAAAATAATATAATTTCTTATACTTAATTAGCACATTCCTAAATGTTCATATTAAATATATTTGACTAGAAACTAATATGACACATGAAAAACATGCTAAAAAAATCCACTTTCGTCCTTCTATAAGGGGTAGTTTATGTATCTACTTTCTAATACATACATAAATTTCTTTTAAACTTTTTACTATATACTGATGTCTTAATCTAAATTATAAAACTATTGGGTCACAATATCATTCAAATTTTCTTCACCAGACATCCAACAAATGAAAACACACCATAAAAAGATAGCACATCCATAAAGAATTATACCCATTAAGATGTAATATATCATACACAATATATACCATTATATATATATGGACAAACATATAAATCTCGTCATCATTATCAATAAATATATCATACATGCATATAAATATATCTATCACATGTATACATATATAATATGTGATGTTTATATTCAACATCACCATCAAATGAACATAGTTTAAGCCATATCTAGTTTAAACAAATTTACTTTCTAAAACTAAAAAAAAAATATTATTTAAATGATTTTATACAACTTAAACTTAATTTACTTAAATGTCATTTAGTTATGAAGAGAGAAAATATCTTAACATAGGTTTACTCCAACTATTTTCATCTGTTAATAAATCAGATTCAAAAGTTAAAAAATATATTTTAAAGTTTGAGAGAATAATTTCTTTTCAATTTGAACAAAATAAATCACTTTCATAAAAAATTTGAAGAATTAAATATATAATTAGATCTAATTTATATATAAAATTTAAAAATCTCAAATAGGTAACAGTTAGTAATCATTCTTTCTTTTATACGTTCAGATTATTTTATATTAAAATTAGAAAAATGTTATAGAAGATTAACCTTTCAGCCTTCGTGAAGATTAATGAAAAACAGACAAGTGAGGGTGCTTACTATAGGAGAATTAAAGGAAATATATTCTTAAAAAGGGTGACAAGTAATTTTCTGTTCTCATATTTTTACTTCGACCAAACATTGATATCATCATGTATCAACAAAATGCAAACTTCGATGAAGTTAAGGTAAAAAAATTGCAAGAATTATGACGTGTCATTTGGTATAGGAATAGACATTATAGAATAGTTATGATTTGAGTAGAATATACAGTATATGAATATGAACCACATATGTATCGTATGAACTTCAAACTCTAGCATAGTAGCTCTTCAGCATAGCAAAGAGAGGTGTGTATTTATGCAGTGGATATAAACAGTGGAAGAAATAAGAAAGAAAAAGAAGAAATGGCAGAGAAGGAACAAAATTCTCCACTGTTCGAGACAAAGAGAGGCAAAGGAAGGGTGTTTTACATGGTGTTTTGTGTGTCAGTGTTTGTGGGAATTTGCTTGATCTGGGTTTTCAGAGTGAGTCACATACCAAGAGAAAGAGAAGATGGGAAATGGTGTTGGATTGGGTTGCTTTCTGCTGAACTATGCTTTGGTCTCTATTGGCTCCTCAGACACCCCTTCAGATCCAACCCTCTCTTCAGGGAACCTTTCAGACATGCACTCTCTCAAAGGTATCTTTTTTCTATCATGTTCATTCACTTATGCTATACACCATTTTCTCTGCTTTCAAACCAGATCCACTCTTCAACTCACATCCATAAACACATAACAACCATCATTAAAATACATCAAACCAAATCAAAATCTCACATTATATCCACCACAAACCAATTTTTTTATTTAATTAAAAAATTAAATATATGTTTATTAAATAATACATCAAAAAGATAAATATCATATACAGATAATATAACTGCACATATAATATTTCCCAAGCAAGTTTATCACCACCCATAAATTATTCATAAATTTATTATTAGATTAAATATGTTTTTAGTCTTTCAATTATTTATTAAAATTAAATTTTGAATTTATTTCGTTCTTATATTTTATAAACTTGTGTAAATGGTTCTTGATGATGTGTCAGAATTCCTTTTTATCATTTTATTTTTGTTTTTCATAATTTCATATTTCAGTATTATTCGTTTTTTTCACTCTTTTTTTTATTTTTCTTTTTTAGAGATGTTTTCATTTATCATCGAGAATCATTTACACCTGTTTATAAAATATAAGGACGAAATAAGTCCAAAATTTATCTTAAAAATAAAACATAATTTTGACAAATAATTCAAAAATTAAAAACATATTTAATCATTTATTATTTATTATGATAAATTTAAAGTCACATAATAGAAATTCAATTTTAATACATAACTTTATTATTTATTATTATAAGATTAAAGTTATGTGAGAAACTCTATTTTTATTTATTATTAAATTTTTATTAACCTATTTATAAATATTTAATATTATGATTGAGATATTTTTTTCAATATAAAAAAATATATTGAAAATTTCATGTTGACTAATTATTATTTTAAATTATAATTAATTTTATAAAATTAAATTAAATATAGAGTTAACTTCTCTTGCTCGAAAATAAATCTAAATTTAATTTTTAAATTTATGGGATATTATGAAAAAAAATCTTTCTTTAATATTGAAGTTTTAATTTTTTTATTTTTAAGCATAAAATTTTTAAAATGGTATTTTTATTTAAGAATATATATATATATATATATATATATATATATATATATATATATATATATATATATATATTAGGTTAAGATGAAGCAGCAATGGTAGGCAGAAGCTAGGACTAGGAGGAGCACGTGCCATGTGGTGATAACCCTCGTGAAGACGTAAGCACAATAGAAGCGGTGTAAGCCAAAACAAAACAAAACAAAACAAAAAAAAAACTTTTTATGTGATTTTTCTTTAAAGTGTTGTACCATCAAAATCATCACTTGTTTTGTTTTGAATGCAGAATCACCATTTATAATCAAAATTGAAGTTTCTTATTTCATAACATTATATTTTAAATTGAAAAGTTAGTTAAAAGATTTCAAATATATTGATAACAACAATTAATAAAAGATTTAAATTAACATAAATGCTTTAATAAAAAACTATTTAACTATGGAAAACTTTATCTATTATTACTTAATTTACTTTCATCTTAATTCATCTTCAAATTTTAACTTTTAAAATGAAAAATAATGAATTTTTAGGATTCAAATAAACTGCTAAAAACTCTAAAAATATTTTTTTCTCTTATTAGTGTACAATGAATTTGAGTTCGAAAATTAGACAAATTTTGTAATGCTTTAACAGTTACGTCTCACTCGCCCATGTTAAATATGTGGCAACCTAGTTTTATAGAAATAATTCTATTTAAAAGTAAGAAACAAAATTTCTTAATTATAAAAATAGTGTTAAATTAAAATTTTAATTATTTAATTTGTTATGCATTATGCATTACGTATAATGTATTGTATATTATTTATTATGTATTACGTAAAATATACTGTATTTTTAGAATATAAGAATATCTTTATTCTTATTTTTGTTCCCTGTTTTATAGTTTGAAACCACTGTCTTAACTTTACTTTTGATTTATTTATTATGCTTTGATCTTCTTTTTTCACTCGGCACTTGTAAACTTTATTCAGTTGGACATTTCATATTTTATTTTCATGATTATAATTATTATTAGTTTTCTTAAAATAATGTTTTCTAAGTCAAAGTCTTAAATCCGTCACTAAATGTCTCTACTACCAAAAACATAAAAACTAAATCAATTTAAGTTTACAATAAGTAATTAAAAAACACTTGTTTATAATGCTTTTTATACTTTATTTTCTCTTTAATTATTTAATACATATTTTAATGGAAAGAAACATTAAGACAAATATATATGTTATCCAGCAAGAATAAAATACGAATTTTATACTTATTAAATATTAGAAAGTATAAATTCAATCCCATAATTTATAGAAAACATATATATATATATATATATATATATATATATTATTTGTTTTCATTCATGCCTTATTCACCTAGCACAGTGAAATTCCATAGAGAAGTACAGAACAGAAAAATAAAGTGTATGTATGCTTTTGAAACAGATATGAGAAGGTGTTACCAAAAGTAGACATCTTTGTGTGTACAGCAGATCCAGTAATTGAGCCAGCAGTGATGGTGATTAACACAGTGCTATCAGTTATGGCTTATGACTATCCACCAGAGAAACTCAGTGTGTATCTTTCAGATGATGCTGCATCAGATATTACCTTCTATGCTCTCTTAGAAGCTTCAATTTTTGCCAAACAATGGCTTCCATTCTGCAGGAAATTCCAGGTGGACCCCACCTCACCAGCTGCTTATTTTAAAACTATTGCCTCATCCACTCACCCAAATGCTCATGCCAAACAAGTGATCACCATCAAGGTCATTTCTTATCTACTATATTTGCTCTTTTATCTTCCTTTAACAATTTTTTAATAATAATAGTCTTAAATATGGTGTTTCTACCTCATCACTAGGTCTACTTTAGTAAATTTAATAAGATATATAGGAAAGTTTGAAAAAATATCATTTTTTCAAACAGTATTGATCAATGCTTGAAACCAAATAAAGGAAACAAACCCACAGTAATTTGTACACATCTATGCATGTGAGATTGGATCCCAATGCTTGTGGCATCCACAATCCACTTTTGATTTAATGAATGATTGCAAATTGTTTCTCTGTCCTTGAAATATGCAAAAGGTTACCATAAAACGAATGATAATGTATGGAATTAAAGTGCAGAAATTGTACCAAGATATGGAAAGTCGAATAGAAAATGCAGCCAAGATGGGTAGAGTACCAGAAGAAGTACACTCAAAGCATAAAGGGTTTTCACAGTGGGCTTCATATTCTTCTCGATCAGACCATGACACAATTCTTCAAGTATGAAACTTTCTACTAACCACTTTTGGTTTATTAAACAAACTATTCTGATAATTAATGTATAATTTTAACAAATTTTTTTATTAGTCTCATTAACTAATATTTAATTTTAATTTATAGAGGCTAACATGATACTTCACTTAATATTATAATATTAAAAGTAATGTTTGAATATTAGTCTCTCTCTTTTTTTTACTGCTAAACTTATGCCTGATATAATATGTATTCTTTTCCTTGTAGATATTACTTCATGGAAAGGACTCGAGTGCCAAAGATGTAGATGGGAATGTTATGCCCATATTGGTATATTTGGCTCGCGAGAAGAGACCTCAAGTTGCACATAACTTCAAAGCTGGAGCCATGAATTCATTGGTATTATTGTATCTATTTTTCATGCATTAACATTTATGATAAGGTTTGTGCATGTTGCTGTGAAATTATTATAATTGGTTGCCTTATGCATTCCTGGTCCTCAATGTAGATAAGAGTGTCATCAATGATTAGCAACGGGGATATTATCCTTAATGTAGATTGTGACATGTACTCAAACAATGCCCAATCTCTAAGGGACGCTCTTTGTTTCTTCATGGATGAAGATAAGGGTCATGAAATTGCTTATGTGCAGACTCCACAGTGTTTTGAGAATATCACGAAGAATGATCTATATGGGGGTGCTCTACGAGTAGTTTACGAGGTAAATTAGTTAATGATTTCTGCTTATCAAACCAAAGTTGCTCGTGATTAATTTGCATTGTTTTGTTTCAACAAAGGCACTCTGCTATTTAGATTACCTGAATTAAAGTTTGTGATGGTTTGAATTTTGAAAATGTGAAGGTGGAATTCCCTGGTTTGGATTCACTTGGTGGGCCTTTGTATATTGGAACTGGCTGCTTTCACAGAAGAGAGACACTGTGTGGAAGAAAGTTCAATGACCAATATAAGAAAGATTGGAATGAATACAAGAATATTGATCATATGAAAGAAGCAAGCTTGCATGAACTGGAAGAAAAATCAAAGGCTCTTGCTAGTTGTACCTTTGAGAAAAACAATTTGTGGGGAAAAGAGGTCATATTCCTTCGCATTGTCCCTCTCTTGAGCTCTTGTTATTGAGATAATTATTGGATCACATCACATTTAAACAATCAAGATTTAATAGATAAATGAACGTAATTTAAGTGATCATGCAATCAGTAACTAGCTTTCAATTTTAATCTTCCATGCATGATTATATGACTTAGATATCTAGTTTTTTTCACAATAATAAAAAAGTTATCAATGATAGTGTAATAATAATGACTAATCAATTGAAGCTATATGAATATTTGATTGCAGATGGGACTGCAATATGGTTGTTCAGTAGAGGATGTGATGACAGGATTGTCAATTAAATGCAGAGGATGGAAATCAGTGTATTATAATCCTCAAAGGAAAGCTTTCTTAGGTGTATCTCCAACCACCTTGCCACAAGCACTAGTTCAACATAAGAGATGGTCTGAAGGAGGCTTTCAAATTTTGCTTTCAAAGTATAGTCCTGCATGGTATGCTTATGGATTAATCAGTCCAGGCCTCCAAATGACATATTGTTACTATAATCTGTGGGTGTTTCTTTGCTGGCCAACTCTATATTATTGCATCATCCCTTCACTCTATCTCCTCAAAGGCATTCCCTTGTTTCCACAGGTATGAATACTATGTATTTAATGTTTGCATTAAGATCAACATACCAATCCTAGTTAAAAAAACAACACCAAAATCATGAGGAGTTGTACCTAAGTTATGTGCTTTAACTAAGTTGGAGGAATAGGGAAGGAGACTGTAAATGAAACATTTGATGTGGCTTCATTTGTTTGGTATCTACTCCTGAACTACTAACTTTTACCTTGTTGCATTGGTCAGATGTCAAGTCCATGGTTCATACCTTTTGCATATGTGGTGCTTGGTGATTCCTCTTACTGCCTGATGGAGTTTTTGTGGTCAGGAGGCACAGTCAAGGGTTGGTGGAATGACCTACGAATGTGGCTATACAAGAGAACAAGCTCTTACCTCTTTGCTTTTGTTGATACCATCTTGAAGTTTTTCGGGTTTTCAGAATCAACCTTTATAGTATCTGCAAAGGTAGCAGAAGAAAAAGTTTCCCAACGATATGAGAAAGAGATCATGGAATTTGGAAACACATCCCCAATGCTCACTTTGCTAGCAACACTTGCATTGCTCAATTTGTTTTGCCTTCTTGGCATGTTCCTAAAGCAAGTGTTCATCAATGAAGGGGGTCTCAGAATTTTTGATACCATGGCATTGCAAGTTCTACTAAGTGGGTTTCTGGTTCTCATCAATGTACCTGTGTACCAAGGACTCTTCCTAAGAAAAGACAAGGGGAGATTACCAATATCTGTTGCAGCTAAATCCACAGCATTGGCTCTAAGTGCATGTGTCCTCTTTATTTCCATAAGTTAAGATGTTTAATGTTTTCAGTTTTAGTTTAAATGTTCTTGATTTTTACAAAGTTCTAGTGAAGTAATTTAGAAAAGGTGTACGCTAATCATCACAATTCATCAATAGTATTGTGCTTTTTATTCAACCTTGATAAAAATAAAAAATATTTTAAGATAGTTAATGAAATTCTATTATATCAGTATGTTTCAAAAATTCTTAATTTAAATTTTAGAAACAAGTAATAATATGTGATCAATCTCCACTCCAAACATCTTATTAACATTATTCATTATTTTTCTTTTTTTTTTCTTATACGACAAATAATATTTATAATTTTCTCTCTTCTATTTCTTTGTTATAGTGTGTCAAAAAGTGTCCATGAATATTTTTGTTTAAAAATTAATTTCTAACATTACAGTTCCAACACGTGTTGTCCTAAATTCTAATAGCAGTGGATCACATGATTCACATCTTCGTTAACAACGTAGACCTCAAAACTTCATCAACTGCTCCACAAAACAAACCCATCTTACGTTTCTTTATAAGTTTCCCTTGTATAATCCTACCCTTTTGCATTTTCCTTTTCAAATTCGTTTTGGAGCAAAATATTGATATAAAAGGTAACATTCTTCAAAGTTGATTCTTGCATGTATGTTTCTAATCATGTTGATTCATTCTTATGCGATCCATCTTTGGAATTCATTTTCGAGGCATACATTTCAGTTATTATCGGTCTGATATTTGCAATTAACGTTTTGTTTTACGTAATCATTTTAAAAGTCTCTATGATAAATGTGAAAATTGTGGAAATCAAAGGACCATTTTATCATATCAAATCATGTAGCTTGCAAAACTATGGATCAGGGTCACGCACTGTAAGAATTGTTAAGGAAAAAAATTATGATGGAAAATGGTGCAAATATAATAGATGGGATTGGAGTCATAAAGCAAAGAACGTTTTAAGCATACTCACATGAGTTTTGTTGAATATGTCACAATGAAGGTAGCGAAAAAGATGAAGCTAGGGCTATCAAATTTTGCCACTGCGGTGGTAATCTTTTCCAGCCTGAATGCAGTGCTTGGGATCAGATTTGTGATTGACAGACGTGACTGTTACTCTCATAATGTTCAGTACGAAGGGGATAGAGTCCATGCTTCATTTGTTGTCATCAAGATTGACGCATCTTGGCAATATACTAATGATGGTGTAGACCTTGAGGTAAGCACTGTGAAAATGTTTTTCTGATCATGCAGATTCCTCATTTTAAAAAATTTAACTGTTCCTATATGGGATCATATCATATATATGATTTGAAAAACTCAAACATCACTTTGACTAGGAATAATGTTTGAATGTTGTGTATTAGTGGGAGATAGCTATTACCCTATCACCAAGTTTACAAAAAATTAAGTCTTAATTTAACTAAAGATGGTGTAAAAAAATTGTATACATAGGGTGTAAAAGGGTGGTAAACTTGTTAAACTCTTTTAGTATCTAGGATTCTAACTTCTTCTTTGAAGTTGCTTTCCATGGGAGAATAAAATTATAAACTACAAGAAATTATCACATGTTCTGTTCCATTATAATTCTTGAGAAGCCAACTATTGATTCAATAGTTTTTTGTTGGATCTTTAGGTGAGGGGACCTTCTGGTGAACCAATTCGAGATTTTCTTGACATGACAAGTGAAATATTCGAATTTGTGGCTCGAAGCACAGGACCCTATCGCTTCTGCTTCACCAACAGGTCTCCCTATCATGAAACCATTGATTTTGATGTGCACACTAACCACGTTGAATTTTCTGATCAGCATGTAAAAGATGGTGAGACAAACGTGAACTAATTAATTTCATTTAGTTTAGTCCATGTTGGTCCATTTTTTCAACTGTACACCCTCCTGAATTTGTGAGTTACTGTTTACATGTTCATCTTTGCAGAGCATTTAACTCCTTTGTTAGAACAGATAGTAAAGTTAGAACATGCTCTTTTCAACATTCAGTATGAACAGCATTGGCTTGAGGCTCAGACTGAACGCCAGGCTATAGGTATTAGTCTTTAGTAATCAAGATTAGAATTTTTAACTTATGTCCAGCTAGTATTCATGTTTCAAACGGGATTGACTTTTAAGGAAGATATTTGTGAAAAACTAAAAACAGTTGTTAGTTTAAGGATTTGAACTAACAATTTAGAAAAAATTATTTGAAACTTGACCTGAGTGTCGTTGAACTACTTTTCATTTATGTTCAACTCAACTAGTCTACTTAGGTTTTGGAAACATTCAAATTTCCACAGAAACTGACAGTTTCATTTTGACTTTATGTCCACCTTGCTTCTTGCTGCTCTTGGAGTCCAACAACTTATGGAAGCAAGAGAATAAAACTTAGTTTAAATGAAATTAAAACAAATTTAGCAATTTTTTCTTCCTGCAGAATTTGTTTAATAAATAGCTTACCTGCCGTAACGTTCTATTCTCACAAAAAAGGTATTATTTTTTTAACATGAGATTTCAGATTTGATGATTAGAATAAACTATTTCCTGGAATGTGTGTTGATAATATATTTTGCTGACTTAAGTCACCAAGAATAAACTTTTTCAAAGTGACTGGTTTCATATAAAATGTACAGCTGATTAACATGAATGTAGATAACATGAGAAAACATATCTGAGATTTTGATTTGTGTGGTCATTTGCAATTACAGTAAGCAATGCAATGAGCTCGAGAACAATTCACAAGGCCCTGCTTGAATCAGCAGCACTAATGGGTGCCAGCGCCCTCCAAGTTTATCTTCTTCGTCGCCTCTTTGAACGAAAGCTTACAATATAGAATCAAGTATGAACTGCCATTATATCTGTATGTTGATTTTGGAGTAAAACTTTGTTAGTTTAGTGCATTAAATTTTGTTGGCCTTTATATAGGTTACAATTACATTGCATGCATTGGAAGTTGGAACAGAACCACCTCATTGAAGATTATTTAGTAGCTTCGCTCTTCTATTTAGGCACATGGGCATGCTTTCCAATCCTGTCCCACTAATGCTGCCTCCCAGCTTACTAGGTATTTCAGTCCTCTTACATTTTCGCAGCAAAAGAGGACGAAATAAATCATAAATAATAGTCAGCAGAATTCTTTGAAAACAAATTCTGCAAAACTTAGAACTACAAAAATGAAGAAAAAAATATTGCACTACTTATTACGTGTAATTTGTCATTTAGTCACCTAGTTCCTTGAAAATAATTGCAAGCTTGAACTTTTGGATGCTTTTATTGATAATCTATTTTAGAAAAAAGGCTAGGTGCTACAACATTCTAATATTTTGTATTTTTTGACAAAAAAAATAAAGAGTACAGATAAATGTAAATGCAATAAAGTAGCACGTTAAAAATAAATGTATTTGGAGCTTCGGATATAATATCCATGAATGCAGGAATATGTCACGTCTTCATGAGCAAAAGAAAGGACACAAATTTGTCTCATTCATTGGAACTGGTAAAGAACAAATTGTTGTAATAAATAGCAAGAAATGCCAAATTGAAAACTTGATAGGGGAAACGAAATCAAAGGAATAAAATGAGTTCATAAAATAGGATTTGTCTGATAATACAAGCAATACAAAGTGACAAGCAACGCTCTAGCTCATAGCGCAAGACAAGGCAAAACAGGAAGCAACCCCGGCTCCTAATAATAAACCACAACACTGATACACACACACAAATAATAGTCTGTCTTCTTCCCTTTCCCCCATTGCAGCTCACTTTTACAGCACATAATATAAATTCCGAAGAATTCGCTTATGGCTCTACAGCTCTTATCTTTGAGAAAATACTGTGAAGCTAGTTACACATAAACATTGTTCTTCTGTTCAGGCTTTTCACAGGAGCAACCATTGCTATCTATCATTCGGCAGAAGGTTGCATGCAGCAAAACCATTTCTTCTGAAACCACACAAAATCATTCATAAGAAAATGACAAAATATATATGCTCACTGAATTAATTTGAATGCTCCACATTTTAATTACATCTCAACATGACAATCTAAACCTACCGCAATCTAATGCAAATCAATTCCTGAGCAATCTGCTCAAACATACTTCATTTCAAAGGTTCACAAATAATCATTGATAGACTGGCCAACCATAGACAGAATTATTAGTCCAAATAAAATCAAATAGAATATATACGCATCTTTTTTTTTCGAATTGCACATTCTAATCCTTTTAACTTCATCTTAATCATAGTTTGATATTACAAGGATCAAATATATTTTAAGCAAGAGTGACATACTAGTAATCACTGAGATTGATTCAACAAAGAGGAGGGGGAAGAAAACTTAGCCAAGGTTATAACTCAAAAATTAAAAACCACGGTTTGAAAACGTCTTGGATTTAGTAGCCCAGAGTAGTCTAGCATATCTTGTCAACGTACATAGTAAGTTACTTAAAATGCCATTCAATAGTTTCTCAATTCATGAAAAAAACACAAACATACATGACACATAGTGCACTCGCATCACAATCAACATTTTTTGCAGGGTTAAACTTACTCTTGTAGAGATGGCTAAAACTATGACATGTATAGATTATCAATAAAAAAAGTAGCTTGTGTGTCAGGTTAGTGAGAGATTTAGTAAAGAACATCTTACAGTCTGAGTTTTGCCAGGATCTACTGCAGGTTTGCTATGTGGATCAGCGGCAGTCTTTGCTGGTGACTCAGGATTGCCACCTGTCTTTTTTTCATCCCTTGCCTTATTAAATATCACTGTGAACCCCTCAGCCGAGGCTGGATCATTAACATCCCATTCACCAAATTTTGGTAGTGGCCGGCCCTTTTCCTGTGTGATAATTAGATTAGCGGATGCAAAATAATGACTAAAAATACATTAAATTAATTACTTAAGTTCTTTTGAACTTGATAATTATAAACACTAGACAGAAAGCTGATAATATAATAGGTTTTCTACATACTGTAAAAGTTTGACGTGAATACTAGTATAGATTGTAGGGGTGCCTATTAAGCATATAAGAATGAATAAAAAAAATGAAATTTAACTAAATGCTAGACATGCCATGTGGATAATTCCGACGTCTATTCATGTAAATTGTTCTTCCAAATTCTTATTCAATCTCCAGAAAGAGGCTTGGTTCTAATTACCAGACCCCTTTTTGCTTATCCATGATACACCACTTCCACAAAGGTCAAGCCATCATTTTGAGTTTGGACCTCTTCTTGATATAACTAATTACATATGATTAGCAGCTCGTCCACAAACCACATAATGTTCTCTCAACTTTCTAGTTTTTCCGTTGCCTTCATAGGAGTCATCCATTCCTACACTGCTCACTGATTTAATATCTATGGTTTACACACTCGGCATCTATGGAGAATGTTGGATTATCCTGCTAGTTAGGAAACTGGAACAACTTCTATAATCTATACCTTTACAAATATTACGGGAAGATAAAGCATGATAGGGCTCTATGACATTATACAATTTGTTAGTTATTTGGCTAGCTTTCCGTGGTTAATTTCACTCTTTTATGGTTAGTTTTGTTAGCACTCTGGTTTCCTTTAAACGAATTACTAATTTTCAAGTGATAAACTTAATCGCCCTTTCTACTAAAATTCTATTGTTCTCTAAAAGGAAAAGAAGTCCTCTGGCCAAGTTGTTTGAGCAACAAGAACAGAGGTTCACATGTCGTAACTCATGAATAAAACAGGAGGGAAAAAAATACAACAAACCATGAGGCAGTAATTCAGAAAAGGGCATGTTGTACTAGAACAAAACAAATAAATACGGTAACTTCACCACACACAAAAAGAAGAAAAGGAAATCAACTAGAAATTTTAACATATCCGATCTACAAACAATTCTGATACTGATAAGCAATAACAGCCTTCACGATTGAGAGGTTCGTAGAAAAGAAAACAAAGCTCCAAACAGTAACAATCCATTTAACCAAAGCACAAGGTGATCCAAATATAGAAAGAAAATAACAATTAATCCGCATACTTAATCAAACTTCGATTAGCTACACAATTTAAGGCAAAACCAAAACATAAACTAAAACATCTAAATTATTTACTTAACCACCACAAGGCAGCAACATCCCAAGACTATTCAATTCTTTCACACAACCTACGAGGATCGAATCAGAAAGGCACACAGGCTCCACTAAAAAAAAAAGCATGCTAATAAGAATAAATCAAAGACACGAAACCAAAACTCAAATAATCGAAGAAGGATCACAGCATCAAAATCCGGAAATGTAAAAGAAAAACGAGACGAATAAATAAAAAAAATGCGAAAAGGGGGTAAAATTAAAAAAAAAAAATCGGACACGCGAATCAACGACTGGAGAATCGCATACAACAGCTCAATACAATGATCAGAGAGAAAATCAAATCAATTGAGAAAACACAAATCATTGCAAAACAACAAAAAAAGAGAGAGAACAACACATACCGACATCAATACGAAGAGGAAGTGTTTTCAGGGAAGAGAAAATGAGCGAGAAAAGTCGAATTAATAAGAGGAATCGAAGAGAGAAGAAAATTCTGAGAGAGAAAAAGAGAATGAGAGAAAGATAGAGTGTTAGAGAGAGAAAGTGCGCGATGACGATGAAGAAGAAAGAAAGAAGTTGTAGCAGTAGAAGAGGAAGAAGACCTTGTTGTGACTTGGGCCGAAAGTGGGCCTTACGGAGTTCGTAACGGCGTTGGTGGAACGTCGTTACGTGTTCCGCGGGGACGGAACAAATGCCGTTAGAATTAGCGTGAGTGGTGATGTGGCGTGGGGAAAGGGACGGAAGAGTGAGCTGGCAAACGGTGACGGCGTGAGGTGCCGTTGGCTTTTTTCTTCGATGCGTTTCTTTCTTGGAAGGAAGCGACTTGGTTCTGAGTTGGTCACTTTTTTTGATGATGAGCGTATAAAGATACCTTTTCAATTAAGAAAATTTATTTGTATAAGAGAAAATAATGCACTATGCTTAATTAATGTTGATGAGTGTATTTCAATTTAAGCAAATGTGATCATTTTAATCATAATTATTTGGTAGATCCTTCCTAATTTTATTTTATTGTGTTATAATTAAACTAATCTAATAATATAATATGATATTCATATGTAAAAAGGTAACATCTGAAACTCAATTATCTTATGAAAACCTATCCCTAAATTTTATTGACCCTACCAAAAGTTAATATCATAGTTAAGTTTAAAACTTACTTTATATTTAGTCCTTAAGCAAAGTTATACAAAATTGTTTAAAAAATTAATGCAAAAATTCTATATTAAAAAAAATTTTGGTTTAATAGATATATTGTTTCCAATATTTTGTGAGAATTTGTAATGTTTTTTATATTTAATTTTTTTTCAATTAAGTCCTAAATTTTATTAAAATCTTCAATATGATTTTTTTATTAGATTAATGTTAACGACGTTAACTATACGATACATGACACATTCAAGTTAAATGGTGACATGTGAATAATAACAAAAGGTACAAATATAAACATTAATATAAACATTAATATGAACATTAGAGTATGTGAATTTTTTATAAAAATGATCATATTAACATATTTAATAAAATTTGAGATCTAATTGAAAAAAAAAATTTGGAACTCAATTAAGAAAAAAAATAAAATTTAAAACTTAATTAAAAAAAACATGAAAAACATTATAAATTTTCATAAAATATTGGGACCAAAATATTTATTAAATCAAAAATTTTCTATAATGTATTTCTTTTCTAAAAGATTATACAGAGAATATAAAATCTTAAATTTCGTTTTTTTTTTCATATTGCAATTGAAAATGGAAGGTTACGAAGGTTTAACCCTAAAAATGGAGGTTAGTGTATTTAGTAAAAAAGAGGTACATAAAATATTATTACAAGTGTGTTAAATTTAAGATGATTTTTTGTATATCTTTCTTAATAAATACCTTTTTCCTAATAAATATTATTACATAAAATATTATTACAAGGAGTATTTTTTTCCTAATAAATACCTTTATAAATGCATGTTCCGGAAGTCTCTCAATGAATGATGAGAGTTTTAAATAAAATAACAATAGTAGATGGGTATTTTAAAAGGTATTGTAGTGCATCTAACAATTGTGAGGGTGCATGAAGCAAAACCCTTTGCTTCGTCGCTTCATTTTCTCACCAACTGGATCCAATTTAGCTGGGCCGATCCAACAAATTATAAGCCCAATCCTAAACGACAAATCGTAAGCCCTGAAAGAAGCCAACGACGCCGTTCTGATCTGCTCCTTCCTCTATACTTTTTCGTTATCCCTTTTCTAAACCTCTGTGACCAAAAAAATGCATCACAAACAATGAAACCACACAAACTTCCTTCTCCGACAGTCGCACGTGCGCTCGCACGTGCCCTAGGCACCGCCACCACCACACAATGTGATTCGGCGTTTCCTTTGAAGACGGTGACCACCGCAAACTTCGAACCGTCGCTGGGGGAGCTCAAGCGCCACGTCCGGTCGTCGGACTTTGTGGCCATCGACCTCGAGATGAGCGGCGTCACTAGCGCTCCCTGGCGAGAGTCCTTCGAGTTCGACCGCTCTGACGTCCGTTACCTCAAGGTCCGAGACTCCGCCACCAAGTTCGCCGTCGTTCAATTCGGCGTTTGCCCCTTCCGTTGGGATTCCTCAAACCAGTCCTTCGTCGCGTATCCGTATGTTCTTTCATTCATTCTATATGAACAGTAAATAGGTTATACTATTAGTTCCGTTGTTGATTCTTGCGTTGGATTATTTGTACATTATGTTTAAGGCTGGTTTGAATAGAGAAATGCTCCGTGGCAGGCACAGTTTCTATGTTTTTCCTCGACAGGAGCATGCAGGTCTGGGTCCGTGTGATGAATTTCTCTGGCAGACCACTTCAATGGATTTCTTGGCTAAATACCAGTTTGATTTCAATGCTTGCATACATGAAGGTTGCTTACTTTTCCTTTTATTTCTTGCCACTGCATTTGATATTAGCTGTTAAGCTAATAGAAGAAAGGAGTTTGTACTTGCTTGTTTTATTTCTATACATGGAAAAACTAAGATGTGAATGTTTCACTTCTAGATCTTATTACTTAGTTGTTTAAGTAGTTCAATGGAAAAATAGGTAATATACAAAGAGCTCTGTTTGTTTTACTTTTTAGCTTATTTGCAAGCTGGAAGGGCTCTATATATAGGGCTTTTAGAGTTATAGGAAATTATAGAACTATGGGACATTAAAGACGCTGAAGGCCTATGATCCTTAACCAGTAACCATAGTTTGAATTGCTGGTGACATTTTTGTGTTTGTTGATCTTCCATTTCTGTCACTGTCTCCTAGGATAGGTATTTGGTTGCATGTGTAATCTTATCGTGACTTTCACCGTTTCTCTGGTTTGAGAATTTTTACCCTTGATAATGTCAGGAATATCTTATTTATCCAGAGAACAAGAAAGGGAAGCGTTAAGGAGTTTGAATTCCACATATGATAGTGAGTGGTCAGACGTTTGTAAATTAAAAGATATTAGGGACGTGCCGTTGCTCAGTGCAGCAGACATTTTGTTCACTGCACGAATGAAAAAAAAATTCCTTGAATGGCGTGATGGGTTATTACACGAGAAAAATCTAGAAGTCCAAATTCAAGGAATTACGGAAGACTCAAAATTTCAAGAGATTTTTTTTGAGATGCATCCAGCTCTTAGGCTTAACGGATTCACCTCTCATCAGCTTAAATTGATTCAGTTGGTAATGCTTATATGTTTTGTGCCATAAGCTCACATGTTCACATTTTTGTTTCTTCTCATATTGGTATTTGATTGTGTTATTTATAAGTATCATTTGCCTCAAGACCTAGCAGTACTATACATCTATTAAGTTTGTGCTGCATTTGCTGACTATAAGCTTAAATACTTTCAGGTCATCAGAAAACATTTCAAAGATCTTTCTTATGTCAGTGTGAACAGTGAGGCTTCCAGTTTACAGCAATTAGTTGTGTATACAGACTCAAAGGATGAATTAAACTTACTTCTGGTAATAAATCTTGATATTGTTTTGTTTTCTTTTAAATTTTGACGTGTGATTTTATATTGGAAAGGAAATAGTTTATCGAATATAATTTTCCTTCTGCACTTTAGAAATGATGATGGTGGTGGGTAAGCATCTGTTTCTTTTGATTACAATTGAAAGAATGGACCTAATATTATACTTCATTTCTAGTTCAGACTGTAAATGGCTAAGCATTTTCTCAAAACAAAGTTTAACCCTATTTATAGTGATATTGGACACAATTAATATTGAAAGATAATATGTTTATGCTAGTGTATATTAAAATATAATGTTTTATGCGTTGTTAGCATATAATTTGGTATCTCATGTTTAAGTCTAATATAAGAAAAAGCTAAAAATATAGTGCGGTAGCAGAGTTTCAATGATACCATAGCCACCTCATTAAATTCTTAAATGTAGTATTCTTCTTAATTAATATTTCACAGAAAAAAGTGAAAGAAGAAAATCACAGAGCAGAAAAGATGAAAATCGAAGCTGCTGTGGGACTACGCCATGTTATTGACTTCCTTTCATCGGAAAAGAAGTTGATTGTTGGTCACAATTGTTTTCTAGGTAACAGCGGCATTCTGAATCCTTGCAAAACTATTTAACTTTACACGACACTAAGATGCTATGTACCATTCCATGATGTAGATATTGCTCATGTCCACAGCAAATTTATAGGTCCTCTTCCTGGTACTCCTGAAGAGTTTGTTGCCTCTGTTAACAAGTGCTTTCCGCACATTGTTGACACCAAGATAGTTATGAACACTAATTTTATGCTCCAAGAAAAGATGAAAAAGTCCAGAAAATCACTGGATGCTGCATTCACTTCATTTTGCCCACAAATTGCAACTGGCTCCAGAAGCAGCAGTCTTGGTTCGCTCCCACATGTGAAAGTGGAAGTTGAAGTTGATGAGGCGAGGTTTGTCTCTGCTTTCTTTATTGTGATTTCAATTCACCAATCTAATGGTGCAATGTCAGTGACTCGCGAATTTATGACAGTCAAGTTTATGTTTCAACTATTAGTTTACAACAGATGATTGTAGTTTCATTTTTTCAACAGTTTTCATACATGACCGAGTTCTTTCCTTTCTTTGTGTACATTGTTTTCTTTTTCTTTTTTTTTTTTGATACATAACTCAAGAATGCAAAGTTTATAACTATACAAGTATACACATTTTTTCTCTCTTATTTAGTGATAGATAACATTTTAAATATTGGTATGGGTGGGAAGTATGTTGTTCAATGGTAGATAACATTTTAATTTGGCTTTTTGTTGTCAACATATCTGCACATAGCTTCAGGTGAAGGTGATTTCTTCAGAATTTGGACAGCCAAGTCTAATGATTTGGTGTCCTATTTGTCTTCTTTAAGTATTGTTCTCCTGCATTTCATATGTTGTCCGAGCAGTCTCTTTAGATAAAGGTACTTCCCGTTACCAACATTAGATGTGTATTTGCAGATCATCTAGCTGGAACCCTGGAGGCAAGCATGAGGCAGGATATGATGCCTTTATGACTGGATGCATCTTTGCCCAGTTCTGCAGTGATTTAGGTGTCGATTACAAACTCCACGATTCTTCAAAGCAATTAGCCCTTGATGAGAAACTGCAGAATTATGTTAATCGTCTATATCTTAGTTGGATGCATGGCGACATTATTGATCTAAACACTGGTAATAAGGTTGCAGATTCTTCACCCAGCCATAGCCTCGGGAAGCGGTACCCAAAAATTTTGTTTGAGAACATTGTTATTATTTGGGGATTTCCTTCTACGCTGAAGGCAAATGAAATAAGAGAGGGCATATCTAAAGTATTTGGACCAACTTCTATAGTTTCTGTCTTCCACCTGGATGCAACTGCAGTATTCGTTCAGTTTAGCCAAACAGAACTAGTTTCTGATTTTCTTTCGTTGAAGAGCACCTTGGAGAGAAGTGATGGTGCAATCCTGGTTTTGCATCCACTGTCAAAACTTTTGGAAGGTGGAAATACATGTGCTGCTAATTATGGTAGTTATAAAGAAATTTGTGGTTCACCCTTATCAGAAAGCCTGTTTGCTGATCAGGCAGAGGCAGCTGGTATAAACTGGGAGACCAAATTGACAGAATACAAGGTAGCATTGGGGGCCGAAGAACATGAAAATCCAAGTGTAAGAGGTAATGTAAATATTGCTATGAAGAATGTAGAAAGGACCAACCCAAACGCAATTGATCAATTGAGAAATGCTCAATCTCGGAGACAAGTCTCCACAGATGAGGTTGAAGATTCTTCTTGTGTTGCAGAAGCCAACTTGTGATTTCTGGCCAATGATTGCAAAAGGTCAGAATGAAGATATAATATTATATGAAATTAAATTTTTACAAAGCAACCTATACTTTGGGCCGGTATTGTGTGACTAGAAAATTTAACAATCTGACGGTCATAGGATCATGAATATTGATTAAACTAAAAAAATTTGTGATAGTCTTACACATCTACGAAAAATCCATACTCTAACCCAGCTTAGATTTCCTCCTCACAGTGTTTTGGAAGGATAAATGTAATCGCTAGTCTTACTCTGGGGAATGAAGGTTTACTCCCATGTCTCAAGACATTAATTTTGCCTATTATTTATAATAATAAAATCTTTATCTTTCTTTTAAGTCCATCTGTAGGGTACAATTACTCCAGTGAAATTTTACTATTTTAATGTCAAATTTTGTGCATCATATTGAATACTTCCTACATTATTTCACTATTTTTAATCTTTTTTCTATACTGTTAACTAAAAAGAAATATTTTTTCAATTAAAAAGATACGACATATTTTTTTTCAAAATTATCATACACAACATTATCTCGTAAGTATGGAGATTTACTATGCCTTCCATTCTTATTTAAGAAACCTAATTCATTAGATTAAACAAATTAATTAAATTGATTGATGTCATTTATCTTAAATTTATTTTTTAAACTGTCTATGTGACTAATACTCTCCTTTACTAATTATTTGTTAGTATAGTTTTCTTATAATTAAGAAGATTTCCATTAAAAAAATTAATATAAGAGACATTATTATAATTAAGAAGATTTCCATCTAAAGAAAATTAATATAAGAGATATTAAGGATTTGTCCGATCACTAAAAGGTGATTGTTTTATAAACATAAATTAATGTGCTTCTGTGCATTCTTAAAAAAAACTCCTCTCTTTTATCACAATTTCTTTTTATGAAAACTTCAAGTTACATTTCTCAAAAAGTGGAATTTTTTTTTTCTGCTTCTGCGTTTACCCTACTATACTATAATGAGTCATTATTTTATTTAAAAACACTTTTTCTAAAAAAAATTAAGCAATCAGACTGGGTTTTATACAAAAGAATAGAATACCACTTTTGCCCTTGCCCCTGTAAACTGGAGTTTTTATGGTGCATATTACTTCCTCCGTTTCAAATTATAAGACGGACTTTAGAGAGAAAAATTGACTCTTCATATTTCATTATCATTTACTAATATCATTTTCATTATATGAGACTTTCATGAGTTGGAACTTCATTTGTTTGTTCTACTCCTACAAAAATAATTAAAAATTAAAACAATTAAAAAAAGTGACATAATTTAAAAATTTAATACCTCCAGATAGTGTAATATTATCTAATTCAACATTTCTTTCCTCTTTCTCTTCCATTTCATGACTATCAACAGTGTTTTGTTTTCATTCAAATGAATTAAATTCATCTTCATTATCTGAATGAGGTGGAGTAATATTCAAATCTATATCAACTGACATTTTGAAGTTGTAATACAAATTGAAGTTGCAGTACTTATGTCATTTTAATTCAGTATTTCTATTTGCTTTTTTGTGACAATTGAAAATTGAGTAAAATTTTAAAATAAATTTTAAACATAGTCATTTATAATTTGGTGGAAATTAAAGATTTTGATTGAAATTTTAGTATAATCTTTTGCAGATTGGTAGGAATTAAAAGTTTTAATTAAAATATTTAATTAAAAAAAATTAGTAGTTCTGATTTTAAATTATTTAAAAATAATTCTGAAATAAATTCAAAACTTTTAAAATTCCAATCTCGTATAGTTTTATTAAAAAATTAATTCATTTTATAAAACTTCTGATTTAATTTCAATTAATTTAGTAAATAGTAATTAATAAGGGTAAAGATGGAAGATTTATAAAAAACTGAACAAATTAATTGTTTTTCTTGATATGTGAGAATTTGTCAAATACGCCTTATAATTTGAAATGGAGGAGTAAAAGTTTTCGCGTTATAATGCTTTGAAGGAGGAAGAGACTGGTTTATAACACTTGGAAAAACTTCTGCATACCTATGAATGACATCTTCAATATATTTTTATTTATTTTCTCAATGTCTTAAAAGTTAAGTTATAAAGAGAAGTGTGGGAAGTAGGGATGGCAACAGGACAGGTGTGGGTTTCACTATCTCATCCTCATTCCTAATATAAAAATTCATCTCTCCATCTCTATCGGATAACAGTTATATACTCATACTCATGCCTATACTCGTATTCTTATTGTTCTACGTATGAATTCAATAATTTTTTACAAAAAATAAACAAATCACAAAAAAATAATTATGATATTATTAAGATTTAATATCAAATAAAAAAAGGAATTATAAATTCATAAATCTCAAATAAGAGTATTAAATAACAATTGGATAAAAATCAAATAATTATAAAAAAATTTAAAAATTACATAAAATTAAATTTTTTTGATAACCAAAATATTTATTAATCTTGCAAATGTTGAGTAGTTTCACTTGCATTCAATCCACCTACAAATAGAAGAGGAGAAAAATTAGATACCATAAGTGAAATTAAAAATTTTAGTTAATAAAATAAATATAATACCTTCATCATCAGATTCATTTTCACTCATTAGAATATTTTTTTCTTCCAATTTTTTAACACCTACAAACATCAAATATAAAATATTAAGTGAGAATTCATAAGAAAATACTATTTAATAATGAATATTAATAATAAATTCATTATCTAGATAGTCTGAGTTCCATAGCCAACTTTTAGCACACATTAAAGTCTCTACTATAATATGATGAAGTCGACTATGATGAGGATTTAATATCTGACCATTAGTGCTAAAAGCAGATTCAGAAGCAACAGTTGTGATTGGAATAACTAAAACATCTCTTGCAATTGCTTGAAGGGTTGGATACTTTAATTCATTTATTTTTCATCATGATAAGATTGAGAGTTTGGAAGAGAGAAGAGAGAGTTTATATGGAGTTAAGGTTGGAAATAAGAAGTCACAAAGAGAGAAAAAAGAAGATAAAAATATTAGAAAGATAATACAAATAAGAAAGCTACTAGTATTAACTAAAAAATTTCTTTTTTTAAAATAAAATTATGATTTACTGAAAAAAAGTTATTAACTTATTAAATATCATGTTTAGTACCAATAAAAAATTAACAGTCACTCATAATATGTAAATTAAATTTTATTTTTAAAATTAATTTAATATAAATATATTAATACTAAAAATATCATGAGTGTTTTAATAATTTCAAACGGAGACGAATATGAGTGCGGGGACAGGTATTGGGACGGGTATGGGAACGGGACGGATATGTACATACTCATTCCCGTTCCCATACCCAATTTAAAAAATCAGGTATTATCCATACTCATACCCATGCCCAGTCAATACGGAGATTCTTCATTAAACTTAGAACGGATTCGATTAATATCAATAAGAATGGATTCATTTGTCATCCCTAGTAAGAAGGGGGTGCAATGCGAAAGTATATATAAGCTCCCTAACACTAATAGAAATGTGAGTAAGAAAATTAAATTGAATAACGAAAGTAAAGATATTTATTTAGTGTGTGCACAATGACAGTTATTAGGCTTGAACTACAACTCCTAGTAAATTATATAAATCTTTTTGCAAATAGGTCAATTTTAGTGGGTTCAATTAAATATATTCTCGCACAAATTTAACACAAATAATATTAAAATTAATAAAATACTAATATGCAATCATATAATATTAAACATTTCAATAAAAAAAATATCTCTAGGCTTTATTAATACAGCTGGCACATTAAATTTATACAATAATCTGTGAATGTGAAAAGATTATTTTCCACAACAAAGGTCATGTGATGGGGTCCATTACCACTGTCTCCATACCAATGATTCCATTTACATGCCTTCCTTAATGACCGTTGCAAAGGTTTCATTTGTGACTTTTTTAACGTTATTTGCTTTTCAATGCCACATGCTGGGTTTTTTCTTCATGTCACATGTTTGATTTATGAAAGCAATACTTACAAGAAATATGTATACACACATTTTTAAATTAAATGCATCCATTAATCATGTTCGCCTCATTATGCAGATATATTATTACTATTCCAAGCCAGAAAGTTCAACCTTGTTTATGCATTAAAGTTACACATTACAACAACATATTACATGATTATTTTTTATGAAGTTATTTCAGTTTAATTAATGTATCACCTAATTATGTTAGAATTAATTGATAACTAAATTTATTTTTTTGTGGGCATTTCTCTAACCATATAAGCCAAATCAAATGGTGTTTTTAGGAGGGTTCTTTCTTTAGACAGCTCAATCTTTTTTGGTTACTTTATTTTTTAGCGTTTTGGTCAATGATGATGATGATGATGATGGGTTTCAGAGTTTGCCTCAAATAGCCGTTGCATAAGTCAATGCTGCCAATAATGCAAATTAACATATGATTGAATCAGTCACCAAATGTTCCTAACTCGTTCGTATAGATACGTTGTCAGCGTTAGAATAATCTTCAATAAGAAATATATAGCTTTTTACACTATTTTTTGCACACTATATGATGATTGAACCATTCAAATGACCATTTTTTATTACATCAGAGTCACAAAATCATTTATTACTTTAAAAAAAATTGTCGAGACTCATGCACTTCTTGCATAGAAGAGAGAAACGATTCAAATAATGTAGCAGACCAATAAGCACACAGGCCAACACATGTTGGTGCTTTGATGTCAGATTCAGAAGCTAAAACATAGGAATCATAAATTTTTGTTTAATGAAAACAGATTTCTATGTGCATATTGAACATATTTCACTCAAAAGTTGCAAATAAAGATTGCTTCAGAAAGTGGACAATAAAATTGCTTCGGAAAGCAAGCTTGAGAAATACTAATACATGACCAGAAACAACAAAGTTGATTTCGGTATATATATATACTATACTTATTACATTATTGTTTCCATGAAGTTCAATGTAATAGCTTGAACTCCAATCAATGAACTCTGAATTTCCCTATATGTCAGATTACAATTACAAATACAAATGTCATTGAAACAAAGTGTGCATAAAGAACCAAAGAATCAAATGAATGATACAAATAATAATAACAAGAAATTTAGAATCTTCAATCAATTTTGATCTCACACACAAGCTGGTCAGAATTCAACTCTTCCTCAGCATCAGAAACTATGTCTTCGAGACTCAAAGGCAGGCCAGAAGAGAAAGTAAGAGTTGGTTTCTCTTTTGGCACCACAAGAGACACTCCTCCTTCATTGTTGAGAATCTGCAACACTCTTCTCATGGAAGGCCTCTGAGCACTATCAGGGTTAGCACAACTCAACCCCAATAGCAAAAGCCTCTTCATTTCCCCTTCCTTAAACTCCCCATTCAGCCTCCTGTCAGCAGCCTCAATGATCCTCCCTTGAGAGTGCAATCCCCAAACCCAATCCACCAAATTCACCATCTTCTGCCCCTCCCTCTCAATTGGCCTCCTCCCACAAGCCACCTCAAGCACCACCACCCCATAGCTGAACACATCAGTCTTCTCAGTTGCCATTCCACATTGAAGATACTCAGGAGCAAGGTACCCCATTGTCCCAGCAGTTAGTGTTGAAACAGGACTCTTGTCATGGTCCATAAGCTTGGCCAACCCAAAATCACCCAACCTTGGGTTCATGCTCCCATCTAGCAATATGTTCCCTGTCTTGATGTCCCTATGAATCACCCTCTGCTCACACTCTTGATGCAAATAGCTCAAAACAGAAGCCAGCCCTACAGCAATGTTAACCCTATGAGCCCAGCTCAACACATTATTAGTATTCCCACCTTCACATTCTTGGTAAAGCAGCTTGTCCAAGCTTCCATTAGGCATATACTCATACACAAGCAACAACTCACCCTTCTCAACACACCAACCTAGGAGTTGAACCAAATTCTTGTGCCTCAAACTAGCTATAATAGATAATTCGGCCAAGAACTCGGTTTTCCCGTCGTACTGTCTTGACCTCTTAACAGCGGCTATGGTCCCCGAAGACTGAAACAAAGCCTTGTACACTGTCCCAAAAGATCCATTCCCAATTACCCTTGAAGCATGAAACCCCTTAGTGGCCAACTTCACCTCCTTGTAACCAAACTCTTTAGGACAACATCCCACTGTTCCAAAACCTTTCTTCTTCCTCAAACCACGCCACTTCAGAAAAGAAACATACCCCAAAACCACAAGCACCACGCAGAAAAAAGCAGGACCAGCAATAGCAACGCAAAGACCAAACAAAAACCTCTTACCACGGTTATTACTTCCCTCAGTGGAATTTGAAGAAACAGGAATGCCCTCAACCGCAACACTCGAAGGGCTGCTAGAACCATTGATCAGAGGATGCAAGTTTGACTCAAACTCCAAACTCCAACTCATGACTTGGATAAGCTCGGTGCTTCCTTGCGTGGAACCGGAAAACCCCAAGTACAGACTGTCCTTAAAGTACTCATAAAGGTCAAGGTCAACGCTCAAGACAGGGTTTTGAGGCTTGGAAGAGGCTGGTGACGAATAGTTTAAGAAAACGCTGAGCTTTTTCTTGTCAGCATGGTGATAATCAACCCAAGAAGTGATTGGAGTGTCAGTGCTGAGATCGACGAAAGTGGGGTTGGTAAGGGAGGAGTTTGAGTTGGTGGTGAGGTCTAAAGTGAGATGATTTTGGTTGGGGTGAAAGTGGAGGGAGAGGAGGGTGTGGGAGGAGTTGAGGAAGAAGGAGAAGGTGGAGGAGGGGGTGGGGGAGGTGGTGGTGTTGGTGATGGAGAAGGTGAAGTTGGTGGAGAGAGAGAATGAAGGGGTGGTGGTGATGGGGTGGTTGAAGAGGAGGGTGCCGGAGGAGGAGGCGGGAACAGTGGTGGAGAGGGTGAGTCCGACAAGGCCGTGGCGGAGGAAGGAGTCGCCGAGGAGGGTTATGTTGCGGAGGGTGAAGGAAGGGAAAGAGAAGGAGAAGAAGTTTGTGTTGTTGTGAGAGAGGGTTGTTGTTGTTGTAAAGAAGGAGAAGATTGTGATGATGAAGATGAAGATGAAGATGGTGGTTGTGGTGGTTCTTAACAACATGATGATGGTGGTGGTGCTGTAAGATTGAAGATGATGAATGTGTGAAAATGGAGAGAGTGAGAAAGTGATGATGGGATTTAAATAAGGAATGGGTGGGAATGTGGGAAGGTAACGGTTCTGCAAAGTGGGAAAATGGGAATGAACATCTAAACAAAGTGGCTTATGTTTTTCTTATGTCTCTCAAAATTATGTTCTTGAGTGAAAGATTGAGGAAGTGTTCTAAAAAAACTTACTTGTTTAGGTTATTAGGACAGATAAGATTATGAACATGTGATGTTTTTGGGTTTGGGTTACTAATAATAACTAATTTTAAATTAACAAATTTGAATATATGTGATAAAACACCAATAGAGATTGTGGATTATAAGAAGTTTAGGATTATTTAACATTTTTCAAGAAAATGAATGAGATGGTTTTGGAAAAAAAAGGGTATAGAGATAAGGACTGTCAGTTTGGAAAGTTTATTCACAAAGGCTGATTTGATTTTTAAAATTGTTTCTTATTGATAAATAAGTTTTTGAAATTAAAACATTAAATAAGCCTTTGAATTAATTTTTTTTTGTTTGGATCTTAAATGTATATTATTATTATCATAATCAAATAACTACAAAAGTTATTAATTTTGAGGGTATAATAAAATGAAATCTTAAAGGTTTCATAAATTTATTTAAGTTTTTCTTAACTTTAGAAACTGGTTTAGTAAAGGGTATAATTTGAAATATTAAATTTAGAATTTCATTTAAAATTATGTAGTCTTACCATGTAGATAACCACTTTTCTTTTTTGCAAGATATATAATAAAATCAAATGACATATGTTATTTTTCATGTGTTGAAACCTTTATTTTCCCATAAGTGGTGGTCAAAGGAGGGATTCAAAGTATAGTTTGATAATAAATATGTGAAGAAATAATTGAAATTTGAAGGCCATGTGAGTTGTTTCAGACCCACCATGTCTGTCACCAAAGTACAATTCAAAACAAAAGCATATCAATGGAAGCTACTTCATGCTGCAGATAGCCGTTATAAATGTAACATTCATCTTCATTTAATAATACTGGTTTCTATCATCTCACTCATTAAAAAATTAGGTATAATTAAGTTTTATCAATCTCTTAAATTTATATATTTTTAACTAAGTTTTTAGTAAAAGATTATTTTATATCCAAAAAATATATATTTTTCAATTGATTTTATTATTAATTGAGATAATTTGCTGATTAGGTTATTACAATCTTTATGTAAAATATTAAAAAAATAGTTTGTTAAAAATTTGTTTTATTAAGTGTTAAAAAAATTATATTTTTTTATCTTTTAAGTATGAAGAAATTTAGTTAAAATATGAAATTTTTGGACATTTAATAAAACATTTTTTTCTAAAAAAATAATTAAAAATACACAAACTTAAAATTTAATTAAACTATTTTTTAATGTAAAAATAGGAAGATTTAATTGGAAAAATATGAAACTTTTTAAATACTCAATAAAAAAAACAAAAGAAAAATTAAAGAGACTTAATTTACAGTAATCAATTTTACAAAAGGTTTTTTTTTTCTCGACATTTACTAAAGACTTAAACCTTAATTAAGAAAAAAAAACATTATACCAAAGATTAACAAAATTATATGATAAAAAAATGGGCCCAATGTATGTGAGCTTCAACTTGGATTGATGAAAAAGGGCTTGAAAATTTAGTTTTGACATGATAAACATTGAAAGTTTTATCCTTAATTGAACATTGAAAGTAACAATTCAGGTACTTATTCTGTGTTGATCATTATCATCTCACAGATGATCATGTTGGAAGAGAGAGAAAGGATCAAAGTTGATAAAAGCATTATTTGAGCAACCAACACCATCTAAGTAACCACCACTCACACCATTTGGGTCAAACATTTCAGGATTTGTGGTTTGGTGCATGGAAAACTCTAACCCGGATGAACAAACTGCTGCTGGTGGTGGTGGTGGTGGTGGTGGTGGAGGTGGTGGTGGTGGTGGTGGTAATGGAGGGTGAGGCATCTCCACAGGGTTAAGCTCAGGCCCAAAAGCAGGCCCGTTACCGAATCCTTCAATGTTGCGACATCGTTGGAGAAAAGTACTGAGAGGCCCAAGATAGTCATCAAAGCCCACATTTTGAATGGCCCATAACAAGTCATCTGCATTCATAATCTTTCTATACTCACTTTGGCATTTCTCCTTGGCTTTTCTGGTTACAAAGGTTATGTAGTTTGTAGCACTTTGTTGAATCATCTCCTTGGCCCCATCTGAGACTTTTGCATTATTTGGAAGAAATTTTCTCATGATTTTTGTCACATTTGTAATTGGCATCTTGCTCTTATCTCTCACAATCAAATTAGGGATTGGGCCTGGGTCTGGGCCTCCATTTGAGTTTATTGCTGCTGGAATTTCTATGTTTCCATAGCTGTTTTCTTGCTGCAAGCCCATTGTTAAACCTGAACCAATCAAACCAATTTCTTCATTATTCAATACTTCAAGCATCAAATTCATCCTTGCATTTTGGAAGTAAGAACCAAAACCCAATTTAATAATTTACAGGGTGAGGGAAACAATTTTTTTTCTGTCTTTGTGTGGCTTATTTGACACACAAGAGAAGAAAGAAATTAATACATGAAAGTAAAACAAACAAAAAACAAGTTCTTAGTCTTAGGAAAATCACTAATGAATGTCCTAAGAATATAAACTAAGAAAAATCAATATAATTCATTAAATATCTTGTTAATAAATATGTGTTGAATGATTTTGTGTACTATGTTAATACCTTGATTTATAAAATTTAAGGGTATAAGTTTTTGACAATTATTTTACCAAAAATTCAACAAATCTCTTAGATTAGTTCTAGGTAGTGACTAAATAAAGAAGGGTGCAATTAGTTTGAGAAAATAAATATTTTACTATTTTTATAAATTAATTACAAAATATTAATTTCTTTTGTGACATTTTCTTTATTTTTTAAGTATTTGTTAAAAAATGGTAAAAAAGAATTGCTTGAGCCATTATGACATATTGAAATAAAATAATTTTGAAATAATTATAAGATAAAATTGAAATAAAAACTCTTGAACAAAGGTCAACCAGATATTGAAATCATATTTCAAATGCAAAAAGCAAAAATAATTTATAAATAAAACAAATAGATTGCAAAAGAAAAAAATGAAAAAAAAACACCTCTCCATCCTTTATGAAAAATAAACTTAATAATTTTTACATAGCACAATTATGACACTAGATGAACACATAAAGAAAATTACTAGTGTTGAATTAAAACTTTATTCAATTGAAGTTAAAACAAATAACACAACCATGATCATTTAATTGATTTTGATTAAAAATAATTATGAATTTAGTTTAGCAATAATGTGCCAATTGATTTGAAATTACTTTGTGTATAGAAATTAACCAGTGCAAACATTAATTATTTAAACAACTATACCCTTATTTCATCACTTCAATACAAAATTTGCACCAATCAAGGTGACATATATACAATTATAAGTATACATATATGTCAACACAAAAGTCTAAAGATCAAAATAAAAAAATGTTGGATATGGAGTAGCAAATTAGAAATTCTATATAACACCTTTAAATAAATAAAAAACACTTTACACTATATTTAACATGAAAAAATCTCAAATAAAATTAAATATAAATATTCAATATAAAAATAAATTGCAAAGTTTTATATTTTTTTTATAACAATGGCCCTCACAAAAAAAATCAAGAAATATATCTCATAATAATTAAAATAACTATAGTTAAGTTTCATAAAAACAGTAATTACAAAAAGTGTTAAGAGCCTAAAAGAATTATTAAAAATTAATTATTTTTCTTTTAATTTCTTCTTACTTTGTTAGGATACTAAAATGTCTAAAAGATTTTAGTCAAAAGTAAGAGTTGACTCCCTCTCCTTAGCCGTGTTGAAATGGAATTGAATAAATGTTTAGACATTGTGAATGTCAAACACGTGTCAAAAACGTGTTTAAAAATATGGACATTATATTTTCTAATTTTAAATTAAAGAACTAAGATTAAGATTAAAAATTCATATTTGAAGAAAAAAAACCTTTCTCACCTTAGTTGTTTAAAAACAAATCTCGATCATCATTGATTAACTCGTTTTTTTTTTAACACAATGGTAATTTAACAAGTTATATTTTTATGTATTTTAGATAACCCAAATTATAAGATGTTAACATTCTTCTTTGTAAAAAAAAATAAAAATATATATATATATATATTTCAAGAATATTTTTTTACATTTATTTTCTAAAATACTAATTTAACCCTTAAATCATATGATAATAAATTGAGAATATACATATACAGTACAATACATATATTTAATGAACATGAAAACATTAGAACAAAAAAGAGGAATTAGGTCACTTCTTCCTTAACTTCACCCAATTCCTTGGTATACAAAAATTATGCATATCAATAGTAGAAAGACAACTAAAAAAAGTTTAAAAAAAATATGAAATTTGATTGAATATAATGAGAAAAACAAAGTATTATTATAAGAGTTTTTTATATACAAAAGAAAATGAATATTTATTTTTTATCAGAGTTTTTTGTTGCTGTGTTGAGTACTTACCAGAACTTGATTTCACATGTTGATCATAGTGAAAGAAGGAATCTCCATTCTCCATAGCCTTTGAAAACTCTGAACTTCCTTTTCTTCCTTAAAAACTACAAAACAAAAAAAGGGTCAGATTTTGAGGTTGAATTCTTGAATCTGACACTAAGCAAACTCAACTACTGAATTTATATTTAGAACTCAGAAGAAATTCTGAGTCTAAGTGCATAGTTATGAGATACACAGTTCTTTGTTATATTAAGAGTTTACCTTGTAGGTTTTGGTGATTAATGCAAAATAAATAATGCTTAATTTATTTTCCCCTAATATTTATTTTGGTTAAATTTATTATCAAAGTAAACAAAATTACATATTTTTTTTGCTTACTTTTTCGTGAGCTTTTATTATTCTTATATAGCATTTAATGAAATTATTGTATTAATTTTACTTTTAAATATAAATAATTTCATTGATTTAATATTCAGAAAAAGTAATTAATTTGTTTCTAGATTAGTATTGTTAAAATAAAGATTAATTGACATACCAAATTTTGCCATGTCTGAATTTGTAAAATTCTATACGTATTCCTAATTAAATTAAATTTTATATTTAATGCTCATCTAAGAAAAAAAGTTTTATTGTTTTTGATGGAAGAATTTGACTCATTTAAAGGAATAATGAAAATTTTAATTATTGAAAGACAAGAAAAATAGTTTAATAAATTTACTAATTATTACTTTAAAAAAATTACTATTTAGTATTATATGCACAAATAGTTTATTATTACAATATCATTTTTTGTTCTATAATGCTAGAAAATAGCTTTTTCTTTCTCATTGATCATAAAACTTGTTTCCTTTTTTACTATTAGGGAGAATGCTTAAATGCAAATGATGACTCAAGAAGTGTTACTTTAACATAGAGATTTTCTTTTTTGTGAGAACAAACTCAACGATGAAGGAAGTTCTCTCTCTCTCTCTTTTTGTTTATTTACTTTTGTTACATCTAATAACTTGTTATGTGATCTATATCTCTTTTTATATTATAAAACAAAAAATCTAGAGAAAAGGCCAAAAAGTATAAAAAAAGAGAATAAGTTTGAAAAATGAAAAAAAATTGAAAATATGAAATAAGGTGTTAGGGTTGCATGGGAAGCTACATTCCCATTTGTTTTTACCATTAAACTAAATTTTAACATTGTGTATTCATTTCTAGATAACTATTATCTAAAAATCATCTTTATTAAATTTTTCATTAAGTAAGGACAAAATGTTTGTTAACTTAGAATTGGGTAGATTTTATTAGGGAGTCTTATTTCCAAAAAAATTTTAGAATTCAAATACATATAGGTAATTATAATTTTTAATACTTTTATAACTCATTTAATTTAATTTAATATTAATAAATACTTTATCTATTTTTTTTAATAATATTTTTTTTTCAAATTTATTTATTATCGATAAGTCTTTTAAATATTTGAAGTATTAATTATTTGTTATTTTTTTTTATTTTTTTAAAATCAAATAGAGTTAACATACTTTTATTTAAAGATAATATTAATATTTCATCTCTTCAACTATTTTTTTATAATAAATTTAATTTATTTTATTTCAAAAAATATCTAAATTAAAACCACAAAGATAAAAATAAAAAATCCAAAAGACTTTGCAAATATTGACTTAGAAAGAATTGAAAACTCGTAAAATTAAGTGAAATCTTAAAGTTTTATATGGGATGTTAAATTTTTCTAATAATTTTTGAAATTATTTTTTTATGATAAAATTTTTAAGACTAAAAATTATAAAAGAAAAAATTGTTTTAAGTAAAAAAATGTCTCAGATTCTTTATAAATGTTTCTTTAATGGAAAAAGATAAACTTATATTTTATTCGAAAGAAAAAAATAATATAATAATTTATTTTGAAAATAGAAAATAAACTATACTCAAAGTTTACGTGGAAAAAATATAAAACGACAAGGATATTATCAGAAAAAATAATAAATTTATATAAATTATAAAATTAATGATTTTTTTGATTTGTGTAGTCTAACTTTAAAACGTCTATTGAAAAGAAATAGATGAACTCATAAAATTAATTATAGAAAAAAAAACGGGTATAAGAGAAGAAAATTAATACATTCTTTTATATTCTTTTTCTTGACCCCTATCCTTCATCATTTTCTTTAACTCATTTGTTCTATGTCATTTCTAAAAAAAATTAATTTTCTCTTGCCCCACTTGATAGTGAGAAAAAAATAGTTAAGTATTCTTATGTTTTAAAATATTTTTATATAAAAAATCTTTAAGATACATACTAAAATCTTAATTCTTATATTTTTATAACCTACATCACTCGATATTTAATCTTATCTTTATAATTTATTTTTTAGTTTTTAGCTTTCATTTTATTTAAATAGATTTATTGATGAAGAATGAAAAGAGATTTATTTTTTACAATAAAAATTAGATAAATTTTGTATTAATAACATGGTTATTTATATTAAAAAAATAGATGACAATTTTAGTTTAAATTCAACCAGTTCAAAAATTTAAAGAAATGAAATATAATTTCTTAAATAAATATGATTTTAGTTATATTAGTGATAATAATTATATATAAATTTTAAACATACTATTTTAGTTCCTTTAAAATTATTAGTCAAAATCTATCAGAAGATATCCTATCATTGATAATAATTATATATGAATTTTAATCATATTATTTTAGTTTTTTCAAAATTATTAGTTAAAATTTGTCACTTATTAAAAGATTATCATTGATGAAGTATGATCAATGACTTTTCCTTTAAAAAATAACATCATTTACTTTTAAAAAAAAGTATTTAATAAGTATTAACAATTTTCTTATAATCTATAATTATATATATTAAGAGAGTATGTTTTTGTAATTTTTTAACATATTTTTATCTTTACAAATATAATAATTTTTATTTATTTGTAAAGAAATTACTCACCATAAATAATAGTTAATGTGATAAAAAAATTACAACTGCCTGCCTTTATTATATAATTTAATAAAATATATTTTTTATGTGTGTAATGTTTTTATAATTTCAATATAAATTTAATAAATATACTTTTTCACTTTAATAATTATTACAATAATTAATTTTTAATTATATATATATATATTATTGTAAAAATAATTGATATCACAGTTATTAAATTCAATTAATATAATTGTTATACCTTTCTTGTTTTGTCCTTCAATGAAAAAAAAAGTCAACACAAGTAAAAGAAGAATGGATTTGAAAACAAAAATTGGAGGAAAAGGAGTGCAAAACAAGGTGTTTGATATAAAGTCTCATTTATTTCATAATTATAATCAATGTTTTTAAAAATGAGTTTTTTCATATCGATTTGTTTAAGATATTATTTCAAGATTTTACCAGGTTAAGACCGATCTTAATAAAATGATATACAGTGATAATTTAATAATATTAAAAAATATAGTATGATGACATTATAAAACTAGGAACTAAAAAGATTTATTTATAAATGATGGGAAAATTTTGATTTTAATATGAAAACTAAATAAATAATAAAGCATATAACTTATCTTAAGAAACGATTAAAAAAAATGAAAGAAACCATCAAAATTCGACTAATGTCATACAAACCAGAAAAAGATATATTACAAAAATCCGTTTGACTATAATTTGTTAAAAATGCTTAATATGTCCAATGTTAATTTACCTTGGATTTGAATAAAAAATTCTACTTTTTTAACACCTTTATTATATTTAATTTAAATAGACCTTATTTTAAATTATTTTATTTTTAAACGTTTATTTAAATAACATAATTTATAGTTATTAATTTTTTATATAAAATATTTCAATTATAACTAAATGCAAAATGTTATTTATATATCAAACTATGGTTAATATTAGAAGATACCAATATTGAAAATTTTAGTCAATTTTATTTGATGTAATTTTTTAATTAATGTTTATAAAAGATTTTACACTTGATATTGGCGAAGTTTTTTTCGATCGTCACCTAAAATTATTTTTAATTGATGTTGTGTATACAAAATTATTTATACTAACATGTATTTAAGTTGTTTTTATGATGTTGGTGGTTGAAGTTTTTTTTTTTAGTTTTTATTCAATGTAGGTTAAAAATGATTTCAATTTGCATTAAAAAAACAAATCATAATTAATATTTGTTAAAAGGTTTTTCAAATTAATATTGGTGAAAAAAAGAAAAACAAACTCTGATAAAAAAATATTATTGATGTTTTAATCAGAAAAGAATAATCATTGTTGCGTAAAAATAACCAAGATATTCACATATGAAATTCTAACTAATGTTGAATGAGAAAGAACATTGGTCTATAACAATAATAAAAGTAATACTAATAATTTAAATAAAAAAAATCTTTATAAAAATATGATATCTAATATAAAAAAAAATCTCGTCTCAATCTTAAGTCCACTATTTCTCAATCAACATCTAATCGACAAAAAAAAATAGAAAGAGAAACATAAATTTGAGAATAGGAAAAATTTCAAACTCTTACTTTTAAAAGTGAAATTAATCTAATTAATTTCAAATTTTCATTATTCATTCCTCTAAATCAATTATCTATTATATAAACAACTTCTTTTATTTATTTCTCTTGTTTTATTTGGATAAATTCTCAATTGACTAACTCCACGTTTAAAGGAGGCTACACGTTTTTAATTACTTCATAATCATTTTATTATTATTTATTTAGCTTTTTTAGACAAATATAGATATAGATTAGAAAGCACCCCAAAACAAAGGAAGAACAAGTTCCATATAACGAGGATTTAAAGAAGAACTTGAGCATGATTATTCACCATTAAGAGCATAGTAGAGTGAGTACTTAACCAATTAATAAAATGGGTCAAACTAACTACTGCCACAAGACACTGGTTAAAAATTCAAACACAATTAATGAAAATTATGAGAACATATTAAAAAATCATGAGAACATAATTTTACACGTCTTAAAAAAAGTGCTTTTTATTTTTTAAACCATTGTCAACAACCTTTTAGGACAATGATTAACATTTGCCTAACATTAAAAATATTGACAAATTTCAGCATCAACAAGCAGCAATTCCACTTGCATATCAAACTCCAAAAAAGATTAATTTGGCAAGTTCAGAAAATATTCAAGGTAAAAACAACACCTTGTCGGATAAAGGAGAAAAAGGACATTTTTACATAAGTTGAGCTGGGCTTATACTCAGCATTTCTCAAACTAAATTTCCTTGTACACCTATCATTCACATCAAGTTGTCTGGAATTTTCATAAAAGAAAAATTCCAATAGCCACACCAAGAATAGCTGCTATATTAGTGATATGGTATCAAAAGCCTTTTAGTATGAGGGGCACCATTTAGGGGAAACTGAGTGTAACATCTAACAAAATTCACTCAGTCTCTGGTGAGTTTCTAATGCTTTTCTTATAAAACCTACATATGATCCCTAATATTCTCTGATCTGGATTTACACTTTGAGGACCCTTTTGAACGCTTCCTAGATGATCCTGAACCAGTCACACTCGCTTTTCTTTTTTTAAGATCACCATTACTTAGAGAATCAATGGCTGCTTTACATGTTTTGTTGTACTGAACAACATTGGTCACAATGGCATAGGTAGTTACATCACTTCTAGGTGTCAAGATGGTCTTTCTCTCAATAACACCATTCTGACCACATCTTGATTCCAGAACTGCCTTGTCTCTCAGCTTTTGGAATATGTAGTCCTTGTCAAAGTCAAAGCAGTCAGTTGAAACCTGTGATGATGAATTTTCGGGTAAGGCATTTGCTAGAAAGATCTGCCCCAGACAAATTTTATTCATAAAATAATTTTTGGATAAAAGAAAAGAGCGTTGTTGTACATGAAAGAAACAATGAGAAAAGGAAAATGTTGATTCAACCTCCATGAGTAGGAATTTTAAATAATAAATGGTGTTTCCCGAGCTAGCATTGTCACTTTTAAATGACCTATGGAAAGTGAGACATCATAAGATAGGTAAAAGTTAAGCAACCCATCTCACCTTAAAATCAACCGGGACATCAATTTCAAGAGATGAGCAACCACAGCCATCACTGAAGTTGAGTTTCAGAACCATTTCAAATGCTTTGTTATATGCTGTTCTCCTGAGATATATCAGTCAGCCAAATGTAAGGAGGAGGGTGCAAGGCCTATTGAGAGAATCTAAAATTAATCAACACAAAGAAATGAAGAATTCTTTTCCAGAATTCTACACTTCATCTAGATTTTCACAATTCTTTCGAATCAGCTTTATCAGATCTAGTATGGAACAGCCATATAGTGGTATGAACGTCTGAATATGCTAATCTAATAAAGAGCTAGACTGCATATCATATCAAGTTGTTGGGTACCATGGAAGTGTAGCCAAGTGTGTGTTGAGAAATGGTTTTGCTAAGAGTTTACAAGGAGTTGAGAGATAACATGCGTGGAGTTTTTTTAGGAGAGGTGTGGTTTTGTATCTGACTAATTTATACACCGCTAATGTATATAGATCTATATGAGTTAGAGCATTCCTTTGTGCTCAATTTAATACATTCTTTTTTGCTGAGCCAAAAAAAATCAGATCTAGTTCGTAAGGACCAATAAATAAATAGGGTAAAATTTTGATTAATGGCACAAAGAAACACATTGCATAGTGGGTGAAAACCTTTTAAGCCGAAATGGTTGCTTATCTAGAATGGCTGCTTTGTAATCTTCCCTGTCCAAGAAGGAGACCTGCAGCACAAGGACAGATAGCTCATCAATTTCCAGCTCTTCAGTTCTTTTTTTCTTTTTTCACAAAAACATAAGATTGGTGAAGGGAAAGAAGCTATGCCAATCATGAGTTCCGGAAGTATGAACTAGAAAGCTCCCTTCTTACACTCCCTTGAAAGGAAATTGGCAGGATTGAGAGGGAGAGAAAATATAAAGGAGATTAGAAAAGGGAAAAACAGAAATTTAGAATAAATTTCAATTTCCAAATCAAGTCTAAGTCTTAAACTCAGTGCAAGGACATCCTTAACGTAGTAGGAAAAGCCAAGCCAAACAAATCCTGAAATACTAACAGCCCCCACCCCATCTGCAAAAAAAAAATAATCCCCAAAACACGAGTTCTTGGGCAAAGGTAAATGAATGATTCTATCACATCTCTTAAGAAATTCCAAAATTAGAGTAAGAAGAGATTCAACACATGAATTCACCTCAACGGACTCGATGAAAGGCAATGCCGCCCTTGGTCCATGAGCACTGGCAATCTGGAGAGTCCAGTTCACGTATCTTTTATCTACCATGCAAGTTAACAGACTATGTAAGACATATGTATCAATACCTCATGCAATAGCTAGTCATTCCAGTATCTTGGTATATCCGTTGTGTGATGTGTGCAGTGCTCAGAAAAGAATTGCGAGACTATGAACAAGGACACCAATTTTTATACAGCACCAAACTAGTTGACAGAAAATATCCGAAATAAGAAGACACATTAGTTGTGTCAAAAGGGAGTTTTGTCCAGTAATTTCAACACAATCAAGAAATCAGAGACGGGGTTGGTTTTAGTTAGAAAATTCCCTATTAAAGCTTGAAAGCTTTATTAACAACTTAGATATTCTCCCATTACAATATGAAATGAATTGAAACTTATCAAGAGTTTGCTAGCTAGATCCAAGAATACGACTTATGATTTTCACAGCTTTGCTAGCAACATGGAGCACAGAAGAATCAAAGCTGTAAATGTGAATTAACATATTGAATGCATTAGAATTCAAGAACATGCTGAGACGTGGCTTAAAAGACACAATCAAACATCAGTTACCATTGCTCAAAGCTTGCACTAGAACAATCTGGAACAGATCAATCCTGACGAATGGAGGAATCTGCATATTAAGCTGGTCCATGACACCCGCAATTACCTGCTCCAGTTAGAATAAATGAATGTCAAAATGCATTAAATTAAAGCTATCTGCATTTATTCCTCGTGGAAATTTAAAAAACCAAACCACTTATCTACCTCAACCTGAAAATCTCAGGATTTGAAAACAAAACAAATTTCTTAAATAAAGAAAATAGATAAGGTTTGATAACTTGACATGTCATGTACATTAAGAAACTGGACCATAAAGGAATTCAGAAACAAGGTCAAAAAGGAGCTGAAACGATTACTTTATTTCTTTTTTTTTTTAAAGGGAAACAGCTCCATGATTGTACTGTTGATGTTATTCTCGTGGAATGCTAGTAATGTCACACTTGCGACTACCTAATCACCAAAATTGAACCTATTCTTACTGGATAATAATTTCTCTAGAATTATTATAAAAAGATTACAAGTTATATCAATAGAGTTTAATAAAGGATAAACTGTTGCTAAGTCTCTACATGCGCGTGTTTGATTAATTTTATAATAAAGATAGAACTCCATTTCACTCTAAAAGACTAAAATGAATTGAATTGTAGTTTGAGTGTTTGACACTACAAGTCATAATGCAGGCAACTTTATTACATGAATCTCTATCAGTGTTTTTTTCACAACCTTAACATCGTGAAGACTTTAATACAAAAAGCTCTGGAAAAAAAACAAAAACAATGGAAAAGAAAACATATATAATCAAGGATTCAGAACAAATACCTTATCTGCAAACCCATGTATGACTAAGCTGGCTTTTTTGTCCTTTGGAGTTTTCTGTAGAGTTAAAGTATTTATACTTCAGATGAAAACAATAATGAACAAACAATCATACAAATACGATAGAAAAAGCTAAACTTAGAATCCAGACAGTATGTTCAAGGAAGGTGATATAATTACATACTTAAAGTTTAGGGTTTAGGGATTTGTACATAGCTCTAACAACCATAAACATCCAAGAATTTTAAGGCTGCAGCATACCAATAGCCACATTTGATTTTGGATTAGTGAAATTTCCAGTAAACCAGGGCACACTCTTCATTACTTTTACAACATGCATAAGCTGATTGTAACAGCCAAGCCAAAGATTTATTACCAAGAACTATGACCAGTGACAAATGAGACAATCATAAGGATCAAATTTAAAATAAAATATTCTAGAGAGAATTATGCAAACTAGAATCACACAGCCAGATTCAACAGCAATTAACTCAGCCAGAAGAAATGAGTACGTACTAAGTCTGAGAATTAATAAATGTAATACAGTGGAATAACTCTTCTACTGCACAGAGCCAAGCTGCTATAGAGAGCTATTTCTATCTATTCATAACTATCATGTAATACCCCAATTACTCCCACATTCCCACCTATATACTATAACACTCTTCCTTTATTTCTCTTTGCCAACTTAACATTCTGCCTCTCCTCCCTCTATTCTTCCTAATGTAAACTCTCCAAACTTTGACCCCATGCGTATGTGTCAAATAATGTAGCAGCTGATCCTTTATATCCAATGACCCATTTTTTGCCTATATAGAATGAACTAAAAACCAACTTACATGTTCTGTCGTGAGATTTCAATAGGTAATCTAATAAGTGGGTGGAGTAATAGAGTTTTTGTTCCCCCAAAGAAAAACAGCAAATATTCTTTTTCTTTTAACTATTATAATTTCATGTTTGCAAAAAAAAGGAGTAGAAAAATAAGAGCTCTCAATCTCATCAAACAGCAAAATAAATTTCACAGTGGAAGTTAGGAGATGGTGTCAAAATTAGTTAACATACAGAAGCAAACTACGAAAAAAGTAAGGAGCGAAATACCTGGAGATTTACAATAACAACTTTACCCCCACCACGGAGTGCTTTCAGAGGCAAGTTGCACGCTGGAGTTATTTGTAAACTGCATTGAGATTTTAGCAATGATATATCACATGATAAATACTGCAAAGCAAAACATTTTTGAAAGGTACAGAAGATTGATCATGCACAACTCATTGATATTCCTTTCAAGGACGTGAAAAATGCCCACATTTATTTTTGAACTGGTTAAACATATCGCTATCATAATCTGGCCAGCATAATTTAGCCATTTGGTGGTGATAAAACTAACCATACAAAACAAATCCATTGCAGTAAGTTCCAATTATGTTGCAAACTGGGCCCCCAAAGTAGTAAGATACCCATTGAACTTAACCAGACATACCAACAGGGATTCTATATAGAACTATGCTTAAGAGGGGATCCGGGACTGTTCATTTTGGAAAAGACTAAGCAAAACCTAAAGATCCTTTTCATTTACCACTCTAATGCAATAAATCAGTTTCTTAGTACACTTAGGAATTACTAGAGCCGTAAAGCTTTTGCCAAACGACTTAGCCAATGTTTACCCGGGTATGTTAAGAAATAAAGACTTGTTCTACTTTTACCCATTTAATAGTGAGCAATTAAGCTCCTACAAGTGTGGACAAACAAATGACGAGAGAGAAATAGGCATAATGATGGCAAAGTACTGAGAAAAATAGAGGAAAAAGAAAAATAAAATTTTTGCAGCGATAAGAAAAAAAGTCATGTTATTACCTTGTACCCAAGCATAACACTATATCAGCCTGTTTACAGTGCTTCTCAGCAGGATTCATCTCCTTTGGAGGCAATGCATCCTGTACGTGTACAAGGACATAGACTTGTTTTAAAGGGAAACATGGATATGCAGCCAAAAAAGTATATCAACGTGACCATAATCATCTCCCTGGACAATAACTTTCAAAAACATTAACAACTGAATCAACGGCTAGTCAGTTCCACTTATTGGTTAGCTTGAATAAGGACAATAAGGCTCAATGTACAACATCAACTAGACCCGTATAAAGCTTTTCTATTTTTCAGCAAGAGACTGTTATGTGTCCTTCACACTAGAGTTTGTAAATATGATATCATTTATCTTCTATTATCATGTAATTGAGACCTGCTGGTGAAAGACTAGCATGGAATTAAAATGTCTGCCAACCAACCACTGATGGATTAAAATCACGCCAAAATACTAAAACATTGTGGCATGAATCCTAATTCAAAGCAGCCTAGAAGAAGTACAATGGTGTCAATATGCAAATGGAGAAAAGACAGATTATTTCATAGCAGGTTGATTTAAACAGAAACAACTTTTATTAAAGTTTTCAAAAATATTAGGACAATTGATAACTCAATATTCCTCCCAACAGCATGATAAACACTTGACCCACATGCATATTTTTATTCATCTGAGATCAGGGAAGATCAAATGGGGGAGACATAATTGTACCTAGTCTCAACTCAACAAAAAACAGCAGAAAAGCATTTGCCTCCAGTTATCTTATTCTATTCCATCTATAGACGAAGCAACGGCCCAATAAACATGTAAAAAACCTACTCGTGTCTCTAACAAAGTGCATTACTCATAAACATGTAAAGAAACCTACTCGTGTCTTTAACAAAGTGCATTACTCATGAAATCTTGATTTTGCCACCAAATATCCATATAAAGCCTTCAATCAAACTATGTTGCAAACTGTACAATTTATGACAATAAAACCCATATGACACAAATTGCAGCCAAAATTATAATTGTTGAGAATCAACCAAATCATCATCAAGAAAATGAACAATTTAGTACCTCCCAGTCCAGGACAGTATCCTTAAGTCTTGTCCCGCATTTGGCAACTGTACAACGCCTTGATGTCTCCTTTAAACCAATAGTTTCTACCTCAAAATCACGAAAGTACCTTAAAGAGGTTCCAATTATACAATTAGATTACAGAGCAAATGACAGTGTAGTAGTGTACATAAAGAGCAAGCTGGATCTTCTTGATAGATAGAAGTTTTAGTGTGCAAAACGAAATAATGAAGAAAAGAACACAAAATAATGATGATGACTAAAACAGATATGAGCCAAGGTTGTCACATGAGTGACTTAACAAAAGAAATAGACAAAAACCATGTCAAGTATGTAGCAGACACTACAAAAATAGTATAAAAAAAATGCATGATTGATAACCCACAGATAGTCCTATGGATACAAACAAAAAATTAATGACAAAACAAAGTGAACCTTTCACAAACTCAAAGAGATATAGAAAACTTTTTCGAAAACTTATTTATCTCACTATTACTAAACCTGACTTGCCTTGCAGTTGGTGTAATCAGCCAGTTTATGTAGACTGTTCATAGTAATCACAGGATTGAAGTCATTCGCATCCTTAAATACTTCAAAAAGGTTCCAAGACAAGGTTTGTTATATGAAAATAAAAGAGATATCCAAATCTTTGGGCATTGTAATGCTGACTAGACAGGATCTCTTATACATAGAAGCTCCACTAGTGGATATAGAGGTTTCATTGGAGGGAATATTATTTTTTAGAAAAGTAAGAATCAAAATGTAGTTGTCTGATCAAGTGTTAAAGTTGTATATAAGGCAATGGTGTACTCACTCGAGAACTTGTGTGGATAAAACAATTTCATCAAAAACTGAAATTTTATGAAATTCAGCGAATAAGGATGTATCATAATCATGCAACTCTTCACATTGTTTCCAACTTTGTGTTTCATGAGAGGATCATACACATAAATTAATTGTCATTTGTTCAAGAAAAATAGTTGTTAAAGGAAATTTGCACCGAGTCTTGTTAGCTCCAATGATCAACTTGTAAACATTTTGACAAAATCTTTGAGAGGACCTCAGATTTATGTTTCAAACTTGGTACACACAATCTATATACTCTAAATTGAGTGGAGTGTTAGAATAATTGATATTATCTTTTGTTGTTTTGTGTTGCCTATGTGCCATCTAGACTAATAGGGGTGAACTTTATTTTGTTTCCTTTTCTCTTTCTCTCTACATCTATTGCAAGATGCACATGCACACACACACATATGAATCTGAAGATAGATCGAAACAAGATCTTTCAAGTGCCTTTTCTTGTATATATTTCTCTAGTACTAGCATCTACATTATAAATATTCATAGCTTCATGGACAAAATATGATTGAATATGCAAGAGTACTTAAATCCTCATGAGAGGAAGCTTATGCAAAAGTTGGATTTAAAGTAGGACATAACGATCAATCAAAACTTACTCTTCTCCACAAGAAGGGCATGTCTCCATGAAGGAGTTCCCATGCAATTCAGCTAGTTTCTCCCTTGGTATTCCAGATCGAAGATGGAGACCATCAACATTCTATCATAAGAAAATAAAAAGATGGCTAAAACAACAATTCATTAAATTCTTACCTAAAATTTGTACATATCTAAAGAAAGTGAGAATATAAACAGGAAAAAAGAAAACACAATGACTATACCTGACTGATGACAAACTTCAAAATGCCAGCCTTTTCTAATTCAACCAAAGCCATGTGTGTCAAACTTGGTGCTGCACGATGAAATGGCAGTGATGCTTCAGGCAAGGCTTTACCTTCACGCTGCAGAGATAATCGGATGAGAAGATCTCCATGAGAAATTCATAAGCGACAAGAAAAGAAGATTCTTGATTTCTGAAAGAATGAGCACTAGTAGCGAATAATAATAGAATCTAACTTTCTTTTTTGTAGCAAATAATAATAGAACCTATATTATGTTGTGCCTCTTGCTGGAGTAGAAAAATCTAAATTCAAATTTAAAACACACCAGCTTCTTTCTTTTTTGTTGGAGAACAGATTCCTTACAGACACCATAGAAGACAATATTGTCATCATTAATGATAGGGTAGCTGACAAATTCATGTAAACAGTAAAGAGGATAAATCAAGTGCAAATGCAGCTACAACAATAAATACTTATATTTACTGCTTCGAACGTTCATTTAAGCAAGCTGAAGCAGAATGGCCACATAAGTTAAAATTTCTCATATCCCAATTCCCAACAAAATTTAAGTTGTACATCCTGTCTTGATGGGATACGTTCTTGCACATTTATTTCAATTTATAGAAACTTGGCAACAGTATGTTCTAGACTAGGAAATACTATTCAAATCAAGTTGAAATTGTTAGAATATACTGTGGCTTTTTATGTATTGGAATAAAAGAAGTGATGAATTCTAGACAGATGCACTTTTTTATTCTGTTCACATCACTACAAAAAGATATGTATACTTCCAACAACTTAAGCAACTTCTCTACTAATAATATGAGAGTATATAATCCTAAATTCAAGAAATGGAGAAAAAATTCATGGTAAATATATTGTAACTATAAAAGGAAATAATGATACTGCTCTCACTAGTATTTACATTCTAAATAGAAATTGCTGAGATAGTCAAACATACATTCACACTGTGTGAATCACCAAAAGAAATAAAATTTTAATTTTGATTATAGTAGAAGCATTTCCAAGCTTCAAAATCATCACCTGAAGCGTCCATATTCCCTTGGGACCTCGAAAATCAGGTATACCACATGAAGTTGATATTCCTGCACCTGTAAACACCACTAGATGCTTACTCTGCAAGTAGAAAAAGAAAACAAATTAAAAAAACACTGATTGTACAAAAACTTAAAGTAGAGACAGGAAACTTCCCAATATCAACAGTACTTAGTAGCTGCAGGCAATACCTTTTTTATCATAATAGCAAGTTGATCTATCTGCCAGGAAAGAAAAGTTATGTTAGCATATGAAGTATAGACTTTGGTTGAGGGTAGATAATGGCTCCCCTTGTTTACTCAATGTATTCTCTTTAGTCTTTACAGTGAAATGAAGGAAACTTCCCACTAGGTGATAAAGTGGTATGCTATATTCTAATTCAGGATAAAAAAACAATTGAAAATTTGACAGAAAGTTAACCTAGCAGAGAAAAGTATAAATCAAGTGAAATGATTGAAAGAAAGAGCATAAAGGACTCATGCCATAAAATTCAATGACCATCCAGCATAATAAAAGAAACCAATATAAAAAAATGACTCAAATGTTTGAATACACATATCTGCAAGGACAAAAGTACAGCACACATGTGAACAAACCTAGATAAATACCACAGAAAATCCACAAAGAATAGGAACATCAACCATCAAAACAAGTACCATGCTTAATAATTCTAATGATTATGGTACTAAAGCCACCTGATAATGAAACTATGTGTTGTAATGGACTAGCAGGTGAAAACTATGGCGACAAACTGGCATCTACCAGGCCAGAGTTATTTCGTAAGAAAAAGGAACGATGCAAACAGAAATGAAAAACTTGAACAACCCCCAGCAATATCATCAATGACAAAATTTCAATGAAATTCAATCCCTGTGTAGGAGGTTAAAAACTGAAATCCCCTTGGCCACTCAACCCAAAATGACACCTTCCTATGAAAACCATACTGAGAAAAGTAATCAGTAAACATAAAACTTTATGCAAGACAACAACTCATGTCTAACAGATACGCACAATAGCACCACCATTATTAATCATCTTCAGTACATCAACCAATGTCTATCAAAAAACTTCCCCACAATGAGGTGAAACACAATCCCAAAAATACCTAAGCACCCTCCTTATAAACATTTCAATGTCTCAACGCACATTCACTAAATCAAAACCCTCATACAGGGCACATATTCCAAAGCATGGTTTTAAAAAAACGATCAACAACGGCGATCTCAGCCGCAACATCAAGGTTTTCGAGCTCACCGCAACCACAATTGCAGCCGCATTTACCTGCAATTTCATGCAATGTCAAGGATCGCGACAAAATCGCATCCGCTGCCACAATTTAAACTTCTGTTCCAAATTATTTGTCACCCTAATACAGATTACAAATACTCAATCATGCATGTAATCACATAAACACCTCTAAATTGCATCCATTTCAGCCTAATCAACAAGCACAAGTAAATTAAAGCCATTTTTTTAGCAATCATGCAGCAAATAACAACAAAAAACACAAGCATAATTTCATGGCAGAGAAGGGCTGCTCCGAGTAGCAACCACACAAAAGCTGCACAAGAGAGATCAACATCACCCAACAAAGTTATAACATGCAATAAGGGCACAAGGGAAAGCAACAGTGAGAACAATTACAAGACATAGAATATTCTAGAAGGATAATGGAGACAAGGAACACACTTTCTCTCGCAAAACGTGAGATGGGTCGAAGTATTCGACCATTCCCACGTTGCCCACATCTTCTATGTAGGAAAGCTTCTCGGCATACCCAAGAGACATAGTTGTTTGGTGAGTCAATGTGCTGTGGTGCCAGAAATTCAGTACAAGTCCCTCACTTTCTTTCCCTCTCAGAGGAAATTGAGAAGAAATGTGTTTTGTTCTTCAAACACCGAGAGAGAGAAAGAGAAGCATTGTTTCTTTTAAGGAGACCCAAAAAGGCCAATGTACTCTCATACACAATGTATCATCCCCTGCAACGTTTTAAATCACACAACATCTAATTATAGTTTCTCTTTTTCTAATCTTTTTTGTAATCAAAATTGTAAGAACTTGATTTTCCCAAAGATTTTATGAATTGGAGGATTAACTCATGTCAATATCATCGTAAGAAAATATTATAAATTCAATTCCTATGCTGGATGAAAATTTAAGAATTATTTTCAATACTAAATCACTTGTTCTCTACTGTACCAGGAATCTTTTTACTTTTATCTGTAATAGTTTATTTACTGTACATTTTATTACTTAATTTTAGTTTATTTAAATTTTGAATATTTGTATATTTTTGTAACGAACTAAACTAAAAGATAATTTTAGATAAATAAATTTTAAGATCATTACAATTTTAGATACTTTAAATTTTTAACTTCAATACGCCATACAATTAATAGACAATGCGTATTTATATTATTTTTATAACTTTTTCCATCAATTTAAAAATTATTATTCGGCTGATTTGTTCTTAAATATTATTTTTCTCAACTTTTTTAATTTTACTTTTATAGCTAAAATGTTAGAAAATTTAAAATGAAGTTTTGGTAAAATTATTAACTAATTCCTGATCAATATTTAAAATTTTGAAATAATTTTATTTATTAAGATCTTTTAATTTTTTATAATTATTATTAAAAATTAATAAATAATATTTTCAAGAAATATTTTATTTTCACTTTTTCAACTAATTTTTTAACTAAAAATATATATATTTAAAAAACATTTAAAAATAATTTTATTATTACATTATAAACCACCTACCAACCTCCATTAGTTGAATTAAATCTACCACACATACTAATAAACTTTATAATCAAAATCCATAGATCAATCCAAACCACCCATTCTAAATCACTCCAAATCAATCTTCCATAATTTATCTTTCTATCTATTTATCAAAGAAAGCAAATATTTGAATTATGCATAAAAATATTATTACCATACCCTTACTTTTTCTTCCATTTTTTTCTATCACTTTTTTTCTTTTTTTATTTCTCTTATGCATTTATTATATTAATTATAGTATCTATAATTTTTTCTAAAAAAAATCATATTTTTTATTATTTATTTCTGTTTTCCATCACCTCAAGTACCCAAAATGGGATTGAAGACATCCTTTGACATGATGTTTGAATTACATTGAACAAAAATAAATAACCATTTAGTGTTTGTCAGTGAAAAATTGAAGTTTTATATGTCAAGTCATTATTTTGATTGGTAAGAAGTTCTATTATAACAGATGTATAGACAATACATCTCAAATAATGTGCCATTTTTCTACATTTGGAATTCTATCATTAATTCTTCTTATATCACTCACTTATCTCATATTAATGTTTTGTTGGTGGTGCAGGGACCAGAAACTAATAGTCTCTAAAACTAAAGAAAAAACTAGAAAGAAACTATAATCACAGTGAACTAAAGAAAAAAAAAATAACTTAAAAAGTATAAGTAATTTTCTAGATTTATTAGAATACCATGTTTTATAAAATGATATATTTAACACCATCAAATTAGAGGATTTTATTATAAGATGGGTGTCTGTTTGTGAAATAATTATTAATTATTTGATATTTTTCACTTTTTATAATTTAGTAAAAATAATTTGATCCAACAAAATAATTTTAAGGAAATTGTAAATTAAAGTTTAAATTTCAAATTAAACTAAGAGATTTGAACTGAATTACTTTAAAAAAATTAAATTATAATTAAACAACTTGACAACACACTCTTTAACTGAGTCCAATTTAAGTAAATATAATTAATTATGATTATCAATTATGTTATAATTTAGAGCGCTGCACCCCAAGCACATAATAAAATGACAAAAATGTCCTTCAACCCTAAATGAGATGCACCCATTTTCCTTCTCTTTTTCCTTTTGCGCGTGAATTCTTCCTTCCGCATTGGGCTTTCTTCTGGCGCAGCACTCTTTCCTTCCAGCTTTTTCCTTCCAGTATTCTGGTGGTCTCTCTCCATCTCTTTCTTCTTGCATTGAGTCTCTCTCGTCAACATTGTTGTTGCATTTGGTGGTGAGAAGCGACACCGGAACAGATGAGAGAGTTTATTTCATGGTTTTTGCATTTTCCGGTTTTAGAAAATGACTTCCGACTTATACAGACCGGAAGTCATTTTCGGATGAGAGTTAAAATTGGCTTTCGGTCTGTACAAGCCGGAAGCCAAAAAATTAATTGACTTTCGGATTGTAGAAACCGGAAGTCAAAAAATGACTTCCGGGTTGTAGAAACCGGAAGTCAAAAAGTGATTTCCGGATCTACAAACCGAAAGTCAAAAAGTAACTTTCAAATTCTACAAACCGAAAGTAAAAAATAAGGACAATTTTAGAATTTTAATATTTTTGGAAGTTCAAGAAAAAAAGCTGCGGGGCAGGAAGAATCGCCTATAATTTATTACCTTTAACTTTAATCTTATATCAATAACTTTTAAACAGTCTTGTTTTTCAAGAGAAAATGATTAATTTATGACCTTTGATATTTTTTTTTACACAACTAAGAACATAACTAATTATGGATTTTACAAAAATTTTATTTAAAATATATGACATAAAAATAAATTTAAGATCTAAAATATTTATAAAAATAAAAAAATACTTTTATCTATAAAATATATATATTTTTGTCAATAATAAATAAAATATTAATTAAAGTATAATTTTATAAGACTTTTATATATATATATATAGTCTAAGATAAAATAACGTATCAATATATGTAAAAGATATATTAAGATCCAAATGAATATTGAAAATGAGGTAATAGTTTTTTATAACATCAAAATTAAGAACATTTAATTATTTTTATATATAATTTAACCCAAGTTGTTTTAAATATGCAATTAATGAACTTCAGAGTTAGACGTTAGGTGATTCTCTCTATCTGATGGCTTATAAAAATGTTCCCAGTTAAACAATAAAGCTTAGTAAAATTTATAATTAAAGCTCATGAAATAATTGTTTAAAAAAAATGTATTTTAAATGAGAAAAATTAGTAAAAAAAAGTATTAATATGCAAGGATTAAAGATAAATCTAATAAAATATAGTTAAACTGTCATTTTTATAATTTTATTATTAAAATAAAGTTGCATATAATATTTAAGTTTACTGTGTACAAATCTAGCTAATTTATTTAATAATAGAAGTAAGTAAAATGGAGCTTGAATATTTTATTATTTAAGTTAAAAATTATAAAAAAATAATTATTTAAATTTTATTTTATGGAAATTAATATTTTAAAAATAATTATATTTTTAATCATTTATCATTTTTAAGATTGGAACCTATTACAGTGGAGTAGGATATAATAGAATATATGTATCCAATTATAATTTTTAGTAAGTATTTTTTTTTTGTGGTTTACAAGAAGGGTATTTTGCATTTATAGGCCATATTTGTATGTATAGTTTGATGGATAAAGAATAATCTCTGTTAGTTTAGGTCGTAGTGATATCTTTAATTCGATAATAAAAGTTTTTCTGGGTTTGAATTTTTTGTGTGAATCAAGAACTCTTTGGAGTATTATTGAAATGGTTAGATTTTCATATAACACTAAAAAAAATTTATTTTATTGACATAATATTATCTATGAAATTTTTTTATCAGTAATATATACTTACTGATGGAATTTTACCTATGAATGAAAGTTTGTAGATAAATTATTGACAAATGAAATTTCGTCGGTAATATTATCAACGGATTATAATTCATAGGTAAAAGTGATTGATAAAGTCAACCTACAAAATAAAATCATTAGATAAATTCATCATTAAGAAATTCCATCACTAAATTCGTAGGTAAATCTTCATATAATTAATATAATAATATATATTATATAACAATACATAATAAGATACAATCGTATATAAATGAAAATTGATGTTTTGAATAATATGTGGACCTCGATTATTTTATGTATTAAATACAAGAATCTATTATATAACATATATATATCCTTACTTCAGTGTTACTTATGGTTGGATTGTACCAAATTTATTCTGATCCTTATTAAGAGAAAGTTCTTGTATGTCGTAACATTATAGATATACGATGAAATTATATTTTATATTATCATTATTTAGATTTAAAATATTACCTTATTTTTCATGGTCTATGTTATGAATTACATTATGTATACAATGTTAAGAAAAATGATATATAAACTTTTTAGGGAGTGTCCTCCAACATCTTGATTTTTTTTTAATTTCTTTACTTCTTAATTATCTTTTAATGTATTAAATGAGAATATGATATCTTATAATCCATACATAATACACATATTACTTTAATGTAAGTTAGGAAGTTTTACCTCAAAAAATTATAACATAATAGTTTATGTTTATTTTGTAATGAATATATATAAATATGTCGAATTTGTAAAAAAATTATATATAATAAATAAAATAAAATTTTGTGGGCGTGACATTGTAAGATTATAAAATTAAGATAAAAAAATCATTACTAATAACCAATCTTTATACTCTAATGTTAAAGTAAGTGTTTAATTTACTTATTATCTAGATCCGCATACGAATTCAAATATTAATATTCAAGCTGTTCTCTTTGTTAATATCTTTTTTTTAATATTAAAAATATTCTTAAATTGTTGTTAAGAAAAATATTACTTATACAAACAATAATTATAAACAACAGTTACCTTATTTAAAGGGACCAAACTCAGTACCACTCAAGTAAAAGCGTGAGTTAAGTTAAAATAACATAAAGCAAATTGATCTACTAAGTAATTATATATAATTTTTTTATTATAGTTTTAAGTAAGATTGTTGTATGATTTCCACTTCACATTACATTAAATAATATATTACGACAGAAAAATTGTGTTATATATATATATATATATATATATATATATATATATATATATATATATATATATATATATATATATGAACATACAACTTTATTTATTATTTTTCAAAATTATACTATCTTTCTTAAAATTTTAACTTTTGATGAAAAAAATTCAAGTAGTCTCAGGTACGTAATTTTATAAATAATTCTTGTAATATAAAAAGTCGGTAAATTATTATAAATTTATAATGCTTAGTAAGAACGTTATATTTTTATTGATATATATATATATATATATACATATATATATATATAATTTTATAAACAGAATAATATACGCTAGAAGGGCTGTATATAAATAAAATTTTATTTAATTAAAAATAAATTACTGATCTAAATATATTTTTAGTATTTACAATATGATTTTCTTGTTTTTTTTAATTATTTTTATTAGTTTATAGACTTTTATTTTCTAAAATTAATTATTTTTAATCCTTATTATCATCAATACGTCTGTTGAGTGTTAACCTAACTAGGAAAGATCCAAATTAACATTGCCAACAATATTATATATATAGATTTAATCAAATTTTAAATTTTTTATAAATTTGAGTTCTTTAATTAAGTTTTTACTAAAAAATCATTCTATTTAGTACTTAAAATTTAATTGAAAAATCTCAAATTTATAAAATAACTGATTAATAGTTTTATTATATAACTGATACGATTAATGGTTATGCTATGCAAAAAGACAATTGGAAGGAAGAAATTGCTAACCATAGACTATCTGAGGAGAGCTGTTTACAATATGTTGGTCAGTGATCCAAGGTCTTGGTGATCATATTATACAAGAAAATAATGAGATATAAATTAATTTAAAAATAAAAAATAATTAGTTATTATCAAAATAAATTAAAAATTATTGATATTTAAAATTGTTTTTATTATAATAAAAATTATATTTTTTTATTAATCTTAAAAATTATAAAATTATTTTTTATATAATGATAATTAAATTGATTTTTAAATTTTTAAATTTAAATTTACTTTTAAATTAATTATCAAAATTTTAATTATTAATTTTATATAAATATTTAATTTAATTAGTGATTAATTTTATTATTTTATAAATTATTAGTAAAAGTAATTTTTCTATATATAGTTGACATTGTTATCACATGATGACGACTTTGTATGCCAATAACCCAACATGTAGGTATCTTAAGAAAAATAAACCCGAAAATTTTACTCTAATGAATCTAAATGATAAGTTATCATCTCTTCTCTACTAAAACATCTTTTAAGACAAACTCAAATTAACAAAGAAAAACTAATTTCTCATAAACTCAGAGAGAATATTTTAATTTAATGATTATAATTGAATATTTTTATTTTTCGAAATAACTAAGAATAGTACAATCCTTTATATAATTACAACAAACCCACCAAATTAATTTAGCTGTAAATAACTTGAAAATCATTAGGTTGTCACTAAGACCACATTTGAAAATATATCATGGTTTATTTTCTGTAATGATAATTTGAAAACAAAATTATTAAAAAATAAATATAAGTTTAAAGCATTAATTGGAAATATATAATTCAAAGTTGCAATTAAATAGTATCAATACATTGGAAATAATTTAACCTAAAAAATAGAATTAATAAAATATATAAATAAAATAGTCAAATGATAAAATTTAGAAAATTGTAAAACATGAATAATAAAATGCATAATTAGTTAGTCTTTGTTTGGACAAACTTTTGGACTGTAGTTGGGGAAGAATTCCCATGGATTGAAGTGGGAAGAGATCATTCCATAGTGTTCATTTACAGACGGATTGATGGGTTTCTTTTGAGAAGTTTTTTTCCTAGAAAAAGAAGTTAAAGAAAGAAGCACTTAAATAAATGAAATTTGTAATTAATTATAGAACATCGACAATGAATAATCCTTTATATTTTTTCAATATTTTATTATATAATAATAAATAATTAACAAAAACAATAATTAATTTTTTTTACTATTTTTTTATTTTATTTCTCTTATCTTCTATTATTACATTCATTAATAATAATAAACTAAAATTATAATATGAAAAAGAAAAAAATGTAGGCTTTTGTTTCATAAAATTAATTTATTTTAAAATCATGTTTTTCTCCTCTTTTACTTTCTTCCTCACATATATAATTAGGTGTATGAATTTTGAGTGATTTTCTTTGGACTAAAAATTACTTGAGTACAAGGGGTTACAGGTAAAAGAAATTGAGAAAATATAATATAACTTGATTAGTTCTTGATTGTTGAATAAAATGAACATTTTATACGAATTGGAGTTTTAGTTTATCAAAGCTTTCATGTCATATAAAAATTGAGGTGTATGTTGATAGATTTTATTTTATAGTCTTGAATTGGTTTTAAATTACATTTTGAGTTTTGTATCAATAAATAAATGTTAGTATTATATTTCAATAGTTATTTAAAGAATACTTGAAGATGATTGGTTGAGGAATACTAGGAATGATTAAGGTTGAATATTATTACTTTTGGATTTCATTTTACTTTTGATTTTTGTTTAAAATTTAAACATGAGTTTGATATGGTCAAAATTAGTTGGATTCATATGAATTCAAAGATAAAGTATTAGCTATTAAAGTAAAACATTTGAAACTTGTTGGAAATGTATTTTGGTTAAAAAAAAGATTTTGGTAGAAGTTTAGAGTTGGCATTGGAAGTTCTACAAAATGACAAAATCTACATAAGTTTGGTTAGCACACATAAATTACTCTAAGCAGATTTCATCTAGAAAGCAAACACTACTCTCAAACTTAAATTTGCTTAATAAAAATCTGCTCAGCAGTTCAAGAATCCGCTCAGCTGATTCAAACATGAGAGTAAGTGAAGAAATTTTTTGTAGCATCGAACATATAAGTGTTTTTAAAATTAGGCTTAGTGGTCGTTGTGAAAGTTATAGCCCTGGATGTTAGTTTTAAATGGATTTGGAATCAATTAAAATATGTTTATTTTAGTGAACAAAAATTAAGTTGTCAATTAGTTGGAGTTGTTGTACTTTCTAATTTTTTAAACTAAGTAAATGATTCTTTTTGAACTTGACGTCTTCATAAGAGTTGTACCTTGTCCTTTTAACTTTTTGATGAATTATATTTGAACATGATAGAATGAGTATAATGTGGTATGATTTGAGTCGAAATGTATATGAACAAAAATGTATGTTAAGTATGTTGTGATATACATGAATGAAATGTTTGAAATTTGAGGTTACAAATTTTGGATGATATATGAACCGTTGTTGATTTTGTGTATTAAGTAATGTCACCTATGTTGTAACATAGATGTCCTTGCTTCATTGATAGTCTAAGTCACATAAATTAAGATACTAGGTGATGAGAAGCAAAGGGAGAGAGTTCTTACGCATTGTGATATATGTAGATGTACAGATTATTATGTAATGAGCTTACACTGATCCATTGTTCTTAGATTCACATGTTAATCTAAATCTTGTTTTAAATTAAATGTTAATCTATGATGAATTAATATAATTTATATGAGTTTTCTAGAAGACATTAGTCGATGTTCCAGTTTTGATATATGAAATAATCTATGATCTATAATGGTATTGATGGAATGAGTATATATTTAATTGATCGTGATTGACTAATTACAATGTTTTGATGTGATATAAATTTATGTTGTAAAAAAATTATTATTTCAACAATTTACCTTGTACTTATTGTTTCTGAATGATTTGTTGTGACTATATTATATACATGAGCAAATTCTGAAGTTGATCATAGAAAGAATTACAAATATTTTAGAATTTATTTTTGTATAAATTTGTACTCTATACTATGTTGATAAAATGTACCCTTTGTTGGATTATATAGTATAGTTATGGTTTTAAAAATATAATATATTAATAACTAAATTTAAGTTTGATTTAAAAGTAATTTTTTAGGACTAGAATAATTATTACTATAGACGAGACTTTCTATGATGGTTCTATAAGACCTTTTATGACAATTCTAAGCTCATCATAGATGCAAGCAATACAGTATGTATGAATTTTTTATGTCAGTTAAAAATCTGTCATAGTAAATTTAATTTATTATGATAGATCAGTAATAACTATCATGGTATCTTTAACACATGTAAAAAATAATTTTTTATATGTCACTTTCTATGACATGTATAATCTCCATTTTCACAAGTTCTCTTACTCAACAAATATTTCAACAATACACACTATCCTGCTAGATCTTCAGAAACCAGTCAACTACAACCACTACAACCGCAACCCTAACTACAACCACAAAGGAATAACCAATATTAGAGTTTAAAACACAAAGTATAACTACAAATAATCAAACAAATTATCAAGATTAGAATTTCAAACATGAGACACTTATAAAATATAGCGAGATTGCTCAAAAGAAAGAAAAGATAATAATAAAAAAAATAAGTCTACAAGTTAAAAAAAATGAATTCAATAACTTAAAAGACTTATTTTATTAGTTAAAATTGAAATTAACATAATTTACTATGATAATTGTAAAATGAATGCACATAGTTGAATTACAATTTTAACATACATAATAATTTTGAAATTTATTATAAAAATATCAGTGCATCGCTTATTATTACACTCATGATAATAATTTATCATTATTTTCTATTTTTCTACAATATAACTAATAGTAATAAATATATGCTTAGTTTTTTAAAACATAAAAAAAAGTATCATGTGCACTCCCAATCTAAAAAGTTAATAACATTTTTTATTTTTCTATAAATATTAATAATGCGTCAGCTTATTCCCATTTAATCAGTGAACAAGTTAAACAAAACAAATAGATTAAACTACTTCACCCATCTATTATACAAGTAGATCTATCGAATATAATCTTGTTATTCATAATGTGCATGTTAAATACGATTAATTTTTATTTCTTGCAGATATTCTCTTTTAAAATAATCATAAAAAATTAGACACTGATATATTAAATGTAAAATACTCTCTTAAATTAGAAGTAGTATATTGATTCACTTTGTTGTGAATTCAGAAGTGGATCCAATTTGATGCTGAATAAATAAAGACATTGAAGGTGTATAAAGAATTAAGAATACTTTACTTGAATGGGTAAATACCAAATTTAGTCAGCACCATGGTTAGCTTTTTCTATAATGATTTGAATTACATATTATATGGAGATAGAGACTGCAACTTTGTCACCCACTTCAGTTTTTATGACTTTGACTGCCTTTCAAAAGTCATGTATTTGAAATTTATTCCACTTCACTTAATGTGCCTAGGTGCTTGTGCTCAACATTTTTATGCTTATTTTCAAAATTTATTTTGAAAAGTTAAATGAAAAATATAAAAGTTGGAAATTAATTTAGTCATAATATAATATTTTTATAGTTTATTAATTGGTGGAGGAGTGATTAAATTATTATAATATATATATATATATATATATATATAATTCTATCGTTGGATATTTAATTAAAAGTTTATTAACAATATAATTTAAAATATGTGTGAGTGTAAATTTGTATTTTTTTTAAAATTTTTAATATCAATTTTTTTATATTAATCTATATAATTTATGGATTAAATTATTTTTATCTTAAATTTTATCAGTTTTTTTCAGTAAATTTAATTTAATTTAAAATTTAATATTTTATGAATAAATTTTATTCAATCTACAATTTAATATTTAATGTTTATATGTTCTCATAAAACTTAATTCAATTTAAATTTAATAATTTTTTATTTTTTATCATCAAATCTAATTTAATTCCTTTTTATTTTTAAAATTGTATATTATTTAATAAATTAAATATATTATTATATATAAATAAATATTTAAATATCTCAATATATATGTATATTTTTAAGTATGAATTAACTTGTTTAACTTATGAATTTTGTAAAATAATATAATTTAAAAAATTTAAAATAATTTTAAAAATTTAAAATGATTTAAAATATATACTACATAAATAAAAAATTTATAATTCAAACTTATAGGAATAAACTTGAATGGAGATTACTCAGAATCCATAAAATATTAAGGATAATCACACAAAGTCTTTAAAATTATTTATTAACCCAAGTAAAATATTCATAAATAATTTAAATATTTATTACTGTGATAAGATGTATTTCAATATATATTACACAAAATTGTAAGGTTGATACGATATCGGAACTATTCAAACTAAACAAAAAATAAAATAAAATATATAGAATATATCAATAATTTTTTTACTCATATTATACCTTTTTAAATATATTTTTTAATTTACATAACACTATCTTATTTTATTTTCTTTTGTGTCGCTGTTATTTTAAATAATTGCATGCAAAAGCTGATCCTGGCACACGCTTAACTTTGAAGTTTTTTCTCTCCTAGCTACACTATTTCTTACTTTTTAATTGATACTTCTATTTTTGTTTCATTTTAAATTTAATTCTCTTAAAATATATTTTAGATTTAAACATAATCATATAAAAAATAATAAGAATACATTAAAAAACATATTAATATTAAAATTAATATTCACATTAATATGTAAAATAATAAAACTAAATTTTAAAATGATTGTCCAAAATCTTCATACTTTTTCATTAATTATATACTGTCAATTGAGATAACTTGACATAGTTTTTTTTGTTTAAGTTTGTGACACTGTACTTATCAAAATCAAATGATAATATAATTTTAGTTGATGACAAAATCAAATATTCAACTAAAAAATATAAATATTTTAGTATTAATAATATAATTTTTTTAATAAAAATTTGATTAAAAATATCGAAATTTATAAAAAATTTAAAATTTAATTAAATTATTTTAAAAGTTTTCAAACATGTAACTAATGACTATGGAACAACCAAGTTACCTAATTGACGATACAACTAAATGATAAAAATTTAATTAAAAATATTTGATAAAATAATTTTTTAATAGAAACTCAATTAAAATATTTAAATTTTAAGAGATTTAAAATTTAATTAATTTTTTTAAAATTTATTAATATAATATTAATAAAAATATTCATTAATTTTACTATAGTGAATAATTTTACAGAAAAATATTATTCATCTTTTAATGTGACTTTTTCTTTTAGTTATATATATTTTTCATTAGTAAGATTCGAATTAAAAACCTAGTTAAAGCATTTAAACCTAGTTCCATCTAAGTAGATTATTAACTCAATAAATCAAATAAATTAGATTTAATTAGTTTATAGTTACTTTCCTCATAAAATAGAACTATTAAACTTTTAAATGGTGAAAAGTAAATGTTTTGAATTTAAAATCATTCTTAAAATCCAATAAAATGTTATATCTTATATATTGCTATTATTTTGAAATTACCATACATAATTTTATATGATTTTACATGAAGTTAAGTTTAATTATTTAAGTTATAAGTAAATCTATAATATGTATTCAAATGAGTTTATTATTTATAAAGTATTTATACTTTTTGCATATAGTGAGAACGACAAAATTAGAATTTAGTGTCTTGTACAAATTACTCAAACTATTCTCAATTAGTAGACCATCTTAGTTTATTATAATTTGTTAATAAAGTTATATAATATTATTAGCATGTGTTACGTCATAAAAGAGGGAAATAATGTAGTTTGATGTATATATGCCATTAGAATAAAAATATTAAATATAAAAAAATTAATGTGTGCTTAATCTAGTTTTCAATTTTCACTAACTAATTTTGCCTTTAAGACTTACACTAGTATTAAAAACTAATGTTTGAAGAATAACATTTTTCACTCAAATAATATTATTCGATTTTTTTTCCTCAAATGATATATTTTGCAAACTATTTATATAGATAACATAATTTACTTACTGTTTATGAAAAAAATTGGATAATATTATTCGATTTTTTCCCTCAAATTATATATTTTGAAAACTATTTATATAGATAACATCATTTATTATTTATGAAAAAATTGGATTATTTGGAAATGGAATTCTGGTCATGTTTTTAGATTTTCCGTACTACAAATCAGTCAAATTTGGTTCTCAAAAACTCAAATTTTGATTTAGATTTCAGATTTTTTTGAAACATTTAATATAAAACATTAAAACATTAAAATATTTAAATAATAATAATAATATACTTATTTAAAATAGGAAATATTTCATTTAAAATATAAATAAGTTTAATAAATATTTTTAAAAAATATTGAATTTTATTATGTAAAAAATATTGAAATATATGCTTATATAAATATTAAAATAATTATTTAAAATATAAAAACTGTAGTAGTTAATTTAAAAAGTATTTATCTTGAAGAATAAATATTTTAAAAGCTTTTTAATATAATAAATATTTCATTTTAAAATATATAATTTAAAATATTTTTTAAAAATGTTGAAATATATGTTTGTTTAAAAAATTGAAATTATACGTTTATTTAAAAATATTGAAATATATGTTTATTTAAATATTGAAATATATGTTTATGTAAATATTAAAATATATGTTTATTCAACATAAAATTATTTCTTTAATAATCATTTTAAATTAATTATCAATATTTTTTTTTCATCGTTTAAAAATTGTTTTTTATCATACACAACTTTTATTTTTCAAAATTAATATTTTTCTAAAAATTTATAAAAAATTAATAAATTAATAAATATTTTAATTATTATTTTTTATTCTCAAATTTAGTATGTTTTTTAAAACAAAGATTACATTCATGAATATTATTTATTTATTTATTTTTTTAAATTGCAAAAGAATAAAATAAAAACACCACATAATTCGGTTTTGTGGAAATCGAGTTTCAGTGAATTCACATTCAGGATTGAGATGCCTGAGAACCGAAACTTGAAGTTGAACTTTGTGTACTGCTATAGTTAGATATCATCTTTAACATTTGCTAATATAATTACATTAGTCCATGATCTCATAATTAAAATACTAATTATATCAGTTACAATACTTAATGATGATTATTTAGAGGCTATAAAATGCCTATTCCATCCATAATCAGGTTTATCTTGGTGAATATGAAAGAGGCAGTGGAATTATGATGTCTTCTTGGTGGTGGTGGTTCATTACCTCTCCTTTTCTTGACCATGAGGAGGTGGTGCTGTGGTACCATCTCTTGACTTAATGGTGCCATATTACCCATTCCATACACCTCCTCAATTACTCTCAATTGACTCTGGTGCTGTCACTGTCATCATTCTCTTCTATTCATGTTAACTACTCCATCATCACAATCTTCAATTTCAACATTTTTTTAAGACTAATCTTGAATTTCAAGCTATTGCTACTACTACTATCATGTATAGATGTAGAAGTTCACTTTTTTCTGTGTTTATGTGCAATGAAATGTGGTAGAAATGACAGACAGAAATTAATTTATAAACCTAAATTGTAACTAATTTTATCTGGTTTATTCAAATAATTCCTAAGTATCAAAAAACTTTCTCTGAAAAACAAGAGAGGTAACTTCAGATTTATATATGAAAATTGTGGGACATGTGCTGTGTCTAAAAACTGTTCAACACATCCAACGTTCTTGTACAGAAGTTTCGGTGATTAGTGCTTAATTGTGATTCATTTTATATATATGTTACAATATGCTTACACGATCATGTATATGTACTTACATTTGTTAATCTTCCACCTTGACCAGGTGTGCTTTGAGGATACGTTCTTGTGCATATAAATAAGAGCAGGAACAGTACTTTGAGGACAAAACAACCTCATGATTCATGAATGGGATCACAAAAGGTCAATGAGTCTTCTAAGGTTTGAACTCTGAACACAATCTTGCTAAAAAAAGTGTACAGAGGGACAACATTTTCAAAATCATGTGCCAAAGAAAAGGGTATAAACTCATGAATGAGTTCACAAGGGTCAATGATCTTGTAAGGTTTGAACTACGAACACGGACTTGTTGAAAAATGTATATGTACAGAGGGATTTTAAAATGTGGGCGGCTAAGACATGGCAAATCCTTAATTCACTAAGGGGTGCAGTGGAAACACGTCACCACGCACTCATGAAACTCAGTGAGCGTGCCTGTTATAAATTGCAACTTCATTTCTTGTAAATCTCCAAGTTCCACTAGCTAGTGCTCTCTCTGTGTATGTTCCCTGTGGCTGTGGTCCCCTTTTATTCACTTCCAAACTTTAGCTTTTGAATCCTCAAGTTTTCTGTTAATCTCCATCTGCTTTAGAGTTTGTTCTCAAGGTAATCTTCTTTGGTGTGGTTCTTCTTGGTCACACACACTGCTGTGTGCTAGCTGATTCTAGTTATCTGTTTAACTTGTTTGTGTCAGGCCATCTTGGCTCTTTGGTGTTGGGTTGTCTCAGACTGAATATGATTTGGTTGAGACTTGAGACTGAGAGTCTTCTAGACTCTGCCTTATGTTTTTCTTTTATTTTGGTGAGAACTTATAGAGTAAACTAAAATAAAATGATTTTGAAGTGGTATTTTGTGACATAAAGTATGCAGATTTTGTGATGGATTTTTAGAATTAGCAGCTTGAAACCAAATTATAAGCAATTATTTGAATATAGTTTGTTTGTTATTTAGGAGAGTCAAAACAAAAGATGCAAGTTGAATTTTTCTTGTAGTGGTTTGGATAAAGAGTAAGTCTATTATTTATTGTATGATTCGTGGATTCACAATCTGACCACTCTAGAGGAAATCTGCACGAAAATTTTTCTTATTAAGCTTAGGTGGAGCCACCTGTGCCGTTGTGCAAGTTTGTGAATTTTAAACTGGTTTGTGATTCAACAATTTTGTAGCTATTTCTAGAATCTAGATGTGACGTTAGTGTTCAATCTCTCAATTTATTTTATTTTATTCGAACTTCCTTTTGAATTTTTTTTGTCGTTTTTTCTTATTTATTGTGCAGTTTAGTCCATGTCAGTCTCAACCAGTCCAACCTCACTATTAGGGGATCGACTGTGTGAGAATGGATTTGAATGTGTTACAATTCTCTCAGCCACCAATGATGCACATGGAGGAGTCATTGTGGATTTAAAGGAAGCTATGGACTCCGAAGTTTTTGCTACTTTGCTTAGATCTTCACTTTTACATTGGAAAAAACAGGTGAATATTATGATCTATAGCCTAAAATGGTACTTTCTTGCATGAAGCTCTCAACTCAAAAGGTTTATCCATTTTGTGATGCTTATTTTTCTTCTAATAGTTGGCCACTTTTTTTCTTTAGGTGCAATAGGTAGTTTAATGAACATGGTTGTGTGGTATCATATGTTTGACTAGAGAACACCTCTTTACATGAGTCAAAATTTGAAGTCAATGTAGTTCACCAAAGGGATTTTCTTGATCATACACTTTAAAACCAACCATTAAATAATACAATATGAAGTCAATTGATTAATATGCAACACACTTGCTTCTACTTTAGATGAATGCTTTTATCCAAAAAGAGAAAAAAAACCATACTTTTCAAAGTCCTTATTAATGTTACATGCACATTATAATGTTCTTATCTAAAATTTATTTAAAAATAAAATTGAAACCTCTAACCTATAGTTGGTCTTTATTTAAGTTTGGTATGCATTTCAGGGAAAAGATGGCGTTTGGATCAAGTTACCTATCGAGCTTGTTAATCTTGTTGAAACTATTGTCAAGGTAATTTCCCCTTATTTTCTTAAGGTTTTATTGTAAACTGCTTTTAGCATGGTTCCGCATCAAGCATACAACATCTCAGGTATAATTTCTGTTTTACTTTATTTCTTCTCATTTGTTTCAACCTATGGAAATTGATGGAAATTTTGATATTTGTGATTGATAGTAATTTGGTCATAAATGCGCTTTGTGTTATGCTACTGGCAGGAGGGCTTTTGGTACCACCATGCAGAGCCAAACTATTTAATGTTAGTTTACTGGATTCCCAAAACCGGCTGCACAATACCTCCAAATGCTTCACATTTTGTAGGAGTTGGCGCTATTGTCTTGAATGATAAGAAAGAGGTCTGAAACTGAGATGAAAGAATGATTATGCAGATCAACGTCTTTTGTTACAAATAATCAACCTTGTTTCATGCTAGCATTTTATTCCTTTCTCTTTGTTTGTTTACCTTTGTTTTGGGGGTGTGGTGGGCTTGTAGGTGCTTGTGGTCCAGGAGAAAAGAGGTGGATTCCATGGGATTGGTGTTTGGAAAATACCTACTGGAGTGGTAGATGCAGTATGCACTCTTTTAAAGACACACTATATTCATTCTTCAAAATAATTTACTGTTTAGTTAGTCAATTGAAACTGCGATTCATATCTGCAGGGTGAGGAGATTTTTGAAGCAGCTATCAGAGAAGTGAAAGAAGAGACAGGAGTAAGTATCAGAGTACAAAATTGCATTCCTACATATTGTAGAATGTTAGTATTATTGTACTATAGTCATGTCTTTTGTTTTGGTCTGTTTTATCCTTGTTCAGATTGATACAGAATTTGTGGAAGTACTAGCATTCAGGTATGAATTTTCTAATCTGTGACACCAAAAACATGTCTTAGTTTATGTTTATATTTATAAAAAGAGTAATGGTTCTGTATATAAAATGAAGAAAAGTTTTGTTAATACATTTTTCAGGAGATATTTCATATAGCTTCATGGATTTGGAAAGGAAATTCCCGACCAACATTCCAAATAGAATTTACCGAGTTAGATTACATTTAAGTTCATCAGAAACACTTAAAACACTTCCTTTCCATTTCTCTTCTAATCATTAGGTTTGATTTGGAATTTAGCATCTTAATAAACTTATGTCATAATATAAGAAATTGAAATTTTCTAGCTTCTCTTTACCTCACTCTCTTCTTTCTTCCATTTCTTTTGACATTCTCATGTTTATGATTTTCAGACACACACACAATTCATTTTGTGGAAAATCAAATCTATCTTTCGTTTGCATGTTGCGCCCTGTTTCTTTTGACATCAAAAAGCAAGATTTGGAAATTGATGCAGCTCAGGTATTTTTGTTTGACTATGTCACATCATGTCTTTTTTCTTCTACTTTTCCACCACATCACATGATACTATAGAAAGATAGATGCAAAAAATAAGAAGGTGACAAAATTAAAACAAAAAATATGTTTTAGTTTCGTCTATTTGGTGTACTAGAACACTATTTTTCCATACCATTGATATATAATTCATTGCTACTGCATAACATTGCACTAGTATTATCATGACTATATTTGAATATGTATTATTAGTGCATGGAATTCTTTTGACTAAAATTTTCTTTGCTGTGATTTTGAATTTTCTCACAAAGTGGATGCCGTTCGAGGAATTTGCTGACCAACCTTTCAATAAGATGCACGAACCCTTTAAGTACATGATAGAATTATGTTTGGCAAAAGTGAAAAATGTTTACAATGGATTCTCTCCAAGGCCTGTCTCATCATATTTTGTGAAGGAGCTGAATTGTCTGTATTTGAACAATCATGGTCTCGACAAGACTTCTTAAGTTTTCCAAATCAACCTTTATCATCATAAAAGTTGATTTTAATATTTTATTGTAAAACATGTTGGAATTCATGTCGTGACATTATCTAATTATTGAATTATTGATATTAATTTTCAAATAAGATTTATAATATTTTTCTGGTCAAATATTAGTTATTTGAACTTATAGGATCTTGTCATTATAAATTATTGTTTCTCTTTTAGAATAATAATAATTTTGTATGAGAAAATTGAGTGAGAAATCTTGGTCATTAGACAAATAGAAATATTCTTAATATTCTTTTATGTTTGTGATTTAATTGATGCAACATACATACTTTAATTTTGTGTGAAATTGGGCAAACAATTTAGGATTTTGTTGCGCATAGAATTTTGGATATAGTGTGCATTGAATTATATAAAACATTTAAAAAATATATAAAAAATTTGGTTATGTTTTCCAAAATATTAATATTGAAGCACGTTCTTTAAAATTCGAGGAATTACTATGTTTTATGTATGTTTTTGAAAAATAGATGTAAGTAGGGTTATTGTTTTGGATAAAGCATACATTATAAAGACTCATTTTTCCTATATCCTAGAATTTCACTCTGCATCCTATAAAGAATATTCTAAAATTTCACTCTGTATCCTATAAAGAACAGTAAATTGATCAAATTACCCTTAAACTTAATTAAAATAAATGCACCCCTCTCCCTCTCTCTTCCTTTTCTGCATTCTCTCTTCCTCTTTCGCATTCTCTCTTGTTCTTCTGGATCTCTTCTCCTTTTTCGCACTATTTCTTCTTCTTCTTCTTCCCTTGCCTCTCGTGCTTCTTCTTATATTCCAAAAACTTCAGGCAACCAAAGACGCTCCTTTGTTTTCGCTCATTTCCGGTTTGAGAAAATGGCTTCTCGCCTGTACAAATCGGAAGTCAATTCTGGATGCGGAATACAAATTGACTTCCAGCCTGTACAAGCTGGAAACAAGTTATTTTGACTTCCGACTTGTACAAATCAGAAGCCGAAATAACTTTTTGTTGACTTTCGGGTTGTAGAAACCAGAAGTCACAACTGGTTTCTACAACTCGAAAGTATTTTTTGACTTTCAGATTCTAGAATTCGGAAGCCAAAAAGTAACTTCCAAATTGTAGAAGCTGGACGTCAATGACAAGAATGATATTGGAGTTTTAATTTTTTGGGAGGTGCAGGAATAGAATTTGGGAGTGTACGAAGAATCACCCCATTATAAACAATTCGTTTGATTTTTTTGTCAATCCAATTAAGATAATTTCTGATAAAATAGTTTTTGAACCCGTCATATTAGATTTTTCGTTGACCCCATTCACATCCAAAGTCCATGTTTTTTCTGAAAAAAAAATTGATTTAAGTTTTTGGTTTGTTAATTGATTTCATTCATAACTGGACAAAATCAAAACTCAAGAGAATTTTACAATTTTAATTTTTTATTTGGGTTGGATATATGCTCAAATCATATCATTTTCAAACAATTTCAAAAATTGTTTTTGGACTTTTGAGCATTTTCTCCAAAAACATAACACGAATAACATCTAATTTTAAAATATAAGTTAAATCATACTTTTACGTTATGTAATTTAAACATATATTTTAGATTATAAAATTTGAAATGTATTTATGGATTAATTAATAAAAAAATATAATATATATATATATATATATAATTTGAAATACATTTTTTAATATAAAAATATATTTTAAATTGTATAATTTAAAATATTTTTAAATTACAGAATTCGGTAAACATTTTCAAAGAACATATTTTTAGATTACACAATCCCTTATATATTTTAAGATTATATAATTCAAAAATACATTTTTAAATTACCTGAATGTTTTAAATGTATGAAAAATTTGAACTTTTCTATTTTTGAAAAAAAACTATTAGGTGCTGAAACAAAAAAGCCCATTTTTTTCTTGAGGGATTGACCCATGTCATAGAATTTTGTGACTTTTTTGGAACCTGCTTTTGTGTTTTGGTTCTTCTTATTCTTTATGCACCTCCACTACTTCCAGCTGCACTCTACTCTAATGGATAATTGAAAGATAAAAGAACCTTCAAGTTGCTGCATCCTTCAATAGATCTTGAAGCTATTTTCTCCTTCTCTGATTCTGAAGCCATCAATATATCTTTATCATAATAATATGTATATTTTATTTTTCAATTTTAAAATTATTTTTGTTAACTTTTATATATTTTAAAAATTATTTTTAACTTTTAGATTATACCATAGAAATCATATTTTACAGAATTAAAAGTGACCATTGAATTATAAAATCTAAAATAAACACTAAAATAAAAGTTTTAGAATTTTTTTCATATTATAGGATGTAGGTTGAAAGTTGTCACCCCTTCAATCGAATAGTTCTCACAACACTTTGAACAACACAAGCAATTGGAAAATGGTTTCTTTCTAAAAGATTTTGAATTGCAAATCTATATCAAAAACCGGTCATGAATATGTTGAATTTGGGAGAATTGTTTAGGGCAAATTCTCTGGTTTGTATAAAAATCACATATTTAATATACATAAATATTTATTTTTATAAATATTTTTTATTAATTTTTTATGATTTAATAATATTTTTATTTAATAATTATATTTTTTAATGAAAAAATAGACACTCATTATGTGTAATACATAAAGCCTAAAGGAGATTTTTTTATTTGGTGTATACAAAATTTTTACTATTTTACCTTTTAAAAAAAATTTAACTGTTTTTTTTTCAAATTCAATTAATTATTAATGTAAATTTAAATTCAAAAATCACATACATAATAAAAAAATTTCTCTTTTATTCCAAATTCAGTTAACTTTACACACATAGTGAAAAGAACTATTTGTGATATAATTATAAAAATTATTTTTATAATTACTTTTTATTAAACTTTTTTATAATTTAATAATATTTTTATTTAACAATTATTAATTCTTTTTATTACAAAAAGTGGACACATGCATCTAAGTTTCCATTAATACATACATAATTATTATTCAGAATCTAATTTATATATACTAGTGAAAAGTTATTTTTGTTATTGCAATAACAAAAATAAAAAATTAATTATTATAATAATTATTATTTATTATAAATATTTTTTATTATGTATGTGGTTTTTTTACTGTGAGTAGTTAATTAAATTTGAAGAAAAAATATTTTTTATTGTATTTATTATTTTTTATTTTGAATTTGAATTTGGAAAAAAATATATAATTAAATTTAAAAAAGAAGCACTTACAAAATTTAAAGGTAAAATAATAAAAATTTGTATTAATTATATAAATTTCTTTATATATATTATTATAGATAATTGTTCTAATAATTAATTTATTAAATATAAACTAATTTAAAGATTAAAAATAATGGTTTAATAGGTATTTTGATCCTAATATTTTGTGTAAATTTGCAATGTTTTTCCTTGTTTATTTTTTTTCTCAATTGAGTCCCAAATTTTATTAAAATCTATCAATGTGATCCTTTCCCTTCTCCCTCCTCCTTTCCCTCCTCCTCTCCCTCCCAATCCTCTCTTCTCCCACCCCCTCTCTCCCAAACTACATCAATGCACCTGTGAGGAGAGATCTAAAGAATGAAGAGGGTCCCTTCTTTCCCTGTTAATTTTTTTCCTTCACTTGAGAAAATTGGGGATATTTTCGTAAGTGTAGGGTCCTCAACCTCATTGATCCAACCATAGGTCTTCATGAAGGGGTTGTCTAATGACTCCGGTGGGTAGTCATCAATGCAATCGTCCCACACATTTGGGTCTCCCAAGTCCTTCATCACCTCCCACAAACAGTTATTACATTTAAAGCCTGCACCAAAGCTTATTCCAATGTCGTCGATCACAACTTTTCCTCCTGTGTGCAAGCAAAAATGATCCACCCCTGTTCTGAAGTTCAACGGAGATTTAGTAGCTCCAATGCTCACAGACTTAGGAATATTGTTTTTGTTCACTTTTTTTAACAAGGGACATGAACAAAAGCCTGAGCAACTCACGGATAGGTAATATCTTTGGTGCTATGACTCGAAGATTATCAATGAAGGCTCGGGTGGCGGCCTTCGGAAGCGTCTTCCCAAGGTGAAACCCTAGCCTTCCCTGGTCGTCTTCCCGCTGAATACAACAACCATAAGCCTCTTCTCTGGCACCATGATGCGTCCTCACCAAGCACTTCAACCGCAGCATGGCTATGTCCTTCATGAAGAGGGAGGGGGTGGGTTCCAGAAAGAAGAGAGGATTGGGAGGGAGAGGAGGAGGGAGAAGGATAGGATTAAAACAAAAAAATATATCAACCAATTACAAGATGACACGTGTGCCACGTCCTGACACAGTTAATACCATTCACACTAATCTAACCAAAATTATCACATTGATAGATTTTAATAAAATTTGGGACTCAATGGAGAAAAAAAATAAACAAGGAAAAACATTGCAAATTTCCACAAAATATTAGGACCAAAATGCCTATTAAACCAAAAATAATTAATTATTATAGTAACTAAATTAGAAATTATTTTATAAACTAAAAATTATTTATATTTAAAATAGTTTGTATTATAATAAAAATTATATTTTTTAGTGGATATTAATTTTAAAAAATTATAAAATTAATTTTTATATAAAAATGATTAAACTAGTTTCTAAATTAAAATTAAAATTTATTTTTAATATTAGTTATTAATATTTACTTATTTATTAAATTAGATTTTAAATTAGTCTACAGTTCAATTAGTGATAATTTTTTTTTATAGATTATTAATATATATATATATATATATATATATATATATATATGTATATATATATACATATATATATATATACATATATATATACATATATATATATATATATATATATATATATATATATATATATATATATGATTGGTAAAAGCAATTGGTAAAAGCAACTTTTATTTTTTGTTGTGGTTGAAAGAGTGTATAATAATTTTGGTTCTAATTTCTTTAATAATTCGGGTCTAGCAATTTAATATATTTGGATTTTATGTATTTTTTAAATTTATTTAACTATGAATATTTTATATTTTTATTGTCAAATTAAACCACCATTTTGTTCCTTGAATTAATGAGATATTGTGATTATAACATTTAAAATTAGAAAAATATCAAATAGATCCTTAAGATTTCTTTTAGTCAACATGTTTAATTTACAATTATAATAATGATTAAATTTTATTACATATTATCACTGTAGTTTTAAAGGAAATTAGCATCAAGGTTTCATATGAGTAAAAAAATTTATTATCAAGAATTTATTTGACATTTTTCTAATTTGATGACTATATATATATACACACGACTATATTGTATAATTCCAAGAATTAAAATGACAGTTTATTTTAATATTGTATTCTGAGAATTTGGATATGAAAAATTTTATGCATATGATTCCAATAATATCAAATAAATGTTACTATATTATTATCTCTTTTGCAGTAAATTAATTTTGGATGCTTTTTTTCGATTAAAAATGATCCTTTTTGTGCTTGTTTTGTATGTTATTTACATGCATATCAAATTATTTTTTGGTAGCATAATTTTTGGTATTTTGAACAATACCTAGTATGAGAATAATCATTTAATATCTGTACAATTTATATGATTTATTTTTACTTAGATAGACTAATTATTTGATAACTTTGATTTGATATCATTGTCAAACCAACTTAACTTTGAAGGAGATGAGTCAAATTTCAAAGTAACCAAAAAAATGTAAAATTTGAAAATGATATTTATGAATATAAACAAGCATATACTAGCTCTACTTACAAAACTCTATAAATAATCACTTTATTTTCATAAGCAACAAAGAACCCATTATTAAAAAAAAATTATATTCAAAGATGATGATAGTGCCACTTTATTCAACACTTCCATTAGCTTTCTTCTTCTGAAGATACATTTTCTAGATTAACCTAACGTTTGTTTACTCATAATGTCTCTAACTCTTTTATCACATGTTGTAAGAAGAAAATCTATTATTTATAAAAGTCCAGTTGTTACTACACTGAAAGATGAGTTTTAAGAACACTCTCTAAAAAAGAAAAGAAATAAAAAAAAACTTTTTACAGATAAGGAAAAGAAAGAAACAATTTAACAATTTGTCAGCATTGAGAGCCATGGAAGCTTATTGCAATTTGTTTACTTCTTCAATATTATAATGACAAATGTTCTGCTATGTGGCATCATATCTGATATGCAAAAGGGTGACAAATCTAGAACCTTAGTGCACACCTTCTGATTATGTATTTACAAAAATGAATTAAAAAAACTCATTTTCTATATAGCTTTTTATAGTCTCTATATGTTCTTCAAATCTTCTGAACCTTTCTCTAGTTATAAGGAAAGGCAATTTTTATATATTGAATGGAAAACCAAATGTTTTCAACAAAGTCTCTTGTAGTTCTTATTACCCTTTGGTTACATCTATCCAATTTTGCCATTAAAGCTTCAGGGGATGATGTCACTCCAACAACATGTCTGAATTGCTCCAAATGTGAATACCCTTGTCAACAACAGCCCTCACCACCACTTGCTTATGGTGCTCCACCACCACCACCTTATGGTTACTCTATATATGGAGCACCTCCTCCCCCAAAACAGGAAAACCCTAGCAAGTGCCCTCCTCCTCCTCCTCCTGCAGGTGTTGAGTGCTGCACTCCTCTAGCTCCTTATATTGCTCCTCCAAATCCCTACACTCCAGTGCCCTATGGTGAAGGCCAACGCTCTGCTTCAATGCTTCTGCAAGTTCTAGTTCCACTCATGATACTTTTTTCGCCCTTTATTTTTCTCTTCTGAATCTGGTTGGTGTTCATTTGTTTATCATGGTCAAGTCTAGCAGAAGTAGTGATCTCTTTAAAGTGGATATCATGTGCAATACTATCATATTTGTCAATTGCTGTATAAATTGTGCTGTAATATTCAACTTTTTGGTGCAGCTCTCCAGATTAGTTGAGTGTTTTTTCAAGATTCTGCTCTTTCAAGTTAAATAATCATCTGGTTTTTAAATTGTGGTCCAATTATTGGTACAAATGTGGTTGGTTGGGATACATATAACTCAAATACTAAAACCTTTAATGAACTTTGTGACAAAATTTGTGGCTATAGAGTGTTGTGTTTCCTCATATGTTGAGAAATTACAAAGAAGGAGAGGGTGCAAAGTATAATAGCCAAAATTGCTGTGAGGATCCTTGCAGAAGGAGAAGTGTTGGAGGGAAAAAGTTATGGTGTATGTAGGTGAATGGGGTAAATAGGAGAGTAGTTTGTGGGAGAAAGGGGAAGAAAGAAGAGCATGATTGTTTGGGGCCACCGAATGCAATTAATGTTGGAGTGGACCACCTATTTCTTCACAAAAATAATGATGTCATGACAAAGTCACTTTATCATAACTGTACTGCAAGTGAAACACCCTTCGTGAGGGGAACTTGTCTTCTCGGTGTGTTTGAAAATCAGTTTCCATATTTACTATATCAAAATTATTCATATCCATACATCTAAAATATTCATATAATATGTTTTATAGAATATAGGATGGAATAAAAGTAAAAAGATAAAAATAAGTATATATTAAACAAAAAATTTATAGAATAAAAGTGTGTATTATATTAACCTTAAAAGAAAAATGATACTTTTTTATATTTATCTAAAATGGGGAAATAATTTGCATATACTTTTAACAGCCTACCATATATATATATATAGAGCTGTTAATTTAATCTACCTTCAGAGTGGTAGGCTCTGTCAATTTAATCCACCTTTAGAGGAGTAAGCTCTGGTTCACATGCGTCAGATTACAAAAGTCTAAGAGATAAAATAGTTTACACAAGAAAAAAAAAATTATATAATTAAAATATCCACAAAAATTCTATAGTTAAATATTAACTTATAGACTTAGATCACTTAAAGGAAGATTTATATTTAAGATGATCGAATTTTAATTTAAATACGAATTTGATTTCAGAATTTAATCAATCAAGCACCTAACAATTGATTCAACTTAGTTATATCAATCAAGTCGACTTGAACCATGTTGACTAAGTTGGTTAAGTCTGTCAACTAGGTCAAGTTGAAACAATGGATTGATGTCGACCAAGTTAAGTCAGAACAATGAATTAACATTAGCAAAGTTAGGTCGGGTTGACATTGACAGAATCGAATCAAGCCAACAAGTTGACGTCAACCGAGTAAAATCGGGTCAATGTCGTCCAAATTGAGTTAGGACGACAAACCAACATCAATCTGACTCGAGTCGAGTTAACATCATCGATTTTACCTGCAGTCGGCCAGTGAGTCTGACCAACGTAACATCAATTAGGTTAAGTTAGACTGATGTCGATGCCGAGCAAGTTGAATCGAGTCGATGTCAAGCAGGTTAAGTCAAGTCGACATCAGCTAGGTTGAGTCAAAACAACAGGCTGACAACCAAGTAGAGTCTAGTCGACATTGATTAAGTCAAATTGGGCCTACGTTGACTAGGTCGAATTGAGCCAACATGGTCAAGTCGAAACGATGGGCCAACGTCAGCCAAATCGAGTCTAGTCTACACCGGTCGGGTCGAGTTGGATCAATGTTGGCTAAGTCAAGTTAGAACAACATACTGATGTTAGCCATGTTGATTCGAGTCGATATTAACCATGTCGGGTCGAGTCGATAGCAGCCAAGTCAGGTCAACATTAGTCAAATTCTTAACAACATATTTCTTCCACATTATAAAGTAGACTATATTTTGTTGTTGATTTAATAGGTAATTTTGGACTCAAATGTTTGAAGTCAATATAAAATACAGATGATAATATGAGGTGGGTTGGGTCAATCGATCTTTCCACCATAAAAAAATGTAAGATAGATTGAATATTTTAGTTTACTAGTGTATATAGATCTATGTCGCATTAGTTAAAATATAAAATGATTTGCTTTGTCCAATAACTTATATTATAATTTTTTTTATTATGTGGTATTTTACATGTTAAATATGACTAAATATTTTTTATTATTATTTCATCAATATTTTAAATATGATTAACATTTATTTTTAAATATAAATATAAATTTTATTTTATGACTAAATTTTTTTTTATTATTTCATCAATATTTTAAATATGACTAACATTTATTTTTAAATATAAATTTTATTTTATGATTTAATTTAATATTTTTTAATATTATGCTTCCTTAATTATGTGTAATAGATAGTAAATATTTTAATTTTATAATTGTTATATTTACACTAAATTTTTTATTCTATATTATACTCAAATTTAAAATTAAAAAAATTATAAAAGATTCTCTAAATATTTTTATTTTTTTTTAAAATTTATATATAAGATGAGTCAAATCTTTTAATCCACGTTTCTTATGTGTACTCATCCATCTTAATCTATTTTTATGGATCAAATACAGAACGGACCAAAATAAGATAGATTAACCCGTTTTTCTATTCCTACCATCAAATATATCAAAATACCATTTAGTAACAAGTACCTATTATATCCTTATAATCTTATATGAATGCAACATATCTTAATTGAAAAGATATTTTTTCATAAATTTATTTAATATATTTTATATTTCACAAAATTTTAAAAGTATTTACGTTAACATTTAAGTAAATAAAATGAAACACAATTAAATATATATCTAAAAATTAATCTAAAATTTTATGAAATATATATAATATATGAACTAGATTATAATATATGTGCTAATGAATTATTAAAAAACATTAATATTTCTAATTTATCTAAGTAGATCATTTAAATTTAATAAAGAATCATTATTATTTCTTTTTTTGTTTATATAAAAAAATCGTAAAAATAAATTTAAGATAGTAGATACATTTTTATTAAACGAAAAATTAAGCTCATTCAATATTAAATACATGACACAAATTTTCTAAAATTTTGACAAAAATAACGTTTTAAACACAAATCTTTTAAAATATACACAATTTTTTTAGCAATAACGTTTTAAATACAAATCTTTCAAAATATAGATAACACAATTTTTTTAGTAATTGAATACTGCTGATCAAATATCAATACATTTAACATAAACATAAACAAAAATAATATTAATTTAAATAAAATTATAAATAAATATTAGAATTGACACTTTTCGATTCCTAATTATCAAATAATTAATATACAATTATTTAATAATTTATTTTATAGAAAAACAAAGCTAATGCGGATTCCCATATCTGAAAATGGTTATTTGAAATCTATTTCTTTGGAAAATTTGAGCCAAACCTATCGGTTGGTTGAGCATGTAAATTCTCCTGAATGTATTAATAATTAAATATTAAACCTATCTAGTTTTATAATAAAATATAATTTTAGAAATATTTTATAACATAATGATAATAATAAAATAAAATACATAATTAAAAAAATAACACTAACTATTAAGGTTGTGAAATTTATGTTTATCTTAATTCTACAAAACTAGTTTAACAAAATGATATTTGCACCTATTTATATATTTTAATTTTGTTATATTTTTAGTTGATATAATATCTCCAACATAAGCATTTATGTCAAGGACATCAAATTTTCTCGTTGAAGATATTGAGTGTTCACATTAAGGATATCGAGCATTCACACGGAAGACATTGAGTATTTACAACGAGGATATCGAACGTTCACACCAAAGACATTGAATATAGAAATGAAGGGAAACCCAATAAACAGTATATGACATGATAGGGCCAACAAATTTAGTTAGGATAGACTTTTAATGTGCTTTGATATCATATTGATGTAGTGTTAAGCCTAGCTTAACTCTACAAAATCGACTGAATAAGGTTGAGTTGGTTTGTGAGGTTGAATTAGGCTTAAATTTCACTACTTTAATATTGTATCAAAGCATATTAAGATTCTATCTTAATCAAGTTTGTTGGACCTATTGTGTCACCCGTTATTGAGTCTCCTATATTCCCACGCTCTAAGTCTTCAGCATGAACACTTAATGTCCTTAGTGTGGACACTCGATGTTCTTGCTACAAGAGAGTGTGTTAAAGATCTCACATCAACTAGAGAAATGACTAAATTATAATATATATAAATGGGTGTAAACCTCACTTTACTGAGTCAATTTTGTGAGATTGAGTAAAACTTAAATTCCAATATCTTAATAGTAACCTATACTAAATTGGAGGAGTGGTAGTAACCTGGAGGATAAGTAGTGGTAGAAGATTGATGAAAAAAGAGAACAATGACTTGAAGGAAGGAACTTTAGTGGATTGTTGGCACGAATAAGGGAGAAAGATTATTAAGTGGCAAAACTTTAATGAAATTTAGTTTTTTATTGAACACTTAACAACTTGTTTTTCCTTAAAATCAATGATAACATTTTCCAATGCAGAAAATTTTTGTATATCTACATGCAGGAACAAGTACCAAATATGGAAGAAAAATCAATTAATCAAAGGAAGAAAGATGAAAAATTGAAAGGAATGAAAAAATAGAGAAATTAAGAAACAAAATCGGGCAAACATTTCGGTGGTATTTTTGCTTAAGTTGTGATTCTTCTTTGATGTGATCTCATTCCATGAAGAACCTCAATCAATGCAAGGAGGAGTCACCACAAGAAGAAAAGAGAAAGAAATTATAAAAAAAGAGCTTACAAAAAGATTTGAAGAAAAGGAAAGAAGAAAAACAAGAGGAATGTACAAAAAACTTGAAGAAGACATTAGAAATATCAATAGTTCTTGTAAATTCCTTGAAAATAAAATTAGTTTAGTTTCTTTTATGACTTTGTCACAAATAAACAAAAGAGGAGGGATGTTTGGACATAAGGATAACATTTAGTGGAAAGGGCCTTGTTTGGGAAGCTTGAGAGCATATCCAAACATAGCCTAAACCATTCACCTTTCACCCATGTGCATGTATTTTCGTGTTCCCCTCTCTATATAAAGGTGTGAGTCTCATTTGTAACATAACTTTGAAGATTAATTGAGAGCAAGAGCTAATTCTCTTTGAAGTTCAAGAGGTAAGCCTCATTTCTATAATCTTATCTTGAGTTTTCCATAATTCAAGTGGTGATTGTCCTTTCCACTTATCTTTCTTTGTGAAAGTGACGTGTTCTTCATCTTTTTGTCTTGTTCATCTTTTCTTTTTATTTGTTTTTTGTTTCCTTTCATGGCTGCACCATTCATGGATCATTTCCATCCATTTTCACCAATTAAAATTCAATTAAACTCCTTGTATGGCTTCCTATGCATGTGTTCTTGTTTTTAATCGGTTGAATTGAATTGTTTTGCAATTTCTAAGTGTGGACCGAATTTGAACCCTAACATTTGGGGAAAAATATGATTTCATGTTCTTCCATGCAATTTTACATGTTATTTTGATTCTATATGCTTTTATACATGTTCGATAGATCCTACAACACATGTAATGCCTCCTATTAAGTGAAAACATTTAATTTTGAAGTGGTGTTGTAGCATCATTTCTACTCAAGCAACTATTTCTCGCTTAAGCAAAACTTAGTGGTTAATGAAGGACTATTCAACGTCATTCTTGTTCAAGCAAAATTAACCTACTTTTCACATATTTAAATAGTTGAAAGAATGCAAAGAGGTGTGACGTGTGTCGTATGTGAGTTTAGAATTTTGAATCAGAAAAGCAAATAACGCCAAAGGAGAAGGAAGAAAGTCCTGAATCAATTGAAAAGAAGATTCATATTTAATTCATCATCTCCCACATTCTTGTGCCTAATCTACTCTCGGTCACGAGTTACTAAATTTCTCTCATATTGAGATTGAATGTAATCTATTAAACTTTTGATAAGTCTTTATATATATATATATTGTTCAATGTTAATAATTTAAATCTATTACTAATGTGAATATTATTTTATCATCATATTTTGATTTATGATAAAGATTATGACTGAGTTACTAAATTTCTCTCATATTGAGATTGAATGTAATCTATTAAACTTTTGATAGGTCCTTTATATATATATATATATCTTGTTCGATGTTAATGATTTAAGTCTTTTACTAATGTGAATATTACTTTATCATCATATTTTGATTTATGATGAAGGATTAGATTGAAAAAATGATTCTTTGATTTGAATTAAATCATTTAACACTTTTGAATGCTAAAAATAGATTTGAATGTATTTATTAAAATATTAAAATATATTTTTGAACATGCTTCTCTTGTAATGATTTGAGGAAGGAAAGTGATACATAGATACTCAAAACTTCCATCCACACCTTATACACATCTAAAAAAAATTAATACATAATATATAATGTGACAAGATAAAGGAGATAGCAAAAATAAATATTAAATATGTGTATTATTATTTTTTAAATAATATTATAATAAAATCTTTAAAAATTTTGAATAAAATTTGACTTTAAAGAAACTTTGAAAATTTTAAAGACATTAGATAATTGAATTAAATTCATATATAGACAATTAAAGAAGTACTAAAGAGAAAAAGAGAAAAATAGACATATGTAATTCAATTTCAATATCAATTTTATTATAGTTTTAATCTAAGTTATTGTTATTTGATTTCATGTGAATTTTACTTATTAAACTTTTATTACAAAAATTATATTAGATAAAATATTTTAGATTGAGTTTAATAGAATGAGTAATATCTGTAATATCTTTTCAAATTTAATTAAAAATATTTATAAAAAAATTATAATGCAATATTATTTTAGAAAAAATTAATTTGTAAAATTAATTTGTAAAATTAAGGTAAAATAAAAAAAATTAATACTCTTTCTTCTCTCTTTTTTTCCTTGCCTTCTATTTACGTCTTATAGCAAACGGAGGATAAGAGAGTTTAAGAACAACTTCAGAGAGAAGCCCTCAGAAGTTACTGGTATGTAGGTCATTCATAGCAGCAAGCAAACTGCAAACTGCGCACGGCACACATTGAAAAAGAAAAGCGAAGGAATAATTCACGTTGTGGTGACTCAGTGTGCACTGCGAAAGCCCTTCCATTTTATATAGTAGCTCTCGACCAAGCTAGAATGTTTGCAAAAGTAGTAAAGTGCACCAGTAACTTCCCATTTCAGGCCACCACACACTCACTGTCATGTGCTTACCAAACAAAGCAACTTTATCAACTCGTTATAATGTGTTTTTGTTGTTCCATTTATTCACTCACCGTGTTGTAGCTTCTCTTGTATTGAATCCGAACATGCACTTAGTGATTCAGCGATAATTAACTTCACTGATATTAACACTGTTTCATAAGACATGGATCTTCTTTCCGAAACCATCATGCTTAATTTGAAATATTACTGTATGTTTAATTTAGCATTAAATTCATGAATGACTTCAGTGTTTCAATTCTGCATTGCAGATTGTCTAAACCCATGAATGTTCACGAGTAAAAAACACATGTACCGTTGAATTTATGAATGTGTGAAGTTTTGGTAGAGAAATTGCAGCACAGCGATTCAATTTTCTGCACAGTACTGCAGTTAGTAAATTACCTACTACAGTTCTAAAGTGATTAATGACTGAAATTTCTTACCAATTAAACTGCAGCTCGTGATTTTTATTTTTAATGATAGTAAAAGAGGAGCTGTTCTTACAACCAATTTAAATTTGATGAGAAGTTTAAATTTGAAAGACAACAACCACAAGCCACTGCCACAACCAATTCAAATGTAACACCAAACACAATAAAGACAAAAAAGCATGCATGGCCATAGGATCCACCCTTTGTCCTTGTCCACAACATTGCACACATAACACTTAAATTCTATTAAGTATCCAACCAGAATTAAAACCTATACAATGTTTGGTGTTGGTTTCACTCTTTGGTTCAGTCAATCACATGATTTCATCAAATCTTATTAGAAAAAACTGAAAGCCCTCAACGGTAACTAATTTGCTTTTAAAAAATGGAATTTAACGTCAAATTAAGACGTTAAAAATTAAATTTTAAGGATAAGAAGAAGTCCTCGAAAACTCAACAACGCAATTCAATTAGTGCACATTAAAAATCTAACTCAACGGCCGAAACGTTCATTAAAAAACCACAAACTTACACAGAAATCCCAAATCTTATTTGAAGAAACAGAATTTAAAAGTTCACCATTGATTTATCATAAGAAACAATCTACACTGTCATCCCAAATCTATAATAATGAACATTGAACATCTACATTATATATATAGTGAATAAGTAAACAGCTCATGGGACAAAATTAAACAAATGTTTACATTATAACATTAATAACAATGTATCCATTTCCATTCTCTCACCACCAAAATTACAACATTATGAAATACAATAATAATAATAATCAAATAAAAATATCAAAACACACAAAAAAAAGGAGAGAAAAAAAGAGTATCACTTCGAATCCCCTTATTTCCTACCTTCAAAAAAACAAAAGAGAAAAAGAAAACCCTAAAAACCCTTTTTTTTAAAAAGAAAAGTCACATCACAGCACTAACGGTAACCCCAAAACAAAACCCAAGGCAACAATAACATTACCATACCTCCCGCCGTTAAGTATAACGGCGCCGTTACTATCGTCAGCGGTGTCATCGGCGGCGTCCCCGGGGGAGTCCGCCGGCGCGTCGGAATCATCATCCGCGGCAGGCGCGTCAGCAGCCTTCTTCTTCTTCTTCCCCTTCTTCGCCGGCGCAGGAGCGTCGGCAGCAGAAGGCTCCGGAGCGGGCGCCGGAGCAGGTGCCTCGCCCTTGAACAACTCTTTAGGGAGAAGCACCTTATTGATAGCAAAAATCGCGAGAGGCTGTTCGTCGATTATGGTGTTGGTGATCTTGGCCGTGGTGAGCTTCGTCTTCAGAGTGACCTCTTCGCCGTCGTTTTGTACTGTGAAGTCGAATTTGTTGGCTCCGTCGGTGGCCAAGGTGTTCTGAAGTCCGTTGTTGGATTTTAGCGTGGCAATGGATTGGTACACCGGCACGCCGTGGAATTCGAGAAGCGCGAGTTTGCCAGAAGCTGTTAGGTTTTTGAATTTGGGGAGGAACGCTTTGAAGGCGTCGTCGACGGGGCAGAAAACGGTTAATCCGCCGTCGAGGTTGTCGTTGAAGGTGGAAAGCGCTTCGCCAAAGGAAGAAAGAGTGTCGGCGAAGACTTTGCAACCGTGGTTGGACATAATGCCGGTGAGGTTTTGCTGCGCGGGTGCGGGTGCAGGGGCTTCCGCTGCGGCCGAGGGGAGAATTTTGCTGATCTGGATAACGGAGATGTTGTAAGGGATTTCTTCGACAGATTTCACGAAAGTGGAGGTCAGGGTTCCGTCGTTGTTTTCGGCGCCGAATGCGACCTTCCCGCCGTGGAGGTCGGTGATGTTGACGAAACCGGAGGAGCCCGGGGCGGTTCCGGTGGCCTGATACATGGTGGCGGCGAGGGCAGTACCGTTAGTGATCTGGTGGAGCTTCTTGGCGCCGAAGTAGTCGAGGAGGACATGAAGGGAGAGGATGTTTTTGACGACGTAGATGGAGGGGTGCTTGGAGAGGAGGTCGTCCATGGCGGCGTTGTCAACGGCGCAGACGGTGATGGTGGTTCTTCCGTTGATTTCAGGGGCGAGGTGCGTGAGGGTGAGGTAGTGGTTGAAGGTGGAGAACTCCGGGTGCTGCGCGAGGATGCGCGTGATGTTGTGCGCTTGGGAGAGGGTGGCGAGGAGGAGGAGCGCCGCCGCTAGCGCCGGCAGATTCGCCGGACGGAGGTGGTGGTACATTGTGAAGAGTGTGAGGATGTGAGATCTGGCGGCGTCAGAGAAGAGAGTGGAGTGAGGAGTGAAGTAGAGAGACAGGAGAGGTACTAATAAGAAGAGTAGAGGGAATAGGTCTTGGAATTTCAGATTATTACGGTTTGTGCCATTGTATGAGAATAACAAACTCTGTCTAATTTTACCATTTTTTTTTGTATAAAATATAAATTATTGCTTTTAAAAATTAAATGTATAACAGATTCCCTAATGCAGTCAAAACACTGTAAGATCTCATCCTTTGATTTACTATAATCAACGGTTCCGATTTTATCTGAAGAGAAAAGCTTGCAGAAAAGTTAGGAAAGGATCTATCCTGTATTTTGGAAGAGATAAAAAAACATATGTTAATCATTTTCCTATTTCTTTTCTTGCACATTTTTTAGTATTAAAATATGAACAAGAAAGGGTCATAATTTTTAAACATTAATTGCTTTTCAAATTGATTGTATTAAAAATAATAAATAATTTAAGGAGTAATTATTTTTGCATTAGATAGAAAAAAATTAAAATATAAATAAAATATACTGGTGTTTTAAATTATTTACATAAGATCTAAACTTGAAAAGAAAATTAAAAGGAAAAAGGGTCTATAATTTATAAGAGAAATGTAGTTGGTTATGTAATGATAGTTTTGAGGTGTATATTTGAAAAGAAAATGTATAAATATATATATATATATATATAAAAAAAGATGTATTTAGGAGTTTGCATGGATAGAAGTGTGGGTAGGTAGGTTCTAGAAGATTCGGTTGGATTAGAGTAAAGGAAGAAGCTGTGGCAGCGTGTCATGTAACTTGCCCAGTTCTTTGTTAACATTTCATTACTTTTCTGTTTTATTTTAATTATTATTCTTCATCATTAATATTTTAACATGTGCGTTATAAACACAAAAACATTGTATACCTGTCATTTATATTTATATTAATTAATAATTTAATATATAAACATATTATGATTAAAATTTTAAAATAAATTATTTGTTACCACAAAGTTTCTTAATACTTTATAAAAAAGTTTATTTAATACCTTAAAAACATTTATGAGGTTTATAGAAACATTTTTAAAAGGAATTATAATAATAATAATAATAAATAAATAAAAGTATATTTATGACGTTAAATAAATGTATAATTAAAAAACAATCAAGTTATTTTTTTCTTGATAATCATGACTTATATAACATCTTAAAATTCATAACTAAAAAATAATTTATGTTTTCTTCTTAGTTTCTAATTTTTTAAAAGTATATTGCATTCTTAAAATATATATATTATTATCATATATATATATATTAACAAGGTGTATTTTTTTATTGGAATAGATAATATTTTGCAAAAATGTGTGTAAATAATATTATAATACAATTTTCTTTTTTTTCTCATTTATATTAACATAAATAAATTTTGTTAAATTTTTAAAAATAATTTTTTAAAAATAGAAATGGAAGACAACGTAATATCAAAGGTGGAAATCGGAATATACATAGGTTGTATTTCTCAATTTATTATTTATTACCTTTCATTTTTGTTTTTAACCAAGATAATATATATTTACTAAAAAGGAAGAGAGAAAATTATATTACAAACTCTATTAAAACAATTTTTTACAAAATATTATTTATTTTAAAAAAATAAACATAATACATCTAATTGATTTAAGTTGTTAATATAAATTTAAATAAAAACACAAACTAAAAGTAATTTTTCAATTACTTTTAGAAAAAATAATTCCTTTCTCTCTCTATATATATTATATTAGTTTAAAAATTATTTAATATATATATCTTAAAACATATATTAAAATCTAATTTATTTAATTGTTATTGAATTTTGAATGATATTTTTTTTTATTGGTTCGACATTTTAAATATAAGATTTTAGTTCTGTAAATTTTAATTGTATCAATAAGATATTCAGCCATCTTGGATACATATAATAAAATCAATTTTAATTGATGCAGACATATAATAAACTAACAATAGCTGGTAAAAAAATTGATAAAAAACAATCTAAAATTATAAAACTGTGATATTTTTAACTCATTAGTGTCATTAAAATTGAAAAATTAAATATATATATTTATAATATTTGATAGATTTATTTTCATTCAAAACTTAAATAGCACCTTCATAATGAAAACAAATAAGCCGAAGTAAATATAAATTTCAATGAAAAAAAAGGCATTTATAAGATAGCACACAGGATCATCATCACTCCCTGTAAAGTGGAAAGTTTGCACTTTTTGGGATGTTTCAATATGATGATTTTTTTTAACCTATATGAAACTCATCCCTTATTTGTTGTTGGAAGTAGTATTAAATATTTGTTAAGATAACCATGTTTACTCTAATAAATCATAATCTTTAATACAATTGGTTAATTAATTATTAAAAAATATTTTAAAATTGAGTTATCCATAATAGAATTTTGGACTGAATTTTGTTTTTTTAACTTTACTTTCTAATGATACGATGAAAAAATAAAAATAAAAATTAATTAATCAAATAAATAAACCTCAATAATTCGAACACTATTTTTAAAAATTAAACTAAATAGTTTTTATTTTAAATTAAATTTTTTATATTTAAGAATTATTATAAAGAAAAATTAATAAAAATTAGTATATAAATATAATAATTGATAATAATATTTTAAAAAAAAGTGTAATGATTAATAAATGTAATTTTAATTATTAGATTTAGAAAAAATTATTTGAATAATTTTTTGATAAAAAATATTTTTTAAATGAATGAAATAAATAATAATAAAACTATATTTTGATAATTAATTTCAATTAATTATTAAATAGATGATTTAAAGTTAGAAATTATTAATAATGTGAAAATTTTAAAATTAAAATTTAAAGCTGTATAAATAAGATAATTAAAATTAACAAAAAATAATTTTACATCAAACAATTTATTTTATATATTTTTGGAAATAATTTAATTGAAAATTATATATAATAGAAAAAATATAAACATTTATTTTAAAGTAATTGAATATTTTATTTAATATTTAAAAAGAAATTATTCTAAATATAAATAACAGAAATATAACTTAAATTAAATAAATAAATATTTAAATTAATAACTTAACTTAAATAGTAATAAAAATTAATATCTTCCCAATATTTAAATTGATCAATTGTTACATTTATAGTTATTTCAAATAGTATTCTTTTATTATTAATTATTAGTGTTTCTTATATATAAATTTTATTTTTCAAAATTAAATACTGTGTTTTTCTAATAATAATGTTTAATTTATTAATTAAATTTTTTCTAAAAAAAATTCATCCTATTTTTAGAAAATAAACTACAATATAAAGTTGGAAAATTCAATTTTAAATAACTTTTCAGTACTAATTACATTAATAATTTTAATTTACTAGACTAAACTGTTTTATCTTCGTAAAGATTTGACAGACAGTGTACAACTTGGAGCAGTACTTGCAGCTAATGGCGTAATCATGACCGTATAGATACTCCACGTTGATCAAGTAAACCCCTGATCATGCATGGATGAATATCAACCGTTGAATGATGGAATGGCAGCGATTGTAGATAAAGCGAGTGAGGAGGGTAATATTGAAAGAGAAAGTTGAGAACAGTGAGGGGTGGTGGTGGTACAAAACATTGGTGGCGTGAAGGGTGCAGGAGATGCCACGTGGACGGTGGATGGAGTGGAGCATGTGATGTTGCAATTACATGCACCACCGACAATCTTCTTTCCTTATTGTGTGTGTTGCTAGTTTTGATTCATGGTCTGGTTTTGGTGGGAAGCGTGATTGGTGGACGTGTTCTTTCTTCTGAATAATTCCAAAGTATTGTTTGTGTTCAGAGACAACAGAAGGACCATGGCTTCTTTTTCTAGAAAAATAAGATCACTGTGTAATGGGTTAATTAAGTTGAAAGATTGTAAGTTTCAAACAAGTTTGTATGGTTCAAAATCTGTAAGTAATCTTATCATTGATTCATAAATCCAACAACAACTTTTATAATATACTCTGCATATTTTGAGTTCAAGTAAAACTCACTTCCAAAAGTTAGCAGATGTCATATATATACTATTTTAACTTTATTTTTAATTAATGTAGAATAAATCCAACACTTTATATATACATTACTAGCATTGGGTTTTTAACTTTTAAGCTTATCAACTAAAGTTTCCTAAAAACAAGTTTATTAACTAAAATCTTGACTCTAACTATTTACTCTAAATTTTAGGAGGGTTAAGAAAATTTAAAATTTGAAGAAGAAAAAATATAATATTTATTCTTGTATTTACGCCAGATAAATTTGGTGACAGCCAATTGTGTGTCGGTGTGTGATTAAGTAATAATAAAATGATAATGAAACCATTTAAGAATGTGGCCAAATTATTTGTTGCAGCACTTGTGAAGTTGAAGTTTATGATCATTACCTCTTAAATGTAAACATGTTATAGCTTCATTGTTTTGTACTCTGATTCCTTTAAAAAAAGATGGAGTGCAGAAAAGGTCAATAATTATGGGGAAAGTGATGAACTAAAATATTGCATGAACATATAAACAATTCCTGGGAAGAAAGAAAGTAGCAGAAGTAAGATCTAGTCAGATGGTAAGTCCCTTTTCTTCCTCCATCAACATTCCTTAACAAAATAGAATCTCTTTTTCTTTCTGCTAAACTAAAATTAGTACTATTATGATCTGATATAATTGGAGTTATTAAGATATTTTGGGTTAAAAAATACCGATACTGTTATAATAACAAAAGTTGTAATTTACTGCAAGTTGAACAAGTTATTGGAATTTTATTTTATTCTACTAGGAATATCAGAACTTTATAGTTTTGAATAAACTAACATAATGGTGTATTGTTTTGTACCAAATCAAAGTTTATTTTTTTCCTTTTTGCAAACTATCATGCATGTTTGGCAAATGCAATATAATTAAAAAATTGTTACTAGTTATTAGTCTATTCTTCTGATGTTGATATGTAGATTTGGGCAAAAGTACAGGATTCGGTATTTAAAACATGTCTCATCCATGACTTTGTGTTGCTCTGCAGATGGTAGGGACACAACACAAATGTGATTTTTGAGTTGTTAATGAAGAAATTTCACAGAAAACATTGAGAATGAACATTGATTTAAGTTCTGTAATCCAATCAAGGAGCACAGATCTTGCACTGAAAAGGCCAGAAAATGTATATTTTTCTGATATTCTTCCTTGACAATGCCACAAAAGATTGTGTTCTACGTTTTCTGGCTGGCTTCATGAGGATGTTACTTCAGCATTTGGTGCAATGTAACCCTAAAATCATATTCTAATTTGGCATGTGATATGGTGCTGTAAAGGTTCATCTGAATTGGAATGGAATAAGGCTTTTCAAATTTTTTTACTCAAGTTGTTATGGTTTGTCATTTTGTCATGTACCAGCTAAACTGAAAGAGTAATAGATTAAGAAAAACATACATAGCCAAATACTATGAGTCACTTTTCAGATAACATGACTAAATTTGATTTAATCTAATTTAAACAAATTAAGTAGAATTTGTGCGGTTATTAAGTAAATTCTAATTTAACTCAAATTAATATATTATATCGAATAACTTGTTATATATGTTAAAGTCGAATCTAATTTAAATAAGTAGTGTATGTGAATAGTTCTGAACATATATCTTTTTTACGAGAACTAAACATTTCAAGTATATATATCATGTTAAAAAATGAATTTTAAGTCTAATTCAATTCTTTAAAATTAATTTGTAAAATAAAATTTGTATTTATTTATATACGTCAAAATGACTTTATTTTTAATTGATGAGACACCTCCAACAAAAAATTCTAAATCAAATTTACAAATTTTAAGTTATCTTATAAAATTAGAAGATGATTTCAAGCGTATTGTTCATATCAGTAAATCTTAAGACTTTGCTCTGCATATCTTTCACCCTTCTAACCTTAAGAAAATGTATAATTTGAGCCGAAGTTGTAAGTGTTCAATCAGTAACTGTTAAAGACTTTTTTTTTCCTAAACCCCTTCAATTAAGCTAATAAGAACCTTGAGTACTGTTAACATACTTAACGAACAGAGCTACCTACCAACTGTGTTGGGCCTTATTGGTGAATGCAAAACAAAATTAAGCATTTTGAGAAGTTTTCATTAATTTAATCAAAATTCAAGGATAATAACATCTTCTGCATATCTTCTTCAGCTTGAGATTAGTTGACGGCTAACTACAAATCTCTTTTTAAGAAAATAATCATTTTTCTCAACCAAAATCAAATATTGGCACATAGATAATCTGACTACCAAGGTATACGTACATTTAACCATAATACATGTTAATTAAAATCAACATGAGAGGACAAAATTGACAGATAATTTTGTATGTTAATATGTGGTTAGGAATTCGATTTCAGATATATGGATTAAAAAAATTCTGCTAACAAGAGTGGATCCCTTAAATACATTTCAATGTCAGATATATGTAACTCCATTATAAGCAATGGTAATGACTATTGAGAAATACTCACTTATTATGGTATTTTCGTTCTCTGTTTCACTGTTTCATAGGCAGATATCTTGTTCATAATAACATGTGATTTGAGAAGTTAAGGATTGCATTTCAATTGGACACAGCTCAACGCAGAATCTTGTCATTCATTGATGATTCATAAAAATATTGGCATCCAAATATTGGGGGCACATGTTGAGAATGATTAGTCAAGCAGTAGCCGCTCATGAACACAAAAAATCTATAATGGATCAAGAAATAATTGTACTAACATAATAAAATTGGCTTATACTATTTACTTATCATTTTAGTTTACAAATCATTTATGTCTGCATAAACATCCAATTATCCAGCAAAAAGATCATAGAAAACATGTTTTTAAATCATGGTATTCCATATCCTAGTTTAGCATCCAATTCACGCTCTTCAAAGCCTTTTTTTGCTTTCACCAACTCTTTTCGTGCAGTTCCAAGATTCATTTTTGCTTCAATCATCTCTGTCTTCAACCTCTTTGTTTTCATCTCTAAAGCATCAACATTCTCCCGCATCCTTTTCACTTGAATAGCTCTCTCAGCACAAGTTTTCATACTCAAGGCATATTGAACATGAGGTTCTAGCCATGTCAAATCAAATTTAAACATCTGCAACTCCTCCCATAACATTTTGAGATGATTACAAGCATCATCGTCCATATCTTTTACCTTTTTGGTCTTAAGAAAATGTAGAACTCGACCTAAAGCTGTGAATGCCCATTCAACAAATCTACCACTTCTCTGCTGCTGACTATTGATCAGTAAGGGATGTCTAGAGCATACTTCTTCTAGCAGTGGAACAAAAGCTTGTTCTACTTTCCCTAAATCCCGGAAATCCACTAGCTCACCAAATGAGGTTCTGAAGGTTTCCTTGTGTTGAGTAGGCTGGTCATGAGTATCAAAATTCTTGCTTACTGGTTCATCTGTTCGATTCTCCTTTTCTGACTTGCTGACCAAAATCTCAACTTGAATCATGCAGTTATCCTTCACAAGAAATCCACTGATAGAGTCACAAAGTTCATCTAAAGATATGAATTTTGATAAACCCCAAGCAGTTTCTTTTGCATTGAACTGTCTTGTAGTTTCTGGCAAATTCACTTTCAGAGTCAGTTGAGTTGGACTAAAAAAATCAAATTATATGATCATCAAAAGAATATATAAGTATTCATTTCCAAAGGACAATCTTGACAGCCAGAAAAACCTCAGACACATAGATATCACAAACCGATGCATTCATGAACTAAACATAAATGGCAAATAATTGATCACAACTATTAAAAGATTAGCAACTTGAACCACACATGCTAGCAAGAAAGATGGAATCTGAAAAAATTAAGAGCTAAAGGATAAAAAAAACTAATCTGATTCTTCTACCTAAAATGTGAAATCCAACCAACACATAGTCTCTGTGAAATTTCAAAGAAACACAAGTTCCATTCTTTATCCAAATAATATATTGAAAAAGCACAGGTATAAAAGATACCTCTTATTATAGTCCTTTTGCCATTGACCTGATTGATTAAACTCAACTTGAATTTTGCAAATTTGCTCCAGCCAAAAGGCAAATTAACAGCAGCAGCATCTAAAAAAATTGACAAGTATCCCTCAGTGACTCCCTTTGGATAGACAAGAATCCTCCTGTCAACAAAGTTACAAAACTTGTCAAAAAATTAATAAACTAGTCATACCAAAGGATACATTAAATGTAAATACAATACACAAGAATTCAATCAAGAACCATGTATGATGATCAAGCAAAAATTTCTGTGAGTAGACTTTCATGCAGTCAAATTTGGAGAAGTTTGTAATCATCCATGTGAACTTCTCAAACATCAATTCTTTGCTATTGTTATCCTTCATTTGAATAACTTGCCAGCCAACCTGACCACAGAAAGAAAAAACAATATTAATTTTCCCTTAGAAAAATCAAATAGTAATTACTCATTAAAAATAAAGGTTTTGGCTTATTCAAAAAATATTTGTGTGAATACTAGAGAAAAACCCAACTAAGGTTAAAGAGAATAAAAACACAAATAATTAAAAAAAAGTGTTATAATACCAAAATACATGAACAAATTCCAGTAATCCAAAACAGATATTGAAAACACAGTTTAAACACAAATATATAAAATAATAACTTTAAGAATTTGGATAAATATGTATAGAACTTAGCATAGCACACACCACTGATTGTCAGAACACAACCCAGCAGAGCACTGAATTATAATGAAGAGAAAAAATTAAGGGTGTCAATGGACGTGAATTAATAGAGAAAACTACAGCTTGGTAAGAGGTTAAAGGTATAAATAACAAATAAGATATAACCAACAAAAAATCTAAATATAATAAATAACAAATGATTTTTTTACAGCATTATTTATTTATAGATAAATATATCTATTTTAATTTTATAAATTTTATTTATATTATTTTTCCTCCAACTTTATTTTTCTGTAGCCAGGTCATATCTTTTAAAATATGACATAATTTTCAATTTTAAATAATAAAATCAAATCTTAGTAGACTCAATCGTATATATAATTTAGTATACCAAAATCTTAATATATTCACTCAATTTAAAAAAAAATTATACCATAAAATTTCAAAATAAAAAAAATTAAAATTATCTAAACAAATTTAAGAATATCACTATTAACATTTCTTTTCATAATTTATCCAACATCATTTCAATCATATTTTTTCTTAACGTCAATTCAAAATTTTCTTTTATATTAACTAAATATTTCTTATATTCCATTCCACACATAATTATTACACGTAGTAAAAAAGTACTTTTTCCACCAAAACAATAAAAATAAAAATATTTTTTTATCAATATTAAAACACTCATATTTTGTCAAAATATTTTTCTTCTTTTAAAATAAATAATATTTTTAAGAATAATAATACATTAAACATAAAATAATTTTTTTAATAAGTTAAAATTTTCTTAAAAAATAGTATTGTTTAAAATTGTACAACTCATCATTATGTATTTTATAAAATTTTATATTTTATCCTTATTATAGAAGTTGAGACAATTGTAAATATTAGTTTTTTTATCATATATTTTATGAAATTTTATATTTTATCCTTTTTATAGAAGTTGAGACAATTGTAAATATTAGTTTTTTTTATTTTCACGTAAAATATTCTTATAAATTATAAGTATGAATTGTTTATCAGATAAGACATCGACATTATTTTGATTATTTTTCATAAAATATCATTCACACTTGCTAATTCTTATATATATTAGTAAATTTCAAACTCTTTAATTTAAAAATATATATAATCATTTATTAATAATATAAGAGAAAACTAAATAATATATATACATTAAAAAGATAAGCTTTTATTTTGAATCCCAAAGTCATCTCTTTCTTTTCTTCAATTTAGATAAAACACTTAAATAAGGAAGTATAGCAGATAAACAAAAGCAAATAAAAGAATGTCAAAATTCTGTTATACTTCTAAGAGTGTTTCCGACAATAAAAAAACATTGTAGTAATAATAATGACATACAAATTGAAGAACTACTAGTTTTGACATAAATAAATCTAAAATTTATGCAAACAATAATTTGTTAATAAGTAAAGTAAATAAACAACATTGTTTTATCATATTTTTAAAGAATAAAAGTTAAAAACTTGTTGATTTCACAAGATTTTTCAGATTGATCTGTTGAACTTGTTTGACCTTCTCAAGATCATGTTTAAAACACAATATCACTTGTTATCAAAATATTTCTCTCCTTCTAAACATTTTTTATAATTTTCTACAACTTCTTTCTTGATATAAATCTATTCTGTTTTTTTTATTGACTATGTTCAACTTCCATTTTTATAAAAAAGTGATAACTCTTTCTTATTATGTCTTTTTATTGTCATTTATTAGTTTAATAATTTAAATTTTTTAATTGATATTAATATAGTAAAACTGTGAATAAAATCAGCCACGAAAACTTTATTTTATTTTTCTTTTAGATGTAACTATAACTTTTTGAATAATTAAATTTTAAATATATATATATATATATATATATTCTTCCGTTCAACTTTAAAAAATTACATTTAAATAAATTACAAATAATATATGAAAAAAATGAAGGTGCCAATGAAAGTGAGAAGTTAATTGAGAAAACTACAGCTGTACTCGGATTCCGGTGAAAATAGGTAAAAAAAATAGGTTTTAATAGGATTTTGAAAAAATCAAATTTGAATTTTATTTATTTATCTATGTTCCAAAGATTTTAACTTTTTTTAATATATACTTTTTAAAAGATTTAATAAAAATTTAAAGTTTAAAATTTTTAAATTTAAATATTTTTAATTGATTTTTATTAAAAAATTTATTCTATTGACTATCTAATATATTTATATTTTTAATTAAGATACTATAGTTAAATTCTGCTGTCAATAGTAATTATTATTTATCATCATTAGATACATATCTTTATAAGAATTTTTTTATTAAATTTTAAAATATTAATAAATTTGAATATTTTTAATTAAATTTATATTAAAAAATTAGTATTTAATATTTTTATTTTAAATTGAATCTCTACTGTCAACTTGGATAATAAAACTATTTAAGAGTTTCAAATAACAGACTAAGACAATAATAAAAATAAAATTACAAAATTCTATTTATATTTACTAAAACATTATTTTATGTTTACACATTGTTGGTTTGATTTTTTTAATATTTAAATTAAAAGAGAACGAAGCAATGTTTTTATAAAGATAGTTAGAGTTATAAACCTTTGTTTTTATTAATATTATTTAAGATTATTGTATTTAGATTGTAAAAAACAAATTATCTAATTATTTTAGTTAATAAAAAAATCAAATAATATAAAATTCAATTAAAAATATCTAAATTTACGAAAGATTTAAAATTTAATTAAATATTTTTTATATTTTTTATATTAAACAAATAAAAAATAATAATAAGTAACATCATAATTTGACCTCAAATAATAAAAACTCAATTAAAAATTACAAATAATTAAATATTTAATAAAAAAATTTTAATAAAAGACTAACTTAAAAATGATTAAATTTATAAAAAATTTAAAACTTAGTTAAATATTGTGTTAAAAATATAAATTGAAAAATAACATTATGAAAAATGAAAAAAAATCTTTGAATCAGTAAAAAATAAAATAAAGTAAAAATATTTAAAAATGAATTTTTTTTTAAAACATTAACTTATTATGTTTTGTAGTTTTTGTTTTTTAAAATATAATAAACGTGTCTTGTATAAAAAAATAGGTTGAAAAAGCAGTAAAAAAAGTTTTTGTTTTGGGTTGTTTAAGTTTTTTTTTGTTTTTATATATGTATATATATACATTTTTAGAAAAGGGAATTAAACTTTTTTAGAATTTAATATATGTGTATGAATATATTAGTTATGTTTAAAACTTTTTGAGGTGTTAAAATTATATCATATAGAAGATATAATAAATTATTAAAATTTATATTAAAAAAATTCTGCAAAACAGGAGATCACATTCTGGGTTGAATATTACCTCATAGTAAACATAATTATATAACAAAAATTATTTTTCATGAAATGAGAAATATACAGCTATTTACACTTAGATGGTTAATATGTTACCAACCATAAAAATTCATTTTCTTCTTTCCTTGATAAATAATAGCATGAACCGATTGGACATGAACGAGAGGAAATGTGAAAAGAACAGAAATGCTTTATGACAATTGTATAATAAAATAAAAAATAAGCATATAATAATAATAATAGTTATTTATTATTATATTTTTTTAGTTTCTAAAAATTAAATAACCATTCTAATCTTCAACTTTGAACTAATTTATTTATTTTAATTAATATATTGAATTCACTTATCTTGTTATAGAATAAATTACTTATTGCATAAGATAACACTATTTGATCAATGGGGTTAATTATGTTAAAAAACTTGTTGGTTGCAACTTAAAAAAACAAGAAATAAATGTTTACGTTTATTATGTAATATCCATATTTTAAATATCAATTCTATGCATTCACATACACATTGCAACATTAACAATGAAAGCATATTTAACTAATGATTACTTTTTAGAGATTTTTAGTTGTTTTTTAAAAAAAAAAAAAGAGTTATTTGTAATTAATTGGATGTTTAGGATAATACTTATAATTTATAAAAATATTTTTTTTGGAAAATGTAAGTTCTTGTTTTTATAAATATGAAATTTTGTAGCATATTATTTATCGGCAACTATTTTTCTTTTGAGTTTCATATGTAAACAAGTTTTTTTATTACATTTATACGAAATTAATTATCGTAAAATCAATTTTCAATTAACCTTCTCAAAGTGTTTTTTACTATAAAATATTATAGTTAATAAATATTCTAATTTTTGAAACACACCTTAGACTGAAGTTTTGAACAAAATTTCTATGTAAGTAAATGGGAATTCAAAGAGATTACATCTGCCAGAGTTTCAAATTTTATTTTTCAAATATTCCTCATAACAAGTAGTAAAACAATAAATCTCACATCAAATCAGTTATCACCTAACAAGTTTGCAACCCTGATAATGGAGACATGAATGATTATATAATTTGCCAGTGATTTTAGACATTCTTAGATTTTGTTAAGGAACTTGTCTTTATCTTTTCAACCATCTTGTCTTTGATGAGCCTCCTCATTATTTTTCCAGAGGGTGATTTTGGTATGGTTTCCACAAAGTGCACCACTCTCACTTTCTTGTAATGTGCAGCATTGTTGGCAACATAGTTCATGATGTCTTCCTCACTCTCCTTTGCACCAGGGCTCAAAACTACACTTGCAGCAGGGATTTCCCCTGCCACTTCATCTGGTAATCTAAACAACCATTTTATAAAAAAAGTTAGCATAACATTGCAATGACTTTCTTGAAAACTATAATTCCAATAAAAGTGTGAGATTAACCATGTTAACTATATTAACAAAGACTATGATTTTGGTTACTTACGGCACTACAGCTGCATCTTCAACTGATGAATGACTCAGCAAAATGGCCTCTAACTCTGCAGGAGCAACCTGCATGTGTCCAAAATGACATTGCTAATTTGATGCCTTAATCTTCACAATTGGTGTTCACTAATTTCAAATTTTTATGACAAAATGATTGTAGTATACATTTTGACCAATTCCTCATCCTTTGTTTGATTAACGTCAATTGATTTTAAGATGAAATATGAAATAGTATTTGAGCTTATAGCTTATATGATAGGCTCCTTTGGTTTGAAAACATGTCAGAGAGTGGTGGAAGTCTCAGATTGTAAGATTTTTTTCGTTTAGCAAGCCTAGAAATTCTTTTGTTTTGCTATTGTAAGCATGTGAAATATCAAGAACTTACTTGGAAGCCTTTGTATTTAATCAACTCTTTGATACGATCAATGATGAAGACATTTTCTCCATCATCTATGAATCCTATGTCACCTGTGTGAAGCCATCCATTCTTGTCAATGGTTTGGGCAGTCTCATCCACCTGTTTATAGTAACCTAATGAAAAAAGACACATAATTTATATTCATTCACAGTCTAATTTATCATAACCTTATAGATGGTCTTTTGGGGTAGATTATTTCTCCATTATTACCTTGCATTACGCATTGGCTTCTCACACAAAGTTCCCCAGGTGTGTTCCTGGGAAGGGATCGACCAGTGTCAGGGTCAACAAACTTGACTTCCAAATTTGGGAGGACGAACCCCACTGAATTTTTATGAGGACTTCCAAATCCTTTTTGTGCAAGAGTGAGTGTGATGCAGCTATGCTCAGTAAGTCCATATGCCTACCAAAGAAAACTATCACTTGAGGAAGATAGACTCACTATACTAAATATGCATAACATTATTGTCACACAACACAATTTACATAACTAAAAGAAGAAGAGAAAACTTGAATGAGGTTTTGGTCCTTAAAAAACATCACAATCTATTCAGTTATTCTCTCTTTTAATTTGTTTCTAAATGAGTTGTTGTACATAAAACATTTGTTCTCAACACTGTAGAAGAATGGTGTACCAACCTCTTGGACAGAAACGCCAGGGAACTTATGTTCAAAAGCATTAAGGAGTTCTGGTGCAAGTGGCGCTGCTGCAGTCATAATGGCCTGGAGTTTGAGCTTGCTGAGGTCAAATTCATCTACTATGGGATTTTTGACCAAGCTGAGAATGATAGGGGGCACAATGGGTGCAAATGTGACCTCATGTGTGATCAAGGCATTGAGAAACATTTTCAACTCAAACCTTCCCATAACCACAACTTTCCCTTTGCTCCTAAGACTGGCACAACATATTCCAGTGATGCCATAAATGTGAAAGAAGGGAATCAAGCCTAGTGTGGTGACCAGGCCCTCCATTTCCCTAGGCACACTAAAGAGTGTAGAGCAAAGATTAGCCACTAGATTTCTATGAGTGAGCATCACACCCTTTGACATTCCTGTGGTGCCTGATGAAAATGGCATGGCACAGAGATCATTCTGCTGAATAGGCTCCTTTGCAAAATCATTACCTGCTTGGTCTGCTGCTTCAAGCAACTTGTTCCAATTCATGCCACCTTCAACAACTTCATCTCCTAGCACAATAACAGGTAGCTCTACACCCTTCACCTGTGTTTATATCAACTCAAGAAATCTCAAATACTATAGTTTAAGACTCCCATAAAAAAAGTAATTTTTATCTAACCCAATAATTAATATTTATTATTCTCAATCTGATATTATATATCTTTTTATCTTATTTATTCTTAACTTTTTATCCAATAACAAATTTCTTCTTTTGCAAAGCAATATGGTGTGGTCACTTATGTATACTTTTTCTCTCTCTCTAAATTTTAGCATTATTATGAATATACGATTTATGTGCTGTAATTTTTTAACTTCAAATTTCCTTTTGATTTTTTATTTTATTTTAGACTTAGAATACTTTAACTATATTATTTTCCTTAAAAAACATTCAAATTGATATATATGCCTTATTTTAGGAAGTTATTGTAAAAGTTAACTCATACAAGACAATTTTGTGATTAGACGACAGTGAAAAAAATATGTATGTGGGAAAGTGTTCTCTTTACTCATAGTTTAAAGTTTATTTTCTATGCCTTTTTAATTATGAGTGAATCAAATATAACATAGATGTGACTTTTAAGTAGTTATTATAAAAATGAACATGAACTTACACAGGAAGCAAATGAAAAACAAGTACATTATCTATTTGAAGCAGTTACCTTTCCATAGTTTGTGCTATTTGTAACAATTAATTTGGCATCAGCAGACTCTGCCTGTTTCTTAATTTCTGACAGAAGAGAAGCAGGATTTGCCCCTGAGAACACCCCACCAGCAGCCATTATCCCCAAAGCAACAATGGCATACTCTACCACATTTGGAAGCACTACAATCACAACTTGCCCTTTCCTCAAACCAAGAGATCTCAAGGCCTTTGAAAACCTATCTACATCCCTCACCACCTCACTATAAGTGACACCTTTTCCAGTTACAGCATCCACAAATGCAACCTTGTCAGCATACAATTCAGCATTTTGGAGCACAAATTCTGGCAAAGTCACATTGTCAGGGATAGGGACAGGTGGGTATTGGCTACGAAAGACATGTTCCTCCACACCTGAGAAACTTTCCACGTAGGTTCCCATGTTTAAGTTGTGTCTGGATTAGCAATTGACAAGGTTGCATGTACTCCACTCAAATGGGGTTGAGAATGTGAGATTATTATAAGCGCATTTCTAGTCATACTCTTTGCATGGTGAGTGAGGTTAGATGAGTTGCAAGTGAAGTGGCATTGCCAATTTGCCATGCGTGGGGCTTTTTTTGTTGGTAATTTGTTGAATCATGTCATTGACAAAGGCCAACTAGAATATTCCTACAATCATCTTCATCCAATGAATCAATACTAAAAAGGGTCTTTGTCTTTGTCTTGATCTTTTACCTCCTCACCAAAATAATTATAGTTGTATATATAGTTACACTTCCTCTCATTCAATAACTTGTCCACATAGATTTCTATATAGAAACTCCAATTCTTAAGGATCTTCAAGTTTTAAAACCCACAAATTTATAAGAACATTCTTTTTTGCTTTTCAAATATGCTGGTTTGACTCTTTCAAAAGAGTCCAAGTTTCATGGTTAGAATAAAGATTCCAAAAATTTTAAGATGATGGTATACTTCTGAAGTTATTATCTCTAAAGTTTTCTAGTTTCATTTTTAAAACCTGAATATTTATCACACTAGAATTTGATTGGTCTTCTTTAACTTAATTTAAGAGTTCAGTTTTAACTGGTAAACAAATAATTCTAACCTAGGAGTCATTTTTAATGTTTTCACTTAATGCAACTTTCTCAAGTATTAAGCATGGGGGTTAATCTTTTTTTAGTTTGGATGAGTTATGTTACCTAACTCATCAAAATGAGGACATGGTTATTCAAAGAATTTTTATAGTGATATTTAAAAATCATGCATCAACAAAATTTTCACTTTCAACAACAGTATTCTAACACACCATTTTGTGAGATTTGTGACTTGTGAATCTAATTCTTATTAATTTTATTAGTTGATGAGTTTTTTAATGACATTGATTAATGATCTACAAATTTAATCACTAATTATTCTTTTTATTAATGGATGGTTCCTGATTTCCCCCTATATTTTTAAGAAAGAGTTATATATATTATTATTATTATTATTATAACTTTGAAACATGGAAAACTAACTATTTTATTCATATGGAGATAAATTAGGATTTAAACATAGATGAAAATCTTATATAAAATTAAAATTCTTTAAGATTTTGAGTTAAAATTATATTTTGATAGATTATATGAGATGTATCTATTATTTATTAATATTGAATTTATTTGAAGTTTCCATCTTATTGATATAACACTTGCATTTCTTATTTTATAAAATATATTTTTTCTATAAAACTGTGTTTACAATTTTTTTAGTTTTTATATTCCAAAATATAATTTCTAATTCTATATTTTTATTTAAGTTTTAATTAATTTAATATTTTAAAAAATAAATAAAACTAGTGTCAATTTATTTAAAATATAATAAAAATAAATTTTATTTATTAAGATTATAAGGAAGAGAAGTGAGGGTGTAAATGTTATTTCACTAAGAATATAAACATATGAATCCCTATTTTAAAGTTAGGAAAGATATCATTGATGTTATTGTGTTATATCTTTCTTTTAAAATGTTTAAAACAATAAAATTCACAAACAAAAACTATTTTGGATATGTTTATGTAAAAATTGGTTAAGAAGTTCCGTAGTGATACAAGATAGTTTTACTATGTTGTCACTACATTTGATGAGATAGGCTAATTGAGTTATAGTCATTTATATTATTAGTATTCATAAGATTTGTTCTATTGGCACTTCTATCTTTTTTTCCCATCTTTTTTTTATCCTTTCAATGTCTTTATTTATAAAGATGTAAAGTTTAAAAAAGAGTGTATGTCTTTGAATCAATGGAAAGAGGATTTAAAAGAAAGTTGAAGTACTGTAAAATTATAAAACATTTTTATGAAGTTTTAAGGAATAAAGAATGAAAAAGTTCATAAATATTTCTATTTTTTATCTTATTAAAAAAATTAATTACCCAAAAGATTATGATTTTCTTTTTTAAATGTTCTTATGTTCTTAATCTAGTAGGTTTTCAGTTTCATATAATTGGTTCTATCTTCTTTTGTCTATGGGATTGAGAATTTGAAGGTAATATTAGATTAATAAAGAAAGAAATTGTTGGTTATCAGACTTATACAGGAACACCATAATCCTGATATAGATACACCAACTTGTAATCAACAGTTCGTGTTTTCTTCTCTGATCAAAGTACAATCCTATTCTGTTTTTAGCATCTTTGGCAGGATCCAAAACTTTTTTCAAATTGAACAAAAAAAGTAATAGAAAAAATACATTAACTGACCTAAAGAAGACCAGTTACATAATAAATAACCAGAGAACTAAAGAATTCATAACAATAAATGGTTATTCAAAAAATGGGACATAAAGAATAATCATAGTTCCTTGCTTTAAATCATAATCAAAACCACCCAAAGTGTCACTCCACCCAAAATCATTGGTGCCCCAAAATTCGAACTTGAGCCCGATTCATCCCCAACCGAGCCCTGTGAATTTTCTGGAGAAGAACTTGCCGGGGCAGTCCCCGGAGAGGCATTGTTGGATGGCAGTGCCACGGGTGAATCTGCTGGCGTGGCAGAACTTGAGGGAATTCCAGCAGGAGAGTCCGGGGTTGGTGCCTCTGCAATCGGAGATGGAGCCGGTGGCGAAGTAACGTTGTTGGATGGGCTAGGAGCCTGAGAAGTTGAAGATGGTGGCTGAGTGACTGGAGCCTCAGCCGGGGATGGGGATATGGAAGACCCAGATGGAGAAACCGCCGGAGATTGTGAAGGTGGTGATAAAGTTGGAGACTTTGCAGGAGATGCTTGATGGGGGGCTGGAGAATGTGCAGGAGGAGTAGTGGAAGATGGTGGTTTGGCCGAGGGTGTTGACTTGGGTGAAGGGGCGGGAGCATTGTCAGCGTCAACTGAACACAAAGATGTGAAGAACAATGCCAAAACAAAGTAAGAAAGCAACCTAATTATCATCACCATGATGTCTGGAGAATTTGATGACTATCTGGAGTGGTACAAAGAAGTTGTGGAGTTAATAACAACAAGAACAACGTTGAAGAGTGTTTGTAACTCGAGAAAGTGGAATGTAATGTGTTTTTAACAAAGGTGTGTTTGGAGATAAATATATATAACATGGTGGGGTGGGAGCGTGGGGAAACTAAAATTTGACCGTTGGGAGAAGCCAGTAAAATAGCCGTTGGTTGTTTAGATTTCGAACATGTTTCAGATTATAAACACGGTTTGAATAACAAATCTTTACTGTTTAGAAAATAATATTGTAATGATGTTATTAGTTTGTTTGGGTTTGTACATAAGCTTTTTAGATAAGCACTTCTATTGTTTGGGTTTGTATAAAAAAAACAAAAAGTTTTGTTTTGTTTGTGTTGATGTTTTTGGAAAGAGAATTGAAGAATGAAAGTTAAGACTATTATATTTTCTTTTCTTTTCTCACTTTTTTTATTTCTTCCTCCCAAAAAGCTTCTAGAACATTTAGAGTAGTGTGCATGTTGCTTTCTTGTTGTGATTTGTTACCTCACTTACTTTCATGTAGAATATAAACCTAACAAAGAAAGTGGAAGTTAATGAATAGAGAATTCTTGATGTTGAGATACAAGTACAAGAAACACAATATGGATCTCATTTCAAGAATTTGATTCTCAAGTATGTGGCTACTTGTAGTAAAGAATGGTTTTCACATAAGAAAAAAATATAAGCTACTAAAATTGAACATTATTGTTTTTAAAACATTTAATCATAAGATTACTACTTTCATTTATGTGAGCCTAAATGAATATGTAAATTTCAATTATTTTTTAAATTTTTTAAAATATTCATGTTTTCCTTCAGCCTAGTTGTGACCTATTCTTCTTGAAGTAGTGTATAAAATTTAATGGTTTAATTGACAAATTACTTGTCACTTTTATAAGTTTACTATTTACTAACATCATAGTATAATAGCCATTGATTTCTTGAATTTCTTGAATAGAACTTCATGGTGGCTTCAAAATGTGAAGCAAGTGGTTTCACATGCTGAGTTTCATAAAGAGATGACAAAATATTAAGAGAAGAATAAAATTTAAAACAAAAACAATACATTACAATAAAAAAAATCTACTTAAAAGCAAAAAGTTATGAAACTGCTTATAAATTCAATTTTAAAATGGAAAAGTTGGATACAAAATTAAGAAAAAAACACAAAAGTTGTTCTTTCAAGCTATAGAAGTTATAATAATAAAAATGAGTTTCAGTGTCTGATATGAATTTTGTGAGTTACAATAGTTGAGTGTAAGTAAACAATAGGATAAATATACAAACTAGCATATTTATGTAATGAAATATATATTATATATTATTGAGATATATCCTAGAAAAAAGATACATACAAAATCTAACAAAATGTAGTCTTTTTTTTTTTTAAGTTAATAGTTTTGACTTGATGCCTAAATAAAATAGTGCAATGTGAAGATGGAGAATGTCAAAGAGAAAAAAATGGATGTTTGACAAAATGAACTAATTTGCTCTACCATGACACAAAAAATAACATGCAAATCTTTCAGCATTTTCAAAATAAATATTTTTTTAAACAATTGTATATAAAAAGTATAGAATTTACTACTTAAAACAAACAAAATACTACTCACTTTTAAAATAACCAGATTAAACAGCACCTAAAAAACAAAAATCTATTATTTTCTAGTTTACAGTCTTCTAGAAGGATTGTGGACTAAAAAAAATTAGTGTATGAAAATGAGAATTGTTAATATAAATTAATTTTAATATAATTAGTTATAACAAACTATTTTAAATCACTATAAAATAAAATAAAATTGATCATTATCAGTACTATAAAATAACAAAATATAATAATAATAAATTCTATAATTTATAATAATTAATAATTATTATAAATTAAAAAATATTAATATGCAAAAAACATGTCTAGAGTTAACTTTATAAACTGAAATTTTATAAATATAAAAAATAAATCATAAAAAATATTGATCACATGGCAACACAAATTAGCTATCTCAATAAGCTTGTTTCATTATAGAAAAAAAAACTAATTTGATATAAATAAGTTCAAACTTTTTAATTTTTTACAATCTGATTTAGTCTATTCATTAAGATAGGTTAGTCTATCAGAGTACACTGATTTTAATACTTTTTTAGGTAAAAATTTCAAAGTAAAATATCATTTAAAATTTTGAGTAAATTACACTAATGATTGTTAAAGTTTTGTGTTTTCATATACACTCCTCCGTTATTTTTACAATTGTAATATCACCCCTTGAAAAAAATAGAATGTAACATTTGCTATAAGATATTTTTTATAATATTTTTAAAAAAAATAAGGAATATTAAGAAAGAAATAAAAAAAATTATAGTAACTGTATTGGTAATTATAGTTAATGTATCTTTCAATTTTACCAATTTAATACATGTTAGAAAAGTGGATGTATAGTTTTTAATTTTCAAGTTTATAGATAGAGCAAATATAAGTTTTGTACAAATTAGAGTAAGTTAGATTTAAAGTTTTCGAAGATATATTTATAACTATCCTAATATCTGATAATAAAATTTATAATAAATAATAAATTTTTTTTGTGAATAATAAATATAAGTATTTTTAATTATTTGTTTATTGATGAAACCGGTAAGAGTATTATAATATTTGACTTATGGGTATGTGTTATTTGTTAATTATTGTTAATCTAAAGATGGATAAAGATTTTTAAAAGTATGTAAAGGATAATTATTTTGATCATATTTGTTAGAATAAAGGGTTGAGTTTAAGATGCGAGTAAATTAAACTCTCAAAGGATTTTAAAAAATATTGGTCAATTTCAGAAAAAATAATCAGGTTTTTGTTCACAGCTGCAGCCACAAACAGTTCTTTAAAGATTCTTGAAATGTTTACATCAACGTATCATGTATCCACTACAATTAAGAATTCAATTATCAATTAAAAAACTAAAAGAGCAGAAAAGACGATGAACACAATAGATTTATACTGGTTCACCTTTCTGTGAAGGCTACATCCAGTTTCCTAATCACCCAGATCAAAACAATTAACTAATTTTCAGTTTTTACGTGAACCCTTCAAGAAAAGCTAAAAACAGAACAAACACAATTGATCTTGAACCCTACAAGATCTATCTACCGTTGTAAAATTCTATTACAAGAATTTTTTAATCACCTTGATCAAGAAGAAATACACCCAGTACAAAATTACATAAGATTCTGAAACGAATTCACCTGATTACAATTGCAGTATATGAAACAAAACAAATTTCAGGTGATGACTTTCTATAAGAAGATGATCAAATCAATTAGATCTTGGACTCTTTGAAGAATTTCGCAAATTGATTTAGAACATTAGAAAACACATTTTGAACAATGAGTTTCTCTATAATTGATTCGTTGCCCAGTTCTTGAAAACTCAAAGTATTTAAAACATAGCTGGTATCAGTGTTTTAAAACTGTTACTAAGAAAATCAATTAGTTAAAACGTGATTTAGCTAGTTAATTTCACTCAGAACACCCAAAATTTGAAAACTGAAAATAATCAGCTGTAAACGCGATTAAATTGGTGTAAATCATTAAGAGAAAATTTTAAGTGATTTCAACTTGTTTAAACTATGAATCAACTAGATTTTCCAAAGAGTATGAATTTTTCAAAAACAGCTTCAAAATTTAAGCTGATTCAAATTCTGAAAACATAGTTAGTTGAAATCAGTTGGAAGCTTTGAAAAACAGCAGTTCCATGTCAGTTGGTTAAATTGTTTAAGTTTGACTTGTCCATCGAACTAAGAACATTTTAACTGACTGTAAACATATTTTTAATGAGTTGAAAAACAATTAAAACTTCTTTAAAATATTTCAAAACATTTTAAAAAACCAAATTAAGTCTAAGATTAAATGAAATGCATCTTACCCCAAATCCTAAGACACTCTAACACTAAGACAAAATCTTCATTCTTCAAACATCTTCATCTTCATCATCAAGATGGTTGGAGACATCAAATTAACATGAAGCCAAGTCTTTTTAAGTCCAACAATATTGACTCTAAAAGAAGGAAAATGACATTCTGTGATTGAGGTATTGAAATTTTGTGGAAGCTTTAAACTTTTATTTTGTATATATGTTTGCTTGTAGTAGTTAGGAATCATGTTAAAGATCATACCATGCACACAACTCTCCTTTAAACTTTGAAAAATCTTTTGTAAAAATCATTTAACGTCAAAATAATTTATTATCTCAAACAATAATCGATTATCTCGCATTATTTTATGAAATTAAATTGCTCCATGGAATAATCTATTATCCTAAACAATGATCAATTATCCAAATGAGTGACTCCTTTTAGTCTTTCATCAACATCTAAGATGCTATATTGTGAAGTTAGGTGTTTTTCATATAAGCAAATCAAGCCAATGTATCTTTCAATTCAAGAATTGAAAAAGTAAAGCAATGAAAAACTCAATTTGTAAAGGTTAAACTCAAAGAAGAGTTTATATGACAAGAGTTCAAAGAATGCCAACAAAATATGATAATAAAAAAATTAAAGCTCAAAATAAAAGTAGGCACTCATAAGAATTTTTAAGAAAAGCTCTAGTGTAGATTACAAAAACTAAAATAAAGCTAGTGAAGATGAGTTATATTTTCTCTTTTTCTTTTGTATGATAGTAAAAATTTAAGGAAGTTTGCCACTGGACATTAATTTTACCAAGAAACTATATAAGTGTGAAAGTTTACTTCCAAGCACAAGGTTCAATTAATGTTTTTTTAAAATATTTAAGTCAAGTTAAGGAGGTTTGTCACTCGACACAAATTTAACCAAGAAGGTTATATAAGTTTGAAAGTTCACTTTCAAGAGTAATGTTAATGTATTTTAGTAGTTGGATGAGTTAGAATTAGCTTACTAGTTTGAACCAAAAATGCTTTTAATAACTACTTATTTTGCCTTTGTTTATTTATTTTGTTTAAGGGTTATATACCTTTTTATTGAATTTACAATCAAACATAAGAACATTAGAGAACTACTAACCAATGTATTCAACTTGAATTTGATTTTTGTAATGGTGAACAAGGCATGATAAAATGTTGAATTTGAAGTACCTAATCGAAGCAATAAATGTGCACAAACTCAAGTAATACACAACCAAAAACTTGACTTTGAGAAATTCCTAAGAAACTAATAACAAATATGAACTCAATATTGCAAAATAAAAGCACTCAAAAGCTAAACAAGTTTTCAGATCAAAAAGTTTAAAACTTGAAAATGTTAAACTAGAGAAAATTGCAACATGCAAGAACTACACATGACTATAAACAAAACATGTGAATTTCAAAATTGAAAGTACTCAAATTAAAACACGATTGATTGAAAACAAGAATCAAAACTTAAATTAAATTGCAAAAGCTCACACAAAGAGAAAATCCTATAAGTTTATACATAGAAGGTTCAATAAAAGATCATGCAAATAGTTTTGAACCCAATTTTGAAGACAATTTCAACAAGGTGAGTGAAAATAAACTTCAAGACAACTAAGAATTAAATGTGACAAACAAGGATTAAATAAGAAATTGTTAAGAAAAAGACTTATGTTTTGAAGAACCCATTCTCTAGATGCCAAATGATGGATGACCTTGAAGGAAGAAGCTTTTTGAACCAAGAAGATAAGGTGGAGTGTGGCTCAAACAAAGTAGAATGAAGGAGAGTGCATGGAGGTTGTGGAATCTCAAGGCTTCTAGGAGAAGCTTGAAGATCACACGAAAGGTTCCTTATGAAAATCCTTAAGTGGAAGAATGCTCTTATAGTGACTCTTAATAGAAGTGAAGATGGAATTTTGACACTAATTCATTACTCGTTAAAAAGTGATTTTATAAGGAGATGGAGATTCGATTTATAAGAAGCCTTGACCAAAAATTCAAGGAGTAAATGCAGGAAAATCAAATTAAATCCTCCCATGTGCTCCTTTATTTTCAATACATTTAGTGGATCTAGTGCACACGAGGTCACACTTTACACGTGTCTCACCTTTAACTTTGTTAAATAGTACTCATGTTTCATGTATGTGCATCTAAAACCCCTAATTCAACCTATAATTTGAAATTAGGCTTAAGTGAGACCAATTTAAATCCTACCTTAATCCTAACATGTATTTACAAGCTCATATCATATAACTTTAAAGTACAAGACCTAAATACAAGCCCGAATGTCTTAATTTACTTGGCCTAAATACAAGTCCAACATTATTCATACTCTATACAATTTAGGATACAATAGAGATACTCATGTAAAGAGTAACTTGAGCTCATCATGCAAGTAATAAAATACTTCTCAAACAATGAATAATTATTTACGTGAGAAACAATGAATAGTTATTTAAGCGAGAAACAACGAACAGTTATTTAAACAAGAAGAAAGGCGAGAGCAACTTTTATATATTTTATGAAAAATATCATTTGAGTTAGAACACCTTGCTAAAATAATATTTGGTTGTCTTTAAAACATGTTTTGTGGCTTGTTTAAATTATTCTCAAATGGTTATAGTTGTGATACAATTAATTACGATATTGTAAAAATGTATAATATTTAGTAGTTGATGATTTTATCTATGTTTAAAAAAGTGATAAGGGTTAAATATGTTTTAAGTCTTTGAATTATTTGTCAAAATTGTGTTTCGTTTCTGAGACAAACTTTGGACCTATTTTATCTTTATACTTTATAAACAGGTGTAAATAATCATCGATAACAAATAAAAATATCTTTAAGAAGAGGTAAATGAGAGAAAATGGAAGGGAAAAGAGTGAAAAAAAACTTAAGAGACGAATGATAGTAAAGTAGAAAACTATGGAGAAGGGAAATAAAGAGATAAAAAAAATTTAACTCATTAAGGATCGTTTACACAAGTTTATAAAATATAAAAACGAAATAAGTTCAAAATTTACCTCGAGTACAAAATACAATTTTGACAAAAAATTCAAAGACTTAAAACATATTTAATCCAAATGATAAATATCACTTAATTAATGTAAATAAATATAAAAATTAATAAAAAAAAACTAAGGTTTACTGCAATAAGGAGTTTGAATCAAAATTATGAATCAGATCTTAGTTTCATGTCAAAGTATTATCAAAGTAAAAAAATATGATTGATATAATTAGTATTCATATTGTATTATATCTAAATATTTAAATTAAGGAAAATAAATATATTAAATTACTTTTTACTTTAAAGACTATATATAAATAAGTGATGATATAGATTTAAGATTATTAAAATTATCAGTCCAATATTGTATTGTATTTTTCATATTAAAAATATTTATTTGATATTTGTAACTTTTATGTATTTATCTCCATATAAATTTAAATTCATTTCACTATTTTATGTCCATTAAAGTTGAAGTGAACAAATTTAAGTTCCAATGATTTCAAAACCTGAGTGACGAAATTTACGGGATAACAGAAAAAATAATAATGAAAAAGCATATGAAAGAAAACATAAGTAAAAGAATGAAAAATATATTTAAACAATTATTTTCAAATCCAAAGAGTTTATTATTCATGAGTTGTTCTGCCTATTAAAAATAACAATAATTCGATACAGTAGTACATATAAAATATGCTATAATTTTCAATAAGAATTGACAAATTTGTTCAAATAATTTTTACTCACAAATTCTAACTTGCTTATAATTATCAAATTTGGTCAAGAACATAAGTAAATGTCATTAAATACTCAACATGGTTTATGGTCTTCCCTAACTCGGGGCAGGTTTAACGGCGAAATAAATAAAGTACTCGCTTTAGACCCAAAAAAAAAAAAAGTTCCAAAATTTTTTTTAGTACTAATATATCCTATTAAATTAATTATAAAATTATGTTTAAGAATAAAATTTAATTAAAATATTATGATTTTTTGTTAATTTTTATTGGAACTAAAAATAATATTTAATGAATTAAACACTCTTCTCAATAAATCATAATTTTCTTTAGAAAAAAAAGATTTATTAGTTAATACTAATAACTAAAAAAAATTCAGAACCTTTTTATCTCTATTATTTTACCAACTGGTTTCTATCTTCTTCTTTTCTATGTGACTTTTCATTTCCAACCCTAATTTTAGAGAAACTTTAATTTCTCTCTTCCAAATTTGCAATCTTCAATCATCTTTTTCAAAATGAAAGTCCACAACTGTGATCTTGAGAGAGAGAAGAGTATTTCTACCCAATAAACTTCAGTTTCAGGTAAGCTTGCATGTTTGAATTGAATTTATGAGAATATTATTTTCTTTCTATGTCCTTTCTTTTTCTATTCCTCTGTTCTTAAGGATTAAGCTTGCATGTTTGAATTGAATTTATGAGAATATTATTTGATGTGATGATAATATATATATATATATATTATATATATATATTATATGTGTGTGTAGTGTGTTAAGAACTGTGGTTTGTTTTATATTAAATGGTTTATAAATGGTAGAAATTTTATATTATCATGTTACAATGATTGATCTTTTCAATTGTGTTACTAATGATTAATCTCAAAATAAACTATGCAGGTTTATGAAAATGTTGAAATTTGAAAATTAAATTTGAACACTTACTAAAGAAGAGAAAGAGACTTGAGTCTTCAAGATACTACGAATATACGATCAAGCTATTTTCTTGACAACTAAAACCAGGTTTTATTATTTTAACTCATTCTATTTTATACACTTACTTATTGTTTTAACTCATTCTATTTTATACACTTTTATTGTTTTGAAATTATAAGATTGAAAAATGATAAATCAATTGACATTCTTAATTATATAAAAAGAATAATTTTTTTTTGAAATATTAAATGAAATTAATTATGATAATTTAGTAAATAATTTTGCATCGCAAAAAGCTCGAAAAATAAATTTTAAATAAAATTATAATATATTTTAGCATAATTTTTTTTAATAAATAAAAAGGCCTTATTTTTTAAGTTTGCTTTAGGCGTCCTGAGGTCTTGAGTCGCCACCCTAACTTTGCAAGATAATGCATCTTCTCTCCATCTAATTTTGTGTCATATTATATTAGAACAAAATTATTATTGTATATATTTATTTATTTATTATATAAATATTGCAATAATAACACTAAGTTCTACATTTTTTTAAAAATTTATTTTACTTTTAAATATACTAACACAAATACAAAATTATAGAAATGAAAAGAAAAATTTAATTAACTTCGGACAAAATTTGCATCTTGATTCAAAATAACCCTTCTTACATAGTACTATTCATGTTACAAATATGAGAAAATTTAGAATTTGAGGTAAAAGTGCACTCACTCACACAGAGCAATGAAAAACATAACAAAAGGATTGGATTAGTTGAGAAGTTTCCCATATTAGGGTTTGTGTTGGCTCTTTATTTCTTTGTTTTGTTTTCGTCTTCTGCACACAACCACATGCCCTGGTAAGATCTCTCACTCTATGTCCCTTCTATATCTTGCGTTTTCATCCCACGTGTTTCTTCTTTCTTGATCTCACTCACTCGTCCATGAAAACCCTAAAATAAAATAAAGAACTTTTTTTTTCTTTTACTTTTTTGGTCAAGAAGGGGGAAGAACCCCAACAATGGACGAAGGCGAGGGAGGATACGGTGAGAGCGGGGATCCCATGGATCAGTTTCACCGTAACGAAGCTATATCCGCCGTCGCCGACGATGGTTTCATGGCAGAGGAAGATGACGATTATGAAGATCTTTACAACGACGTCAACGTCGGCGAAGGGTTCCTTCAATCTTTGCGCAAAAATGATGATTCGGGGTTCCGAAGCGACGACGTTGAGGACAAGAAGCCCCCGCCGCCCCCGCCGGTTCCGGATGCCGCCGCCGGAGTTTCGATTCCGGGTGTCGGTGGCGGGGGAGAGGGTGTCGGGGATGGTGGAAGTGGGGTTGTGGAATCTAGAGTTTCAGGGGGAGTTGATGGATTTCAGAATCAAGGGTTTAGAGGGAACGAGGTGGGTGCTAAAGGTGGGATCAGGGTTGAATTGGGGCACCAGTCTGTAAAATCTGGTGGAATTGAGGAGCAGGCTGATAATGATGGTGCTGCAGTTCCGGGGATTGGGCAGCAGCCACATGCTGGGGTTGTGGGGAGTGTGGGAAATGAGGGTTTGGCGAGACAAGGTCAAGGTGGTGGAGGAGGGGGGAGTGCTAACAGGGTTGGTGGAAATGGCGTTGGTAACAGTGTGGGCGCTGTTAATAGTGTTAGTACTGGAGGAGTTGGAGGTGGTGGTTCTGCTGCTGCCGGTGGTACTATATTGTTTGTCGGTGATTTGCATTGGTGGACCACTGATGCTGAGCTGGAAACTGAGCTTAGTAAGTATGGGCCTGTTAAGGAAGTGAAGTTTTTCGATGAGAAGGCTAGTGGGAAGTCAAAGGGGTATTGCCAAGTTGAGTTTTTTGACCCTTCTGCTGCGACAACTTGCAAGGAGGGAATGAATGGTCATGTTTTTAACGGGAGGCCATGTGTTGTTGCGTTTGCGTCACCTTTTACAGTTAAGAAAATGGGGGAGGCTCAGATAAACAGGAATCAGCAGATGAACCCATCTGCAGTTGCGCAACAGGGAAGGAGGGGTCCTTCTGATTCAGGGGCTAAGGCTGGTGGAGGTAATATTTCTTCCGGTGGTAATTACCAAGGGGGAGATGGGAATAGAGGTTATGGGAGAGGAGGTAATTGGGGAAGGGGGAATAATCCTGGTATGGGGAATAGGGGCCCTGTGAATCCAATGAGGAATAGGGGTGGTGGGATGGGTGGTAGAGGTATAATGGGTCATGGTGGTGGGAATGGTTTTGGACAGGGTATTGGTGGTGCCCCTCCACTGTTGCATCCTCAGTCAATGATGAGTCAGGGTTTTGATCCTGCTTTTGGTGGGCCCATGGGTAGAATGGGTGGCTATGGAGGCTTTCCTGGTGCTCCAACGCCTCCATTTTCTGGGATATTACCTTCATTCCCTGGTGTTGGAGGTGTTGGTTTGCCTGGAGTGGCACCTCATGTTAATCCTGCATTTTTTGGAAGAGGGATGCCAGTTAATGGTATGGGGATGATGCCGACATCAGGCATGGATGGTCCTAATATGGGAATGTGGTCAGATCCGAATATGGGTGGATGGGGTGGTGAAGAGCCAGGTGGTGGGAAGGCTGGAGAGTCAAGTTATGGGGAGGAAGCTGCATCCGACCATCAGTATGGTGAAGTGAGTCATGATAGAGCAGGGTGGCCCATGAGGGAGAAAGATAGAGGTTCAGAAAGGGACTGGTCTGGTTCTTCTGAGAGAAGGTATAGGGATGATAGAGATCAAGGATATGAGAGAGAAGCACCTAGAGAGAAAGACATGGGCCATGATCCTGAGTGGTCTGAAAGAAGGCATCGTGATGATAGAGAAACTGGCCGAGAACGATCTCGTGACCGTGATCGGGAGCGATCTCGTGACCGTGAAAGGGATCACCGTGAGCGTGACAGGCACAGGGAAGATAGGGACCGGTATGCCGATCATCATAGGTACAGGGACAGGGAAGCAGAGCATGATGATGAGTGGGAGAGGGGACGATCATCAAGGACTCACAGCAAGTCACGGTTATCACAAGAGGAGGAGCACCATTCAAGGCCAAGGGATTCTGATTATGGGAAGAGGCGAAGGCTTACTTCTGAATAACTTTATATAAGATGCTTTTTATTTCCTTGAAGGCATTCCACTGAGGAAGAAAAAACAGTAACTGAAAAGTCAGGATTTGTCATTTGCTTGAATTCTCTGGGGCCTGGAAGTTGTTGAATAGCTGTTTTATTTCAATCACTTGTTCTAATTGCTCCTTGTTAGAGCATGGTTTCTTTCTTCTTTGGGAAAGGTTAGTTTAAGACTTCAATTCTTAGCCTTGGTTGTTGGATATTGATTTGTGATACGAGCTTACTGCCTGCTATTTGTGACTTATAATCATAGATTCCTCTGTTTTACCCTCTTGTTTTCATGAACTTTCTGTTGATGTAGAACTGATTGTTAGCTGTAGTTCAGTTTTTACAATGTGTGACATGATGGCAATCTGCATAAGATTTGTGCTGACTGTTTAGAGTGTTTAGCTTATAGATTTCTGCAGGCTTTAAGATATTCTGACTTTGTACTCAAAGGAGGCATAATAGTTTTTAGCTTATTTTTTGGAATATATAATTTTTTCAAAGGTATAGATAACAGTGGAGAAGCCTAATGATATGTAACTTGCATTTCAATAATAAACTATTAATTTTAAACATTTGGACAATATTTTTATGTCAGTTTTATGCTTTGTGGTTTTCCGTATAGGATGTTGGAGTCCTTTTCTTTCTTCAACTCTACCCATTTGGACACATTTGTTTTTGTGGCTTTGCATTCAATTTCTTTTCCTTCTGCTTTATGGGTTTCCTTTGGAGAACACCTTATCCACTTTTTGTATTTTTGCTTATCTAATAGAATGTATATATCCATCTGAATAAAAAAATTATTATATTTTAATTTAAAATTTCCTTTCTTCCATGGTCTTTTTAATTTTTCATTGTAGTTTTTCTTTTTGTTCACGTGTGCATTTGTTTATTCTCATAATCATCCCTGCTTAAAATTGTGTCTGAGTTCCTACCAAATGCATTTGGTCTTATTTTTCCCCTTCTTTGTGATCCCCAGTGTGATGGTATCTTGTTTTTGTTCCTCTACAGTTAGACCAGGCGGATGTTTGAATATTGATTCTGAGTGAATTGGAAATATATATGTTGTCTGCTAAGCACTTTTTTGTTATTTATGAATTATGATTATTCATTTTTATTAGTCTAATTATGCGAACTTAGTAGTTTATAATCTGATTCAGCTATGTATATATTTCGTTCTGGTTTTGTAGTTTCTGTGTGTATGCTAGTAACAAATTTCACGGGAAGTTCGGTACAGTTATTATACCCTCCCCCTTTCCTTTTGTTGGTAGTATAGCTGTATTAAGATTAGGTTCTAATAAATGTTATATCAGCACCTGAATATGTGGTTACATCAAAGTGCTACAGTCAGGAGTGGATGCATTTATATGTGGTTCCATAAATAACGGCTACACAATTTTAGTGGAAGAAATTATGATTTAGGGATGAGTATATGATATATATAAACACTGAAGCTTCAAATAACCTGTAATTGCTTGACTTTCTGGATTTGCTGTATGTAAATTTTATTATTTTAGGATTGCATATAATATATAAATGTTGAAGCTTCAAATAATCTGTAATTGTATGACTTCATGGATTTGCTTAATCTAGTTTTTCCCTACATAATTTATAATTATTTAGAACTCTGCTTAACTTCCGTGCATGAACTATATTTGTGTACACTTTTGTGGAGGTATTTTTTTGAGATATAGTCTTTGCAAGTTATTTCCTTGCAAATAGCTAGACGAAGCTGAAATAATCTTTTGAAATGGGTATGTGTTCATTCTTGAATGATGTGTTGTGGAAAGTATGGGTTTTAGGTACAAGATATAAAGGAGAATTTCAGCTATATCTTAATTTTTAGGAACTAGGTTATATAGAAGACCAAACACGGTCACTCACCCGTATTTATACAAGGAATCAAGTCAAGTATTTTACTTTTAACCCTGTGCATATGGTGAACAAATATCTTAAAAGGTAAGACAGAATTCTTAATAATAAGTTATGTTTGACAGCATCAGATCCCTAAAACAAGCTACCACAATTCCAACGTGTTAAGCTTCATTCTCTTCTGTCAAGAATTTGGTAGATGTTCCAATACTAGAACATTGTTTGGTGGATTATAGTAGCTTTGACAATAGTGACCTGATTATTGTGCGAGTTGGGAATGGCCAAGATGATGGTAAGGTTGGTCGGAGCTGAAACCCACTCTTTATGGGTTAATAGATAGTGTCAGTTGTCGTAGTAGATAGGAAGTAGCATGGGTGGAAGGAAAATGTAGGGGTTCTTTGCTATGAATTTGTGCATGGCCTAATGGGAAACTGAAACACGATTGAGGAAGGGTAAGGAAAACTGAGTAAAACAATTAAAGACGGATTAGATCTTGGTTGCATCTTTGAGTAACTGGTTACTGACATACCACAATGATTTTGTTTAATCTAATCTAGTTGACCGAACATTCCAGGAGAGGCTTTTTTATTGTTGGTTATTGAAAACTCCTTGTACACCAAACTTGGGAGTTGAAAAATTTTCTCTTTTCTCAAATTTGCGAGTGGAAAAAATAATGTCTTTTGGTTATGAAAGATGTTATTGCTCTGATACCGTGTTGAAAGTAAATGGTTTAATCAGAGAAGGAGGAAAAGGAAACTAGTGCTACGTACAATTATATTCATTTAGGTGATGCAAAAGACAATGCAACCTCTATACTTGAAATCAGGTTATGTACAATATTCTTAACCTGCTAACCTTAATCATATCACGGGGTCAAATTAATTACTGAAGTTTAGATAAAATGGGGAGTCCCTAACAAGAAAAGATCCCGAACATTAATTTAACACGATTGTCCTAATCAATGTTGCATTATTTCCTCCTTTAAGGTATTGTAGATTTCCAACAATATTTCTAATAAATTTAGAAGTTGCCATGGTCTAAAACCCTTGGTTTGCTGTCTTCCAAAGATTAAAATTGTGTTGTTTTATTCTTGGTCGATATATTTTATTCTCATATCTATAAATGAACTAAATTTCTGTGTTCTTGTTTAACAGAATTGAGGAAGTATTGTTTTTCTGATTATATGAATCCTACCTGTGTTATCTTCCTTCTGTTAATGCCTTCTGAATTGCCAACGATTATCATTGTTCTCGGTTTGTGTTGTGTAGGACAACTGTTTTGAGAAAGGAAACTGTTCATTCAAACTCTGGGCTGTGGTCGGGGTATCATGTAGCTCCAATGTTGAAGATTCGAGTCATGACCTTATCCTACAATGAGAAGGGGAACTTTTGCTATGAAGTATTAGCTTTTGATTTGAATTTGTTTCAGTTATTAGCACATGATTACTTAAACCATCGATGTTGATGTAATGGGTTTAACTTGCTGATGTCTGAAATGTGGCAGATTATTTGGAACTTAATTGTTTGAAATGTGTACTTTAGGATTTAGCAGAGGATGTTGATAATGTGCCGTATCTTATTGGCTGGCTGTTGTATCATTTATCCCTCCACCTTTTGGCTGGCTGTTGTATCTTTTTTCCCCCACCTTTTGGCTGGCTGTTGTATCTTTTTTCCCCCTCCTCTTTTTTGTTGTTTACTCCCTCATATTTTTTAGCATAGTGTAGCATACAAATATTGTGTATGATGTAGAGAGCTAACCATTTGATCACTGTAATCATTCAAAGCTGGAGAATTGTACATGCTTTCGTGTATATATTGATGTTAACTTCAATGATAAAGGTCGAATCCACCTCCAGTTTTGTGTTATGGTCCTGTCTTGTTTATATCTAGTATATTGGAATCTAACAATTGACAATTGGAGGGCTACAATGTATTTTCTGTTCACTCTTGTATCTTTTTTTAATGCTTTTAATAGAAGAGGATACCTGGCAGCACACTTAAATATATTTTTCTTAGCATGTTCTATTATTGAGTTTAATTTGTTGAAAATTACATCACTCTTTAATTAATGAATTGAATTTATGATGTAGTAAGTTTTAATAAATTGGTCAATAAGATTGTTGAAAGCAGTATTTCTATCACTTGTATTATATAAATTGGCTTCTATTTCCCACAACTTATTTTAATATGTTAAAACTGACTGGATTTTCCCTTTTTCTTTTTTCTCCTTCCCCTCTATTTCCTATTATTTAGATTTGTGCAGAGCTTTTTTACTTTCAAAATATTAATTGAATGTCTCTAGTAACCAGTTAAAAGTGGTCAGTTCATTATGCCTTTTGTCTGAGGTGTTTTTCCTAAAATGGTTGTGTGATTGTGTGGCTTTGTGAGAAGTGAATACAAATGGTGTAAGAGTTATTTTTGTGTATGTATTGCTATGTTTAGGTTTTAGTTTTAAGAGATCTTTGACTACTTTGAAGAGACTGCCTGGTCAAATTCTATTGGCACCCTTCTATTTTATTGTTTCTTATGGAAGTAATTCTGGTAATCCAAGATGATTATTTGATTAAATGGTTTGTTTTCAGTAATGGAAGGGATTTTCAATTGATGGGATATTTTAATATTCTAAGTTAATTTTTAGTTAGATTTTTTCATTAGAAATTAATGGTTAATTGTTAATGTCTATAGGAATTGTTTTGGGATTAATGTCATTGATAATATTTTGTAGTAATTTTTGTATTTTGTGATAATTAAAGTATTTATCTAAACAAGAAAATTCAACTTCACTGAATCTTAGTTATCTTATTCAAACAAAAAAATTTAAATTTAACATTTGAGATTTTAAAAATTATAAAATTTTCTAACAAACCCAAAATAAAAAATTAAACAATTCTAAGTAATGCTATTTTTTATTTAGTACACTTTTATCTTAACAATTTTTTTATACAATTAAATGAGGTGTATTGAGTTTCTAGTTTCTTCTACTATAAATCACTTTATTATTATGTTAGATTTAATATAATTAAAATTTATTGGACAAAAAATAATTCACAATAAATCATGATAAATTATTATGTCTTATGATTATGCTAAATTAATTATTAATGAGGAATTTGACCATCTTTTCTATTGATCAAAGGTTTTAAAAAATTACTTTCAGAACAACTAAAGCATAGCAGCTTACTACATAGAACTTCTATCCATTTTTTGTTATTTTCTAAGGGATTTTAAACACACTCATCTTTCTACTCTATATCATGATTCATCAACTTTTTAATCTAAATACCACTCAAAGAAATTCCAACCAACTACATTCTAAACTTTGTAAATGGGAGAAAAACAGGTACCACTTAAATCGAAATTAATTTTTTTTTTATCACAGATGCAATTTCTATTCAAAATTATCAAAATGGACATTAGAACAAAGAAATCGTGCTTTCTAAATATGATTTTAACTAATAAAGAAGATGTGATTTAAAATATGATTTTTATTCTTTTTCAACTTTTATGGAAGTCATGTTTTAAATACACAACTTAATTTTTACTTTTATACAAGTATGATATATACTACTTTTCCTTCTTTTCTTTTTTACTTTTTTTAAGTAATTTGATATATAAATTTTTAAATTTTTAAATTTTTTTATATCAATATAATTTTTGAGATATTTTTTAATAATTTCATTAATAAATTAAAATTAAAACTAATTTTTAAAGTTTATTACGATTTCTTTAAATCTAATATATAAATACATTTTCTTTAGTTTTGATGTTTTCTGGAAAATTTAATTTTTAAAATTTTATATAATTCTTATTTATTAAAATTATATATGAATATTTAAAAAATAATAATATTTTAAATATTATCCTTTAAATATTATATATATAATTTTAATAATTAAATTTTCCAAGAAATATTAATTAAAATAAAATATGCTTGTAAGTAAAATGTAATAAACTTTAATAATTAAAGTTTTCAATTTTAATTTATTAATCAAATTATTAAAAATTATCTCAAAATAAAAATATGTTTATATAAAATACTTCAAAATTTTAAAGTTTTAAAAATGTATTGATCAAATTACTAAAAAATTTAAAACAGAAGTTACGTTTATTTAAGAATTTAAAAAATACAAAAATTAAAAGAAAAATTAAAAAGAAAGAAATTGTATAAGTTAAGTACAGAGTTCCTTAAAAATAATAATAATAATAATAATAGAAGAACTGAATTCATTAACTAATAATAAGATTTTTAATAAAAGTAAAAATGAAAAAAAATTAAAGTATTTAAAAGAAAAGAAAAAGTAATATACATCAAATATTACTTCTTACAAAAAATGATGTTATCAATCCAAAATATGATTTTCACACAAATTTTTAAAAAAATTAAGAATTATACTTTTAAAGTAAGACTTTTTTTATTGGTTAAAATTGTATTTAGGAAACACATTAAGATTTATTCATTTATATTTTTTTTAAATCATCTGTTTTAGTAATTTTGAATAGAAATTGTACAACTTTGATAAAAAAATCCTTAAACTAAACAAAAATATAATGAAAATGAATAAAAAAATATAATTAAAATAAATAAAGAAAATATATAGTACCTAGATCTCACAATTTTGACGGAAAATGTGAAACTTACCAAGATGAGTCATGTATCCATTGTGGCATAGAGATGAAATTTACAATATTTATTATTAACTGGGTATATGAGAATACTAATTTTTTATATAATATAAAATTTATATAAAAATTAAAAAATTACATTTAATTTATACAATCACTAAATTAGTATATTTAAAATAATTTCTTACAATAATTTTAATTTATATTTTTAATAATTTTCTCATATTACAATGCACATATATGAACTACATGTTTTTAAAAATTAAAGATAAAAGTATGTCTCTAAAAATTTAATATTAAATTATAAAAACTTATTACTAAATTATATAAAAAATGTATAAATAAATAATATATATAAAGAATAAAATATTATTTAAATATAAAAATGATTAATTCATTTTAAATTATATTATATTTGCTTTCTTTTTTTGTAATATTTTAATATTTTATTCAATAAATTATATAATTTTTAATGTTATTTTAAGAATTTATGAATAAATTTTCCAAAATTATAGAATGAAATTTAAATTTAACTTATAGAAAAAACTATGTTACTCCTGATGTATAAATACCAAAAATTATTCTGTAAAGTTAAATAAAAGTATTTGTATTTAACTTAGTGGAATAAATATTGTATAGAATCATTTTGTAAGAAAAATTTAAAATAAATTGTATATACTTAATATATTTTAAATAGTTTTTTTTAACTTTAAATCAATTTTATCAACATTATCTTTTGAAATTGATGTTCAAAAATAATTTTAAGCAGATAATTATATATTTGTTATTGATTATTAAGAATTTTTTAAGATTTTATTTTACAAACATAAATTATATATATGTATATATATTAAAAATAATTATATTATAATTTTATTAAAAAATAAAGAATAATTAAGAAGAATATTTTATCTTTAACCACATTAATATTTTAATTAATATAAATTTTTTTAGTGAAAATTATTAATAAAAATATAAAAAATGTTTAAATTTAGTTTATTAAATATAATATTTTAAACATTTGAAAGAATATATTTTATAAAAGAAATAGAAAAAGTACAGTTAACTTGTTATGAATTATTTTTATTAAAAATTTATATTCAACCTTTAGGTTCAAAATAATTTTAATTATATATTTAAAAATAGCATTAAAAATGATTTATAATAAAAGTAAGAAAATTGTTATAATTTTTAATATAAATATAATATTTAAAATATTTGTTAACAATTATAAAAATTTACAATAATAAATCATTTGTAATGTTTATTAATTAGTTTAGTTACTCATACAACACATTGGATCATCTGAAATATAATTTAGTATGTATTTAGGAGAAAAGAGAAATTAATATAATATAAATATGTATATAATTAACGGTTAGAATTATGTAAAAAATAATAATAAAAAATTTATGTATTAAAAAAATACACAATTTCTCATATTAATAATATTATATATAAAGTTTTTTTGGAGGTAAAAAAATTAATATATCAAAAAAATACTTATTGTAATGGAATAAGATTAGAGGTCAAGTATCTTAAAAAAATGTGTTATTTTTATTAGTATAATTATAGGAAAAAAACATTAGTAATAATAATGGATTTTTAGTACTCTTTGATTGAGAATTTTCTTTCATGTTTTACAAAAAAATAATTTTTTTTATTTCTTTATTTCACAATAACAATAAAAAATTGTAACCATGACAACAAAAAATGTATACAAAGAAATTTTTAATAATTAAAAAAAATAATATATGAAATACTTCATTTTATTAGTATAAAATTTATTTAATGTTCTAAACATTTAGCTCTTATTTATTATTTATCACAATTAACTTATTATTCAATTAAACACAAATATTATGATCTATAATTTTAAATTATCTATTTAAAATCTTATTTATTTTTCATTGAATATATTTTCTAATCAATGATACTTTAAATTCATTTTTTACTTAAAATATATTTTTTAAATTATACATTAATTTATTTCTAATATTTTTTTCTATTGATGCTTTAAATAAATTCATAAATTTTTATTTTACACATACACAATCATAAAAATACAAAAAATACACCTAAATATGTAAAATTATCTTCTACATTATTACAAAATATAAATATAATAATATAATTTTTATTAACTTATATACACATTATTTAAAATCATTACATATATTTTTCTAAAATAAAAATATTTATATTTATATTAATTTAAAAATACATAATAGTTCTTAAAAAAAATAAAATAATCCCTGCGTGTATCCAACTATTTAGAATTAAGCTAAAGTGGTCCGAGCACAAGTGAGGATAGTTATATCTGCAGATTTATATGCCTATGTTATCTATCATTAGGCATTTTTGTATCTATGAGCAGGAAAAGAATAGTAATCATAAGTATTCTATTATTTTTTAAGATCCATGAAACAATTGAACTCTTATATTATTGACTTGGAACACCACAAATTCTTTAGACTATTTGAAGATTAAATGAGTTTATTCATCTAAATTAAAAATATCTAATAAAATTAAATGTTATTTTAGTTTTCATTCAAATATTTAATACTTAAACATTAAAATTTTAAATTAATATTATGATGTTTGTAATTTATAATAATCTAAAGTATATTTTACATCACAATCATGTATTGTGAAGTGATAGCAAGTGAAACATAACACAATAGTTGATGTGTGTAAATATGAAATGTTAGGTATATGAAATGAGAGCATGATCTAGATTGCGATTAGATTTGATTACATTTGTTCTTAAACAAATCTCATTCTCTCTCTCTTTTACTACGCTGCGTTTATCCACATGCGTGTATACTCCAATTTTTGTCTCACTCTTCACTGCAAACCCTAATTTCAAGAAGGGAAGAGACCCAACATGGACGAAGGTGAGGGAGGGTACGGTGAGAGCACCGATCCCATAGATCAGTTTCACCGTAACGAAGCTATATCCGCTGTAGCCGATGATGGTTTCTTGGCCGAGGAAGACGACGATTACGAGGATCTTTACAACGACGTAAACGTCGGTGAAGGGTTCCTCCAATCTTTGCGCAAGAACGATGATTCGGGGTTCCGAAACGAAGATGTCGAGGACAAGAAGCCGCTACCGCCGCCGGCGGTTCCGGATACCGCCGGGATTGCGATTCCGGGTGTCGGTGGCGGTGGAGAGGGTGTGGGTGTCGGTGGAAGCAGTGTTGTGGAATCTAGGGTTTCTGGTAGAGTTGACGGGTTTCAGAATCAAGGGTTTAGGGCGAACGATGTGGGTGCCAAAGGTGGGATTAGGGTTGAATTAGGACACCAATCTGGTAAATCTAGTGAAATTGAGGAGCAGGGAGGTAATGATGGTGCTGCAGTGCAGGGGATTGGACAACAACCACATGCTGGAGTTGTTGGGAGCGTGGGAAGTGAGGGCATGGTGAGACAAGGTGGTGGTAGTGGTGGTGGTGGAGGAGGAGGAGGAAATGCTAATAGGGTTGGTGGAAATGGTGTTGGCAACAGTGTGGGTGCTGTTAATAGTGTTAGTAGTGGAGGAGTTGGAGTTGGAGTTGGAGTTGGAGTTGGAGTTGGAGTTGGAGGTGGTGGTGGTGGTGGTGCTGGTTCTGGTGGTACTATATTGTTTGTTGGTGATTTGCATTGGTGGACCACTGATGCCGAACTGGAAACTGAGCTTAGTAAGTACGGGCCTGTTAAGGAGGTGAAGTTTTTCGATGAGAAGGCTAGTGGGAAGTCAAAGGGGTATTGTCAAGTTGAGTTTTTCGACCCTTCTGCTGCTACAACTTGCAAGGAGGGAATGAATGGTCATGTTTTTAATGGGAGGCCATGCGTTGTTGCGTTTGCGTCACCTTTTACAGTTAAGAAAATGGGGGAGGCTCAGATAAACAGGAATCAACAGATGAACCCATCTGCCGTTGCACAACAGGGAAGGAGGGGGCCTTCTGATTCGGGGGCTAAGCCTGGTGGAGGTAATATTTCTACCGGTGGTAATTACCAAGGAGGAGATGGGAATAGAGGTTATGGGAGAGGAGGTAATTGGGGAAGAGGGAATAATCCTGGCATGGGGAATAGGGGGCCTGTGAATCCAATGAGGAATAGGGGTGGTGGGATGGGTGGTAGAGGTATAATGGGTCATGGTGGTGGGAATGGTTTTGGACAGGGTATTGGTGGTACCCCTCCACTGTTGCATCCTCAGTCAATGATGAGTCAGGGTTTTGATCCTGCTTTTGGTGGGCCCATGGGTAGAATGGGTGGCTATGGAGGCTTTCCTGGTGCTCCAACGCCTCCATTTTCTGGGATATTACCTTCATTCCCTGGTGTTGGAGGTGTTGGTTTGCCTGGAGTGGCACCTCATGTTAATCCTGCATTTTTTGGAAGAGGGATGCCAGTTAATGGTATGGGGATGATGCCGACATCAGGCATGGATGGTCCTAATATGGGAATGTGGTCAGATCCGAATATGGGTGGATGGGGTGGTGAAGAGCCAGGTGGTGGGAAGGCTGGAGAGTCAAGTTATGGGGAGGAAGCTGCATCCGACCATCAGTATGGTGAAGTTAGTCATGATAGAGCTGGGTGGCCGATGAGGGAGAAAGATAGAGGTTCAGAAAGGGACTGGTCTGGTTCTTCTGAGAGAAGGTATAGGGATGATAGAGATCAAGGATATGAGAGAGATGCACCCAGAGAGAAAGATATGGGCCATGATCCTGAGTGGTCTGAAAGAAGGCACCGTGATGACAGAGAAACTGGCCGAGAACGATCTCGGGACCGTGACAGGGAGCGATCTCGGGATCGTGACAGGGAGCGTTCTCGTGATCGTGACCGTGACCGCGAAAGGGATCACCGTGAGCGTGACAGGCACAGAGAAGATAGGGACAGATATGCAGATCATCATAGGTATAGAGATGGGGAAGCAGAGCATGATGATGACTGGGAGAGGGGCCGGTCATCAAGGACACACAGCAAATCACGGTTATCACAAGAGGAGGAACACCATTCTAGGCCGAGAGACGCCGATTATGGGAAGAGGAGACGGCTTACTTCTGAATAACTGTCATGTCGTTTGTTATTTCTCAGAATGGTTTCTATTGAGGGAGGCGAAAAAAGTATCTGAAAAGTCAGGATTTGCCATTTGCTTGAATTCTCTTGGGTCCAGAAGTTGTTGAGCAGCTGTTTTATTCCAATCACTTGTTCTGATTGCTTCTTGTTAGGAGCATGGTTTCTTTGTTTGTTGAGAAAGGTTAGTTTAAGACTTCAATTCTTTGCTTTATTTGTTGTTGGATCTTGATTGTGATATGATCTTGCTGCGTGCTATGTTCATTAGGATGTATAGTTCTAGATTCCTCTGCTTTACTCTATTGTTTTCAAGAACTTTCAATTGATGTTGAACTAATTGTAAGCTGTGATTTAGATTTTACCATAGATGACATGACACCAAATCTAGAGAAAATTACTGAACGTAGAAGTATATGCTTATGCATTGTAGACCTAAACTATATCCAACAGTAGAGAAGCCTATCGATATGTAACTTGAGGTTTTGTAAGAAATTCTTAATTTTAAATATCATTAAGATGTTATTTATTTTGTTTTTGTATTATGTTTTTGTTGTGGATGTTCATAGTGAGTTTGGGAGATTTCTTCTCCTAGCTCTTGACATTTGTTTATGCATCTTAATCAAAAAAAAAATTTGAACTTAAAAATTCCTTTCTTGTATTGTCTAGTGTACATTTCTTTATTGTTGTAATCATCCGTGCCCTAAATTCTGCTTGAGTTCTACCAAATGCATTTGGATCTTTTTTCCATCTCTGATCCCTTGTTTGAGGCTCTGTTGCTCTCGCACCTCTCTGTATTTAGACCAGGTGGTTGTTGACTAAGGATTCTGGATGGATTGGAAATCTATATGTTGTCCGCTACAGTATTTATTTGTATTTTTTATCTTGTTGGGCTAACTATGCAAACTAAAGGAGTTTATAAACATGAATTAACTATTTTTGTACTCCATTCTGGTTTTCTATCTCCTATATGTGCATACTAGTAACTAGTTTCCCAGGAAATACCATCCAGCCCAGTCCAGTTATTATCTCCTCTCCTCCCTATCCTTTTATTGGTAGTATAACCTTATGAAGATTTTGTTCTAGTAAGTGGTCTATCTACAATTGAATAAGAGTTATATCATATCAAAGTTCTATATTCAGAATTGATGTCTTTATTATGACTACATAGTTTTAGTTGTAAAATATATAAACATTGAAGCTTCAAATGGTCTGTAATTACGTGACTTTCTGAGTTCACTTAATCTAGTTTTCTCCTCAAATTTTAAATTACTGAGAACACTACATAACTTCCTAAAGGGACTATATTTTAATTCTTTCGCTGATCTATTTGTTTGAGATATAGTTTTCTTAAGTATTTTTGTTAGATAGAGTTTTCGTAAGTTCTTCCCTTACTGAATACCCTTCCATAGCTGAACTATAGGAACCTTTGATACGGGTATGGAATGGTTGAGAAGATATGGGTATGAAAAGGTTGAGAAATTAGGTCTGCCCTTGAATAATTTGTATTGTTTAAACTTGGATTAGAACCTTTGATATGGGTATGAAATGAGGGCCGCTCTTGTGTGATTTGTATTGTTGAAACTTGAATTTTAAGAAGGGAATGACAAAAGGAGAATTTTATATCTTAAATAGATTAATATTAGGACGTAGTCTTCAACTATGTTATCAATAGTGGCTTCTATGCAGTGGAACATTGGTTGGAGCGGCCACAATCGTGCTTCTAGGGTGTTTTCTTGCATTGTAGTTATGAAGCCCAATTGAAGCGCCAACACTCCATGACCTCCATTTTGTTGCATGCTAACCTTCCATTTGTGTTCTATCAGTAACCTGTTTCACTTTGAGGGGCTGTTGCTAGCTAACATAAACTGACGGGTTGTGGGTCCTTAGGGTTTCATGATTTAGTATTCTCATTTCTCATTTGTTGGTGCCTCAATTTGAGTTCAACATAATATTTTTAAGTGGGTTGCTTTTTAGCTTATATAATGTGGACAGTTATTACCGGTATAATATAATAAACTAAATAAAGCATAAAATAGAATATAATGAAACTTGTAGTAATAAAAATATAATAAACTAACTAATTGTAGAAATAAAAACAAAATTAAACATACTATGTAACATAATGAGCTACGTAATGAAAAATTATAAATACTATATTAATAATAGGAAATATATGCAATAAATAAAAAAATGGTATCAAATTACTAAACAGTGTGTTTATGTGTGTGTATTGATATATAGTAGGAACTATATAACAAAAAAATGTGTATTGTTATACTGAAAACAAAGTACTCAGTCCAAGGTTATCATACTCGAGGGTCTATGTAGACTCGTGGGAGGTTAATAAACTTGACTCGTAGACTTGTAAGAGTCTATTTCATATGGAAATTCAACAAAAAAAAATTCATGATACCAATTCCACAATATTCAAAGAAGTAAATTCATACAATGCACAAACAAAATATTAGTTCTTAAAGTGATAAAAGATCATAATTAAATATGAAATTTATGTGTCTCCTTCATCTAATCCTCTAATGAAATCATCTCCACCATCTTCATCACCATCTTCAGTTAAAACATCAACTCCATGTTTCCACCCAATATCTGGTCTATTTCCCACAACATTTTACTTCTAGGTGGAATTGAGGATGCAGTAACATTGACATCAATAGAATTTGACCACTCCCAGACATTTTAAAAATTGTATTTGAACCTAAACAAGCAATAAAAATAAATTGAAATCAGAATAAAAAAAACTCACATTAGAATAAGAAAAAACAAAAAAAAACCATCAGAATAAAAAATAACTTAAAAAAACCAATGAACCCATATCAGTTTAAAAAATGAAAAAAAACAAAAAAAAAATAATACGAAAGAAAAAACCCAGCCCACGCCAAATAAAAATACCCACGCACGCATGTAGATCCCCAACCAACCAAATCAAAAAACCATTACCCCCAAATCCTTGGTAGAACCGACGAAGGAGGGGTGGGATGACGCGATCTTGGGCTGAAACACGAAGCAAATCCAGGTGTGACGGTGATGGTGTGGACAGTATTGTGTGTGAGAGGAGAGGGAAGGGAGAGCTTAGAGCAAATGATCTTGGGCTGAAATGCAAAGCAAATCCAGGTGCGTAAACCTAAATCGCAAAACTAAATCAAACGACCTGTGTGTGGGTCGTTTTGGGCTTTTCGTCCTCACCCCTTAACTCGCCTCTGACTTGTGAGTTTGCTCCGAGTTAGTACGAGTCTGGTCCGAGTTTGCTGAAAATCGAGTCTACTAATGAGTTAACTCATGACCTGATAGACTCGTAAACTCGGTAGGGTCTACAAGTTAACCCTAGAGTTTGATAAGTCATTATCCCCTATTTATGAGGGATCAAGTCAAGTATTTGTCTTTTAAACCATGCTAATGGATAACTAGTATCTTACTATATATGATAAAATCCTTAATAATATGTTAAATGTAACAAGATTAGGCCCTAAAAACAAACTAACACGATTCTAATGTGTTTTGCTCCATTTTCTTCCCTAAGATATTTTGTAGATATTCCCAACACCCTTAAGCTAAAGCCTTCAAAAGTTTTAGCTTGTTACAAATAAACACTAAAGAAGAAAGGAATGTAAATGTAGACTATGGATAACATTGTTGGGTTGGATCCAAACCTTGGTTGTGGCAGAAACTTAAGTCCAATTACATAAGGTAGACTATGGATAACAGGCCTGTAGTTGAGATAAAGGTACCCATTCTATTAAAAGAGCTTGACTAAGAGGGCCCATTAAACCTAATGACTAATTGCTTTATATATTTATTATATTATTTGTTTTCTCATTTTAAATTGAAGTTCAACTATAAATTTTGAGTAGAATATAATGATGTTGAGTATATATAAATTTCATAAAATTTGTAGAATCTTACCATCCGTGTTACTATCTTCCGATTTACAATTTATATGTCTGTTTTCGATCTTATGTAAGATATTGATTTTGACTACCTTAGTCATGCGGGAGAAGCGTATAATGTTAACTTTGCTTGGTGATTATAATACTTGTAGCTTTGGCAATAGTGACCTTCTAGGAGTGTAATGAGTTGGGATTGGCATGGATGATGGTTAGGACAGTTGGAGCAGAAACCCATTCTTTTTGGGTGAAAATTACAGGGTCAGTTATGGTCGGAGAGAGAAAGTATCATGGATGGAAGGAAAGTATGGGGATCGTTGCCTGCAATTTGTGCATGGCCAATGTGAAAATGAAACTCGATTAGAGGTGGAGGAAGGACAAGATAATCCGAGTAAAATCATTAAAAGAAGATTTAGATATAGATTGCATATCTGACGAACTGGTTATTGAAAGAATACTAAGACATTGTTTAATCTGAGTACTTAACACCAATCTCAAGAGTTCAAAATTTGTTTTCTTTTGGAACGTGAGTGGAAAAATAACGGCTTTAGGCTTAAGTATATATAGTTTAGGGAGAGAAGAAAGAAAAGAAAGTAAGGTGATTTTCAATTGTATTTTCTTGGATTGACATGGTGTACATGATGGTTTGATGCAAAAGACATAGCACTTACCTCTATATGGTAAATTAGGCTAATTACTAGATTCTTAACATGCTAACCTTAATCATATTACGGAAATACAAATAAATTAAAAAATATTAGATAAAAGCCCTATCACCCTCAAGGAAAGATCCCCAAAATTAAGTTGACACCATTATTCTGAACTGTCATGCATCATTCACTCCTTCTAAGGCAATATTTTTTAGATGTTATTATGTCATTTCTATGTCTAAAGCTTTTGGTTTACTGTATTCCAATGTTTAAAAGTGTTTGTTTCTGGGGGTAAATATATTATATCCTCAGTATTACACCTACCTGTGCCTGTTTAATTGAACTGCGGAGGTAAATTTTTAACTTAATTTATCCGTGCGTGTTTAACTGAATTGTGGATAAACTTTTTTCCACTTCATATGAATTATACCTGCGCTGTGTACTTTTTCTGTTAGTGCCTTCTGAATTTTTAAACAATTTTCGTTGTAATGGGTTTGTGTGTGATGTAGGGACAATTGTTTTGAGAAAGGAAACTGTTCATTTAAACTCTGGATTATGATGGCGATCAAGCGTCTTCAGTGTTGGGGATTCAAGTCATGACAATTCTTTTCTTACATTGAGAAGTGGAACTTTTGCTATGAAGTATTAGCTTTTGATTTGAATTTATGTTTCAGTTATTAGCACATGATTAATTAAACCATCAATGTTGATGTAATGGGTTTAACTTGCTGAAAATGTGTTAGAGTATTTAGAACTTATTGTTTGAAATATGTACTAGGATTTAGCAGAGGATGCTGATAATGTGCTGTTTCGATTGGCTGGCTGTTGTATCATTTTACCCCACCTTTTGGCTGGCTGTTGTATCATTTTTTCCCCACATTTTTGGTTGTTTTTTCCCTTGCAATATTTTAGCATAGCGGTGTAGTATGCAAATATTGTGTATGATGTAGAGAGCTAACCATTTGATTACTGTAATCATTCGAAGATGGGGAATTGTACATGTTTTCATGTATATATTGATATTAACTTTACTAATAAAGGTCGAATGCATCTCCAGTTCTGTTTTATGGTCATGTCTTGTTTATGCAGTCTAATGAAACCCAACAATTGAGAATTGGAGGGCAATGTTGTGGTGATCTCTGATGTGTCTGTACCTTATGCTTTTAATACACAGAGGAAGCCTAGGTTTTTCACTTTTTCATATATATAGAAAAAAGCTATTAACACTTTTAATGTTTTCATGTATTGATTACATTTTTTTGTAAAATCACAAACTTGTGAGTCTCATTCCTTATTTAACGAATTTCATTTACAATGGTGTTTTTATAACTTTTCCAATATTAATGTTGTAAGGGAGTTGCTATACATTGGCTTCTTTACCATACCTTATTTTACTTCAAAAAGTATGGAGTAAACTAGTTCTATTACTGCTATAATTGTTATACATGGGAATACGATTTAATGTTAAATATTTACTTTCAACTCTTTAGACGCGTTTACTGACTAAGAAAACTGTATAATCCTATTTCTTTCTCCTAGCCTATATATTACTTCTAAAAAATAAATATTTTATTTCTTAATTATAAATTGTGTCTAGTAACCATTCAAAAGTTATTAGTTTTCACCTCTAGTTATATATGTGCTCTGTTCATGGTTTTTGTGTTCTCTTCATAGGAATGTGTATGAATAGTCACTGCTCGATGAATGCAATTATCTCAGTAAGTCTTTTTTATTGATTATTACTATTACTATATTATATATATATATATATATAGGTTCTAGCATTGTTTGAGTACGCAGAAGAGCCCTTTCAATTCCACTAACAACAGCCTTTTTATTTTATTTAGCCCATAGAAGTAAAAGTGGTAATCCAGGGTGATTGATTTGATCAATTGATTTATTTCGGGTAGATGTGTTTGTTCGTATATATTCTAAGGGATTGGGTTATCGTATTATTATTATTCTGTTTTCTTTCCCATGTTCCCAAGATTGAACTTTTTCTTTGCAGGTTGACCGAGTTATAATTATTTTGGTTTTAATAACAAAGTATGTTCTGTTTGTATACATACCAACCTTTGTATCTAGAATAGCTATTACAAGAAAAAAAGGATAATAGAAAAAATAATGTAACCTCATAAAAAACACAATTTAGGTATACCTTAATTACATCATGCATCAGCAGCATATGAATTTTTTGCAGGTATTGAATGTAGAGGAATAAATTCGGATACGAAAGAAGTGTTATGATGAGAATGACTTTATTCTTGCGTCGGGATAATGCATAAAATTATTAGTTTCAGATGGTTGTGCTTAGAAGAGTAAAGGTTTTATGGATTTAGAAGATAAGAAAGTAGTAGCAAGCCTGAACACTAAGAAACAATACTAAGAAACACTATTCCTATAGATTGTTGGGGCATTAGAACTTAGAAGTGTGTCATACTATACATAATGGCCTCACAATCATCTATTATATAATCAGAATACAAACCAACTCTCTCACTATTATTATTATTCTTATTATTTTCACTAATCACCACTACGAATCTTGCTATTCTTTTAAATTATGAAAATAATAACAACACCAAAATAAAACGGGCCACGTGGCATACATCTATCTATCTCGGCCTACTCGAATTAGATCCAGGCCCATGATATGCAGGCCCACCCTTAATAGCAGCACCACCGCCAGCCACTTGATGGAACCCACCAGAACCGTAGACGTGTCCCTGATGCATCATGATTCCACCAGCACCATAACTACCACTCTCGTAGGCACTGTTGGTAGCATTGGAAGCAGGAGGCGCGTCTTTGTCACGCGCCGCCACGGTCTTCTCTCCTTCCATTTCTCTGAACCGCTGCAGGTAGACCTTCAGAGGCTCCACGTAGTCCTCGAAGCCCAGAGTCGTCATCGCCCACAGAAGATCGTCGCCGTTAATCGTCTTTCGTTTCTCGCGTTGGCACTTGTCGGAGGCCTCGCCGGTGATGAAGCTGATGAACTCCGACACACACTCCTGCACCGTCTCCTTCGCGTCCTTCGAGATCTTCGCGTTCGCCGGAAGCGCCTTCTTCATGATGCGACTCACGTTTGCGATCGGCAGAAACCGGTCCTGCTCCCGCGGCGACATCTCGCTGCCCTTCCCGGCGTTGTGCGTACCGCCGGAGTCGTTGTCGGAGTCCGCCATCGATGAACAGCGAAATTCGAATATCGCTAAGAAAGCTGAAACGAATCACGAAATCAGTGTAGTAAAATATCGGAGTTAACCGTGGACGAGTTCGCGGACTCAATTTGAACCGCTTTGAATCGCTCCACGTGAAAGGGAAGTACTGTTCGCTGTTCGGTATGTGAAATTCACTCTTCAGTGTGGTTTTCTTGGAATTTGAAGGTCAATTGGGAATGGATTAGAACTACCACTAATGACTTTGACTCTGTTACAAGTGAAATTGAAGTGCTATTCGCAGAATAAACTTGTTCAGAATCTTAAATTCAGCGCTTGGTGCGGTTGACCTCGGACTATCAAATTCGTTTCTGGAATGAACGAGGAGATGAAAATCCGAGTCACGTATGGATTTGAGTTGGTTGTTCTGCGTGGAAATGAAGCACTGTTCGTAGTTGAAGCTCCTAAGGAACTGAGATTTCGTGAATTTCCTTCGGAGTGTCAAGTTTGATTCGGAATGAAGAAGTTACAAATCCGATTCACAAACTCGCGGTTCTGCGTCAAATTGAAGCGTTGTTGGAACGAAATTTTCAAGAAATGAAATCACCGAATCGTATAATTGTGTGCGAAAGTCAGAGTTGGTGTATTGGCAAATTTGGATACGGTGTCCGGCGGAGGGTGACGGCAGCTCCGGCAGGGAGGGAAAAGGTAAAACGGAACGGAAGGGTTTGTTTGGGAGGTAATGAGCAGGGTCCGTTGGATCAGTAGGGTTAATAACGCTCTATCTCGAGAACACGTGGCGCACTCTGGACCGTTGTTAGTCGATAAGTGTGAGTTCACATGGACGAATTGGAGCCCTTGGATTTCGTGAGTGCTCCATGATCTGGACCGTTGCTTTGGTATCTGGCACGTGCTCCTCTGTTCTGACTTGGACTATCTTACTGTATTCAAATTTCAAAATCTTTTCTTTGATTTACACCTTATATATAATTAATATTTTCAAATTTCAATATTTTTTAATTATATTTTTATTAATCACTATTTTTGCATAAATTAATATACACAACATTATATTAATTTAAAATGATTTGATATTTTGTTTATATTGATTAAAATTTACGTATTACATTTTTGAAATATGTTAAATATAAATAAATTTATTATTTTATTACTATAGTTTAATTTTAAACAAATTTGATATAAATAATTATCTAATATATAAGCGACACCAAAATATTTATAAATTTAGGTAAATCAATGTAAACACATTAAACTTTTTAAAAATTTATGTCATAATTTTAAGAAAACAATTCAGAGAAATACTTTTACCATTTATGTTAAATAAAAAATTGTGTTTTTAGTTTTATTTAAATTTTGAAAAACTGTTCAATTTTTTAATTATAATTCCAATGAATTACTATTTTAGTGCACATATAAATATTTTCTTAAAAAACTATAATTAATAAATGTTTTTTGATATATACAAATTGTAATAAATAAATAAATAAATAATCTTAGAATTTCTAATTAGTTGTTGGCTTTTTATTTAAATTTATTATTTATAACTACAATGAGTGCATTTTATTCTTTTTAATATACTAAATAAATTTTTATTTATAATTAAATTTATAATAAATAAAAATAATATATAAATATATTATGATTATATTTACTAGTCGCTACATGATACGAACTTAATTTGAGATATAAATAGTTTATTTTAAAGATATTAAATTTAATTTAGAAAGAAAAAAATTCAATAAAATAATAGATTAAGAAAAATCTCTAGAAATATTTTTGTCGAATGTAAAGTTCATAATTTATTTTTGAAAAATAACTCCTAAATATGTGTGTATATATATATATATTATTAATTATTATAAAATTAAACTGTATACTCAAACTTTGAATTATTTTATTTTAAAAATGTTAATATTTATTATATTTTTGTTAAAAAAATCTAAGAGATTTTTTTACTTAAACTAAATGAAATCAATTCTCAGCAAAATTTAATGGAAAATGCTAAATAATTTGGAATGGATTTGGTGAAATTTATGAAAAAATGTTGAAAAATCCTTTTAAAATATATTTTTTTCTCTTCTCTCCTATGTCGATCCTTCCTTAATTGAGTTGAAAAAAAGTTATCATTTGCGTTTATGAAACTTCTACCACAACATTGCTCAAAAGTTGAAATTAAACTAAATACATAAAATTATATATAATTTTAAGCGAGGCTAAATGTTGAAAGGAAAAAGCTACTCACATGTGACACATCAACCCCACTTGCATGAATTCTTTTTAATATAATAACAAATATATATTAATTTTATTTGTAAAGTATTTGTCATGATGACCAAATATTTTATCATTTTTATGATATTTATTTCAAGCTAGTGGCTGTGGTTTTTCCAAAGTGAAGACTATAGAATTTGAATGTTGTAAACGTTTTTTTTTTTTTTTTTTTGCTTAGAATACATTGATTAGTGTTAGGTTTTAGACTTGCCAATTTACTAAGTTCTTCCATAATTTTAACCACTTTACTTTTCCCCATTAAATTTTAATAAAAGATTTGTATACATAGTCAACTAATTAAAAGTACACTTTAATGCAACTTTTAAATTAGCTATTGTAAAAACTAACACACAAACTTATCATATATAAATTATACTATTAATTTGCCTTTGAACAACAATTTATATTGCAAGTCATCAAAACAAAACTTTCAGCAGTTCATTTCTTTACATGAAAGTACTTTTATTTATGAAAAAAATACTTGTATTTATTTGACATAAATTGACAAATATAAAGTTGAATATGTGAGTTGTGATATGCTTGAGTGAATTTGTGAGGATTTGTTGTGAAGATGTTTGAGAAATAGTGATTTGGTAGATATGTGATATGAAAATGAAAATATCTAAAAGGGAAATGGAAGATAGGGTTTGATTGCTTGCCTAACAGTGATGGAAATTAGTTGAGAATCTTCCCTCTTCATTGGTTGCATTGATTTTGACTTGGAAGCTTCTCTTAATACCACTCCTTTCTTTAATGGAGCCTTTCAACTTCTTCACAACCAAATACAAAGGTTACTATCTATGCACACTTTTCCTCATCATTTACTTCATACATTCTAAAATACCTTTAAAATAATACATTTTTTATATTACTTTTTAAAGTAATACTTTCAAAGGATATTTTTAGTTCGTCATTTGTTCATATGTTTCATCATTTGTTTATAATTTTTATACCACTTTGATGGAAATATATTAGTAATCATAGAATTAAAATCATTCATTTATGTAATATTTATTTTTAAAACTACACTTGGAAGAATTTTTAATTCATTAATAAGATTAAAAAAATTATATTGAGAATATATCAACATTAAATTATTTATTTACTTCTGCATATTCATATAATGATTCCATTACCCATTGAAAACAAAATAAATAAGAAGCTTTCAAGTTTTGATTTCACCTATGGTATCTAAACATCATAATTATGTTGTTTTAATTTTTGTTTCTTAACTTTCAATTAACAAAATTAGATCATTAGTATGTAATACTGTGTGGTTTTAGTATCTATATGAAATTTTTTATGTGTACTATATAATAATATGAGAATTGAAGTGTTTATATGAAATTTTTTATGTGCACCTATATGAGAATATGAGAATTGAACTGTTGATTAACACATGATAAATTTAGTTAATGTGTTGTTTCTTTCAAAAGATTGGTATACACATAAATTAACAAAACAAAAGCAAAAAGTGTAAAAATTGTAAATAAATAAATAATTTAACACAAAATATAAAATGAAATCTTATCGTCTTTCTTTCTTCCACTAAGATTTGAAGAAAGATGATAAAATTGATTATCAACTATAGCTAATCAATTATCAATTATATAACATAAATATAATAATAATAAGTGTGATACTTTTGATACAAATACAATAAATATAATAATAATAAGTGTGATACTTTTGATACAAATACAAAATATAATATCTTAACAATTAATTATTACACTTTGATATAATCTAATATAATATTTTATATATATATATATCATAGATATAAATTTAATTATATTTTTAAGAAATAATGTGTTAGTGTTGTCTGTGGTCAAACATAAAAATTAAAATATAAAATAAAAATATATTTATATATATTTTTTCACATTATAATATTATTATCACTTCATTATATATATATATATAAAACTTTTTGTATTTGAAATAAAAAATTAAGATTAATTGTCTGAATTTTCTAAATAAATTGAATTGACGTTTGTCTATATTTGTATCAGTGGTAAAAATAACTGTTGAGTATAAATTTGGAAAGTTCGGTACATCTAACTATTTAAATTGACATATATTTTTTTACAAAAGATAAGATAAGTATGTGAAAACAAATACGATGTAAAATAATTTAATATCAAAATGTGATAATATACATAATTATATATAAATATCACAATCACAAATTCTCAATAGTGCAATATATTCTATTTTAATTTATATTTGAAATATTTAAATTTGTTTTATAGTAACTAGTCAGGATAACTAAGCTACTTTACTATGGTTAACTAATTACTACAAAATTATCTTATCTTGAATAACATCTATTCAATTAAATCTTCAAGGAGAAACTTCCAACTACAATTTCATCAAAACTAACATATATATATATATGTATATAAATATATATATATATGTATGTATATATTCACAGATACTTGAATATCGCAATATATTTCATTTTAATTTATATTTGAAAGATTTGAATTTATTTTGTACTGACTAGTCGAGATAAATAAGTTTTACTATGGTAAACAAATTACCACAAGATTATCTTACCTTGTGTAATACCTACTCATTTAAATTCTTAATGACAAACCTCCAACTACAATTTCGTGAAATTTAACAAATTATATATATATAATATAATATAATATGAAATATAAATAACAACGACATAAAAACGGAAGAATCCATCATGTAAAATAATTTAATATCAAAAGTAATAATATATGAATATACATAATAATATGTAAGTATCATATTCACAAATTCATCAATATTACAATATATTTCATTATTTTATTTTATATTTAAAAGATTTGAATTTGTTTTGTAGTGATTAATAAGAACAAATGAGTTTTACTATTCTTAACACATTACTTCAAGATGATCTCATCTTTAGTAACACCTATTCATTTAAATATAATAATAAAAAGAACCAGTATGGGACGAAAATGAATAATATAATATAAATAAAAATTACCAGTATGTTACTAAAGGTAAAATAAATAAATAAATAAATATAAAATAAAAAAAAAATATGAGATTAAGAACACCTCACATAACAACATAAGATTAATAAACAAATAAATAATTATAAAATAAATAAATAATATAAGATTATGAACACCTCACATAACAACATAAGGTTAATAAATAAATAAAAAATATTAGGATAGAAACACCTCACACATCAAAGATATAAAATAAAATAATTATTATGGTAGATCTCTTCTTTCCTTACCTTCGAAAAAAGTTAAAAAATAATTTTTTAGTAATATATACTCTTCGGTCTATCTATTTGAAAATCATTATAATAAACACAATTTATATATTTAAATAAATAAAAAGTTATTATTTTATTATTTTTTTTTTAAGAAATATTAATATTATATATATATATATATTTACATATATATATGTTAAGTGGTTATAAAAAAAATAATTATTAATAAATAACATAGTTATTTAAAAGTAAAAGTATTATATTATTTTTTTAGATAAACTAATAAATAAATATAATTAATTATATATATAATTTAACAAAAATATTATATTCATAATATTTTATAATTATATTAAAAAATAAAAAATATATATAATTTAAGTGTATAACATTTTATAATTATATCGAAAAAAATTATAATTACATAATATTTTGTAATTATATTGTACAAAGAAAAATATATAATTATAAAATTTGAACTCTTACAATAATAATAAAAATAAATAATTCTAATAATAAAATAACATTAACAAACATAATAAATTAATAAAAAATATTAACATGAAAATAATAATAAAATTAAAATGATAAAATAATAATAAAATTATATAATAACAAAAAGAAAAATAATATTTAAATAAAATTAATTTATAGTCACCAATAGAAAGAGTAATAATGAACTAAAATTATAAAATAGTAATAATAATAATAAAAATTAAACTAATAATAAAATTATATAATAATAATAAAATTAATATTTAATTGAAATTAATTTATAATCATAATTACAAAATAATTTATTATTTAATAACAATATTTAATTATTTTATAAATATATTAATCAAATTACTCACTTGTTTTTATAATTTTTTCTTTTGTTTTTTTATTTTTTTTCTTCACTTTTTCCTTTTTCTACTCTCAAAAATCATTCTCTAATCTAAAATTGTATGATTGTAATAACAAATAGACTATAAAAATATTATTAAAATAGCATAATGTATTAGACAATATATTATTTATGTCTCCTTAATAAAATTTATTAAACCTTAAAATTCTCTATTCCCAATAATTAAGTGATATTTGATTGTACCTTATTATTCCTTTAATGACAAACTTTTTATAAGACTTTTAAATGAATATAGATTTTAGTTACTTATGAATCAACTAAATATTGTTACCACACCATAGTCTACATGTCATATAAGTTTGTTATGGAATTTACTTGTTATTTAGTGATTATTAGTGATTGAAGTTTACTTTATATTAGTGACTAGTGATTAATCATAATCTATATTCTATAATTTATAATTTATAATGTATTCTTTTACATGCATATTTTATATTTAATCATATTTTAAAACTACAATATTTAAACTTTATAATTATTTTATATATATGATGGAATTTATATTTACATAAATAGGATATATTTATTTTATAACTATATTTAACATCATATTTTTATTTAAAAATTCAATCCTTTAATAAAAATTATACATTTTTAATTATATTTATAGTAATTTTTAATTAAACAATTTTATTTTTAATAAATAAATAATTTTTTAATAAAACATGTAATTCGATAATTACTGTCTCCGAATATAATTGTTTAAGTTTTCTATTCAAAATAATTAACATATATATTTTTATTTTTATTTTTTTCAGAATTATATATCTTTTTCTAAAACTGTATTATTTATATTAAAAAATACGGATACACGCATAAAAACACAAATAAAAAAAATAAAAATAGTAAATACAAACTAACTACCCATTAAAATTAACTGTTTCAACTATGTCAAACTAAATTTACGTTCTTTTGTTCTCTTTCATATAAATTTATTATTTTTTCTTTATTTTTATTAAAATTATAAATTATATGTATTTATAATTATAAATAAAGATAATTTTTCTTTTTTTCTATCATTTTTTATATTTTTTATTTTATTTTTAATATATTTTAAAATAAAAATCTATAATTTATAATATTATATATTGTTCTTACTTTTAATGTTTATATTTTATATTTTTATTTTATCTTTAGTTATATTTTAAAGTAACATTAAATCTATATGATTCTTATCTTTGTGTAAATATTTAATATTTTAATTTTTTTTTAATTATATTTTAAAATAAAAATAAGATTTATTTAAATATTAAATATAGTTACAAACTTTTTAAAAAGTATAACCACTAATTTTTTTATATAATTATTATTTAATAAATTTGGAGACAAAGTGTCACTTTTTCACTAGTCATATACAAAATTAATAGAATAATTAGTCAAATATTATTAGTAAAATTAATATTATTCAAATGACCAACTTGTCAATATTATTTTTCTAATTTTGACTCATTTGAGTGGTGTGAAGAAAATTTTGGCACTAGCACTATCTAGCTATAAAACAATTATTTTTGTTTGTATCTTTACTAATTGTTGATCTAAGGTGAAATTAAAGCTTTTCTAGGTGTAATGGATCATAAAAGAGTTTAATTATTTTAATTATTTGACCATAGATTAAGATATTAGTGAAGAATGAGAATATTAGAGGATTTGGACTGTTCATAACACCAACTTCTGCTTTTACTTCTTAACAAAATATCTTGTTTACTATTTCACAAAAAGATACTGTTTTTTACAATAACTTTATACAAGTTTTTTATATATAAAAAAGGAAAATAAGAAGTGAAGAAAAAAATATGCAAACAAATTCTTGGGTATGCCCCATTGGCTACTTTAAATGATATATAGGTTGTGACATTAAATGTCCATTTATTCTATATTTATTTATTGTTATAACATTAATATTTTATAATTATTTCATCATTTATATTATGTAAAGGTTTAGGTTGTTGTTCAATTTCCTTGTTCTTTTTATTTTATTTATTTATTTTTATATTCTTATTGTCTTGTAGGTTCTTTCTTTGATTTTTTTTCCTTAATTTTTTTTTCTAAATTTATGATTCTATTCCCCATTTTTTCATAAGAGATTATACTAGTGAGAAGATAACAAAATATAGAAGAATTATGTGTAATCAGAATTGAATTGAATATGAGTAACTTGATTTTTGCTATAAGATCTTTTCACTCTGAAATTATTTTGAGTTTGTTGCAACTTTTAAGTTATGTTTTAATAATTTGTTATGTTATTAAAAATTTGATAAATTTAACACTTCTTGTTATTATTGCTTTGGATGTAAGTAAATGGTAAGAAAATTGTTATACTTTATAATTTAATTTTGTAACTTTAACTTTTTTGAGGTAGTTGTGTTGAATTTGATTCAGATTGTAATTTTATTTATTTATTTTGAACAATATTAGTTATAACATAAAATTTATATTTTATTAGTATATATATATATTACTAAATTATAGTATTTTGATTTGATATCTGGATATATCCTTGATTCTCACGTTTAAATATTAAGTCTTTAGTAATTACCTATATCTACAGAAAAATATGTTACGAAATAAAAATTTAACACATTTTTATTCTAAAAATTATTCTTAAAAAATATATAATGTTTTAAAATTATTTTAGATTTAAAACTAATTTAGAAAATATCAATTTTAAAATCGATATCAAACTGATTTATAAGTATCCTATTTTTGAAAATATAAATTTAGATTTAAAATCTAATCTAATAATCTAATCATTTAAATTTGGATTTACAAAAATCCAAACTATTTTCTTAGAAAGTGTGAATTTAGATTAAATTTCAATCCAGTTATTTAGATTTAGATTTTTAAAATTTCAATTTATATCACTTTCATTGTATATTCATATAATTCTTTTTAAAACACTTTAAATATGTAAATCTCTTTACGGAGTATATGAAATTGAGTTTTATATATATACACGATATCTTTGAAATTTTGGTATATATCTATAATATGAACATTTTTCGTATCAACTATGATTTATATATTTTTTTTTCATTTTATCTATTTATCTGAATTATTTAATTAGAATACAATGCCATTTGGTTATAATCTTTTATAAAGCAAAGTAATTTTTTCTAAATTATTTCTACCTTTTTTTAGTATGTCAAAACTCAATTGATGAATTAATAATAAAAAGGGGAAAAAGCTTAGATAATAAAATCTGCAAAATGATGATGGTTTAGACAATCAAATGCATGATTAAACTTAACAACAATTATAGGCACTACTAATAAAAAAGAAAATACATTTAAAAATTTTATCTTTACTCAATATAAAATATACATATGGAGAAAGTAATAAATTTATAAGATATATAATATAATAAAAAAGATAAAAAAGTAAATTTGAAATGAATCCATATGAAACGAATATGTATTAATCATAAAAAAAACCTAATAAGAAGATAGGAGATTTGGTGTTTGAATTGATTGTTTGATTAAAATAAGGTTGGGTGAGATTATAAGGTTTGAGCACTTGTTACCAACCTCGTACCATAAAGTGAATGAAGAATTGGTTGAATAAAGAATGAAAGAAAAAGAAAAATGAATGAATTAAGTAATTAAGAAGTGTGGCTTTGAGGTGTTTAGATTGGAGAGGGTGTGGTGAAAGTGAGAGAGAGAAGTCACATGCATTGTAACTTTGCACATAAGCAAATTGAATGGTGGGAAGAGAAGTGAGGAGCATAAACATCATTAGGGTTGCTAAGTGGGTCACCGACTTTGGACCATTTTTTATTTTTCTAATCTCCATGATGTGATGTGAAGTGCATCCATCACTTTTCTTCTTCTCTTTGGTTTTCTTAAAGCCACTTTTTCCTAATACCAAACATATCACCACAGTACCTTAGTTTGAGAAACTAAAATTATATTTAAATCTCTAATAAACTCCAAAAAATTATATCACCCAATATAACAAATGTTAAATAAACCACTCTTTATTTCATTATTAATATTACCAATCTTATCTAACTTGAATACTAAAAATAACATTTCATAGAATTAAAACACTAACAGTTCTTTTCATATACAAATAATAGGAACCACGAATAAAATTCTTCGACATTTCTGAGGTTTAAACACCTTTTTGTCACTCTAAATATATTTTCATAACATGTATTTATTTACAAGGTAAACAAAAGCAGATTATATTTACGTTGTCCCTTTTTCTTATACGTGGAATTGTCCTCGATTCTTAGTAATTCTAAAACAAATCTTCTAGTTTTGAAGAACAAAATTTTATGTTAATTAACTTTCGAAATATCGTCCATAAAAGGAAATAAGTTGTATTTAAACAAGTTATTGTGAAATCAATTTTAGTAAAATCTAAATCAAGCTATCCTGAAAACGGGATTGAAAACAGGAGAATTTCTTTTTGAAAAAAAATAGTATTTTTATTTTAAGTTTTCTTGCTGTGCATATACGATCCTAAATGATTTTCAAATAAGAATGATTGAAATTGTATGGTGAAGTGTGAATGATATTTTATGTTCAACCATCTCATCTTTAATACATCAAATGTCTTTAAATTATTTCTCCTTCTAAATGTCCCCACTTGGTCAACTACTCACCTTAAATCTTGATCAAAATCATTATCAAAATCACCTTCATCTCCGTAATTACATTTTCTATGTGTTCCACTAGTCTTAGTGGACAAGATTTCTAACAACAAACTTTTTTATTTGCTCCACTTACATCTTAGATATGTTTGGTGAAGATGAAAATAGAATCAAAAGGAAGAGAGAAATATAAGAAATAAGTAGTAAGAGATTTTTCTGATTAAAAAACAGAAAGTGAAATGATTTTATTTATTTATTTATTTATTTATTTATTAGTCTTATAATAGATTATGAAACATTATTCTTAATTTTCAATCGAATTTTTCTTAAAATTTCTCTTTTACATAATCCATTATGCAGTAAACAAGACACTTTCCGAGTCTTTTTTTTTTTACTTTAAGCAGAAACTGTTTGTCTCTTTTTCTCGTTTTATCATTTTCTGTGTTTCTCATCTCAACCAAACCCGTACACTCTTGCAGATACATTATTGCCTGAGTGAGTTCTTCAATTTTCACTACTAACAGTCCCATTTCATCACACAATCAACCTTTTTCAAACTACAATGGCAGAGGTATACATGTTTGAAGAATCTAAATCAAACTTGCAAAAATAGGGTTGACAATGACATTGGAGTTACCTACCAAATTCATTACTAAGAATATTGACAATAGACACGTTAATTGAAGTATATAAAAGCCCCAACCTAGTCACTAAAATTTACAAATGTGAATCATATTGGTCCTTGCTTCAAGATTGATATGGCTGATATTTGTAAATTTTGAAGAGTAATGTGAAAACTTTAAATTATTAGACCAATGTACCCCCACCTTGCCCTGCTCAAGGACAAATTCGGGTTTCATTATGGTGGAATTGTAACCATAGAACATGGAATGGAGCCGTTGCACACATGAGAAATGGGGATTATCACTACTACTGGACTGCATCTACTGCAGATACTGCTAGTGAAGGAGTGTGATTGTCACACCAGATGACACATCCATTACATAAGTGATGGAGCAAAAAAATCTCGAGAATTGAAAGATAAATACTTCATCCACCGACAACGGCAATAGTTATCAACATGCGCATACATGGATGAGAACTTCAAAGATAAAATATTTATTAAACTAGACAGATTGTTGAGAGTTGGTGTAGTTTGGTCAGTTGTATTCCTGAACAATATAAAACCTACAAATTCCGTTGGTGTAGACAAGAAGCTGCACACTGGCAACCCACCAAAAGCCTAAATTGACAAAGTACAAGTTTGTTTACTTCACAGATTGGATGGATGCTAAGAATAAGTTACAGCCACTTCCACCCAGCAAAGTGTACAGATGAAGCATGTATAACTGAGTTATAGTATACATTGCTAAACCTATCTCCAAGCAGTCAAGTCTACTCATCGATCAGGCTTTAACCCTCTTGCCTGATGTTGGGGTTTTACCTTTCTCGGCATCCTCTTCTCCATCCTCGTCATCTGCTTCATCGGCTAGTTTTGTCAGCTCTTCTTGAATCATGAGCTTTATAGATGCCTTTCTTGGAGCGAGATCCATATCATATTGCTTAGCTGAAAAATGAAAAGCAACTTTGTTAGGCACTTAATTTTAAGTTATGATCACATATTTTTCATTTTTATTTGTAAATACTAAATCAGGAAATCGTACAAGACTATATTAATCAAACTGTAGTTAAAATTATTTCGTTCAGGTTTGAGAATAATACAAGTCACTTGATAATACAAAAATCAGGATCAGATAGAGACAAATGATCTCTTGTTCTCAAAGGAACAAATGTACCACCATCTGATAGTTGCAATTAAGAAATGGTATAACTAGAATTATGCATTTTGGTAAGAAAAAGGGAAAAAAGGATCCATAGTGCATACCAAGTTGCTTCAGAATGTCAGTAAACGTGGCCTGCAAAAGAGGAAAAGGCATTTAGTTTTTTAGAAAAGAGGGAATATTCCATGGATACTATCTCTTGTATAGCCATCATAAGATTGACAGCAACAATGACAAAGTAGTTCATTCCAGAAACATCATAAATGACATTCAAAATTACATCTAGGAGTTCTATAAATTCCACTTGGAATATGAAGGACTTGTATAAATGAAAACAAAAATATTACAAGGTTTGATATGTAACAAATCTGCTTCCAGTGCTACATTCCAAACTGCGATTCATGTACTACGCATGTTTAATCATCCGTCTCACCGACTTGACAGATTATGTAAATGACTAAAGCATCAATTACTGGGTCATGCCGTACCATACATACATTAGTTAAAAGGTAAATAAATATGTTCAAGTAACATTGACAGAGAGAAGACCAAGATATCTTAACCTATGATTATTTGTCAAGCTTTCAAGAAGGATTTTGACCGTATCATTTAAGATAAATTATGATATAGAACAGGAAGCTTAAAAATAGTTTTTCAGTGCTTTATCTGTGTTACAAACAACAACAGTCTTTTCCCTCTGACCGGGGTCATGTATATAAACAAATTATTGACCTTTAAACCCTCTTAACCGTTTCACCTATCGTATGACCTCCTTGTATCACTAGCAATTGGGCAACTCTACATCTGATCTACTCTCTTTATTAGAGTTTGTACAAGTCTTCTTACCACATGCCAAACCACCTACTGCGAGCTTCTACCATTTTTTCTACAATAGGTGCTGCCACATTTTTTTCTCTCTACGAAATCACTCCTAATACTATCACATCTAGTATGTCCACACACATCCAGTGCAACATCTCATATCTACTACACAGCTTATCTTATACAAGATTGCAGTTCCACAGGTTTTAGCTATGTATTAAACATGAAAATTCGACTAGTTGCTGAGTTAAGTAAAGTTTATTTCAACATCTTACCGTATTGAAGTCCACTTCTTTAAGAATTTCACATATTGCATCACGTAACTGAGTATCACTGGGGCTCGACTTCTCTTTTTTCTTGCCCTTTCCTCTAGTAACCTTTTCTGCTTGAAACAACAGAAAGATGTTTTACAATGTATACAGGATGAAGTTCATTACATTATCAGTTTTTCAATTAAAAAAATCACCATTTAAACTAATGGAAATGGACAAATAAATGTGCTGACTAGCAATACTTGAATATTTGTTTTCAGCTAAAAATTATTTTTTACTACACCAAAGCTGGCCTCCAAATTATAACATTTTCAAATGAAATAATGATAACAGCAAAGGAGAACTCAAGATATCTACCAGTTTTCTCTTTGGAGGCAGACTTAGTAGGTGTTGTTGACCTCTTCTGCACTACTCTTTTCTCATTGGTCTTCTTCCTTGAGAAAACCTTTGGATTTGGACTTTCATTGCTATCATCATCAGTTTTCTGCTTTCCTACTTTCTCACTTTTCTTCTTCCTGGAAAAGACCTTTGGATTTGGACTTCCGTCACTATCATCCTCAGAATTTGAGATGTTGGATGACGGTTTCTTAGTTGCTCTTTTTGGAGGCGAGCGAGATTTATTGGCAACTGTAATTTTCTCGATTTTACTTTTCTTAGCAGATTCCTTCTTTGAAGATGACGTTTTAGAAGGCTTTCTCTTTTCTTTCATATCTTCAGATTCACTCCCAGAATCACTTTTCTCTTCACTTTCAGATTTCTCTGGTGTTTCATCCTCAGATTTGTCAGGAACGCCATTTTCATGGTCTTTCTCGTCTTCCTCCTGATTGTCATCATCTTTCTCGTCTTCCTCCGACTCATCTTCTGTGTCAGTTGTAATCTTTCTCCGCACTACTGAAGAATCTTCATTTTTCTTCAGAACCTGAAAAATACATGCCAAAAAGTTGTGCAAAAGCAATCCAAATTAACTAAGGTATTAGATTAACATGAAATGCTATATAATACACACGACTATTACCAAACTATACCAACAAACCAAATTATACCAATTAAAACAAACTAAAACTGCACATATCACTTATGTTGATACTATATTGTGAATAATAAGGGATTAGATTAACATGAAATGCTATATAATACATACCAAATTATACCAACAAACAATTAAGTACTAGTATAGTAGTGCCACCAGTTGTGTCAAAATCACAATTATTCTACTAGGATAGTATAATGATCCTAGAACATTCTAGCTTCTTCCATGCTTGTTTACACCTAGGATCACCAGGATTTCTTGTGAGACCATCAAACGAGTAAACTTATTCAATCTTCAAACCCACCCATGGACTGGGTTGATGAACCCAAAAACCAAGATTTTCTTCAGGGTTTTGCAACACTCCTAGTCTGGTATGCTCCGTCCTCTGGTCTGATCCAATCTCACTTGATCCACAACCATTGATGTCAGTACCTGAATCCCCAAATCCCAATTGTCTCAGCCTCTCCAAAAACACCCAATCTCCCTTTTCTCTCCACGATCTCATCAACGGTTCAGCCTCTCTGGATTTCTATGCCACTACAACTGTATTCACTTTGAGACACCACCTTCTGCCACAGAAAAAAAAAGAAAGAAAACCCTTGCCTCTTATCCTATCCGCTTTCAACTCCTATCACCAAGAAAAAGAAAAAACCTAGTCTTTTCTCACATCAACCACCACCTCCTAACCCAAAATTTTGCTGCTAGATGTTGTAGAACAGACGCATAACAGAGGCTGTCTAGCAACAGCAAAAATGGAAGTGCGACCATGAAGCACCCAAATTGCTGCAATATGTTTGGCTGAAGAGAAGGACTTGGGTCAAAATTTGGACCTGCTTCAGCAACTGGTTAAAAGTGCAAATTCCCATTACTTCGTGACTTTGTAAGCAGATAACAATGATCCCACACATTTCCAATCACTTTCAGGATTCATATCGCCAAGGTAGAAAATCATGGAATCATAAGATTTTACAATTCAATTTGCAATTTTGACTACATTGTGTGTTATATATATAGTTCACCATTTATATATATAGAAAAGATAATAACCACAAGAAAAATAGTAAAGGACGTCACAGATATTTTAGAAGTTGATCATCATCTGTGCACACACAGTTGTATTACGGTGTAGTTATCTCCGTGTGAGTGAAGGGAATACATGAGAGAAGTTACAAGTTGAGAGAAAATGGGGCTGTCCTGTTGGACAAAAATATGTTCCGTGATTTGATAAGTATTTAAATTGTCCTGTAATCTACGTTATTGTGGTGTCTAGTGGTCATTTTTAAATCAAACTAGGAACAAGTATTCTTAGTGTTTTACTTCCTCGACTATTTAGTGAATCAAACGCCACTTAGAGTCATGGAATAATAGGACAAAGAACAATTCCATGGTAGTAAAAATAGCAATGCAGAGAAAAAAACAAGCAAATGTGAGATAAACATGCTAGTCCAAAAGAATGTGCACTAATATTCATTCTACTGTGAGACTTGACATTGAAACACAAATTATAGTTCATTGCTTAAATTACATTTTGCATCCCTAAAGTTAAAGAAGCGAGATATTACCTTTGCAGAACGTCTTGAAGTTGTCCCAGATCTTGATGAACCCCGTTTTACAACTTGCTTCCGCTTTTTTCCCTTACTGGGCTGATAATAGTTAAATCATAAAATAGAATGAATGTTGTGACCAGAACATAGTTGCTTAGGTAAAAAGAAATTTCCTCAACATCATAGAAAAAGATTGAAACAAGAAAAAAATAATGAAAACCTTATCTTTTTCCGCAAGTAACACAGTAGTGGTTGCATGAGGGGCACCTAAAAAGTCTATCAGCGCAGTAATAATATCTTCCTGCATAAGTAAAAAATTATAAGCAATGGTGCTAGATCTGTGTTAAATGGCATTAGTAAAAAAGCATCACTAATGCCTTAACCAGCATACCTTCCTCGTTGTTGCCCTGGCAATTGTTAAGTCAAACAAATCACAGAATTCCAGTAACTTCTCTTTATTACACTTGTCAAGTTTTTCTTTTACTTTAATCATTTGCTTTTCCTGCAGTAACAATATTTGGACTTTAGAAGCTTTGGCAAGGACTTCAATCAGAAAACAAGAAATCAATAAAAGAAGTTACTATAAACAAAACTCTGATTCTAATTTATAAAGATCCATGTTGAGTACCAAGTTTTTATTATATAAAGGTAATAACTACCTCATTATCATGCCACACGAAACCAGAAAACCTTGATATATTACTCTTGATCTGAATTGCCTGCAAAGGAGTTAAAAAAATATTCAAATGAAAGCATAATAACATGGGTGACATTTGAGCACCAGGTAAGATTTGAGTGTTTAACTTTTTAACAATCTAGGCAAGAACTATTGCATATCCTCAAATATAGTGGTGGAATAATACAAAAACTATATAAAAAAAGTCATAAGAAGTGGAACAAATCCTGTAACCAATAACAATCAATAAAGTAAGGCATACCTTCCCTCTTCTTCCAAAGAGAATTGTGTGGAGCAATTTGAAGGTATCATCAGTCTTCCTTCTAGATAACTTAAAAGCCACTAGAGAAAAAAAAATGCAAGGGTCATAAAGTTATCAGCTGTTCAGAAGAAGCAGAAACTTGTATGCACACTAAATATAAGAAAAAAAAAAATATACCCCCATATATCAGCTCAACTTTATTTATATAATCCAGGAACCTTTTCCTATAACTAATAAATTATGGTCAATTTAATACTCCACTCTGTTCCCCAGGATCTTGAGTGCAAAAGATTCCAGAGATCAATTATAAAAGGACACCAAATAACATGGATAAACTTTAAATAGCTAATAATCTCATTTTCCATCAAGAGTGAAAGGAACGGGTTAGTATATTTCCAAGTTTGTGTCATTATTATTGTCATTGAAGGTAGAGTGAGAGGGAAAAGGAATATACATAGATAAATAATTTTCTGGCTTAGTAGGAAAAGAAGGAAGGGAAAAAGTAACTGTTTTATAAATGGACTGTAGTTACAAAACAATCAAATCAGTACATGCTAGTAGATTTTGCCAACAGTATAATCAAAGTAATGACTAACGTAGGAAGTCAGACCACCAACTCATGACAATATGCGGGGTGAGAGACTCAATATTTTGGGCGGAAAGATGCAGTTAAACATATATCATTGCCTCACATAATCATTGCTTGAAGGGACGCAATACAACTATCATTTCACAATCTTAAATTGACCATCTTTACAAATGGGACATTCTTGACTACAATTTGAAATGTATAGAAACAAAATATCCGTGGCTCATTTATTGCATGATATATGTCAAACTCAAATTGTACACTTTTATCTAGATTTTGTCAACCCAGGAAAAATGTGGGGAATGCTTGTGCAAGTACACTATGCATTACATTAACTTATGTTGGCTTGAGTATATGCAGAATGCAATTAAAAGACCACTATCGAAGAAGAATTCAGAAAGGAAAGCACTATACCATTTGGTATATCTTTTAAAGGTGTACCACGACCCTGCAATTTGAAAGAGAAGCTGTAAACAAATTAAGTTATAATAAATGCATAATTAACGGTAAATATTTCAAATGTGAAACTGATAACAATTACCTTTTCAATGTGAAATTCTTTGGTTGCATCTTTATCAATTGATGCTACCAATCTCTCAACTGATTTCCTTTCCCGCACAGGACGATCAATAGTAGGAGTTCTTGGCTCAATTTTCTTCAGTTCCTTTCTTTTATCTTTCACTTTCTCCCCATTGTTCTTCCCTCTTGCACGTTTTTTTGATACTTTCTCACCCTTACTATCATCTGTCTTCTCTTCTTTTGACTTATCAATATTATCCTTATCCTTGTCATCATCCTCCTCCATCATCACTTCAATTCTCTCCTTTTCATTGCTCTCCTCCTTCTCCTTAATGCCACCTTCTACTTCCATAGCCTCCACTTCTGGTTCATCAGCTTTCACTTTTTCATTTTCTTGTTTACCTTCCATTGTTTCCTTAACCCCAGGGTCTTCATCCATGTTATCATTCTCAGAAATATGATCAGCTTTCTTATCCTCCTCTATTTCTTTCAACTCATTTTTATCTTCTACTTTTTTCTCTTCATCAACTTCCTCATCCTCCTTGACTTCTTTCACATCATGCACTTCCTTCCCCTCCTTTACTTCTTCACCATCAACTTCCTTATCCTCTTTCACTTCTTCCACGTTCTCATCAGCTTTCTTAATCTCTTTTACTTTTTCCACCTCATCTTCCTTCTTATCCTCTTTTGCTTCTTCAACTCCATCTTTCTGATCCTCCTTAACCCCATCTTCTTTCTGATCCTCTTTTGCCTCTTCTACCCCATCTTCTTTGTGATCCTCTTTTGCTTCTTTCACCCCATCTACTTTCTGATCCTCTTTTGCTTCTTTCACCCCATCTTTCTGATCCTCTTTTGCTTCTTTCACCCCATCTTCTTTCTGATCCTTTATTTTTGTGTCCTCTTCTACCTTTTCTACACCATCAGTCTTATCATCATTTTCTTTGATTCCATTGTTCTCCAAGATTTTTCCTCCATCAGTTTCCAAGTCCTTTTTCTCAGTAATTTCATCCAAAGTTTTCTCCTGCAAGCTCTTTCCATTTGAATCGGACTTAGAAGCTTCAATCACTGGTTCTTCGTCACCCATACTGATCTTATTTACAGTAAATAACTAAATATACAAAATTATTATTTCCTAAGCACAAACTTCTTTACACTCTGATAAAATGCACAACTGAAGCCTACCTGGAGATTAAAAAAACATCATTAAGTATAGGTATGACAAACACAAACAGCAAAGTGCAAATAAAGAGGGAAAAGTAAACGATGAATACTAGCTACAATGCAAAGGAGTTTCAAGAAGGCAAATATTTAAAATTGATAGCATGCTGCAGGAGCACAGAGTTGGACCCAACAAGACAGCCATCAATGGGAGTTCTCATGGTCAGCTTGGTCGCAGGCTGCGAGCAATAGTAGTGCCATGCAATGTATTAAATCCAGGATAGTGGCACGTAACGGCCATCCCCAAAAACACTATAGCTGGATATTTTGAAATTGCATGCATATAATCTATATTATATAGTATGTACACATAAATTCTCAAAAATGATAAAAATTACACAAAATTAATGACATTCAATAAAATTTCACGAGTCTAAATAAATTCATTCAAAAAGAAAATACCGAATAATTCAAATACATGTTTCCAAGATAGGAATCATCAACTTCTAAATCCAAGACTTCTTTGTCATTTTCAGTACAATTCCCACAACTGAAATGGACCAGACTTCTTTTCACTTCTCCTGATGTTTTCAGTCTCTAGTACTGTTTCCTATACTACTTCAATTTGAATGCTTTCTCTAGACTAATATTATGACTTTTTATTGATAATTATGAGTATTTCATGTATATATCGTATTGATTATATATCTGTATGAAAATAAAATAAAATTACAGCCATCCCGCAATAACTATTTAGGGGGTTGGCCGCCACGCGCTGCTATCCAGCATTGATAACTACGATTGAACCACAGTGGAGCTAAATTATATCTCTCAGTCATGGGAACAACAATGAAGAAGTAATGAATACTTTTACCCCATCTCAATTACAACGAAAGCATGAAAATTAGCGCACAGAAACCCATAAAGCCAACAAAGGAATGCAGATGATAAACAAAAAGCCAACATAACAAAAACTCAACACAGTCCAGTAGAGGAGGAGTAGAAATTGATATGAATTACAAAAAACAGCAACACCTGAATATTAATTTTGTTGCATATTCAGAGAAAATCACATCACCCGGTAAAAGGGTAACCCTATTCATGAAATTTCAAAAGCAAAATTTTCACCAAGCACAGCAGAGAGCCACTGAGAAACTTCAAAATACCATTTTTTTTTCTTAATTGCACCCAGAGAGAACCCTTGATGCCAAGCACAGTCCAAATGATCAAATTGAAGTAAAGTCCAGAGAAAATTCTGTGTCTCAATTCAAAGCCCTAAAATTCCCTCACCCCCAATTCCTCCGCCCCATGTGACAATTGACTCCGGGGAATATAAAGATGCAAACTTTGAAACCTAAAACGTGGTGTGAGAAGGGAAATTGGAAGACAAGAAGCTTACAGATTCAAGGGTGGGAAGAGCTTCACTCAAACATTGCACGTCTTTCTCTCTCTTCCACTGACAGTAACTATGTAATGTGAGTGTTTGGGGTTGTTTTGGAAATTTGTAGTTCGGACTTCAAACCTGGATTTTAAATGCAGTTAAATTGTCATGTAATACACTGAAATTCGGATGCAACGGCTCAGATGGGGTTTTGGTGGGGTACGTGTGCAAGATCAACGGTTGTAGTTCGAAATTCCTTGTGCCATGCATGTCGTGTTGTGTTTCTTATATTATTACATGGATCATTGTATCTGAAAAAATTAATAATTATTAATTGTTACATGTTCCTTCATTTTATCTGAAATTATTAATTATTAATTGTTAGTACATGCTACTTCATTATATATGAAATTATTAATTATTATATCTTACTTCATTGGATATGAAATTATTAATTATAAGTGAGCAGATTTAATTATTTTCTCAGTAATTAATAAATTATTGAATGTGCTGTATGAGTACTATGCCTATGTACAATGCAAAAGTTTAAAATTAATGATATACCAAAACCAAAAGGTTTAAAAGTAGTGGATGGATTTGATGATAGTCGAAAACTTAATATTTTAGAAATATAAAATAAAATGAAAATATATTTAATTGTTTGGCTATAATTCGAATTTTTGGGTTTTGTGAATATTTTTAAATAATTATTTCTCTATAATTCACTACGCTAAATTGAAACTTTTGTTTCCATTTTATTCTTTTATCCCCCAATTTTGGTTTCTTTATTTTTCTGCGATTTTAATCCCTATATTTTGAAAATTTTATATTTTAGTTTAACTCTTAATTTTTCGTATATATATCCCTTAGTTTTTATACTTTAACTAATTAAAATATTTCTTGAATGAGGACATTATATTTAAGATTCCATTTGACAAAAAAAATATAAAATTCAGGACAAAATTGAAATTTATTTTTGAATTTATATTAAATAAATGTTTAAACATATTTAGATACCTTTAAATGAAAAAAATTGGCTTTTATTCTCCATAAAATTCATCTTTGTTTTTTTTTTTAAATAAAAGAATTATTTTTAGTTTTTATAAAATGAATAAAAAAATATTTAATTTTCTTCTCTTTAAAAGTTTGAAATTACTATTTTTGAAATAATTGTTATTTTCTTTTATTTTCATCTCTCGTATTTTATGTAAGGGTTTGTAGATTTTTTTATCATTCCTCACTTTAATGTCTACTTGATAAAAGAATTCACTTAATACTAATGATCTTTGATATTTTATTAAGATTAAAGCGTTAGGACATAAAACTCATCTCACATACTTAGAGTTTGATATGATAGACCTAAAACTTGTTCATGTTAAAGAAACAATTAAACTCTAAACCCTAAATTAAAGGGTAAAAGCTTCATTGCTTCAATAATTTTGCTACCTTTGACAATATGTTCTTAGGATTTACAATGAAAAAAAATTGTCTTCATAAACTTTAAAAAAATAAGAGTAATAATTGTGGAAATTTAGCATGGTTATTTTATGATTACATAAGAGTAATAAAATAATAATGTAATAAAAAGAGTTCCTTGTTGTTTTTTTATCATTATCTTGTAATAAATTAATGGGATTCTAATTTTATCAAATTAAAAGCTAATTAAACTTTGGTTTATATACTTTTTTATAATCTCAAAATGTTTACTGAAAGCTTCTTTCTTATTTTAATTTATTATAATTGATAAGTTGATTAAGGTAGATGTTAACACCTTAAAAATGACAATTAAAAAAATGTAGGTATATACATAAAAGTATATCTTAAAAAATAATAGTGAAAAGATAAAAATATGTTGTTAGTTGTAACAGTGTACCAGGGGCGACTCAAGACTTTAGGAGACCTAAAGCAAACTTAAAAAATGAAGCCTTTTTATTTACTAAAAAAAAATTATGTTAAAATATATTATAATTTTATTTAAAATTTATTTTTCGAGCTTTTTGCGATGCAAAATTATTTATTAAATTATCATAATTAATTTCATTTAACATTGCTTTTTCAATAGATAATAAGGCTAATCCGTTTAATCTTTGTTGAAACATTTTTTATCTTAAATAAGTTTTTATTATCTTTAGTTTTGAAAAACTCCTTTCAGCTGAGGCAATTAAAGCCTCAACTTTTCTCTTCTTCTGAAATTTTGAATAGCCCGATTTATATTTTCTAGTTGACATGTCTATATATTTTTATATAAAACAAAAAATTATAATATATAAAACACTACTAAAGATAAGTAAGTATATAAAATAGAATGAGTTAAAACAATAAAACCTGGTTCTAGTTGTCAAGAAAATAACTTGATCGTAGATTCGTAGTATCTTGAAGACTCAAGTCTCTTTCTCTTCTTTAGTAAGTGTTCAAATTTAATTTCCAAATTTCAACCTTTTTATAAACCTGCAGAGTTTATTTTGAGATTAATCATTAGTAACACAATTGAAAAGATCAATCACAATCACTATAACATGATAATATAAAATTTCTACCATTTATAAATCATTTAATATAAAATAAACCACACTTCTTTAACACACTACACACACATATAATATATATATATATATATATGTATTATCATCACATCAAATAATATTCTCATAAATTCAATTCAAACATGCAAGCTTAACCCTTAAGAACAGAGGAATAGAAAAAGAAAGGACATTGAGAGAGACAAAACTTACCTGAAGTTTATTGGGTAGAAATACTCTTCTCCCTCTCTAGATCACAGTTGTGGACTTTGATTTTGAAAAAGATGATTGAAGATTGCAAAGTTGGAAGAGAGAAATTTGAGCTTCTCTAAAATTAGGGTTGGAAATGAAAAGTCACAGTAAGAGAAAAGAAGAAGATAGAAATCAGTTGGTAAGATAAAAAAGTTCTGAGTCTTTTTTAGTTATTAGTATTAACTAACAAATATTTTTTTTTCTAAAGAAAATTATGATTTATTGAAAAGAGTGTTTATCTCATTAAATATTATTTTTAGTTCCAATAAAAATTAACAAAAAATCACAATATTTTAATTAAATTTTATTCTTAAACATAATTTTATAATTTAATAGGGTATATTAGTACTAAAAAAAAAATTTTGGGATCTTTTTTTTTTTTTGGATCTAAAGCTAGTGTTTTACTTGCTTGGCCCTTAAACCACCTCTGCAGTGTACAAAAAATTTCGTACTATTTTGTTATCAACTCACTTGTGATTTTATACCTAACGACAAAATTATAATTAAAGTTCAAACTTTAGAAGAAAATTTATTTTTATTAAAAAAATAAAATAATAACCATGAGATGAGATGTATTTGAAATTGAATAAATTTAAAAAAATATTTAAAAATCAATTAAAAAATTTGATGATTAATTTTAAATTAATATTTTTATTATTATTTGGATTTTTCTTTTGTAATTGAACAATTTTTTATTTAATTTATAGTTTGAAACTTAATTAGAATAAATTAAAATAAATTATTTAAATATTATTATATTATTTATTATTTTATTTATATATAATATATGTATATGTAAGAAGAAAATCTAATTGTTTAAGTAGTCAATGTTTATAAATAAATGATAAAGAAGAAGTAATAAAATACTATATGAATGAAGTAGAGGAAAATTTATTCTGCTAACATAAACATTACATTATTAATTTTAGAAAATAAAAATATTACTAAAAGAAAATAATACATAAAAATTGGTTTAGATGTTCATATTTTACCTTTTATGTAATTTTTTTATTAATACATACATTCAATCTTTAAGGTTTTGTATAACATCAAATAAGTTATTTATACATATTAATAACTTTATTTCTTTTTCTAATAGTAAATAAACTATAATAAAATATAAAGTTACAAGGTACTCATATGTGTCTTATAAAATATATTAATAAAATAGAAAGACAATCTAAAGCTAGTTACATACTTCTTGCATATTCAACTCCAAGCTTCACCAAGTGGATTTACAATTATATAAACTTGAATGAATGAGATATAAACTTCAATTAATGTTAAATGGATTTACAATTATGATATAAACTTCAATTAATATTAAATAGATTTACAATTATGTTAAATGAACTATATATAAAGATAATATATTAGATCAAGAACCATCAAAATGTACAATGTTAAGTAGAAAATATATTTTCTTTGCTATATATAGTTAGATATAGCCTACAAACTAATGCAAAACAAATAAATTGTGTTATCTTACTAAAGAATTGAATTAATGTAATACCATAATTTTATTTGTTTTCTCAAATCTTAAAGAAATATAATCTGAACTATTATCTTTTGAAAGACTCATATATAAGCCATCACAAATAAGAACACAACAACCTAACAACTAATATATAAACTCTGTTTAAAATCAAACATAGTTAAAATTTGTATTATTTTCTCTTTCAATGTTTTGTTAGAAATTGAGCTTAATGTTTACATCTCTCTATCTAATAAACTTTGGTTTATAATAACCTTTTCAATTAATATGGAAAAGTTGAAGAATACTTAAAACTTTTATTTACAAAAAAGTAAAATAAATACTTGAATATTTGACCAAAAATTATTGTAAAATATGATCTTAGTTAAAGTTAAAAGTTTTCAATAAATAAACATAATTTTAGTGATTGAGATTAACAAATATAAAAATAGTTTTTCGCACACTATTTTTTTCTTAGTCTGAAAAAGAGATTTTATATGTTAAAATAATATTTTTTGAAAAGAAAATAAATGTATAAATACAAGAAGTTTTTTAAACACACCATACAATTTTTCTTCTCATTTTGTATATCAAAACTTTATTCTTTTATATCTTTCGTAACTTTTTTCTCTCATTTTGTATATTAAAATTTTATTCTTTTATTTTTCATAACTTTTTTTTTTAATCTAGTAGATTAATTATATTTATAAAGATTAAATATATTTTTAGTCTTTCAATTATTTATTAAAATTATATTTTATTTTTAAAATAATTTTTTTATTTATTAAATAATGTAAAAAATTATTAATGAAAAATAAAAGTGTTCTAAAAAGAAAATAAAGAAATAAACTTTTTTAATAACAATTGTTTCATGCACTTGTTTACCCCAGCTTTTTATTACAGGGAAATAACAAAAATAATCTTTAAAAATTCTTATATTTTCTAAAAAATATTTATATTTGTTTTCAAAATTATAGATTAGGCATTTCAAACAAAATGATTATAGAATGAGAAAGTAAAAATAATTTTAAAATAAATTAATTAATATTTAACCACTCCGAGTTATTCATTTCGTTATAAATGTATCATTGAGGAGTGATATGTGTGAAAAGGTTTAAAATCTATTTCAAAATATTTTTCAAAAAGGATAAGAGTTTTTAAACATTAATATTCATAATATATATGAATATATCTATATCTTCTGCGTCATACAAATTAAAATATATAACATTTAAGATTACAAATCTTAAATAAGATTACAAATCTTAAATAAGATTACAAATTTTAAATGAGATCTTAAATTATAAAAATAAAAAACTATTTTATTTTAAATATATACATGTATGTGTATGTGTGAGACTCTAAAGAAATTACTGGAAATAAAAGTAAAAAAAAGTAATAATAAAATGACAAAGTAAAATTTATTAAAGTTAGACTGAAATCTCATAAAATAATTCTTACAAGACACTTCAACGAAGAAGACCTTCATAATTCTCTTCCTCTCCCTAATAGACTGATTAGAGCCACTGGATCATCATCACCACTCTTGCTCAGAATGCCTTGCAGCTACTGCTAATGAACAAGCCATCTTGCCACGCGAGATGCCACAACCATAAAAAAAAAGTTCCCAAGAGACCAAGATTAAAAGTATAAAGGGTCTATCTTGATAAAAAAAAATCATAAGAATTTCACAACAAAAACAATTTTCAAACTTACAAAAAACTTTATCAACCAACTGTGGTCCTAGTTATGATGAACAAGGTAAAATATTTATTAAACTAAGCAGATTCTTGGTCAGTAGTATTCATCAAGAGTACAAAACCCTACAAATTCTGTTGATGTATAAACAAGAAGGTGCACAGTGGGAGCACACCAAAAGCCTAAATTGACGAATACAAGTTTGTTCTCTTCAGATTGGGTGGATGGTCAGAATAAGTTACAGCCACTTTCACTCAACAAAATGTACAGATGAAGCATACATAACTGGGGTTATAGTATACATAGCTAAACCTATCACCAAGTAGTCCGGACCAATCAAGCTTCAACCTTTTGGCCTGTAGATACAGCTTCATCTTTCTCTTCATCCTCTTCTCCGTTCTCATCATCCGCTTCATCAGCTAGTTTTGTCAGCTCTTCCTGAATCATGATCTTTATAGATGCCTTTCTCGGGGCCAGATCCATATCAAATTGTTTAGCTGAAAAGTGAAAGCAATTTTCTTAGCCACTTAATTTTGAGTTATGATATAATGTTTTTTCATTTTCATAAATTGCCAAATTCCTACAAATTAGAAAAAACCAGAAACATATAGGTACAAAAGAAGAACTTGTTCTTAAAGGCCCAAAAGTAGCATTATCTTGTAGTCGCAATTGAGAAAAAGTATAACTATGGCTACGTGTTAAAGTAAAAAAAGGGTAAAAAGGATCAATACCAAGTTTCTTCAGAATGTCCGTAAATGTAGCCTGCAAAAAGAGGGGGGGAAAAGTCTTAAATTTAGAGAGAGAAAAATAGAGAATATTCAGCACAAGATACTAAAATACAACACTGACATTGTTTTGTTCAAGGCCATGTACACTATCTTTTTATAGCAATACATGGTCTGCAAAAATGACAGAGATATTCATTCTAGCAATAGCATCATAGCAGCAATATTCAATATTACATCTAAGAATCCTTCAAATTCCATTTTCAATACAAAGGACATGGAATGCTGCCATATTCCTTCCTGCCAGGCATTTACTGTATATTTTTAACCATCCATCTAGCTCACTAGACAGATTATGCCAACGAAAAGCATCAATTACTGGGTCACGCCAAATCATACATAAATTGGAGGAAAGGTAAATAAGTATCTTAATTGGTCTACTAGCATTGACAGGCAAGCTTCTACCGTTTTTTCTACATTAGGTGCTAACCCAACCTTTTCTCCACTACATTAATATGTCCACCAACATTCTCATCTCTACTACATTGAGTTTATTCTCTTACCAGCTTTGTCTGCCTGACATTCAATTTTATACAATATTGCAGTTCCACTAGCTTTAGCCATGCATAATACATAAAAATTTAGTAGCTGAGTTATGTGCAATTTATTCCAACATCTTACCGTATTGAAGTCAACTTCTTTAAGAATTTCACATATTGCATCATGCAACTGATTATCACTGGGGCTCAATTTCTCTTTCTTGCCTTTTCCTCTAGTTGCCTTTTCTGCTTGGTACAACAGAAAGATGTTTTACAATGCAAATGGGATGAATATGATTACACCAAAATCATTACCAGTTTTTCAATAAAAATCATTCATATTTTAAACTAATGAAAATGGAAAAACAAATGTGCTGACTAGAAATACCTGGCTATATGGTTATAGCTAAAAATTACTTTTTACTATAACACAACAGGCATTCAAATCAGAACATTTTTAAATGATATATCTACCAGTTTTCTCTTTGGAGGAAGGCTTAGAGGCTGTTGATGTCTTCTGCTTTCCTCCTTTCTCATTTTTCTTCTTCCTTGAAACCTTTGGACTTTCATCACTATCCTCATCAGACTTTGAGAGGTTGGATGATGATTTCTTTGGTATTCTTTTTGGGGGTGAGCGAGATTTATTGGCAACTGGAATTTTCTCAATTTTACTTTTCTTAGCAGATTCTTTCTTCGTCGATGATATTTTAGAAGGCTTTTTCTTTTCTTTCATATCTTCAGATTCACTCCCAGAATCACTTTTGTCTTCACTTTCAGATTTCTCTAATGTTTCATCCTCAGATTTGTCAGCAACACCATTTTCATTTTCTTCCTCATTTTCTTCATCTGACTCATCTTCTGTGTCAGTAGTACTCTTTCTTCTCACAACTATCGAATCTTCATTTTTCTTCCGACTCTGAAAAGACATGCCAAAAAGTTGAGCAAATAAAAAAGTAGTGAAAAGCTTCCAATATAAACAAACTAAAACCGCCCACATCACTTATGTTGACACTATATCCTGAAAAATATGGGATTAGATTAACATGAAATGCTATATAATACAAAGTACAGACACTAGATCTTACCAACAACAAAAAGTACCAGTGTAGTTACCACAAGCACATCCCAACACAAACTATTTTTTGGAGGGCTAAAATAGCACCAGAGATTTGAACCTAAGACTAATGTTGTCAAGATTGCAATTATACTAATAGGATACAATGATCTCAGAAAATCAGTGTTTACATTAGTCCGTGGAATTTGAGTAGAAGCCTCAGACCCACTAAAGGATAGGGTGGTACAACCCAAAAAAAAACTGTTTTTAGAGATGCCCCAATTATTTAGTGAATCAATTTTGTCAAGGAATGAGAACAAACAGTCATTCAATTGGACAAGAACAATTCCGTGGTAGCAGGAGTCCCATTGCAGAGTGCAAAACAAGCAAAAGGGAAATAAACATGTTAGTCCAAAGGAATGCAGCAATGATATTCATTCTACTGCAAGAATTGACTCTGCAACACAAATTATAGTTCATTGCTTGAATCACATTTCACATTCCTGCAGTTAAACGAGTGAGATATTTACCTTTGCAGAACGTCTTGTCCCAGATCTTGGTGAACCCCATTTTACAATAGGCTTGCGTTTTTTTCCTTTACTGGGCTGATGATAAATAAATCATAAATAGTGTGAATATCATGACCATAACATGGTTGCCTACGTAAAAATAAAATTACCACAATATAACAGTACAGAAATTGAAAAATAAAACAAAAAAAACCTTCTCTTTTTCTGAGAGTAACACAGTTGTGGTTGCATTAGGGGCAACTAAAAAGTCAATCAGCTTAGCAATAATATCTTCCTGCTTAAGTAGAAATTTATAAGCAATGATACAGCAGTGTCAAATGGTATTAGTAAAAAACATATCAATAAGGCCTAACAAACAAACCTTCCTCATTGTTGCCCTGTTAACTGTTACATCAAGCATATCACAGAATTCCAGTAACCTCTCCTTATTACACTTGTCAAGTTTTTCTTTTACTTTAATCATCTGCTTTTCCTGCGGTAACAATATTTGGACTTTAGAAGCTTTGACAGACAAAGAACTTCAAATAAAAAAGCATGAAATCAGTAAAAGAAGTTACCAGAAACAAAACCTATGATTATAATGTATGCTTCAGTTGCATGTAACAATTATTGAAAGGTAACAATTACCTCATTGTCATGCCACACAAAACCAGAAAACCTTGATATATTACTCTTGACCTGAATTGCCTGTAAAAGAGCAAAAACTGGAGTCATGTGAAAGCATAATAACATTAGTGTAACTTTTTTAACCCAGGTAAGTTTTGAATGTTTAACTTTCAACTATCAATGCAGCCACTATTCTGTATCCTGAACTATAGATGTGACATAATATAAAAACATAAAAAAATAGAGGTGGAGTAACAACTGTAACAAAAAGAACAGATAAATGAAGACATACCTTCCCTCTCCTTCCAAAGAGAATTGTATGGAGCAATTTCAAGGTGTCATCAGTCTTCCTTCTGGATAGCTTAAATGCCACTGGTGCAGAAAATGCAAGAGTGATAAATTTTTAAGCTGTTTTGAAGTAAGAGAAACATGCATGCACACTTCACAGCATAATGAATGAATATAAGAATAAGAATCAATAAACCCCCCATGTTTCAGGTCACCTTTCCTTGTATATTCATATAAAAAACCTTTTCCAACACTGCTAAATTATGGTTAATTATGGCCAATAGTAAAATGACATTAAATACAATGAATAAACTATAACAAGCTGAAATCTCATTTGCCATTAAGAGCGAAAGGATGGAGCTCAGATATTTCCAAGTTTATGTAATTATTATTGCCATTGAAGGTACAATAGGAGGGAAAAGGAATATACATACACAAATATTTTTCCCTTTTAATAGAAAAAAAAAGGCATGCAAATAGTAAATTTTCTATAAATGGATTAAAGTTCACAAGACAGTCAAATCAGTATAGGCTACTGGATTTTGCCAATAACAAAATTAAAGTAATTGCTCATGCTGTAAGTCAGGATCACCGACTCATGACAATCTGCAGCCCTCAATATTTAGGGTGGAAAAAGATGCAGTCAAACATATATCCTTGACTCGCATAATCATTGCATTGAAGGGAAACATTACAACTATAATTTCATAATCTTCAATTAACCATCTCTACAAATGGCACTTTATTTAACATAATCAGAAAAGTATAGAAATAATATATATCTGGCCAATTTCTTGCCTGGTAATATGTTAAGTTCAAATCGTAGACTTATATCAAGATTTTTTTCATAAACCCAGGAAAAATGTGGAACACTTACGTAAGTACATTATGCATGGTATTCATTTATGTTGGCTCGAGTATACAGAAGGGATTAGAAGGTCATTATTGAAGAAGAATTCAAAAAAGGAAAGCACCATACCATTTGGTATATCTTTTAAAGAAGTGCCACGACCCTGCAATTTGAAAGAGAAGCTGTAAACAAAATAAGTTAAATAAATGCATAACTAACGGTAAATATTTCATATGTGAAACTGAAAACAAATACCTTTTCAATGTGAAATTCTTTGGTTGCATCTTTCTCAATTGATGTTACCAACCTTTCAACTAACTTCCTTTCACGCACAGGGCGGTCAATAGTAGGCGTCCTTGGTTCTATTTTCTTCAGTTCCTTTCTTTTTTCTTTATCTTTCTCCCCATTGATCTTCTCTCTCACACGTTTTTTTGATCCTTTGTTACCCTTACTATCTTCTTCCTTCTCTTCTATTAACTTATCAATGTTATCCATTTCTTTGTCTTCATCATGCTCCTCTTCCATCGCCACTTCACTTTTCTCCTTTTCATTGCCCTCCTTCCCCTTAGTGCCACCCTCTACTTCCATAGCATCTACTTCTGGTTTCTCAGTTTCCGCTTCTCCATTTTCTTGTTTACCTTCCACTGTTTCCTTAACCCCAGTGTCTTCATCCAATTTATCATTCTTAGATACATGAACATCTTTCTCATCCTCCTCTACTTTTTTCAATTTATCACCTTTTTTATCTTCTACTATATTTCTCGCACCATCAACTTTCTTATCATCCTTAACTTCTTTCACACCATCGACTCTCCTATCCTCCATGACCTCTTTTACACCATCCACTTCCATACCATCCTTTACTCCTACACCATTAACTTCCTTATCCTCTTTTACTTCTTCCACCCCATCTTTCTCATCCTTGTTTACTTCACCCACAGCATCATCTTTCTTATCCTCTTTCAAGCCTTCCACTACATCTTCCACTATATCTTCTTTCTTATCCTCTTTTGCGTCTTCCACTCCATCTTTCTCGTCCTCTTTTGCGTATTCCACTCTTTCTTCTTTCTTATCCTCTTTTGCTCCCTCCACTCCATCTTCTGTCTCGTCATCTTTTGTTTCTTTCTTATCCTCTATTGCCTCTTCCACAGAATCAACTTTCTTGTCCTCATCTACCTTTTCCACATCATCATCTTCAATTGCGTTTACAATATTTTCTTTCAACTCTTTGATTCCATTGTTCTCCAAGACTTTCCCTTCATCAGTTTCCAAGTCCTTTTTCTCAGTACTTTTATCCAAAGTTTTCTCCTGAGAGCTCTTTCCATTTGAATCAGTCTCAGAAACTTCACTCAGTGGTTCTTTCTCACCCATACTGATCTTATTTACACTAAATATACAAAATTACTATTTCCTAAGCACACTATGCTCTACACTCTGTTAAATTGCACAACAGAAGCCTACCTGGAGATTAAAAAAATCATTTAGTACGAGTATGACAAAAAAGAGTAAAGCGTGAAAAAAAGAAGGAAAGATAAAGGACAAAAGGTAGCCTACAATGGAAGGACATTTCAATAATGCAAATATTTTAAAATCATATCTGAAGGTTATTGATAGCATGCTACAGTGGCACGATAGAGACAGAGAAGCGGTTGGCACCTACAAAGCAGTAATCGAGAACAGAATTTTCTGTTGTTACTTGTGTGTTTTTGTCTTGACCTACATTATGACTTCTTAAAGATAATTACCAATCTGGCTTGAATTTTGAGTATTTTTAGGGTATTGAATGTGCAATTATGTACATAGTTTTGATAATTTTTCCTTATTAAAAAAATAAAAATACCAACAATCCCATAATAGTGCTTTCAGAATTTGACTGCTTCGTGCTACTATCCAGCATTGGTAACAATGATTAAACCACAGTGGAGCCAAATTAAGTTTTTTCAATCGTAACAACACCAAGAATAACAGTAAAGAAAAAAATGAGTATATTTACCCAAAATAAATCAATTTCAATGGAAGCATGATGAAAATTAGCCCTCCTCACAAAACCAGCAAAGAATGCAATTGTTAATAAACAAAAGGTCAGCATGACAATACTCAACACTGTCCAGCAGTGGAGGAGTTAAAAGAAAGAGTAACATTTGAATATTCATTTCGAACCATTTGCAGAGAAAATAACACCACCCAATCAAAAGGGTAACCCTATTCACGCAATTCCAAAAACAAAATTCTCACCAGAGCATAGCAGAGCAAGGTGGCAAACTTCAAAACATCAATTTTGTTTCCTTGACTACACCCGTTGATAACCTAGAATGTCAAGCATAACCCAAAGAATCAAATCAAAGTAAAAGTCCCAACTTTGAGTACTTTTTTTTATTCAAAGCCCTAAAAATTCCTCACCCGATATCCCCCAGCCCATGTAAGAATTGACTCCAGAAAATACAAAAGATGCAAACTTTTCAACGTAAAACGGTGCTTATCAAGGGAAATTGGAAGAGAAGAAGCTTACAGATTCAGTTGGAAGAGAGGGAAAGAAAATAACAGAGCTTTTCCCTCACACTTTGCACATCTTTCTCCCTCTGCCTCTGCCACTGTCAGTAACAACTATGTCTGTAAGTGTAAGGTTATTTTGGAGAATTTGTACCTCGGACTTCAAATACGGATTTTAAATGCGGTTAAAAATTGCCACGTGAGATGCTGAAATTCGGATCCAACGGTTCCGATGAGGTTTCCGTGGTGTGTGCGCAAGATCAACGGTCGTAGTTTGAAGTTCCTTGTGTCCTGCATTATCTTGTTGTGATTCTTAAGTAGTTATTGTTGTATCTGAAATTATTAACGATAAACTTGTTAGATTTTTGCATTATTTTTCAGTGAGTTGAAATATTATGCTCGTAATGAATAATCGAATGTGCCGACACAAAAACACTGCTCCTCTATTAATCATGCAAAAGTTTAAAATTAGTGGATAAATTAGATGATAATTAAAAACCTAATGGTTTATAAACTTAAGGTGAAATGAAAAGATGTTTAGCTATTTGATCATTGCGAAATTGGTTACTGTGCATATTTTAAAATAGTTTTTTATACTTTAAATTATTTTAAATGTTTTAATCTGTAAAATCATAACAGTGGAAGTTTAATTTTCAATTGAACATTTTTATGAAATTAAACAATATAAAAAGGTATATATATTGTAATTTCCTTTTAGGTTAAAAGACAACATCATATTCTAATTTCATTTAAATATTACATTCTCTTAATAATAATTAACTTCCACTAATCACATATCAAATTGGTTAAAATACACTTTCGACTTAATACAACTAATCCAAAAATTTTAATTAAAAATGACTAATCACAAAATCTATTATTTAAGAAACTTTGTAATATCATAGATCATCCTAAAACATTTACTTCAATAGAGTATTTAATATCTCACCAAAATTCCAAAGTAAATGAAATAAGAATCCATTTTTAAGCTCTTCTCACCTTTATTCCAACTCTTAAAAAGGAAAAAAAATTAAAACTAAACTAAATTAGGAAAATTTTATCTTAAACTTAATCTAGTATAAATTAATCTATTTATTCAAGTTTAACATGCAAACCTTACAATTTATACATACATACGTAAAAAGAGAAATTATAGATTCAAAAGGAAAGAAAACTTTTATAAAACAAAATCTAACCGGTTCAATTTTTTCTAAAATTTATTATTTACTTTAGATTAGAAAAAAAATAAGAAAAGTAGCTTAAATTTTAAAAAAAAAACTACGAAATAGTTTTTTTTTTAAAAAGTAATTGAAATTAAAAATAAAATACTAAGTAATTAAACGTCTAATTTATATATTAAACCTAACTTAAAATTTTAAACTTTATTATTTCTAAAATTATTACTATTAAATATAAAATCTTGTTAACATGAAATGTCTGAATTTGGTTTACATGTTATTGCCTCTTTTCCTATTGATTTATATAACATAGTATTTCTTTTGTAAAAAATAAATGTTCCTTATATAGACATAAGATAATAAGAATAAATGTTTCTTATATAGACATAATAGTTTACATTACTTTCACAAATAACGTACCAAATTACAAATAACATATCAAATTAGTTAAAATACACTTTCAACCTTCTCAATATCATATACAACCAATCCAAAATTTTTAAATACAATTTTTAGACAAAATACTACTCACAAAATCCACTATTTAATAAATTTTGTAATATCATAAATCATCTTAAAACATTTACTTCAATACAATATTTAATATCTCACCAAAATTTCAAAGTAAATGAAATAAGAATCAATTTTTGGGCTCTCCTCACCTCTATTCTAATTCTAAAGAAAAAAAAAAGTAAAACTACACTAAGTTAGGAAAATTTTATTTCACTAAAAAAAAATCTAATTTATAAACAAAACACATTACTATAAATCTAAACTAGTATAGATCAATTTATTTACTTAAGCCTCACATGCAAACCTTACAACTTATAAATGCAAACATACATAAAAAAGACAATTATAGATTAAAAAAACTTATTTTAAAACAAAATATAATCCATTCAAATTATCCTAAAATCTATTATATTCTATATGATAACTTCTTTACTAGAGAAAACAAGAAAAGTAGTTTAATTTTTTTTAAAATAAAAAAATTATGAAATATTTTTTTTAAAAATACTTGAATTTTAAAAATAAATACTAAATAATTAGACTTCTAATTTATATATTAAACCCAACTTAAAATGTTAAACTTTATTATTTCAAAAATTATTACTACTAAATATAAAAACTTGTCTTACAATCATCATCATGAAATGTTTGAATTTCATTTATCTCTTGTACATGTGTTGTTGCCTATTTTCCTATTGATTTATATAAATGATATTTTCTTTGTAAAATGAAAAACAATGATACAATATGAGTCACACTCTGAAATTTTTGTATTTAAATATGTACCATCCAAAAATGATTGTTCAACTGTATTTCAAATTGTCTTTAGGTTTTGACTGCATTTTCGATTCTTGACAAATATATTTATTTTTTATATTTTTAAAATTATAAAAATTATGTTATTTTTCTCTTGTAAGATATAATTCTTTCTTGCGGATTTGCTAGATGGAATCTATGACGATCTATGTATTTATTTCAAAATTTATTAATCCAATTTTTTTTAATAAAACCAACAAAAAATTTAAAGCCAGTAGATTATCTAAAAGCCTTAAATATCTATAATAATAAGAGTATTTCTCAAACCATTGGAACGAAGTCAAAAGATTAAACGAGCTAAGACCAGTTTAATTGACCAAATAAAATACCACGTCAACTAAAATATCCAATTTTGATTATCAGTAAATTAAATTGTAAATATTTTCTAAATTTAATTTGATAAAAATGTTAACATTTTCAGATTATTTTACATTTGAGTCATTTATTTAATTATTTAGTTTTATTATCACTAGTAGAAAAGATGTTTTAGGTTGAGTTTTTGAATAAATATCGTTACATACAATTTCAACGTCGATGTAATCTTACTTCGAATAATATATTTGACGTAAAAATAATAATGTTCCAACAACTATAAAAAGTGATTATATAAACTAAATTAGATAACTAAACCACCTCATAGTTTAATTTGGAGCTCATGATGAGAGAAAAAAACAGAAGGAACACAAACACTAGCAAAACCATTGAATCAAAATGCCAAGTTTATTGGTGAAAACAAAATCTTCCTCAACATCAACAAGAAAAAGAGTTAAAAAACTAAGATCAATCACTAAGAACACATCCATCTTCAAAATATGACAATTCCTGCTTCAATCTGAAATCTGGATTATTGATGGATCCAATGGAAATATCAATCTCAATCAAGTTTTCATCCTCATTCATGTCATTAAATTCTGCTAAGAGCTCCATTAGGCCTTGCTGCTTGAAAGTGGAATCTGGCAACTTTGATAGCAATTTTTGCTTAGGATCTTCATTCAAGTCTGGAAAGTGACTGCTTGGAAGATTGATTTCAATCAGGCTATCCTCTTCCTCCTCATCCTCATAAGCATCATCAGAAGCCAATCTATCAGAAATATCCTCATTTTCATTGCCTCTGTGATTCATCTCAAAACTTTCCCCCAACGTTATTGAGCCAGCACTGCTTTCACTATCTGAAGGTAGTGAATAATCTGACAGCAAATCATCTTCTATCCCATGATGCTCTTGAACATTGGGCTCAAAAGTTCCATCCATGATAGAGAAGTTGCTGCTTTCACTATCTGATGGAAATGAATAGTCTGAATGTGCTTCAGATTCATGCTCATGATTCTCTGCAGTTTCACTTTGTTGGTTAACCTTACTATGAGTAACATCTAGCGAGGGGTGTAGCCCATCTTGGACTAGATTTTCATCTTTGCACCTTTTTTTCTTTGTCAGTGTGACAAGAAACATGGTGGATAATACAGCAATTGTTATTGTGAGAAAGAAAGGGAAGGATTTAGAAATTGAAAAGAAAAAATAAAATGTGACCAGAACAAGAACCATGGTGATAGGTGGGAAAGTGACTAAATTGAAACATAGCTTGGAACAGCTTTGATGCTTATATGATTTATCCATGATCATTGACACAGAATATACTCACTGCTTCAAGGCCAAAAAATATGCAAAAACTGATGAAAGAAGATCTATGGGAAAAAATGCAGGCAAAACCTCAAATTTTGTTCAATCTGAAGTTTTTTCTCTTAAACACTACAGATTGTGATATTGCAAGAAAAATTTTCACGAACTACAAAGGTATCTTTAGGGTGGGGATGCCAAAGGAAGCTTTTAGGAAGAAAAGTTGGCACACTTTCTACTCTTTCCTCTATGCTCAATTAGTAAATGGTTACCAAAATGTCAAAAAGGTAGCAAAGGAGGGAAAGTTTTACCTCATGAATGTGACAAAAAAGAAACTCATATCATAACTTCATCTCCAAACCAAATTGTTTCTAACACACCATACCTGAAATGGGTGAGATTTGGCAATGTCATTGTTGAAAGCTCAATTTGGTTACACTACTGACCAATCTTATCTGCAACTGCAACACCCAACTGTTACCACTATTATTTTCTGACCAGACCATAATTTGTTATCATTATTATCCTCTATTGATTCTCTTGGAGGTAGCAAAGCTGTTTGTTCAACACCAACATTTACAAAACTCAATGTCTTGAAGTTGCTGAATGCATGTGCCAAACATGTCTGATCCTCCACATGGGACTGTATCAGACTCTTCTAAACAAATCTCAGTGAGGCAAATCCATAGTGTACTGAGGATCTTGATTTTCTCTAAACCAAACAAACATAAACTATTTACAAAAATGTCATAATGCTAAAATTGGCAACAACAAATTTCTCAAAAAGAACACTTTTCCTTTCTGCTTTCCGAAGGCGTGCAAATTCGAACATTTTTCCTTGAATCAAGCACAAGTTGAGCACTTTTATGACTTTTATTTTTTCCGACAAGATGTCAACTAATACATAATAAATACCCTTAAAATCCAGCACAACCTTTTGTAATAATTAAGAACAGTCAACAACTTTGCTCACGCCATCTTTTTAGTATTGAAAGGTATTAAAAGAACAATTTTAAATCTTGCAACATTTCTTTACAAGTACTCTTGTGTGTTTAAAGAAAAAACTTAAAAATATATTTTTTTAGTAATTAGATGGAAAGAAACTCTAAAGTGATGATGACCCATATTCTATTGTCTGCAGCAAAAGAAACCCTGAGGGAAGTAATTAATTTCTTTGGTCCATTTCTGGTTCAGCATGTCATGCAGGTTTCGATGAAGGTCCATTCTGGAGGAGATAGATACCTTACTGATATTGTCTGGTAGTTTCCATTACCACTTCACCAGATGCCACTGCCACAAAACTCCATTATTTGTTGCTACAGAAAATGTAGACAAAAGGTCAATACCATAGATACAATATGCAGGAATGTAAATGCAACAAAAGAAATTAATAAGATGCTTTTGTCCCCTTTAATTTATAATCCACAAGTTTAGTTTCTACTTTTTTTCTTGATTTTTGACTTTAATTATGTTTTAAAATATTTTTAATTGCATTCTAATGTTCATATATATATATATATATATGTATATATATATATTTAGTAATTGAACACGTTGAGAGCATTCACAACTCACATCAACCATATTCATTTAAGATATCATTAACAGATTATTTAATTAAAATAAATTTAATAAATCTACGTAAAATTGAGAATTACACCAAAACTTTAAAAGAACATTAGATACTAGAGATATTAAAATTGTAATTTAACCTTTTTTATTTTAATTGAAAAATTCTATTGATAAAAAGATAAGTACAATTTAAGTAAATTTAAATATTACTATACTTCTACATATTTAATAGATTAATATCTCTTAAAAATTCAAAACAAATATAGCTTTTCTATATTATTATCTTTGATTTTTAAATATATATTTTTGGTAAACAAGAATTTAAGCAATTGTCAACTATAAGAGAAGAACTCATTCCTCAAGTCTTCAAGTTGACAAACAAATTCAGTTCAAATTGTAGTTATGAAATCTTCTTGCTCAAACTAGTGCTTAATTTATGAAGAACCTTCACACCTTGGATTAAGTGATTTACTATTCATTTTTGAATTTAGGGTTTGTGGTGTAAATTTGCAACGGTGAAAAGGAGATTATAGGAAGATTTTCCCCTTAAAAATGTAATTAAAAGGAGAAAAAGACATGTGGCATGAGATAATTGACCACTTTAGTCTTGTTTTTTTTTCTATGTAATCGATTTTTCAAGAAATTGTTAGTGCATATACATAAATTATATATTCGTACATTACATTGTTTAATATCCTTAATAATAAAATATATTATCTTTAATATTATACCTTAATAATAAAATAATTTAATATTTACTATCAAATTCATTCTTAAAAATATATTTTAATAACAAAATAGTCTCACAAAATTTATTAATTATTTTTCATGTATTATTAAATTCATTGCATGTATATTAATTTATTGGTACATTTTGTTTTATTATTTATATGTTAAAATTTAATTTACAAATATTAGTACGTGGCAAAAAAACTTGAATATTTTTTTAACTAATTATATATATATATATATTATATTCTATTTAAAAAATAAAATAATAAAATTATGATATTAATAAATTTGTGAATATAATATTTATATATTATTATATTTTAATATTAAATTATTTTATATAATATTTTTTTTACTTTTTATATATAGTAAAAATAAAAATATTAATTTAAATATATGGAGACATTAAATTTTTTAAATTCATTATCAAAAGATATTTAAATTTCTATACAATAGTTAGAATATGAATATAATGGTATAATATACAATAATAATAATAATATAAATATATATATATATATATATAAATATATTTTAATATTATGTATAATATGAAATGATTATTATTTCTAGAAATATAATTAAATTAACGATGATATTATATTAGAAAAGATGTTATCATTAGTAGATGTATTATTTTATTTTATTATTTTTGTAATTGTAATGTTTAATATTGTTATTCTCCGGTAAACGGAGATGTTCGATAAATTTAAAAAGATATTTTTTCTAATTTTTTATATATAATTAATGTATTTTAAAAATAAAACTTGATGTTTATATATATATATATATATTCCTTTTTTAGTAGTATAGTTAGTATTTTTCTCAAAATAATAACACGAAAAGTTAAAAAAAAGGAGATTTTAATATTATTTGCTCAACCCTTCACTTTAAATATTTAAATTAACCAAAGAAATCTTTAAATAAATATATTCACATTTTTTTCCTGTTTTTTCTTCTAATCAATAAAGCAAGCTATTGTTGTATATTACTTCCCAACTTGTTTATTAAGTAAGAACATGTTTCATTTACTTCAAGAAAAAACAGAATTAATGACGACCAAAATCCATTAGTAATAGTAATATATATTCATCACTAATCACATCTTTTTTCACCAAAAATTAATGGATTTAAAAAAAGAAGATGATTGGTAAATTTTATTGGTGGATAAATTAAAATCTGTCAATAATTACTGATGCATCATAACATCCATAAATTTCCATTAAATTTGAAAACAAATTTGTATACACATATATATATATATATATATATATATATATAGTAAAGTGAATATTTTCAACTTATATTTTAATAATTTTCAACTTGAATATACATATACAATTTGATGAAAACTTATATTATTTTTAATAATTTTAAATATTTTATTAAATTTATAAATATTATATAACTAAATATTTAATTACCAAAATAATAATAATAATAAAATTTATTAAAAAAATTAAAAAAAGAAATAAGATAAATTTATTTCTTATGTACGAAGAGATAAGAAAAAGTTGAAAATATTTTTATACATTCATTACAAATTAATTAAAAATAATATAAGTTAATATATTAATTTTCGAACCTTGGTGTTTTTAATTTATTAATACACAGAGGAAATAAATATAGATTACATTAGTTATGTGTTGTTGAAAAGCATAAAAGAGGGGTAAAAAGAAATTGACTTATTAATTGAATAAAAATAATATAAAAATTGAAAAAGAAGTGGAACCCATGCACACAGTGAATTAAACATAAAAGAGACAGAAGAAAATTGAAATGAAAAGTGAATTAACCATTTACAATTTTGGTTCAAAGTAACAAAATTTTCTTTAAAATCAGTTTTTGTTTTATCTTTTCTTTAAAGAAAAATTACATTTACTTAAATAAAATTTTAATCATAATTAATTCTATGACGACACCTTCTCTACACACTACACAAAAAGTCTTGGTCGTTTGGGCAAAGACGAAGCTGGTCAACTTCAGGACACACGCTGCGCTGATGATGAGAAAAAAAGGGTTCACTCGGTTTCTTATTTTATGGAGTCTTCTCCAGAATAAGTGCAAGAAAAAACAAGGCATAAATATAAATAGAGAAAAATATTAATATTTATAATAGATTATATAATATAATATAATATCAGAAAACAGAAATATAATCATAAATTCATTATCTATATATTTTACCAATATTATTATTATTATTATTATTATTATCTATCGATTGATTATAGATTTAATTATTTTAAGCAAAGTCATAAGTTTAAGTATTCAAAATGAAAAAAAAAAATAACAAATGCAACTTTCGTTTGTACGAATTCTTCTAGTAAACAACTGTCCTCTCGTGCAACTATCGCAAGTTGTTTCATTTTCTAATTCGCCATAAGCACGTCTGAAGAGAAAGCTATTTTTTGAGGACGAATTCAACTTTGATAAGTATGCAGTAGAAAAATCTGTTTGAGATCAAAACATTTCTTGAAAAACTTAAACTAATTTATCATCTAAACATTTTTTATATCATTCAGATGTTTTTTAAACTACGATATTTTCATAATTTTGATTATACAATTAACTACCATACAATTATATATTTATTATGATCATCTATATACAATAGTTTTATTATTAAAAAAGATGTGAAGTAATTGTTTTAAAAAAATTAGTGTCAAAATACCATTCTCTATATTTTTTCCCTAAATATATACGTTAATATTTATTTTTTTAAAATGGCAATATTATCTTTTAATACTACAATATTGAATTGAGATATTTAATTAAAATATAAATTAATTTATTCAATAGGATAGTTGTATAAAATAATTGGGTGGTCAAACGTCTCCAATATTTTTCTTTATGATAATTTTATTATATGTTTTTAAATCTACACCCTCTATTAATATAAATAACTCTAATTTTAAAAGTCTTTTGTGTGATGAACTTAAATATTACGATTTTTTTTCTATCCACAAATTTGATTTGGAAATTATAATTAAGAGAACAAGTCCATTTTTGCGAACGCGAACATTCTAAAGCTAGTTGAGGATTTTAATGTTTGAATTGACACATATACTAGATTTATTTTTTGGTCGAGGTTGTTTGTACTAAACCATCATCATCAACACCACGAACAAAACGTAGAATTTGCAATTTCAGAAGCCTTCTGTTATATATACACAGCCATGGTGTGTGAGAGAGATCAGAATATAAGAGAAAATTAAGAGGGGGAAGAAGAAGAAGAAGAGTAATGGCTGAAACTGCAGTGGCCCTTCTAGCTGAAACTTTGATCAAGTTACTGAGTTGTGAAGCAAAAATCTTAAGAGGGGTTCACAAAGATGTTGAACACATAAAGAATTACCTAAACCAAATCAAGCTTTTCATGAAGGATGCAGAGGAGAAGCTGCAGGTAGAGAATGTGAAAAATTGGGTGGATGAGTTGAGGAAAGTGGTGTTTCGCATGGAGGATGTGGTTGATCTCTATCTGCTAAAAGTGGCACAACGTGAACAAGGAGCAGTGGCTAAACTCAAAGGGAAGATCAAAAGTGTAAGACATCGTCATGAAATTGTATCTGAGATTGAAGATATTAAAGAAACCCTAGATCATCTCTTCACCACCATGAGAACAAATCTAGGACTCCAACCATTTCATGCAGAGAGTGTTCCTAATCATGCAACTCCAAGGTACTACTACCTCTGAACTCAACTTCTACATGTTTACTTCTATATTTTTCATTATAAATTTGTTAAATTTTCAACCATTTCTGTTTTCAATCACAAGTATTTTAATTTCTATTTTTCTTGACAAGATAGAATCTAAGGGGTAGAGATTTGCTGAAATTGTTAAAATTACCAGTCATCAAATTATAATGTACTTTAGTTTTTAATGCTTCCTTCACGATTTTGCTACAAAAATTTATTTCCGTGGAAGAGGAAAAAGGAGAAAATGATAATTTCATTTTTTCCAAAACAAAAATCTTACTTCATAATCCATTTTAATAATATAATAATAACATGTAGTAATTTAAGTTAAAAGAAAATATAATTAAAATATTAAAATTTTAAATGGTGAAATATATATTTTTAGATGTGAAAAAAATACTCACAATTAAATACCTATTTTGACATATGATAAGAGTGATAAAATCGTCAATCAATCAATAGTTTATATAAAACTAGAGTGTGACAAACTCAATTAAGTAATTAGATAGATTGAATTTTTTACTTATTTTAATAAAATAAATAATAATTTTAATTTTTTTATTTTAATATATATAATTTTAAAATATATTTAAATATTTTATTATGATTAATAATTATAACTTAATTTATATATTAATATAATTTAAAAAGTTAATTTTTTTAATTTAAAAAATACAACTATATTTTAGAATGAATCTATATAACTCTAATATTATATTAAAAAATAAACTTTAAGTCTGATTCAACTTCACAAAACTGATTAGTAAAATAAGGTATGTACTCACTTCTATATACTAAATTAACTTTATCTCTAATCTATATGAGATCTCCAATAATAACAAATTTAATCTCTAAATTTATATTTTATATTTCTTAAAATGGTAAAATTTTATTCAATGTTAGTTTTTATTATTATAATTTAGGAATTAAAATAACTATGACTTTTTTGGTAAAAAAAAATATCATTTAGTATGTGTAATTTTTGAGAACTAAACTAATTAGTGTTTATAATTTTAGAGGCTAACCTAATGTATTACTTCAGGTTAGGGGCTCATTTTGTGGAGGAATCTCAACTTGTTGGTACTCAACATAACATTCAAAATCTCACAACTTGGCTGGCAAAAAATAAGAGTCCAGTGATGGTGGTGGTAGGCTCAGCAGGGATAGGTAATATAAATTGTTTTTCTTCCAATTATTATCCCTCTAACTTATTATTTTTCTTTCATCAAATAATCCAAAAAATTTCTTATTCAACTATAAAAGCATTTGTCACTATAACACAAACATTTACTCATGTATTCTTCATATGCCTTTTCAAGCAACAATCACAATACTCTTCATAAATAAGATAAAACATATTAATATTAAGCTTCTTCAATTTTTCTTTGCACAAACAAGTTGGTCACAATAAGAATATCTGTACAATTAGTTTTAAGAAATTCATCTATTGAGATATATTTTTTCTGTTTTGATTTTAACTTATGCAAATGTTGTTACTTCAAGCCAAACATGAGAGATTATATATGTTTCAACCATACCAAAATAAGATTTATTTATTTTTATTCAATTTAATCTCTTTATTAATAAAATATAGAATCAAATATCTTAGTTTTTAAAAATACAACAATATGATCCTTTTATGTATAAAAAAATTATATGCTGCTAGTTTTATATTGTATTTTTTTATACATTTTCACTCTACATAAATTAAACTATTAATTAATATATTTGTCTGTTAACTATTTTAATGTTAAAAGTTTAGAAATGTAATTAAATTTTTATATTATATAGTGATAAAGTTAAATAAATAATAATAACAATATTTAATCCATGAAATGAAAGTTTGAAAATGATCAATATCATTACTTATCTTCATTATCTCAACTCCTATTGAGAATTCCTTTGTACTGGAAACGTTACTATTTTCCAGTAAAATTTGACAAACTTGTATAAGCTGCACAAAGATGTTCGAATGCCATTCAAAAAAAAAATATATATATATATATATATATTATAAATTTTATTTTATTAGTTAATTTTAGGAGGTTGAATAAAATTTAAAATATAATTTCAATTAAACGAAGCGGAATAACAGTAACTAGACATGTTAATAAAATTGGAATTCCTGAGCCAACCCAACTTAACTCAGATTCAAGTCGGGTTGGCTCAAAGGAATTTTTTTTATTGTGAGAGAAAACGAGTTCGACACATTTAACCCACAAATTAGGTGAGTCTAAGTTGGATTGTGGTAGGTTTATAAATTTTATCATTCTTAATATTTTGTTTTTATTTTCTTTAAAGATGGAGATAATGAAGATGTTAAAAAAAAAGAAGAGATTGTTTTAGATTTTTCAATTTATAACTCTAATTTTATTCATGAAAAATGAGAAATAAAAATTAAAATATTTTTGTATAATTTTTTTTACTTTAAAAAATAAAAATAAATATGGATTAGTGAACCAATCTAGTTAACTTACCAATCCGTGATAGGTTAAGCTAGGTTGTAAAATTTTAGTGCAACCATGGTGAGGGTCAGCTCATTTTGACATGTCTAACTATAAAGATCATAAAAGTCATTACTATTATTATACCCAATACATAAATGTAACTTACACTGACTGATAATAACTTTATGTAGTACAAAAAGAGAATCCCTACTAGTACGAGATTATATTACAATATACAAAATACATATGATTATATGTTTATATCCACTCCATCTTCTAGTTTATCTCTGGAATTCCGAAACACCCCTCTCACTTGTCAAGATATTTGCTCACGTGTAGCATAATACAATCATTGCAAGCCAAACAATCGACAAATATAGGGTAAACTAATAATTCAAAAATAACAACACACAACTAATGTTATCATGTAAAACACACCATCACGTTATTCTCATGCATGTTCAACACATTATATACATTCAATAACATAAAACCAAGACATCTTCCGAAAGATATGACTGTTATGTCAAAGACTAACACATTCAGATCACATTGTAGTGGACCACTTTGTCGCTATCCCTAATAAACTTGACTACCTTACCCATAGAGTAGGACTACTATCAACATTATCCTGATTTGCTCTACCTCACTATGACCTCAGAGTATGCCTCTAATATCCTCATTGGCTTCTCACCACCTGACATCTTAGTCTATATGATCGAGACTACTAGTGGAACCTCGAATCTCATTAAATCTGCTCTAGCATAGCTCATCACACTAAATGCAGTTGTACCTCCCCGATTACCAAACATCTCATCAACACACCTTAGTAGATTATAAGCACCAACAATTGGCTCTACTCTATGTTATATACAAACAGTAGATTATGGGTATCAAACCATGACTCTAGTTGGCCTCGATTTTATCTTGAAAAATGTTTCACTTGAGCAAAAATAGGGTCCAGACCAAACTGTTCTATGGAAGAAACCTCCATTTTTATCCCTCATGCAAATTTCCCATCCCATAGATCATCAATAAGCATCCAAATATCATATTAGACATCAAGAACAACACAAGAACAATGTTTTTAACACATTACAGTAATACCACAAATACATCCTAGTTATTGTTTTTGAATATTAACTTCCCTAACCTGGATTTTGTTTGTTCCTTGGATAGATAGAAATGTTGCAATCCCAAATCTTAACTCCTATGTATCTCAAAATTATGGACAACATATTTGTATAAATAGAACCCAATAAAAAATCATCAAGAAGCTAGAAAATTTTCTCAAAAAAACCTTTTAAAAATGCTAGTTTTAAACTTACCCATTCACAAAAGTGATCAGACAAATTTGATCCTTACTCCATCAATGTCCTTCCACTTCTTCCAGATCTAAAAACCATTAGAGTTTTAATATTCTAGACTTAGAGTTTAGAAAGAATAAAAATGAAAAGAGAAATTTTATGAAAATAAACTACCTAATTAGCTTTATAAAAATTTTTAGAAGTAAGCTGAAAGATAATTAACATATTATATATTATATATATATTGTTACATTAATTTTCCATAAAAAAAGTAAATTAGAGAGATTAACTATATTTTAAAAAAAAATTACAATATTTTTTATCATTTTTATTATGAAAATAGTTGCATTATTTTATTTTACATATTTTTACATATTGTTTCTCTTATAGTTTTTATTATAGAAATTTCTCTTTATTAATAAAATATTCAAATGTAATTTATTTTAATATTATTTTTTGTTTTTCATTCATTTTATTATTTTAAAAGTATATTGGAAAAGTTTTATTAACCTTTCTTTCACATTAACTTGATCATAAATAATAACCTTTGTGAATAAATTAAATTATCAATCATATAAAAGGTTTGAAATATATTAGAACTCTTCTCTCTTGGTGAAGGGTATTTATTGGGTCTAGTTATCAATGAGCCAAATTGATTAAAGTTAGGTTTATTTATGATTTGATTAGGTTTCTTTATGATTGGGTTAAACTTGACCTAACTCAATTTAATATAGTTTTATATGGATTGGATTATGCTTTTAATATGGGTGACCAAGACCTAATATGAAATTCACTCTTATATTTGTTTCATACACACTCACAATTACCATAACGATAAACAAACCTAAAACTCTCATGATGGCGTTGTGTCTTCTTTTTGGACTCTATCATTTGTCTTTGATATTCACCTTTGCTACATAACATCAGAAAAACAAACCTAAACACTCTAGTGGTGATGCGTCTTCTTCTTCATATCAACCCTATCATTCTCATCTCTATTGTTCGCCTCCGTCAAATCTCAACCCTAACATTAGACAAACAAAACTAAACATTGTTACAATGTATCTTCTTCTTCATATCAACCTTAACATTCTAGCTTTTGTTGTTCTCCTCTACCATTGAACTTCATTATTTTTCTTTGCCTTTCGCCTCTTCTCTAGAGTGTGCAAGAACTCTCCCTAAGTTTCTCATCACATTATTTTTAATTTATAATTTATACTATCATTGAAGTAAGAGTATCTCCTTCAAGTAATATTTTATATTTAATACTTCGAATAAACAACTATATCATCATATCATCCTAACTACAAGATTTCAAATTATTCAAATCAACATATAATGTATCATTTCAAGCATAATTATCATATGAATTAAATATCAATATTTATAATTAATACATATACATAATCATTTAAAATAATTTAGAATCACACAAGTTGATTAAACATGTATATGTAAATATAATACTTTCACTAGTGGATTATATTAAATTTGTAATTTCTCCTCATTTCTCTTTACTAGAAATCCACTAGGTAGATTCTAATCTATTAATGAATTTAACAAATTCATTAAGTGCATAGGAATTTGTTAAGAAAATTAAGCCTAAGAGCAAGGTTGGCTCTAAGATGAAATCAATTGAGAAAAACCACTGAAAAATAGGATTTTAATTACGATTTAAAACCCCTTTTAACGATGATTTTAGAATCTTTATTGTTTGAATTATCATTAAAACTTGAGATTTTCAATGAAAGTTTTGCATACAATCTTTGTTGTATGTGCTACATATTACGATGATGTTGAAGAGAATCATCATCATTTGTTCACATCACATTTAAATTTATGCATTATTGTGGAGATATATAACGAAAAAAATATAAGTTCTCTAAGTCAATTTCAATTTGTTTAACAAAACAATCAATACAAAAAATTCGAGTGTTATATTTTAAAATTATATATAATACAATATATTTTCACAAGGTAAACTAACTTTCAAAAAATTGACAACAAAAATGAAAAAAACACAAAAAAACTTATCAAAATGAAGATATTTCAATGAGGACAATGATGACAACAACACAAATTAAATATAAGCTTGTTGGAGAAGGTGCAACCAATGGAGTTTTTAAAAGGTTGCACAACTAACAGTGAAATAATAGATGGTAATACATCTACAATAATACAACTATAATGATAATGATACGAATCATGATGACAAATACAAAAACAAAAAACAATTAAAAAAGAGTGAGTGAAGAGGAGAGAGAAAAATAGAAAAAACACAATGATAAAATGTTCACTACAATTATATTTTTTTGAATACAAATACCATATAACAAAAATTATTTTTAATTTATCGTTATATGGCACATATGATGATGATTAAAAACAACCATCATTATATGGTAACTATTATTATATGTTTTAATGTTAATTAAAAAATGTCATGGATCAATTTCTTAGTAGAATCATCTTATAACTATTATTAAACAATATTTTTGCATTAATAAAAATCCCATCCGCCTAGACATATGAAAAACTTTCAATTCTACATAATTTCTTTCAAAGAACTGACACTTCCAAATAAAAACAAGTTGTTCTTTCTAAATAGTCTAACTTATAATAAATAACTCATATAAAACATCAATTACATATAATAATAAATATTTCTCAATTTAAACATCTCAAATTCTCTTTTCTCTTAATAATGCAAAATTCAATCTTGGTTCCTCAAATATGCTAATTAGTATAAAATCTTATCGTCAAGTTTCTAAATCCATCTCAAATATATTTTCAAAGATGTGTTATCATGGTCTAAACCAATTTTAATAATTCAATGCTCCTTATAACAAACCAATCCAATAATTTTTAATCTTTAATCTAAATTTATTCCCTATTCAAATAAATGGTTAAAATAACTCCAATTACTGAAAATTTATTTGAAGTAAATAGAACCCAAAATTAACTAAACTCCAAAAATTTAGTGAATATGATTATAAATAGAGTCTAATTATAAAGAATAAAGAAATTAGAAAAAGAATCAACTTACTCGAAATTGGAATCTAATAAGATAGAAATGTGTGAATCTTGCTACGATCCTGTTAATAACATGTATATATAGAGAATTGAAATAAAAAATTAAGAAAGTTGTTTGAAGAAAAATGTGGTAGAAAAAGAGAATTCCATGTAAAAAATTAAAAAAGAAAAAGTGAAGGATGAACAAAATGAAAAATAAAAGAAAAGGGCTTGGGCCATTGGGCCACAGAAACAGGTTAAAATGTAAATTTAGGAGAAGCAAACTGTATGCACGAGTGATTTGTTCTGATTCAGTAACTATTGTCATAACACAATTTAAAAATACATTCTTTAACTATTAATATAACTCATTCTTTGACAACTTAATGAAATACTTTTCTAAAAATTTATGACTGAAATGTGTACCATTATTTATTATAAATTCTTTATCTGTGAAACTTTTTAATTTTTTAAAAATATATTTACGTTATCCTTCTATTTATATTTTGATTAATATTTTAAAAAAATAGTAATGCTATTGATACTTTCTAAAATATTATGCGTACATATTAATATAATTAAAAAATTTAATTGTTTAATTAATTATATTATTTAATTTAAATTTATGTTGGAGAATTATGTTTACAATATTGTTTAATTACTTTATGTTAGAATGTTTCCTATGTTATTATATCTTTCCGACTTTTTAAAAAAGTAAAATGAATGTTTATTAGAATGAGATATCAAATTGAAAATAAATCTAAATAGAAATACTACTAATACACAAACCAATACATAAGTGAGGAAAAAAATTGTGTGCTAAAGTCTGACTTGTTGGTACTATGAAGTAATTTTCAATCCAGAAGATTTGTGTCATATTACATATAATCCCAGACAGCTTTCATGCACCTAATTGCGGCATCTGCATCCACACAAGCAGAATAATTTCTAGGCTACAAATAGCCTGAACCAAAATTATGCTGCACAAAACAGAGAGCATGTAAAGTGAACAACAGAAAGTATATAATGTTATGGTAAAACCTGCTGTTCTATATTAGAATTCATCGAGACAGAGGAAGAAAATCCAACTCTGATGGAATTAGTGCCATGCTCTTGAAGTTGACTCCTATAATTATCTTGACTTATCACCTTAATCATACTTTACACATATCTCGATAGCAGAAGATCGCAATACTTGAAATTTCGCAAAACCATTAGCTAAGAATATGAAAATCTCCAACCCTTCCAGTGGTCCTTGTTAAGAATGTTAATAAGATTGAAATGGTGGTATACAAAGTAAATCAGATTTTTAATAACATTTTTTATTTTCTGTGATATTTTTTTTGTTAAGGTAAAACCACAATCGTGAAGAATGTATATAACAAGCAAAAGCAGTTGAGCCAGCAGTTCGAGGTTTTTGTATGGATACCAATGTCTCAGTCTCAAGTTGATCATTCCTATCCGATAAGGCAGATTGCACAAAAAGTACTTATGGCAGACACTGGTGCATCAACTTCATTGAGGAGTGAACCAATCGAGGATCTTGTAGAAAAATTGAGAGAATACTTGAAAGATAAGAGGTGCCTCATTGTGTTTGATGATGTGAGGAAATTAACATGTTGGAACTCTATCCAACTTGCCGTACCTCTACATCGGGTTATTATCACTACACGAGATGCAAATCTTCCAAATCATATTGGAAGTGATACGTCTGTTTATAAGTTAGAACCTTTGTCTTTAGAAGATGCTTTGAAGCTCTTTCACCAGAAGGTTAACCAAGTCCCTGAATTGAGTCATTTGTCCATAGAATTTATGAAAAGGTGCAATGGGGTGCCACTGGCTATTGTGGCTATTTCTAGTCTCCTTTCCACTAAGAAATCTGCCATTGAATGGCAAAGGGTACTTGATAATCTTGGATCATTATTGCAGAGTAACCCTCATCTTGAAATGGTCCAACAAGTAATGTTGCAAAGTTACCAGGATCTTCCTTCTCACCTCAAACCATGCTTCTTATACTTTGGCCTTTTCCCTCAGGACTACTCCATTAGTTGCATGAGGCTTATTCGTTTATGGGTAGCAGAGGGTTTTGTAAAAGGAGATACCAAAAACACATCAATGGAGGGATTTGGAGACGAATACCTAGCTGAACTAATCCATAGAGGCTTGGTTCATGTTTCAAGAGTTGATTTTGATGGAAGACCTAGAAGTTGTCTTGTGTATAACCTCATGCATGAGGTCATAGCTGGGATTTGTGAAGAGCAAGTGTTTTGTCATGTCATGGAAGATACAAACACACCACTCAACTCCAACATGGATTTCATTCATAGACGCTTATCAATTGTAAAGAAGAATGATAATGCTACTATGGAAAGAGCCCAAAAATGGCAAAAAGTGAGGTCTTGTTTTGTTTTCGATGATGCTAAGAAGTGGCAAGTGAACAACCATTTTTTCTCCAGTTTTGAGTTTTTGATTCGATTAGACTTGTCTGATGCATGCCTATGTCTTGATGTTCTTCCTGAACAAGTTGGAAATCTATTGAACTTGAAATACATGAGTCTGAGGAACACCAACATCAAGTCTCTTCCAAAGTCCATTGACAACCTAGTGAATCTGCAGACTCTAGACCTAAAACAAACTAAAGTGCATGAAGTGGAGATCAAGAAGCTTGTCAGGTTACGCCATCTCCTAGCTTACTATGTCAATGATCAAGGTTCAGATTTGGACCGTTTAGAAGGAGTGAGGTTAAGTAAAGGAATTCAAAATCTAGAATCATTGCAGAAACTATCATATTTAGATGCAAGTGATGGTAGCATAATAAAGGGACTGAAAAAACTGACGAAGTTAAGGAAGTTGGGAATTATAAAGCTAGAAGAACAACATGGTGATGCACTATGCAAGGCTATAGAGGACATGATCAATCTATGTTCTCTAAGCATTGGGGCATTAGGAACACAAGGCATGCTTAAGTTACAATCTTTAAGGAATCCTCCATTGTCCCTTAAGCGCCTTTACCTAAATGGACGTTTAGAAACACTTCCAAATTGGATATCAAAACTTTCAAATCTTATCAGATTATACTTGAAGTGGTCTGATCTCAAGCAAGATCCATTACCTTACCTTAAAGACTTGCCAGAATTGTTGTACCTTGAGTTGTATGATACATACAAAGGTGATGAGTTGCGTTTCAGTAATGGATGGTTGAAACTGAAAGTTTTGTACTTGGGATTGTTGCCGAAGTTGAAGACCATAAAGATTGATAAGGGAGAAGTTCCATGTCTTGAAGTGTTGAAGATAGGCAGATGCCATGAAATGGTAACTGTTCCCAGAGATATACAGAACTTGAAGCGTCTCAAAAAGCTTTATCTTTATGATATGCACGAACAATTTATAAAAAGCTTGTTTGATAAGCAAAATGGAGACTATAGGATTATTAACAGAATACCTCTGGTGGAATACTCCAACTATGATCATTTTGCCACTTTTGATGATACTAATTCTTGAAGATAGATCTGGAGGTAAATGGTAAGTTCCCAAACACAATGTAATTGTTGTTATATGTTTTTATTGTTTGATTATTCACCATTTTATACTTTTCTGAATGGAACTGGAATATCAAACCAATTTCTACTATGCATGAGAATGTGTTATGTGTGAAATTCCTATCTCTATCTATATATGTTCCCCATTTATCTTAAATACTAGTTAAATAATATTTTTATAGAAAATAAAAATCAGAGTTTACTAATCATAATATTATTAAAAATTTAATAATAAAAATTACACATTTTTTACGTCAAATGTTAAAGAATAAATTATAATTATATAAATATTAAAACAAAGTATTAAATAAATATTTTATAATTATCAATTACACATAATTAAAATTTTTGGGCAATTACAATATATATTATTTTGTAGGACGAAGATTTAAATTAAGTTAGTAAATATTGAATGAGTTCAACTTTTAAAAAAATTATGTAGAAAAAAAAGTTTTTTAAATAAAATAAAATAAAAAAGAAAAGAAACATATTTTTTTTAGGTAATCTAGAAAACTAAAAGTTTACATACTTGAATACTAAAAAATATAATTAGAATATGACAAAATAAGCAAAAATAAAAATTATTAAAAAAAACATAAATGTGTATTTTAAAAACAATTTAATTTATGTTTCTTGAAAAATGTATTTGAAATTGTGAACATAATGAAAATAAATTATCTAATAAATTAAAAGTATATAATGATTTAAAAGGGGATGAAGACAAAAAAACTATGAAGATACACATCTTTGTCTTCATACCTGTTTTAAAAAGAAAAAAAATTGATGGACTCCTTATTAATCTCCGAATAACACTTTCATTTTGTTTTTTAATCTTTTTTACTCTCAATTATTTAAAAATGTCCAATAAAAAGAATGAATTATGTGAATATGATAGGTGTTAGATAGGGGTACATAGACCTTAGTGGTCTGTGTATCATCATCCTTTAAAAAATTGGACACTAATACATATACCTGTGCTATGTCAATTTTAAGTGGAAATTTCCTGTCAAAATCATAACGAATTTGGACAATACTTACTAGTTTATTTGTCATTCCTATTTCAATGTTTCATATTTAAGAATAATTACATGATCTTTCAATTTTGAACAATGGTAAGTTGACATCATAATTGAATTGTATTTGATGGTAAGATGAAAAAAACTATATGAATTGGTTCGCCTTATAAGTAACAATTAGAGGTATAAAAAAGCAAAAGAAATGGAGGAAAGAGTCCAAACTATACAAATAATTTTTAGAGAAATCTTGAGTAGACATGTGATAAATGTTCTTTATGTTTAAATTAAGCATAATATTCACTTATTTTTATTTTCTTTAAATATTTAAAAATAATTTTCAATAATTTTCTCTTTAATTTTTATAATTATAGGAAAAAAGAGGTTATCTATACTTTTTTATTGATACATATAACATTTTAAACCTCTTTTGGTAGGATTTAGTAAAAAAGAAAAGTTAAGAGAATAAAGAAACATGGAAGAAATAAAGCTAGCGAAGCCAACATGATGTCTTGCTTAATCAGATCGATTTCATACTCAGCCAGTCTTTTCCTTCGTCAGCCAAAACATGAACCAAAGAACAACATATTATGATCATCAAATCTTGTCCATTTAGCTCTACAGGGAGGGAGCATGAAAACATTACTTATAAACCTTGCTCAAGTTTTGGCTTAATGAGTTGCTTATGAAATACTTTCTCATTGACTCGAAAGCTCATATATCAACAAACGAAGGCATGAAAGGAAAACGAAAATAGTACGGAGCACAAAGCTAGAATGGTGTGGTACCTATCAATCCAAAACTCTCCGAAGGCTTCCAACCAAATGTTTCACCACTCATTTCTCACTACCAAGTCCCTATTAGAGGTACTAAGTGTGAATCTTGACAACCAATTTGATGAAATAAAATCTTAAGTAATTTGTGAAGAGTGCAAGTCTTTTATTTTAGAGTATTCTTATATTAAGGAAAAAAATTAAGTAGAAATCCTCTTATTTATTTATTTATTTTTTGAGTGATATCTAGGATCATTAAGTTTAAAAAAGTTGTTCTTACTGTTAAGAACACTTCCCTTAAATCCATTTAGAATGTAAAATATACCACCTCTTACAAGATACTTTAAAGGTAATGTGGTTATTATAAAAATGATAAAAAAAAGGGAAAATGTGGTTATTACTCATTTAGTTTCTCATCCTTTCTTATTATTATTGCCATTATTTAGATAATTTAAATTATATAGTTGATTTTAGCTATTATAATATTAAAAATATATATTTTACTATTTCAAAATTATACTTCACTACATTAATATTGATAAATAATAATTTATATATATATATATATATATATTGTATTACATTTGTATTTAGCATTTTTTTATACGTCTGGACTAAGTTATTTATTGGAATTGAATTGAAAAATAATTGAACTAATTGAAAATAACAAAAATAGTCTAAAATTCTATTTTATTTTAAAAACAATCTTAATTGATGAAACTCTAGTAAACACTTAACATTAATATATTTCACTAACTGTTTATTGAATTAAGAGAATTTATTTAATGAATTTTTTAAATAAAATTATTAATATAACAAATACTTTAAATGGACTCATAAAAAAGTACATATTACTTCTAATTTTAGTCTTATAAATAAATAAATAAAAGTTTGATTGTAATATTATAAAAATGGTTAATCAAAACTTAGCAACTTAAAATTTTGAATCAACTTCTCTCATAAATACTTTTAGAAAATAAAATAATTATTTAAAATATTTTTTTTTCCATAAGTTAAAATGAGTACATACACAAATTAAAAATAAAAGTTCAGATAAAATTATATGTTTATACAAAATTAACTTATATATAAACTAATTTTAACTTATATATAACCTTATTAATATTTTCCTTTCTGTTTGTCACTCAGAAATTCTTATGAAGAATTTTTTTTTTAAATATATTATTTTTTAATATAAATATTGCAAGATTGAGAATAAATACACTGTATAAAAATATATTATAATTGAAAGTAAAAAAAAAGACAAGTAAATTCATCTATAAACATGTTTAGTTGTGTTATTTGTATTTAGAAGTTACTTTAATTGATAATTTCACAAATCACTTATAATTTAATAAATTAGTTTGATTGCTTTCATTTACTACCAACTAACTTTTTAGTTACCAATTAATTTTCAACTAGTTTTTCAACTTTCAACTAGCTTTCCCCTTAATTTTTGTCCAACAGATTAACCTAATCAAAATTTGTTGTCTCATATGAATAGGTTAATTATTGTCCATAACCTAATATATGTTTCTATTCTGGTCAAGGGAATTGAAGGAGTGAATAGTAGTAGAGCATAAAATAATAGATTAAAAAGGAAATTACTTTAAAATATGTATTGATTTAGCAAAAAATTGAGCACAATTGAACTATGTAAATTTGACCAGAATATACATAAAACAATTGATTCTGAACAATTTAAATCAATATAGTTAAAAATTCATTAGTAAAAGGAATAATGTGAATTGTACATTAAGAAACACCTAATTAAGACGATATTAAAATGAAAGAAAATAAATAAAATATATCTAACATAGATTAATTATAGATAAAAAAAAATTAGATATACTAGTGCAAAAGTACTAAAATGACTACACCAATATTTTTGCAATAATAGTTTTAAAAACTATGTAGACTCACTTTAAATTATTGTCATTAAATAATAATAATATTCCCTCTTTGTAGTATAGATAAAAATAAATAGGGTTAAATATGTTTTTAGTCCTTTAATTATTTGTCACAATTGAGTTTTTTTTTTAAGATAAACTTCAGACTTATTTCGTCTTTATACTTTATAAACTCGTGTAAACGATTTTTTATGATGTGTCAAAATTTCTTTTTATCTTTTTATTTTCCTTCTTTATAGTTTTCTATTTCTTTATGTATCTCAAGTTTCTTTCACTCTTTTCCCTTCCATTTTCTTTCATTTTCCTTTTTTTAAAAGATGTTTTTATTTGTCCTAAAAAATCATTTACACATGTTATAAAATATAAGAACGAAATAGATCCAAAATTTTTCTAGAGATAAAATTCTCAATTTTCACAAATAATTCAGAAATTAAAACAATATTTAATCCCAAATAAATATAAATATTTTTCATTTTTTTAACTCAATGAATATAAATAAATAAGTATATATATATAAAAGTCTTGAGATAATTGGATTTAAAGAAGTACTTAATAAGTTTAAAATATATTTAAGATAAAGACAAAAATTGTAATCTTGTTAGAAATTATTTTTCTTGTTTGTAAAATTATTTATTTAATAATCACATCCAAACAATAATACAGTAAATATAAGAGTGAAGTAATGTAAGTATATCTGATAATACATTTATCCCATATTTTTCATATTATAACATATTTTATAAATAAGATTAAATTGTGTAGTAATTTTTTTTTGTATTTTTTCACAAAAGAACAACATAGTCAAATAGAATTTTAATTGTATATACTCATTATAAGGATCTTTTTGCAAATCTCATAAAAAAATCGATGTCAATTTAATAATATTCAATTTGAAAGATAAAAAAGATTTTTATTTAATATTTTTATACTAATTTATTTGATAATCAAAACTACATTAACTTCCTTTGATATTTTTATATTAGTTTATTTGTTAACCAAAACTTTCTTTATCAATTTGATTATTCAATTTGACTAATTACATTCAATAATTTTAATATACAATTCAATCAATTCAAAACATTTTTTCCATCTCTTAAAAGCACCAAATCATATCCTCCTTAATCTAAAATTTATAATATTATCAATAATTCAATATTTTAAGTTCTCTTACTTTGAAATAGTTTTTCTATCCTAGAAAAAACAACTCCAACTTCTAAAGCTTTAACTCAACAAAGAAAATCTTCAAATCTACAACCTATAAAATCAATACCATATTTGTTCATACTACCAAAAAAATTATTCCTTAATTGATTTAAATAAATGAAATATAAATATAAAACTCCCACATATTCAGAAAATGAGAGAAGAAATATAATCAACTATATGAGAACAAAAAAATTACTTAGATCAAAATTTTAATTAATCTATCTTAATCTACTTTCTTATTACCTACTCATAGTCTTGAATTTTATAAAGGACACTAGTAATTTATAAGTTAAAAAAGACAAACTTTTATAATAAAGGAAGAACAAATTCTTCTAAATTTATTTATAACTTTTTCTTAAAAGATATATTCATTTTCATTTAATTTAAAATCATATCTCTTAATATAAATAAATTAGTCTTAAAAAATAATTAGTAAAATAATGTTAAATAAAATAAAAAATATATTTTTAAATCATAACATTAATTTTCTTAATATTAATTAATATTTATTTATCAAGTAATTCCCAACTAACAATGCACCATTCACTCAATATTATATATGGACTATACAATTATTAGAAATATTATTACCATAATGATCATGGTTCAAAAAATTTCAAACATTAAGTAATTTATAAATGAACAGAGAAGCTCTTAATTTCATAACTAACCTTAATATAAACAGTTTAATTATTTTTTTCTCTTCCCATTTTCATATTTCCTATAATAAATAACTTACACTTTTTATTTTTTTATTTACTCATATTTTTTCTTTATATATTTTTTCTTAAAATTTAGTTTTTTTATTGCTAGTCTTATTTTGTTTCCTTTTTAAATTTTTCGCAGCATTTTCAGATACATATGTGAAAAAATGAGAAATAATTACATAATAAACTACATTTTTGTAAGAAATGAAAAACAAAGTAAATAATAAAATACATGTATGTAAGTAAACTAATTAGTGTTTTTACAGTAAAATTTCAAATAAGAACAAGAAGAGATATATAAGATTGAGTACTTCTAAATCCATCATCATTAATCAGGGATATTTATTTCTGATGTAACCTGTTTTTGAAATTATATCTGAATTTTTAATTCTATTTAAATAATTTTTATAATTTTATTTATAAAATTTTAGTAATACATGTAGATTATATTTATAAATTGTGATATAAATATTATATAATTTATAGTATCTATTTTCTATAATAAACTTAATAAATCTATTAACTTCTTTTATATATATAATATAATACATAATTCAAAATATAAATATTAAAATTAATTATTTTATAATTCAAAATATAAATATTAAAATTAATTATTTTATAATAAAATATAAATATTTTATATTAAAAATAATGTTTGTTTAAATAGTTTGGGTTCTTAACATCTCTATCATAAATCATCATTCAAATAAAATATTGATAATAACTGTTAAAATAAACAAAAGAAACAAATAGACAGAAGAGAAACGTTAATTAATTCAATTAATGCATTTAAGGAGTAAATTAATTCAATTAATGTATTTAAGGAGTTATAATTGTTGGATGCATTATTATCATTACAAATTACAAAATTCAAGAAAACGTATAACCGCACATCATTTCCACCCTAAGATACATATTATTCAATAAATTATACACTTATTTTAAATCACCAGTAAAAATCCATTATATACAAGTTAGTTATAAAAAACTTTAAATTAAAAATTTATAAAAAAATTATAATTTTACTCTTATAAATTACAGATAATATAAATAATACAGAAACTTTTAGTTATGTACCTAACTCTACTAATATAATTAACTAATATAAAATAATTTTAATCTATATAATTAATTTAGTGAAGAATTAGCCCAGATTAAGGAACTTGAAAATGAAAGTAACAAAAGGAAGACACAGAGTCCACTGCATATGCGAAACCCCATGAAAGGAAAGTCCATTATGGTAATTTCAACACAGTAGAAAACAATCGGCAGACACGACAGTGAAAAATGTCTGAAAGAGAATCTCTGCAAACATAACCACATTGTTTTTATATTTCTTTTTCTTCTAAAATACCATTTTGTTCCGGAACATGTACCTAGGTGATGACAGTTCAGAAAAAATAAAATTGATTTAATTTTTGAGTGTGTAAAAATTATCACTTATGTGTAAATTACGTTTGATAGTATAATTTAATAAAAAAATATTTTCTACAATCTAAAAAACCATAATTTAATATTAAGTTGTTCAGCTCTTGACCATTATTTATTAATGACATAATTATTATATTTTTCACACCTTTATGCACATCTACATAAAAAAAATTGTCTATTGTATTTAAATTATATTTACTAAGTAAAAAATATGATCAGAAATCATGTTTTTTAAAATATTATTGCAGTAATTATGATTTTTATAAATGAATAAATTTTATTTGCCTAGAATTATTGTATATAATTTTTAAGGAAATAATGAGTTTTTTTTACTAAAATGTTTATTTTATTATCATATTAAATAATTTAATATTACACTTTATTTTAAGTCATAAGCGTTATATTTTCATTCTAGTTTAAATATTTATTAAAAAATATAATAAAAATCATTTCTAAAAACTTTCTTTTCATAATATTTCTTATTTAAAAATAATTTATATACATATAAAATTTCAATCTATACTTTAATATATTTGAAAAAATTATAAATTTATAAAATATATAATGTGAAAAAATAGAAAAAAAAGTATTATATATATATATATATTAAATAAAAGTGTATATATATCATTATTTCTTTTTTAAAATAAGAGTTTTTTAATTTGAATTTGTTTAGAAAATGAATAAAAAAAAGTTGTTTTTTTACTTTATAATTTTCACCTTTTTCCTCTCTCTATATTATAACCTCTCTTCATCACTCACACACTCAGAAATCCATCGCTTTCAGAACCACCATCTCACTCTCTCCAGCTAACAATCACAGTACCACCCTTCCTTTTTCTTCTTCAATGGAAATCAAACAAGAACTGTTGAAGTTCAGGTACCAAATCGGAGGCCTACTCCTGGGGTGTCTGGCGATCTTCTCCTTCCTCTACCTGGCACCCAGGTTCCTCAACGTCTTGGCCTATTTCTGGCCTCTCTTTCTCTCCACCGCGCTCTTCCTCCTCCTTGTTCTCTTCTTCGCCAAAACCCAAACTTCCTCCAACTCCGACTCTTCCATTCCCAAACCCGCCGAGGAGCTTCTCCACTATGTCGCCGGCCACCACCCCGATCCCCCGCTGGACACTCACAAGTCCGATTAGAAGTCCCAATGAGAGAAAATGTCTGTCCTTGTAAGAATCAAACCACCAATTTATTTCCTTTTAATTAGAGTGCTTTCAAAATAATTTTCCTTTTTACAATGGCCACACACTTTCATATCTGTATTCTCTAATTGAATGATATTTTTAATCATCTTATCATATGATTTTGCCTATGTTTAATTTTTGTGGAAGAATCTGTGTTCATTAAAGATCATTTTTTTTTAAATTGAGTAAATTTACTCTATATATTAGTTTGTGATTCTGATTGAATGAAAAGATTATACACTCTTGGATGGTACAATTTTTGTTATCTTTTTTAACTTTTTTGTTGTTGTTGCCTACTTTTATTCTTTACAGTTGAATTGAATGTCTGTGTCTGTGGGTGCTGTAATTGTAATGTGATTTTTGTTTTGTTTTAGTTCATATGGGGAAATGATTTTTGAATTTTTTTTGAAAAAAATGACAAAAAATGTTATTTATTTAATGTTTATTAAATGGAAAAGATGCATTGGTAAGGTGTGTGGTTTGAAGAAGAATTTAATATTTGGTTGGAATACAGGAAATGGTTAAAAAAGTTGTCTTTTCTATTCTTTGCTTACAAAGAAATTAAAAGAAAAAAAATTAGGGAAAATGACTTTTAAAATTAAAAAAACCAATTTTCTTTTTTAATTGAGATTTCAAAATTTATCTCCTATATTTTTTATCCACAGAACCAAACATGTCCTAAATCATTCAAGGGTATTTGATTTTGGAATAATTTTTAATCTTGAATGTTATTCACATGATTCAATGTTTTTAAGATTTTTATTGAATGGGGTATCTTAGAATAGATTTGAGTTAAGGGAGATGGGAATGTTCTGGGGCTGCAGGGTGTGTGCCTGAGAGAGAAAAGAAATTCTCTAAAGTATGTTTGGCAATCAAAAGAATAATTGTTTATATAAAAAGTTTATTTTTCTTGAACTTGAAAGCACTGAGACTGAACTGTGTTCAATCTTCATAGGGTAATGCTTAGGTCACTGATGAGTCATCATTGGCAGGATCACCTGCATATATATATATGTGTGGCAGTGTCGGCAATACTTTGTCTATTCTCTCATAAACGCTAAATAGAATTTTTTTTATACATTATATTTTATAATATTAATTTTTCAATCTTTCCGTTGCATCAATTACTTTATCTTTATCAAACATCAATAATTCCAAAATCTTATGACTTTTATGCCTCTATTGGTGTTTGTTGCTGTGCTGGTTCAAAATTTAGTTTATTATTTAAATATATGCAGAGATGGAAAATAATTTAACCGTACTTGCCCCATGTGCCATCCATGTTGGCTGCACAGTGCTACTGTCATGTGCTTAGTACTCTATTTTTTTTTTAAGGCATCTTCATGAAAATTTGAATTTGAACGTTGAAGATATAAATTAATTACATGTAGTTTGTACTCTTGTCTTTGTAGGTGATTAATTGTGAAGAGAAGATGGTGATAGCATAGCATAGCATAGGCCAGAGTAGATCACAGATATCATATAACTGAGGATGCTGCTCAACTATAGATAAAGGGATTAAAAGACTAAATTAGTATATCACAGCCAGCACAGTTGTGTTGTGACTACTTTACCTTTCTTTGTAATGGCTATAAATGCTGCTCAACCATGAATAGTTAACAGTACATATTTTCTCTCTAATTCTCCTACCTGTAGGGTTGTTTTAACTTCAAATCTAATAAATTGGTAGGTTTAAATTTACTCAACTGAGCTATGCCATCTTCATTTTTGTGGTCCTTCCTTGTAATGGCTGTAAATGTTGCTCATGTTCAATCATGAGCAATTACATTCATTATGTTTAGATGGAAGGAAAGAAAATAGAGAAAGAAAGAGAAACTAGAGAAAAACTAACTTTTATAAATCAAGATTCATTTTTTTTTTCCAATTTTCCTTTGATTTCAAATTTTAGATTTTTCTCTTCACTTCATCTCCACCTTCCAAACCTTACCAGAAGTGTAGTGACTTCTGTAAACTAATTAAAGGTAAGTCTGAATTTACTCACTTTAGTTAAAATACCTTAGTTTTTTCAAGGTAGGAAAGTGGATGCTATAGCGACTAGCTAACAACTATGGCTTGTCTTTGTATATATCATAGATTATATTTTGTTTCCTCTTGTTCTTAGCTGAAAAGGGTTAGACAAAAATCATTATGCTCAAAGCTTTCTTTTTATATTGAAAACAATCTCCTTTGACCTCTAGTGTCTATCCATAAAGTTTATCGTTTGTTTAACTTATCACCACAATCAGGGTTGAGAACACTAAATACAAGCAAAGCAACAAAATTGGTAGCATTTGATTATCTCTGAGTACTGTACTTCAGCTTAATTCACATGCTTGAACTTTTTCTTTATTTTACTTAGAGCGACATGTTCTTTTACCTTTTAGGAACCGGAATCAGTGCTGTAATTCTTTTAAACACATTTTGAAAACTTAGATCTTGAATGTGTTTTTGAAGTCTGCTTTACTGGGATAAAATACAAGTCATCTGTTTTTCCTTCAACGGATTCAACCTGCAGAAAGCTTGAATGCAAGGAAAAGACTATTGCAGGAAATTCAGATCCATGCTTTATTTGCCAACGGTTGATAACTACTCAGGTTCAGGTTTAGTCTCCTTGAAAATATGAATGGAAAACTTTGATAAGTTGGAGTTGAGAATACACAAATTTTTTAATTGAAGATGCTGGAATTGTGATTGACTCGCATTCAGATTTATAAATAGATGGAAGAGGAACAAGTAAGATACGAAGTTAAACGATCGAGGATGCAATCTGAGCTGAAGTAATGGAAATGGAAACTGATTAGTAGAAGTCATATAATCAAATATTTATAGGAGTGACTTGATTAACTACTTATCATTAATGTTATCTTGCAGATCTAACATGGACATACTCCCTTTATACTCTTTGAATGCTCCAAACAGCATGGATAGAGAAACCATATTTGTGTTTGGAAATTGGAAATCCTATCAATAAATGCCTACCAAAATAGACTTCACAGTTCGTCAGAACTCTGGAATGCATTCATCATTGAAGTAAAATATGCAAACTACTATAACAACTTGATGTACATTTAATAATGGTTTGGTCTAATTAAGATAGTCTCAGCAAGTGTTAAATCAGAAATTGATGGTGTACCAGATTGATCAACGTCAAGCTCTTTAAACTCCTGCATGACATGTAAATTGTCTTTCAGCAGCTTATCAGCAATGACCCAAAACGATAATGAAGCCATATAATCACTTATAGCATAAAATGCCAAAAAGAAGACTTTGAAAAAATGTTCAACTAACCCACACTTCCATATCAAGATCTTCTGCCTTCAAATCTAAATTGGTTTCTTATGTGTAAAACTTATTTGATAATTACCTTCTGTCTGGATTCAGTGTTTTGGCCCATCAATCCAGAGGAAAAGCTGGGGCAAACAAATAGTACCTGCTAATGTCCAACACACCACAAATATTCTCCCTGCTTGAGTTGAGAAACTTCTATCACCATACTCAAAATTTCAGTAGGACCAACTTTTTGGCGTATGTGTATATCTTCAACTAGTTCCGGCTTCTCGACCAACCAATCTCCTATCTCCTGTTTAGTCAGGAGTAGTCCAACCAATCTCATTCTAGTGTTAGGATTCAGTTACAAGGTATGACATGAGTTCCTCGCTAAGAGTATAAGATTGTAGTGTAGGGTTTATATTATTAGGATCTCCGACTACAAGTTGTTTTAGCAGTGTGATTCTTCCAAGGTTTTTATCAATTGATATCATAGTCTTTTAACATATCTCTCAACTGCAAACGATGTGGTCACACCGACATTACAGTGTGGTTGGAACTAGTCAGAGGGTTAGTGCAGAGCTAGCCCGTTGGAGCATCAAGATTGCAGAGTGTGGTGAGATGTTAAGATTAGTATGATATTTTAGTTTGAGATTTAAAGTCTTTGAACTTCCAGCTATGATAACTAGCTTTTATGACGTGATTTTTTCCATAGTTCATTGTCACAATTGTTAAGCACATAGCATCAAGAAAACCATATATTTTCTTATGGTGCGTGACAAGATTACATCTCCCACGCCTAAATACACTTCAAGGTGCATGGCCACTACTCTAAAACATGGATTCTATTACCCAAATATGGACTCAAAACATGGAATTGATCCATTTTCATTTGCCTCGGGAGGAGCAGGATAAGAAAAAAGCACTTCTGGAACGGATTTTTTAACTTCATTTTAGCCCTTTGATATGCTATCCTGTGATCACTAATGCAATTGCTGTTTGCAGATAATTCTAGAAAGCAATTATCAGCAAAAAAGTATCAAAACATAATTGTTATGCTCTTCTTTAGGCATCAAAACACAGTTGATATACATATGAAGTTGCAGATGCACAGTTGTTATTCCACTTAATTTTTAATATCGAAATATAAACATAATATTTATATTTATAAAATTTTATTTCTGATATTAAAAAAAGGTCTAATATTATTTTAGTATCATGTTATATTTTCTAATATCATGAAATAGTATTATAATTTGAAAATTTTAAGAATAAAAACTAACTACAAACACAATCAAATAAATAATTATGATATCATTTTTAACTCAAAACTTTAATAACTTATTTATTTTTACTTAATCTAAGACTCCATAATTATATTTGTATATAACAATATTTAGTTAATTTAATTAATTTTTACATTTTTTATATTTTTTTAATATTTAAACTTCTTTTTCATTACTTGTCCTTGTAAAACACTTACATAATTCAGTTTGATAGTGCCATATGTATACATTTTATATTGTAACATTTCTGTAAAATGAAACGTTTGGATATTATAAAGATCTAAACTTTTTTTTTCCAAAAAACAAGAAAACAAAACTAATATAATATTTACATCAATGGACACCTTCAATCTTTTAAACATTTCGTTTTCTTTGTTAACCTTTTTTATGACAAAGTAATCATTATGGACAAACTTTCCATTTCTTTTTCTAAAGAAAGTGAATACCCTTCAAAAAGAAAAATGAAAGTGAAGATTATTGCAAGGTAAAGATAATGCAAATCTGGCTTTAAGCATTTGGTATTTTCTTCATCTTGGCCCTTGGTCTTTGATTTGTACACAATTTTCATGCAGAAAGCCGTTTCTATTTAATTAATATTTGAAGTGAACAAATTCGTTTGATAGTAAAAACATTAGAAACAAATGTCTTAATCCTTATTTCTTTTTATCACACTTAATAAAAATTATATTTTTGCATTCATGTAATGGTTTTTAAACTTTTAAATATATATATATATATATATTTAGGCTTAATATTTCTTAACTTTAAAAACCATAACTTTGTATAGAAAAAAAAAACTATGTTCAAGTGATTTTTTTTAAACTTTTAAAATCAAATTTATCTATACCAAAATGCATTCATTTGAACTTGTTTGGTTCAAAGTATTCGGACCAAAAACATCTTTTTTAGCAAAAAAAATGCCAACGGGTCCAATTGGTAAGAAGAAAAATGTTAACAATATTCTCTTTTAACAAAAAATCTTTCCCAAGTTGGAGGATTGGATTATTCCACTAAAAAAATACTAGAAATTCATAAAATTGAATTGAATACATTATGATAAAAAAATTAATTGAATACTGTGAAATCATTTTATAAAAAATCTTATTAATATTTTCATAGCATAATTCAAATTGTTGAATAATCGATATCATTATTTTGAAAATTAGTGATTATAATAAAAGTATTGAAAAATATAGTTGGATTCTTGTTTTTTTTAATTATAGTAATTTTGTTTAATTCTTATATATAATTTTTTCATTAATTGTAATGAGATTTTCGCCAAAGTAGTAAGCAATATTAAATTAAAATTAAAATTTGTAATATTAATTATTACAATTAAATTAAAAAAATTAGTAAATTCAATCAATTATTAATTATTAATTTATATATTAATATTAGTTAATAGTAATTAATAATTATTAGTTAATTCTTATTAATTATTATTACAATTAAATTAAAAATTAATAAATCTAAATAATTATTAATTATCTATATATATATATATTAAAATATTAATATTAATTAATAGTAATTAATAATATTTTAATTTCAGTTTATTGTTAAGGAAATAAAAGAAAATTTCGTAATATTTTAGTGAAATTTAATTATTAATTTCGTAATGAAAGAATGCATTGTCAGTGATGGTGGCGCGAAAGGTGAATTTTAAAGAAGCATAGAGAAGAGAAGAAAAAAATGAAGGAGGAAATAACAATCATTAGGATTAGAAGGAGAAAGTAAAAATTATAGTTATTTTATTCTAGATAAATAGATAGAAAATTAAAAAAAATGTAAAAACAATATACCATGGTTAAAATTATATGAAATAATAACTTAGATAATATTTATAAATAAGAAATTCACTATTTGAAGATGTAATATATAAAAAATTATTGTTCACAATATTCTAAATAAAAAAAATTATGCGATTATTTTATTCATAAAATTATAAATATCTAAACTTTATTTAATATTTTGCATTTTTAAAACTAAGTTAAGTCTAGTTTAGGAGTGGCTTAAGGGCCAAACAAGTAAAGCACTCGCTTTAGGCTTCCAAAAAAAAAAGGCCCCAAAAAATTTTTTTTAGTACTAATATACCCTATTAAATTAATTATAAAATTATGTTTAAGAATAAAATTTAATTAAAAATATTGTGATTTTTTGTTAATTTTTATTGGAACTAAAAATAATATTTAATGAGATAAACACTCTTTTCAATAAATCATAATTTTCTTTAGAAAAAAGAGATTTGTTAGTTAATACTAATAACTAAAAAAGATTCAGAACCTTTTTATCTCTATTATCTTACCAACTGGTTTCTATCTTTTTCTTTTCTCTTCCTGTGACTTTTCATTTCCAACCCTAACTTTAGAGAAGCTCTAATTTCTTTCTTCCAAATTTGCAATCTTCAATCATCTTTTTCAAAATCAAAGTCCACAACTGTGATAGAGAGGGAGAAAAGTATTTCTACCCAATAAACTTCAATTTTAGGTAAGTTTTGTCTCTCTCAATGTCCTTTCTTTTTCTATTCCTCTGTTCTTAAGGATTAAGCTTGCATGTATGAATTGAATTTATGAGAATATTATTTGATGTGATGATAATATATATATATATATTATATGTGTGTGTAGTGTGTTAAAGAACTGTGGTTTATTTTATATTAAATAGTTTATAAATAGTAGAAATTTTATATTATCATGTTACAGTGACCGTGATTGATTTTTTCAATTGTGTTACTAATGATTAATCTCAAAATAAACTGTGCAGGTTTATGAAAAGGTTGAAATTTGGAAATTAAATTTGAACACTTACTAAAGAAGAGAAAGAGACTTGAGTCTTCAAAATACTACGAATCTACTATCAAGTTATTTTCTTGACAACTAGAACCAGATTTTATTGTTTTAACTCATTCTATTTTATATACTTACTTATCTTTAGTAGTGTTTTATACTCCCTCCGTTTCAAATTATAAGGCGTACTTGACAAATTCTCACATACCAATAAAAGCATTTAATTTGTTCAGTTTTTTATAAATCTTCCATCTCTACCCTTATTAATTACTATTAATTAAATTAATTGAAATTGAATCAGAAGTTTTATAAAATGAATTAATTTTTTAATAAAAGAGTACATTAATTGAGATTGAAATTTCAAAGGTTTTGAATTTATCTCAGAATTATTTTTAAATAATTTAAAATCAGAACTACTAATTTTTTTAATTAAATATTTTAATTAAAATTTTTAATTCACACCAATCTGCAAATGATTATACTAAAATTTCAATCAAAATCTTTAGTTCCCACCAAATTGTAAATGACTATGCTCAAAATTTATTTTAAAATTTCATTCAAAATAAAAAGAATTTGATTACTTACCTTGAAAGATATGAATTTCACTCAAATTTGATTACTCAAAATAAAAATCTCACTCAGAATAAATTTAGATATGATATTTGATTACTTACCTTAAAAGATAAACAGTCTATTGAATGAATGAACAGAGATAAACAAAGATGAACGTGAAAAATTAAAAATTAAATTAGTGCTCGTGAAGATGAAGATGATATCAGTAAATGATAATGAAATATGAAGAGTCAGACTAATAAAATATAATTAATTCTTAGTTCTTGATTTTAATTTCTCTTTCTACTATTTAATATTAACACAGATACTCATGTATTTAATAGGGGTATATAAGGAAAAAAAAGAAAAAAAAGTTATTGAAATTCTAAAACGCCTTATATTTTGAAACAACTTTTCTCTCCAAAGTACGCCTTATAATTTGAAAAGGAGGGAGTATATTATAATTTTTTGTTTCATATAAAAATATATAGACATGTCAACTAGAAAATATGAATCGGACTATTCAAAATTCCAGAAAAAGAGAAAAGTTGAGACTTGAATTGCCTCAGCTGAAAGGAGTTTTTCAAAACTAAAGATAATAAAAACTTATTTAAGATAAAAAATGTCTCAACAAAGATTAAACGGATTAGCCTTATTATCTATTGAAAAAGAAATGTTAAATGAAATTAATTATGATAATTTAATAAATAATTTTGTATCACAAAAAGCTCGAAAAATAAATTTTAAATAAAATTATAATATATTTTAGCATAAATTGTTTTTAATAAATAAAAAGGTCTCAATTTTTAAGTTTGCTTTAGGTCTCCTAAAGTCTTGAGCCGCCCCTGGCCTAGTTAACAGCAAAGACTAAGAAAATAAAAATACTAACAATTTGATATATTATCTTTTTATTTCAACATTGAAATTATGAATCACGTCATATATGATAAGATTGGGTAAGTACATACATAATATATTATAATAAAAAAAATTAAAAATATATTAATAATATAAACAAATAATAATTTATCATTTATTATTTAATATTTAATATTTATTTTAATTAGTAATTAAAAGAAAATTTATCTGAAAACAATGTTATTATAATATAAAACAATCAATTTTAAATTTAGTTATTATGTAAATTTATTCTCATTAAATATAATTAGAAGTATTTAATTTTATTATATCCAATAAATATTGTAGATCTGACTTTTAGAAATGAAATTAAGAAAACATCCATCATAATGAATAACAATTGATTATTTTTTTCATTAAAAAATAATGTTAATATAATCAATAAATTATTATTTTTACTTTAATTAGTTATTTCAAAGTTTACCACTCTCAATAAATATTTTTAAACAAATATACGAATTTGTCTATGGAGAAATAATTCTTCTAATTTTTTTTTTCAATTTCACGATTTAATTACGTGGTGTGCTATTAATTTTAGTTAAAATTAAAAAAATTATAATAATTTATTTATCTTTACATGTAAAAATATTAAAATAATTATTAGAATAAGTTTAAGTTTATTTCACATATAAAAATATATAAATAGAATCACTAATATAAAATTGTAATATCAATTCAATAATTAAAATAAGTTTTTCTTTTATATAGATATATTAGAAATATGATTTATTATTATTATTATTATTATAATTAATACATATTAGTGTTTATTGTTGGATTTTAATAGTAAAAAGAAATAATATTTCCTTCAATAGCTTAGAAAGTCTAATTTTGATGATGTTGGATGAAATTTGGTGTTATAAATTTCATTTCAACCCGAACCCTAAATTTTAAATATAATCATATATATATATAGATTTAAAATAAATATTTTATAAGATATCATGTTATTTTAAAAGTTTTTTAATTTTATTTAATCGATCACTCGTTTTGATAATTGATTAATATATTTTTTAAAAAATTTTAAAATTAATAATTTAAAATATGAACATGAGTTTTCATGTATTTTTGGTTTAATTGATTAAATGTTGAAATAATTCATATTAAAAAAATTAAAAACATAATATGTGTTTCTTAATAAATTTATTTTATCATTATGATCCAATTTTTTAAAACTTTTATCATTATTTTAAGAGTATAATTTTAAATATTCTCTCACACCTTTTAAATATTGATTTAGGGGAGCAAACAAGATTCAATCACGAATTTTCTTTTTTCATATTTTTTATGTTGTCACTGATATTTTTTTTCCATATATATTTGTTGGAATTTAATCCCTTCTTAGTATTCTCTTATTGTGTTGAAGGTAAAGTTGTTTTCCTCTTAAATTTTCAAGAGTTGTGAGTTGAGTTTCTTCTTGATTTGATTCAAGAGTTGGACATATCCTCTTTTATTGTATTAAGAAATTGATCTTATATGTTTCATATATTGTATAAATTGAGTGTTTATATGAAACATATAAAGATAATAAAGTTTGGTCATTATAAAGTTGATTATAAAAGAGTAAATATAGAATCTTGTAAGATCTAAACCAGTATAAATATTTGTATGATTTTTTATCTATAATTTGTATCATGTGTTTTTATTCCTTAGTAATAATTTTTTTTATCAACATTAATTCTTGAAATTAATTGCATTAGTTTTAATTGTTATGGTCCTTAAAACTATTTAAATCAGGTTAAACTTTTTGAGAAAGTTTTAAAACCAATTTAGCATTTTCTTTTTTTAACAAAACCTACCTTATTTTCACTTTATTTTTTTAACATATTTATAACTCTAACTCATATTACTGATTTTAGTGATTGATTATCTTTATTAAAATTTAGTTACTAAATTAAAAAATTAATTATTAATTCAGTCATTCATACATAGTGATTACACTTTCCCATTATTATTTAATTCTTTTAACAATAATGATCAATTTAATTACTCTGAATGAAAATTTAATTACTAAATAAGTTATTAGTTTAAAAAAGTCAGTCATTAACAATTATTACAATTTTTATAATTGAATTTAGTCATTATTTATCATATTATTTTTGAATTAGTAACATTTAAAGGAAATATAATCTTTAATAAATCTTTAATTTAAATAAGAATATTGTCACAAATTATAAATATTAATAGTATGAATTAAAAAATATAAAAAAAAATTGTTGGATGAAGAATGAAGTTTTTCACCCAACAATGATGGATATACAAATAAGGAACTAGAAACTATTTAACACTCTATTTATAAGTGTAATTAATTTTGATTTATTTTTTTTAAAAAAATAAAAATAAATCGTTATAATATAAGTGTAATTTAGGTAAATTTCATGGAAACGTATTATTTTTCATATAATAAAGGATTTTCTTTTTCATCTCCCTTATTGCATTTTCATCACAAAGGTCCCCGTGGGCCCTCTCTACCAAAGGCTAGTCTACTTCCATATTTAATGACTTTGTTTGGTTTTTCACCTTCTCCAACACATCAATTTTGGTCGGTGCGATCTAGAACGATCTTTTGGACCTATAAATCATGTTCAAGGTCTTTATTGTATTTTTAAAAAGTTATTAATTGGAAAAAATAGAAGTAAGTTAAGCTTGAAGAAAACTTATCTCGTTAAAGAAGAGTTGATGAACACAAACTATGTTTTTGATGAGCATCAAAAGAAAATACATATACTGTTCTATAATAAGCATGAAACTCCTTGACATGCACTTCCAAGTTTTGAGGAGGTGATGAGAGAAGCAGATGAAATGAAATAACATTTGTTATCATTGTTTAAGAATTTAAAACGAGATGAAACATGAAACATGAAAATTGAAACTTATTTAGAGATCTACACAATCCATACACATTCTCATGCACCTTCCAAGTAATAATTATATGAAAATTTTCATTATCTTCAGAGCAATTGTTTCCAAACACAAAAGGGACTTCAATGTCCAAAAACTGATTACAAAAGCTGTCCTTTTAGTGTTATATCCAAAGCACTCACTCGTTCAAGCATGCAGGGTACTGATAGAAGAAATAACAGGAAAAAAAAGATAGAAAAACAAGATAAATGTACAGATTGTTATATAAAAAGTAGAAGGTGAATATGACGTGTGTGTGTATACATATATATACATATATATATATATATATATGTATATATATATATATATGTATATATATATATATGTATATATATATATATGTATATATATATATATGTATATATATATATATATCATGTGGAAAGATGGCTTTGATGTATGAATTATTGGATTGGCATGAGTCAGAATATATCAGTTTTAGTGAGTATAACTAAGCACGTGAATGTGAATGTTGCATTAATCAGATTGATGGAGACAGTGATACATATAAAATTTGAATAATTGATTGCATGTTTAATATAAGTGGGGTCTGTTAATTGATAGTGTGTGGTCTGACCCCAGAATATAGAGGCAGAAGATAAACTGCAAAGAGAATGATAAATGGGAGTTCTATATATATACATGCAACTTGCTCATATTATATATGGTTCAGATTTTTGTATGTCTAAAAAAAAGAACTAACCTATAACATGGTCTAATTTTATTAGCACTGGTTTATGATGCCAATTTCTATTATGCAGGTTATAGCAAAATCAAGTTATAAATTCTAATCAGATAACTTAGCAAGCTTTAAGAACCTTTAACTTCTGCTGAGAAGATTACTGATAAGTAAATACCAGAAGATTGAGTGAGTGAAAAGGATTTTGCGTTCTTGCAACTTCCAAGTAAGCAATTCCAGAACACAAATACAGTTTGAAGACCCACATATCCTTTATTTTTGGCCTCTATTCTCCAACTGCGACAATAAATATCTACTGCTTTTTTTTTTAACTTAGCACTTATCTATCTGTTCAAAAAGAACTAGCCACAGAGTAAAAGGGAAATTAAACATTCAGAATAGTGGATATAATATATGTCTCTGTTACTAAAAAGAGAAGCTCAAAAGCTTCAACTTGCACAAAAAGGTTTAGGGCAATGAGTGTGCAACATGCACAAACATTCACATAACTTTGAGGTAGTATGGTTTCATAAGAAAAAAATTCAGTTGTAAATTTAAAATTTCAATTGTCATAAAAAATCTTATCAAGAAAAGCGTTGCATCACTGTAGTTATAAACTTATTAATTTTAAAAAATAAATATTTTATTAAAATGATATCTGAAACTGTTCAATCATTAGCAGTTGGATTGGGTTAAACTTATAAATGTTGTGATCTAAAACAACTTAAATCAACTTAATTTTTTTATCGGCAGAAGTCAACTTAATCTAGTTAGATAGATCAGAAAAGGGTCATTCTGAAAATTAGCATTCCATTGTTTGACTTAATATTAATACATATCTGAACTCACGTAGTTTAGTTTTCACACAAAACCTCTTTTAAAATGAATAAATAATCACAAAGTTTAAATTATTAAGAAAAGACATGTCAAATTTTCATATTACATGTGTTCTAATGTAGTTTTGTTTATAACTAAAGAAGTAAAAGAAGATGCACAAGTTTTACAATATGATCAATATTTTATATAATATTGTTAATATATTTAAATAATCTTTTACGTAAATCTTTTTATTTTTTTAACACTTTTTTTTATATTGAGAAATATTTATTTTAAGAATATGAGTTCATAAATATACATAATTAAACTTTTTCTTTCAATCTTTAGATATTAACATAACTGAATAGTTCTAATACTATATTAGATTTCAATTTAAAATTAATTGAAATAAAGTTGTATTTAAATATATTTTTTTAATATGTAAGATTTTTTCTTTTTTCTCAACAAAATGCATGTGTATTTTTATTTTCATTATTTCTATTTTCACTTTTAGTGATAAGGATAACAAAAATCATGTTAGCTAGTGGAAAGGAAAAGAAGATGGAAACAAAGTATAACTTGTTTCATATAATTTATGTTGAGAACATGACATGATGAATAAGATATGTTTAAGTAATATGGATGAAAAAGAAAATGAGATAAGAAAAAAAAAATGACAGTTTCTAAATAAAACTTAAAAATTCCAAAATCAATTTTAACCAAATAAACTATTTTTATATATTAAAATATACAATTTTAGATTAAGGAAAAACACAATTTACTCAAAAATAACTACAAATTTCCATTTTGACTCTTCTAATATCATTGTGAAGTTAGAAGATAAAAAAAAACCTCAATATCATCAAATTCAATTTCAATGCACTAATAATCAATTTAATGTCAATAACAATCATACACAAATAATAGATAAATCAGTGTAGTTTGAAATAATTTAATTTCCCTTAAAAATTACTTACAAATCTAAGTAATAATTTAGAGTTTAAAATTCTTCAAAACTAGAGACCCAAACAACATAACCAAACAATATTGAAATTCAATCAAAGGCTAAACTGGTTGAGAATTAGTCAAAGGAATAATCTCAAATAATGTTGATAAAGAAAAAAAAGGAATAATCTCAAATAATATTGAGATGGAATTGCACTTAAATATATATTTTTTTCAATACGTAGGACTTTTTTTTCCAACAAAATAATGATATATTTTTATTTTTATTTCTATTTTAATTATTACTAAAGTTATAATAAGGATGACAAAAATTATACTAGCTAGTGGAGAGGAAAAGAATAGCTAGTGAAGAGGAAAAGAAGGTGGAAACAGAGTACAACTTATTTTATATAATTGATGTTGAGAACATAACATGGTGAATAAAATGTGTTTAAGTAATATGGATGAAAAAGAAAATGAGATAAGAAAAAAAAATGACAATTTCTAAGTAAAGCTTCAAACTTCCAAAGCCAATTTTGACCAAATCAACTATTCTTATATATTAAAATATACAATTTTAGATGGAGGAAAAACAAAAAAATAACTACAAATTCTCATTTTGAATCTTCTATATCATTGTGAAGTTAGAAAATAAAAGAAAAACTCAGTATCACCAAATTCAATTTGAATGCACTAATAATTAATTTAATGTCAATAACAATCATACACAAATAATAGATAAATCAATGTAGTTTGAAATAATTTCCCTTAAAAATTACTTGCAAATTCAAGTAATAACTTAGAGTTTAAAATTCTTCAAAACTAGAGACTCAAACAACATAACCAAATAATATTGAAATCCAATCAAAAGCTAAACTGTTTGAGATGATAAATTTTCTCAATTAGTCAAAGAAATAATCTAATAATATTGATAAAGAAAAAAAGGGAGAAATTTTTAATGTAAAAAGACTCTTACTATCTATAATAAAATCTTTGCATATATGATTATTTTCAAAAGACAAAAGCATTGAAGTCAAAATTTGGTACAAAAGGATCAATAAGAAAGTGATGAGAATATGCAAAAAAGAAATTAAGAAGAAAAAAGAAGAAAAGGAAAAAATAAAATCAAGAAAAATGGACCCAATGTACATATAGAAATGAATCTTAAGAAAATGACAAAAGAGAGTGATAGTAAATACGACTTATTTGAAGTATTTACTTTGCCTCCACTCCTTTTATCTTTTTTTTTACCACAAGCCATGAGAATAATAATAATAATAATAATAATAATAATAATAATAATAATAATAATAATTTTTTGTTAGCAAGTAAATTTCATGTTTTATTGTTTAAGTTGGAACCTATCGTATCTTTTGCCAAAGAGTAGTTTGATTGATTACTACTAAACTAATTAGGCTAAGATAACAAGTATGCCAAGAACCAATATAGATATGTAAAATAATAATCATATTATTAATTAATACAAAATATCCATTGATTTAACCTATAATTAACTTTTATAATAAAATTCTAACTAATTATTTTCAATAGAATTTCCTCTTTCAAATTCATATTTTTTTTCTATGAGACTTAAATGGAATGCTTTACTTAAAAAGATGTTAATATCACTAAAACCAACAATTTATTAGAACAAAAAAAATGCAGTTTGAGTGTAAATTGATGGGAATCATAACTGTATTATGTTTCTTATAGTTATGAGTAACATCATCAACTAATCCCTGATTTGGGTATAACATCATAAATCCTTTTCAACCATTATATACTTGGAAACCTATAGAAGCCTCCAATATAAGCTCAACCATAGTTTATAACTAATAATAAAAAAAATTGCACACCCTCTTGTAGGGTAGACAATTATACAAGTGGCTGTATTTGTAGTTTCAATAACTATTTAGTTAAACCATGCCATCTTGCACTGACCCACTGCTAAATCACTTGCTTTTACATTCAAAAAAATCTCTTTTTTTTATTCATGAAAGAATCAATCAACTAAACTACAACCTTCAATTCAAATATTTTTCTAATTTTAGGCATACCATAGAAATAAATTTGCCAAATTTCTTGTGACGCATGGCACTTTGAGTGATGTTGCTGATGTTTGCAATAAATGTTTGCTACATAGGCACCAAGAAAAAGTCAAAAACGATTTCAGCCTCAAGATGTTACCTACATGTGTGATTTACATAGTGGTCATGGATTCTTCTAAACATAGTTTCTACCAAGTGCTTGCAAAATTAATAAAAGAAGTTAAGATTATATATATTGCAATGTCACTTCATTAACTTTTGCCAAAATTCTCCCATTTTATCCATTCACCAAGTCTTTTTAATGGTTTAAAATATGTTATGTGTTATTTTAATGGTTTAAAATATATTATATTGACATTTATAACTAAGAAATATATCACAATGTAAAAGGTTTTTTAACCTTTTGGAATAAAAAAATTAAAAAATTACATATATAAATTGATTACTTTAAAAATATAGAAGAAGTCATATTATTATAATATGATTTTACTAAAATTTAAATAGAAGTTGTGTTATTTAAATATGACTTTACTAAAAGACAAAAAAAAAATTTAAATAAGAGAAAAAGAAATTAAACCTCATTTTTGTGATAAAAAAATTATTAATATCCGTAATTTTTTTTACCCTTCTATTGTAAAGCCCAATGTAAAATGATAATTGGATAACTTATTTTTCATCTGTTGAATATTCTTTCATAATAATATAATAATAGTAATATTTAAAAAAATTAATGACATTTTAACAAGTAATTAAGTAAATAATTGTCAAGTGTATATAAAATAATATTAGTTATGAATATGTCATCACTCTATTTGTGATATAATATCTATCCTATAAATATTAAAACAACGAAAAATTCATGTATAATGTCAAAAAAGCATCAGAAAAAGGTATAATTTATATAATATGTGGTTTATAAGAGCAATTGAATAATTAACATTTAATTAATTTATTTAGGTTTTGGAGATGACTTTTTTTTACGTACAAAGGTACGTATTTTTTTTAATATGATTTATTCCATATTCAGCAGTGATATAATTATGATTCGAGACAACTTAATTAAATTAAGATATTATTTGTGCCAATTAGCATGTTTTGGATGTATAGATTAATAATTTTTTTAAAAGAAATAGATTAAGAAAGTATTAACTGATATATATATATATATATGGACTAAAATATATTTATTTAATCATGTGGAAATAAATATTTCATCTCATTTAATGGGTGATGTTAGTTGAACCACCATTAGCCATCAATAATTGGATGTTGATGGGAAATTATAAATATATGTATGTTTACATACAAAGTTAGATAGTTTTATTGAAAAGCTTTATATTTTTATAAAAATTTATTAAAAATAGCCCCTATGTAATGTGGGCATTCTCATTTATGGATAAGCATAAAAAAAATCTCATTTAAAACATTGAAAGAGATGTATGTTTTGAATAGTTAGCTCAGATAATTTGATTAACATTTAAAAAGTAAAAAAGCTTAATAATTTAATTTGACTTACTTTATAACTAGAAAATTTAGAACTTGACTCAGTGGATTAGTGAGTTAAGTGGATTAATTTATTAATTCACATATTTTTTAAAATAAAAAGAAATTAAAATAATTTTATATTTTATATTTTTATTTTTTATAAAGAATATTAAAGTTATGAATAAAAAAACTAAAACTAATTCTTTTTCTTTTTAAAAACTTTTATTATTTTTATTTTTAAAAAAATAAAAAATATTATATATATATATATATATATATAATATAAATGGGATACATGTTAATCCTCTACCATCTGACTCGAACTTACTTAATTCATAATAAGAAAAATTTAAGTTAACCCAACTTAAATTCATGGTAAAAAGGATAGACTCGGCTTTTTAATTTGAAATGAATTTGTATTACAATAAAAACTTGATAATTAACTTTTTCATAAAAAATAAAAATTATTAATTGGAGACAAGAGAACAATTAGAAAAAATATTAATTTAATTTTGAATTTATAAAATATCATTTTTCGGAACAAAACTAAAACTCCAAAACATTAATAGTTTTAGAAAGGATAGATATAGAGCTCAAAGAATTACTATATTCTACTTTCGAAATGCTAACCGTAAATTAGGATGTAAGAAAATAATTATTGAAAAAATATTAAGAATTATTATTTTTATATAAAAGGTCAAGATTGAATTCTTATAAAAAAAACAAGAAGAAATATATATTACTCAATAGTAATGTAATTGATTTAAAATCAATATTACTGTATAATTTTTTTTCTAATAATTTTAGCAAAAGTACCGAAATTTACAAACACGACCCCAACTTCCAACTTCAACTAAGAATGAGGTAGAAAAGCAGAGAAGCAATTTAGTATTGAGATTTTCATTATGTAAGGTAACAGATATGAATAAGGAGTCCAAAATTCTGACCCTTTGAAAAGAATTTTTTTTAAAAGAAACTATGTTAACAAAAATATACTTTTATATTCTTCAAAACAAAAAAAAAAAGACTTATTTAATAGTATAATAACATATATTAATACTTTAAATAAAAAAAAATATAATCAAAATATTAATATAATAAGTTGTTAAGTGTTCTTTTCTTTTTCTTTTCTGGAAGTTAAAATATCATTTTCATGTTGAATCCTCCTTAAAATGATAGATTGAAGTTGCATAGAATGGAAAAAATAACCAAACAAAGCATATATGCTTGATTTGTTCGTATTCTACAAAATCTTACCTTATTTTCTCATTCACAATTACATTTCTATGATGTTATTCTAAGGTGCACTTTTCATCCTAGAGGATCTAAATTTTGCATGAACTACAACTATAATACTAGAGAAGTAATTTAGAGGCCTAGAAATCCTAAGAAAAAAATATAAATCCTAAAAAGGGTAAAAGAGGGATTGTTTCTAATCAAATTCAAACCATGAGTAATTGTCTTTGAGCTTCAATCCTCAAATCTTCCTTCATCTTTCTGATGAAGTCGTCAAATTTTTTGTTCAACTCCTCAGTGCTCAACACCCAATTTGGTTCTTCTTCTACAACCTCTTCCTCTTCAACACTTTCTCCAATCAGAAACTCACCAATTTCTGATTCCTTGTCTTCATCTTCAGCTCCAGTTTCTGCATTTGGTTCCTCCTCTTCTTTCAAAACTGATTCACTATTCCTTTTTCCTTCTTCTTCACCATCCAAAGCCATGTTTCCAATGTTTTGTTCACCTTCTTCAGCCGAAAACTTGATTTCTATGGCATGTGCAGCTTCTATTTTCTGTCCAGCAGGCTCATGATGAGTTTTCTCCATCGCTTCCTTTTCCACCAACTCATTAGCCTCAACATCTGGGTATGATTGTGATCCACCTTCAACGTACTTTGAAGATTCACTTTCAGAAACACTGGTAGACCCAGATAAAGATTTTGTTATGCCAACAAACACAAGGAGGCCATTGCATAGTAGAAACATGCAGTTCTTGTCTATGGTGTGAGTAAATAGTTGCAAAGAAAATGTAGAGAAGTAGAGGTTGAAGTGGTAGAGGAAAGCAAGCAAGGAAGATGGAGAAATGAAGAAAGAAAACACAGACAATGAGACTAACAATTGGATAAGCTTGATTAGATAGTTATGAGGCTTTGTGCTTTGAATCAAAGATTTGATTTTGAGGGACTTAATAACTTGATCCATACCTTCCAATTTGAGGAAGAATGGAAGTGGAAGTAGTGAGAGTTTCTGGTTGGTATCAGAAGGGAATGTTGGTCTTTGAGGCCATGAAGGGATCTCTTATATAATGCTTGGAACTAAGGAATAGGTACATCACTGTAGTGTTTTTTTTAATTTCCTAAAATACCCATGGTTGGAAAATTATTATAAAGCAGATGGCATAAATTGGATGTTATCCCAACTCCCAAACTTACCTGCTATTCAGGGTTTTTGAAATAAATGCTGATAGGGACATGGCCAATTTTGAAGTTACTATTTGTCACATAAATTGGCAAATGGTTGTTCATGATCACTAGTTTTGAGCTTGACATATCAAAATAGCTTTCATGTGGGGTTTGAGGACAGAATTGAAGTGCCTATGACTTGGAGGAGGAAAGAGAAGAAGAAACAAAGTGAAACTTGTATGATACTCCCATATATATTATTTCCAATAGAAGTTAAAAGTTAACAAGTTCTAGTGTAGAAAGTTTAACTCTTACAATATGTAATGAGGCTAACTATATATGTTCTTTAGATTTATGATATTCAAAACAGTTTAAAACCTTAAAACTTATAGTTGCATTTGGTTCATACTTGTATTTATATTTGACATTAAATGACTAATAGATTTATAAGATGGATACATATGGGCACAAAGGTCAAACTATATATCCACCAGAAGAATTGTTCGAAGGATCAAGAGTTTGATGTTGCATGTTGCAGGTGAAGAATCTGTTAATGGACTTTGCTTAGGAATTAATCCAAGTGACATAGCTAATTTGGTTGGTTTTGTTATAACAAGAGAGACTTTAGATGTAAGCTACTATAATAATAACAAAATCATATGTGCTACCCTTTTCTGCCAAGTCTTGTCATGATTGTATTGAATTTTGGCAGCAACGAAGCTACTTATTTCTTAACTCACTCTGTTGTCCTTTGTCACAGCATCACCACACTTTATATGGTGGCAGCTTCTGTGCTTCATCATCTTATTTTTCCACCATACCTAACCAAACTCAGCAACAAAAGTGGAATACACATGCTTCAATTTTTTCTCATCATGTCTTGTTAGTTCCTATTAATCATCTTGCTGTCTTCCCAAGTGACTAGTTAAATTGAGCACTATCAAATTTATTTCGAAAAATTATGTGCTAAAACCCTAAATTAAGACTCAAATTATGAATACATATGATTTCTTGGGTGATTCTTGGTGGATAGCCCAATCTTAACCAAGAATCAAGAAAACCCTCTAATCTTGTTTTCACCCTTCCTAGTTGTGTTTCTCTAAAAAAATATTCTCATTTACAAACTTATTCTAAATCTTTAAAAACTTCTCCAAGATAATTTAAACACCTTTTCATAGTTTCTTATATTCTATACTCAAGATTTATCTTGATCACAAACATGAAGAAACTAGCTTCAAAACTTAATATCTTACCTTAATCTTTTTATACTTGTAGTTTGTATTTAGGTGGTTTTTGACAATTATTTGTAAGTTTTTTTTTAATTTTTCATTAATATTATTTATAGAAACCTAATTCTTGAAAATAACTAACCTTTTTCTTTGATTGTATTATTTATCTTTTATTACTATTATTATGTGAATTTAATCCCCTATTTCTTCTCAACAATTTGATTAGTGTATTTTACTTTTATAGTTATAATTCCTATATAAGTACTCTATATTCAATATTTAATAAAAATGTTGTTGTGTTGTGATGTGAGTTTAGCTTTTTAGTTAAATATTAAATGTTAATAATATACTAAATTATAAAAACTAAAAGTTCTTTTCACATGAATAATTTGATGCTTCAATTATATTTAAAATAATTTTATATAATTTGTATTTTTGTTTCCATATCTAAAGAGACTCCTGTTATAGAATAAAAGAATCTATAGGTACAAGAAGTAGAACTTGTTTGTTTTAGCCTCTAACCACTTAAGACAAAACTTGGCTTTGAAGCAAAAACTTTCTCCTCTCATCCAACATGTTGCAGTTTGGTCAATCATCAAAACTGGACTCGTAAAAAAAATCCACATATATATATATATATATTATTAAATGAACCAGACATAAAGAAATAAGAGAAAAATGTGACACGGTAATTTTTTTAAAATATATATAATTAAATTTTGTTATTTAAAAAATTCTAATGATTGAATAAACTAAAAATAAAAGTTTCAACCAGCTGACATTTCTACAAAAATATAACTTTCTTTTCTTTAATTACAGTAATAAAAATAATATAAAAACAATAGAATTCCTAGAAATAGCTTTTTTAAATCATATAAATCTCATAAGAAATATTTTTTTTAAATAACCATGAAAAGGACTCGTTGGTTCACAAAAATATGAAAACATTATTATTATGTTACAAATTTCCACTCTCAAACATAAGCTTATTAAATCTTAAATCAAGAAAATTCTGTTTTTCAAGAAAATAAGAAAAATCAAAGTCTCCGAAAAAAACCAATCTGATTTTTTTATTCTGATTAATTATCAGCAAAAAGAACTTCTAAATATTTCACACATTATCCACACAAAAAACAGTTAAACCAGATTTTCTCTGTCAACTGTAAATACCGAGTCGAACCGGTGAAGCCTAGACCGAAACGAACAAAACCGCTGCTCCGAACACCTACTGATTTGGAGGTTGGGCTCTGCAAAACCCTTCCACTTCGCTTCAACATTCAATAACCATCAACGCTTCTTCTGCATCAAGTACGCCGTCGCCGCCGCTCTCGACGGAGCCTTCGCCGCTACCGGTTACGCCACCCCACCTGCGGTTTTATTTTCGTTACTTTGTCGCCCTTCTTAGTAACTTCTCAGTAGCTGTTTTGTGATCACTCGCCCTTTTTAGAATTTTGATATGCAAATGTTTGATAAAAACTTGAAATGCTTAAGTTATGCTCTGATTTGGACCATTAATTTCTCAGTAAGCATGCATTTATATGAGAAAAAAAATATAACAAGATAAAATAAATTGAACTTCTCTTAAGAGCTAAAGTAAACTTGAGAGCTTCTATAAATTTAAGTGCATAAGTTAGTTTACAGGAAAAATTTAGTTTATTTTGCCTTCTTAATTTCTTTATTAGTATTTATGAAGAAGTTTATATACTGAAGACCTTAGTGCTGCTATGGAATCAAGTTGATCTGTATATGATCAGAAGTAGGGGATTGGGCAGCATATAATTGGTCTTGTTCCTAAGGATTTTGGAGAAAAAAAATCTAATTTAGAGTGCTTGGCCATTGTATATTTTTTTGGTTTGCTAGATTGCATTTTAAGCTTCCGCATTTCTGTATTGAGTTAGAGAGTTATCCTTATTGTGGATGATGGTAATAAGTTAATAAACTCCCTGTCGTTGGACTAGGATCTCTCATCTTCAGTGTCTGTATACTTTTTTTAGTTTTCTAATGTATTCTACCTCTTGTTGATATGATATGTTGCAATTGCTTCTTCAGCTTCTATTTTGGTAGGTCCCAACATTAGTGTAGGGTGACATGTTGGTCTATATTTTATACAGAAATTTTAAGGTTTGCTATACGTGAAAGCAATGACAAGTTGATTCCCTGAGCTATATTATGTACACCACTGGTCTTGTATTGGGTTGTTCTGCTCCTTTTAGTAAATGATTGGTCCTCTTGTCTTCCCGTAATCCTTTTCTTTTCCTTGGACTGTTGTTATATGAAAGGATGGATGACTTAGTCATTTGGATGGCTTCTATATCTATTATTTGTGGTTCTGGAGGGAAATGGCCCTGATCATGGATAAGTACGATGATCTTTTTAATTTTGTTCTTCTACTGTAGTTCTATAAAAACACCACAATACAATGCTGGGGTTCCACCTTGGAATGGCAGTTGTTAAGTATTGGCTACAGAAAATACAATGTGAAATAATTAGTTAATCAAAGCTTTCAGATAAGTCATTCGAATGTGGTTGGAAAACTACCAGGTGTAACAATAATGATTTGTGAGCCCTCATTTTTTTTATCTAAAGGAAAATTTTAACAGTTTAAAATCTTAAGTATGAGAGATTTGTGATTTCCAATTTTTGTCTTGGAGCTAGGGAAGAAAATTTTAGGCTATATTGAAGAGAAATAGAGCCTCCAGGCTCCCATAAGAACTAAGATGAAGAGTAGATGAAATGAAAATTAGTTGATTACATGAGGAAAATCCAAGAAAAAATTTGGTAAAAAAGAAAGTCTCTCTTAATGGTTTGCTAAGGTTTGAGATTGGCTTTGGTTGATCTATGTAGACAACTCCACCTAATAAGTCAAGGTTTGATTGTTGCTGTTGAGGACACACAAACAGAGAAGAGATTAATGTATGTATATGTTAAGCACATGTCTTGAGAACATTTAGCTCTAACCTCCAAGAATATGAGAAAAAGAGTCTGGCAATTTCTTGCTTTTGTGTTAGGATGTAGATAGAATAAAGGGAATTGTAGTAGTTACTAATTGGAGGGATATCGTGGGTCAGGCCAATCATATCTATAAATAGGGTGATACTAGAGTATAGAGAGGAGGATGTTCATTTTGAAGATTGAGCATTAGCTCTTTGCAAAAGGAGAAATCCTCTGCGAAGGGGAAACCCCTGGAGAAGAGAGTGTTCTCCAATATCTTGTTCTTTTCATTCTATTCAATAAAAAAAATTCTTTTCTTTCTCTTTTCAATTTTTGGTTCGTAAGATTTTGTTAAATTCTGTAGTTTCTTTATTTTAGAAAGGTTGGATACCAAGCATTTCATAAGATATAGGTTGGATACAGGATTGGAAACATTTCAGAATAGGTTTGATTTGATGTTCCTGATATCTGTTTTATGGTCCATTGTTGTGTGTGACTTCATGAAAGTTAGTATTATGGAGTCACTTAGTGAATTCTTTCTTTGTTTTTTTCTTTCTTTCTTGAATTCTATCTTGAATTCCTTCTTTCTTTCTTTATTTTTTTTTTCTCTTTCTTTCTTGAATTCATTCTTTCTTTCTCTCTTTCTTTCTTTATTTCTTTTTTTCTTTTTTTCTTGAATTCATTCATTCTTTCTTTCTTTCTCTCTTTCTTTCTCTCTTTCTTTCTTGAATTCATTCTTTCTTTCTTTCTTTCTTTCTTCAATTCATTCATTCTTTCTTTCTTTCTTTCTTTCTTGAATTCTTTCTTCCTTTCATGAATTCTTTCTTTCTTTCTTTCTTGAATTCTATCTTTCTTTCTTTCTTTCTTTCTTTCTTTCTTTCTTTCTTTCTTTCTTTCTTTCTATCTTTCTTTCTATCTTGAATTCTTTCTTTCTCTCTTTCTTTTTTTCTTTCTTGAATGTTTTCTTTCTTTCTCTCTTTCTTTCTTTCTTGAATGTTTTCTTTCTTTCTTGCTTTCTTTCTTGAATGTTTTCTTTCTTTCTTTCTTGAATGTTTTCTTTCTTGTTTTCTTTCTTTCTTTGTTTCTTTATTTCTTTCTTTTTTTCTTGAATTCTTTCTTTCTTGAATTCTTGAATTCATGTTCTTTGTTGAATTCTTTCTTTCTTTCTTTCTTGAATTCATGTTCTTTCTTGAATTCTTTGTTGAATTCTTTCTTTCTTTCTTTTTTTCTTTCTTGAATTCTTTCTTTCTTTCTTTCTTTCTTTCTTTCTTGAATTCTTTCTTTCTTTCTTTCTTTCTTGAATTCTTTCTTTCTTTCTTTAATTCTTTCTTTCTTTCTTTCTTTAATTCTTTCTTTCTTTCTTTCTTTCTTTAATTCTTTCTTTCATGAATTCTTTTTTTTTTCTTTCTTTCTTTCTTGAATTCTTGAATTCTTGAATTCATGAATTCTTGAATTCATGAATTCTTTCTTTCTTGAATTCTTTCTTGAATTCTTGGATTATTTCTTTCTTGAATTCTTTCTTTCTTTCTTTCTTTCTTGAATTCTTTCTTTTTTTTTTTCTTTCTTTCTTTCTTGAATTCTTGAATTCTTTCTTTCTTTCTTTCTTGAATTCTTTCTTTCTTTCTTTCTTTCTTTCTTTCTTTTTTTTTCTTTCTTTCTTTAATTCTTTCTTGCTTTCTTTCTTGAATTCTTTCTTTCTTTCTTGAATTCTTTCTTTCTTTTTTTCTTTCTTGAATTCTTTCTTTCTTAAATTCTTTCTTTCTTGAATTCTTCTTTATGAATCTTCTCTTCTTAAATATTCTTGTTCTTAAATCCTCTAGTTCTTGAATATTCCTCTTCTTCTTGAATGTTGTTTTCTTGAATCTTTTCTTCATAAATATTCTTTTTCTTGAATTCTTTTTTATGAATCTTTTCTTTTTGAATCTTCTTGTTCTTGAATTTCTTTTTCATGAATTTCATTTTCTGGAATTATTCTTCATGAGTCTTTCCTCCTTAAATGTTTTCTTCTTGAATCCTTTTGTTTTCTTGAATTCCTTAAAAGTAAGCACATATATTGAGAACATTTAGCTCTGACCTCTAAGAATCTGAGAAAAAGAGTCTGGCAATTTCTGGGACTGTTATTTCTGTACTATATACCCATCCACAACAAGCCCTCCCTTCTGTCCTCTCGCATATACTTGATACACACAAGCACAATGCAGGGCACTGAATATTCATATAATTCTCGTGAAATCTATAGGGTTTAGGTACATTTTACAAGTACATTTCATCGATCTGTGTGTTGTGTAGCTAATTCTCTTTGTATGATAACTCATAATTTATTTATCTTTATTGTTGACTGCATACTGACTTTTGTTTGTAATATTGTTGTGCCTAAAAAAGTAGAGCTTTATCTGGACACGAGAAGGTTAATTGAAGATAAAAATCAGGTGTGTGCAAACTTTGTCTTCGGTTATTTTTGGTATGACATCTGTTTTGTTTATTAATCTATCTCTACCTTTATTTCAGTGGTTTGCTCTTCTCGCTTCATTTCAGAGTTATACTGAACCGTATAAAGACAAGCTCCAGATTTGCTTTCTCAGGAGCAACATGTGTTTACACTTGTTCTTGATCTCATTGAGACATTGACTTCAACTGTATAAGTTACGTCATGTCATGTAATTTTTTCTAGAGAAAGATGAAAGATCTTGTAAATAAACAATGTCACATTTTTTCAGTAACAACTTTCTCTGTACACTTTATGCCGTTAAAGTTTTTAACTGGTTGGCTTGTGCTTATTTGTTAGAGTCTGTGGATGATGCTGAATATTTTATAGTTTTATTCGATATGTAAAGCGATATACAGGCTGGCAGACATTTAATAGACCGGGTGTTGATGTTTTCTTGGAATATCTAGCTCAATTTTATGAAACGTTGTCTATACTGATGAACAACTTATGGTAATCTGATGTTGCTTCTCCTTGTACTAAATGAATACATAGTATTCTAATTATAAATATTCATATATTCTTGCTTTTGTGTTTGGATGTAGATAGAATAAAGGGAATTGTAGTAGTTACTAATTGGAGGGATATCGTGGGTCGGGGCAATCATATCTATAAATAGGGTGATACTAGAGTATAGAGGGGAGGATGTTCATTTTGAAGATTGAGCATTAGCTCTTTGCGAAAGGAGAAATCCTCTGTGAAGGGGAAACCCCTGGAGAAGAGAGTGTTCTCCAATATCTTGTTCTTTTCATTCTATTCAATAAAAAAAATTCTTTTCTTTCTCTTTTCAATTTTTGGTTCGTAAGATTTTGTTAAATTCTGTAGTTTCTTTATTTTAGAAAGGTTGGATACCAAGCATTTGATAAGATATAGGTTGGATACTGGATGGGAAACATTTCAGAATAGGTTTGATTTGATGTTCCTGATATGTTTTATGGTCCATTGTTGTGTGTGACTTCATGAAAGTTAGTATTATGTAGTCACTTAGTGAAGACCTTGAATGTTTTATGCATAGACTTGATGTTCTGGGTGAAATGATGAAGTAAATAGTAAACAGAAAATAATAAAAGAAAGTGGATTCTAATGCATTAATGAGTAATAATTTTGCGTGAATCTCAAGTATAAGATGAAGAACTTACAGTCAGAATAGTAATTCATACCGTGGACATGGGTTGTATAGTTCTGAAATCACATCACATTCTCTGTTCCTATCCATCACGGCTGCTGCCGTGCTTAGGAATGTTGGGGTTTTCCTGGAAGTAGCAAGCGCAATGCATAACTGCATGGTCTCTCAAAACGCGTTGTTCAGGGGTGTTGGGGAGGGGGGGAGAATATCCTGTTATTTCATCCCTCATTGAATCAAAGGGTTCAAGACGAAATCCTTTTTTTTGGAACCCAGTTGCACTGCACTTCAACTCTTTGGACAAACCGCTCACTGTTCTCCGGTGTTATCTCTGGCATTTCAGGCAATGTATTATGGTTTCCAGCCAACTTAACTTCTGTGACTTTGCTTTGTTCTGTTCACTTTTCCCGTGATGGTCCCCTGCTTTCTCCTGTGACAGTGCTCTGTTCTCTGTTAATTATGAAAATGTCTTTCGTTTTTTAGTTTTATTTTATACTTTAGAAGTTATGTATGTGTAGTGCAGATATTTAATTTGTACATCAAAACTTCAATTTAGTGGACAGCGGCCGTCTTGCTTTCTGCAATCTCACTATAGTTGTTTAAGGGTCTGTCCCTTCACACTGCTATTTGAGATTGATGCTTCTATTATAGTATTGCATTGCTTATTCAATCTTGTTATTTTCTTTATACTACTGGACTTTAGTGTTTTCACTCTCAGATGTTCGTATAACAGGATATTCTCCCTTCGTTCACCTTATTGGCAGCAACTTTCAAAGCTAAATGGAACTCCAGGAAAAGTTCTATATTTGAGTGGTCATGCTTTGAAGGTTACCTTCAACCTGATAACCGTGTCCCTATCAAGCTATGGAAGCAGCATGATATAAATGACCCAGCACTTACGGATTTCTTAGCATTTCCTAATGTGAGCTCTCCAATTATAATATCTGTTCAACAATGATTTCATGTTTGATCTTATTGCTGTGGCATTTTATAGTTGCAAAAATAGCATTCCCTCCTCATTTTCTATATGCAGTTGTTTCCCGTATTAGTCTAGTTGAACAAAATTTATTTATTGATTTAAACTCTAAAAGAGATTTTGCAAAACTGAATTGAACTCCAAAAATTATTTAGATGAACTGAACTGTATTATAGTTTGAATGAATTGAACAAAATTGAATTAGTTTAAATTGTCTGAACTATCTGAATGGTTGGAATTGTTACCAATAAAATATGTATTTTCCAACTCCTGTTATAATTCCATTTAATTCAAAATACTTCTGTTTAAGAACAATTCAGTTTTTTTTTTTTGAAAATGTGACTTTTATTCTTTACAATCCTCGTAATTTGGATTTTATCCTGACTTTATATAGAGACCTGTCTAATCTAATAAGTTCCTTCATATAAAACCGTTACTTTTCCTCTTTCAATTTAATTCTTACTTTTTCCTTTTTCTAATTTAATTTTTTAATCTTGCTTCCTATATGTTGAGTATGACATGTCCTCTTTGCTTCCTTTGTTTCTGACTGGTGTTGCATTTTGTTTTCATATGAACTTATCCATTACTATATGAGGAAAATACAGAGAGTAGTGGCATGAATGAGTGACAAATGTTATAATGGATAATTTTGTCTAGAACTGTCACGTGGATTTTAGAATATTGAATCAGGATATTTTCGGTTGAACTTCTCCATAAACACTTGAAAGAAAAAAAATTAGAAAGTATGAATTATGTTTGTGCTATATGTTGCAAGCTTCCTCCCTTAATACTAAGGGTGACAGATTTGGTTTGATGAAACGGTTTATTTCTTTTCCAATAATACAGTGATGAAATTCTTCAACTATTTCTTTTATAGATTGATCACATTTTTTGGTAGAAAGCTTCTGTTACCACAATCTTTCCAAATGATTTAGAAGAATGCAAGAACAAAAGCAGAGTGGGCCCTTGTGGAGAAATTGATCACAGATGTATCGATGAACTAGATGAAGAATAGTGCTGCCAGGAGAACACATGAAAATAATTACTTTCATTGCAAGTTGAGGTGTTTCATTAAATATTATAAGTTCTGTTGTTTAAATAATTAAAAATCAAATATTATAATTGATTAAAAGATCAACAATTAAAGATTATGTTAAAACCTAATCCACGTATGATAAATTTTAAAATGACCTATAATTTCAACAGTTAATTATTGAGCTATTTCATGGTAGGATTCTTTATCAAGTGATCCAATTCAATCCCATTCGAATGAACCGAAAAAAAAAGTTTCTTTTTCCTTCCTTCATCTTCATAGTCTTCTCCACTACTTCTATAATTTTGTAAAATAACTATTTCATCTTTAGTGTTTTAGAAAGAGTATCTTGAAAACTTTTAGAATAAATATTTCATAATGTTATTTAACAATGTGTATTTAAAAAAAAACATTTTGAAATAAAAGTTTTATAATTTTATTTTAAAAAGACCTTTTCAGAGTAGAAATTTTAATATTTTGGAACATTTCAATCTAGGAATTGCAATATGGGCCGACCATCTCACATAGGTATCCTATCTCTGACTTGTAAAAGATTGGTCAATTCGTCTCATTCTGCATAAATTTTGTGGGTCAATTTTATCGGCTTGTCCCGTCTTAAGCCCATAAGTGAGTCTGCTTAACTAATATTTTTTATATTATATGATATTGTTATATTTTTTCCTTTTAAATTTACAATGCATTCAATTCCATTTTTAACATTCTCCACACATTAAAAAATTAATTTAAACTCACTAGTAATAAATCATTAAGACTATTGAAAACACTCTAAAACTATTAGAAAAACTCTAAACAGAAAATTTGAATATAAGAATATGTACTAATCAATCTATTTTTTTAAGTAAACTTTTATTTAGTAAGTAAACATTCACGTGTTAAAACATATAAAAAATCTAATTGAACTAAGATTGTATTGTAAATAGAAATTAGAATAACTAAATAAACAAAATTTTTGTTTTGCGAGTTATGCGGGCTAGCCCATCCCGCCTGTCTATAGTATGTGCAGGCTGCGAGTTGTGCGGGACGAACTTAAACGAGCCAGTAGGCTCAAATGCTCATATAATTTCAGTCTATTTTCAATCCAATTATTTTTGAAAAAATCTATCATATAATTTGTTATTTTTGTAATTTTACATGATCTATCATAGCCTATGAAAGTGCAGAGCGAAACTATAGCCTGTAAGAGTACATGGAGAAACTATGAAAGTACTAAAAATAAGAGAAAAAAAAGTAGATACCATGTTCTTAAATCGGATTGGAACACATTTAATATTTTCTTTCTAATACTAACTAATACTAATTCTACTTCAAAAGATTAAATATTAATATGATGACGGATATTTTCTTAGTACATTTGTTAAACTTTTAATATTAATTAGGACTAAGATAATTCGTGATTATCTAAACCTATTTAACGGATTAATAATATCTAAATACCATTTGAAAGCAATATTAAATAAATATAAGTGATTAAAGTATTTTATATAAAAGATAGTCCTATGAAAAGTAAAAAGAGTAATATAAAAAATAAAATCAATATTCTTTTACTATTACTTGTTGGCATGAAAACCTAAAAGGAAAAGTAATGCATACCACCAAAATATCCCATTAAATACCTTAATATAATTTTTAATTTTCTTTCAAATGTTTAAATGAAATTGTCCCTCTTTAATAAATGATTGAGATGAATCCGACCAAACATAGTTCCCAGACTTATCTGTTCTCTTATGGTTTGTCTGCTTCTCACGTCTTATTTGCCGTTGCAGTTCATACACTGCCACAACCATTCAAAACCAAAATTTAAAAGGAAAATAATGTTTTTACAACTTTATAAAAAAACAATAATCACACCATAATAATATAATAAAATAAATAGATGATTGATAATTCAAAAGAAATTATATAAATATACATCTACAATAGGTGACTCTCTTGTCCCACATGCAGTCTTCTCCAATAATCACATAAATACAAAATTTTAAACCTAAAATTCCACACCAAGTTGCACAGAAATTTTGAAACACTGTAAAAGCTGGAATTTTATGTTCTCTTCACAAAACTCCATTATAGAGGATGGAAAGCAACAACACCTGTTTGACACGTACCATGGAAAACAACACCATCCTACTTGATAAGCTCAACGTCTCTAAATTTTAAATTATAAAATTATTATTTTTCTCTCTTAGTCATGTATAAAAAGATCGATAAAAAATACGTATAAAACACTACTCAACATCTTTCATTTTATTTCATATAATAGTTAAGAATTTAAAATAAAATAGTATTGTTTTGTTGAATTTTTTAATAGAGTCTATAACACTAATACAACACTGATAAATTAGAAGTCAATTGAACTTACATTATCTTAACTAAAAACCTTAAAATATAAATTTTATTTTTTATACATGGTTCAACATATTTATTTTACTTTTATTTTTTGTTTAATGTTATTGAATTGTTAACATGATTCCTTAATAATATATATATATATATATATATATATATATATATTTACTAATTCATTAATAACTAAAGTCGCATATTGAATAAAATTAAGATAGTTGGACTCTTAATAAAATAAAATTAAAATTTATAAATATGGAATTTTTAGATTTTAGGATGAAGGTGCCATGATCTCTTATATGTTTTTGCATATGTTTTACTAATGATAAATATTATTAAAATATTTCAAAATCTCTTTTAAATTTTTTTAATAATAATATTAGATGATGACAAGTATATCTCATTTATGTTAAAATCAATTATTATTGTGGTAGTGGTTAAAAAAATATTTCATTTAAAAGGAAGTATACTAATATGAAATGAATCAAAATGAATGTTGAGATAAATCTAAAAAAATACCATACTTAGGGAGTATATTAAGAATTCAAATATACTTAAAGTTTCATTGAATAGTCTTAATGTTTTGGATTAAAGGTAATGTTATAATTTTTTATATCTTATAAGTGTTAGCAATAATTTTATTTGTATTTACATTTATATTTTTCTTCTTTTCTTTTCAAAAGTTAATTTACATATTTCATTTAATTTTCTCAATAGTTTTTTAGTCCAAATTTTACTTTCAATTTTAAAATATTTTTTCTAAAATATCATAGAGCATTTATAGAGTATTTATTTGGAATAATGAATCATAAATTATATTGTCCGCTTTCGAGCTCGGAGCTCCGTCATGATTTTATCTTTAAAAGACATATCAAGAGTTAAGGGAGGAAAAAATATATAAATTGCTTGTGACTTCAACTCCTAAGTAATTTGAAACTATTAGGTATACCAGAACAACACATATTCATCATACTAACATCACTTTGATCATTACTAACAAATATCTCAACAACTTTCATCCAATAAAAAATCAATTTCAAATCACTTCACATCATAATTATGAGTAATAGAATAATTAAAATTCATCCAATAGTAAATAATAATAAAGGTGATAAAAGGGAATGAGACTCTAGCTGTGTGTATGTCACTTGATGAACAAAACTCTCACTTGAATGATAAGACCAATCACGTAATGTATCAAGCCGTTAAATTCTAGAATTTACCTCAATATTTTGTCTAATCAATGTTTGAGCAACCACACATTACTTGAATCATGTTAGTTATTAAAAAAAGATAATTAATGTAATATCTATCTCGCTCAAACCTTATGCAATAGTTTAAATGAAAAATTTTATCATTTGACTAAGTAAATACTTAAATGATAATATTATACCAAAAATAAAAACCACCTCTTTTTCATCTCTTGAGTCATAAATTCAAAATTCAATACTAAAAAAATATGAAAACCAACAAAAATATCAAATTAAAAAAATTCAAAGAACAATTACCAAATCCATTCAAATAATCTCTACACATTCTAACTTCTTTCTAAGTATGGTTGATCTCCCCTTAACCAATGTTTTCTTTATTCACAGTAAATCATGATTTTATATTTTAAAAAGTAAATAATCTGGAAAAGTTTTTAAGATCAACATTATTGAATGTCCTTGGTAGCATAAATGAGGAGGGAAACACCCAACTTCCAGAGTTAATAGAGTGAAAAGAACAATAGAGGCAAGTTGCACATACAAATTTTGAATGATATATGAATGTAGAGAGACTGGTCCTTCATTGAAAGAAGAAGGCACAAGTATATGTTTAAAATATCAACACCCATGCAGTTTAGGTCTTTTGAGCCCATAAAATCCTAAATCCAAATCATTAATGTTGCCCTTATAATTCACTCTTTTGGTAACCATGTACCACAACTTCCACCATTAAATATATATTTTATTAGGCCATTTCAATCAACATCATTTTAGTATATATATATATAATACTTATATTTTTTTATATTTCTATTTTATCATTAATATATTTTGAAATGAAAATTTATTTACAACTTTTTTAATATTGCTTGGAAGTATTAGTTTTGATCTTGATTTGATCGTATCGTGTACCATACAAAGTTGGTGATAATGTTATTTAACTTTCTAAATTTAGTGTAATTTTTGAAATAATTGAATGTTTTAGTAAAAATATATATGAAACGAGATAATATTTGTCCATCAGTATAAATTATAAATTATAATATATAAATGAATATAAATTTTATTTTATAAATTAATTTAATAAATTAAATTAAATTTTAATTTACTTTTTGAAATGATATTATAATATATTTTGACAAAATTTATTGAATGTATTGTAGTATCGAGAAATGTTTATTCTTTTATTCAATATATTTTATATTTATTCTTAGATTTGAATTATAGTATATAAATATATGTAAGAATTTATTAAGCTTTAATTCATCTTTTAATATTGATATTATATCTTATATAGTTTGAGTTTTGTGAATTAACCATGCTATATATTAAATTAATTATTGAAAATATGTATTTAAGTTTATAATTTGATTTTGGTTAGTAATTAACAACATCAAAGTACACAAAGATATTTGAAGTATGTTAAAAAAAATATCACAACGTTCCACTATGTTTTGTGTTTATCTTTTTTAATTAGTTTGTGGGAAAGATTTACAATTCTAAATTTGGTATTTAATTAGTTATTATTCGCACGTTTAAGACGCACCTCTTAAACTTAGACTAATTAATGTATACATTCATTAAGTGTTTTAGTCAAGTGTTGCATTTGTTTGGGTTAATTTTCTATTCATGAAGCACAAATTTATAAAGACAAAAGAACGTGCATGTTATATACTAATTATAACCTTTTGTGTCTTGTAACTTTTGGAAATAAAACCTATATATCTAAACTTTATATACATTTAAAATACTCAAATGGTGTGAATTCAATTGTAATAAAACATAATATATTATACTTTTATCTTTTAAATGCTTCACTGATTAATAAAAGAAAACTACGTGAATTTCATATTTTCATTTTTTTTAATTCAAACAAATAACCAATAAAATTTTAAAAAAATTGAATATGTATACAAACAGTTCCAGTACTTCACGTCAGTTATAGATGGTGACATCCACCATTTGCTTTCAAAATAAAATACATTGATTTTCTACGAGGTTTCTCTAGATTGCACATTATTAATTTACTAATATCCATCTAATAATAAAGAATTTAAATAATAAATTTATGGGATCTTAGATGTTAATTCTGTCTTAGATAAGGTTGACCAATCAAAATCACGTCTACAAATATATAGCTTAATCTTTGATTATCAATTTTAAGATACTATAAATAAAGATGTCTATGAAAAAATTAACTTTTTCGTTATTATATATATGCTAAAAATTATTGTAACATTATTTTAAAAATTATGTCATTTATTATCTGATAACTGTTGCTAACTACTTCTGGTTATTATCATCAATGTAGTAAGGTAAAGTAAGGACACAGGAGCAAATGTTCCCCACATAATTCATAATTGGTCAAACATATTTTCATCACTCTATTTTAGATATTAAATTATTTATGTACCACTGATATCTTGTGTGTTTATCATCATCTCCATTAATGAACTCACAACAAGAACCACATAATAATCTCTTACACCGCCACACCAACCTCTCTAACTACAAAATGTTCATCACCTTTTCATCTCTTACACCCCATGTTAACTTTTTTTGGCAAGTGCACCAAATCGTTCAAGTAATAATTCAGAAAGTCCGAGTATCGTTTCCCAAAGGACTTGTGCAATACATGACAATAATTGCAATTGATAACTAAATTAGACAAAGAATATTTCCATAATTTGGTTTAGTGTTTAAAAGAAATAAAATTGTGCAAACAACAATAAAAACTCTTTTTGGTATTTTCACAAACACTTAGAAGGCGATAAAGATAAGAAATGATATGGAATGTAAATGTTAGGATTAGATTTCATCAAAACTCACTCTCATGCATATAATGACTCAACTTCTCTCCACTTTAATGTAAATGCCAACCCACTAGTTTACTCAACCCTAATCCCTTAGTGGAATGAGCCTAAGTTTCCCTATTATGAGTCAATTCCTTGATCCCCTAACAAGAAAACTTGCCATCACAACAAGGGTTTAAGACAACCAATGAATCAAGCTCCATTCCTAGATACAAGTTTCATTAGGTATTTTGCTTCAATTCAAGATTACAAAAGATAATTTCCAAAACCTAATGAATCAAATATCAAGCTATGGGTGATCAAACCACAACAAGCATTAAGCATAGAAACAAAATACTAACATTGAATGGAAAGACATATATATATAAATAACAAAGAGATTACATAAGAGTTCGTTTGGCTACATCTAATCCCAACAAAATGGGTTTTAGCTCTTCATTGTCATGAAGAGCACAAAAATAAAGGATGAGTAATGGAAGAAGAATGATAACCCAAGAGAAGGAAGATGGTCTCCAAGGAAGCCCTAGAAGCTCCAAGTCGCGTTCCACTTGAGTTCTCTTGCCCAGCATCCTTTTTCCCTCGAAGAGTATGAATAAATAGGCATCAAGGTGCCATGTCAGCAAGTTGGCGCCCGGCAGGTTCCATTTCGCGCCCGACGTACTACCACAAAAGTGGTCTCGGCCCAACTGGCGCCCGGCCTCATGATCGGGCGCCCGCCCTGTGTGAATCTCGGAGCCCGGCGCCCGGCCTCAAGTGATCGGCGCCCGGCCCAGGTGACTGATCAGTCCTCGTCCATGTAGCGCCGGCCTCGTCTGGGGCGCCAGTGCCAGGAACTCTCTTTAATTTTCCATTAAGGCCTTCCTTCTCCATTCCTAGGATTCCAAACTTGCTTCTTTCAACCTCAAATGTTTCCTATACCACTGTTAGACAAAAAATATGGGGATTAGTAGTATAATTAGATAAGATTAACCAAATGCAAATTACTTACAAAAAGTATCAAAAAGAGAACCAAGCAAGTTAAAAGCTTAAGAAAGAGTTGATTTTGTTAATGTGAAAAGACTAAAAGAAGTGGTAAAAATTAACATTATCAACTCCCCCAAACTTAGAACTTTGCTTGTCCTCAAGCAAAAGGTAACTTGGCATAACAAGACAATTAATCAACAGAGGCACCACAACTAAGAAGCTAGTTCACATAATCACTTCAGATGTCATTCATGTATGCTTTTGTTCAAATCATTATGCAGAGAAGATGTGTTTCCCTGTCAAACTTCAATTATGGTGCCCACATTGCAACAATAATAAGAATGCAGACAAAAGTTTTATGAAAGACTAACAAGCATGACTGACCATGTTCATTGATCAACTAACGGAGTCATCCTCACTGGAATAAGTGTCTCACTCAAGCACACTAGTGTATAAGGATATGTGTTTATCTCTCTTCCACCACTAATTCCACGCAATTTAACTTTGCTTTTTGTTTCAAAAGAGCCAAAATTATTCACAAACATGCAAACATCACAAGGACTTCTATGGGTTATACTCGTGGTCGCTAAGAAGAAAGTTTGGTTTTTCTAGGTAGCAAAGGCTTTGAGCAAAGAGAGCAATTACATCAACTCATGAACTTGACCTCCGAAAACTAGAATGAAACCAAATATTATCATACACCCAATTTATTGTTAACTTTCTTTTTCTTTTTCTTTCTTTTTTTTTCAATTTTTTTTTTTGAATGGAAAAGAAAAGAACTACTTTATATTGTTGTGCTACATGAACCACAACCTCCTTTGAATGTTTCTTTATATTCCCCAATGCATCAATTTTTATGATTTCCCCCAAACTTGAATCACAATAATGATCATGAAATGTTTGCTCTCTCAACTCAAAGTAAGGCGGTCAATTGTTTTTCAATATGACTTAAGGTTTCAAGGTGAAGGGAAAATTTCTCTTTAAGGCTCAAAGGAATGCACAAAGGCTTTATTCTTGAAGAACAAAGTTGGCTATTTGGCTCAAACATTAATGCAAAATAGAGGAAAAACAAAATGGCCTTGCTCATATGCAAACATGTAAGTGAATAATTAGCAGGGAAACTCAAGCAAAATCAATTGTAAGTCAAAAGTGGCAGCACTCAACAAAGTAAACTTTGAAGCACGACATCTCACATATTTAAACTTGTTTGGTTTTCCAAAAGTTGTCAAACAAGTCACCGCACTCATCAATCATGATCACACAAATGAATGCATTATCGCCATAAGCACATGGGAGCAACCACAAAATCAATATAAGAAAAACCAACACCATCTCCATGCAAAATACAACTTTTAATTGTAAGCAAGCACAAAGTGAAAATCATCGATGACATGCACAACTCACTCGAAATCATGAAACCAACTACATCATATTTGTCAAGCTAGCCAAGTCACACAGTTTTAGCTACAATCTATCGAATTATCAAGACTGGAATTTAAAAACTAGAAAGTAAAGACAGAAATGTAAATCAAGACTATTTTCACAAAATAGAACAAAGTCCTGCAAAAAGTGAGAATCTCCATCAAACTCTCATCATGGTGTGTGGTTCTCTCCTTTTGCTTCCTCATCAACAGCTCCAATCTCATTTTCATCATGCCCACCCCTCTAGCAAACGAGGCTCGGGCCCCAGGCCAAACATGCATCATTCGTCTCAATCGAAGATACGTGAAACTCGTGGAGTCATGCTCTGTAAGTGCAGCCAAAGACCTATTAGGAACTACAGAGGAAGACATTCTAAAACAAAATAACACAACACCAAGTCAAGTTATCATCATAGTAAAATGGAGAATTTCACAACAAAATATGTCTATATATGCTTATAAACATGAAGAGGAATGAAAGACAATGAAAGAAAACAACAAGCAATCACTGGACACAAATCCCAACATCTCGGGCGCCAAAACCAAAATTTAAACACTGCAGCACTGGGACCGGGCACCAAGCAAACGGGGCCGGGCGCCACACCAGTCAAAAACTATTTTTTTTTCAAATCTGCTATGGGGCCGGGCGGTGGGGGGACTAAGGCTGGGCGGTGGAAGATCAACTTTTTGCTTTTCTATTCTTTTCAACCTCTTAACCGTTGCAACCAACAAAACAAATATAACAAACAAAATAATAAAATAAACTATACTACCACATTGAAAACAAGCATGAAAACAACATTTAATTGGTGAACATGAAAAACTAAATAAGAAAAGGTTTAGAGCTCTGGGTTGCCTCCCAGGAAGCGCTTCTTTAACGTCATGAGCTTGACGGATGATTTAATCATGGTGAATAGGTCTTTGGGGTGAGTCTCTCCACTTCACCACCCAAATATGGCTTCAACATTCTCCTGGTTACAACTTTTGTTCTTCTAGAATATGGGCTTTCAATTTCCACAGTGCCATCAATCTTGATATCCTTGACCACCCACAAACTTGACCATTTTGTCTTTAATCTTCTAGGGATGAGTTTCATCTTAGAGCTACCAAACATAATTGGTTGACCTAGTTTAAGTTCATTTTTCATTATAATTGTGTCATGAAAAACCTTGACTTCTTGTTCCTTGAACGATGGGGAGAGCTTATTGGCATTGAGTTTATTTTCCACAAATTCATGCATTGAAGACTCTTTCTTGTCTTCAAGCACTTGTGGAATACAACAATTTAAAGCTTTCTCCAGTAATATTTGAAGTGTGAAATTTCCTTTGGTTGCAGGAAGGGCTTCATTTGACACATCAATCCTTAGACAATTTTTTGTACCATTAGAATGTTGAGAACCCTCAAAAACATTAAAAGTCACCTCATCATCTTGAGCTCTCACTTTGAGCTTTCCATCATCTACATCAATAATTACTCTAGCAGTTTTCATGAAAGGTCTTCCAAGTATCAAGGGAACCTCCATGTCCTCCTCTATGTCCATCACCACAAAATCCACAGGGAACATGAATTTGTCCACCTTGACAAGGACATCTTCAACCACACCATGAGGATACTTGATTGATCCGTCGGCCAATCAGTAATGTCATCCTTGTCTGGCCTTGCCTCCAAGTCACCTATCCTCTTCATCATAGCTAGAGGCATTAAATTGATGCTAGCCCCCAAATCCAATAAAGCCTTCCCCACAGGTAAAACACCTATGGTCACTGGGATAGTGAAACTTCCTGGATCCTTAGATTTGAGGGGCAAGGATTTTTGAATGATAGCACTACAGCCGGCTTCCAACTCGATAGTCTCTTCCTCTATGAACCTCCTCTTCTTAGAAAATAATTCTTTCATGAACTTTGCATAAGTGGGCATTTGCTCTAATGCCTCTGAAAAGGAATATTAATCTGCAGCCTCTTGAAAATATCTTGGAATCTAGCAAATTGTCTTTCTTTGTCTTTTCTTGAAGGAGCATGAGGGTAAGGAAGATTCTTCCCTGGTGGGGCCTTAGATACCTCTTTCTTTTTCTCTTTTTTTATTTTCTCACTCTCTTTTTCTCTCTCTTTATTTTCTTCTTCTTCTACCACACTCTCCTCATTCACTTTCTCTTCTTCTCTATTTGTTTCTTTTTCTCTCTTTTTCTCATCATCACTATTTTTCTCTTCATCACCTAACTCTAACCCCTTACCACTTCTTGTGATGACAGCTTTACAATGCTCCTTAGGATTGACTTGGGTGTTAGCGGAGAATGACCTCCTTTGTTGGTCTGCCAATTGTTTTGCTAATTGCCCCACTTGTACCTCCAAACTTTTAATTGAAGCATCAGTGTTCTTTTGATTTTGGATGGAGAGTTGCATGAACTGTTGGAGTGTGTCTTCCAATTTGGTGGTCCTCTCATACAATGGTGGGTGTAGTTGTTGTTGGTGAGGCCTACTACTAGATTCTCCATGCTCTTGCCTGCCTCCATAATTAGCATTAGTATTTCTCCACCCTTGATTGTAGGAGTTTGGGAAAGGGTTATTGGAGAAATTTTGATGTCCTTGATTCCCCATATAATTAACTTTTTCACCTTGTGAACCACTAGGAGCTTGACAAAACCCATTGGAGTGATCACCTCCACAAAAATCACACCTCATCACTTGTTGAGCTGAGTAGGTATTTGTGTGCATGGCATGTAATTGCTGAGGCAACTTGGCCATTTGTTGATTGAGAACCTCCATTTGCTGAGAAAGAAGCTTGTGTTGAGCTAGAAGGGCATCTTGAGAATTCAACTCTAATACTCCCTTTTTTTGTGATTGAGTCTTACCATGTTGACTTCGCAAGTCTGTGGAAGCCATAGATTCAATGATTGTGATGGCCTCCTCAGCAGTCTTGAACAAAACAGAGCCACCAAAAGAAGCATTCAAAATCATCTTAGTCTGTGGTTGCAATCCATTACAGAAAGTTTGAACTTGCATTTCTATTTCGAAACCATGATTGAGAGACTTCCTCAACAATGCCTTGTATCTTTCCCATGCTTCACACAGGGGCTCATCAACCCCTTGAACAAAAGTAGCAATGGCTGCCTTAGCTTCTGTGTTCTTGGATGGAGGGAAGAAACGAGACAAGAATTTAGTTTCCACATCTCTCCAACTAGTCAGACTTTGGTTAGGCTGAGATTGTAGCCAAGCCTTAGCCTTTCCAGTGAGAGAAAATGGGAACAACCTTAAGAACAAAGCCTCTTCATCCTCTCCCATTATCCCAACTAAGCTACACAACTCATAGAAAGTGTACAGATGAGTGTGTGGGTCTTCATGATCCATGCCAGCAAATTGATTAGAACTGATGAGTTGTAAGAGAGCAGGCTTCATTTCTGCGATTTTCTCATTCATAGAGGGCCTCATAATGCTAGAGAAATTTCTAGGGCTAGTGTATGTGATTGAATCCCCTATGGTTCTCCTGCGGTTTTGATTCTCTTCAGCCATTTCTTCTTCAAAAGATAATTCGAGATCCTGAATGTTAGTGGTAGCAAAAGATGAAGATTGCAAGACAGCTTGTTGAGCTAGTAATCTTTGTCTCCTTGTGTCACTGTTGTTTCTTCTAGCAGTCTTTTCTATTTCGAGATCGCAAGCAATGGTTCGAAGAGACAGCTTCTCCTTGTGCGGATGGTACCTTGCATACACAGGAACACAAAAGAAACTAGAACAACAAGTTAGCCCAATGAATTGTATATAGAATGAAAAGAAAGAATAAAAGAATGATGTCTAAAATAGCTATAAATGCACAATCGCCTTGTATTAGAACACAAGTCCCCGGCAACGGCGCCAAAAACTTGTTAACTTTTTTGGCAAGTGCACCAAATCGTTCAAGTAATAATTCGGAAAGTCCGAGTATCGTTTCCCAAAGGACTTGTGCAATACACGACAATAATTGCAATTGATAACTAAATTAGACAAAGAATATTTCCATAATTTGGTTTAGTGTTTAAAAGAAATAAAATTGTGCAAACAACAATAAAAACTCTTTTGGTATTTTCACAAACACTTAGAAGGCGATAAAGATAAGAAATGATATGGAATGTAAATGTTAGGATTAGATTTCATCAAAACTCACTCTCATGCATATAATGACTCAACTTCTCTCCACTTTAATGTAAATGCCAACCCACTAGTTTACTCAACCCTAATCCCTTAGTGGAATGAGCCTAAGTTTCCCTATTATGAGTCAATTCCTTGATCCCCTAACAAGAAAACTTGCCATCACAACAAGGGTTTAAGACAACCAATGAATCAAGCTCCATTCCTAGATACAAGTTTCATTAGGTATTTTGCTTCAATTCAAGATTACAAAAGATAATTTCCAAAACCTAATGAATCAAATATCAAACTATGGGTGATCAAACCACAACAAGCATTAAGCATAGAAACAAAATACTAACATTGAATGGAAAGACATATATATATAAATAACAAAGAGATTACATAAGAGTTTGTTTGGCTACATCTAATCCCAACAAAATGGGTTTTAGCTCTTCATTGTCATGAAGAGCACAAAAAATAAAGGATGAGTAATGGAAGAAGAATGATAACCCAAGAGAAGGAAGATGGTCTCCAAGGAAGCCCTAGAAGCTCCAAGTCGCGCTCCACTTGAGTTCTCTTGCCCAAGCATCCTTTTTCCTCGAAGAGTATGAATAAATAGGCATCGTGGTGCCATGTCGACAAGTTAGCGCCTGGCTGGTTCCATTTCGCGCCGACGTACTACCACAAAAGTGGTCTCGCCCAACCGGCGCCCGGCCTCATGTGATCGGCGCCCGCCCTGGTGAATCTCGGAGCCCGGCGCCCGGCCTCATGTGATCGGCGCCAGCCCTGTGTGAGTCTGGAGCCCGGCGCCCGGCCTCAGGTGATCGGCGCCCGACCCAGTGTGATCTGACAGTCCTCGTCCATGTAGCGCCGGCCTGCTTCAGGGCGCCTGACGTCGGGAACTCTCTTTAATTTTCCATTAAGGCCTTCCTTCTCCATTCCTAGGATTCCAAACTTGCTTCTTTCAACCTCAAATGTTTCCTATACCACTGTTAGACAAAAAATATGGGGATTAGTAGTATAATTAGATAAGATTAACCAAATGCAAATTACTTACAAAAAGTATCAAAAAGAGAACCAAGCAAGTTAAAAGCTTAAGAAAGAGTTGATTTTGTTAATGTGAAAAGACTAAAAGAAGTGGTAAAAATTAACATTATCACCCCACCAAATGATCTCTTAAACACAGAAAAACTATTAAGTGGTCTCATACTACTAATATAGTTTTAATGGTCTAGTATTATAACTTTTCTGGAAAATTGGAAAACTTGAAAAAATGTTAGACAGAGATTAGTCTATACTATAAACACATGAAATACTTTATAATTTCTCTTAAAAAGCATAGTAACACCTCATCACCTTCCTCTGTTGACCAATAAACTAGCCATCATGTTGAACACAGCCTGGTTATTTTTTTCATTTTTAACACAATTGGTGAAGGAGACTTGTCATGTTCTCACATATCACACTAACAAAAGTCAAGGAAATTTCGAGTATAAAGGAGTGTGAGTGTGTAGGCTAAAGAGGTACTAATTTTAATTAAGGCAAAGTTGAGGAGGATAAGTCGGCACAGTTTCTCTTTCTATTGATGCATTTATACATGTATAATGTATGATTCAATTTCATTTTCCAACCACCCTCCTCTTAATTCTATCTCCATCTCCAATTCCCTCCTCTGAAAACTTATTTCAGCTTCCACATGGAAGAAACTCAACAACTGCAACACCCCCATGAAATTCGTTTCACCATTCACTCGGGAGAACCTCAACTAGTGCAACTTAGCAAAATTGGTAAGTCAACTTTTTATCTTCCATGTTTAAAACAAAAGGTTCAATTATGTTAAAAGAGACAAATTAAGAGCAAAATGTTTGCTTGAAGGTTTTTTCCTAGATTTTCATCATATTTTGTTACATATTCACACAAAGTGTGATGATAGGATAAGATATCTTTCCATTTCATTTATGCAGAAAACACACATGTTCAAGTTTTTTGTAATTTTTATGCACATAATGGAAAATCTTGGTTCTAACTTCGATGGTTCATAGGATGTAAACTGCTGAATTAGACTTAACAATGGTGCCAGCGGAGTTCAGACAAGACTCAGCTACCAAGAAACAAAATAATTGAACATGATAATCTATGTCACCATCCAGAGTGTAGTTGTTACCTTAGTAGTAAAAGAGGTCAAGCCACCTAGGCTGAGGTGGTATAGATAGAGTTTTTTTGGTGGAGGCCTAGTTTCTGAGCTGTATCAATATAATACTCCTCCAGAAAATAAAATTAAAGAATAACATCATCTACTCGTTGGTGAGGCTTTTAGTTTTGATTATGCTACAAATTATTAGAATCTGACAGTTTTAAATTTCATGCTTATAAATAATTACTCCAAGTTATTTTATCGTTATTTTTTTTCTTTTCTAATATCTATATAAAAATTAAACCAACTTTTTCCAAATCTTAAGAAACAGGAAGAAAAATTGACAATTTTATACTTATTCATCTAGACAGAAAAAAAAATACATCTTCTAATGATGGAGACTCTTAGCTTCCCTATAGAGATGCAAGACATCAAATAAAATCAATAAAGAGACAATTCTTGTGACATGTCAACCGGCTAAGCATCAAACCTAAGTACCCTGACCTATACGGTAAACAACAAGAACAGTAACAGTAATAATATATAATAATAATAATAACAGAAGAAGAAGAAGAAATTGTTCACATATCAAAGCAACTTTGCTTCTGAGGAAGTGAGTTCTTTTGAAGCAAATCAGATGTACACATAACAGCTTTGTTCAATCTATTATGACGTGTTATCTAACTTCATATAATTAGAATTTGTTATGCTTTTCTAGAAGCTAATGGAGTGCAAGAAACAAATTCCTTGGAGGGCAATAGTTTTTGTGGTCCAATGAATGAGCCGACGATGAGTAGGAAAAAATTATATTACCGTTGGTTCAGAATAGCCATACATTCTGCACTTGTGTTGGTGTGTGGTTCAGCTGCAGTACTCCTTGGAAGATTGTATTACGAAAAGGGTGGAAAGAGTAAGTGGATGGGAACACTTGTTCAACTTGGTGGTTTCCCTATTTTGCTTCCTTATTACTTCATCTCAGCACCCAAAAATTTGACCACAAACAATAGCATTCATCCAAATCAGCCATCTGCTTCAATGCTAGCATTTATCTATGTCTCAATTGGCCTACTTATGGCATTAGATTGTTATTTATATTCAGTTGGGCTATTGTACCTTCCTGTCTCAACCTATTCACTCATATGCTCATCTCAGTTGGCTTTTAATGCTTTCTTCTCATACTTCCTCAATTCACTCAAGTTCACACCTTACATAGTAAACTCTTTAGTCCTTCTTACCATTTCCTCTACCCTTCTTGTATTTCAAAATGAGTCATCAGATGATTCAGACTCAACACAAATATCCAAGAAAAAGTATGTGATGGGATTCATATGCACAGTTGGTGCATCTGCAGGGTATGGACTATGGCTTTCCCTCACACAGCTTGTGTTCAAGAAGGTTATGAAAAGTGAAACATTCAAAGTGGTCTTGGACATGATAATATACACGTCTTTTGTAGCTACGTGTGCTACTCTAGTGGGACTTTTTGCTAGTGGTGAATGGAATGGTTTGAAGAATGAAATGAATGAGTATGAGATGGGGAAGGCTTCATATGTGTTGAACCTCACTTTCACAGCCATACTTTGGCAACTCTTTACTATTGGTTGTTTGGGGCTTATTAGGGAGGTTTCTTCCCTCTTCTCAAATGCCATAAGCGTTTTGGGAGTGCCTATTGTTCCCATGTTGGCAGTGATATTCTTTCATGACAAAATGCATGGTATTAAGGCTATCTCTATGGTGCTAGCTATTTGGGGCGTTATATCATATGTGTATCAACAGTACATTGATGATACCAAGTCCCAAAACAGAAACACTAGTGACGTTCCAAAAGCTTCCGTACCCCTAGAAGAGGTTCATCATAGATGAATGAGGTAGTCTTTTTAAGTCATCAATTTTCAGACTTAGAAGCACTATCCCTGTTTGTATTACAAATTTACAACACTTACAAATATGCATATATTACATATCAGTAATTGAATTTTGAGTTTAATGGTTATGCACTGTGAACCAATTATTGATATTATGACTTTTAAGATATCTAATAGAAAAATCATTAAACTTCCTGTAAACAATATTTTGTGATTGGATGATAATATCAAAATTTAGCTCTTAGGCTGCATAATCACCATGTCGTCACAGATTGGAAATTTTTTTCTAATTTAATCTTATAAAATTGACTTGTAAAATAATGAATACTATGAATGAAATAGAGCACTTGATAATATTAAAATAGTACAGCAAACTGCAAATTTGTTTAAACTGACTTCTAACTCTAACTAAGGTGGATATGTCTGCTACAGTGCACAGTCATTTCTCAGTTCTAGCCTTAGTATTTAACTTACCATCAATCATCATTAAGAATCTATAGAAATGATTTCAATTTCTGGGCCAAGTTGTTGTAAGCAATTGCAATTGAACAATGATATCCATTTCTTTCTCTTGCCCAACAAATATGATCCGTCTGGACTCAGGTCTAAGAGGCCAGTGAGATGCATGGTAGAGTAAAAACTCTCACTGAGAAGCAATGTATGAAATACACGACTTTTATAAACATAAATCCTTTAGGGAGAGGACAATTATGGGAAAAAATTGATTCAATTATCAAATAGAGAAATAAGAACCAAGATGTATGGATCAACCTTCTTGCATTCTTCTGTAAAAAATCTTATTATTTCCGGAAAGTTACATATGTATTTTTCCATTTCAATTCAAGAGTTCTTGTGTATTTTCACACTCCTTCAAAACTTTGAAGAATGGACAAACTAGTTTTCTTCAAAGGATATTTACAAGATTCGTTACCAGAAAAAGGATGATGATCCCACCATTAACTAATTCAATTTCGTAAGGAATAAAAATACATATCCTACTCTATAGAATTTGCAACTTATTATATTCTTGCCCAACGAGTAAAGATTCACTTACAAAGAAAGGGTGATTCATTCATATCAACTTGAAAATCCAATTATATTGCATTGTTAGAACTCAATGTCTATTTATAAACAGGCTGATGTTTGGGTACCTCGTGGCTCAGTTCCATTAATCAGCAACAATCTGGTTCTGATTCTGAGTAATAAATAAGTCGACTTCAGGAAAATAAAAGGTCCCACTTAGAAAAATAATATACTTTTAATGTAGTTTATATAGCCGTAGAAACTTCATTTATTGCCACTTTGTTTTAAGTAAAACTCTAACATGATTTTAGAATTTATCTTGACAAGATTATTGAACTTATTGGGTCACTCATTATCATGAATAAGTATAAAAATTTGAATCTTTCCTCTTGATATATCTTTCTCATTATTTAGGTTGATATGGTCATAACTAAGAAGAATTCACCTCAAGAAAATTTTAGAAAATATTAATTAGAAGTGTGGATAAAAATAAGGACAAAAATGTTCTCAAGATTTTGAAGATAATATAAAATTATTTTTCATGTCATAAATTTTTGCTTAGATAAACGGACAATTTATGGTGCATTTAATTATTTCTTTAATAGTTTAATTTGTAGTTTTGTTTTAATAAAATGGTCGAAAAGGGGAGTGCTTGACCACCCATTCTCATGTCCAAACCTCTTTATATTTTTTTATTTAATTTTTTTATGAATCACTTCTTTATTATTTTCAATAATGGTGATCTACAAGAGGATGATAAATCACTTTTTAACTTCTTTTTTATTTTAGACAGGAGAATTAGATCCATTTTATATCAGAAAATAATATGTCCAAATTATTGTATTTGACTAATTTTTTTATAAATGATTTTGAATTTTAAATAATTTATAATAGTGTTATATATATAGACATATATATTTGGAAATTATAGGTTTCTCAATGTACATGTTGTGTCCCATATTTGTATGTAATGGTGCTTCATAGATCACATTGAAGACACCCTGATTTAGTTTTTCACTTTTAACGAAAAGGGTAAATGACACATCCACCACATAAACAAAAGTCGAGGCTAAGTTGTGTCACTGTTTAGGCTACGAACATAGAGGTACTAATCGTAATTAAGACAAAGTTGAGGAGGTTAAGTTGATAAAATTTCTCTTTCTATAACGTATATATTGCATTTTCGAATCACCCTCCTCTTAACTCTATCTTCATTTCCAATTCACTCCTCTGAAAACTTATTTCACCTTCCACATGGGAGAAACTCAAGAACTGCAACACTCCTCTGAAACTTGTTTCACCATCCACATGGCAGACCCTCAAGAAGTGCATCTTAGCAAAATTGGTAAGTCAACTTTTTGTCTTCCATATTTTAAAACAAAAAGTTCAACTCTGTTAGAAGACACAAAATTAAGAGCATAAAGATACCTTGTATGTCCTGTCACCCAGTTGAATCATATTTTGTTATCATATATTCATTGGGCCTAGTTATGTTTAACTGTGTTTATAGGCTAAGAAATCTTTTCATTTCAGAGTATGCAGAACTTCTGTTCAAGTGTTATGTAATTTTTATGCCTATAATAGAAAAACCTTGTTCTTAATTTCGATGGTTCCTCTAGAATGTAAATTGCTAAATCAGACATAACAATGTTGCCAGCAGATTCCAGACAAAACAACTAGAAATAAACAAAATCATTGAACGTGATAATCTATGTCTCCAACCACAATAGTGTTGGTGCCTCTATAGTAAAATAGGTGAGACCCCCTAGGATGAGGTGGTATGGTTGATGGAATTGTTTTGTTGGAGATATAGTTGCTGGCTGAGCTGTATTAATATAATACTTCTCTCCATTAAACAAAATTAAAGAATAAAATCATCTACCGAAGCTTTAAGTTTTGATTATAGTATAAATATTAGGATTTGTTAGGTTTTAATTTTTTTAATTTTCTGTTTGTATCTGTGTTAGTTTATCCTTATTTTTCTTGTTATCAAATAGATATACAAACCTTTTCTAAATCTTTAGAAACAGGAAGAAAACATGTATAATGTTAGCTTCAGGATAGAGATGCAAGAGTTCCGGTTATATATTAATCAAGACACAATTCTTGTGACATGTCAACTGGTTAAACATCAAACACAAGCACCCTGATACTTTTTGTAATCAACCACCAAGAATAATAATAGTAATAATAGTAGTAGTAGAAGAAGAAAAGGAGTTCACATATCGAAGGAACTCTGCTTCTGAGGTCGTGATTACTTTTGAAACAAATCAGAAGTATACATAACAACAGCTTTGTCCAATCTATTATGACATTATCTAAGTTATATAATGATAATTTGGCATGTTTTTTCTTTAAGCTAATGGAGTCAAAGAAACAAATTTCTTGGAGGACAAAAGTTTTCGTGGTCCAATGAATGAGTCAACAATGAGTAGGAAAAAAATGTATTACCGTTGGTTCAGAATAGTCATACAGTCTGCACTTGTGTTGGTGTGTGGATCAGCTGCAATACTCCTTGGAAGATTGTACTATGAAAAGGGTGGAAAGAGTAAATGGATGGGAACACTAGTTCAACTTGGTGGTTTCCCTATTCTGCTTCCTTATTACTTCATCTCAGCACCCAAAAACCTCAGTACCACAAACAACAGTATTCATCCAAATCAACCATCTGCTCCAATGCTAGCATTTATCTATCTCTCAATTGGCCTACTTCTGGCATTAGGTTGTTATTTATATTCAGTTGGGCTATGGTACCTTCCTCTCTACGTATTCACTCATTTGCTCATCCCAGTTGGCTTTTAATGCTTTATTCTCATACTTCCTCAATTCACTAAAGTTCACACCTTACATAATCAATTCTCTAGTCCTTCTTACTATTTCTTCTACCCTCCTAGTGTTTCAAAACGAGTCATCAGATGATTCAGATTCCACACAAATATCTAAGAAAAAGTATGTGATTGGATTCATATGCACAGTTTGTGCATCTGCAGGGTATGGACTATGGCTTTCCCTCACTCAGCTTGTGTTCAAGAAGGTTATAAAAAGGGAAACACTCAAAGTGATCATGGATATGATAATATACACGTTCCTTGTAGGTACTTGTGCTACCATAGTGGGACCTTTTGCAAGTGGAGAGTGGAATGGTCTGAAGAATGAAATGAATGAGTATGAGACGGGGAAGGCTTCATATGTGTTGAACCTCACTTTCACAGCCATATTTTGGCAACTCTTTTCAATTGGTTGTTTGGGGCTAATTAGTGAGGTTTCTTCCCTCTTCCGTAATGCCATAACCGTTTTGAGAGTGCCTCTTGTTCCAATGTTGGCAGTGATATTCTTTCATGACAAAATGCATGGTATTAAGGTTATCTCTATGATGCTAGCTATTTGGGGCATTATATCATATGTGTATCAACAGTACATCGATGATACAGAGTCAGAAAACAGAGGCACCAGTCATGATCCAAAAGCTTCTGCACCACTGGATGGGGTTCATAAATGAGTTAGGTAGCCTTTTAAGTCATCAATTGTGAGACTTAGAAACACTATCCTTGTTTGTATTACAATTTTTAAACAATTTTACACATGCTATGATGGTATTTATGTACTGTTAGAAAGAATAATAAAATAGCAGACTTAAAACTGTTCAAACCAACTTCTAGCTGATTATTGCCAACTATAATACAGATAATTGTGATACTGATACATGTCAACATTGTCATTGATATGGACGCACCAGTTTGTAGGTGTAAATTCAATTCTCATCCAATGTATCAAATTTGACTGAATGCTTCTCATCAGCATCATCACAGGAAGAATCCCATTTAATAAGATTCTGTAACATTATATAAGAAAACTTGGCCTATAGTTATGCAGAAACTTGGCTAATTCTGTAACATTATAGAGGAACAATAAACAAGAAATAAATCAGGGATTAGCCAATTCCATTTACAAATTCAACTTATACTTGATATAGACCCCCCCCTCCCCCAGTTTGTGCAGTGCAGGTGTCATTGTTTGATAAAAGAGATTATGTTTTGACTTTTGTAAACTATATGCTGCTAAGAAGATTGGATAAATGATTATATACAGATACATTCTATGTAAAATTAATGAAAAATAAAACCCTTGAATTTTTTTAGATAACCATAACAGGATCTAAAGATTATAAGTTAAAGGATTCTATTATTGTTAACTTTCCATATATCTATATATAGACAAAACAATTACAATCCAAACCACTTGTGAAACCTTTATAAGCTTTCCTTCCAAGAGTATGGTCACAAGACAATAATGAATTATTTTAAAATCTATTTTTCTTTGAAAATATCAAATTTTAGTTTATAAATAAGTACAAATGATTTTGTGAAATATAAACTAAATTTGTCTCTTTTCCTACAATTTAGTTAATTTATTAAATATATTATTTTATAATTTTTTAAAAATTTATTATATCAATCAAATTATTCATAAATTTTTATAAATTTATTCATTTTTCTTTTAGTTTAGTTAAAATCAAAATTATTATTTATATAGTTTCAAATCAAAAGAGTAATTAATTGATTGCAATTGTTAAACCAAAAAGTATATATTCTTTCATTCTCTATTATTTGCATGAAAAGTGTACTTGTGTCCTTAAAAGGCAAAAAATGATTTATGATTGAATTGTGAAAACAAAAGTAGAAATTCACATTATTGTAAAATATTTTATACTTAATTTAATGAAAATAATAAAACATTTATTTAATTATTAAAGCAATTGTTTAATTAATAAAAAATTTGTTTCAACTGGCTTTCTTTTAAAGAAAAAAATGAAATTGATTTCTTCATAATAATTAATAAAAAATTTATCATATAATTTTTTCTATTTTTTTAACTTACAAATAAACTAATTTTATTTATAAAAAAAGTCAAATTCATTTTCTTCTTAAATTGTTTTCCTATATTCTGGTTCAAACATATGTAGATGTTCTAAACATTATAAATTGTTTCTGTGCACTACTAATAATTTTGATATGGCAAAGGAATATGTAATCTTTTAGGGAGCTAGCTGATAGCTTAAACTAATTAACAGGAATCCAGAATATTAGTCTGCACTTAGATTTCTGTAGCTTATTCTCATCCCTCTCTAAAATATTGATATTCTTTTTGCACTAAATAAGCATCTAATTAATAGTGATGCATATTTTCACTAGGCCACTATGGCCAGCAAAGGCATCTAATAATTAATTAATTAATGCATTAAACAATGGTTAAATGCTAAATAATGTGTAAGAAACAATGCTAATGAGAGAAATAGAATATATCATTCAGTTTGGAAATCTATATATCTAAATGTAACACTTTAAACCAATTGATGTGCTAAGTGTTATAGGTTAAATAAATATTATTAGTGAGAAGCAAATACAATGATTCACAAATCAAGATTTATATGTTATAAATATAGATTTGGATCTAATTTAGAGATATTGTTCAAGGCATCCTTCATAAACTTATAAGGTTGTTTGCTTTATTGATTTAAAAGTTACTTTAAAGTTAAAGTTAAAATTTTTAAAGTAAAACAAATTATTTTTTAATTTTAATTTAAAAGTTCAAATTTTCAATAAAAGATGTATGTGGTCCCAAAAAAAATTAAGATGTTCCACTTTATTATCCAATTTCAATAATTGATATAATGTCATCATTTGTTTAGGGTAAGACAAACAAAATTACCATATTAGCTTTTTTTTTTTCTAAAGAAAATTTAATTTTTTAAACTACTTTTTCTTCTATTTTATTTTGTAAAAATTGTTTTTTAAGAACTTTTCTTTGAACAGTATTTGCCTAAACTTCTCCAAGTAAAAATATTATTGGTCAGAAACTATTAAATATTTAATTCTCCTCATAGTTATACATTTATAATTTTTGAATGCCTTTGAAAAACACTATTAAATTGAATAATTGCAGGAGAAAATAGCTCTCTTTCTTGCATATCCCATAATGCTAACACAGCCTCCGAAAACTTACAAAAATAAATAGATAATTAATTTTTAAATCTACTAAAACCAATCCTTGAATACATTTAAAAAAAATTGGTTGTTTATCTCTCAGAAGTTGGAGACAAAGTTTTTAAAATACAAAATATTTATTTAAAGAACCCTTTTCTTTCAATAAATCTTGTTCTTTTGAGGACACAATGAGAAACATGACTATATGTCAGCTATTTAGGCATAATCTTTAAAAATATATTTACAACATAAAAAAACCATCTTCTTTCATTAATGAAATATTTAATTTAAAAATTTTATTTATTATCAAACATTTGCATTTTTCTAATAAAAAATTATTAATATATATATAACTCTAAAAATGTTTAGTTTATTCAACTCATTTATTATATAATTTAGTAATATTAACTCAATTCGGTTGATCATCAATTGATGAGTTAAGGAAGACGATCTACCTAAAACTTAAAATTATAATTTAAAAAATAAAAATTATATTTTTAGTTTTTATATATTTAATAAAACATAATACATGAAAATTAAGAATTACAAATTACATATAAATATATCATACATAATAAATTAAAAAAAATTGAAAAATATCGTACTAGCTCACTCCTTAATCCTCTTAAACTTCAAATTTTCTAGTTTTTAATTTTAATTTTGTCCATTAATTATAAGTTTTCACATAATACATAGAGAATTAAGAATTAAGGACATCTAAAAGGTAAGATTTAAAACCAGATCACTTAGAACTTTAATTTTATAAGAAATTCTATTGGAACATATACTAATGTAAGACAAAATATAAAACCCTAAATTTTAAATAAGTCCATGAATCGTAAAAATAAAAATTATGTTTAAAATTTTTAAAAGTTAAAGTTTAAATAAAAAATATTTTGAAGCTTTTAAGAGTGTCTGAGTTATAGTTAAGTGAACTTTATAAGAAAACATCATTAATTAATATCGAAGATTTAAAATCAAAATTATGGAGAAAATTATTCTCCGCTATTTCTTTTTAAAATATTTACTTCAAGCATTTTATCAAATTTTTATTTTTATTTTTACGCATTGTTTATTCAATGATTTACTTTAGGATTTTTATCTCTTTTCTTTTATTATCTTCCTGCACTTTTTTTTCTATATTTCTTATCTTTAAATTTGGAAATATATATTTGCACAATGTCTTTTTTCTATATATCTCTTTTCTGGGTGCAGTGATATCTTTATTTATGAAAATAAAAAATTAAATATAGTTTTTGGGTAACATTATTATTCTATTTAGTATGTAATATTGTTTGTGAAATGATAAAAATTGAAGCATAGAATGATGAAGGATGAAAAAATATTTGTGACAACATATATTTATATTATAATTGATACGATCTCTTGTTATAATATGTCAATCTATATTATGTCACTTGGTACTGATGCCATAACAAGCATTTCTATGTAATATATATATTTATCTCTATGAGTGTTTATCCATTTGGTGCCTTTTTTTATTATTATTTCAGTTTTTTATTTGAGCATCCAAAGATTCAGATCATATTTTGCTCTGTTGTAGCTTTCTTTGGTATTGACTTAGTCTCTACTAAGTGGCATCCACCTTAGCATATATATGTAAATTTATCCTACCTGGCTTTTCAGTGAGGTTCAGAAAATGGATAACATATATTTTATTTTTGAATATAACGAAGGAAAAAAAATTATCAATACTTTTTCATTTATTAAAAATATGATCATATAATAAAAATCTAATCTATTGAATAATTTTTTATGGATGGATATATTTAGTGCATTCATAAAAGTAAATTTTTGTTTGAAAACTAAAATTATAATTAAAAAATATTTCAAAAATAAATTTAAAACATGTTTTTAGAAATGTTTAAAAAAGTAACTTTAAAAGTATTTAATTACGAAAAAAAATGTTTGAATTTACTATTTATCAGTCAATTATTAATTTTAAACATTGATGGATAAATTATTAACCATTAATTAAATTAAATTAATGATTTTTTATATTATGCAATGGATGAATTAAATAAATGATAAATAAATAAATAAAATTCTTTGGCATCTCTTATTTATATTTCTATAAAAAATTATCTTTACTAAAAATTTTAAAATTATTACGGACAAAATTAATAAATTTATTATATATAATATTTTAAACTAAATAATAATATAAAATTATTGTATGCTATCACACGTATAATTCAATTAAACAAGAATAGGAATGGCAATTTCAAGATAATATTTTAAAATTGTTTACCTAAAACATTCTAATTTAGAAACCCTAGTATATCCATTTTTATATATTATGTGACATTGGATGATTAAGGAAGAGTCACCCCTTTTTATTTAATGTGATTGGAATTAAGGTGAAAAAATACTCAATAATATTCCTATATTTATTGGGTACTAGTTAAACTATTCATAATTTGTCAGGCATTAAGAGAAAGATATAAAGTAACTGATGATATTTATGACACAATGTCAATTAAATTTGGAAGGTGAAGACTATAGTTTGGTACATTAATTGTTATCTCTTGGTCATACAAGTCTTTAGAAAACAAGATATGGTAATTTGGAACATTTGGAATCTTTGGAGGAATTGTTTGGCCAAGACAAAATATATGCAGATCACAACACAACACATATTCAGAGAACAATAAATGTACCATAAATTAGTCAACTTTAAAGTTAAAACAGACATTACTTTTTTGTCGTATAACTTGTCTACTCCCCTCTTGCAGGGAAGATTTCTTTCAAAGACCATTTTAATGTACCTAAATTTAGATTTTCGTATGAATTCTTCTGTAGTCCTCCATAGTGGTTTTCATCTTCAATAGTTTATATTTATAATTATTTTATGTAAATTAGGGTTTATGTAAAAATGCGGTATATGTTACATAATCATTTTGTATATTTTAATATCATGAATGGTGTGCACATACTTTTAGAAGTGCAGGGTACTTAGTTAGTGTACTTCATCCCTTTTAGAAGTACTTATTCTTCTGTTCTATATTTATACCCTCTTCGTCCTCCATGATCATTCATCCCTGACTCCTCAGTGCAGCGGTGGAAACACCAAAACACACGAGCTACCAACATGGGTAATATCTCTAGTTACGAATGGTCAAGTGTCGAATTTCCTAAAGAGTCGACTCTCATATATACTTCCCTCTTTGATAAATCCAAGCTCAGCATTTTTCGTTTGAGCGTCAATTCACAGAGAGTCTTCATCAGACTCGCAGACTCTCTCTGCGATGATCATCCAGTTCGATCACTTTACGTGGAGATCACTGCAGAAAGAGACAACAACAACAACAACAACAACGGATGTTTCAACTTTGGGGTGGTGAGAGTTGTTGCAGATGGCAGTTGTGAACAAACAGTTCGTGGTACTGAACACTTCACCAATCTTTGTGGAAAGAAATCTTGCTTTTATGGTGTGATGCGTAAAAGTGGAAGTGGAAACATGGGTTCTGCAGAGAAAAAAGTGAGGACATGTTGGGAGGTTATCCACTCCTACAACGTAAGTCTCACAAGGCATGTTAGATATAGTGTGATGATTAAGTGTGATGAGGTGACAGGACTTGGTGCAGAGTTTAGAGGCCCTTTCAAATGCGAGGGTCAGGTTTCGAGGGAGGGTTTGCTGAAACAGTGTTCTTCTGCAGCTTCACTGATTCAGGTGAGCGAAGTAAAAGGAAAGCCTCCAAAAGCTTTTAATGCGTTCGTTGAGAGTGAGTTTACAGGGAAAGAATATATCCTCTTCCAACGAGAAGAAAAAGCTAGGAGAGTCAAAATTGTTAATACTGGTGGAAACTTCAATGGTCATGGTAATGGCTCTGAATACAGCTACTGCAATATTATTATGAAGTATGAAGCTAATAAAGCCACCAACTGAAACGTGGATTGCTGTGACTTGCTAAAAATGATTATGAATATTTTTTATATAGAGAGGGCATATTATGCTCAATACTTTATTTTTCTTACATATTGTATAGTGAATATGGAGATGTTCTAGTTGTGGTATATAGGAAGTAGTTTTTTATATGAAATAATGCAACTAGGTTGCATGGCAGAAATACCTCTAAGTAACCATATAAGGAAAAAGATAATCATACCTCTAAGTGGTTTTCTTATTTAATGTTTTTTTAGCTTTTAATTAAGTATCAATGAGTAAAAAGGAGTTGTATTTGAATGGTATCATACCTGAAATAAACATGTGTTTTTTAGTTATGTTGATACAACTTTTTTGTATATAATTAGTTAATTTTATGAAAAAAATAAGAGTAGTTTCTTCTAACTATAAAAATTTATTTTCAAATATACAACAACTTATTCAAATTCAATATTAATATGATGAATATAGAACTAAAAAATTTAAAAATATATTTTGAAAATTATTAATTCTCTTAATGAATCAAAACTTATTTCATAATTAGAATTTATACTTAGATAATAATTATATATGCTATATTATTTTTATATACTAAAAGAATCATTTAGATATATTTAAGACTTATACTTCTTCTTATATCTAATATCCACTAATTAAAAACTATATATATATATATATATATATACATATATATATATAATATAAATAATAAAAACTTCATTTAAAATTTCTTATATTACCTATGATAAAAATATACAGTTATTTAAATTTAAATATAATAAACTTAAAAGATAATATTTTTAAATATATGTAATCTTATATTTAGTTTCTAATTATTTAATATATATATATATATATATATTCAAATTATTTTAACTGAAATGATAATTTTAAATAAAATCTATGCAGCGTTTTATGACGTTGATGTATAGTTTACCCCCTTTTCATTTATTTTATGTTTTGTTAGATTATATTATTGCGATGTTGAGTGTAAAATTATCAGTTCAAAATTATAAGCTGGTTAAAAAATAAATTAAAATTTATATAATTTTACTCAAATATAACAAAATTAAACTTTTAAAATTAAAATATATCAATTCTAAATATAATCTTTTTTACATAACAGTTATATAATTTTGATATTTTATTGTGAATAAAAATACATAAGGGCAAAGTAAATTGGACCGGGTTAAAATAAATATTTTGTAAATATTTTATTTTATTAAATAATAATTTAATATTTTATATAATTTTATTTTATTTTAAAGAAAATATAAATATTTTAAAAATCACACAAATTTCACATATTTAATTAAACATTATAGTGTTACGATGAGTTAATATCTTCACATGTGTAATGGATTATCGGAACCAATTTTAAAAGTCATCTTTTCTAGAGATTATTCTATAATTTTCTTAATAAATTATAATAATGAGTTTACTATTTTATTTTATCTATTTTTGTTATTTTATTATTCATTTAAAAATATTTATTTTTAATCTCCATTTATTTCATTGAATCATCCGTAAAAAGACTCATTTGATATTTTTGAATAAGATTTCTAACTTAATCATTAGAAAAAATATAAAAAAATAGGTATTTATAATGTAATATCTTAAAATTTATAATATAACATTTTTTAAAAATATTTTCTAAATATAATATATTAAATTGTATTATTTTTTAGATAATTTTAAATATTTCATTAATTTTTAAATATTATATGATTAATTATTTAATTAATAAAAATATTTAAAAAATAATTAAAAATTATTATTTACAAAAGAGAAGAAGATAAGATAAACTTATCTCCTCGTATTAATCATATAAGGAAAAGAAAAAATCTCTTCTTCTTTTATTATTACAAATAATTAAAATAAATAAATAGAAAAGTTTACCTGTGAATAGGAGAGGTAAAGAGGTAACAGATCCGAGAAACACAAATTTAGACAGAAGAAAAGTTGGGAGAAGGAAAAAAATATAAGTAAAGAAAGATAATTTCTTAAAAAAAACACTATTAATGTAGTTCAGGTAAATCATTATAGTTATTAAAGTAGGAAGAAATATCCATAATGTTATTTATTTATAAATATTTATTTATTTATTTGTTAGTTTTATAATTATATTTTATTAAGTGAGCTGTTTTAATTTTTTATTTATTTATTTATTAACTTTGTTACTATCTTTGTTTAGTAAAGTATTTTTAAACCCATCTTAATTATTTATTTATTTTTTAATTTTATAACTATATTTATTTAATAAGGTGTCTTTAATCTAATATTATTTATTTATTAATTTTATAATTATGTTTATTCAAAGAATTGTTTTTAACTCTTCTTATTTATTTGTTTGTTTTTATAATTATATTTACTCAGTTAATTGTTTTTAACAACATCTTATTTATTTATTAATTTTATAATTATTTTATTTATTTATTTGAGTACTTTATAACTATATTTGTTTAATGAGATGTATATAATCTAATTAAATTGAATTTAATAATTTTTATTACTTTTAGGATGTTTTTAATCTATTTTGTTTAATTATTTCTTGTTATTTAATATATATATATATATATATATTTTAATTTTTTTAACTTGTTATTTTTTTAGTTGCTAAATAAATAGTTTCTTCTTCTCATAGTTTTTCTTAATTTCTATACTTTTATGTATAAAAATAAAAGTAATAAATACTAAATCCAAAATTTTCATAATAATTATTTATAAAAAATATTCAAAATTTGATAAGATTATAATTGGAGATTTGAACTTAAAAAATTAAATGAGAAATATTAATTAAAATTAATTAATATTTAATAAAGTTATTACAAAACTAATTTGAATACTTTCAATTTAAAATAAAATGAGTATAAAATGAAATATATTTATGTGATTTTGAAGATGATATTTATATATATTATTAGATTTTAATATTAAATTATTTTTTATTATATTTATTCTTATTTTCTTATTTTTGTCTTTTATACATTATAAAAGTGAAAATATTAATATAAAGAGATGAAATTATGAAACTTTTCACGTAGTCCTTCTTTTAAGCATCTATTGAAATTTGTTATCAATTCAATTATTTTTAAAGGAATGATACTTTTTCTTTAGATAATAAGAAAATATGTATGTATATATGTATAATGTAGAAATAATAATTTTGTAACGTAAAAACATATATACAAATATATATTCATTTTATATTTTGAACTTTCATCTTAAATTTTAATGTTATTAGTAGATTATAAAAAATAATTATGGGTGATAAATAGAGTTTAGTATACAATTGAGTCCATCCATTTAAATTTGTACTCATAAAAAGATATTAAAAAAAGTCCGCTTATATAACTCATATCTTATAACAAGTTTCAATTTTAATAAATGTCACCTATTCTACAAAACTCACAAATTATTCAAATTTATTCACACCTATATAAATATGATTAAAAATAATTTAAATATACTTTAAACATATTTAAGTATTCTTTAAATTAAACTAAATTCAAGTAATAAGTACATTAAACATTAAATTATATAATAAAATCTAAAATAATTCCAAAACAAAACATAAAAATATTAATTCATTTATTAAGGTGAATTCTTCGAATTTAAAAAAATGAAATTTCTAATATAGCACTGCCTCCAAGAAAAAGCAAATATAGTAAATTACACACATCAATAGAAAATTCTTTCATATCTCGTCATTAATTAATCAAGAGATAAATTTTGTTAAAAAGAATTTAAAAAGCATCAATTTGTCAATTACATTAATTAGAGTAAGCTATGATAGATGAAATTAAATTCAAACCAGATTTAATGGTTTAAAAAAAATCCAGATTTTGTAATTCACAAAGATAAATCCATAAAGTTAAAGTACGTGATAAATTCATTTAAAAGAAAAATAAATGGATAGATTTCAATATTCAATTTCATCCAAGTAGTTTTAACAAAATGTTGAAAAAAAAACATAATTAACTAAAAATTAAAAAAAAACTAAAATACATTAAAATAAATTAAAAAAATAAAAAATATTTGTTTTCACTAAATGTAATCTATTAATAAAAGTAAAAAAATTCTTTTAATATTTTTTTTCTTATATTCAAGTTAGAACTTCATAAATTATTATTTTATTACAATATTTAGTTTATATTTATTATAATATTTTATTATAAATGTATATGAAAAAGTAAATGTCAAAGATATTTTCCATTTTCTGATCCTTTTATCTTTCCAGCACATGAAAGCAACCATTCTAGGCACCTATCTCCTTTCTTTCTTTTTCAATTTTGCAGTTTTCCTTCACACCAGCATGTTGAATATTCCTTTTCTGTCACTATATTATGTTATGGGGACCATGTTGATTTTGGTAGCTTCTATTTGCATCTATGTATTTACAGCTATTAGTGATACAGAAATTTTGTAGATGGATTTAAGGAAATTTTTACTTTTAACTCACTTTCAATTGTGATACAAAAAGTAAAGAAACTAAATTTTAAATTGTAAAATTATATATTTATTTTATTATTTATATTTTTTCTTTATGAATTATATTATATAATGTAATCATAATAAATGACTAAATATTATAATAGTATCAAATCTATAAATAATAATAATAATAAAAATAAATTTACAAAATAATAATTATATCATAAAACAATAATAACGAAATCATAAAATAATAATGAAAAATAAGAGTAATAGGAAAAATAAAAATAAAAATAAAAATAAATTTATGAATAATAACAATAATAAATAGTAAAATAATATGTTATTAGTTATTTGTGGTATTTTTTTTATCAGAACAAAATAAATAAAATAGCATAAGGATGCTTAAACCAATATACATTATGTATAAAAGATGACACAAAAAAGCTAAAATACTGTACAGAGAATGCAGCCATCATAATTAACCCATGCATAAGGGGTCCCATACCCAAGCCTATTTAACTAATGCAGCAAAAAGACCAACCTAATAAACCAAGTTGAAGCTTTCATATACAAGTGTAGCAGTGGTGATACAAATACACAGACCAATTCCAACATGGGAAATATATGGACTTTAGATCTGGTGATGGATCTTTACAAATGGTCTCAAGAGTACACTCTCATATATACACTTCCGTCAATGATAAATCTAAGTTTTGCATTTTTCTATGAGCCTGAGACCAGAAAAGGTGCTACTGATGATCACCCCTTGCGCCTCCACATGGAACTCATTGCTGAAAGAGATAACAAGGGACGAGGTAATAAGCTTCAACTCTAAACTCTGTGAGAAGAGAGCTTCTAGTTATTGTGTGATAATTGCTATCTTAATAATACTGCTGCACAATTTCAAGGCAATGGTAATGGCTCCAAATACGATAATTGCTATGTTGTTATGAATTTCAAAGCTCCTAAAGACTCCAACTAAAACATGCATGACTGCATCAGTAGTTTTTCTCTGCAGAAAATATGTGTTATAATCGTTCTTTGACAAAGCAAAAGTTCTATAAAATATTGCAGCTCTGGGTTGCATCAGAGAATTACAGTAAAGCAAATTAGGGTTTGTATATTTCATTCTCTAAACTAATTAGGATGTGGGATATGATGTATGGTCATACATATTTGAGAATGAAATGCTAATTAGGATAAGATCTATTGTAATTTTAGTTTAACCTAAGTTAATCTCTCTATCTATCTAAGTCATCATGCTTTTACATTTAAGAAAGGAAAAAATTGCACCCTTCATCCACCACCAACCAACCACAAACGCAAGATTTTTATTTTTAAAAAAATTGCCTTGAAATTGAGGTGTAGGATAATCCTCACCCTTTAAAAAATATAGGAAAAAGAGATCAAGAAAATAATAAAAAATAAAATACTTATGTTCTTGATCTCTTTTAAAAAAATATAGGAAAAAGAGATCAAGAAAATAATAAAAAATAAAATACATATGTTCTTGATCTCTTTTAAAAAATATAGGAAAAAGAGATCAAGAATGGACTTTATATATTTCTAATATGCTAGCTAGCTGATATCTTAAGCTAATGAAGAATCTGAATATTATTCTACACTCACGTATTTAATAAAAAAAATTTAGGATAAGATCACACTATAATTAAAAAAGAAAAAAAATAAGAAGATTTTATGTGTATTCTTCACGACTATAACTTGTTGTGTTTTTTTTATGTATCATTCGTTAAACAAATGACTATATTAAAAATATTTTAAGTAAAAGTGATTAATTAGATGCGACATGTGTTTTTTATTTTTTATTTTAAACAAATTGTGATATATAGTGTCTCACTACTTCTAAAAAAAATTATTTTCTTAACTATTCAATCAATCTTTGTAATTTAATAAAAATATGTTAATAATAAAGATGAGGCAATCAAAGCACCGTGGTCATGAGCATTCACTAGCACTGTAATTACATGATGAACGCATAAAAATATCCTGTTGATTGACAAAAGTCTACATTGTTATGAAGTACAAAGCTGCTGCTGCTAAACTTCCTCAAGACACCAACCGTAGTTGTTCTTAGTAGCAGTTTAAGAGAAATTGCTGTTATATATAACTCCTCAAGTTTAAGAGAACGAGGAATACAAATCGTTTCTTTAGCCTCTCTCACCTATCAAATTGTAACGCATAATTAAAATAAATGAGTAGTTAACTCTTTTTTTTTCTATTCTACCCATATATATTTAATTATATTTTTTTAATATTTTATTTTTTTATTTTATTTTATTTTAAACACAAAACGAATATTTTATTATTGATATTTTTTTATTTCTTATTATTTTTTCTAAATTCATTTTTTATTAATTTCTTCATTCTTTTCAATCAACTATTTCAAACTTAAAAAGATAAAAAATATCATATTTTTATTGAATGAATTATTTTTAATTTTAATATAACATATTTTGATATATATTTTAAAATTAATATTTTATCTTATAATAATATATATTAATAATAAAATAATTAATTGTATCAATAACTGACACCTAAATTTTAATTGTAAGTGATTAATTTTTAATTCTTATAATAATATATATTAATAATGAAATGATTTTTTATATTAATAACCGAAATATAAATTTTAATTATGAGGGATTAATTTTTAATTCTCATACCTTATAGTTAATTTTAATTTTAAGTGAATCATTTTTAATTTTAATTTTGAATGAATCATTTTTAATTTTAATTAAAATGATATTAACAACATAAAATATTTGAATTTAAATAGTTAAAGATATATGGAATATAATAAAAAAATAATTTAAGAAAAATTTTAAGAATTATTTTTTTAAAAAAATTATTTTCTAATTTATTATTATTATTTTAAAAGTTATATAATATAATGATTTTATTAAATTTGAAGTCTTTGATTAAAAAAATAGAGAGATCAATGAGAAAAAATATTTAAAAAGTATCAATAATGAAAATATGACATACTTTTTACCTTTTTAATTTTGAAATCTTTGATTGAAAATAAGATAAAGATTAAATGTAGATGAATAAAATAGAAAAAATAATAAGTTGGTGGAATGATAATTTGTCTGCTTTAATAATGTGTCCCAATTTTATTAATGGGACAGAGAGGGAGACAGGAATGTGAGACAGATGATTTCTATCTCATTTCAATAGAAGAAATGATAAATGTGTGTGAGATATTACATATTTATATCTTACTTATATCTAATGAATTTGTGTCATTTCATTAAATGTATAATAAATTAAATATAAAATGTTAATAAGATAATGTCTAGCTAGTTTATTGACAATTTCTGGTATATCCTTCAATAGGTGTGTATTAAACAAAATGCACATTTAATATACGAAAAATTATAAATATATCATATCTCATGGACATACACAGTATTTACATCTTGTTTATATTAAATCAATTTGTGTTATTTCATTAAATGTACAATAAATTAATTATAAAATATTTTATAATACATATGTATCATTACTTTTTTATATACATACATCACTGTATATACCAAGAATTTAAATGGTATCTAGATCTTTAATTATCCAAACATACAACTAATTTTTTCTAATACATTTTCAATATCTCATATATTGATTTATTGTTCAGGTCATTTCATATATATTATTTTTTAAAATTCAAATTTCAATCACTTTATAATGTGACTTAGGTATTTTAAAAAATTTAAATGGTATGTCTATCATTATCTATTTGGATGTTACACTAAATATATCACTAAAACATGTGATTATTATTATATTTAATATACTTGATATAAAACATTAAGTTTCACTCATAGATTTTTTTAATTGTACTTTTAATTTATACATTATATTTAGAATTATAAATTTATATAAGATTCTTAAATACAAGTATATTAAATATAATAAAAAAATAAGACTTAAAATTTTAAATATGACCTTAAATTAAAGAATAAAAAATTATTTAATATTATTATATTAAAAAGTTAATAAATTAAAATATAAATAATATATTACTAAATAAAGTTTGATAAGAATATAGAATTAATAAAAAAATTAAATTAATTTGTTTATATATCGGATCATTAAAGTTCGTACATCAACAATCTTTTAGTTTTAAATCATATAAGATTATATTATATATGCTCAAATTCGTATACATATATAATTATTCGAGCCATAGAAAAAAAAATTGTATTACGGAATGCTACGCATATAACACTATTTTCAACTAGATTTATTGGTTAAAATTTATCTGATTCTATTTGTTTGAGTATATAGGACCCATTAAATGATAATAAGAGCCAGTATTTTACTGTATTTAGTAGAATATCACATTAATTGCCCTAGAGAGAAAGTGTGTTGTGTTACTAGCTTATAAATATATTTAATTATTTTTACATAAATAATATATCATTACATTGAAAAAAATATGGTCAAAATTAGAATATGATGGCTGATATCTTAAGCTAATAAAGAATCAGAATATTATTATTCTACACTAAGCTAACGGAGAATCAGAATATTATCCTACACTTACATATTTTAATAATTATTGCTTGTAATTTTTTAAAAGCAAACTTTTGCTACGCTACAATATTTTTTTTTCTATCGGAGACCAAAAATATGTGGTCAAGTAAATTCCTTTATAAAGTCACAAGATTAAACAATAAATCCTTCGCAATGCTATATAAATTTCTAAGAAGGGTCAGTATCGCGTGGAAAAAAATTATATATATATATATATATATATATATATATATCCAATTATATATGTAGCACTAATTAAAATTAACAATTAAAAATACAAAAGAAAAATTCAGTTGATTGAATTCTTAAACTTTTGCAATTATTCATAAACAAAATAAAACGTATAGTGATTAGAGCTGTCAAAATAGACCTGGTTCTGGGTTGGCCCGTATAACCTATGATTCAAGTCAGGTTAGGCGTAAAAAATTGTGGCTTATATAACAATAGACTTTTTTTAGCCTTACCCATTTGGTCCGATACCCATATGGGCCAAGGTCAGGCTAGCCCGTAGGCTAATGGACTGACCCGTTTATTTTTTATATTAAATTTTTGTTCTTCATTGGTATGTTGTCATACCAAAGAAAGAAACCCTAGTGTCTCAGAGTCTCTGTTTTCTTCTTCATTTCTTCTCTTCCTTTCTCACAAGCTCTTTCATCTCCTCTATTGCACTACTCCTCTAACATCTCACAAGTTTATGTTATGTTGTTTAGTAGATGCTTGACTTTTTTGGAAGTACCTAGTATGTGATTTAATTTTGTTTTACAAGTTGTTCAAAGGTAAACAGTTTTACACACACATTCATGTAAATATATTATATATTTATATTTATATTGTTGATAAAAGATTATATTGTAGATATATTGTAATATTTTTTCAATTTCTAATTAGGTTAAAAATGACCCATTGGCTTAACATAGGGTCAGACCAGATTAAAAATTGTGGCCCGTTTTAAAATATAAGCTAGGCTAGGCTATTACATTTTTTGAACTTGGCCCGTAGGACCAGGCCAGGCTGGACCGGGCCGTCCGTTTTGACAGCTTTAATAGTGATCATATATTAAAGAATTTTTTAGCATAAAAATTTAAATTAAATAATTTAAAATATTATAACCGGAGAATAATTTGTACACTACAAGAACATTTTCAGTGTGATTGGTTATTAAGGTTGTTTCAAGTTAATGAAGGTTGTGTCAATTTAAGCATATAGTTGCCTAATAAAAATTAACTATTGAAATATATAATGTGTAGTTATTTATAAAATTAAATTAAACATATTAATCTTATTATTAGCGGGATTTTTTTATGTAAGATGCTTGCGTATGTGATATTGTTACACCACATAAATAATTGAGATAAGAAACTCTTTAATATGCATTATGTGACATAGTAGTGAAGCTGATGAAGAATCTGAATATTATTGTACACTTATATTTCCAGTAACTTATTTTGTGGAATATTTCTTTTTGAAAAGTGAGAAGATGATAACCCTACTCTCCGAGATGAGATGTGTTATGTATTATTTATAATATAGAAATTATAGTAAATTGATCTTTTAATTATTTAATCAATTAAAAGTGATACTTTTAAATGTTTTATGTATAACAATATATTTACTAATATTTTCACAATTAAATTTATTATATCAAAATTATTAAAATTTGCTAACACTATTCAGATAATATTTTTAAAGATTGTAATTTTGTTTTTACTTTACTTTTTTTATTATTAATAAAATATTTCTAAATTCATTTGTTTGCAACATGTATTAGAACCATGTGTCTACACCATATTAAGCGATAATACTTGTTGATACAGAATATTTTGATGAGATATGATTTATTATTGTATAGTTCAAATCAGGGGTCTTTCAAATATGATTTTTGTTATATATAATATTTCCACTTGATTGAAATAGGGTTGATATATGAAGCATTTGGAATAAGAATCTGCATTCTCGATCTATCGTTCTCTTACAATCTAACTATATATATACCTTCTTCCCCATGATGGAGAATGCATCCTGGAACAGTGGAGGTGATAGATCTATGGGCAACAACATATCCAACACACAGCTCAAGGTTGATCTTTACAAATGTTCCAGTTCAGAATTTCCTCAAGAGTATGCTCTCACATACACTCCACACGATGATGCAACCAGAACCAGCACTTTACGATTGAGCGTCAACACAGACATGGTGCGATGCAGAGTTGCTCACAACATGTGCAAAGATCACCCTGTACGATTTCATGTCATGATCACTGCTCTAAGAGACGGCAACGGAGATTTCGATTTCGGGGAAGTCGTGGTGGCTGCAGATGGGAGTGATGGATTAACAGTGGAGAACAACTACGCATGGTTCGCCTATGGGTGTGAGGAGGAAAGTGGTGATTTTTGTGTGAAGTCCAAATATCAAAACTTTGACGGTGAAATTTTGAAGAGAACAACGTGTTGGGAGTTTTGCCATTCCTATGATGTTGGTGTTGGAAGAAAGGTTAAATATTTTGTGAGCATTCAGTGCAATAAAGAGACAGGACTTAGCGTGGGGTTTAGTGGCCCTTTTTGTTACAATGGCAAGGGTGTTGTTTGTGAAGAAGAACTAGGTTTACAGATGAGTAAGCGTGAGGTAGTGGGGGAGATAGCGAAAGGGTTGATTGCAGATGCTGAGAGAGAGCTGAAAGAAGGAAAAGAGTACACCCTCTTCCGAAGGAATCAGAACGGGTACACCCCAAAGTTTCAAGGACAATTTCACGGTCAAGGTAACGGCTCTTTTATCCCTTCTTTGCAATGGTATCGTAACGCTGGTATCCCATCTTCGGTAGAAGCTACAGAACTCATGAACAATATCAGGAAACAACATACAGAGGAACATCGAAAAACGTATGGAGCTGAATGGACACGAGCTAGAAGCGCTTTTGAAAACTTTTCTGGCAAGAATACCTCCTGGGCAGCGAAAGAGAAACAGAACAGACAAATCATTATTAGTTCAGAAGAAGGTGCGAGAAGATGGAAACCAGTTATGAGAATAATTGGTAGAAGTAGAGTCTCAAACAATAGAGCTGAAGAAGGTAGGGTTAGGGCACAAAATAATGATGAGAGAGGTGTACAAGGTACGACGATAAAAGTCGAGAATTCAGGTGGAGAAGGTAACGAACTCATTAACAATTCAGTTGGACACAGTACTCAACTTGGTTTCTATGGCCCTGTGTACCTCTCCTTCACATTTCAAACAAAATAGAACTTGTTTAAAAAAAGAAAAAAGAGAAGGGAAAGAGATTAAAATATATATATATATATATATATGTAATTTCATAATTTAAATAATTAATAAAAAAGTTAAACTTTTATTCATATGTTGGGTCTTCCAATATACTATTAAGGGAAAAAGTTGTATCTACCACACCATCTCAACCTACTATATTGACAATGGGATTAATTTTCTTTTCATTATGTGATAGATATATTTATTGAGAAATATTTTACCTTTTAAAAATAAAATGTTTTAAAATATCATTAGTTAAATGGATTTTGATATGCTATTAGAAGATTAATATCATTAGATGTGTTGAATAAATTTTGATTTTGACATGAGATTTACAAAGTTAGGATTGCCATATGTGATTTAGGAATTGGGGCCTAATAGCTAGCAGAACCTGCAAAGTGCGAAAGAGAAATTGGGGCCTAATGTATTGGATGTGGCTTATAGTTTTTGGGAATATCAGAGATACTTGGAGACAGGTTAGTCCTCCAAAACCCTATTCCTCCAAAACTGTATTGGTAAAGTTTCCTACTTGTCATACCTAACATACTTTCATTTTGTTCCAGGTATTCACTGATACCCAACCCTTGCCCACAGATCTATCGACCAAGTCCGAGAAAAGTGGGCACAGAAGTTTTTAGAAATTAGAAATAGAGAACAATAGGAGTACTTTTATTGTAATTTTATTTATACAATTGTAAATAGATCAAATTTAAATAATTATTCAATATATATAATTCATTTTAAATTTAGCTATTTGAAATTGTTTGCTGGTTTGCTGGAGGTTTCTTTGATATGCAGGTACTAAAATTTAGGGAAAATGAGAAAATTAGAAACTGCATTGCAGTAGGGGAGGAAACTTTCAACGTCGGTTCAAATTTAACCGACGTTGAAAATATTACTTTTAACGTCGCCTCTTTCAACGTCGGTTTTTGGGTCGACGTGAAATGATCCCCAGAACCGACGTGGAAAGTGATTGCTGTTGCAGTGTCATATTGTAAATGGCACTTAAAAGGATTAGGAGGTCATTCTCACCTTCATAGACTATCAATTTGATGGTTACTTTCTTAAATAGTTTTCAAAGGAAAGAAATAATATTAAATTGATATGTTTTTTAAATATTGAGGACTATTTTGAAGGATTTTTTTGTTAAAGATTAAGGAATTGGTTATATAATTTTCTTACTTTGAAAACTATTTTGAAGAAAGAATAATTTAAAATATAAATTCAAGTTCAAATTTATTTTAAAGTATAATATAAATCAAATTTTATCATAAACTTTGAGTACAAATAAAATAATATTTCTAAATCTAAATTAAAATAAGTTGCAAAGCCAAAAAGCTAAATTTAAATAAATTACTTATATCTTTAAATAAAAAACATAAATTTATAGTCGCATGAAAATTTTATAATTAATGGAAGTTTATATAAACTATTATAACCATAACATCATATTCGTCCTCCTACTCGTTGAGAATCAGTTTCAAATAAATACTCACTAGTATATACTATTTTATTATTTTTAGTTTTAAATAAGATTATTGAATTTTTTTAACTATATACTCAAATAATAATTTAATCTTAAATTATAATCTAAATAAAACTGGATATTAATATAAATAAAATTAATGCTTTTATAAATAAAATAAAATAAGTTGCACCAAAAACATATAAGTTTAAATAAATTGTTAATCTCTTTAAAAATAATAACATAGTTTAAAAATGCAATATAACATTTTTTTTAAAAATCCAGCAAACAAAGCATTTTATGTACCTACTCTAGTATATTGTTGTTAATTTAGGTAAACTACACGAAAAATTACACATTTCACATATTATATAAAATAACTAATCATGATAATTTAACATGCATAATTCATAGTTATGCGAGACATTTTATTTTAATTAACAAAATTTTCATTCAACCTATAGAAGTCTTATCCAACTTAGTTGAAAATATGTGTATCATTGTGTGATTGATTATGTTAATTACATAATTAATTATGGTTGTGTTGTCTACAATGGCACGCAAATATGTTGAATATGTAACTGTAAAAGGTGTTTGAGTCTACAATGACAGAGAAAGAGTTGTGACCGAAAACGAGAACGAGAGTAGAATGGAGTGTTGATAAAATATATTATTTAATAATAATATTATATTTATATAATTTAAATATATTATTTTAAAATCTTATTTATATTAAATAGACATATGTATGAGTATTAATAGGTTTTACGATATCATATATATTGGTATAATTTTTTAGATTTTACTTAATTTAAAAATGTGTCTAAATATGGATATTATTTCTTCAAGGAAGTTGTCATGATTTTGATTTTCAATTTTAATCATGTTATTATGTCTATAAAATAAGAGTTTATAATCTATTTGATTGATCCAAGTAGGTCCATGTCCATATGATTCCAGTCATTCCAAATCTGATAAATTTAGGTTTGACATGTATTTGTGTCCACTTGATTTTAATGGATTTGAATTAATCTAGACTCAATTGATTTAGTAGGTTCAGGTCTAATTAATCTGAGTCGACTTAAATTTGATCAACCTAAATTTTGTAAAAATAATATTAAAAATATTTAAATAATAATTTTAAAAGTATATCTAATTTTGTAAAAATAATATTAAAAAATGTATGTGATAATTATTTTTAAGTAATAAGATTATAGAATTATTATTTACTAAAAGAATTTAATGATTTGTTTTATTAAATAAAAATTTATTTAGTATTTTATCAAAGAATAAAATTATTCTATTAAGAGATGATGGAAAAAATAGTTACCAAAAGTTTATTTCTATATTGATAATAAGTTAGTTAATAAAAAAAAATATTTTATTTCTTAAACTCCTAAAAGAGTCACACTTAATTTTTTAAAGCTTAAATAAAATATAGTTAATGTTTGAAAAGTTCGAAAAATTTAATTTAGTCATTCTAATTATTAGTATCTTTAGTTAGATTTTACGAGATAATTTTACAAGTTCAAACTATTTAAGTAAGTTTGAGACTCGACAATCTAAATTAATTTGATCCTAGATGATATGAGTTAGTTCACGCTTGAGATAGTTTTACAAGTTCAAACTATTTAAGTAAGTTTGAGATTCGACAATCTAAATTAATTTGACCCTAGATGATGTGAGTTAGTTCAGGCTCGACCTGAGTTAGCTTGAGTCAAGTTGGGCTAGGTTAACTTTTATCAAGTTGGGCTCTGTCGACCTGAGTCGATTCAATCTTGGTCGATCTGAGTTAGTTTGAATTTGGTTGATCTAAGTTGACTTATACTAGTCGTCCTGAGTCAATCTGGGCCCATCGACCCATGTACGGTGGTTTGGACCGGCCGGCTTGAGTTAGATTGGATTTGGTCAACTAGAGTTGACACATGCATAGTAGCTTTGAGTTGACATGGGCTCCATCCACATGAGTTGTCCATTGGTCATCACAAGATTAATCGATCACAACCTAAACCTATGTCATGTCAAGTCTAACTATGCTCAAATTTTTAAATTTAAATCTTATTTAAAAAATATATAAATTAAAAATGAATTTAATATAGATATAATATTATTTAATCTATTTTAATTAAATTGAAAAAAATCTAAATTATTAATTATTTAAATTGGATATAGATTTTGATCTAATTTATTTTATTGAATTTAAATTGGATGTAGATTGGATTTAGAAAATTTTAATCCAAGATCACCTCTAATAGGATATTGTGTACATTTGCAATTGAATGGACAGTGAGCACGAAACTAACAATGGGAATGTTGATTCCATGACAATTTGCCCTAGGCAAGACACTCGCAGAGAGAAAATAAGCTTCGAGATTTAACAATTTAAAAACTGAAAAAGAAAAGTTACTTTTAGATTAATCAATTTAAAAAAATAATATAAACATATTTTTAGATTTTGCAGTCTAAAATATATTTTAAAAATTTAGAATTAAAAAAAGTCATTATAATTGTGCAAAATGTGTCTTTCAATTAAAACTGCATGAAAAGATATATTCGACATTTTCACATCAGGTGTAGGAAGAAAATATAGAAGTGTATAAAGTAATTGTCAAATAGGAAACAAGTAATCCAAGAATGGTCATGGACAACTAAGGCCATTACCATTCCCACCCCTCTTTTCTCTCTTTCCACCCCAAATTTTGTTTGATAACTTTCATTTCTGAATATGCCCTAAAAAAACTTGTTTCCATTAAACTATAAAAACAATCAAAATGCATTTTTGTGCTGTGTGTATTGATTTTAGCCCCTGAAAAATTACTAATGGTTAATGAGTTGATAATTTATATAACTCATTAAAAAGTTAGCTGAGTTTGCTCGGCAAAGAGAATAAGTTGCTGAATTAAGCTATTGAATTAAGTCGACAGTGAAGTATAGATTTTTTTTTAATTATAAGATTATTTGAAGGAAAATTAGTTGTTTTAGGATTTAGTGTGAAATTTAGCTACAAAGCATTTCGCAAAATGGTTGTCGATTCAAAGTAATTAAAATACTAAGGACTTGGTAAAATTGGTGTTTGAATGAATGGGAACTAGGTAACTAAATGCAAGATATTATTAATTTGAGGGATTAACTTAAGCAAAGTTTTCTTCAAATCAAACTATAATTTGGCTAAATTTTCAAATATGCATTAAAGAAATTAATTTGTGTAGATTAGGTAAATATTAATATGATAAAAGAGAATTGTTGGAAAACATCTCATACTACTAAAATACATTTGAATAAATATCTTAAAAATAGAAACTCCTAATTAATATACGCTTGACTTCCAAGTGATGAGTATTTAGACTATTAATCAAACTATTAAATGTCTAATCAAAGATTAAATTAGATATGGATATATTGTGAAGACACATTCAAAGAGTATAAATAGATGATTATTCCATTTAGAATGTGTGTTGATGTTGACATTTTTTTATGTTTGTCCTATATCAAAGTTTTGTGTGATAACCAATGTAACGAGTATTGTTTATTAATACTCTTTGAATTGGTTGTGATACTAAGACGTTTTATAAAATATTATCTTATGTTCAATTATTATAATTATTTTCATACATGTATTTAAATGAAGTTGATCCAAATTATGTTTTTTGAGATAAACCAAATTCTAATTATACTAATCTCAAAATGTTTATTGTAGTATGAATTGTTATTGCTCATCATAAATTTGATACAACCATAGGAATTATTATTGAGTTAATGTAGTTAGTTAACTAAAATAAAATTTAAATGTAATAATAATTAACTTTTAACATATATATTATGTTTCATTATTTTTCATATAAATAAGTACTTACTATTAAAAAGTGGACTTTAAGCCTAACTCAACCCCACAAAATAGGCTTGGTAAGGTGAGGTTTGCATCCACTTATATAGACTAGATTGACTTTATCTCTAGTCGATGTGGGATTTCCAACACTTACCAAACTATATTGGAGAATTAGTACGTGGTTTCGCTTATGTTGTAATCCTCCATCACTCCATCCAATAGTACAAGGTATTTATTAATAACAATTAGGGTAAATTTTTAAGCAAAACATATGATTAATGTACCTTAATACTTGTAAGTTAGACATGCGATATCATGGTCAAGACTACAAATTTCTGTGAAGAAATTGTAGACTTGAAAATAATTTCCTTAAATTCATCTGCAGAAATATTATTAAGAATATTTAAGGTTCAAATAAATCAAGTTTTTTATAATTTTAAAATAAACTGAGTAAATTACTTAAATGATCAATTTTTGCTATGTCTTTTTTAATTTTCACTATTTAATTACGAGCTTTTGTAAAGAGATTATGAAACTAAAAACGATTTCATTAGATTCATTCACATAAATACTAAAGAAAAAACAATTAAGGTTTTAAAAATATTAAAATTTCCCAAATTTGGATAGACTCCAACAAGTTACACACTTTACCAACTAAAGTATTCTAATTTAAATGAAAACAATACTTCGTAAAATATATATACAAAATGTAATATATTAATGATTAGATTAATGATACTAATCAAATCTTTAAATTATTAATAATCAGTTAAGTTTTAGTCACACTTTTCACATAAATAAATACTTTGCACATCTATAACAATATATTAAAGAATTATTCTTTTTAATGTCATTTTTATATTTTTATTTTATTTTTAATATATATAAAAATAATTTTTTAGAAAATATTTTTTGTATTTCTATTTTATTTTTAATATATTTTAAAATAAAAAATATTCTAAATTTAAAAATACCTTAATATATAATTATTTATTTTTCTCATCTAACCATTATTATTAAATTATTTTAAATAAAAATAAAAATAAATTATTTAAATTTTAAAAATAACTATAAAAACTTTAAAAAATATAATAAACTATTTTCTATGTAACTGTCATTATTATAAAAAATACCTCTTTCCTACTAATATAATATAAAATAATTTACCTTAATAACAATAATAATAATAATAATAAAGTGATAAATATTTTAATTTAATAAAAAATTTAAATTTAATAATTTAAATATAAATTTTAAATTCACAATTAATATTTTACATATTTAAATATATATGTGTTTAAAATTATTTTAATTAATTAAAGAAATAATATATTTAACAAATCAATAAATCAATAAATAAATAAATAGATGTTTCAAATTATTTTTAATTAATCATTAAATCAATAATCTAATACAATAAATTAGTAAATTAATAAATCAATAAATTTGACAGATCAATAAATTGATGTAACTTTTTCTTTAGAACTATAATTGTTTTTGTAAAATTAAATTTTTAACATGAATATTTAATAGTAATTAATATATAAATTAAAAAATATTTGACCAGTCCTCATTTAAAGTACATTAATTAATTTTTATTTTATTATTATATAATTAATTATGTATTTAATTTTTTCTTAATTATTATTTAATTTTTTCATTTTAATTTTTTTATAATTTTAAAATTATGTCAATACATTCTAATAAAATAATATATTATTAATAAAATAGTCATTTTAAAATAAAATAATATATTATTAATAAAAAAAATTAAAAAAATATATTACTAATAATTTAAAATTTTAATCAAAATATATTATTTAAAAATGTATATCAATATAAATATATTCAAACTAATAAAACGGTTATTACTATATTATACTATTAAAATCTACTTGTAATTATTTAAATATAATTTTTTCAAAAAATAAAATATCATGAGAAAAAAATTCAAAAAATTATTTGATCATTAATTATATCATATAAAAAAATGCAATACACAAACAAATTTTTAATTAATAACTAATTTTGAAATTAGTAATTTAAATTTTTTAAAAAATTGATAAATAATCAGAAACAAACCATTAGGTTTAGTATATTTTTTATGGTTGACTACAATTTTCTTTTAAAAAAATAATAGAAAGAATTAATTTTAGTTGTAGTTAATATAAAAATTAAAAATATGGAAATTTATTATGAAAAAATAAAAATAGCATTAAAATAAAAGGCAAAACAATAAATTATTATTAATTATATTATAATTTAAAAACATAATGCATAGATTTTTTAACTAACAATTAATTTTAAAGCATTTAAAAAATAAAAGTAAAAATAACCATTGAGAAGTGCAAGGGGGGAACCTCAACTTTTCATGGATAAAAAAAGAAAAGGAAAACATAGAAGGGAAATGAGAGTGGGAAAACCTGAATTTCCTATTGGGAAAAAAATATGACATTTATGGAGGAATTGTAGCAAGATATATGAGGAAAAAAAGCCTTCACTTGAGTTTTGTACAGAAAAAAATTAAAATTATTAATAATAAAATTAATTACGTCAGTAATTTTAAAAAATAACTAATTAATTATTTTTTTAAGATATGTAATTACGTTAAAAGTGTTATATATTAAAAATACGAGAAAATAGAAAATAAAATAAAATAAAAAATATCAAAGACTAAATCAAAGTCTGATCTCACTCACCAGATATCTCAATCATCAATTAATGATTAATTACGATAATTTTGGTGTATGGAGCCATCCATTAAACCCAAACAAGACAAAAAAAGACGTTTTCCCATTTGAGTGGCTCTGAGGAATCACAAAACCCAAGATATCAATGAGACAACAGTGACCAGACGCCAAACAAGGTAAGAAAACAACCCTAAAGTCTGCACACTTGGTTATACCAGCTATGCAACACTATTTTTTAACGTTAATGACTTTTTATAAATTAAAATTATTATTTTCCATATTAGTTTAATGATCTATTCTTTTATGTATATTTTACCCCAATTCTATAAAAAGCCATAGTGACCCCTTGTGGAATAAATAGAAATTGAAGAATTTCTTAAAAAAGAAAATAAAAGATTATAATAACTCCAATCAATCTAAAAGAATGATAAAGGCTAAAAAAATATATTTTTTGAAACTCTCTTATAGAATATATCAAAATTTCTTCTAATCTTTTTTTTAAAAAACTCATTACTTCTTCTTTTTATTTTATTATTATGTATTAATAATTAGAATTGTGGAATAAAAATTTTCTAGAATTTTACATTATTTCTTACTTGTTTCTAAAGTAATTTTTATCAAGTGGCGTTATTTAAATGTAAATCTTTAAGAGGAATTCATATGAAATAATTTTAAATTTTATTTTATTTTAAATTAATTAATATTGTTATATTTTTTATCAATAATAATATATTATTAATTTAAATATATTTAAAAAATAATAAAATAAATAGTATTAATATTATTTTATAAAACTCTATCTATTTTATTAATTACACATTTAAAAATATTTTCAACTATTATCATCTAAATAACTCTTTTAATAAAAATATTTAAACATAAATCAAATTAACTTAATTAATTTTTTTTTAATCAAATTTGAGTTAACTCTACTCAATCTTTTCAGCTATAATTCAAATCCAATAATATTTAATAAATAGTACAAAACAAACTTATCTCTATTTTATTTGAGTATGTAATTTATTTCAAAAGGAAAATTTAGGTTGAGGGACAGTTATAGGTCAAATTTAAAGAAAAAAAATTATAGATAAAATCATATGCACTAATGAGAATATAATATGATTAAGATTCTAATGACCAAAGACCCGTGACATACGTTGTTCCTTCCAAAGCCAGATTTTGTAGTACACGCGTTTTCTTCTGAGGTTGGGTTGGAACTAACAGCACCTTTTATTAATTAGATGTTTAGGACTAGTTTGTGATTCATATATATGTTTAACAAGTAATTTGATTTGTAAATAAGAACTATTTTGTTAATTAAATTGTACTATTAGAATTGAGATTGAAGCAAAACATGATTATCACTGCACCAGTCCAACGTAGTACAAACTCTGTCACTCTCACTGTGTGTAGTACAAAATAAACTTCCAAACCTTATCACCAAACGAAGCAACGGTCCCTTCCCACTCCCAAGACCCCATTGACTCACTCACATAATCATATTAAACACATTCACATTATTCATTTCCATAACGCAAACCTCCTTTTCTTCTTCATCTTCTTCTTAACTTCTCACGTTCAAACAATGTCTCCTTCTTCACGTACACTTCTCTTCCTCTTCACGCTCTCCCTTCTCTTCTCCCTACTATCCGCCCACGGCGGCCATGACGACGATGACGGCGACGGTGAAACCGACTCCAATGACTCCCCCGTTAACCTCCGCGCGAGGCCCTTGATCCTGGCGAAGGTGTGGTGCCTGATCGTGATCTTCTTCGCGACGTTCGTGTCGGGGGTGTCCCCCTATGTGCTGAAATGGAACGAGGGGTTCTTGCTTCTGGGGACCCAGTTCGCTGGAGGAGTGTTTCTGGGAACTGCCATGATGCATTTTCTCAGTGATGCTAATGAGACTTTCGGGGATTTGACTACCAAAGAGTACCCTTTCGCGTTCATGCTGGCGTGTGCTGGCTATTTGATGACCATGCTTGCTGATTCCGTCATTTCCTCGGTTTTAGCGAAGGTGGGGCGTGATGGAGTTGCAGATGATGTCGAAATTCAAGGTTGGTACTTTGGCTTGTGCTTGTGCTTGTGTTGGCTCATTGAATGGTATGCAAAAATGAAAAATGTGATTCAGTTAGTATTGCCACTACTACTATTAGTTTTTTAGTTTGTTGAATCTTGCTTTTTTTCAAGGGACAACAGTGTTATGTTTTCGGGCCAATAAGTATCGAATGGAATAGTAAATATGTTTTGAAAACTTTTAAAACATTCAATTTCAATATTTTTTTTATCAAAAAGTAGGATGATTTAGTAGCAAAGTTTTGAAAAGCGATTTTGAATTCTTTTCTGTAAGCCAGAACTTCGATGCAATTTTGTGTTTTTGTTGGTAATTTGTGTAATGAAGGTTTCTGTGATCCATATAGATTGCTAAGGTGAAGCTTCAATTTTGATTGAAGATCAGAATCAAAAGGGTCTAAACTTTTGAGGTTTGATTTTGGAATATAAGTTTGGTGGGGGAATGGATGATGATTCAGTTAACAAACTTGGATTTTTATTTAAGACTTGTTTTGTTTTGTTGAATTTGTGATTTTTATAAGCTGATTGGTCGCTGGGAGTAACGGAGTATTACAATACCTTCTTCTGATCATGCAATTCAATTTGATTTCGGAAATCTCTCTCTTCCTCTGAACTGTGTTTATTTTTTTGTCGGGATTTAACGATTGCAATTTGGTGGTGCATCATTCATATTACAAATTACCATAAAACTAATCATTTTTAGCTCATTTTAAAGCGCTTACTGGTAATGAAAGAAAGCTACATCTATTTTAATTGTGCAGGGGCTGATACAAGCAAAGTAAGCGGCAACGGTGTTACTTCTCAGTCACAAAACCGGGTTAGATATTCGTGTTTTTAGATCAGTTCAACGAGTGCTGAACAAGGTGTTGTAAGTTTAGGCTTGCTACCTCTTATTTGGTACTAATTTCTTGTTTTCTTTGCTATCAGATCCATTCTACTTCTAGCACTGATCACAACTTTGCAGGCCCTGAACTGGGCTCTGTCCGTTCACTTGGAGACACCATCTTGTTGATTGTTGCCCTTTGTGCACATTCTGTGTTCGAGGGCTTAGCAATAGGAGTCGCTAAGACAAAAGCAGATGCATGGAAGGCCTTGTGGACAATCTGTCTGCACAAGATATTTGCAGCCATAGCCATGGGAATTGCACTCCTTAGAATGATTCCTGACCGTCCACTTATGTCATGTGCTGCCTATGCTTTCGCTTTTGCCATCTCCAGTCCAATTGGTGTGGCCATTGGAATCATTTTGGATGCCACAACACAAGGTCATGTGGCAGATTGGATCTTTGCCATATCGATGGGTCTAGCCTGTGGAGTGTTTATCTATGTATCAGTAAACCATCTGTTGGCGAAGGGATACGAGCCCCACAACCCAACAAAGGTTGACTCTGCCTATTTCAAGTTTTTTGCAGTGTTGTTGGGCGTGGGAGTGATAGCAGTTGTGATGATTTGGGACACCTGAGGTTGTTCAGAAGTAGGAGGCATACATAATGATAGCTTAAGTTCCAAGATAAACTTCTCTTTACTGCATATGCAGAATCTTTTTATTATTCTTTTTTATCTTTTATTTGTCTAGTCATTAGTTGATGATGAATACGTTATAGAAAAGGTGGCAGAAATTTCCTGAAAATGATGCAAAAGATGGACAAGTATTGAGAACTAAGGTTAGTTCACATGGAGGGTAGCCAAAATCATTAGCAGAGAAGGGTTTTTATATAGGTCAATAATTTTTCTACAGACATTTATTTATAACAGAACATTGTGGTGCTGTCTAATTCATGTAGTCTTACCTTGTGGGAAAGAAAAGTTAAAGTTGTTGTATAGTTGTGATTTAATACTATTGAGCTTTGAAAGATAAACGTGTGTTTGTTATATAGGAATGATGTTTTGTTTCGAGGTTGCTCAGTTTTGCATTTATTCATTTGAAATGAAGTGGTAGCCACTGTTGAAATTTTGGAAATGCTTACATAGTCTGAATTTTGAAAAAGTATATGTATAGTGGTTGGAAAGTTGGGATTATTGGGAACTGCAGAATCACAATAGTGTTATTGTATAATAATGAACAGATTTATACTCTTGAAGTACAACTATTTTTCTTACAAGTGAAGGAACTTATGCCTGTTGTATTTATTTGGAATGCAACTCATCCTTATTCATTAAACAATCCATTCGTAGGTTTTACTCTTATTTGTCTTACCATAGCTGTGTGAGCATGTGGATGATCTTAACATGCCCAAGTTGGTTGATAATGCGTCTATTTATGAAAAATGTGTTTGATACTTCTTGGATTTTAATGGGTTTGGACTCACATATACTTTTATATCTAATTTGTGTGTTCTTCAATACATTTTATGAATTGGACATTCCAAATGTAGAATTAAAAAAAGAACATGATAGTAAATGACACAACACCAAAGACTATAAATAATTCAGATATTATTTTAAAGTAATGAAATTTAAATTAAACTTAATTTTATAAAAATGATACTATAAAATTTTATCTTTAGTTAAAATAGTTTTTTAATAAAAAATAATAAAAAATGTGTTTAATATTTTGTGGGTATACCAAAATATTACACATATTATCATGATTTTCTACATATTGTTATATAGATAGAAAAAAGGAAAATTTAAATACATTTTTTAGTTCAAATTAGAGATAAGTTGCTTTTATTGTTCAAATTTAAAATCAACTACTTTAATCTTTGTAATTTGAAAAAAAATGTTTTAATATCTTAATTGAATTTAAATTTAAGAGACTAAAACCAATCTTATTTTAATAAAGAGAAGTGATATAGGTACACGCAAGTATATGATCACTTACCCATACTCAATATTTACACACAAAAATATAATTATATAAATAAAAAAATAAAAAATAAAGGTGTGAGATGAGTGTAGTTGAGAAATTCATGAAATTTTTTCGTTTAATAAAATTATTCATATGATTCGGTTTTGTGTTATTTTGATATTAGGTCGAGTTATACTATAAAGTCTCGTAGCTAAATGGTAATGTTGGCGTTAATTTAGAAAAACAACAATGGATTCGCAATGTGTTGCTTTTTTTCCTATTTGATTCTAAATAAAATTATCTTGAATCTTGAGGCAACATATAAACTTTCAGTTGCTGGCAAATGTGTGAGACAAAATTCAATTCATAGATGTGATGTGATTAAAACTATCTTGACTTTCAAATAAACTATGCTATTTAAACTCACTTTTTATTTAGAATAAACTATTATTTTAATAACCAAATTTGTATAGTGCTGCTATATTATTTTTTAAAATAAACTTAAACCTTTTTAAATAAATTTTTATAATTTTCAATTTCTTCATCATCTTTTAAATTTAATTATTTATATTTATATTTTTTAAAAATAAATGTTAGTATTGTTCCTTAAATTACGTATTTTAATAGTTTTTCAAGTGTAACGAGAGATCATATTTTCCGAAATCTATTATCAGAGAGTAAAAAAAATAAATGAAATTTTAATAATAAGGTTTCGGGTCGGAACCGGTTTCTTCGCCCGACCCGTATCATAAGCTCAAGCCCAAACCATAAACCCTAACCTAAACCAAGGGCTTTTTCCCTTCTCTCTCACTGCATTTCGGTTATGGCTTCTCGAAGGCTCTCGTCATCTCTCCTCCGACCATTTCTCCGCCGATCTCCGCCGCAATTTCAAGCTCCGGTCTCTTCCCGATCATTCTCGGTCCCAAAATGTTCCTCTCGCGTTTCTCCGATCTCCGTAAGCATCGCCTCGTGTCATTCACTTCCTTACACCTTTTCATGCCTGGTTTTACTGTTGTGATGATTATAAATAAAGTAACAAAGAAGATTAATTAATATCATATAATCTTGAACTTTGATTGGGAGATTTGTTAAGTTACAGATAATATTGTTTACAGATTTCTCGTTTCTTTCTTGTTAATTATGCATCAGTGAGTGGAATGAATAAAGGAATTGAAAGATGACATAAGTATGTAGCTCTTCAAGGGGTTTATTTTGGGGTTTGTTTGAATAAATTTATCCACAACACTCACGTAAGAGAATAAAACTAGAAGGAGAAATTAAATAAGCTTCTTCATAAGTGAAAATTAGCTTATGGAGGCTAATTTGTAGAAGTTCTCTCACATTAAGCTAATTTTTAAATTATGCATGATGAATTTTAGCTTATGGAAATGCTTATTTTCTTTCCTAAACTTGTTTATGAATTTTATCCTAGGACAAAGCTTATTCTATGTTTCAGTTTTGTTTTTTGAAGGTGTGACCTTGATCTATAGACTTTTTGGCACAAATTTTGTGGGATATAAGCTCTTATGGGTGCTTGCTTTTGTCATAATTGATTTTACAGATTACGGAATTCCCTCAGACTGAGGCATTCTCAAGATTTGAGTCTGGTTTTGGTTTAGCATCAGTTCTGAGAAGTTCTGAACTGGGATCGTTTAAGCATTCTGGGGGGATCGCACCACCTTTTGCTAGCAGGAATCTTTCAACAGAGGCTGTTGATTCTTCTTCTGAAGACAGTTTGATTCCGGAGCCTGAAGTTCCTCCTCGCATCAAATTTAAGAGATTAGACAAAACTGGCCGGCACATTATGCAGGCATGTGACTGCTCTGGATTGGTTTTTAATAAGAAATTCATTTTTTGTCATTTGTAAAAATGGTTGGTATTTATATCCTTTAGATTTTAGACAAGGAAGCAGTAGAGGAGGTGAGAGGACAAAGAGAGATACCTGACATAAAGCCCGGTTATATTGTGCAACTTAAAGTGGTATGAAAGCTTTTATTTTCTGTTCATATTTGTTTTTTTCTTGGTTTTTGTTTGTGATTGTGATATGATGTTTTGTTTACCAACATCTTATATAACAGGAAGTACCCGAGAATAAGAGGCGTATTTCTATTATAAAAGGCATTGTTATTGCAAGGCGTAATGCTGGACTCAACACTACATTCAGAATTAGGAGACAGGTGGCTGGGGTTGGGATTGAATCTCTATTCCCTCTGTAAGTATGACCTTCCCATATTTTAAGTATTTCTGTTTTTATACATGTTATTTGAACTGGTAAAACAATCTTTTTGCATTTGTTGGCTTTTGAGGACGGTGTAGTTAAATTGCTTCACTGACCATAAAGATAAAAGGATGATAGAAATAATTACTTGAGGTAGTGATCATTATTTGAAATTCTAGTTACGGGCTTGTTATTTTTGTTGTTTACTATTAAGCACCCTTTTAATTAAAATGTCTAAAGAATTTATGGTTAATGAGGGAAGGAAAAAGCAATTTTACTGTTTTTCTTATAAGCTACAAAGTGTAAAGATTATCTATAGGGAGTAAACATTAGCTCAAAACTTATTCAAATGCAAAGTTAGATTTTGAAAAGAACTTCTTATTGGAGTATACATTTTAATTTTTAATTTCTGTTCAATCTGTAATTGCCCCCAAGCATTATCTACAGGGAAAAATCTACTTTGCTTCAGCGTACATTCAGACTGTATTGTTTATTCTTTTATGAGCTTAATTCAAGGTGTTTTTCTGTGTTTGGGTTGAGTTGTTGAATTTGTAATGCTGTAAGGATCCTCAGTTTATCTTCATTTCAGCCTGTTATATGATTTATCTAATATTCGTTTTGGGTTGGGAAGAGAGGAGGGACTGATGTGATTTTGTCTTGGGGTTTTCTAGTTTTCAGTTGGTTGTGCTTGTAGTCATTTTACATAATGGTTAATGCCTGAGATTTGTGCCATGTGTTAACTATAATAGGTATTCACCTAACATAAAGGAGATAAAGGTGCTTGACAAGAAGAAAGTGAGAAGGGCTAAACTCTACTATCTGAGGGACAGAATGAACGCACTTAAAAATTGACATCAATCTTCATTTTGGTGAACATTTTTTATGATTCATTTCTCATACTTAGTATCTACATCTACATGTGTATTAATTGCTGTTATGTCTTCAATTAGATTTTTGGTTTTTCAATGTGGCTTGTTACAACCTAAGGGTATGATTCTGCAGTTTTATTTAATTCCTTAGAACCTGTCACGTTTTTTAATGGGTAGTATCTCCTGTAATAAGAAGTTAAAAGTTTTCTTGAAGGCAAGTTTCGCCCCTCTTATGTTAAATCTGTGAAAAATGGGCTAGCATTTTAGCTGCCTTTTGACGACAATATGATGAAATTGTGTTAAGCTGGCTTCAGGGGTTTTGATTGATTATTATCTAATTATCCGATTTCAAATTTGCATCGTAACATTCAAGCGATGATAATACAGCTGGCCCTCTGTTTTGGTAGTTACAGTCTGGTTACTATCTTTTAGATATTAACAATCCATGCCAGATGGTTACTATCTACTTTCTGGTGAAGTTGAGTTGGGATTTTTTAGCCCTAGGAAATTGAAAAGCAAATACTTGTTAGGCATATGTAACTGGAATATAGTTATTTGTAAAATGGTATATGAACACCCCAAATACTAAATGACACTTAGTGAGAGAGAAAAATATAGGCATTATAGATAATATAATGATTTCTGCCTCTGTAGGAGATAATATCAATCTTTGACTGGAGACAATCTTGTTTGAGCCCCAGTAGCAAACTCTAAACTCTCCATCTGAGTATTTAAATTTAAATGAATACAAAACTTGTAGTATCTTAGCTACTTTTGTGCTTCGATTATAATTCCACCTCGATGATGATCATAATGCAAACTTTTATTACAATAATTGTTGCACTAAAGCTCCAATTTTTAATTTGAAAACAGCAAAAACAGTAATATTGTATCTTACTTTTCTCCTTTCGGAAAATACAGAAGACAAGTGAATCGCATTGCTTAAATAAACGAATAAAATCACTAACAGACGAAATATTATTTGAAGTACCAAAATTCAGAGAAAAGAAAAACTCGAAAGCTCTTTACTAAAACTCTATTCTTTGCACCTCAAGCCTTTATAATCAATTATTCAAGGTCATGACATCTGTTTGTTCTTCTATACTTTTTCTTATAATTATAATAATAATAATATATAGCAAAAATATAAATAATAAATGAATATTAATTATGAATAAATAATAATATAATTTGTAAAACTAAATACTCTAAAATTCATTTATGGTATTTCACTTTTAGTTTCTTTTTTCAAATAAAAAATCTCTATTATTTTTTATTTATTTCTTTTCAACAAAATGAATTGTATTCCATTTTATTTGTTACATATTTCTCTTTTGTTTATATCTTTGTTTCTCTTCTACTAAACCTATTTCTTTCCATACTTATGATATTATATATATATATATATATATATATATATATATATATATATATATATATATATATATATATATATGTATATATATGTGTGTGTTTTGTTTATAGATCAGTTTTAGTAGAATTTACAGTATCTTCTAGCGTGTTTCAATTTTTGTTTTAGAGTTTTTTTTCTATTGTTTAATATATTTTATACACTCAGAAATAAAATTAAATATTTGTTGGAGAAGTCCGCTCATTTAAATCTATATTCATATAAATTAAAAGATGTATTTTGTAATTATTTTATTTATATAATAATAATTTATTAAATCAAGCGTAAAAACTTATGCTAAAAATTTATAAAGAAATAAAAACATGCACTTGTTAAAACCAGAGGTTATAGAAGTGATATAGAACTTTTATTCAAATATTCACTCCTATTTAGGAATTATTTTAATGGAGGTGTCTCTATTTTTATTCTTAGAGATTCTTCTTTCTAAATCAATAAAAAACCTATTTAAATATATATTTCTTAAAATTTAATAAATGATTATACATTTCGATAAAAAAATTGGAAAAGACAATCTCTTATTTTTTTGTTTAAAAAGTTTACTAAAATTAATTATTTCTCTAATCATATCTATTATATTTTACTCTGCTTTAGAATATATTTTTCGTATGGTATAAAAGTACTTATTTTTTTTCTTTGCTGTAAAAAAAGGTACATTTTTTCATAATTTAAGAAGAGGCCGCCACACGTGTGATAGATTCAAAATGCTGCCCAGACTCGCGCGTTAAGTTTGGATGATCAATCCTTTCGTTGCGTCGTCGTTTCGACTCTCTCTTTTCCTTCTCCATTCACACGCGATCCTTCACCAAACATCGTCGTCGTTTTCAGATTCTTCAATTTTCACAGTCAATTCCCTTCCTTCTCTCTCAATTACTGTAGTTTTGCTAGTTTGGGATTTTAGGGTTTTGGAGGATGAACGTGGGCGACCTCAACAAGGTATGGGAAATCAGAGCTCTGAAGAGGAAACCCGCGGCAGAAGAAGCGACGAAGATGTTGGAGAAGATCGCTAAACAGGTCCAACCCATCATGCGCAAACACAAATGGAGGGTTAAGCTCCTCTCTGAATTTTGGTATTTCAAATTTCCATTTTCATTATTTTTTTTATTTGTATGTTTGTTTGTTTATATATGCAATGCCATTCATTTGTATTATTTAAAGGAGAAAACATACACCCAGTATCACTGTTTTTGCTGTTCTCCGATCATAATTAGAGTTTTAGCTCGACAATCCCCGTAATAGTAACAATGGATTATGTAAGTCATCAAGTGAAAGTTCGATTATAATGGGAGAGAAGCAGAAACAGTACTTAAGTTTTTTCTTTATTCAAATATACTTGGATGGAGAGTTTAGGGTTTTCTGCTTACAGTGATCACACTCGGACCCAAGAAGATTGTTTCTGGTGAAAGATATTTGTAATCTCATATGGATGATACCGGTGAAAGATAGGTAAAATGAAACATTGGAGTTTGAAAAGGTGGAGTTTTCTTTTTTGGAGTAAATACCACTGCTTTTAATCACTTGTGATTGGAAGTAAGAACGTTTCAGTTTATGTGACCGTTGATTTTATTGAAAGTTTTTAATTGCTCATATCATTTTTTTCCTTTTGCATTATTATTATGGTTTCTGCTAATCGGAACCTAAAAAGAATAGTTTGAATTTTGCTTTTGCTTAAACGGGTGAGAATTGCTTTTCATTTGGTGAATAGATTTTAATTTTGGCTTGATTTACATCTGTTTACCTTTTAATTTTTTTGGGAATGACTGAAGAGCTGGTTAATGTGATTGTAGCCCAGGAAATCCATCTCTCCTGGGGTTGAATGTTGGAGCTGGTATACATGTGAAGTTGCGACTACGGAGGCCAAACAGGGATTTGGACTTCTACCCATTTAATCAAGTTCTTGACACGATGCTTCATGAGCTTTGCCATAATGCCCATGGCCCTCATAATGCCAACTTCTACAAGCTTTGGGATGAGCTTAGAAAGGTCCTTCTTGTTCTTCTAATGTTGTTATAAGCTATAAATGATCTTTACATTTCCTGCCTTTTAAAATGTATTCTTTTTGCGTTAGAGAAATACCTTCTGGATTTATGTGGCCTTTATTTGTCAAATTTACTTTCAATTATATTTTTTTTGTTAATATTTTACTGGTTTAGTCCTCAAATTTTCATAGGAATTTTAATGCTAGGGTTCATGTTCTTTGTAAGGAAGGATCAGATTGTTATGATCTATACCTGTACCGTACTGAAATTCAAAGATTTTCAATTTTAATTGAAGAGAAGATATGTTTGTTTATCATTTTTATTAGCTAAGATTCCCAACAAAAAAAATTATAATAATACAAACGAGTAAATAAATAAGTATGAAAGGAAATGTAATAGGAGGCCGGAATTTTATTTTCCTACCAACTTATCCCTAGCCGCTGGTCATGCTAGAAACTGTAGGTTGCTAACAAGGTAGACATTTACAGAATCCTCTCCATTTAACATTCTCTTTTGAATTATGTCTATTTTTAATATAAAGTATTTTAGAGTGCAGAATTTTTTATCGGAGTAATAGTTGGATAACTGATGCTTATGATTGTTCTATATGCTTGTTTGCAGTTGTGAATTTTGAAGAAAATTATGTTTTTTTCTCTTAAGAAAATTATAAAATTTATGAGGTGTTGTTGATCATTCGCAGGAATGTGAAGAGTTGATGACTAAGGGAATAACTGGCGCAGGACAGGGGTTTGACCTTCCAGGAAGGCGATTAGGTGGTTATTCCCGGCAACCTCCACTTCCATCCCTCCGCAAAACTGCATTGGAAGCTGCAGAAAAGAGAGCACGATTGGGATCTCTTCTTCCATCTGGACCAAAACGTATTGGTGGTAATAGTATTATAATGAAAGCCCTTAGTCCAGTACAAGCTGCTGCAATGGCTGCAGAGCAGAGATTACAGGATGAAATATGGTGTGGTTCTCAGTCATCCGAACATTTCGATCAGGAGGATGTTGACTATGAAGATGCTGAGAACATTGTGCATAAGGGGGAAAATGTGGAAACCTCAAGACTGACAGACAATTCTATGCTACCATCAAAGCTGTTATCTCAAAAAGAAGTCAGGATACTGGTTCAAGTTTACACTTTAGCTCATCATCTAGTACTCCTGAATTTATAGATTTGTCTATGGACACACCAAAAACTGGATCTAAACGAAGATGCTGTGAATCAGAAAGCATTTCACATTCTCAATCCAATTTTCTGGCAGGATCTAGTTCGGCTAGTTTATCAAGTGTGTCATTATCTGATGATAATAGAACATTTCGTTCTGATGAATCTGGAATGTGGGAGTGTACGATGTGCACTCTATTGAACAAAGTAAGTATCCAAATATTTTGCAGGCATTATTTTTTCCTTTGTTAGATAGTATATTATTTTCATTTATTCTTCTAAAATATATAATTAAAATCACCTATCTCTGGCGTTAAAGAATAATGACTTTTCTAATGTGTGTGAATGATGTGGATCATTGCAGAAATTGGCTCCCATATGTGAGTTGTGTGGCACTCACCAGCCAAAAGATGTTAGTACAAAATACAACACTTGGTCTTGCAAATTCTGTACGTTGGAGAACAATGTGAAGTTGGAGAAGTGCTCTGCCTGCGATCAGTGGAGATACTCTCGTGGTCCACCAGTGTCAACCCTGGCACCTAACGTTGGTACATAGCAGAACCGTGTAATTTGCTTAATGGATTTTGATTCATTTTTGGCTTTAGTCTTCACAAACCTGCTCCACCTGTTTATTTATTGTTGATTTCTAATTTTTCTATGCACCAGTCTAGATTTAGATCATATCTTTTCCCATTAAAACGCTCCTACCACTCACAACAAGATAGAAACATCACGAGGAAGTTGATAAAGGAGAAGTAATATGCTCAATTAATGAAATCTTGGGATAGATACTTTTTCTGTTCTAGTCTCATATCTCGCGATTCTTGTGTTCTGTTCATACGTGTTAGTACTTTTCAAAAAAATTATATTTTTATGCTGGCTTGTTAATTAAACAGGGAGATCCGAAGAAAAATAACAAAGAATGAACATGCACAAAATAATCTCTGTTTTAACAGTTGACATAACTAATGATCATATATAAACTCGCTTAAATTAATAACTACAGGCCAATACAATACAATGCTCCAAATATGGGTGTACAGAATTCATTATTATCACTCCAAGAAGTCATACAAAATATAACAAGAAGCACCCTTTTAAATCATCCTCCTTCTCCCTTGGCTGTGGAAGTGTAGTTGCAATGGCTCCTACAAGATCAATTTGGAAAATCCGATACTAGATAGAGTCAAAGGCAAGCAATTGACTGTATGAATAATGATTAAGACCTGCTTGTTTTTTTCATCAACTACGGAAATGATCAGAGAGAAAGTTGCAAACATTGTAGCAACATGTATGAAAAGAGAACATTAGCCAAATAGCACTTTTAGTGTCAAATTTCATGGGAAATCTGTGATTTCCTTTCGAGAAGTGCGTACAGAGAGGAACATTATGAGGGCAGTGAGGGAGAAGCATAGGCCAATTATTGAACACATCTTAGATGACACGAATTCATTTCTGGTTTCTAACGAAGGTTGCCTATGTCACTGTCAAAATCACTGGGGATAATGTTAGATGTGGCAAACAAATGCCAGAAATGAGAGTTCCCACAACTGAGTTTGACAATGAAAAATTGAGTTGTTTATATTGAAGTTTGAATTTTTTCGTTTAAAGAAATCGAATTAGGAATTATAGATGTTTAATTTAATATAAAATCTGAATTAAATAAAATCGATGTTTTTCTTAAATATATATAGGTTTTTAAAGTTTATTTTACAAAAAAAATATTAAACTTTTTCCAAAAAGTTGAAAAAAAAATTGTGACATTTTTTACCATGTTTATCTTTATATAAATATTTACAATGTTTATAATTTTAAATTTTGTTTATTTGTTTTAATATATTTTTAAAGGTTAGTTAAACTAAGAAAAATAATATGAAGAATAGCATTTAATAAGAAAGAAAGAAGTCTATCTAAAAATTGGACTATTATATGTTTATCATTTATCTTATTGTGTTTGTGCAAGGAAGAAGATCTCTAAAATAAAATAAAACTAAGAAAGAAAACACTTTTATGTGGTTGATACCAAATTCGATATAAAAATTATGACTTATGTTGGTTAGGAGAAATACTAAGTTCTATATTTATACTTTATATATAACATAACTTTTTTAATCATAAAAATAAATAATCAAACTATGTTGTCTTTTAGAAATTTTATTGACTGTGCTTTTCATAGAAAACCTTTTGTCATAATCTTGTTGGACGAAAATAGTTTTGCAGGGTAGAAGTTTAGGGCATCTTACATCTTACGTTGCATAAAAATATGAGAATTGTATAAAAAAATCAACATATTTTAATCCTAAAATATACCTTACCATTTCTGGTTCAAATCAATACAAGTTTTAACATTTCAATTAACACATATAACCAATAAAGACCATAATTCAAACATTAAATTTCAACTTTTACTAACTAAATTATAAATTTTACATTCAAGATAAATTTTCAATTTTAGAAGAACACATTTACCTTTCTAAATTTTTTGCTACATGAATAATCTAATTAATTAAGATGAAAGTTTGCTTCTCTTAGATAGAATTGTCTTATTTTTTCTGTATAACTTTTTCTAAAGAGGATAATGAGTTAAAAGAACAATCCTTTAATTTACTTTTAAGAAGTTGAATTTAACAAACAAACATATTAATTATAATATTGTGAATCATGAACTCATCTTTTCTCATCAAATCTCACATGTAAGTTAAAGCATCCAAAAATGTAAGTTACAAAGAGAAAAGAGAACTTAAAATCATAGGAGAATAAGAAAAACTTGCCTCAAACAAATTTTTTATATGATTATTTAAATTTAAATTTGCTATCTTGAAAGCACAAAAAAAGTAAAAAAGAAAAGAATTTTAAACTTTTACAGATAAGTTGAATGAAAGAATTATACAAAAATATAAAAGAAATGAAAACAAATGGATCTGTTTATTTTTATATTTATAATTTTAAAACTAAATTTAAAATATTAATATTATTTTTCATATAATCTTTAATTGTTTCTCAATACTTATAAAAAAAATCTTACAAATATAGCCTTAATTAGAAAATTTGATAGAATAGCACATTTACAATTTAAAATTAGCTCTCATATTATAATTTAGATTTGATTATAAATTAAGTGCATATCAATTCATCACAAAATCACACCTATATACGGTATTACATCATATCTACTAATTATAGAATGTTTATTGTTACAACTAATATTATATGTTTAGGGTATTATTCTTGGTTAAATATAATTTTGGATCTATATAAATCCATGTATTGATCTATAATTAAGAATGATTCAAAAAATTAAGTTATTTATATATGATGACTTGATATATGAATTGAATTTGTATATTTTATTATTTTTATTGTTGATAACTTATCTTTTGTTTGTTATTTATATATGTAAAACTTATTTTCAAAATATAAATAAGTTTGAGAACCATAAGGTAAGAAGTGATTTAAGTCTTGTAACATAAAATGTAAAGAAGTGGAAAAAAAAATAAAACTATTTAAATTTAGGTGAAAATGTAGTTAGATATAAAGACACTGATAAGGTTGGAGTTTAATAGCATGGAAATTTCATTACTAAAGGAAAAGTCTTTTACAGTGTGAGGAAGCTTTAAACAATAAGAAAAGAGATCACAAGATAAAATCTATGTTCTATGGCTGTTGTTGAACAATGCTATTCTGAGAGTCCTTGTTCCTCTTCTTAGCGCAAACCCAAATCCATGTTAAGATCTCCAAAATCACAGCAACTGCAGCCAAGGATATGATTATGCCCAAATAGCTCTTTTTCAAGGCATTGTGAGCATTGAGAATGTCAAAACCTTTCAACACATTCCATACGGAAAAGGCAATAGTTGCATAACCAACTATATAATGGAAAAGGTTCCAAAGTATTCTGTACTTGTGATCCTTCTTAGGCCTCAAACACACAGCAACACAAACTTGTGCAAATGCAAGACAGATTAGAGTGATTCCAAGGCATCGATGAGGAGCATGATGAACTCCATAGTGATTTCCAATATACAAACCAGTCGCAAAGCCAACAATGCCGATCAAGAAGGCTAGTGATTGACATGCTCGATGCAGATGAAACCAAGTGCTTCCTAAACCATCCAACACCTTCAAGTAACGACCAAGAACCACTCCAACTGGCATCATTATTCCCCAACTCACGGTATTCAAAATTCCATGAACCTGAACAATTCACAAGCTCAATCAATATATATATATATATACTTCCACCTCAGAATTACTAAATAATAGAATATTTTCTTACGTTTCTCAACATGGTTCCAGAGTTCGCATCTCCATCAGATCTAGAAACCTTGCCGGATATGAAATCAATGGTTCCATAGGATTGAAGATTAGAGCGTGAGAAAGAGTGGGGTCTGAGAGTGCCATCATCAGAAACCAGACCCTCTTGCCAAGCATGGTTCACCACAGTAGTGTTGGAGGGAAGTTGAAAACTGGCAAAGATGATGATGCGACCATCTGTGTAGGACGCAGAAACTCTATAAACTGGAAAACTGAGATTACCCTCTTGTAGCATAGTTGCATAACTCGTTATTGGCGATGTATATGCTTTGATGCTTCCATTTGATTTATGAACTGCGACGAATGATTGAGAACCCAGCATGCCCTTTGAGGTAGGGTTGATGGCCCATGCAACCCAACTTGAATCCTTTGCATTAGCCTTGTTGAATGCAACATCCACCACACCTGATGATGGGTGATAGTTCCAGTGCAATGAGGATTCAAGAACAGGCAAATCCTCACAAGCAGCATAGTTGATGTTTTCTGAAAATCTATATAATAAGTTGCGTGAGTGTAAGATGCTAAGAACAATATTAGTAGCAATCAAAAGAGTTAACAACAAGAAGAATATGTTTTGAATAGAAGTCATGATAAAAGAAAAGAAAGTAAAGGAAATAGTTAACTTTAAATGGTGTTAAAAATGTTGGAACTATATAAACAATAATCACTCATGTACTTGTATGTTTACCTTATCTAACAAATTAAAATATTTTTTCATAATAACTTATATCTTTTTATCTTCAAGTGGAAAAGATCTTATTTTTAAAATTCAAAAGGAATTATTTACTATTTTTTTAAATAAGAAGAGTATGTTTTTTATATTTATAAAGACGTTAAATGTTTGCAAGTTGATTAAAATTTTAATTTTTAAAATATAATATAAATTAAATTAATCTAACCAAATTAAAAATTTGAAATTTACAAAAGTTGAATTAACTTATTAAAAACGCATTTAAAAATTTAAACAAAAGTAAATTTAAATTTCAAATTAAAAAAACCAAATATTTGGTGGAGTTAACTTTGTTCCAGCAATATTTAGATAACCTTCCAATATTTAACTTTTAAACCCCTTTTGAATATATTCTTTATTTTCCATTTCAGAAAAAACATTTTAAAATGAAAAAAAGATATTTTTACAAAAAATTAGTTAAACGATTATTTGGTATTTATATTTCGAAAAAAATTAATCTTGCACAAACATTCACGCAAATATAGTAAAGATGATACTTTTATGATATTTTTAAAACATGTTGTGAGTTGAAAATAATAACTAAAAATAAGAAAACGAAATAACATATAAACAAAGTGTGTTTTTTGAAAGTAATATATCATATATTTTTTCATTCATTCCTGAAAAAGCCTGAAGAAATATGGTGCAAAAATAATAAATATGGAAAAAAGTTTAAAGGGTTTGAAAGAAAAAATGTTATTCACGGAATAAAGAAAGTGTTAATGGAAGACCTGTATAAAGTGCATGGCTGAGAAGTGGAAGGAACAACAATGGCAATCAAAACTGCGAACAAGAAGATTATGTTTCCCTTGGAAGCCATAATCAGAGAAAACAAAGATATCAGACAATTAACTTTAATCTTAGCTAACAATTTTGTTGGGTGTGAGTAAACATTCGTCATCACCCATCTATTTATAGCTTTTCAAAGATTTGTAGATGAAAACAAACTTATCTTATCTAATAATTTAAAATGTTATCTTAAAACAATTTTTATCTTTTTATCTTGAACAGTTGAAAATCTATTTTTTATCCATGTGAAAAAAGATAAAATACCTACTTTTTTATCTATAAATTAATCTAATATCATAAATAATTAATATATCAAATGTTCGTTATATAAATACAGATAAAATACAAATTCCGTTAAATCACACATATATCTTAAAACCAAAGTTATTATATCTTCCATTCGAATACGTAGGTTACTGTTTGTCAAGTTTTATTTGGATACAGAAAAATAGAAAATAATTTGAATGAAAACATTTTAAAAGTTTGAAATTCATGAGAATTTATTTTTAATTTAATTTATTATTTAAAGTATCAAATATAAAATTTTAAAAAATAAATTCTTCATATTTTATCTCATGTCCCTATATAATCTCACGTTAAACGTTACAACTAGTTAATGTTCAATATTAAAGTTTAATTGTTTAGATATATATGTAGTTTTCTAAAATACAATAGAAATTAAATTATCTATCTAAATTAAGATAAAATATATATTTTTCTTTTTCATCTATAAATTAATCGATTTAACAGATCAAATATTAGTTATATAAATACAGATAATACAACTATTTATATAATTTTTCTTTTGTTATACCTTTTTATAATTGTTAAATTTTATAATTTTTATATTTTAATATATATATATATATATATATATATATATATATATATACTTGTATTTTTAATTTAGTTGTACCTTCATAAATGGAAGCAATTAAAAATGTTAACAATAAGACAGTTGTTTTGAATGGAAGCATGTTTACACATTTGATGGAGAAGATGTTTTTATCTTATTTAACAATTTAAAATAATTTTTAGAATGTTTTCTATCTTTAAATATATTCATTTTTAAAATAAAAATTGATTAAAAATATATTTTCAATTGAAAAATTGTTTTGGTAGAAAGTTAAGTTGTCGAATTAGGTAAAAGATTAAGGAAGATTTTGAATAAAAATAACTATACCATATTTTCCTCTATTCTTCTTTTTCCATTTTTTTTGAAAACCATGTTCGAATAAAATGAGCTATTCACGTTAAATAAAATGAATAATTTTTTTTCAAAAGATAGTTATTTTAAAATTAAAATATGATTAATGCGATAAATGTTCATTTTTTTAATCTAATTAGTCAAATAATAAATATTGAATAATCAAATATTTAGTTATATAAATACTTTTATCAAAGCTTCATTTTAATTAATATAAATAAAACACTAATTTGTTAAGTCATGTATATATCTTAAAACCAAAGTTAAAGATATTTTGGTCCCTTCCATTCAAAAACATATGCTCATCATTGTATGATTGAATAACTCATTTTCTATAAAGAAAATTAAATGATTTTATGGTGAAATATTTTGTTTGAATGAACAATTTTAAAATTCATAAAAAATTCATGAGTGTTTTAATTAATAATTTAAATTTATAAAATTTCAAATTTAAGCTAAATTCTTTATATCTTTATCTTTCATTTATATGTTTCTAATACGACGTTATTACACTTAGTTAATGTTTGATACTAAAACTTTAATTTTTAAATATATAATTTTTAAATTAATCTATCTAAACTGAGAATTTGAAATGTACAAAAATTGAATTAATTTATTAAAAACACATTTAAAAATTTAAATTAATGTAAATTTAAATTTCAAATACTTAAAACCCAATTACATATTAGGTAGAGTTAGTTTTGTTAGAGAAATATTTAAACTCCTAACTACAAAATCTTGCAATATTTAACTTTTTAAGCCATTTTTCATACGAGTAATTGAAAGAATCAATCTCTTTCCTATTCAAATAGATGATAAGGTTATATTTGCATTGAAAACTATGAAATCAAATGATTAACAATTGAATTTTTTATTTAAATTTTATTTAGATAAATCAATTCAATTGTTCTAAAACGTTATATTCATAATTTAAATAAGATATTGCATTTTTACCATTATTAAGATATATTGGAATTCTTAATTTTAAATATATTACTTATTTTCTACTTTTGAGAAAGAAAAAGTTTAAAAATAAAAGATAACATTTTTATTAAAAAATATCTCTTAATTAAAAGATTGTTTTGTATTTATATTTTAAAAAAATAATCTTGCATAAATATTCAAGCAAAGATTTTCTCCATGAGGTAGATAAAAGACTACGAAAGGTAAAATAAAAAAGAAAGTATAATTGATAAGGTATTTTGCAAAGCTATGTATATTGCATGGCTTTGAAATGCTAAGAACAATTTTTATTTTTTTATTTTAAAAGATTGAAAAGATATTTTTTATTTTCTATATTTGATAAAGATAAGGTTTTAAATTTAAAAGAAATATGTTTTCAATTCAAAAATAAAGATTAAATAAGACGTTAAACAAAAATTATCACAAAAAGTAAAAACAAAGAAAAAGACCCGTGTTCACATAAATTTATATTTATCTATTAAAAAATAATTCAACTTTTTTTCCAATTTTTTTCTCTAATTCTATTATTTTTGCAAAATTATGCTAGGATAAAATACATTATTTAGATTAATTAATTTTTAGCAAACCAAAATTTTAAAAAGATGGTTATTTTAATATTAGAACATGACCTTATTATATGCCATTTATGGGATATTATTTTTTCTATCTAATCAAATCATAAATATTGAATAGATGAAATATCTAGTTATGTTTTTATCAAAAATACCTTTTCATCTCCTAGATAAAACATAAATCCCATTAAGTCACGCATAAATCCTAAATTCAAAATAAGATTAACATCTTCCATTAAACATATGTTTATCACATGTAAAATTGTGTTTAGATCAAAAAAATAAAAAAATGATTTCTAATTTAAAAAATAATTTAATGATAAAATCTTTAATTAAAAAATAAATTCTTCATATTTTCTCCCTCCAACAAATATGTTCCAAATATCACATTAAATTTTTACTAGTTAATGTTTGGTATTGAAATTTTAATTTTAAAATATATTTTAATTTTTTAAAATATAATATAAACTAAATTATTCTATCTAAATTAAGAATTTGAAATTTAAAAAATGAATTTATAGAAAAACATTTTAAAATTTTAAAATCAAAGAAATTTAAATTTCATAAATTTAAAAACACAACCAAAGAGCTTTGTTATAATAATATTTACAAAATCTTATAGTATTTAATTATTTAAGCCCTTTTTTACACTTAATTGAAAAAATAATCTAATATATTTGGATGGAAAACTTCAATTTTTTTTCAAAAAAAAAAACATAAAAAATTTGAATTATTTTTATTTAAATTGTGTACATTTTATTTAGATAAACTAATTCAATTTCTTTTAGATTTTAAATTCTTAATTTAAAAAAGATATTGTAATTTTTACATTATTAAATATACGTCTTGAGACTAATCTCTTGTTAATATCTGAAAATACTCAAATAGGTTATGCCTTCCAAATTCCAACCAGACATTCACCATTAGCATATTTTTCTGCTATATTCAAGAATATTCACCACACAGAATAATAGTCAGAATTCATTCTCCTTACTAAATGAACCCAAACTCATCACAATGTAAACCAATCACGTATTGAGCCTCAAACTATCTGACAAGTAAAAGCCTTTCATATAATAAAAATAAGTATGAACCCAATTGTCATATCAATAAACACTACACAACACCAAATGGTGCTCAGTGGAAACATCACCAAATGAAAACATTTGTGGTCCTCATTTACCTATAAAGAAGCTATAAATTTTTCAATTGGTTTACCAATCAGAATCATGTACTCTTCATGAACTTATGATACAGTTCATGTTCATGAGGCAGCACTTGAAAAAGAAAGTCACGTTACGTCATTATTGTAGTAGTAACTTTTTGGCTAGCCTGAATGAACAAAAAGCAAGGGAAAATATTCTGCACACAAGATCTTACGATACACGGGCTCATATCAATGAGACTAATCGGATAGCAAATGAAATTACTCAACAATAGTTGTCTTGTGTGAAAGAAATCTACTTTCAAATACAATCAATGGAAGGAAAGATAACAACACACTTACACATTACACTCAACACTGTACACCTATAATGGAAAGAAAGAAGGCAACTACGAAGTTAACAATAAATCAGATTCCCACATAACTGTGTAACTACTATTTACATTCTCACACTAACTTTGGACACATTACAACACATAAATAGATTATGGCATAGCTCTACAATCAGCACTACCATACTTTTATGCATGAACAAAAAGCAAGGGAAAATATTCTGCACACAAGATCTTACGATACACGGGCTCATATCAATGAGACTAATCGGATAGCAAATGAAATTACTCAACAATAGTTGTCTTGTGTGAAAGAAATCTACTTTCAAATACAATCAATGGAAGGAAAGATAACAACACACTTACACATTACACTCAACACTGTACACCTATAATGGAAAGAAAGAAGGCAACTACGAAGTTAACAATAAATCAGATTCCCACATAACTGTGTAACTACTATTTACATTCTCACACTAACTTTGGACACATTACAACACATAAATAGATTATGGCATAGCTCTACAATCAGCACTACCATACTTTTATGCATGACTTCCAAAAATTTGTTTATACAGCCACTTCCATGAGCTCTACATGTTCCCGGTTCAGCCCAGAAGTTCCAAACACCTTGATATCTTTATTACCAGTATTATCACCATTCTTGTTACTATCATCATCATTGTTAACTTTGTCATGCTCGTCACCTTTATCTTCATCATCACAACAGCCATGTATCTCAATATTATCAGCTTCAGTATTTTTTCCTGAAGAGGGTTTATTATCCGGGACACAGAACCCATCTTCAGCGAAGCCCTCACAAGACAAATGTTTCTCGTCTTCAATAGCCAGTTCATCACACTTCTTACTAAAAGGATCACCATGACATGAATTACCAAAACCAACAGTGTCCGCGACTTTGTCAATTGATGGGGACACGGAAAGCTTTGTGTTAAAGCTATTATTAGCTGTGAAGAATATAGTTCTAGTTATTTCAGGTTTTGCCTTAATGTTAATCCAACTGTCCCCTAACCAATCTCTAGAAATTCTTAAATCCTTCCTGCACACTTCCATCAACAGGCATTCTCCTGATACACAAAACAAACCATTTCTATTAAAAAAAGAAGGATAAAATGATTTAAAGAGCTCCTAAAAGGCATTAAAAACAACATACCAGGAAAGTATACTTGAACAGTATCATCTCCACAGTGATCAATTCTAGTTACAACCCCCTCCCACCAGCCATCACTCCACCATGCATCAACTGCATGTCCAACCTCAACAGCCAGTTCTTGTTCCTCATGAGTTGGAGTAGGTCTGATGGTGGGCCGGCCAGAATGCCTCATCCCAAGTTTATCGGGCCTGGCAAACTTGAAAGCAGGGACCCATTCCTAAAATATAGAGAATATTCAGACAAAAGTTTTGAAGTGAAAAGTGAGTGCTGTAAAAGTATGCAATAAGTGAATCCACACAAACCTTTTCTTTGGAATATTCTACTTTTCAATTGGTTCTATAACTTTATCTTTCTACTGTCTTAAATTGTATCATATATGACTTTGCCATTCCAATCCATGTCATTATTGGCCATTCCATTACCCTCTGCATTTTTTAATATAAAAAAAATTAATTTCTTGTACTACACTAGAAAACCCATCCATGCATAAAACCTGCCTAAATAATCTCCTGTATTCTTACAAAGCCAGTACTTAGAAAAGCAGTAAAACAAATTGTTAAAGAAATATCTTTAGCACAATTAAGATTCAATTTTGAAAGAAAAAGATTAGAAACGGAAAATAGTCTATTCCAGTAGAATCTAGATCCTTGACTAATTCAGTGTAAGTGTATGCAACAATTCACATTAAACTTAAACTAGGATGATTTTTAATTCTACACAGAAACCCGTTATTTCATTGCTTTGCAAGATTTTAACTAAACTTCAACTGCAAGGATTAAAGAACATTATTCATTTTACTAGTTGCTAAAAGCCTAAAACTATATAACCTTAAATTTTCTTTTTTCTGGTTCAAGATAAAACCTTTAATAGGAACCCCCTTTATTCACGCACATATTTTACAAGCAAACTAAGTACTGACCAGAAAATTGAACATAGAATATCTTAAGCATAATTATACCTCCAGATTTCCACTTCCATCTTCATCCTGGACGTCTTCATATAGGACTTTCAACTGTTTCCGGGCTACCTGAACAACTGTACACCTGAACCAGCAGCCCCTGATGCCACTATCTTGACAAAGCAACTCAATCTTGTCATCAACCTTGTATGTGTGATTAGACCAAGGTTGACACTCAACCTGCTTCCGGGAAAGCAATCTCCTTTCTGGTCTTGCATAATTTGCAACCTGGAAGGTTTTGTATACCATCATTTGCTTACTTCTTATCAATTTCCTAACTCCCTGTTTACTGATCCAAGACTGAGGAGACCCCTTATCATTTCTGCTCCTCTTGGCTCCTACCTTCACATCATCACCTGCACTCAAGTCTTCATTTTCTCCTGCAAGGCTCTCAGGGTTCTGAACTGAATCAAGGTGCAAGCAAGAAAGAATCGGTTGAGCATAGTAGCCACGCAGTTTACTCAAGTCAAAGGGCTTCACTTTGTTGCTTCTAAATTGCCTAAAGCACAAATGTGTTCTGTCCCTCGAAGTGGGCGAAAAAAAAGACATGCACTTTTCATAGTGTTCACGAGTCAAGACTGTGGCAGGACCATCTACGCACTCTGCACTGATGACTTGAGAATAAGGTGTGATAAAAACTTCGCGAGGGTGAGGATTTCGTACTGGAACTACACCCTTGACTTCCTGATTATGGTGAAACCACCTCACCTTGACTTTTTTCTGACCCCTCCTGTCTTCATACATATCCTCTACATAAGCAATATAATGATTCTCTCCCTTGCCCATAACAAAAACAAAGGATTGAATCTGGAAATCAGGAAGAATGTAAACGTCAGATATAAAACCATTTATATATTATGTTCACAGAAAAGACATCTAAATACGAACATCATTAAGGAATTTACATGTCAATACTGAAAGAAATTGATTAAAAGTTGGTTATTAATGATAAGAAGCTAATTAGAATTTGATGACAAAACAAAGAGTTGACAAGTAAACTAGAAGTGAGATCTTTAAGGAATTTAGTTCAAGGGCTTCTTACCGCAATTTTGATGCCATTCCTCCAAAATGCAGGATAATGCTTAAGTTGTTTGCCACATCTCCACGCAACTCCAGACCAAACAATGTCTGAATTGGATAACTTGGATTTACTCATGGGAAAGTCCTGAGAAAGAGGAGTATGTAGATGTCAAAAACATTTACTAGGAACAACATAAAGGAAAATATTGGGGGGGTACCAAAAAAGGACATACCTGATCATCAGTTATTTGTGCACCAGTAATTTCATTGATACTGTCATATGTTGTCTCTTGAGCTTGTACCAAGTTATGACCAGGTGATACTGTGATTTAAAATACAAAATAAGATATTAAACCATTAACAAGACAGTAAATATAGACTTCAAAAAGTAGTAGTTATAAATAAATGAACAAGATCATAGATGGGTCTCCTTCATGTGACAAACACCTCCTAATTTTTTAAGCTAAGCATTTTCAATGTTATTTGGAATGCATAAATGGATAAAGGGTGATAAGAGGAGCTTAATGTTATTTTCCAGGAATTTACAGCTCCATTCAGATCAAATGCTGTGTTGATTGCGTGTTAGTCCCTCAACTTTCCTGTAATGATACTTACACTTTTTATTACCCCAAATTATATTGCTAGCACTTTTTTGCACAGAACAAGAGCACAACTAGATGTTTTAAGCCAACGTTAATTTTACATATCAATAGAAAATTGTAGTTAGGTTAAAAGTGGGAAGAATAAAGTAAGAAGTTATTAAAGCAACTAGTATACTATAATAGCGTTTAATAGGCATACATTGTCAGTGTACAAGTTTTTTACACAGCCAATTTACAAAAAATTACAAGTATGACTTTTAAGAAAATTATTATTATTATAAAAATCAGCAAATTTACCATACATGACAATTTGTAATTAGAAATTTTTAAACTGTCTTATTCTACTTAAATATTATTAATATAATCTTAACCCAACCTTGTCCCTATCCCTACATTAAAGCCAATAGAGTGTGTCTCAAATGGAGTGTTTTCAGTTGGAGAAAAAGAGAAGGGAGGGAGAGTTTGATGTAGAGAAGAAAGAAAAAAAAAATCAAATATTTGGATTTTATGGTGTTTGAAGCATCCAAAAAACCTTCCTCTTTGCTATGTTCATCTATTTCTTTTTCTAGCTGAAGAATCACATATTGAGTTACTCACCATCGAAATGGGTTTATACTGGTCTAGCTTGGTTTTCTTGAAAGAACCGAGTTAGGAAAATGAATTTGGTAATGTTAGGGATGATGATTAGTACTTTTAGGTTAGGTTCTCAATCCCTCATTCACGGAAACTTTTGATGGTTTTCTTTATATGCAAAAACAGGAACACGGCAATTCTTAATCCTTTTTTGTCATTGAAGTACGGTATTGAGTGTTTTGAATTATTGGAAATGGTTTTAGCATGGAAATTTTTGTGTTTGGAAAAGGATTTCACACCAGTTAATGCCAAGGTACTAGACTGTTAGCACATAGATGCTGAATCTGAAAGTGACTAGGCCAAAATCTTTACCAATCTTCTATGATTATTTATGATATTAAATTCTTTAATGCTTTCACAAATTTTTTTCTATTTGAGAACATCTGTTGTTTTAATTGTTAGAAGGATAAAAGAAGGGGTTTTATTAGAATGAACAGAGAGTACTAGTACAGAGGTAGAAAAAATATTCTCATATTGAACAACTACAAGGAAGAATAAGAAAAAATTGAAGAAAATTGCCAGTGAACAAGAGTGTTGATTGAACCACATCTATATGATATGCACTCATGTAACAGAAGATGGCACCAAATATTGGTTCATTGATACAACCATATCCATATGATTGCCTTACAAAACAAACACATTTGTAGTTGTTCATTAGTCTCCATCACTTTGTTGCCCATGAACTCATAGCTTACTATGTCACTTCTCAAATTATTGGTGGACATACAATAATCAAAGGCGTTATAAATGACTGCAACAAATTAAAATAAAGAAGTATCAACTTACCACTTCTATCTCGCTGCAGGGTCTGCTTTGATAGAGTTGATGTCAGCCAATCCACCACCTCTCTTCTAGATCGCCATTTGAAACCAGTTGGAATGGAACCTTCCTTACCACAAATTTCAAGGAACTCCTCAGCAACAACATAACACATGTGCCTAACGCTCCTCTCAGTACCCACCACTGCAAGGACAGATTCCCCAGCAGCATCCTTCAGGTAATAGTGAACCACACGATTACCACGTTCCTGTGAAATAAACTGCTCTTTCCATTCCACAAAACAGCGATTGTTGACGCCCATCTTAAAGAGAATACCAGCAGGAGTTAACAGAACACCAGATATGCACTTGATTTCAGAACAATGGCAAAGGGTTCGGACCCATTGGATTCACTTGTCCTAAAGGACAATCAAACAAATCCATAACATAGAGCAAGAAGCTTTCAGCATTCCATCATCTTAACACAAACAACCTTTTGAACAACCTCAGTCTCCCCACTCCTAGGAAGAACCCTACTCAGGTTAACAAAAAAAGTCTACTACATAAAACTAACCAGAATCCTCAAAAACCAAGTACTTATTCATGTGGGGGAAAAGTTAGAAACCCTAATTAAGCACGCATACCCTCCAAAATTACATCAAACAAAAAAAGACAAAATCCCCTCAGAAATTTAGAAGGGCTTTAAAATCAGAGAAAAAAAATCATCTAAGGATCACTAATTGATCCTTTTTTTCAATCTAACAAGCCTCCAAAGAGGCACGATCCTCATCTCCTGCAACTCAAAATGCTCCAAAGTTGACCACAGCACAAAAACCTCGAACTATCATATGTGCCTCCAAACAGATCAGAGAGAAACCGTTCAGGAAAACTGATCCAGGAGCTCAAAAATCCAACAGGCAGAGAAAAAATGGGTCTTTGGCTGCTCAAGAGGTGACAATCAGCCAAAAGGCCAAAAGGGTATTCCAATTGAGAGAAGAAAAGGGGTTCCCAACAGAAAGACTGAAACTTTATAGCATACCCTGAGTAAAAATGGTGACGGTGATCCCTGATGACTCAAGAAAGAGGAACTGGGGTAAAGGTTTGGTCTGTGGGAACACTGTAGAGGAAGAAACGGCGTGGGAGGGAAGAGAGAGGGGTGAGAGATGATGAAACGGAAGATAAAGAAGAAGAAGACAGGTACCTTGAAATTGCCATGAACATGGAGATGGAGAGAAATAGAGTTGCAGAACTGAGGAATTGTGCATCCGATGTGCTTTGTATTATGAAAAAAAAAAAAAAAAAAACACCATAGAGAAGTGGGGACCTGTTTGGTTTGGTTTGGTTCGGTTGCAGTGAATTTTTTATTTTCTACTTTTACAGAAATATTTACTTTCTTTGAAACGAGATTTTGTGAAAGTTGGAAAAATAGGATGTCACACCACAATGATGTTTATAGCATCAAAGTTATTGAAACCATTTAATAAATATAATTAAATCTTCAAAACTCAACGGATTCAAAGAAAAAATTAAAAATTAATTTAAATTAAACTAAATCGAAAAAAATTAAAAAAGATTAATTAGTTTTGTAAAAATTGGAAAAATCAGATGTCACCACAATTATTTTATTGCATAAAAGTTATTCAAACTATTTAATAAATATTAATTTTAATATTAAGAATGTTCAATCGATTTAAAAAAAATTAAATATCAATTTAAATTAAACTAAATCGGAAAAAATGAAAAAAAAAATTGGTTTGAGATTTTTTTAGAAACAGACTATTTGATGTCGAAATTTTAAAATCGATCCAAATTAAACTCAATTATATATTCAATCAAAATTAAATTTTAATAATAAAATATTTATAATATAATAATACAAATAATATTAAGTTATACATTTTAATAAATTTTTTACAAAAAATTTTTACTTTCATCAACTTTATTCTTTTTCGTGTTCACTCTTATTTCTTGTAGTTGTTATTAATTTTAACATAATACATCAGAAACTCCTAAAACAAGTAGGTCTGAGCAAAATTTCTTAAACTGTTTAAAACTGTAAAACCTCAATAAAAATTTAATTCACAGTCGAATTGAATGATTAAACGGATATGATGAGTAAAATAAAATAAAGTGAGTTGATATGATTGGGTTCGTAGATGTTGAACCCAATCACTAATATAACATTCTTTTATTGAAGGAAAGATGTGTTGATAATTCCTTAGATAACTAAAACTTACTAGATTTGACTACTTTTTGGAATATATATTCTTTTATTTTGTGATCTTTCATCATTGATAAATCTTTCATCTCTTATACTAATGATAAATTTATACTCAATTCATAGTTACAAAATATTCATATAATATAATAATCAAGTTTTATAAAAATTTATAAGAATTATTAACATCAATCCATGAATTCCATCCCTCCTAGTTGAATAAGAAGACTTACTAGTTCTTCTTATTTTTTGTCATGAAATGATAATGTTGTTGACTTAATTTAAGCATGAGTAAAAAGTTACTCAGAAGTTTTGGTGAAGAATTAATCTCAAATAAATTATGAAGATTGAAGTTTGATTATGAAGATATAAAGCTTTATTGCAACATTAAAAACTTGATTTTATCTCACAAAAGAAGGTTGTATCTTGGAAATAAAGGCAAAATATAATTTCATTCAACGAAAATAAATGCTTTCAAGAAAGAAGATTTTTGAAGATTCTCTCAAGAGCTGAAGATACAAGTTTAGAAGTTTCATTTTTGGGTGATGGATAAAAATAGTAAGTCATAAATCCCATTCAAGACTATTTCAAACTTCAGAGTAAGTCATATTTTCGCAAAAACCTTTTTCTACGATTTTAATCGATTAGGAATCGAAATAGAATCGATTATATCACCTAAAATTTGAATTAAAAGAGTTTAACAAACTAAATAATCGATTAAGTGTTTTTTATAATCGATTATGTTGTTTTTGGGTTTCATATAATCGATTATAGCCTTAATCTAATCGATTATATCAGGAAAAATATGTTTTCCAATTTTACTCTGATATAATCGATTACAGCTTTTATATAATCGATTAAATACGACGTTGTTGCGAATTCAATGCTGAATCAACCTAAGAATGAAAACTTTGAGCTGATTTCAAATTATAAAATGAAAGGCAATGTCTTAGGTTAACATACAACAGATCAAACACGAAATTCCAGTGTGTTGCGCTCAAATATTTTCAAAGTCGCTTTCTTGCTCTCTCAAGGTTGATCTAAGTTCTTGGAAGTGGTGATTACATTGTGCTTAAGCTTTCATATCCAGCACTCATTTGTACACTGATTTGTGCTTAAGTTTTCAATGCAAATATAACCTTACCATCTATTTGGATAGGAAAGAGATTGATTCTTTCAATTACTCGTATGAAAAACGGCTTAAAAAGTTAAATATTGCAAGATTTTGTAGTTAGGAGTCTAAATATTTCTCTAACAAAACTAACTCTACCTAATATGTAGTTGGGTTTTAAGTATTTGAAATTTAAATTTACATTAATTTAAATTTTTAAATGTGCACTACTACAAGAACTGGAATCCACGTCGGTTCTGGGGATCATTTCACGACGGCCCCAAAACCGACGTTGAATCAGGCGACGTTAAAAGTAATATTTTCAACGTCGGTTCAATTTGAACCGACGTTGAAAATCACAAGACTTACAACGTCGGTTAGGGCTAGAACCGACGTTGTAAGTGTGACCCACACTTACAACGTCGGTTGTAGCCCTAACCGACGTTGTAAGTCACTGCAATGCAGTTTCTAATTTTCTCATTTTCCCTAAATTTTAGTACTTGCATATTAAATATACCAGCAAACCAGCCACAATTTCATATATAATACATTTCGAATAGCTAAATTTCAAAGATAGACAGACAGACTCTCTATAGGCAAAGGTTTGATGAAGATATCAGGTAATTTAATTGATGTTTTGTATCTATGTATTCTATAATGCAATCCTTAGCTATATGATCTCTAATGAAATGATGTGTTATGTTCTGTATGCTTTGTCTTAGAAGAACAATTTAAAAAAAGAAAGATTGATGTAAAAACAGCATTATTGGATGGATCTAATCGATCTTGAAAAAATCATAAAAAATAGTTAGACATTGAATTTTCCGCTAATTTTTGTTGTGTTATGTTCTTTTGATGTGTACTTGGATAAAGAGGCCTCACATCCCCCAAAATAATCATAGTTTTGAAAATACAAAATTTAGGTGTACAAAAACTTCAAACGATCATAACTTTTGCTACGGACCTCGGATGGAGATGAGTAAAAAATGAAAGTTTTTGGAAAAGACGCAACGAACCTCTTGGCAAATCCCAAAGGGGATTTGGGTAAAAAAAATTTCAAAAATCCTCCATTTACTATAATTTTTTTATTATTTTACTATTTTTTACCTATTTTCCTAAATTTTGGCCATTTATGTGACTAACTTGCACTTGTCAGAAAATTTTGAAAAAATTTGTGGAGTTGTGTCGTACCAAACAGAGAATTATCATGCCATTACATCTTAGAAATTTCATAGTTGCATGTTCTTTTGTCCTAATTGCATCATTTTGCATACGGTTTTTGTCATAATTCCTCTATTATTAAATCCAAATTTTTATACAAAATCAAACAACATCAAATAAAGCCCCATGGGCACAGCCAGAACATCCATCAGAACAATCATCTACACTACAGCCATTTCCAATAACCTAATCACATACAAACACTATCTACAAAATAAAAAATAATAAAAATAATAAAAAATCCACTAACCTGGCAGCGACAGCGGCAGCAACGGTGGCGGTGGCGGCAAAGGAGGAACGCGCACCGGCAAGGCACAAGGATGAACACAGCGCACCGGCAAAGGATGAACACAGCGCACCGGCAAGGCACAAGGAGGGCGGCAAGCGGCGGCGACAAAACCCAAGGAGGAAGGGCGGCAGGGGTGGCAGCGACAGGGGCGGCGACGAGGAAGGAGAAGAGACCGGCCGCAGCACCGGTGACGGAGCGCGCAGAGAGGACGGAGAGCGGAGCTTCGAGGGTCGACCACAATACGAAAAGTGAGAAAGAAAAGGGGGGAATAGATTTTAAAGGGGTTTCTACGTCGGTTGTAATTTATAACCGACGTAGAATGTTTTTGAATTCTACATTCTACGTCGGTTAAGAAACAACCGACGTAGAATGTTTTGAATTCTACATTCTACGTTGGTTCATAAACAACCGACGTAGTAGTGTTGACTTTCTACGTCGATTAGTTACAGAACCGACGTAGAATGTAGAATTAAAAACATTCTACGTCGGTTATAGATTACAACCGACGTAGAATGGTCAAATCAAACATTCTACGTCGTTTGTATTTAAACCGACGTAGAATGGCGACGTTGATTCCTAATTCTGTAGTAGTGGTGTTTTTAATAAATTAATTCAATTTTTGTATATTTCAAATTCTCAGTTTAGATAGACTAATTTAATGTATATTATATTTAAAAATTATATATTTAAAAATTAAAGTTTTAGTATCAAATATTAACTAAGTGTAATAACGTGGTATTAGAAACATATAAATGAGAGATAAAGATATAAAGAATTTAGCTTAAATTTGAAATTTTATAAATTTAAATTATTAATTAAAACACTCATGAATTTTTTATGAATTTTAAAATTGTTCATTCAAACAAAATATTTCACCATAAAATCATTTAATTTTCTTTATAGAAAATGAGTTATTCAATCATACAATGATGAGCATATGTTTTTGAATGGAAGGGACCAAAATATCTTTAACTTTGGTTTTAAGATATATACATGACTTAACAAATTAGTGTTTTATTTATATTAATTAAAATGAAGCTTTGATAAAAGTATTTATATAACTAAATATTTGATTATTCAATATTTATTATTTGACTAATTAGATTAAAAAAATGAACATTTATCGCATTAATCATATTTTAATTTTAAAATAACTATCTTTTGAAAAAAAATTATTCATTTTATTTAACGTGAATAGCTCATTTTATTCGAACATGGTTTTCAAAAAAAATGGAAAAAGAAGAATAGAGGAAAATATGGTATAGTTATTTTTATTCAAAATCTTCCTTAATCTTTTACCTAATTCGACAACTTAACTTTCTACCAAAACAATTTTTCAATTGAAAATATATTTTTAATCAATTTTTATTTTAAAAATGAATATATTTAAAGATAGAAAACATTCTAAAAATTATTTTAAATTGTTAAATAAGATAAAAACATCTTCTCCATCAAATGTGTAAACATGCTTCCATTCAAAACAACTGTCTTATTGTTAACATTTTTAATTGCTTCCATTTATGAAGGTACAACTAAATTAAAAATACAAGTATATATATATATATATATATATATATATATATATATATATATATTAAAATATAAAAATTATAAAATTTAACAATTATAAAAAAGGTATAACAAAAGAAAAATTATATAAATAGTTGTATTATCTGTATTTATATAACTAATATTTGATCTGTTAAATCGATTAATTTATAGATGAAAAAAGAAAAATATATATTTTATCTTAATTTAGATAGATAATTTAATTTCTATTGTATTTTAGAAAACTACATATATATCTAAACAATTAAACTTTAATATTGAACATTAACTAGTTGTAACGTTTAACGTGAGATTATATAGGGACATGAGATAAAATATGAAGAATTTATTTTTTAAAATTTTATATTTGATACTTTAAATAATAAATTAAATTAAAAATAAATTCTCATGAATTTCAAACTTTTAAAATGTTTTCATTCAAATTATTTTCTATTTTTCTGTATCCAAATAAAACTTGACAAACAGTAACCTACGTATTCGAATGGAAGATATAATAACTTTGGTTTTAAGATATATGTGTGATTTAACGGAATTTGTATTTTATCTGTATTTATATAACGAACATTTGATATATTAATTATTTATGATATTAGATTAATTTATAGATAAAAAAGTAGGTATTTTATCTTTTTTCACATGGATAAAAAATAGATTTTCAACTGTTCAAGATAAAAAGATAAAAATTGTTTTAAGATAACATTTTAAATTATTAGATAAGATAAGTTTGTTTTCATCTACAAATCTTTGAAAAGCTATAAATAGATGGGTGATGACGAATGTTTACTCACACCCAACAAAATTGTTAGCTAAGATTAAAGTTAATTGTCTGATATCTTTGTTTTCTCTGATTATGGCTTCCAAGGGAAACATAATCTTCTTGTTCGCAGTTTTGATTGCCATTGTTGTTCCTTCCACTTCTCAGCCATGCACTTTATACAGGTCTTCCATTAACACTTTCTTTATTCCGTGAATAACATTTTTTCTTTCAAACCCTTTAAACTTTTTTCCATATTTATTATTTTTGCACCATATTTCTTCAGGCTTTTTCAGGAATGAATGAAAAAATATATGATATATTACTTTCAAAAAACACACTTTGTTTATATGTTATTTCGTTTTCTTATTTTTAGTTATTATTTTCAACTCACAACATGTTTTAAAAATATCATAAAAGTATCATCTTTACTATATTTGCGTGAATGTTTGTGCAAGATTAATTTTTTTCGAAATATAAATACCAAATAATCGTTTAACTAATTTTTTGTAAAAATATCTTTTTTTCATTTTAAAATGTTTTTTCTGAAATGGAAAATAAAGAATATATTCAAAAGGGGTTTAAAAGTTAAATATTGGAAGGTTATCTAAATATTGCTGGAACAAAGTTAACTCCACCAAATATTTGGTTTTTTTAATTTGAAATTTAAATTTACTTTTGTTTAAATTTTTAAATGCGTTTTTAATAAGTTAATTCAACTTTTGTAAATTTCAAATTTTTAATTTGGTTAGATTAATTTAATTTATATTATATTTTAAAAATTAAAATTTTAATCAACTTGCAAACATTTAACGTCTTTATAAATATAAAAAACATACTCTTCTTATTTAAAAAAATAGTAAATAATTCCTTTTGAATTTTAAAAATAAGATCTTTTCCACTTGAAGATAAAAAGATATAAGTTATTATGAAAAAATATTTTAATTTGTTAGATAAGGTAAACATACAAGTACATGAGTGATTATTGTTTATATAGTTCCAACATTTTTAACACCATTTAAAGTTAACTATTTCCTTTACTTTCTTTTCTTTTATCATGACTTCTATTCAAAACATATTCTTCTTGTTGTTAACTCTTTTGATTGCTACTAATATTGTTCTTAGCATCTTACACTCACGCAACTTATTATATAGATTTTCAGAAAACATCAACTATGCTGCTTGTGAGGATTTGCCTGTTCTTGAATCCTCATTGCACTGGAACTATCACCCATCATCAGGTGTGGTGGATGTTGCATTCAACAAGGCTAATGCAAAGGATTCAAGTTGGGTTGCATGGGCCATCAACCCTACCTCAAAGGGCATGCTGGGTTCTCAATCATTCGTCGCAGTTCATAAATCAAATGGAAGCATCAAAGCATATACATCGCCAATAACGAGTTATGCAACTATGCTACAAGAGGGTAATCTCAGTTTTCCAGTTTATAGAGTTTCTGCGTCCTACACAGATGGTCGCATCATCATCTTTGCCAGTTTTCAACTTCCCTCCAACACTACTGTGGTGAACCATGCTTGGCAAGAGGGTCTGGTTTCTGATGATGGCACTCTCAGACCCCACTCTTTCTCACGCTCTAATCTTCAATCCTATGGAACCATTGATTTCATATCCGGCAAGGTTTCTAGATCTGATGGAGATGCGAACTCTGGAACCATGTTGAGAAACGTAAGAAAATATTCTATTATTTAGTAATTCTGAGGTGGAAGTATATATATATATATATTGATTGAGCTTGTGAATTGTTCAGGTTCATGGAATTTTGAATACCGTGAGTTGGGGAATAATGATGCCAGTTGGAGTGGTTCTTGGTCGTTACTTGAAGGTGTTGGATGGTTTAGGAAGCACTTGGTTTCATCTGCATCGAGCATGTCAATCACTAGCCTTCTTGATCGGCATTGTTGGCTTTGCGACTGGTTTGTATATTGGAAATCACTATGGAGTTCATCATGCTCCTCATCGATGCCTTGGAATCACTCTAATCTGTCTTGCATTTGCACAAGTTTGTGTTGCTGTGTGTTTGAGGCCTAAGAAGGATCACAAGTACAGAATACTTTGGAACCTTTTCCATTATATAGTTGGTTATGCAACTATTGCCTTTTCCGTATGGAATGTGTTGAAAGGTTTTGACATTCTCAATGCTCACAATGCCTTGAAAAAGAGCTATTTGGGCATAATCATATCCTTGGCTGCAGTTGCTGTGATTTTGGAGATCTTAACATGGATTTGGGTTTGCGCTAAGAAGAGGAACAAGGACTCTCAGAATAGCATTGTTCAACAACAGCCATAGAACATAGATTTTATCTTGTGATCTCTTTTCTTATTGTTTAAAGCTTCCTCACACTGTAAAAGACTTTTCCTTTAGTAATGAAATTTCCATGCTATTAAACTCCAACCTTATCAGTGTCTTTATATCTAACTACATTTTCACCTAAATTTAAATAGTTTTATTTTTTTTTCCACTTCTTTACATTTTATGTTACAAGACTTAAATCACTTCTTACCTTATGGTTCTCAAACTTATTTATATTTTGAAAATAAGTTTTACATATATAAATAACAAACAAAAGATAAGTTATCAACAATAAAAATAATAAAATATACAAATTCAATTCATATATCAAGTCATCATATATAAATAACTTAATTTTTTGAATCATTCTTAATTATAGATCAATACATGGATTTATATAGATCCAAAATTATATTTAACCAAGAATAATACCCTAAACATATAATATTAGTTGTAACAATAAACATTCTATAATTAGTAGATATGATGTAATACCGTATATAGGTGTGATTTTGTGATGAATTGATATGCACTTAATTTATAATCAAATCTAAATTATAATATGAGAGCTAATTTTAAATTGTAAATGTGCTATTCTATCAAATTTTCTAATTAAGGCTATATTTGTAAGATTTTTTTTATAAGTATTGAGAAACAATTAAAGATTATATGAAAAATAATATTAATATTTTAAATTTAGTTTTAAAATTATAAATATAAAAATAAACAGATCCATTTGTTTTCATTTCTTTTATATTTTTGTATAATTCTTTCATTCAACTTATCTGTAAAAGTTTAAAATTCTTTTCTTTTTTACTTTTTTGTGCTTTCAAGATAGCAAATTTAAATTTAAATAATCATATAAAAAATTTGTTTGAGGCAAGTTTTTCTTATTCTCCTATGATTTTAAGTTCTCTTTTCTCTTTGTAACTTACATTTTTGGATGCTTTAACTTACATGTGAGATTTGATGAGAAAAGATGAGTTCATGATTCACAATATTATAATTAATATGTTTGTTTGTTAAATTCAACTTCTTAAAAGTAAATTAAAGGATTGTTCTTTTAACTCATTATCCTCTTTAGAAAAAGTTATACAGAAAAAATAAGACAATTCTATCTAAGAGAAGCAAACTTTCATCTTAATTAATTAGATTATTCATGTAGCAAAAAATTTAGAAAGGTAAATGTGTTCTTCTAAAATTGAAAATTTATCTTGAATGTAAAATTTATAATTTAGTTAGTAAAAGTTGAAATTTAATGTTTGAATTATGGTCTTTATTGGTTATATGTGTTAATTGAAATGTTAAAACTTGTATTGATTTGAACCAGAAATGGTAAGGTATATTTTAGGATTAAAATATGTTGATTTTTTTTATACAATTCTCATATTTTTATGCAACGTAAGATGTAAGATGCCCTAAACTTCTACCCTGCAAAACTATTTTCGTCCAACAAGATTATGACAAAAGGTTTTCTATGAAAAGCACAGTCAATAAAATTTCTAAAAGACAACATAGTTTGATTATTTATTTTTATGATTAAAAGAGTTATGTTATATATAAAGTATAAATATAGAACTTAGTATTTCTCCTAACCAACATAAGTCATAATTTTTATATCGAATTTGGTATCAACCACATAAAAGTGTTTTCTTTCTTAGTTTTATTTTATTTTAGAGATCTTCTTCCTTGCACAAACACAATAAGATAAATGATAAACATATAATAGTCCAATTTTTAGATAGACTTCTTTCTTTCTTATTAAATGCTATTCTTCATATTATTTTTCTTAGTTTAACTAACCTTTAAAAATATATTAAAACAAATAAACAAAATTTAAAATTATAAACATTGTAAATATTTATATAAAGATAAACATGGTAAAAAATGTCACAATTTTTTTTTCAACTTTTTGGAAAAAGTTTAATATTTTTTTTGTAAAATAAACTTTAAAAACCTATATATATTTAAGAAAAAACATCGATTTTATTTAATTCAGATTTTATATTAAATTAAACATCTATAATTCCTAATTCGATTTCTTTAAACGAAAAAAATTCAAACTTCAATATAAACAACTCAATTTTTCATTGTCAAACTCAGTTGTGGGAACTCTCATTTCTGGCATTTGTTTGCCACATCTAACATTATCCCCAGTGATTTTGACAGTGACATAGGCAACCTTCGTTAGAAACCAGAAATGAATTCGTGTCATCTAAGATGTGTTCAATAATTGGCCTATGCTTCTCCCTCACTGCCCTCATAATGTTCCTCTCTGTACGCACTTCTCGAAAGGAAATCACAGATTTCCCATGAAATTTGACACTAAAAGTGCTATTTGGCTAATGTTCTCTTTTCATACATGTTGCTACAATGTTTGCAACTTTCTCTCTGATCATTTCCGTAGTTGATGAAAAAAACAAGCAGGTCTTAATCATTATTCATACAGTCAATTGCTTGCCTTTGACTCTATCTAGTATCGGATTTTCCAAATTGATCTTGTAGGAGCCATTGCAACTACACTTCCACAGCCAAGGGAGAAGGAGGATGATTTAAAAGGGTGCTTCTTGTTATATTTTGTATGACTTCTTGGAGTGATAATAATGAATTCTGTACACCCATATTTGGAGCATTGTATTGTATTGGCCTGTAGTTATTAATTTAAGCGAGTTTATATATGATCATTAGTTATGTCAACTGTTAAAACAGAGATTATTTTGTGCATGTTCATTCTTTGTTATTTTTCTTCGGATCTCCCTGTTTAATTAACAAGCCAGCATAAAAATATAATTTTTTTGAAAAGTACTAACACGTATGAACAGAACACAAGAATCGCGAGATATGAGACTAGAACAGAAAAAGTATCTATCCCAAGATTTCATTAATTGAGCATATTACTTCTCCTTTATCAACTTCCTCGTGATGTTTCTATCTTGTTGTGAGTGGTAGGAGCGTTTTAATGGGAAAAGATATGATCTAAATCTAGACTGGTGCATAGAAAAATTAGAAATCAACAATAAATAAACAGGTGGAGCAGGTTTGTGAAGACTAAAGCCAAAAATGAATCAAAATCCATTAAGCAAATTACACGGTTCTGCTATGTACCAACGTTAGGTGCCAGGGTTGACACTGGTGGACCACGAGAGTATCTCCACTGATCGCAGGCAGAGCACTTCTCCAACTTCACATTGTTCTCCAACGTACAGAATTTGCAAGACCAAGTGTTATATTTTGTACTAACATCTTTTGGCTGGTGAGTGCCACACAACTCACATATGGGAGCCAATTTCTGCAATGATCCACATCATTCACACACATTAGAAAAGTCATTATTCTTTAACGCCAGAGATAGGTGATTTTAATTATATATTTTAGAAGAATAAATGAAAATAATATACTATCTAACAAAGGAAAAAATAATGCCTGCAAAATATTTGGATACTTACTTTGTTCAATAGAGTGCACATCGTACACTCCCACATTCCAGATTCATCAGAACGAAATGTTCTATTATCATCAGATAATGACACACTTGATAAACTAGCCGAACTAGATCCTGCCAGAAAATTGGATTGAGAATGTGAAATGCTTTCTGATTCACAGCATCTTCGTTTAGATCCAGTTTTTGGTGTGTCCATAGACAAATCTATAAATTCAGGAGTACTAGATGATGAGCTAAAGTGTAAACTTGAACCAGTATCCTGACTTCTTTTTTGAGATAACAGCTTTGATGGTAGCATAGAATTGTCTGTCAGTCTTGAGGTTTCCACATTTTCCCCCTTATGCACAATGTTCTCAGCATCTTCATAGTCAACATCATCCTGATCGAAATGTTCGGATGACTGAGAACCACACCATATTTCATCCTGTAATCTCTGCTCTGCAGCCATTGCAGCAGCTTGTACTGGACTAAGGGCTTTCATTATAATACTATTACCACCAATACGTTTTGGTCCAGATGGAAGAAGAGATCCCAATCGTGCTCTCTTTTCTGCAGCTTCCAATGCAGTTTTGCGGAGGGATGGAAGTGGAGGTTGCCGGGAATAACCACCTAATCGCCTTCCTGGAAGGTCAAACCCCTGTCCTGCGCCAGTTATTCCCTTAGTCATCAACTCTTCACATTCCTGCGAATGATCAACAACACCTCATAAATTTTATAATTTTCTTAAGAGAAAAAAACATAATTTTCTTCAAAATTCACAACTGCAAACAAGCATATAGAACAATCATAAGCATCAGTTATCCAACTATTACTCCGATAAAAAATTCTGCACTCTAAAATACTTTATATTAAAAATAGACATAATTCAAAAGAGAATGTTAAATGGAGAGGATTCTGTAAATGTCTACCTTGTTAGCAACCTACAGTTTCTAGCATGACCAGCGGCTAGGGATAAGTTGGTAGGAAAATAAAATATTTGTAAGATTTGTAAAATAGTAAAATATACAAATTCAATTCATATAATTAAGGCTATATTTGTAAGATTTGTTTTTTTTATAAGTATTGAGAAACAATTAAAGATTATATGAAAAATGATATCAATATTTTAAATTTAGTTTTAAAATTATAAATATAAAAATAAACAGATTCATTTGTTTTCATTTGTTTTATATTTTTTTTATAACTCTTTCATTCAACTTATCTGTAAAAGTTTAAAATTATTTTCTTTCCTTACTTCTTTTGTGCTTTCAAGATAACAAATTTAAATTTAAATAATCAAATAAGAAATTTGTTTGAGCTAAGTTTTTCTTTTTCTCCTATAATTTTAAGTTCTCTTTTCTCTTTGTAGCTTACATTTTTGGGTGCTTTAACTTACATTTGAGATTTGATGAGAAAAGATGAGTTCATAATTCACAATATTATAATTAATATGTTTGTTTGTTAAATTCAACTTCTTAAAAGTAAATTAAAGGATTCTTCTTTTAACTCATTATCCTCTTTAGAAAAAGTTACACAGAAGAACAAGACAATTATAGGTAAGAGAAGCTAACCTTCATCTTAATTAATTAGATTATCCATGTAGCAAAAAGTTTAGAAGTAAATGTGTTCTTCTAAAATTGAAAATTTATCTTGAATGTAAAATTTATATAATTTAGTTAGCAAAATTTGAAATTTAATGTTTGAATTATAGTCTTTATTGGTTATATGTGTTAATTGAAATGTTAAAACTTGTATTGATTTCAACCAGAAATGGTAAGGTAAATTTTAGGATTAAAATATGGTAATTTTTTTACACAATTCTCATAATTTTATGCAACGAATTAGAAGCAGTAAACATGAGTATCTAATCGTGTAAATTCCACTCAGTGAAATGAATAAGACAATGTAAGATGCCCTAAACTCTACCCTGCAAAACTATTTTTTCCCAACAAGATTATGACAAAAGGTTTTCTATGAAAAAGACAACATAGTTTGATTATTTATTGTTATGATTTAAAGAGTTATATTATATATGAAGTATAAAATAGAACTTTTTTATGTTTGTCAAACAATCTTCGTAATAAGTATTATTTACTATCTCAATTATAGATACAATTTTCCTACTAAATATTACTTACTAATGTCAAAGACATGTGTAAAGACATAAATATAGAACCTACTATTTCTTCTAATCAACATAAGTCATAATTTTTATATTGATTTTGGTACCAACTACATAAAAGTGTTTTCTTTCTTAGTTTTATTTTATTTTAGATATCTTCTTCCTTGCACAAATACAATAGGATAAATGATAAACTTACAATAATCCACAATTTTTAATAGACTTCTTCCTTTCTTATTAAATGATATTCTTCATATCACACAATGTTATTTTTCTTAGTTTAACTAAATTTAAAAATATATTAAAATAAATAAACAAAAATTTAAAACTATAAATATTGTAAATATTTATATAAAGATAAACATGATAAAAAATGCCACATTTCTTTTTCAATTTTTTGAAAAAGGTTTAATAATTTTCTAGTAAAATAAACCGTAAAAACCTATATATATATTTAACAATAAAACATCGAATTTGTTTAATTTAGATTTTATATTAAATTAAACCAAATCAAATTAAATCATATTGAATTTTTATGTTTAACTTAAGTAGTTATTTGATGAAAAATCGAAATTTTATATTAAATTAAACCAAATTAAATAGTTTTATTTTTTTCCACTTCTTTACATTTTACATTACAAATACCGTGGTAAGTTATAGAAATAGGATTTTAAATAGATGACAAACAAAAGGTAATTTATGGACAACAAAGATAATAAAAAGTACAAATTCATTCATTTATCAAGTCATTGTAATGCGATTATAAATAATAAATTTTTTCAATCATTCATCAATTATATATTGCTACAAGAATCTCACTACTAGAATTTTCTATATTTCATGAAAATTTTCTTGCAAATTTGTTATAAAAATTTGCATGAAAAGAGTTTCCTGCTATTTTTTCTCTAAATTTTAATTAATAGATAATTTACTCGTGGATAATTAGTTACCGTGGAATTTAAAAATTTGCAAGAAATTTCCTGCAAAATATAAATTCATAGCAACATTTCATGCTAAAAAAATTTGCAGCAAACTTTTTTACAAAAATATCCATTTTAAAAATAGCAAGTACTTCTTCTTTCAAATTTAAATTTCTTAAAGTAATTTTTTTACAAATTTTAAATTCACAAGTAATTTCTTGTAAAAAAAAATCCAGTTATGTTTTCTTGCCAAATTAAATTTGTAAGTACATTTTTTCTATTAATATCTTTGAAAGAAAATTTGCAGGAATTTTTTAATAATATTTTAAAATTTATAAATTTTTATTTTCATATTACTTTTATAAAATGTTATAATTTCTTGTTACTATTTTAAAAATAGACAAGTCAGAAAATATTATTTGTAATTTTATTTTTTACTATTTTTCGTATAGTTTTTATTTTAAAAATACTAAAATTCAGTTTAGTTATTAAAAGTTTAAGAACTTAAACTACATGCCTTTTTAAGAGTTTAAACTATTTCAGTTTGTCCTATTCCAAAAAATTATTGGACATCTTAATTAATTTATTTGACCATATACGTCTGTCCAGTAGCTAGAGAGAAATATTGGAGAGAAGATCACAGAAGAAGAGCAAGATAAAATGATCTGAGTAACTGATTTAGATGGTGATAGTGTAACCCAATGCTGCAGTGCAGTTTCTGACTTTCTAGGTTTACTTCTCGAACAAGTTTTCTAAACAGATATATAATTTAACAAGAAAACATTCCAATAAATTATATAATCTGTGTTACGGCTGCTTCTCCAATAACTACAAGAATATCCAGCGTATACTCCAAAACTTCATCTGGAAAAGCTCTAGTAATAGCAGAAAGAACAGAAAATACATGGTTGCGGGTGATAACAACATTGGAGTTTCGGGCACACTATCAGTAGCTTAATATTGATTTCAGTTTTAATCTTTTCCTGTCAACAATGATAAAACTTAATATAAGGATATAGCCAAAATAGTGAAAAGGTAGTCAAACTAATTTATCTAACATAATAAATTTCCAAGATTCAAAATTAGAAAGCATACATTCAGTAGGGGAATTGTTTTGAGAGAAATAATTATATCCTCCAGGATTATCAATAGAGTTTGTTGAATATGATATATTGTGCTATTGTTGCCTTCTGAAGGATTTGATGGTTGGCTTAACCTTCGCACTGGGATAAAGGACTCATTCATGCATTCTTCTGAAAATACCTTGCTAAGAAGCTTAAATAAGGGTCCTAACAGTAAATGCCTACAAGAATCAAATTGAGAAATTTAGCACAATTAAATGCTTGAACCACAAATCTTGGCAGTACTTGTAACGTATCGTTCAGATTCAGAATTAACCAAATCACCTGTTTGTTATGTCCTTCTTCAGTAGCAAAACATCAAGAAGGGAACTAAGGATGTAGACAGGATTATCTCTTCTGCATATATTAGTAGAAGGATCTTCAGCCTCTTCATGTCCAACCAATTTTTGTTTCTTCACTGCCTTTTCATTTGAAGAGCCATCTAAACAACTCTTCTGTGCAAGTATGAGATCAAGCATGTAGCCAACAGTTGAGAAACTAATATGCAATTCCAATATATCCCCAATTATTCTCAATTTCATTTCTTTTCTTCCTACTGTGGAATACTAAATTGGAAGAACCCCTCTAACTACATTAAAAAAAATAACATAAAAAAATTTATTCCCACTAAGAGACTTAGGATATTGAAAACAAGCATTATGCAAAAAATAAACAAATCACATTTATAGTGTAAAACAACAAGCTGACCACAAAGGCTATGGCCATTGACAAAAATGGAATTTACAGATTTAAAATTTTGCCTCAAGTCACCCCATATTAACCGTTTAAGAATTTCCAAAAAAAACTATGTATTTATTCATTTAAAAAACAACAATTGACAAAATTAATGATGTTATTAATTCCTCATATTTTAAATAGAATGTCACAAAAACATTTGTATGTACTCAATCATCTGCATACAGATACACAGGAGTTCTCAAACATTTAAATAAATATTGTTTCCAGGAAGACCAAAGCTAATAGAAGATCTACCAACTGTTCAAGTTTCGTTATTCTCAGTCTCATCATATATGTCACTCTGTGCACTCACTGAGTGTTTTCAATTTTTATTAAAAATTTCATATCATTTTCTTAACTATCAGAAATTGAATTTACGGTAAACAGTTAAGTGAAAATTCACAGTAGCCTGTAGAGAAGTAATTTGTCTGTGCAGCAGCACTCATTAGTCATTAGGATTTGTTCAAGATGTCAATAGAAAACCATTAGTGTGTATTCACCTAACAACTTAAAGGGCCGTTTCGTTTTAAAAAATGTTTTATATTTTTACTTTCGCTTTTACATCTCCGATGATCGAAAAAAAGAAAGTAACAAGCGAGCAGAGCGAGTAATAACGGAGGATAGATCACAAAGAGCAGGGTTGCCAAGATCAATAGAAGGAATGGAAATACTTTCTATCAGGAAGCTAGAACTAGTGGGCTTCATTACCACTAGAGCTGTCAAAATAGGCCTGGCCCGATGGGTTGGCCCGTATAGCCTATGATTCAGGTCAGGCTAGGCTTAAAAAATTGTGGCCTATATTACAATAAGCTTTTTTTAGCCTGACCCATTTGACCCGATGCCCATATGGGCCAAGGCCAGGCTGGCCCGTAGGCTAATGGGCTGGCCCGTTTATTTTTTATATTAAATTTTTGTTCTTAATTATTATGTTGTCATACCAAAGAAAGAAACCTTAGTGTCTCAGAGTCTCTATTTTCTTCTTCATTTCTTCTCTTCCTTTCTCACAAGCTCTTTCATCTCCTCTACTGCACTACTCCTTTAACATCTCACAAGTCTCTGTTATGTTGTTTAGTAGGTGTTTGACTCTTTTGGAAGTACTTAGTATGTGATCTAAGTTTTTTTTACAAGTTGTTCAAATGTAAACAGTTTTACACACACATTCATGTAAATATATTATATATTTATATTTATATTGTTGATAAAAAATTATATTGTAGATATATTGTAATATTTTTTCAATTTTTAATTAGGCTAAAAATGGTCCGTTGGCCCGTTGGCCTAACATAGGGCTAGGCCTAACATAGGGCTAGGCTAGGCTAAAAATTGTGGCTCGTTTTAAAATATAGGCCAGGCTAGGCTATTAGATTTTCTGAACTTGGCCCGTAGGGCCAGGCCAGGCTGGGCCGGGCCGCCCGTTTTGACAGCTCTAATTACCACCCACGACCCCCAAAAAAATATTAATAAATAAACACCCTTTTCCAAAGGGGAAGGTGCAGATAGAATAATACCAAAAGATTAAATTCTTTGCAATGGTTAATAACATTTGATTGAGCAAGAAACTCACATCTATGCACATTAACGCCTCTTTAGTTGCACGTTGTACATCACCATTACCATTATGCCACAGAAACACAAGCTCACAAAACAAATGCTCCTGGAAGACATAAGAAAAAGGTAGAAGTTAGGACTCTGTACGGGCTAACTTAGTCATTTTCTTTTCATTTACACAAAAAAGCAAATTATCAAACACATTTTCATGCATAAAGCCAAGAAAATGCAATTATCACTAGATCAGCTCATCAATTATCACGAATGTCAATAACAAACTATGTAAATAGATATGCTGCCAATAAACCTTCACTTCATTCTTCAACTCCAAATAGAATTTACTGTTGAGTTTGTTCAGAACAGTGATACAAGGCTTTACACAGGCTGGGTCATCCAAAGTCAAGCCCCCAAACTGAAATCTCGATCTATAATCTTCTTCTTCTTCTTCTTCTTTTTCTTCACAAATTCTCCAATCTCGTTTCGTTTCATCAGATTGAATTGCGAATCTGATGATGGCTTCCCCAAACAACCACCACCCCAACCCCAACACCCACCCTCCTCCTCCCCCTTCGACATGCACACCTTCTTCAACCCTCCGCCCCTTCATCAAACCCTAACCCTAACCCTAATCCTAACCCTTCCTCATCATACCCTCCGCCGACACGCCCTTTCAATTCCCCGCCTTCGACCTCCCTCTCCACCACCACCGTTCCCTCTCCTTCCCCACCCAGCCCATCCCTCCGCCCTCCAACCCCAACGCCGGCGCCCGCCTCATGGCCCTCCTTAGCCGTGAAAACGAAAACTAGGGTTACAGATTGGGAATGAAATTATCGTGAGAAGGAGAACCTGGAGATGAGGATTGGAGATTGGGAATGGGAATGGAATCCAAAGGCGAGGACCTGGTTTTCGAAGAGAAATTTTGAAGACGAAATGGCGCTCGAATTAGCTCGAATGGACTCTCTAGGGTCTGTTACTGTTGACAAAGTTTCCCCCACAGAATCATAATTCCGTGTATTCATATAAATGACTTTCAATCTTTTTATTTTAAATTAATTTTATATTTTAATAAATAATTCTTAATTTTTTAATAATTTGCTGCAAAATTCTATTGGCAAGAAAAATTACATAATGTAGATAATTTCGCAAGTAATTAAAATACTTTTCTTACAAATAAATTTTTATAACAAAATTTCTATGTATTTTTTGTGAAAAAGAATTACTAAAAATTTTGTAAGTGTTTTCTGTTAAAAATATTTTATATTAAAATTCACATGTATTTTTTGTTAAAAAAATTTTGTAAAAAATTATGCAGGTAATAAATACTTTTCTAGTATATGACAAAATGATATTTAACTAAGAATATCCTAAACTTATAATATTAGTTGTATAGGTATATATAGGTGTGATTTTGTGATGAATTGATGTTGACTTAATTTATAATTAAATTTAAATTATAATATGAGAGTTAATTTTGTGCTATTTTACCAATTTTTCTAATTAAGGCTATGGTTCTCAAATTTATTTATATTTAATTTGTCATGGTTCAAATTTTATCATTATTTTTTAAATTTATTTGTACCAATCAATATTGTGGTAAGTTATCGAAATAAGATTTTACATATAAGCTATGAATAACAATATTTTCGAAATAAGATTATTAAAATAAAATTATGTTTACAAATTGTAGTAACCTAAACCATATTTTCTTAATAAGAATTTATTTTGAATTAAAGAAGGATGTATAATATGTTAGACACTTTTTCATAATGTCAAATATATAATATAATTTGAAATCTAATTCATAGCATATCTTATAATTTGAAGAGAAAATGAAAATGTATTGCACAATTGTTTACATTTAATATGACATCACTAATTTTCAATATATTTTAGGAAATATTTAGTTTCTTTAAAAGTAAAAATGACATATCCTATTTTCAATATATATATTTAGTTTCTTTGAAAATATTTCACTTTAGGTAACTACAGAAACTAAAATAAAATGTTAGTTACCATAATAACATAAGTATTAACTCACACATCTAGAAATGTGAAAAGAAAAAAAAATTGTAATATAAAATAATGGATTTTTTTCTTCTAAAATTTAAGAATAAAAATAATGCATTCTCTCTTAAAAAATAAGAAAAGATTAAGAAAATAAAATTCTCAATATTTTATGTAACAAGAGAACCTATTGATGATATTCTCTCCGTTTCAAATTATAAGACTTTGAAAGAAAATCTTGTTTCATAATATAAAAAGTTTTAGAATTTCAATAACTTTATTTTTTTTTCTTATATACCCCTATTAATCATATCATTATTTGTATTAACATTAAATAATAGAAAGAGAAATTAAATATGAGAAACTAAGAATGAATTCCCTTTTATTAGTCTGACTCTTCATCTTTTACCATCATCTACTAATATATGTTTTAATTTTTGTATTAAAGTTGCATTAACAACTAATTTTGATTCACTATTTTTATTTGTAATTTGGTGGGAATTGAAAATTTGATTGAAATTTTGAAAATAAAATTTAAGTATAGTCATTTACAATTTAGTAGGAATTAAAAATTTTAATTGAATTTTTAAAATAAAATTTGAGTATAGTCATTTTCAATTTGGTGAAAATTAAAAATTTTGATTGAAATTTATTTAAAATAATTAGTAGTTCTGATTTTAAATTATTTAAAAATAATTCTAAAATAATTTCAAAACTATTGAAATTCTAATCTCAATCAATTTACAATTTTATTAAAAAATTAATTCATTTATAAATACTTGTAGTTAAATTTCAATTAATTCATTTAATAGTAATTAATAAAGATAAAAATGAAAAATTTATAAAAAGTTAAACAAATTAATGGTGTGTGAGAAATAGTAATTAGTGGATTTGTACACTAGTTTGACTTTTTTTTCTTGGGATCAACATTTTGAATCCTATACAATTCTTTACTCAAACTATTTCATTTTAAAATATTCCAAAACAGAGGTTAAATAAATAGAAAACTGGTTTGATGAAAGTCATGCATTCATATATGTTCCATGTATGCATTAATGGTGCTTTTCCTTCTTTTATTAAATATTTACTTTGTATTTAACACTATGAAATGATGTATCCCATAATTACTAACTGTATCTATACTTTTTTATAAAATTTTTAAAGTGATAATTTTATCTTTCATACCTTTTTTAATGTAAATTCCAGATTATTTATTTGAGAAATTTTTTAGAATTTTTTTTTTAAACTTTTTTGAAAGTTTTGTAAACAAAGCTTTTTAGTATAGCTTTTTCGAAATAAATATTTTAGAACAATATTTCTAAAACAAGTGACTTGCATTGCATTTCAAAAAAATTATTCTGAAAATTTTATAGAATATTCAATTTGGAAGACCAACATTACCATTTCGGAACATCTTTCCAGAAGTCAAAACTTTTTTGCCCATAAATATCTTCTGGAATGTGTTCTGGAAATCTCTTAATAAATTACGAAAGTTTAAAATAAAAAAACAAGGATAGATAGGTGCAGCTAGCAATTAGGGGGTGCGCGAAGAAAAACCGTAAAAGGTTGATACTGAAAGCCATTGTCTAATGGGCTTTCGAGCTGTGATCCAGAATAAGAAAATCAGAAAAGAAAATAAATTGTGGATAATCTATGCATAGTGTCGGAACACAACCTTCCATTGCTTCACTCAAGTTCGTTCATTCAGAGTGAGATAGAATCGTTGAAGAGCTTCAATGGCGGTTTCTTCTCTCTCTGTTACTCCTCTTTCTCTCTCCAATTCTTCTCCCTCTTTATCTTCCAAGCTAAAGTCTCCATCTTTGTGCCTTTTCTCGGGTAACTCCTTGAGGGTCACATGCCCCAAACCTCTGCACTCATCAACTGTGGTTCATGTTGCTCCAGAAGTGTTGGATTCTTCCCCTGATCCCTTGGACCCACCTCCAGAAACCCTAGACGATGACTCTGAATCCACCACTTATCAGGTTTGTGGGTGTGTGGTTTGATATTTCTTCATTGGGTGATGTATTGCTAGGAATTTTCCAATTGCTTGATTAATTGTGTTTCTTGAATGTACCAATTCAGCAAGTGTGTTATTTACCTGTAAAGCAAAGGTCATTTTGTTTGTTGATAATGTAAGATTTATGGAGATAAGATGAAATGAATAATGGAAATTATGACAATTTTATTGTTTTTGTCTTTTGCAATGTCATAACTTGTTTGTTTGGAGACTTAGGAAGTATAAAGGCACTAGCTTCGATGTTATAATGGTTTAGCTTGGCTAGTGGTTTTCCTTACACATGTTGAGTAGTGCGGCAATAAAACGAGGGAGGAAAGCTTGAAATTTAAATTGGAGAGAAAATGGGTGGAGAAGAAATTTTTTGTTTGTTAAAGTTGACTTTTTTTCTTCCCTAGATTTCCACTTTCCCTTTAACTGAACAAAGGAAAACTACATTGTTATCTATGTTTCGTTTCTGCTGTACTGTCACCATCCAAAGCTATCATTAATGTTTTGAGCTCAATAGTGCAGTGGAGGGTTTATATTTTAGGTGTCATGGTGCAGTTTGTATCCTTGTTAATGCAATATTTTGGTGTTTTAGGTTGGTGACTTGGGGACTCCGAGCACTTCGGCAATTAGCATTGGCGCTGATGCAGATGCAGTATGTTGATCATTTCCCTTTTTCCAGTTGCTATTTAATATTTGTTGCATTTCGGATTAAATTGGGAATTATATAATAAGAAATGATTGGACATTTTAATCTGTGAATTGTGTTTGGTAAATCTGGTAAGAGGTTAGATGAGTTGGATTTATATGCCTCCTCATAGTCTGATGTTATAGTTCCTTGACGAGGTGATATAGCTCTCAATATTATCGGTGACCAGTTATGCTTGTAATAGACAATTTTGTAGTTATAATTTTGGTTGAAATTTGTTTCAGGAATACACTTGATAGGTTATTAAAAATACATGATTGCAAGTTCATAATTTGAATGGCATAATTTGATACAATTCAGCAAGCTAGCAATTTATATCGTGTGATAATGCATAAATTGGTGGGATTCTGTATCAACAATATGAATCATGACTTAGCAATTCTTTATATTTTTTTCTTTGTTGCTTTTTATTTTTTTGCCAATTCTCAAAAGAGAAACCAAAAGCTATAAAAGTATAAATTGTTAAATGAAAGTGAAACAAAGGAGTTATTCTTAAAACACCCTGACTGATTATTCCATGGCTTCATACAGTCATTCACTTGCTCGAAACATCCTATTTGGCTATTAAGTTGTTCTGTTTTCATTATTTAGAAACAGAGGCTTTATACAACAACACTCACATTCCACACAATATATTTAGCTATATCATTGCTTCATTTTTTTTTCTTTCAAAGCATAGTCTTCATGCAATCACTAATGTTGCCCTAAGGCTAAGAAAAAGGGACAGAATGATGTTCCCTTAGATGAGGAAAAATTAGACTTTGACTCATCCTTTAGGAGTCTTAGAAAGTGAATTTTAAGTTTAATTCAACTTCATAAAACCAACTTGTAAGGTGAGGTGTGTACCCACTTATATATATATATATATATATATATATATATATCTAGTCAATGTGAGATCTTCAACACCCCTCCTCATGTCGAGGATTGGACATATTGAGAGTAGGACTAGATATTCGTGGATGGTTCAATCGTTGTTCAACAGTGGATGACATGATAATCCCAACAAACCTCATAGGATAGGCTCTAATACTACTTTGGAAAATAGACTTTAAGCCTAACTCAACCTCATAAGATTGGATTGTAAGGTGAGGTTTACACCCATTTATATACTATAATTTGGCTATATTTTGAGTTGATATAAGATCTCTAACAAGGAAAATCGTTTTTTCAAGATACCCAATCTCACTTTGTAAGGTAAGGTTTGCACCTAGTATAATTTGGTCATATTTCTAGTTGATATAGATCTTTAACACACCTCTGCATGTCGAGGATTGGACAATTTGACTGTGTGACTATATACTTATAGTTGGTCTAATAGTGGGTGACACAATAGACTCTACAAACCTTACTAGGATAGACTTTGATACCATCTAAGAAAGAAGACATTAAACCTAAATCAATCTCATAAAACCTACTTGTAAGGTAAGGTTTGAATTCACTTATATATCATAATTTGATTATATCACTAGTTGATGTGTGATCTTCAACACATTCAATATCCACAAACAACATGGAGTACTTCACCTAGGATGAACTATCATTTTGTAGAACTCAAATAATCAAGACTAATGAGTTTCAAATATGAATTTTGGCTTATGTGCGCAAGTATTATTAGTGTTTAATTTTCCATAGTGATATATGCTACATGCTATATTTTTGCATTTTTAAGTGTCGTTGAATCATGTGTACATGTTCTGAATTGAGAAAAAGCTACTATTGACATTTTGAAAACCAAACTTTCTCTCTATATAGTACATGGTTTGACAGCTATGATGATAAATATATTTACCCAATATTCCATGATGCTTGATGATTTATTAGTGTTGTATCCCTCTCTCCTAATTCATCGCAAGTGGGCCTGGCCTCAACAATTTTAGCTTGTAAAATGGTAATCATGTTCAAAGGGGGCTGGTAACTATCGGGAAGTCCCATTTCCCATATATATATTCGAAAACTTTATTTAATGCAATCTAACAATAGCGTCCTTAGAATATAGTCCTAGGAAGTTGTCCAACTGGTGCAAATGTTTCCTTCATGAAGAATTTGGCTAAACATCATGGTCTCCGATATCATGTTTTTCAAATACTGGATGTGCTCCAAATTTGTTGTAGTTTCTTTTGTTGGACACTTGGTTGTTGAATGTTGAGAAAAGTAAAGGGGGTCTTACTTTTTGGCTATTACAAATTTGCATTGGTAGCAATTAATGTGGAAAGAATTGTGGTGGTGTTAGAGGCTGTGTGGGATATACAGAAAGAAGAAGGAAATTAGTTGGTTGCATTTGGGGTAATTTTGGGATGGCTGTTGCAGGTGCTGAGAAATTTCCTCTCTGATTTGTTTTGTTTGATTCTTAATTTCTATACCTTGTACCTATTGTTCTAATCTGAGCACTATTCCCTAAATTCTCTATATGTTCACAGTAAATTCAGTTCCCAGCAAAATCACTTTTTACAACTATCTGCTTTGAACTGTTTTAGTGGTCAAAATTAGGCATATGATTTCTTATTTCATAATATTGTAATAACGAATTTTTATAATAAAAAATAAATTCAGCTATCATTCAGCATATCTAACTGCATTTTAAAACTGTAAAACATACTTTGTGATTCTTTCTTTATTGTGATCACTTTGTGTGATACTATTTATAGTTGAGAATTATGGAATTAGATGGTCCATGAATTAGAAACTAATGCTCTGTAATTACTGCTGTTCTCAACTATGTGTTTAGCAATCTTCCGTAGTTTATAAATAATTTAATCCTGTACTACACTTTTTTATGTGGTAAAACCTAAAAGTTTTCTACTTTTCGAGGTAAGTAGTATAGCATAGGCTGCCATAACTGTTGGATTATTAATATTTCTTGTGATATTTTCTAGTTCTTCATTGATTAGCGGGGTTGTATTCATGGCAATTCTATTATTTTATGCATTGAACTAATGTGCAATTAAGCATGCTGTTAGCCTATTTTTCTTAAGTTCCTTTGTGAAGTTGTCTGTAAGTTCAGTTGAAAGGTCTGAAAGCAACTCAATGGTATGAGATTTTGAGTATTATTAAACCATTGATTTGTTTTTCTTATGTCTAACCAGAAATTAGAATAACATTTCCATGAGATGCCTTTCTTTTTTGGTTTATTCCCATAAAACTAAATCATCTGATAATATTTCTTGTTCGTATTCTTAGATGGCACCAAAGCAGAAGATTAGAATCAAGCTTAGATCTTACTGGGTGCCCTTGATAGAGGATTCCTGCAAGCAGATATTAGATGCTGCAAGGACTACTAATGCAAAAACGATGGGACCTGTGCCATTACCAACCAAGAGGCGAGTCTACTGTGTTCTTAAATCCCCTCACGTACATAAGGATGCTCGGTTCCATTTCGAGATCAGAACTCACCAGCGTCTCATTGATATTCTGCATCCTACTGCTCAAACAATAGATTCTCTGATGCAACTAGATCTTCCCGCTGGTGTTGATGTGGAGGTCAAGCTCTAGAGATATTTGCTTCTTAGGTTGCTAACCATCTTGAATTTGAGTGAGGTTCAACCTGTTATCATTAGCCAAATACATTAGCAGATATCATGTATTTCACTGCCAAAATGTAACTTGTATGCACGTTGTTTGCTTCACCTTCTGTCTTCAACAAGGTTTTCAATTAGTCTATCCCTGATTTCCTGTTATTGCACAGATATTTGTATATCATATTCAATGTTATGTAATTCTGATATGACGCAGCACAATGTTTTATTTTTCCTGGTAAGTTATGGTTACAAATTTCTTTTGATTGATTTCAAAGTTGAATAAGATGCCGTTCTTGTAGGTTTTAATTAAGGAACGGAATGATTGGGGGTGTGTTTGATTTGAGAGAACCTTTTTTTGTTAACTATGTTCACAAATAATTAGCAAATGGTTCCTTGTTTTCATTTCATTTCATGTCTACTAATAGTTCATTAGAAATGGTGAAAAATAACAAAAGGTGTTAATATATATTTTTCAAAGGTCTGAAAACGGAAACAAAGTTAAGTGAGGGCTTCTGTTTTTTGGGTTTATTCACTTTTTTCCTCTCCTCTTTTACATATGGCCAAATATGTTTAAAACTATTCTATCATCTTAAATTGAAGAAATAAGAATGTATACTAAATATAATGTCAGTTATGAAGTTGCAGCTCAAACTGCCATTATTTTTAGTGTATATCTATTGCAGTATTACTAGTGTTTTAACCTTTTATGGGGATCGAGAATATACACTGAAAATAATCTCTGTTCTGAAAACATTCCAACTCAGTAGTGTCTGTTTCTTTTGTTAATATAAAACATAAATGTATGTTCGTTGTGGAAGAAACTTGCAAATTGTTGTTATGGAAGTCTCCTAATGTTGTTCTGTGGTCAACCATCTATATATGTTCAAGTTGAATCCATAGTTGAATTGGCCCACATCCACTTGAAAATCTAGTAGCTAACGAAAGTGCTTTGGGATATTTGTTTATGATACAAGATGAAAAGTGCTTTGTGGATATTTTATTCATTTTTTTATTTAAATTGCTTTATCCTTTAGGTTCTTACTGTTTTTTATACATGCTCAATTATTCTTTCGTTGCTTGAGGAAGTGTGGAACTAATACCAACCATATCTCCTCTCACGTCTCTTATTTTGTCCTTTTTTCATAATGCTCACGGGAACTTTGATCTTAATGAAAGAACATCATTTTCAGAAAGAACTTGATTGACCAAGTCAAACATCCAGTTCATAATATAGCTTTTATGCTTTTCGCCAACATTCATACCAGTTCAGTATTTCCTTTTATACCTTTTTATATGTTGGCTTACTACTTGCATTATTTTTCTTACAATAGGCAAAAATGGTGACATGACCATATATATATGTTGAGTTAAGTGTGGCTGCAATTTCAATTCAAATTACTAAAACTTGACGGTAGATACCAAAGGGAAAAGGAAACAAAAAATTAACTAAGGTATGGTGGTGCTGTGAATTGTGGGTCGTGGTGGCCATTAGTTGTCGAGTGTGTTCTAGTGTTGTAACTAAGTTCTTTTTGTAAGGAGATGTTCGAAGCTTGAATAGAAGTGGTTACAAGCAAGTAGTTGGGTATGGATTGTAAAGGGTGATCATAGAGAGCAAGGAATGATGTGGTATTGATGACATAATGATACGAGGAGTTGCATTAAAACTTGGCCAACAGAAGGTACTTGTAAAAGTGTTGAGAGTTATTATAGGTGAAACACAGGTAAATTTTGAAACTTCTGTTTATGATTTTGAATTAGTTGTTATTTGTGGATGGTAACCAATATTGAATTTCAGTAGCATTCTTTACATGTGAAACAACTCTTTTCAAAACACTCGAACACTAAAAAAATTTTGCTTTTATTAGTTATATTACCTATCTATAAAATAATAAAATTGTCACTAATTAAATTAAAAATTAATTTAAAATAATAAAATTATCACTAATTAAATTAAAAATTAATTTAAAATATAATTTAATAAGTGACTAAAATCTTAATACTTAATATTAGAAACAAATTTTGATTTTAATTTTTAGTCACCACCATTATATAAAAATTAATTTCATAATTTTTTAATATCATTAACTACAAAAAAAATATAGTTTCTATTATAATAAAAATTATTTTAAATATAAATAATTTTAGTTTATAAAATAATTTTTAATTTAATTACTAATGACTAATTATTTTTTAGGTTTAATAAACATTTTGGTTCCACTATTTTATGAGAATTTGTAATGTTTTTTCATGTTTATTTTTTTCTCAATTGAGTCCCAAATTATTTTTTTTCTTAATTAAGTCTCAAATTTTATTTTTTTATTAATTGAGTCTCAAATTTTATTAAATATGTCAATGTGATCCTTTTTGTCAAAATCCACATATTGTAGTTTTCATATTCATGTTTATAGTCATACTCTTTTGTCATTATTCACGTGTCACGAGTTAAGTTGAATGTGTTATGTTTCATATAGTTAACATCGTTAACATTAATCTAACAGAAGAAATCATATTGAAGATTTTAATAAAATTTAGGACTTAATTGAGAAAAAAATTAAATGTGGAAAAACATTGCAAATTCTCACAAAATATTAAGACTAAAATGTCTATTAAACCTTATTTTTTGTCTATAAATTAATTTATATTTAATGAATTTTTTGTAGTGGAAGAAATTCTGATCTAGATGTAATTTATAAATTTAAACAAAAAATTGTAGGTAGTCAAATAATGAAGTCTGTAAATTTGGATAATCTATTAAGGATTACCAAATTGCTTTATGGTTAAAAAAAAGGTTAAATAAATTATAAAATTCATTTAAATTCTTCTTATAATCAGGTGGGGATGAGAGGTCATATTAACATTTTGAAAGGTAGAGAGATTTTGATTAAATCAAGAAGATGTAAAAAACATAAATCTCCATGAAAAAACTCATGGTAATAGAAGAAATATTTATATCCACGAAAAAGCTTGCAACACTTAATAGAAACAAGAAAAAAAAATAAGAACAAGTAACCAAATGAAATAAAAATGGATCAAAACAAGAAAAGAACACATTACCTTTGGCTCCTAAACTAAAAAATAAGTGCATGAAAATTTGTCACTTAAACAAGATAAGAAGCAAGACAAGAAATAACAACTTTAAAAATTTTCTAATATAAATTTGTAAAGAGATTTTCACTCAATATTTAAAAATGAGTTTACAACGAAGAGAGGAATTCTTTTATAGTCTACATGGTTCGACCAATAAAGAATGAAAAAGGTAAATAAAATTAATTTTCTAATATAGTCTTAATTATGATTAATACTATTAATTCTATAAAATTAGAAGAAATTACATGTATAATTTCTTGAATTTAGAAAAAGCAAGTATGACATCTATATACTTGTAACTAAAAGCAGTCAAAGCTTTCTAAAGGTTATGGAAGTTACATCTCATGGAAGATGGTGTTGGGAGTGTGAGGTAACTCAGGTTGGAGTGTAGAGTCATGGATTTTAAAGTCAACAAGTTTAGCAAAATCTAAAGCTTGAGATATGAAGGAGGATTAAAGGATTATTAACTTTATCATATTTGAAGAATGAGTCTAGATATGAAATAATTTAGTATCATTTTAGGGATGAAATCTAAGACTTTATCACAAAGTTTCTAAAAAGTTGTTTGGTTAATAGTGATAAAATTTGTTGTCTGATTTTAAATCATTTATCCTAGTGATAAGCATAAGTAGAATAATCAAAGATGTAATTCCAGAACATTGTTGAAAGTAAGTCAATCAACCAGTTGCTAGTTTTGAAACATCCATTTAAATTAGTTTAAATTTTTCATTTCATATAAAAATCATGTTCAAGTGAGAACTTAGATATTTAGTAAAATTGAAAGTATAGATCAACTTAAATTTTGGGAGGCCTAAAATTTTGTGGATCAGAGATAGGGTGATCATTATTATAGTATTTAAAAAAAGAGTTTGAAAAATGTTATAGCATGAAGACATTGTAGTTATAATTGTTCGAATCGCGATTCGATTCAAAATTAGTTATTCGTTATCATATCATGAAATGTATCGTTTTATAGTTTGAATTGTTCTTGAATTAGAGTTAAATTGTATGGTTTGTCATTCAACTCCATTGCACATTATTCTAATATGTGTGATGCATGCATTTCAATTGATGAAAAGAAGTTTGCATTTTAATTAGTGGAACGAAGCAGCAAACAAGTACAAATGAAAATGGTAAAATTTTTTAAAATGAATAATCGGAACCTAATTATATATTGAGAAGGTTAAAAACAAAGAAGGAAACGAAAGACAAGAGGTTGTTATGTGAGACTTGTGGAAGAAAGAGTTGGTGAAGAGAGGCTTGTGAAGAAAAGAGGCTAAGTGGAGAAGAGAAGGTCTGTAAAGAAATGAAACTCTGATGAATAAAAACTTTTGCAGAAAATCCTCAATGAGAAAGAAGCACAATGACATTACCTTTGTATGTTTCTTTTGATTTCTTTAAAGACAAAAACTATACAGTACATTCAACTTTTGGGTAAGGATAAATTCTTTGTATACTTTTGTACTGGACATTCAAATATAAAGACTACTTATTAATTGTTTTAATAAAATAATATATGATCAAATGACTACTATAGATTATTTTACTTTTTATTTTACTTCTTTTACTGTAAAAAATTAATTATTATTTAAGATTTAATTTATTTTATATTTTAAAAAAAGCTTAATTATTATTTACATTAATATTTATGTGTATATATATATATATATATATATATATGTTATTATATTTTTATATTTTTAATATAAATTAGTTGTTGTTTGATAATATTTTTTTCTATTTTTTATTAAAAATTGAAGTTGTAGTTTAACTTAGTATATAACTATTTTTATATTTATTTAATTTTATTATTTTTATTTTTATATAAATTTTATTTTATTTTTTTATGTTTAAGGATTCTTTTTATTTATTTATTTTTAAAAAATAGTTTGAATTAGTAAATAATTTTTATTGTATTCTTTATTTTTATTTTATTTTTTAATTTTTCTCAAAAAAATTAGTTATTATTTAAAGATTATGTTTATTTTATTTGTTAGGAAAAAAATTCAGTTTTACTTGAATTTGTTGGTGGAGACAATAAGTCAATCAAAATAAAAGAAAAAAATAGATATCACATAAAATCATTGGGAGAGTATTTCCTTTATAGATTTTTAGTCAGTGCAAGTATTGTTCACATACTTATTCGGATGATATTGCAAGAATGAAACATTTTCTTGTTGGAATAAAGGAGAATGACATTGCTTGTACTTCTGTTCCAGAATATATTAAAGATATAAATTGTTAAAAGATAAAGAAAAAATTAAAAATGCAAATTGTCAAAACTGTTTTGAAAGGTGGATATCTAAGATAGTAATAAAAAATAAATATTGGAATCATTTGCCAATAAGAGAAAAAAGGATTTAAAAAACAAAAAATCATTAATAAAATTTTAAAAGTAGAGTTAATGATTTAAGACATTTGCAAATGCATATATGACAATGCTTTCCTGTTTGATTTGGTGAAAGACTCTTATTTACTCAAATGTTAAAATTTGTTGATGAATATAGAAAAGGATTTAAAGTCTCTTGTTATTATTCAAGAAGTTAGAGTATCTTACTTGAAAAAGACAGTTGGCAATATCCAAGCTAGTTTAGACAAACATAAGGTTGAATGGGAGAAATGAGATTGTACTTTGATATGTGATGATTGGATAGATGGAAAAGAGAGGTCTCTTACCAACTTTTTGGTGAATAGTCAAAGTAGAACAATTTTCTTAAAATCTAGTGATACTAGTAATTTGATCAAGGATGCCAAACATTTTGAACTATTAGATTCCATGGTAGAAAAACTTGGAAAGGATGATGTTGTGCAAGTTGTGACAGATGATACTCATAATTTTGTGGTAGAAGGAAATGTTGGAGGAGAAGAGAACAAAATTATTTTGGTCTCCTTGTGTAACTCATTGCCTAGATTTAAGATTTAATTTTTAAAGATATTAGTTAGTTTTTTTATTTTATAATACCAATGCAAATGTAAAAAATGTCACAACTTTTATTTATAGGCACATGGATCTTGAACTTCTATAAAAAGTATTTCAAAGGAGGAGAACTAGCTCGACCAATAGTCACAAGATTTACAATTGCATTTCTCATCCTACAATGTATAGGACAACAAAAAATGTTCTCTGACTGATTGTTTCCGAAGAATGGATAACTAGTCATCATGCTAGTAAAAGTGAAGATAAACAAAAAGTGAACATTATTTTATACGATGATAGATTTTAGATATCCATCTAATATTACTTGAAGTGTGTGACTCTACTTGTGAAAGTGTATTAATGTTTGTAAATGGAGACTCAAAACTTGTCATGCCATATATTTATGAAACTATGGATAGAGCTAACGAACAAATATGTACAAATTTCAAGAATCAAGATTCTCGATATAAAAAGGTGTGAAAAATAATTGATAATACTTGTTGGAATATTCAATTACATAAGTCTCTTCATGTTGCTACTTACTACCTTAATCCTAAGTAAGTAATTATTAATATTATACTTCTTTTTATATTGCAAATTAATAATGATCTTTTAATACTTTTTTTTATCAGATTTCATTATGAAATAAACTTCAATATGAATAGTGAAATTGTATATGGTTTATACGAGACTATTAAAAAAAATAATCTCAGACAGAAAGGTTAGATTTCAACTTGATCAACAACTTGATAGATTCAAGAAAGCTTAAGAAATTTTTGGAAGAAGCATGACAATAGACATCAAAGATAGGAAGCAACCTGATAAAGCCTTTAATAATCTTTAAAAAACATAACAATCAATATCACATGTTTATATTAGTTTTTTTAGTTGAAATTGCAGCTCTTTGATAGAAAAGTTATGATGGAGAGGATAAAGAGCTACAAAATTTATTAATAAGGATTTTGAGTTTGACTTGTTACTGGGTGCGAAAGAAATTAAAGCATATTTGATCAAGTATATATTAAAAGAAGAAATTGTTTGGAGAAGCAAAGATTAAATGCTCTTGTCCTTTTTAGTATAATCTCCAACTTGAGATTAAGACAAAATATTAGATAGAAAAAAACAAATACTTATGATCTTATATATTTTTTAAATGTTGAATTGGATGATAAGTGAATTATTGAAAAAGATAATCTTTGTCTATGAAACAATGTTTCATAGTTAAATATACATGAATCTTTTATTCTTAAAGAAGGAGTTCCAAGCATGAGAAGGAAGATAAGTAATTGGTTAAACTATAAAACTTGTACAATTAAATTAATCATAAATGTTATAATATTTATAAAGTTTTTTGTTTCTTTAATAGGTCCAAGAAATTTAAATATTAAGATTGATAAAAAAAGGAAAACTTATATGATAGGAAATCAGAATGAAATTGAAAAGATGGTTAGAGAGGTTTGGAAGAGAATGAGAATGAACTGTGAATATCATATTAGAAAAAGAAGATGAATTAAATGACATTGATCTTGAAGATGATAAATGAAAACATAAGATTAAGATATAAGATTTAAATATAAATTATAATACTTTATATTTAATTTTTATGGATAAAATATTTTAACTTTATTTTCATATATAGTATTTTTAATATTTTTTGTGCCATTCATTTTTTTTTAAAAATATAATATTTTATTCATCATATATTTTTATTATTAGGTTGAATTTTTTATTTAAAAAAATAAAAATTAATTTACCATTTAAATCTTGATTCAATAATCATGAGGATGAATATAATGGAATGAGAGTTCAAAATTAAATAAAAGGAATGTGAATTGAAAGACAATATCAAAAAAAGATGTTATTCGATAAACATTATAAACAATAAGATGTTAGAATACATGTTGTAGATTATAATATTTAAATTCTAGTGTAACATGTCATATATCATAATATACTTTAAAATATGATATAAGTTTTTATGGTATTTTTTATTAATATTAAATGAATTTTGAAGACTAATAAATTTTTTTAAAAATTGAAGGATTTTATTGATATTCTTCTTGAATTTAAGAGTCAAGAAATTAACAAAAAAGAAAAATTTAAATTGATAAAATATAGTAGACATAAAAAAAAGTAACTAATTTGAAAAGGAATTTTCTTTTCTGTCATTTATTGTTAGAAAAAGGTTTTGTAAAGATAATTGTTTAATCAATCCTAGTGTCAAATCTAGTCACTATTCTAATATATAAATTTTTAAGTGAAAGAAGGATGAAAACTCAATCTAATCAAATATATTTTTTGAACCATTTACACTTAGTAATTATTCTAGTAGGTTGCAAGTTAGTATTTGAAGTAATTAAATAGCCACTTATAAAGTAAGTTCCATTAAAATTGTGAGGAACAATGATGAAGTATAAATCATGTCATTGGTCAATACATTGTTAAACACGTATGAATTACCTTCTGTGCTAGGGAACACCTTCATGGATTAAAACAAAACAAAACAAGGTATTATGTTTTATTTAGGTAATTTAGGTAGAAAAAGTGAATGAAGTGGTATTCAAATCACAACCACAGAATAACATATTTAGCAAAATTTTCTAAGGCTAGCTAGAGATTTATTCCATAATAGGGAGTGAACCAAATCCTAAAAGTTCCTTTGCGTGGCTACCAAATTGCTATGTTCTCTTGAGTGTGCAACTTGGTGGATTAGCATCTTCAATAATTCAGACACACTTTGATTGCTAGATATGGTGATAAAGAAGTCTCAATTTGTCTTTCTTTTGTCTCTATGTCCTTTTGCCTAACCTTTATCAAATAGCCAAATTGTATCCAAATTACAATCAAGAACAAAAAAAATATTTTATATATAGATAATGTGCAAGTTTTCAAAGATTAACCATTTGGGTGTTTTCTTAAAGCAAGTAAGAAATAATTATCATTTTAAATTATTTACTTTTTCTACTTTTGCTTCTTCTTGCAATCATATTCTTACACTACCCAATTGTAATGTGTTCATAAGATTGTATTCAGATTTTTTTTTCATGTTGAACAATATAACTTAATCTATTTGGAGATTATAATATTTTATTCTAAGAAAATTTTAATGGTTTTCTTTTGATATGATGTTACTAGTGATAGATTAGTAAATTCATTATTGATTTTGGTCCTCAACTTTTGTTAAAAGTTTTACAATGATCTCATGTGTAATCATTGTATGGTGGTGTTGTGGTTTAGGTTTTATCACTATAATATAATTGTTTTAGCTAATTTTTTGTTTCATTTTTGCTAAAAAAAAGTTGATCTATCTCTGTCCTTTAGAAATAAAGCTGTTCATTGTCATTCACTTTTTAATTTTTTGTTGTTGTAATATTTCAAACTTAGCATATTTCATAAGCATATACCTTTGCACTAGTCCACTTTAAGCATCAAACAATAGACACAGAATCTAAGAGAAATGTTTTGTTTCTTTATCAGGTAACTCCAAAAGTCTGAGAAGAAAATATTGGGATGCTCATTTTCTTTTCAAACATTTTCAGATATTCTGTGTTGTAAATTTCACTCAAAGTAAATATATTCCTCACCAACTTAATCTCACATCTTATAAAATTCTTCAAATTACATTATTATTTCTTATTTCAAACTAGGATTAAGATAATAGTTTCAATTTAAATAGAAGAAATTAACAAAAAATTAATTTAATAAACTAAAAAGAACACTAGCTATTGATTATGTCTGACAATCCAACAATCCAATCCAACAATCCAATCCAGTTCAAATAAATTGAGTTGAATTTGATTTATAATCAAGTTCAGTTTAACCTAGTTTAATCTAATTTAATTTTTTATTAAATTAAATATTGATTCAAATCAATATAATTATATCAAATTGATTAAATAATAATAATATACATATTTTTTATTTTACTCAATTTTTAAAAATTTAAAATATTTAAAATATAAAAATGCAAAAATTCAATTTCAAAATTATTTATTAAATTAAGTGATGAATTTATTGAAATTCTACTTGTGCACACTCCTTATTAATTACAGAGATAAAAATATAAATTAAGAAGAAAAAATGCATAGTGGACAATAATATAATGGAAGTTGTGACGTAATGCATTACATAATAAAGTCAAAGAACCATTGAACTTCAATGGCGGCTATTATTTACAATAACACTTCCTATTTCATTTGTTATTTTATGTTCAAAGTCATTATCAATGTTATTTTTTAATCTTTTCATTAGTTATTTAGTTAAAAATATTGAAAGTATTGAATTTAAAAAATGTTTTCTAAGTTGATTTTAATTTATAAAAAATGGTACTTATTTATTTTTTTAAAATATTTCTGAATATATTTATTTAAATAGTATTGACTTTTATTATAACTATTTTAAATATCATATCTAGAATAATATCTCTTTAGTTAACTGTGCAATTTTTTTACATTATATTATATTGTGCTTCAATTAATATATAGAGTAAATACATTGGGTTTTAAAAAGTAAAATTTAATGAATTTTTAAATAAATGTTTTATTAATGATACAATTTTTTTTATTATAAACTACTATAAAATTAAAATATTCTTACATTATATTAGTTCTCTCATCTTCTTTTTATTTATCCATTTCAAAATTTAAAACTTAAATTAAGAACTATAACTTAAATCTTCACTTATATAAAAAGTATACTTAACCTGTCTTATTATATTTCCTTTAAATTGAAAAAAGTGAATATATATTTAAGAATTAAATAAAAAAACATATAATTGAAAAGCTCAATTATCTTTTTCCATTTTAAAAAATTTAAAGTTATATTATATACATATACACATATTAATATTATAAAATATTTTAATTAAATTTATAATAAACTAAAAGTTAAGCATTTAAAAATTGAAATGTAAAGTTCATTTTATAAAAAGCGAGTTAGATGGACATATGCACTTTATATTAAACTGCACCATCTATAGAATTTAAAATGGTATAGAACTTTTACTTTCTCTATTTTTTTATTAACTTCTTAATTGTTCAAAAAAAAATATTACTTTGATATAAATTTAGATAAAAAGGAACCAACTTTTCAACTATTTTCTTTTGTCTCTTTTACATTAATTGTATTTAATTATATGTAAAGTTATGATAAAAAAATAATTAAAAAACTATAAATACCATTTTAAAACAAAGAAAAAACATTCTTATATGAAAAAAGTTAAAAAATATTATTCTCAATAAAAATATTTATTTAAATGTAAAATGTTATTATTAAAAAGTAAAAAAAAATTATTGGATGCACGAAATACAAAGAGATATGAATATATCTTATTCTCCTATTAAACCACAATTTCTGTTTTCTTATTATCTTATGTGAAGCTGCATATCGAACACGTAAACGCAATCCTTCAGACGCGACGACACCAACACATATATACAGATCATACCCTACCCACTTTATACTTTTTCTTTATTTTTTTTTTCTTTTCAACAGTATATTGCTAAAGTCTCTTAACACCTAATAGTTCTATTTCTTTTCACTCAATTTTTTAATTTTGTTTGACTAATTATAAATTTTAATCTATTTTTTTAACAAGATGAGTTAATATGATGTCTTATTTTAAATTCATAATAATTGACAAATGAGACACATAATAATACATAATAACACATAATATAAACAGTTATTAACATCTTATTATTTAAAATTATCTGGTTAATGAAAATAATGCATATACAACCATACATAATTTCGGTAATATATTATTATTAATTTTAAAAAATATATTTTATGATAATAATACGAGTAAGTTAAGAAAATATTATAATAAAATATCTATTAAATCATAAATAAAGATCCTACTTTTTTTATAATTATGATTAGTGTTTATATATATATATATTTTATTCTGACTAAAATTTATCGAATTTCATCAAGTGTAATTTTATCTCTATAAAAGTTAATTAGAGTGTGGATGAATTGAAAAAATAAATAAAAGGTTAAATAAAAATAAAAATATAAAAAAGATAGTTGGTATGATTATAGAAAGAAAATAGAATAATATATGATGATAAGATTTAAATATGAAATGCAGTGTAAAAGTATGTAACTTTCTTGTCTGATGTGTGGCCTCCTTAAGACCAGGATCAGCCCTTCCTTTCCGAACACGAATCACATTCATTCACTCATCAATCTTTCATATTTCATCAACCAACACACCACTCAAACAACAAGTAAATTTTATTTTCCCTTTCTCCTATTTTTAATTATTATTTTTCCCTCAAAATTTTCCTATTTTCCATGAATGTTCTGGTTCTAGGGTGCTTTTTCACTTCCCCCTTATATAAGACTTCGCCTCTCACTCCCTCCTCAATCCAATTTACACCCATTCTCCTTCATCCCTCAAAGCTCCAACCTTTGCACGCAATTCACCTCTTCTCTCTCTCCATGGCCACTTGCGTTGACGCCACAACCCCTCTTTCTCGCAAGCCAAACGCTCCCCAATCCGATGACCATTCTTTCAATTACATCAAATGTTGCCGACCCACTTTCTCCGATCGCGTCCCCTGCATACCCATTTGCAAAAATCGGGAGATGGCCTTCTCACATGTGGAGGACTTGGACACACGTGTGGAGGATGGCCTTGGTGCTCTTGAGTTTGAGGCTGTTGATCTTTGGTTGAAAATTCAAGAGGAAGCGAGGTTGGATGTGGATCAAGAACCCATTTTGTCTGGCTACTATTTCAGTTCCATTTTGTCACACAAATCATTTGAGAGTGCCTTGGCCAACCAACTCTCCACCAATTTGAGCAGTTTGAGCCTTCCAAGTAGCACGCTTTTTGATCTTTTCTTGGGTGTTTTGATTGATGATGGTGGAGATGACATCATAGGTGCTGTGAAGGATGATTTGATAGCTGTTAAAGAGAGGGACCCTGCATGCATTAGTTATGTGCATTGTTTGTTAAATTTCAAAGGATTTCTTGCATGTCAGGCTCACAGGATTGCTCACAAATTGTGGCTTCAAGGGAGGAGGGTTCTGGCCCTGTTGATTCAGAATAGGGTGTCTGAGGTTTTTGCTGTGGATATTCATCCTGGTGCACAAATTGGACGTGGGATTTTGTTGGATCATGCTACTGGACTTGTGGTGGGAGAGACTGCAACTATTGGGAATAATGTCTCAATTTTGCATAATGTGACTTTGGGAGGGACTGGTAAGGCAAGTGGCGATAGACACCCTAAGATTGGTGATGGGGTGTTGATAGGTGCAGGGACCTGTATTTTGGGAAATATTAAGATTGGTGATGGGGCTAAGATTGGTGCTGGTTCTGTGGTGTTGAAGGATGTTCCACCAAGGACTACTGCAGTTGGAAACCCTGCTAGGTTGATCGGAGGGAAGGACAACCCTATTAAATTGGATAAGATGCCTAGTTTTACCATGGACCATACTTCATATATCTCTGAGTGGTCTGATTATGTTATCTAGAGGCAAATTAATTGTCTGACATGTTTTAGACTTGTGTTTAGGTTTAATTGCATGGTTAAGGGACTTGGTTGTTGTGCATGAGAGAATCCAAGTTCTCCTGCTGACAACAGTTGTCCTTTTAATCATTGTGTTAGGTTCTAAAAATAGTTAAATGTAGTGCTTTGTTGTTGTAAGTTTCCATGATCACTACCCTTTGTGTAAAATTTATGCATATGGATTTTGCATGTTTCCACATTCCTGTTCTCATCTCTTTCTGCATATCCTTGTGAAGGATTCAATTGATTAGCAATGTCTGTTATCAAATTGTTGTGGTGAATACCGATATCAGATAAAAACAACATATAATTTAGTTCTTTGAAAAGTTTGTTAGGATGGTAACTTAACACTCTGCCCTGCATAATACAATGAATTTTTTTGGATTGCCCAGCAAGTGAAAACTGATATGTTGAATTATCTATATTTTCCAACTAAATTAGGATGACTTACGGAAAAGTTTATTTGGGTTTATATCATTACCCGAGCTTAAGTGTTTCAGATAACATATGAAATGAAGTGAATTTTTTATATGTTACTAAGCTATATTTAGTTTAGTTTAATACACTTTAAGATAAGGAGTTCAATCTTGCTGTCTATGCATACATGAAAGGAACTTATGCACAAATGTTTATGGGAAAAACGACTTGTTCAATAAATGCATAATTAATGGTGTGTTTGGTTGACAGTTTCATGGAAATATCAGTGTTGTTCTGTTTTTGTGTTCTGAAAAGTGTAAACGGACTTTTGATGTTTTTGAAATCCTTATCCAAACACAAACCAAGTTGTTTACCTGAACGTGTCTTCAGCTGTCTCTATTTCTACTTTTCTAGCTAAACTGTTTCTGTTGAGATGATAACTAAATTAAAGAAGAAACATACTGAAGTTCTAAAGTGTCTTTAGCTTTGCTTTGGAACATCAAAAACATAAAATATTAGAAGAGTCAAGATTTGTTCATTATGGTTTGGACTTTGCATCCAGAAAACTAATCACCACAGGAATCAGCAACAAAGTAAGTCCAACTTTGGCCGCAATTTTTTAAAGTTATGAGATTCCAATAGCCAACAAAATCAATAATGGAAAGGAGAATAAGATCATAATTAAATTATTAGCAGAAGTTGCGTTGCACCTTTAACCTTGTAACTCTTTTTCACAGTTTAATTATGGCCTTTCTTTTTCTCAGTGGTTACATGAATTTAGAAAAGATTCCATGATGCATTAGTTTTAGAAAAGTTTAGTGAGTAGTGGCTGTGCTTAACAGCGTGAGAAACAAGTTGGTCCAAAAACATGTAGTGTATCTTTAGAAAAGTCCATTCTAAAATAACTCCTCGTTTTTGTCCTCTTTTGTTTTCTAAATGATTATTAATTTTAGGTGAAGCCACTAATTTAACTTTAATTTTTATTTAGGTTTAATCATTTAACTCTAATTTTTTTTTTCAGTTTCACTTTGGTCTTCTCAATTAAAAACATCTCAAACACTTTCATGCATTAGCATGTTTCAATTATACGTGTATAATAATTTTTTATTAGTATTGTGATATTTAAGATCTTACATATTCTGAAAGATTAAATATGATTTTTTTGAAGACTTTTCAATGATCGAAAAATCCATTAACATTAAACAGTTTAAGGTTGAAAATAGAATATATTAGTTACAATAATACAATAATAAAGACTTTTTCAATACTATTAAACAATAATTTATAGATTACAATCTTAATTGCAATAATAAGGACTTTTCAATGACCCATTAAAGTCTTCAAACGATATTTTATTTTAAAAATAGAATTTTTCTACATGATATATTTTAAAATATAAAATTCATTAATATATACATGAATGAGGATAGTAAACAAATTAATTATAAAAATATTATTTTATTTTGATTTTAAACAGTGAAAATAAAATATTTTTATTTACTTTTATCTGGTATTTTTATTTCAAAAAGTTAAAATTCATAAATACAATAAATTAATTCATAATAACCAATAAATGAATAAAAGAGTTTCAAGTACTCAATAGTGAAATCATTGAAATGTATATCCTTTTCCAAACTTTTGAAAAGATATTACACAAATTATAAAAGATAATGACATTGACTTGTGCTCATATTTGCATCATTATTTATTTATTTAAAGTTTTTCTTTTTTATAAGAAAAACTTATTTTCTTTCTTTCCCACTCTCTTCCTCATTGCAATCTTCATTGTGGGCAAGACTAGGACATGCAGAGCAAATGAAAGGCTTTCCCTTTTGCTTAGAAAGTAGCCAAGATTTTTATTTGTTTCTATTATTAGTGAGAATGGGAATTTTCACAAAAAACAAACCCATTCTCCATTTCTTTTTTGCAAAAGCGATTTTCAAGTCAATTTGTTCTCTTCATATATTTTCCACAAATCAATGATAACTGGTTTTAGTGAATAACAGCACTCACTTCAGAAGCATAATGTCTTTTTCATTTATTAGAAATATATATATATATACTGGTGTTGGTGTTAAATTACTGGAGAATTTAGTTTAATTTATAATAATTTTGTTAAACACTGACAAATATTGTGAATATTGTTTATAAGAAACATGTCAGAACAACCACAAGATTCATACATAAACAAAATGCAGAACCGTTAATAACATTTATTTAATTTTGAAATAAGAACATTGAACTCTTTGATTTGTGAAGAAATAAGGAGATGGTGGCAGAAGAGTTAAGAGTAGAAAGCGTGTATAAAGAAAAGTCCAAAGATAAGGGGCACTTGCCCTTAGATGAACGTGTTGAGTTGTACACACTTAGGACATTTACCCCACGCCACTCAATTCCGTGTGAGAATGAGAAAACCAAAATCAAAACGTGCATTAGAGATTATTGGCTCAGTACAATTTCAAGTCAAAAATTGTTAAGATTTGTTGGTCAAGTATCCACACGTGTTGGATGAGATTAACTTAATGAATCACAGCCATGTGTTTAAGGTTTCTTAGAAACACATACTCATAACAGGTGCGACTCAAAACTTTAATTAAATTTAAAAATGAAATCTTTTTATTTATTAATAAAAAAATATACTAAAATGTATTATAATTTTATTTAAAATTTATTTTTTAATTTTTTGTAATGTATAATTATTTATTAAATTTTTGTAATTAATTTTAATTTAATATTTATTTTTTAATAAATAATAAGACTAATCCATTTAATATTTGTTAAAATATTATGGATTTTAAATAAGTTTTTATTATTTTTTATTTTGAAAACTTCTTTCCGATGAAGCATATATTATAATTGTTAACATTATTCTGTAAACTATATATCTATTTAGAAAAGAATATATTCTTTTTATATACTTAAGAATGTGAATTGGTTTATCATTTTCTAATTCTATAATTTTTTTTAAGATATTTAATTTTGAAAATAAATCCAATTCATCAAGATCCAACAAATTATCATGTTCCAAAGATTTTTTAAGGTTTAAGTATTTTTCTTTCAAAAGTATACAATTTAGTGACTTCAATTTTTTAACATCAAATAAAAAACAAAAAATATCTTCATATATTTTAAATTGTTCAAATATACTTTAAAGTGTGGTGATTGTTTTATTTACAAAGTAATCAAATTCTAAATGATTCTTGAAGAGATTTTACAATTTTATTCAACATTTTCATCAAATTGCTTCTTTTTATGACTAACACATTTTACACGAAACTTAAATTTTATATACATTTCAATAGTAATTTCCTTGACAGAAATTAATGCATTTTGAAATCCATCTTCTTTATACTTTTCAAAAAATGGAAGAAGACATTTTAATTATTCAATAACTTCATCAATACACATAAGTTAACTGCAAATAAAAATGTGGTACCAAATATTCATGTGTAACAAAAATTAAAAGTTTTCTATTGTTAAACAGTCAACTTTACTTTTTATTTAGGATCATTACTAGTTTCAGCTAATTCAAATAAAACATATCTTATTTGTGAAGTTTGAAATCTTATAGTTTTCCCAAAACATGTAAGCTTAACTCTCAAGAACAAAGAAAGAGAGAACACGGAGAGAAACAAAACTTATCTAAAATTAAAGTTTATTAGGTAGAAATACTTCACGTTCTTTAATCACAATTGTGGACTTTAATTTTAGAAGAAATGGTTGGAGATTGCGAACTTAGAAGAGAGAAGTAAGAGTTTTTCTAAAGTTAAGGTTGGAAAGGATAATTCACAAAGAGAAAAAAAAAAGATAAGATATAGTTGGTAAGATAATAGAGATAAAAAAACTCTAAAGCTTATTTAGCTATTAATATTAACTAACAAATATCTTTTTTTCTAAAGAAAATTAAGATATATTGAAAAAAATTGTTAATTTATTAAATATAACTTTTAGTATCAATAAAAATTAACAAATACTTATAATATTTTAATTAAATTTTATTCTCAAATATAATTTTATAATTAATTTAATAGAGATATATTAGTAAAAAAAAATATTTGAAAACTTTTTTTTTAAACCTAAAACAAATACTTTAATTGTTTGAACCTTAAGATATCCCCTATTCGTAATCTCAAAAAGTTGTAAAAATAGTATTAACCGAGAAAAATAGTGTTGTATTTGAAAGAGTATTTGTTGAAAACAGAAAGTTTTGTAAAATAGTTTTTTCCTTCAAATATATATATATATATATATATATATATATATATATATATATATATATATATATATATATATATATAAAAGTCTCACATTGTTTAAGTTTCACTCTTTTAAAGGATATATATACCCAAACACAATATCTTTTTAGAAAAGTGGATAAAACAAAACTGGATCCTTAAAAGAGTTTTATGCTGAGGCAGAATATGAATGGTATATAAGAAAAAAATGAACAAAACTACTTAGCATTGATATAATTTTGCTTTCATTTGTGTTATATATTTCTTATATCTTCACAATAGGTGTTTTTCCACCAGCAAATCATTTTCATGTGGTCCATATTGTGCACGCGTGTTTTTGCAAAAAATAAAGTTTGTGGTGAAAATTAAGTCATGGATATCACCTAAGTTGTTTCTTTTACATTTTGAGTTGTGAGATCATTTTCTTCTCTCAAATTTTATGATTATAAAAAATACAGACCTAGAGGAAAAAATGTTAAAGTTATTTCAATACTCATCATTTTCTTTTAGTTTGACACTGAAAGATATGTTACTGTTAAATTAAAAAAGGAAAAAAATGAAAATGAATTTATTTGAAAATTATTTTTCTGTGTATATAAATATATATCCAAAGGATTAAAGCCACTAAGAAATGAAGATATATTGATGTTGTAGTGAACAAAATCACATGAACCCTCATTGATACTATTTACTCCTAAAAATATTATTTGTAATAAATATTAGTGTAAAAATGAAGTTTTTATGTTGCTGGAGCTTGTTTCTTGTCATGACTCGTAGCATGATTTGCTGGATTTCAATTTCTCCAACATATTTTAGTGATTTTTTTTACACTTCCATTATTTTTTTTCTTGTACTTTTTTACTTTTTTTTTAAAAAAAATTTATATTATATAATTCAAAATTTAAAATTAATTTCTGAATTATATAATTCAATTTAACTTATAGACTATATAATTTAAAAGTTAATTTTAACATTTTACACAGATTTTAGTTTTGAATTACACACTTTAGAAAATATTTTTTTATAAAAGAATTTTAGATTACACAATTTAAGAAAAACTTTTGAATTAAATAATTTAAAAATTATTTTTTATTTTTAAATTTGTATGACAGGTTTTCAAAATACATCATCTAGAACACATTCCTTATTTTTTCGTTATGTCTTTTTTCTCAACCACTAATGTTCTATTTTTTCTTTTTCTCCTTCATTCTCAATCAGCAGGGATGAATGGTGACAACTAGAATAACAACAAGAAATGAAATAATTTTATCTCTCACCTATTCTCTTAGAGATGCAGATAAAAATAATGTGAGTGCAGAAAGAAAATCCCCATATCTAGGCCCAATATTGTGGCATAGGCACAGACTTTGATTGTGTATTGTGTAGGTACATTTTTAGAACAAGTTCCCCCATTTGCTTATGCGTCTAACAATTTTAAAATAACCATTTTTCTTTTTATATTATATTTCAACAGTGATTTTTAGATTATTTTGAAAAAAATTTATAACAAGCTTTTCGAAATTTTTTCAAAATAATAGTAAAACAAACTTCCTAAAATATATTATATGTTTTTTTAATTATTCAATTCAAAATATATTTTAGATTAAATAAATCAGACAAGTGTTTTAGAATAAATGAATTTCTGAAATGAGAAGTTATGAACATTAATTTAGTTGAAATTTAAAAACAGCATAATTTATTTTACATGACTACATGCATCAGCTTTGCTAATGCTTTTTCATATTCATGCTTTCATTTTCCTAGTTCTTAGTCATTCCAATCAAAAACTAAAACTTTATATCACATCAAACAATTTTGAGATTTTGAAGACCAGAAAAGTTAGTTTGTATGACACAGCATCTACTTGTTTATTTCACTCTTATATGGTAAAAATGACATAACTTCAATATAAAATGTTTGGGAGTATTATATACAAGACAGAAAAAAAGTTTATTTCATATTCAAGCTTTCATTTTCCTAGTTCTTCATTCCAACCAAAAACTAAAAGTCTATATTACATCAAGCAATTTTGAGCTTTTCAAGACAAGAAAAGTTGTTTGTATGACACAGCATCCATCTGTTTATTTCACTCTTATATGGTAAGAATGACAAAATTTCAATACAAAAAGTTTAGGAGTATTATATAAAAGACAGAAAAAAAAGTTTATTTCATATTCATGGTTTCATTTTCCTTTGTTCATTCCAACATAAAACTAAAAATCTATATCACATCAAGCAATTTTGAGATTTTCAAAACAAGAAAAGTTGTTTCGTATTTCACAGAATCCATCTGTTTATTTCACTCTTATTTGGTAAAAATGACAACTATATAGAAGAAATCATACACAACAATCTCAATATAGGAGAAACCAAAGATGACGACAAGGTCTAAAACAAAAGGAAAAGTTAACAACAAACATAAAGAATGCTGACTAATGTGTATATATACAGACACTAGTAGGATCAGACTAGCATTAGAGCTATGCTTCTTTTCCATGGCCCAACTATTCCTCTGCTTTTCAGCTCTTATCTTTTTTATCTTCTTAACTCTTATAGTACAAAAAATTGGAAAGAAACCCAAGAAAACTGATGACACAACTTCTAAAATACCCTATGGGCCTAGAAAGCTACCTATTATAGGAAATATATACAATCTGCTATTCTCTCAACCCCACAGAAAATTAAGAGACCTGGCCTTAAAATATGGACCCTTGATGCATCTTCAACTTGGAGAGGTTTCTACTATTGTCATTTCATCCCCTGAGTGTGCTAAGGAAGTGATGAAAACCCATGATATTAACTTTGCCACACGGCCTAAAGTCCTGGTTGGTGAAATCATTTCTTACAATTCCACAGATATAGCTTTTGCTCCATATGGAAATTATTGGAGGCAGCTAAGAAAAATTTGCACATTGGAGCTTTTAAGCACAAAACGTGTCAACTCATACCAGCCAATTAGAGAAGAGGAGCTCTCCAATCCTGTCAAATGGATTGATTCAGAGAAAGGATCCCCCGTCAACCTCACTCAAGCTGTACTTTCATCTATTTATACAATTGCTTCAAGGGCTGCATTTGGCAAGAAATGCAAAGACCAAGAAAACTTTATATCATTGGTCAAAAAAACAATAAAAGTTGCAGGAGGCTTTGACATTGGAGATTTGTTTCCTTCTGCTACTTGGCTGCAACATGTCACTGGCATCAGGCCTAAGCTTGAGAGTCTGCATCAACAAGTTGATCAGATAATAGAAAACATCATCAATGCGCATAAAGAGGCAAAGTCAAAGGCCAAAGGTTACCAAAGTGAAGCAGAAGATCTTCTGGATGTTCTCATACAATATGAGGGTGGTAGAAACGAGGATTTTTCCTTAACTAGGAACAACATCAAGGCAATAATTCTGGTATGGATCATAACCTCTTGCAAATACATTTTATGATCATATTCTTTCTCAAACTAGCTATGAAAGTGCAAGTAGTCAGACAAGGGTGAGTACGATTTCTATTTTCAAAAACTTGTTTTAGTTTTAAAAACCCGAAGAAACTAGACTCTCACACCAAGTTCATACCTCACCACAAACCGTACCTCTTCAGATGACACACTCTTTTGAGCTAGGATTCCGAAACACATGAACTTAATAAAACATCTCCTAGATGTTTCTGTGTTTTCGTTTCTAAAACACTTCTTTTGGAAGCAATTTCAAAACTTAACACATTCTGGGTGAGAAATTGATTATTGATAGTATTAGAGTATTCGAAAAACAAGTTTTAAAACCAAAAAGTGAGTAGGAAATCAAAATGGTCCTAAATGTCACACTCTCCCTCTATATCTTATTTTCCACTTGTGAGATCATTGAAGCAATGAAATATTTTCCTAACAATTCTAGAAGCATGCAGTCTGTTTATTTATTTACTTTTAACCTCTTTGGACATCATTGCTTTTGCACTATCATAACCTTATTGATAAACTATTTTAAGGACATTTTTGGTGCTGGAGGTGAGACATCTGCTACAACCATAGATTGGGCTATGGCTGAAATAATGAAGGATTCAAGAGTAATGAAAAAAACACAAGCTGAGGTCAGAGAGGTATTCAATATGAAAGGTAGGGTTGATGAAAACTGCATCAATGAACTCAAATATTTGAAACTAGTTGTGAAAGAGACCTTGAGATTACACCCTCCATTTCCTCTTTTGCTTCCAAGAGAATGTGGTCAAACATGTGAGATACATGGCTATATCATACCAGCCAAAAGCAAGGTCATAGTGAATGCTTGGGCAATTGGAAGAGATCCAAACTGTTGGAGTGAGCCAGAGAGATTTTATCCTGAGAGATTCATTGACAACACTATTGATTACAAAGGGAACAATTTTGAATATATTCCTTTCGGCGCTGGAAGAAGGATATGCCCTGGAAGCACATTTGCATCCAGAGTTGTTGAACTAGCCCTTGCAATGTTGCTATATCACTTTGATTGGAAGCTCCCAAATGGAATCATAAGTGAAGAATTGGACATGAGTGAAGAGTTTGGAGTGACAGTTAGAAGAAAACATTATCTATTCTTGGTTCCATTTCCTTATGTTCCTTTGTCTGTCCTATGAATTTCACATCGAGAAACTAAAACCCTCGGTGATGTTGAGATTGTGCACTTTGATGCTATCATAGTAGTTTTAATCTTTGAATAAAAATATGTCATTTTCGATCAGTGGATGATTTTCTTTTTTATATTATTTTTCAAGATCAGTAAGAGTTCTTAAATTCAAGAAGCATAGTGTTTTATTCTGTAATTTAAAGGATGGCATAACCGATTTTACCTCATTTTTAAAGCAGAGAGACTTGGTTATCTCAAAATAAAAATTGAGAATTAAAATCCTAAATAGACCAAACTAGTGAGATAAAATGCACTCACAAAATGAGAATTTAATTTAAGTATATTTATAATATGGAAGTTTTTTACCCTATTGCTTAATTATAAATAAATTTTCTTAAAATTAATAATTGTTGGCTTTTTGGATTATAATTAAAGTAATATTTGGAGTGACTTTGAAACTAAAAAAAGTTAATTGGTTAACATAATGAAATTAAACTAAAAGTATATATTATTTTTAGATTTTAACCCATTTTTAAATATATAACTAATTAGTATTATTTAAGGTATTAATTGTCATATCACTGAAATTTGTTAATTATGTGATAATTATTTTAAAAGATATTATTTTTTTTCTTTTTCACACAATGATTATTCTTCCTAATATGTATTTGATTGTCATGTGTACATAATACAAGAAAGAACGAAGTTAGATCTAAAATTTAAAACGCGTGTATTCTTGAGTCATGTTGATAACATGAATGAATATTGCCAATGATATTATAGTATCTATAAGGTTGTTGTAAGCATGAATGTAACTTTTATAAAAGATGAACTACAAATAAGTAGAAAAATGACAATTTTATAAAAAACATTATTATAATTAAAAAAGAAAAGAAGCCTAAAGTGACTCTTCTAAGTCATAATAAGAGCACAAAAGAGTCAAATGAGGTTAATAATGAAAAGACTTTGACTATCAACACAAGATCAATTTAAATAATCTTAACACTCATAATATGTAATGATGAACCATTATATGTATTATCTTCTAAAAGAAGAGAGGGAGCCAATTTTTAAGAGGTTATGAATACTTAAAACTCCATAAAAAAAGAAACACATTAATTCTTATTAGGTAGTCTTAAATTCTCAATAATGTTATCTTTGATTTCCACTATGAGAATATAAATGATTCACCCTTTGTTGATTTATCCTTTGTTGATTTTTCTGTGTGACAATTCAACTTCTTACTTAAAAAGATAATAAAAATTACATAGAAAATCTAAAATGATATTGTCCACCTTCCAAAATCATATTATGGAAGCTACCAAGCATGCAAGGTAGCTATATGAATTCAAAGGTTAATGGAGTAAATAGAATAACAAAAAATTGTAGTGTGCAGTGGTAGTGAGAGGGTGTCTTGCATATTGCAAGAACTTTTGTCTTTCATTCAAAGACAAAACATTTAGGTGTATACGCAACCTTTTATTTGAGAAGTAAAATAATAAAGAAGTGTGGATATAGAAAAGATTCGCGGTGCAAACTTAAATGGTATTATGACAAAGTCTTTCAATTATTTATATAGGATTGAATTTATTTTGACCGTAAAAAAAATTAACATGAATGAAAACTTGATTAACTTAATCAAAATTTGGAAGTGGAAAAATATGAGAAAAGAAACTCCCACATTAAGATATTTTAGTTGGATGTTTAGTTTTCTGATTATAAAAGGGGTGCACTATTCTTTTAATAAAACACATCAAAATTACTTTCTTTTCTTTTCTAGTGTTTGAGAGAAAAATAATTTATTTTTTAAGATTATTAGTTTTGTTATTCTATAAATATTTTAATTAGAGGTGACAAAGTGGGTTGGATCCGGCGGCAGGTCCGTTAATCCGATAACATATGAGCGGGGTGGGTTAGCATTTTGAACTCACCAACCCGTATCAACCTGGCTTGTTTAGCCCGTCAATTCGTCGGGTCACAGGCGGGACGGGGCAGGCCAACCCGCTGGCCCGCGAAAAAAAGAAATTGTTGTAATTATAAAAATTCATTTAAATTGGACACAAACAAAATAGCTGCAAAGAAAAAAAAGTCCAATTTAAAATCAAAAATCCAAAAATAAAATAAAAAACAAAAAAAATAAACTTTTCAAAAAAATACAAAATAAAAGAAATAAGCGGGTGAGCCCGCCGGCCCGCCTTATGACAGGGCGAGTTAGAAATTTTGACCCGCATTACTGTAGTAGGCCGGGCTGGCCCGACCCGTTTTTGGTGGACTCATGGCAGGGCTAGCCTAAACGGGCCGGGCTGACCCATTTTGCCACCCCTAATTTTAATACAGTCAAGGGTTATTATGTGTAGCACTTCACATATCATATTGAGGTTCTGTCAATAAGCTGATCAAATAATTGCATAAAGATGCAAAGTGGAAAACCATATGACCAAATTGAAGCAGAGATCTCTTGGATGTTCCAATACAATATGAGGATGATAGCAAGAAGGGTTTTTCCTTGACCAGAGACTATATCAAGGCCATAATTCAGGTATGGACCATCATAACCACTTCCAAATACATTTTATGAAAATAATCTTATTCACTGATAGACTATATTTACTCTATGCATTGGTATACATATGTGCACAGCTGGATTTTTGTCGGTTTGCTAGCAAATGTTCCTGCATACTTAGACTAGCTCAATCTATCTCTGTATATAAAGGGTTAGCACTTCATAATCAATAAATTAGAGTTTGTGGTTTTTCTTTAAATGTGAGAAATTTAGTGTCAGAGATTCTATCTTAAATTTAGAATCTAGATATTTTGACCACTTTCTCTATATCTTTGGATAGGATAGGCCACTTGTACCAAAGTGAAGTTAGTAAGATAAGGTTCTATTTTGAAAACTGTTTTTAGTCTTGAGAAGAAAGAAAAATGGACACTTACACCATCACTTAATCTTATTAAGTATACTATCTGTAGACAATAAATTATTTTTAATAAATTATATAGTTTTTAAAAAAAATATTTATTTATATTTTATTCTTAATATTTTATCGTTTCTTTTCATTAACTATCAAATTTTATACTTTAAATTGTCTGACCAGTAAAACTAACACATGTTTCAGTTTCATATAAGAAAAAGAATCCAAACCAAAATATTTAATGTACTAATCTAATTTAAAAAAATGATCAGATAAAAATTGATCATATATTAAAGCTTTATAACTTGTATAAGTCCTAATTAATTTTCAAGACATTTTTATTGCTTGGAGATGAGATATTAGAAAAAACCATAGATTTAGCAATGGTTGAAGTGGTAAAGAATCAAGAGTTTGGACCAGCAGTTAGAAGAAAACAACTATTCTTGTTTCCTTTCCCTTATCTTCCTTTGCCTCTCACATAAACTTCACAATCTGAAACCTTTGATGATGCCTATAATGTTTACTGCAGAATAAAGATCTAAGGTTAACTGAAATAAGACTATGTTCCTCTATGATTGTCTCCGAAAAGGAAATTTGTTCTACTAATTAAGTGAAAAAAAATTTATACTCAATGTTAAGTAACTTTAAATCCACATCATTTAGTCACATGTTCACTTAAGTGTGGATAAGGAAAGAGAGAAAACTGTACACTCTGATTGCAAGTAAACTGGGCATCATCATAAATATAGGAAAGTGTGATACCTCAACATGCAGGGTTGATCTGTGCAAAGGGCGGGTTAGGCATAATCAGGAACTAATTCTTTTGAATATTTCAAAATCCAATAATTTAAAATAGTTTCCAAATGTATTTTTTTCTTCATTTTATGTAAAATAAACCTAGGGTGTATGTAACCAGTTGAAATATATCTCTATTTAGTTTACAACTCCCGAATTCGGGTCTGGGAACGAAAATGGCTGAATGATATGCACAGAAGAAATTTGCATTGAAGATAAAAATATATACTTATCTAAATAAACCATGTTGAAAAAGACATATTTAAACAATTGAGAATTGATTAGAACCAATCTTGCCTAATTTTACAATAGAGGGACTTTATTAGCTAAAAGAATTGGAAAACAAATCCTATATATTTTATAATGTTATCTAATTATAGTTCTTGTATAAAATGAGTTGATTGGTTTTTACAGTAAACGATAGCCGAAGTCATACCTACCATATTGGTTTACCAGTAAGCTTAAACTCTTAATAGAATAGTATAGACTCCATAGAGAAAAAGATCAAACGAGGAACTTAACATTCCAAATATAGGAGAAGATGAAAATTACAAGTCAAGGAGAATGCTGAGCAATGTTTACATAAACAGACACCAGTAAGATCAAACTTGTAATACAACTCTCATTTCCATGGCTATACAATTCTTCTACTTCTTAGTTCTTATTTTCTGTGTCTTCACAACCCTTATAGTTATAAAAATAGGAAACAAAAACAAGAAAGCTGACGACACAACTTGTAACATGCCCCATGGGCCTGGAAAGCTGCCTATCATAGGAAATATATACAATCTTCTATTCTCTCAACCCCACAGAAAATTAAGAGACTTGGCCTTAAAATATGGACCCTTGATGCTTCTTCAACTTGAAGAGGTTTCTACTATTGTCATTTCATCCCCTGAGTGTGCTAAGGAAGTGATGAAAACCCATGATATTAACTTTGCCACACGGCCTAAAGTCCTGGTTAGTGAAATCATTTCTTACAATTCCACAGATATAGCTTTTGCTCCTTATGGAAATTATTGGAGGCAGCTAAGAAAAATTTGCACATTGGAGCTTTTAAGCACATAACGTGTAAACTTATACCAGCCAATTAGAGAAGAGGAGCTCTCCAATCTTGTCAAATGGATTGATTCAGAGAAAGGATCGCCCATCAACCTCACTCAAGCTGTACTTTCATCAATTTATACCATTGCTTCAAGGGCTGCATTTGGCAAGAAATGCAAAGACCAAGAAATCTTTATATCATTGGTCAAAAAAGCAGTAAATGTTGCAGGAGGTTTTGGCATTGGAGATTTGTTTCCTTCTTCTACTTGGCTGCAACATGTCACTGGCGTGAGACCTAAGCTTCAGAGGTTGCATCAACAAGCTGATCAGATAATGGAAAACATCGTCAATGAGCATAAAAAGGAAAAGTTAAAGGCCAAAGATTACCAAAGTGAAGCAGAAGATCTTGTGGATGTTCTCATAAAATAAGAGGATGGTAGCAATCAGGATTTTTCTTTGACTAGGAACAACATCAGGGCAATAATTCTGGTAAGGACTATAACCTCTTGGAAATACACGTTATGATCATAATCTTTCTCATACTAGCTATGATAGTGGAATTAGTTAGATAAGGGTGAGTTCGATTTTTATTTTCAAAAAATTGTTTTAGTTTTAAAAATCTGAAGAAACTTTAAAATCACACCACGTTCATACCTCACCACAAACAGTACCTCTGCAGATGATTCACTCGTTTGAGCTAGGATCCCGAAGCAGAAGAACTTAATGAGAAAACATCTCCTAGATGTTTCTGTTTTTCGGTTTCTAAAGCACTCTTTTCTCGAGCAATTTCCAAAACTAAACCCATTCTGGTTGAGAAATTGATTATTGAATAGCATGGAAAAACAATTTTTAAAACCAAAAAGTGAGTAGGAAATAAAAAATGGTCCTAAATGTCTAACACTTTCCGCTCTATATCTTACTTTCAACTTGTGAGATCTTTGAAGCAGTTAAATATTTTCCTAATCATTCTAGAAGCATGCAGTCTGTTTATTTATTTATTTAATTTTAACCTCTTTGGACATCATTGCTTTTGCACTATCTTAATCTTACTGATATACTAATTTGAAAGGACATTTTTGGTGCTGGAGGTGAGACATCAGCAACAACCATGGATTGGGCTATGGCTGAAATAAAGAAGGATTCAAGAGTAATGAAAAAAACACAAGCTGAGGTCAGAGGGGTTGATGAAAATTACATCAACGAACTCAAATATTTGAAACTGGTATATTATTTTTCGTGATCAGTAGGAGTTCCCAAAGTCAAGAAGCACAATCTTTTATTCTGGTATTTAAGTGTGTTTAAATAAGAATTACACTCCATAATACAAGTCTCTGCTGTTTGCTTTATCCCAGAATTAAAACCAGCAATTGATAACATGAACATTTCTTCTTGAGAGACCGAGTAAGATTCAAGAGCGGGCCTTAGAAACATAACCTTCAAAAAAACCATAATAAATGAAAAATATTTTATACATTTATTAGATGCTTTATCACATTGTGTCTGAATTATATGAGTGCATTTTCCCATTAAAGGTTTTGTTCTTAGTAATAGCTACTGTTGATTAACAATCACAGTGCCTTGAAACTGATAAGGTTGGTTTAATTTTCGAGTCAAGGTCTTGTCTGTCCTCTGTCAACTTTCTAATACTTTTACTCTCCTTTCCATAATCAAACAAACAAAATGGATGACTTAATTAAGCAACATAGCCACTAGGGTGGAGATGGTGAAGCTGATGTTGGATGATTTGGTTGGAGGATATCTCATCATGTGTGCAATAGGATCTACTTGTGGAAAGTTCACTACTAAATGCCTCACATGTGTTGTTTTAACGTGGAAAATAGGTCTGTCATAATACTTTATACTGTTCATATTCATATATTTTGGTTTTGTTAGTTCTTGTTCATTCTAACTGAAATCCAAAAATTAGTAACGCATCAAGCAAATTTGAAAATTTCAAGGCAAGAAAAGTTGTTGTATAGTGACGCCATGCATCTGTTTCATTGAGCTGTTATGGTAAAAGTGACAAAACTTCAACTACAATCTCTCCCACTCATAATATCCCTTTATTCAAAACTTGTTGTACACTGATAAACAAGTTGGGAAGTGCATCTCTGAAGATTTTATGTAGAAGAGAATTGATGGAAGAACCGATTTTACCTCAATTAGAATACATAGTAGTGCTGGAACTAATTTTATAATAGTATTTTAACCAGGGATTAGTTGTCATATGATTGAAATTTGTTCACTATGTACTTGCCTCTCACACGTCTGAAACACCTTGGTGATGCCTAATGTTTACTGCAGAATAAAGATCAAAGGTGAATTGAAATTAGAACATTCCATCATGTTTGCCTCAGACAATGAAATTTGTTCTACTAATTTAGTGAACAAACCTCTTATAACCAATATTGAATAACCTTCAATCCACATCATTTACTCACAACAATCGAGGGACTAAAGAAATTGGAAAATAAATCCTACAGAGTGATAAAGAAATGCAGTACTAAAGTAAGAATTCTTAATATATATAATTTAAATTTGTTTACTTTTCTAATATATTTTTGGAAAATACTTGTTTTTTTAATGTGTTTCCTTTATTATTTTTTTTATATAATTTTAAGTTTATCAATCAATGTGGTATCTTTAGTTGAAAGACAACTTTGAAAGAAAAAGTGATGACATAACACATGATAATATTAAAATATTTTCTCATCTTTTTCTAGCACATATTCTATGTATTTGACACATGTTTTATGTGCTACGTCATCACTCTTTTAAGACTATACACACTAATATAATGAAAGGAAACATATTGATTGATTTTAACAAAAATTAAGACTACATTTAAAAAAAATAATAGTACAAACATGTAGTAAAAATTCAAAAAATTGAGAAAAAAAAAATCTATTTTACCTATTTCTTTTAAAGTTTAGATTATTCTTAATTGGTTCAAAGAATAAAATTCTTTGCAATAACAACATAATAAAATTAAGCTGAGGATAAGAATTTAATTAAGATATATAATAGTGTAAAGTTTTTTACAATGTTGCTAAAGTACGAATTAGCTAGCATATAATTAAATTTGTTACCTACTTTAAAAGCTTAACTAAAATTATTTTTAATTAATTAATATTATATCTATAGTATGATAAAATAAAACCAATAAAATAAGAATTTAATTCAATAGATTACGTTGTTAATCAATCACACGTTTCTATATTAAGAATTGCTAACTTTTGTAATCATCATCCTTTTAAAATTCACAAACAAAGTGTTTTTTATTGATTGATCTCTAACTAAAAGTCACTTTTATTATTTCGTATATAAGTTGATTATTTTATTATTCAATATTGTAAGAAAATTTACACTAACAATATTAAAATTAAACTTGTAAAATAATATATTAGTTAGAAAATATTCACAATATAATTTTTTATATAGTTATCTGTTTATGGGTTAATTATTACATAATTATATATTTTTGTAAGGACTATTTTGCAAGTTCCTAACATAAGATAGGTTACAAAGTTTACACAATAGTCTCTCAAAATTAAACCAACAAAATAAGATGCTTGCAAGTTAAAGTAAACAGTTTTGAAATTTAAAGTAGCAGATATTTCCAGAGAACAAATCCACCACGGAACAACACATTCCAAATATAGGAGAATCCCAAGATGATGAGAGTGTCTCAAACAAAAAGAAACATTAACAAAGTAGTCAAAGATAATGCTGAGAAATGTGTATATAAACAGAAACTATGGTAGATGTTACTTGTCCATGCATGGCTCTTATTGGAGATAGGAATATATTCAATCAATCAATCAGCTACCACATTGAAAGCAACCTATCACATGTAGAATCTGTATGAGATTGAAACTTGAGAGCAGATAGAAAATTAAGGGAATATGTTATATTTTTCTTTTTCTATTCCTTCTTTTTCTGAATCATTACCACTAATATGTTCCAACAACTCTACGTTTGATTAAACCATGAGCAATGACTACTTTTTAACATAAATAAACCATCTACTTTTAAAATTAAAAAATAGTTACATTGATATGTACGAGAGAGTCAGTACTTCACAAAGATATTGATGATTCAATAAATCATGACCCAGTATACAATTCATATAAGAGATTTTAACATTACTTTTAATCAAAAAATTTAAAATAATAGATTTGTAGGTTTATCTCCTTATATATATTCTTTATCTTCGTCCAGTGTGAGATTCCCAAATTTCACATTTGAATTCCTCACAATCTCTCCGTCAAGTGTGAGTTTCTCCACACATTGTTAACTTCCCCTCAAAATCAAATTGTTCCACCCATAAGTCTCCTACTTGTAACACTCCTCACAGACGATGCTAATTGTTGGGTTTCTCAAGTGGATATATCGGAAAAAGTCAGTACTCGAAGGAGATCCTGATGGATCCAACGAGCCATGAGCCAACACATGACCCATATATAAAAGACCTTGATACTACCTTTAATCCAAAATCTTAAGACAATGAGTTTGTGGGTCTATCTCTTCATATATTGTTCATCTCACTCATCTCCACCCAATATGTGTGGTAATTGTACACGGGCATTGGCTAAAATTGATGCAGGATGCGCAGGGATTATACACGAACATTAGTTAACATTGATGTAGGGTGTGCAATGAGAGGAAATTCTTGGAATAGTTTAATTCTAAGTGAGTATATTCTTTATGATGGAGTATGATTTTTTATATAGACAATGATTGTTGGTGTAGAGAATGAAAAAAAGAAAGATGTGTTTATTTTAATCATGTGAAGATTCTCATGACTGATAAAAATAATACATCTTAAAAGTTCCACATTGTTTTAGGTATGTTGAAAGAAGTCCCGCATCGTCTTGGATCAACAAATGAATGAGTGATGGAAGCTATATAATGGACTTGAATCCATGAAACTATCCCAATTAAAAATATTTTAAGTTTGTATTTGACTTTTCTTATTCTTATTTCTTATTTAACTTTTCTGATGCTCTTTTAGTAAAATGTTGAGAGATTTGGATTGTTTACTTGCTTTGGAGAGTGTGATTATATTGGGATCAAGGCCAAGAGTGGATAATCTATGTATTATAAAAATTTTCAGTATTATTTCTCTAATTGTTATTAGATGAAGGTTGTGATTTTTTCTTAGAGTTTTAGAATTTTCATGTTATATTTTAGTATTGATTATTTTTATTGTATTAATCTTATTTTTCTATTATAAGAATAAGCACGCTGACGTTTTAACATTTTTACAGTATTTGATTAGTATGAAAAGTTAAACTTTCAGTAGACACTTCCAAGAGAAAAAAAAAAGCATTCCAAATATATGAGAAGCTGAAAATTACAAATCAAGGAGAATGTTGAGCAATGTGTATATAAACAGACACCAACAAGATCAAACATGTAATACAACTCTCTTTTCAATGGCTATACAATTCTTCTACTTCTTAGTTCTTATTTTCTGTGTCTTCACAACCCTTATAGTGAAAAAAATAGGAAAGAAAAACAAGAAAGCCGAGGACACAACTTGTAACATGCCCCATGGGCCTAGAAAGCTACCTATTATAGGAAACATATACAATCTGCTATTCTCTCAACCTCACAGAAAATTAAGAGACCTAGCCTTAAAATATGGACCCGTCATGCATCTTCAACTAGGAGAGGTTTCTACTATTATCATTTCATCCCCTGAGTGTGCTAAGGAAGTGATGAAAACCCACGATATTAACTTTGCCACACGACCTAAAGTCCTATCTAGTGAAATCATTTCGTACAATTCCACAGATATAGCTTTTGCTCCTTATGGAAATTATTGGAGGCAGCTAAGAAAAATTTGCACATTGGAGCTTTTAAGCACAAAACGTGTCAACTCATTCCAGCCCATTAGAGAAGAGGAGCTCTTCAATCTTGTCAAATGGATAGATTCGGAGAAAGGATCCCCCATCAACCTCACTCAAGCTGTACTTTCATCAACTTATACAATTGCTTCAAGGTCTGCCTTTGGCACGAAATGCAAAGACCAAGAAAACTTTATATCAGTGATTAAAGAAACCACAAAACTGTCAGCAGGTTTTAGCATTGGTGATTTCTTTCCTTCTTCTACCTGGCTTCAACTTCTCACTGGCTTGAGACCTAAGCTTGAGAGGTCCCATCAACAAGCTGATCAGATCATGGAAAACATCATCAATGAGCATGAAGAGTCAAAGTCAAAAGCCAAAGATGACCAGAGTGAAGCAGAAGATCTCGTGGATGTTCTCATGCAATATCAGGATGGTAGAAGGAATGATGTTTCCTTAAATAGAAACAACATCAAGGCCATAATTATGGTAAGGATTTTCTTTTATGAACATAATCTTGCTCGCACAGGTTACTACTACAGTAGAATTACTAAGATAAATGTGTGCAGTTTTATATCATCTTTGTAGTAGTGAAACTTTTGCCATATAATTCTCGCAGCATGCAGCTTGTCCTTTAACCGTTTGGAAATCTTGCACTGTCCTAATATCACTGGTCAGAGAATTACTCAAAGATCCTATGGGGCCTCTTAAGTTGCCCATGACCCGTATGCTTTTGAAACTTTTGCATCGTAGGGGTATATGGTATAATGTGTTTCTTTGGTAATAAGAGGTTTCAGTGTAATCTGTTTCAAATAATTAAAGGATTTTAGTGTAGGGATAAAAAAGAGAGAAGTATGGAGGAGAATTTGATGAAACCTCAAGAAGTGTCACTGTAGTTTACTCCATTGATAAATTGTTTTTTCAGGACATGTTTGCCGCTGGAGGTGAGTCATCAGCAACAGCCATAGCTTGGGCGATGGCTGAAATGGTAAAGGATCCAAGAATAATGAAGAAAGCACAATCAGAACTGAGAGAGGCATTCGGCGAGAAGGGAAGGGTTGATGAAAAGTCCATCAAAGAACTCGAATATTTGAAACTAGTAGTCAAAGAAACCTTGAGGTTGCACCCTCCAACTCCTCTTTTGCTTCCCAGGGAATGTGGTCAAGCATGTGAGATACATGGTTATCACATACCCGCCAAAAGCAAGGTCTTAATCAATGCTTGGACAATTGGAAGAGATCCAAATTATTGGACTGAGCCAGAGAGATTTTATCCTGAGAGATTCATTGATAGCACCATTGACTTCAAAGGGAGTAATTTTGAGTTCATTCCTTTTGGTGCTGGAAGAAGGATATGCCCAGGCATCACATTTGCTCTGAGAACTATTGAACTGGCCCTTGCAATGTTGTTGTATCACTTTGATTGGAAACTTCCCAGTGGAATCAGAAATGAAGAATTGAACATGAGTGAGGTGTTTGGACTCTCTGTCAAAAGAAAATATGATCTGTTCTTGGTTCCTTTTCCTTATCATCCTTTGCCTGTGGCATGAACTTCTCCGTGAGAAACTGAAACCTTTGGTTATCTCTATAATGCATAATGCAGAACCAAAATCTACTGTCGATTGAAATAAAGCTTTGTTTGACTATGCTTGGCTGTAACAGAAAAGGAAAATTGTGTAACTAATGCATAGCGTAAAGCTGTTTTATTTTGCTTACATTTTCTTAAGGTGTGGCTCTGAAACACTGTAATGTTATACTCTTATGTTTATAACTTTCAGGTATTTTAAGTTTAATTTATATATTACATCTGAATTAGTCTCCACAAAGCTGTTTATGTTTTTTGGTTTTATAACACTTGTTTAGGAAACAAGTTTTAGAACTCAGTGAATAGTATAAAATTATTTTAGAAAACAGTTTTTAAAAGCAAAAAGTGAGAAGAAATCAACCAGAGAACCTAAATGTTGAACACCTGCCCCTTCATATCATAATTTTTCATATCATAATTTTCACTTATGAGATTGTTGAAGTTAACTAAGTTTCCTAGCTATGATATATAGAGCTGTGAAAATAGGTCTGGCCCGATAGGCTGGCTCGTATAGCCTATGATTCAGGTCAGATTAAGCTTAAAAAATTGTGGCCTAAATAACAATAGGTCTTTTTTAGCCTTACCCATTTGGTCCGATGTCTATATGGGCTAAGGCCAGGCTGGTCCGTAGGCTAATGGGTTGGCCCGTTTATTTTTTATATTAAATTTTTGTTCTTAATTGTTATGTTGTTATACTAAAGAAAGAAACTCTAGTGTCTCAGAGTTTCTGTTTTCTCTTCCTTTCTCACAAGTTTTTTCATCTCCTCTACTATACTGCTTCTCTTTTCTTATATTACCTTCACCACCACAGTTTCTGATATAACTTCTCTCTTTCACATTAGGTTAGGTTCTTCTTTATTTTTTGTTAATTTATATTATTATTTTTTGCATTTCTAATCAAAACTTTATATCTGTTTTTGTTTTTTTCATCATCATGAATTTGTGTTATTTTCTTAATATTTGTTGAATTATATAAAGTAAAATTATTATAACTATTAAATAGGTTTTTATGTTTTTTTATCTCTTAGATTGCAGAGTTCTTATTTCCTATAACAACATTAACGAGTTACTCCTCCAATTAGTGATTCATCTGATGATAACAAAAGAAATAACGTTTAACAAAATTGTGGAGAGACTAAAAAAACAAAAGAAATATTGTAATATCTTTTTAATTTTTAATTATGCTAAAAATGATCCGTTGGCCTGTTGGCCTAACATAGAGTCAGACTAGACTAAAAATTGTAATCTGTTTTAAAATATAGGTCAGACTAGACTATCAGATTTTCTAAACTCAGCCCGTAGGGACAAGCCAGACTGGGCCGGGCCACCCGTTTTGACAGTTGTACATAATTGATATAACATAAGTTTTTAATAAAGGGTGACAAAGTTTTCCTTCCGAATATTTAATGCAACTACATAAACCTAAAATAATTTCACGCCTATTAATCTATACACTTCTGGTTTCCAATTGTTTGTTTAATAGCACATCAACTACAGACTACAGTTTCTCCCAGCAAGTTGAACACAACTTCATGATCCTACTGATCACCCTTGTCAGTTAAAGAAATTTTGACCTATTTTTCTTGAGAAACATAATATTTTTACGGGAAATACTTAAAATATTCATTAAAAATATCACATTAATATAAAAAAGTGAAGAATAAGAAACTATTATAAAAATAAAAATTGGATTTGAGTTCACAAAATCTTTCATGTGTACATGCGACTTGGATAGCCATGTATCATAATGAAAATTGTTGATATTTGCCAAAAAAGTTAGACGAGAGACTTGCAATTTTGTTAGAAAAATTATACATGAAGATTTGCAGGTTTTGGGAGTGTGCTTCGGCAATTGTTTCTTATTGTGTAATTTTCAACATAATATTATGAATTTTTCAAGGAAAGCATATCCTTTGACCTGTTTTGATAAAAATGACAAAACTTCAACTTCAATATCTCTGTGGTAACGATATCCTTTATTAAAAAATTGTTAATTATAGAAGTTTAAAACAAAATATAGTTTATCAAAATTGAAATTATAAAAAATGAGATAGTCATGAAAAATGACCTTTTGCCACTTTTTGAAATTCACTGAAGTAAAAGAAATTGAAGTAAAGGAGATTCCACAGAGAAGAAATCTAACACGGAACAAAGCATTCCAAGTATAGGAGAACACATGAAGATGATGATAGTGTACCCAACATAAAAAAAAAGTAATGACTTGTCAATTATGGAGATTGTTGAGCAATGTGTATGATGATAGTGTCCGTAGATGTTCCTTTTCTATGCATGTCTCTACTGTTCTTCTAGTTTTTAGGTCTGATAGGAAATAGGAAGTATCTACCATCAGCTACAGATAAAATTCAAACACACTTAGCCTTAAAAGTGTTAGATTTGTTAGAAATATCACAATCATTTAAAGAGATATATAGTAGATGTATGTGTTTTTCATTAATCATAGTCATCGTTCTCATTCTCAGTCACTAAAACAAAAGAAAAGAAACATTTGCAGCAGAAGCAGTGTGGCCAAGGGTTAAGATCTTACCATGTTGGAGCTACAACGAAGAGAGAAACGTGTGAATTGACGTTTTGGTGTCAAGACATTGAAATTGCAGGATCCAACCATGGGATGGAATGAAGAAGATGAACATGAGTTGCTAGCGCAAACTTATGCATGACAAAGCCTATGTGTCTTCTTTTTCTTTTACTATAAATACATAATATAATTTATATATGAACATACATATTAATTAATTTTAAGTAAACACTTTTTATTCTAAGTAGTTATAAGTATATATTAAAAAAAATTATTAAGTATTTATAGTAAAATAAATAAATACACAAGCATGACAACTTCTATACAATAAGAAACATTCAAAGTGAAAAGTTTAATTTAATATTCTGTTTATTTTAAAAATAATATCTTTTAGAAAATTTAAAATTAAAATATAACATTTTTAATATTTTATTTGTTTTAAAAATAATATTAATGAACATTCTTTTAAAAATAACATTATAACCATAAGAGTAAGAGTAAAAAATAAAAGTAAAAATAAAGATAAAGATAAAATTATTGTTAACTCTAACCTTAAGACTCACTTCTACACACATATGGTGAAAATGAAAGAAAAATATTACAGATTACAACTGAGAACATTAATATTTTATCTCTTCATCTACATTCTTTTTAATAAATTTCATTTATTTTATTTTAAAAGAAATATGTTAAATTGTAATTAGGAAATATTCTCTAATGTTGACTCTTCTTTTTTCAGAGTTGAAGATTCAATAAAAAGTAAAATTAGGTAGAATCTTACATTTCTTCTGAAAAGTTAAATTTTTCTATTAATTTTTTAAATCAAATTTTGTTATGATAAAATTTATACGACTAAAAATTATAGAAAGAAGATTATTTTAAGAAAAAAAATGTTTAAAAACACCTTTTTGATAGACAAAAAAGAAACTTATATTTTATTAAAGAGAAAAAAATGATATAATAATTTATTATGGAGAGAATGTAAAAGAAAAGGATATTATTGAAAAAATTAATAAATTTATTATAAATTATAAAATTTAATGATTTCCTTAATTTGTGTAGTCTGACAGTAGATGACTTTAAAAGAAACATATAAAATTTTAAATCATAAAATTAAATTATAGGAAAGAATAAAAAAATGATAAATTGTTATATTTTCTTTCTTCACCCCTACCATATCTATTTAGTTTATTCTTTTCTTTAACTCATTTGCTTTGTGTCGTTTCTGACAAAAAAAAAATGTAATTTTTTCTTGCCCCACTAATAGTGAAAAGGAAAATAAGTTTATAGTATAACATTTTTCATGTAAAAATTGTTTGAAATTTTTTGTTATCTTTTTTAAGTTCTTACAATCTACTTAATTTATGTATTCTTATTTTTAAAATATTTTTGTATGAAAAATCATTAGATATCTAACAAAATTTTAACTCTTATATTTCTATAACCTATATCACTAAGTATTTAATCATATTTTTATAGTTTTTAACTTATTTTATTTAAATAATATATTGATGAAAAATAAAAATAGATTTATTTTTTACAATGAAGATTAGATGAATTTCTTGTTGATAACATGGTTATTTATATTAAAATAAATAAATGAGAATTTTAGTTCAAGTTTATCTATTAATGAGATTAAGAATTTGAAAAGATCAAAATAATCATTTAAACATAAACAAATGATGACAATCCTTTTATAATTATAATTATATTAAATTATATTGTATTAGTGACATTAATTATATATAAATTTTAAGCATATTATTTTGACCCTACTAAAATTATTGGTTAAGATATGCCGTCTTTCTCTTCTTCTCTCATCTTCTACTATACAATAGTGAAAATTGTGATATTAGATGATACTATGGAAGAAAATTACGAGATCAAATGGTTGAAAGTAAAATCTAATATTTTTCTCTAAATTTTCTTATTTTAGGGTTATTTCTTATTTTTTATATGATAATTATTTTACTATTATTATTTTTTTAACTTCTCATATTCTTCATTTAAAAAAATAACTTTTTCATCTCAAAAACACATGATTCTCTTTTCTCTCATACAAAAAAAGCATGTATAGATGATATTATGAAAGAGATTATACGTGAAAAGTCATAATAAGATTAAATAGTGAAGAGTAAAAGATAATACTCTCCTTTAAATTTTCTCACTTTACAGTTACTTCTTATTCTTGAAATAATAATAATTTTTTTATTACTATTATTTTTAATTTAATTTTCATAATTTGATTTTGATTCTTTTATTTTTTAATATAAAGATTTTTTATTTCATTCTCACAACATATTTATGGATGTCAAATGTTTGTAGGATAGAAGGTATGTAGATAAAAGTCTTTTTAGAATTTCTTATTCTACTATTATTATTCCTCATTTTATAAAATGTAATTATTTTTTAAATTTTATTTTCATATTTTGATTTTGTTTTTTTAGTTATTTTCTATTATTCTTTTACCTAAAAGTTATTTTTTTCTTTTTTTTGTGGAAAACTTGAAAAGATTCAAAGAAGTGAAGATAAAAGGAAATATTTTTCCTAAATTTGTTTTATGTTTGTTTCTCTAATTCTATAAATATAATTATTTTTTATTTTTTATTAAATTTTTAAAATTTTTAAAATTTTATTATAATTATTTGTATAAAATGTAAAATATAATTTTTTTTTCAATATTTGTTTTCAAAAGTTGTTTTTCTCCCGTCAAGTTTCGATTATTTTTTTATTTTCTTTATTTTTTATAAAATATAAAATATGATTTTTTATTTTCTTATTTTGATTGGTATTTTTTGTAAAATAAAATTTATTTTTAATGTGATATTTTTTCAAACAATTTGAAATATTTAAAAAATAATTTTCATAATTTTGAATTATTTGAATATTTGAAAATAATTTTAAATATATAATAATATATAAACGAAATTCACCTTCCATATTTTTTCCTGTTTTACCCTTTAAGTGTTCTTTCAAATTTAAATTCAATTAATTACCTTTTTTTCAAATTTACATTCAAAAATCATAATTATGATAAAAAAGTTATTCTTTTTAAATTCAATTAATTATTTATAACTATTTTTAAAAAATATTTTTAAATAATAATAAATAATAAATTTAATTGAATAAAAAAATTAACTTCTTCATCTTTATATTATTTTAAACTTTCTTCTGTTTTCTTAACTTCTCACATTCTACATTTTTTAAAAACTTTCTCATTTCAAAAAGACCATCTTACTCTTCTTCTCTCATCTTTTACTCGACAATATCGAAAATTGTGGTAATGCATATATATAAAAGAAGATTACGTGATCAAATGGTAGAAGATAAAATCTAATGTTTTTCTCTATATTTTTTCATTCTATGATTATTTCTTATTTTTTAAATGATAATTATTTTACTATTATTTTTTTTAACTTTTTATATTTTTTGTTTAGAAAAAGTTTTTTATCCCAAGAAGATATCATCTTCCTCTTCCTTGAATAATGCATAGATGATATTATAGAAGAAGATTACATGTGGTAAAGATCAAATAGTAAAGAGTAAAGTTCTCTTTTAAATTTTTTATTTTAATGTTATTTTTTATTCTTTAAATAATAATTATATTTTTATTATTATTATTATTTTAAATTAATTTTCATAATTAGATTACGATTTCTTACTTCTTTTATGTAAATATTTTTTCTTTTATTCTCACCACACTTGTGTGGAGAGAAAATGTTAGTGTTACTATTACGGTTACTGTTACTGACTGTCACCATCATCGTGACTGCTACTGCTATCGTTACCGCTACCATGTTATTATTATTATTACCGTTACTGTTATCGTTGTTATTGTCGTTGTCATTGCCGTTACCGTTACCGTTGCCGTTATCGTTACCCTTACCTTTACTCTTATCACAGTTAACTTTAGCGTTGTTACCTTTACCCTTATCTTTATCCTACTTTTTTAATTCTTTACTTTTCATATATAATTTATTGTAAAGAAACAGACATGCACGCCCTTGTATTTGCGCTAATTTTATTAATTTTTTAAAATTTATGTAGTATTTCTATTTTTATTTTAAAATACAATTAGAAATAATTAAAAATATAAAATATTATTATATATTTATTTTTATTTTAAAATATAACTAAAAAATAAAAATATTACACGTTTGGAAAAAGTGGTCGGAATTGAATTGTGTCCACCAATCCAAAATATCGAGATAGGAGTAAAAAAATCTAAAAACAACTAAACCCATTATGGAACGAAGAACATAAAGGCAAGTGGCAGAGTGTGTTGGTGCCATTGGAGAAGGCAAAATCAACTCCCAAAACGGACTGAAACTTGGAATAGGGAAGCAGTGAAGCACGGAATTGTTACCCAGGTGGGTTCTGCATAAATCCTCGCATACACTCCAAAGTCACGATTTTGATAACCATGTTTGCCATTCTTCTCTTCCAGGGCTTTGATTGAGTGAATAAGATTACTAATATCTTTTTACGGTTATTTGTGTAACCCGTGTTTCCGTTGATAGCATCACTTTTCTTTTGTTTGATAATGTTGCTATAACTTTGGCTGCAACATAAAGATATTTTCTTTAACATGGATTGGCATGAAATTTTTTTTTCATTTACATTCTATGTATTTCAAGGTTAAACAGTCATTAAAAAAAATTAACCTTCATTTCATTGCAAAAGCTTGTTTGCTGAGGTCTAAGACAAAGCCAAATTAATGCCTTTGGGTGAAATTATTTCATACATCTTAGCCTGCAGCCAATTGCAATTGCTATTTGGATTGGAAAACTGTCAAAGCTATAGACTGTGCTTATTCCTGTGACAATACCTGCCATAATCTGCTCTTCAAGTGAGCGAAAGTTTATTGATTTTTCATGTGGAAATTTGATATTTTATCTGTTTATTAATAAGTCGTGATAAGATTTATTTCTATTCAAAATTCAAAATTAGCAACTGAGCTTGTGCTTCTGCTACTACCTTTTTATCTTAGAAGATATTGTTTTTTCCGTACTAATATTTAGCAGTGACCCCTAACCTATGCCTTAAGGGTGTTTCCCTTTTCAATGACTTGCACCACCTTTCAAGATTCATTGAAAGTGATTGATTGATATTTGTTAAAAATAAAGATTGAAACGTGATTCCTCCTGAAAACATCAGTTTCTTTCAGGATTCTATATAGACCTTATATTCATTATAAGGTATCGCATTCTAGAAATTTGATAAAATTTCTCAATTTTCAGTTGGTGTTTTCCTTCTCTCTCTACAAGGAGAATTCCTTTGTCTTGTGCACCCCTGCTGTAATTTGACTCGTAAGAAACTCCAATTTTACATTTCACCAGCAGTTTTAGAAGCATAGAAGTCCAAATCATGCATACCATGTTGCTAATGCTACTTTCTATCTATCTTAAGTTGAGTTAACTAATGTTCTTTTCCAACTTTCTGATTGTCCTTCCAGGATCAAAATAGCTTTTATTAATGTAGTGAAACACAATCACTTAGGTTACCCGTCTATACTTTTATGTGTCCACAATTTCAAAATGTAACAGTGAAACACACCCCTTTAGGTCACCCCTTTTAATGCATAATGAAATGACCTTCCCAAAGAGAATTTTCCTCGTGTAAAAATAGCTTGTTGTAACAGTAATATATCAACTCCCACTTATAGGAAAGAAGTGAAGACATTGTTGTTCAAAGATTCCTTTTCAATGTGTTAATAGTTGAAAATTGAAACAATCTTATGCTTTTACCATGGGCACACCATATGTCGTTTTTATCCAAAAATTGTTCCCCCTCTGTTTTGTTCTTTATGTTTGCCATGTTCCTTTGGGTTTTTATAGCCTTTGTGATTAACTTTTGCTTTTAGGTTTGGTTCTTTGTCATACAGGTGAGGCGTTTGCTTTTAAGACAAAGAAAGCCACATTGCGTTGCATTGCCATAACACTAAAAATGGCATTTGTTAGCCACGTTTGTGTGCGCTGTGCAGCCACACCCACTTCCCCTGAGTCTCCAAGCTCCGCACCCTTTCCAGACCCAAAGCAGACCAAAGTTATCCTTCCCAAGAAGAAGCCCATGAAATGGTCAACTGGGATGGCTCCTGGGGAGTATGGTGGCCCTCCCACCACCACCAAGCTCCGCAAGTACTGGGGTGGCGATGATGAAGACCCTTTGGCCTCTGATGACTTTATGTGGAACAAAGATTTTGTGGGTCGCTTCAAAAAGTTGATTGTAGATCCTCAGGCTCCACCCCCTCCTACGAAGGTCTGAACTTTGAGTCACTCTGTTCTCTCACTCACCCAGTGGGCATCTGAGTTGGGTGGTTTTTAAATTATGATGTTGTGTGTTGGTGCCTGTTTTTGTTGGAATGTTGGATTGATGTGGACAGTTGTTTGTGGGACATTGTGCATGATGGTTGTGGTGATTTTTTTTTGTTTTGGCTTTTCTGTGTGTTTGAACTAAGTGAACCAGAGAAACTGATCATGGCAATCTCAATCAATTTCCTAATATTGAATTTTGAGTTTGTGTGAAGATCTTCACTTGTGTAATCAATCCATATCCTAGTCAACACTGTATTAGAGACCTAGTTACTCGAACTAACATTACAGGTCCTTGTGTTTCCCAGCAGATAGCTGTACGTGTGTTCTTCATTGTTTTTCTCTTATTTGTGACAAACAACAATATTATCTCTATTTTTTTAAATAATTATCCATTATTGAGGCTTTGGATATGGATATGGTCTACCCATTTAGGTAAGATATTGAGATCATGTGAATTCCTTTTTTGTATAACGAGAATCTCCACGAGGGAAGGAAATGTATATATTGCATGATTCAGGTTTTTTGATAGCAATGGAGATGAAAATAATTAAACCAGATTTAATTCACACAATTATGATTATGTAGCACTTCGTAGTATTGTCGAATGGGTAGATTTACTCACAGTAGATGTACATATAATCTATGTCGTTCACAGTTCTTGGTGTGGTAGAAGAGTATGGAAAACAACTACCTTGTATAGCATTGGTTTCTTTCCTGTAGTTACTTCACTCCTATTTTTGCATAGGAATCAAAATGATACAACACAATATTAGGCTTCTAAGATGACCACCTTTTCTTTCCTTGGTGAAACAAGGAAATAATTCGGACTTATTTTGATGAATACAGCAGTGTCATTTTATCCATGTAGGTAGCTTATCCCACCTAGTGGGAGAAGGCCTTAGTTTTTGGTGGTGGTAACTCAGGAAATGTTGGTGAATGATACAAGATTAAGTAAATTTTTCTGTTTCTATGATTTGGTTCTGACATCAATAAAATTCCTGTCAACAGGAAGAGCCTTCAGGGTTTCTAAGCTTAAATAGAGTCATGAGCTTGGACAGGTCTCTTTCTACAATATTTAAATTATTGTCTGCAAATTTGATTGCATTATTCTCTTTATTTTGTTCATTATTTGTCTATAATGTTATTTTAATTATTAACTGTAGTCTGGAAGTTGATTTGAGCAAACAACTTGCAGCTCCAGTAAATCATAATGTACACAAGCAAGTTGAGGCCGAAACTGATGTAAGAGATTTGTCTGTTCTCTTTTCACCTGATTTTATTATATCATTGTGGATTAATGACTTGTGGTATATCTCCAATATTGTTATATTCTTTACCTATTGGGTTCTGTTTTGGAAAAAAAGGCTACATAATAATACCTTGTATTTTGTTTCTCCAAATGATTCAACTGAAATGATGATCAGACAACTGGAAATAATAGGGTAAGATATAGATCTGCACCAACACGCCGTGAGCAAGAAAAGTGGAATAGAGCTACCAAGGCTGCAACTGGGGGAAGTGTGAGTAATGTTTTGCTATTTCATGTTAACTCCCTGCCATTAAGATCTAGCGTTTTCCAACTTATATAACCTAAGTGAAATCAATATTTACTCCTGTAAGACATGAACTCAATCAATGATATACTTTGACTCAACAAAATCTTGACAACCTATGTATGTACCTTTAGTAATGTTTAGAACTTGAATTCAAAGGTCTGATTTAGACTAGTCATACTGCTATAGGATGTGATGTTCCGGGAAATAAGGCAGTCTCGTGAAGATCCAAAAGTATTGGCTGCTCAAGCTCAGGAGCAGTATGATAAGGTATCAAGCATTATTGTCTGGTTATTTTTGTCCTTTTTGTTAGAGGTCATACGAATAGTACCCTCTCTTGTTGTGGCATTGACCAAATATCAAATTTTGTTAATTCTGTTCCTAAACATATTTTTGTCTTTTCAGTTAAAGAAGAAGTTGCAAGTCCTTACCTTGGGTATTGGTGGTGTTGGTCTGGTTTCATCTTATGTTTCTTACACTCCTGAGATTGCAGCTAGGTACTTGAATTCTTCATGCACATGTTGATTTAGTATTCTGAATTGATGACCTTCTTCAATCAATCCTATCTTTTGTCTAAGCTTAACCAATATGGTTCAATTGAGTGCTAAAAATCAGTTTAATATAATACCACCATCCAGTAAACATACAAAAGAAGTGATATAAACTGAAAACTTGTTGTCCCATGGGATATGGCATTGTTCTATGTTAGTTTATCTAATGAGGCTTCAAACGTTTATTAGTTAATTTGCTTTATATTTGTAACATTTCTCCTTTTGAACTTTTCAAGAAGCTTTTATTAATGTGTTTTGAGAATTTAGGTAGGATAGAGAAACTGATTTTTTGTATAGAAATGGAAGGAAATAAATGTTAAGATATTAGTATTCCCTGCATTTGAAAACAAAATGGGGAATTGAATGGAAATGTATTAGTTAAATGATAATATTCGTGAACATCAAAGAAGAAAGATGCAAGGTTTATTCATTTGTTTAATGTATATTTTTCTTTCATGTATTCAGTTTCGGAGCTGGCTTTCTTGGTTCTTTGGTATACATTCGCATGCTGGGAAGTAGTGTGGACTCGCTAAAAACTGATGGTGCAAAGGCTCTTGTCAAGTAATCTATAGATGATAGATTTACTATTCAGAATTTAGTTTCTTTAATAGATAAACTTGAGTCTTGTGTTGTACTGGCCCACCCCTATAAAATATCCCATCAGATGTCTTTCACACTTTCACTTCGACAAGGTAAGTCAACTTGGTCAGAATTGGATTCAAACAGTTTGTTACTGATCTTTAATTTAAAAAATGTGGAGATGGTAAGTCTTTTTTTTCACCTTGTTTTTGTTATAAACAACATAGGCTTATTGAATGTTACTTGCAGGGGAGCAATTGGACAGCCAAGATTACTGGTTCCTGTTGTTCTGGTCATGGTCTATAACCGCTGGAATGCGTAAGTCCTCTCTTGATTTGTAATTGCAACAGTTATTATTTTGTCAATTAAGTCAATTTAATTTGCAAACAAAATATTCTTCATCAAGTTTTAGTTTTTCCAGGTATATCTCTTGACATGATTTTGTCTTTTTATCTCATTTGACTGTACATATTTTAGAGAATCAATCTTTCTTTTCTTTTTTGCCAACTTGAGAAAACTTTTGAATAATAGGCAATCATGTCCTAGAAATATCCTTTCGAAAGCATTTTGATTGTTTTATGTATGTTATTACCTAGATAAGATATCCAATTACATTGATATTTGGATGATGTATTTGATTGGATGCCATTTTTGCCAATGATTTATAGGTCTTGGGGCACTTCTTTCTCTTTTAAGAATGGGGTGAATGTACATTTGTATTTGTTTATGAACCTACTTATCTTATTTTCTCTTGATTACAGTATTCTGGTTCCAGAATTTGCATTTATGCACTTAGAATTGATACCAATGCTAGTAGGTTTTTTCACATACAAGATTGCAACGTTTGTTCAAGCTATAGAGGAGGCAATTACTGTAGCTACAAGAAAGACCTGAAGAGTATCAGGGATGGAGGGGGGTGATGCCTTGTCACTACATTTGGGTTTTCTCTCCCACAATTCGAGCCTATTAATTGTATTTGATTATGCTTTTCCATATTTTGATTATTGATTAGACTGCATAATCTAATTTATCTTGTGGTCCAGATATTTTCAAATGAAAATAATTGCAAAATATAGTATGTGATTATGTGTACAATATTTAATATAAAAACTCATAAATAGACAATAATGTAATGAAAACTAATGAAATACAAAAAAGCATTAAAATTGAACCTGAGTATAAGAAATCTTTGCCTCCAAGTTCCAACTTAGGATATGAAAAGTTCTTTGTCGTCACTTGGGGATTGTAAGAGCGAAATATTCAATTACATCAATTTTGGACCTTTCACTCTAATGAAGTTGGCTTCACATTCATTATCATTTGCTTTAGCCAGCAAAGTTTTGCACATACCCTAGGACCATTACGAGAGGACACCTTTTGATGGTGACATACCAAACTTCTCAAACATTTCTGGGTGCTCAACTCGATATTGAGCAGCCTGGCTTCACATAAACAAAAATCAGTAACATAATAAATTGGTATATAAATAATCAAGGCTTAATTGGATGTAAGTAAAGATTTATGGCCTCGTTCACTTCATGCTTGACATTCTTAATTCAACAACCAATCAGAAGAGACATTTAATAAGAAAATAGACAATAAAGAAGGAAAGCTTCATCGAGTATCAACTAATGATTTAAAAATATAGCAAAAGAAACCAACAATATTTCACGTTAAGCTGATGGATTGCTTGCTCCAAGAGCAGTATGGCAATGTTGTAACTTCCATGGAATTCAGCACTTCTGCAGAATAGTCTTATCCTCCTAGTCAATCACAATTTACATCCTTTCTTCCCCTAATGCACTGCCAAACAGCTTCAGTGCAAAGGGTAGCAAGGTCAGCACCAACATATCCTGTGTATCTTTTGCAATTCTTTCTAAATCAACCTACAAAGGAAAACCACTGTTGAGGAACATATAAAAGATCAAAATTAAAGACTAAAAAACCTTATTAAAGTAATGGAAAATATTGATTATTCCCCAAAATTGATTGAAGTGCCTTGGAATCCAGCTCCCCGCTAGCATTTCTTCCACGTCGCCAAGCGACATGTGATAATGCCCGAAGTATCTATAAAATTGGGCAGAGATAATGGAACGAAATCCACCATAGAGGAATATGCTGAGACATTGCAAGAGTTATTTATACTAGGTCATTGTCATTGTGATCCATGCAGCCCTTTTTGCATCTTTGATCAACAAAGGTAAGCCTTTTCCCTTTCATTTGTCACTACATTTTGGTTCCAGAAGATGTTTGAAATACTTTCTAGCTTAGCAGGAAAAATATTCTGGATTGACTCTACCCAGAAGCAAGCAATTGTTTTGGTTTATAATTCGAGATTAATGGGCAATTTGAAACTTTATTCCAGGATGTTTTATCTGGAATTATATTCCGAGCAATCTGGAAAACATCTTTGGATTGAGCAATTTAGGATATAGATTTTGATAAATTGTTTTAGAATAAAGTTTTGAATTGCTTATTCCAAAATATATTTCTAGATAGAGCATTTTGGAATGTTGTTTGGGATTAACATTCTTGACTTAAATCTTGGTTTGAGTAATTATGTGGGTAATGGTTTGGTAACTTATCCTTCTGTGGTTTGTTTTTGTAGATAACTATGGGGCTAAGACGGAGAGAAGAGGAAGATGTAGAGGTATTCTCAACATAATGACATTATCCTAGTAAGAAAATAATAATAAAAGTAATGTGAGATGTCAGTAAGAGTCTACTGTCAGTAAATTAGGAAGGTTGAAATTTTGATGTTAAATTCAGATTATGACAAGAAATAAAATTCCTAGAGTCAAGGGGAGAATAAATCAGGATCAAATCATTCCCTGATATTTTGTTTTTTCAGAAATAGGCTGTCATTATTTCTTTCTTGTTTATATGTTGTAAGTCATTCTCGTCAGTATTACAATAAAGTTGTATTCCCTTCCTATCTACATCTACCATTACTGCTAACAGGACATAGGATGCAATGTTTATTAGTCAACTAAGGGGTATTGAGTGTAATTGAGTATGAATTCAGTGGATTTCAGTGTAATTTTCTGAATTATTTGTTGTGAAACCCAAGTTTCTCAAATATATGATGAGAATGATTGCTCTAAAATATAATAATTAATCACAAGTTCTGCAATTTTTTAAGCCATATGATTTTGCTAAGGAGTTTTTAAAACTAAATATTTGTCACTTGATGTACTACTGCAACCACTATTTTGTATATAGAAATATATCTCTTTGTTTCTAGTTTTTGGCTTTGGTAATATTCTTGTCCATTTTGCATGGTGTTGCATTAATCCAATACATCATCAAAATCCACAGTGTATTGCAATCGGGAGATTACTAATACCCAATAATGGACGATGAAGGTTCCACAATCTATAAATGAGTTACAAACAAAATTTCATTGGTAAAACTGAAAACCTTGTTCAAACTTTTATTTCCACATGGATCTTCAAACCCTCTACTTCTTGTCCATTTTCATTTTTCTGTTTATTGCACACAAAATAAAAACAAAGAAATCTGCCTCAACTCCAAATTTACCACCTGGGCCATGGACGCTACCTATCATAGGGAACATACACAACCTTGTTGGCTCACTTCCCCATCGTAGACTGAGAGATTTATCAGCAAAATATGGACCCCTGATGCATCTGAAGCTTGGAGAAGTTTCTACCATTGTGGTTTCATCTCCACAGTATGCTAAAGAAGTGTTGAAAACCCATGATCTTATCTTTTCATCAAGGCCTCCAATACTAGCTTCAAAGATAATGTCTTATGATTCTATGGGCATTGCTTTTTCTCCTTGTGGCGATTATTGGAGACAGTTAAGGAAGATTTGTGCATTAGAGCTATTAAGCTCAAAACGTGTCCAATCTTTCCAGCCAATCAGACAGGAAGAGCTCACTAAATTCATCAAAAGCATTGCTTCAAAAGAAGGGTCACCTGTCAATCTCACCAAAGAAATGTTTACAACAATATCTACAATTGTTTCAAGGACAGCCTTTGGAAGCAAGTATAGGGACCATAAAAAATTCATATCAGCTGTAAGGGAAGCCACGGAAGTTGCTGGAGGTTTTGACTTGGGAGATTTGTACCCTTCTGCTGGATGGCTTCAGAACATCTCAGGGTTGAAGCCGAAGCTTGAGAAATATCATCAACAGACTGACCAGATAATGCAAAACATCCTTGATGAACATAGAGAGGCTAAATCAAGTGCCGCACAAGGCCAGGGTGAAGAAGTGGAAGATGATCTTGTAGATGTGCTCATGAAAGAAGAGTTTGGCTTAAGTGACAATAGTATCAAGGCTGTGATTTTGGTAAGAGTATTTACATCTCCCATCAATGTTATTTGCATAGTAGAAAGTGAACAATTCAGATCTTGTTGTGTGCTGATAAGTTCTGAGATGTGCTAGTTAACTTTTAAACAGGGATTAAACCCACACAGACAAGAAGCAAAACTAAGTTGCTACTTAATTACAATAAGATTTTATTCTTGAACAAAAATCCGATAGACTTTTTGGAGGGAGGGTTCCTTTGGCATGCATTCAGTAGGAATTGAACTTACAAATTCGCCAATTATGTTTGGCGCTTTAATCATTCAGCCATGGATGCTTGGCGGAATCCTTATGTTAATTTGAAGAAGTCTTCATATTATTTTTTTTCAAAACCATACTTTTATATATCGTAAGCTGATTTGAACTTACAAGAGAAAATGATTTCATTATATCATTTTTAATTCCCTATAATTATCTATGGAAAAAATAGGCATCAATTTAGACTTAACAGAGCAAGCAGAGATGAAATATATTCTCAACTTCGAAAGCATAAAATTTTGTACAATCAAGTTTAATTTTACAGCACTCCAATTTACAACAAGTCCTATGCTGTCCAGTTGTACTGTACTAATTCATTATACTTTTTGATGAATTATGCTATTATTTCTGTTAATTTCATTGAATTTTTTTGCTTATGCTTCCATTGCAAAGAATATTGGTATTCCTTCAACTGTTTCCCATAAAATTCAGATGAACATCATGATGTCATGATTTTGAATTAGGATATCTATGGAGGGGGAAGCGAGACATCATCTACTACCATAATATGGGCAATGGCAGAGATGATAAAAGATCCAAGAGTGATGAAGAAGGTACAAGCTGAGGTAAGAGAGGTATTTGGTAAAGAAGGAAAACCTAATGAAAGTGACATGGAGAATCTAAAATATTTGAAATGTGTTGTGAAAGAGACATTGAGACTGCACCCTCCTGGTCCCCTTCTACTTCCAAGAGAGTGTGGACAAGCTTGTGAGATAAAAGGGTATCACATACCTATCAAAAGCAAGGTCATTATCAATGCTTGGGCTATTGGAAGAGACCCAAAGTATTGGACTGATGCAGAGAGGTTTTATCCTGAGAGGTTCATTGAAAGTGGTGTTGACTACAAAGGCAATAATTTTGAGTATATTCCATTTGGTGCTGGAAGAAGAATATGTCCTGGCCTCACATTTGGCTTGATCAATGTTGAGTTTTCTCTTGCATTGTTAATGTATCATTTTGATTGGAAAGTTCCCAATGGAGTGAAGAATGAAGATTTGGATATGACTGAGGCTTTTGGAATATCAGTTGGCAGAAAAAATGATTTGCAACTAATTCCTGTCACTTTTCATCCTTGAAAGAACTGAGATTAAGGAAAGTTTATATAACTGTTGGTCAATGTTTTTTTTCGCCTTTTCATTTTACTGAATAAATATAAAGAAAAATATGTATTTGGATATAAGAGTGGGGTGTTAGAAGATCCAATTCTAAGATAGAGAAAAGAGATGAATTTATTCTAATTATTTTGATTTTAAAATCGAACTCAATCTATTCAATTCAGTTTAATTTATTTCAGTTTATTTTTTAAGGTGTTAAATATTAAAATAAATTATGAAACCAGTTAACATCACATATCATAACTGCATAAGGTTTCTATTTATCTTTTATAGACATCAAGAAATTAACATAAATTACTAGGTGGAACATATTTTATTGTATTAATTGTGATTAATATTTGACAATGATTATACAATTTAAAAGTATGTATACACATAAATACGGTTGCAAGTCATTTAAGGAATTTTTCTGTTTGAAAGTTATCACAAAAAATTTGTTTACATAATAGTGAGGGAATCATTTATAATAATAATAATAATAATAAATATGTATATAGTAAGTTATGGTTTTCGAGGAATAAATTCGAACTATTTATAATTTTTTTCTTTTTACTAAAATTCGTGTTTCACAATTCATTGTCTAGATTTTTAAGTTTGATATTTGTCTGAAGATATTTATAGTTTAAACAAGATATTTGTTTTGGTTTCGAGCAAAAATGTGTGCTATAATTATATATTATATATTATATATTATATATTATATATTATATATTATATATTATATATTATATATTATATATTATATATTATATATTATATATTATATATATATTATATATTATATATTATATATTATATATTATATATTATATATTATATATTATATATTATATATTATATATTATATATTATATATTATATATTATATATTATATATTATATATTATATATTATATATTATATATTATATATTATATATTATATATTATATATTATATATTATATATTATATATTATATATTATATATTATATATTATATATTATATATTATATATTATATATTATATATTATATATTATATATTATATATTATATATTATATATTATATATTATATATTATATATTATATATTATATATTATATATTATATATTATATATTATATATTATATATTATATATTATATATTATATATTATATATTATATATTATATATTATATATTATATATTATATATTATATATTATATATTATATATTATATATTATATATTGTAGACATGAATTGAATATTTGTAGTTTTTTCAATAAGACTTATTTTTTTAACACATGTTTATAAAAATATCCTAAAATATATTTTGCATACAAAATATATTATCATTTTTTTATTTTAATATAATAACAAATTGTTCAGTCTTCCTATAACAATTATAATTTTGTTTCAAATTAATCACACCCATTAATAGTGCTGTTAAATCCTGATATAAAACATTATCTGCTGTAAATATTAGTAAGATATTGATTTATTATATGTTTTTCGAACAATAATTATTGTCAATTTTTGGTTTTAGTGCAATTGCAAAAAAAATTCAGTTAATCTTAGTATACTTATTTATTTAGATATTGATACGTGAAGAAAATAAGTGACGTATTAATATTTTTTATATTTAAAAATTGTTTTAATTAAGAATAATGCTTAAAAGGCTTAAGTAAATAACAAATAACTTATCTTCTCTTTGTTACAATGTTAATAGAATCATACATTTTGCATTAAGAATAGTAATATTAATTATATGAAAAATATATAATAAATTAACATGTCACTAATATTTTTTTATAATAGTGCTCACATCAACATTTAACAAAATAATACACGTGATTATCACTCAGATAGAATTATAAGTGTTATATCAAAATTAGTAATTTTTTTATTGCATTGAAAAACATATTTTAGCATTAAAATTTAATACTTTTTTATTTCATATTTGATAAATTTTCACAATATGAAAAAAAAAACTTAAAATAAACACTTGTCTATTTAAGGATAGTAAAAATATATTATAATTTAATTTAGAAATATTATATCTAAAAAAATAAATTAAGATTTTATGGTGGTAGGGCACAAAATTCTTGAAGAGGTAGCAATAATTCATTCATAAAATCATATTTTCCAATGGTTTATATTTGTCTAATTGGTGAAAGCTATTTTATCTTTTAAAATGGATGAGAAGGAGGTAAGAAGTAGTGACACCAAAGTTATCCATTGCACTAAGCATAATTACTTGGTCCAAAGTTCAATTTATTTCACCAATTAGATTAAGAAAATTTAACTACTCAAAATACTACATGTTATTCTACTACCATCTCTAATAACATTAAAAAATATCATGATTAATTTTTATCTACTAACTATTTTCTTGTTAATTAATATCTTATGATTCAGATATGTAAAAATACTGAAAAAATATGTGTTTGCATTGGTTTGTTCAGTTAGCGACCAAAACAAAGTTCATGAATTAAAATAAACATATTATAACCAAAACAATAGCTACAATACAAAGCTACAAAGTCAAGATAGGGAAGAAAAGGAGATTCTCACAGCCACTCACAAACAAATAATAAATGTTTGAATAAGAACTTTGAATTTTTCACTTACTCCATTAACTTGTGCTTCGAATGGAAATTTCATAATTTAAAAAAAATAAAATGTATAAATTTAAATTATTTTTTTAAATTATTGTATTTTCAAAATTTTAGATAAACAACTCTAATTTATTAAATTTAAATTTTTTTATAAAATATTTCAATTATTATCTAACACAATAATTGATTTTAATTTTAAGGAAAACAATTTAAAATATCTATTATTTTTCAATTCAAATGAATGGAAATTAATTATTATTATTATTATTTTTTAACTAACATCCACAAAGAATTTTTTTTATTAACATTAGTAAAGGTTGGTTATAATTAATGTCCATTGACAATGGTAAATATTATCTTTTCGAATTCATATGTGGAATTAAAACTTATTTATAAAATTTTATTGTTCCATTTTTATTTGTGAATTTGGGTTGCTGTTAAGAATTTTATTTGAAATATTAGTTATTTTATCATAACATTTTAAAATTTAAAACTATAAGATTATATTATTTTAAAAATTATTTATTATTGCATATATTAGTATTTTGTTATATAAAAATATAAATTTAATTACAATTTTCATGTTAAATGTATATAATATAGTTTTTTAATATAGACGGACTCAGTCAAAAAGACCCACTGTCCTGGTAGTGACCAAACTTTGCCTTCACAAATTCTCTATTCAGACTGATTTGGGGGTTTTGTTTTCCTTCACAACCATGGACATTGGTCTCCAAAACATTACCTCACTTGCAATCTTACCCTTCTTCCTCTTCTTGTTCACAGTATTTAGCATATTTTGGAGAACAAAAACCAAGTCTTCAAACTCCAAGTTACCACCAGGACCACCAAAAGTACCCCTAATAGGAAACTTGCACCAGCTTGGAGCAATGCCTCATCATGGCCTTGCAAAACTATCACACCAGTATGGTCCTCTCATGCACATAAAACTTGGTGCACTTTCCACCATAGTGGTGTCTTCCCCTGAAATGGCCAAGGAAGTGATGAAGACACATGACATCATTTTTGCAAATAGGCCTTATCTTCTTGCAGCAGATGTTATATCTTATGGCTCCAAGGGCATCAGTTTTTCCCCATACGGCAGTTACTGGAGGCAGATGAGAAAGATTTGCACCTTTGAGCTACTAACTCCAAAGCGTGTTGAATCATTTAAAGCAATTAGAGAAGAGGAGGCATCAAAGCTTGTTAAAGATGTAGGTTTGAGTGAAGGGTCATCTATAAATCTCAGTAAGATGATCAATTCATTCTCCTATGGATTAACATCACGTGTAGCTTTTGGAGGTAAGTCCAATGATCAAGAAGCTTTCATAGCTGTTATGAAAGATGTGTTAAAAGTTGTTGCTGGTTTCTCCCTAGCTGATTTGTATCCTATTAAAGTGCTTCAAGTTTTGACTGGATTAAGGTCCAAAGTTGAGAAGTTACATCAAGAAGTAGATAGGATCCTAGAGAAAATTGTGAGAGATCACAGGGAAACTTGTTCAGAAACAAAGGAAACCAATGAAAAAGCAGGAGAGGATCTAGTTGATGTCCTTCTAAAGCTTCAGAAGCAGAACAACCTTGAGCATCCTCTATCTGACAACGTTATCAAAGCAACCATTTTGGTTAGTATTTGCAATTACAAATCACATAATTACCAAAGTAGCTCCAAATATACATCATCAAAGATCAAATAACTCCTGTTGACTTAGATGGTATTAACATTTTCTTTGTTGAAAAGAATGTTTAGTGATACTTACTGGCAGAGGATAAGCAAGATTCACAGCATAGTTAGATTTTGACTACAAACGAAGTTTAAGTAAAATCTACCCTTTTTATAACTCATATTTAGATAAATAAGATTTCTGTAGAGAGGCTCAAGTAAAATCTATGTATGACTGCTGAATTTGAAGAAAAAAAAAAAACAGTTTTCCACGTTAGGTAAAAACTTAGCAGTTTGATCGGTTGGAGTCGTCAACTGTTATTACTACTGGAATAAAGTTTTCCATAAACATTTACAGAAGAAAACAAGAAAATAAAATGGAGTTTCTCGTATAAGTTAAACTCAAATGCACCTCAACTTTAGAAGATGTTAGATGAGAGATGCTATATGGAAAAAAAAAGTTCAATTCAGTTTTTCCTCTTATTATCTTCTCCAGTAAGTTTTTTCTGAATACAACTGGAATATACTATACTAGTTTAGTAGTGTTGCAATAAATTGTTGGCAATTATGCTGATTTTAGCATTTATTTCAGGATATATTCAGTGCTGGAAGTGGTACTTCAGCTAAAACCATAGAGTGGGCAATGTCAGAACTTGTCAAAAACCCAAGGGTGATGGAGAAAGCACAAGCAGAGATAAGAAGGTTCTTTGGTGAAAAGGGGCATGTAGATGAAGCCAATCTCCATGAACTGAAGTACTTAAAGTCACTGATCAAAGAAACATTGCGTCTACACATTCCTGTTCCATTATTACTACCGAGGGAGTGTAGTGAGAGCTGTGAAATTAATGGGCATGAAATACCAGCCAAGAGCAAGGTCATTGTTAATGCTTGGGCTATTGGAAGGGATCCAAACTATTGGAATGATGCTGAGAAGTTTTGTCCAGAAAGGTTCCATGATTTGTCAGTTGATTACAAAGGTGGAGATTTTCAGTTTATTCCATTTGGTGCTGGAAAGAGGATGTGTCCTGGAAGCACTTTTGGCATTGCTAATGTTGAACTCTTGCTAGCAAATTTACTTTTCCATTTTGATTGGAAGATGCCTAATGGGAATAAGTGTGAAGAGCTTGACATGACTGAATCATTTGGCTTGTCAGTTAGAAGAAAACAAGATTTGCATTTGATTCCTTACATGTGGCACTCATCTGCTAATTAGAACCATTGACTAAGGAACACTTTCTATATGCTCTCATTCATTGGATGTTAAAATCACTGCATTTGGGTGAAAACGGTAAAGTTGAGGAGCCAACACTTGTACAAGTGATTGATGAGAGAATTAATGGAAATAAATGCAGATAAAGTTGTGTCTTTCTAATTTTTTCTGTAACTTTTATTCAAAAGTTTTATGTTCTTGAGTAGCTAGTTTCTGTGTGTTTGCTACAGTAGCATGGAGCAAGAATGTACAGAATAAGTTACATCCGGAGATCAAAACTAAAAGGACAATGAATACGTTGGAAAATAATTTGGACAAATACTTTTATGACTTGTTTGGAACAGATAATGGGATGTGAGAAAGAGAAAAAAGAAAAAAAAAATAAAGAATCAAAATGTTTTGGGATGAAATTAGTAAAAGTAAGTGAAAAGTGAACTAATTTTATTTATTTATAAACTTATTTATTTACTTTATTTATAATAATTATTAATTATTATAATAATTAAAAATGTAAATATTCATAAAATGTTTCCCTCTTTCTTTGTCCTAAAATAAAGAAAAGGTTAGTTTCAAGTATAACAAATATAAATGAGTATCTAATGATGATAACAAAAATATGAAAAAGTTAAAAGATATGTTAAAGACTAATGACATATAAAAAAATAAGATAGAAAAAGTGGACCTCTTTCCGTTAAAGCTACTTTTATTAAAAATATTCTGATTAACTAAATAAATGTAGCATTTAAAAAGTATGTATTTATAGGAATTTGTATAATGTTTAATATGAATTGTAATTTTGTTTTACTTAATATTAAATATGTAAAAGAAAATACTTTTCTATTATTTTTAATAAGAAAAATAAATAATAAAATTTAGTTAAAAAAACAATAATAAAACGATATTAAAACAATAATAAAAAAATATTAAGATTAAATTTTATTTTTATTTTTTTTAATTATCAATATATTTAATCAATTATTTAATGTTATTGAGGTTATCAAAATTTATTTTAAACTAATTTTTTTATTTAAAATTTCTAAGAATTAAATTATATCAATTAATTTCTTAAATTATCATAAATAAAACTCTTATTTTAAGTTTAATATTAATTTAATAAATAAATTTAAATTTATTTCTAGTATTCAAACATATAATTCAATTTAAATTAGATTTAAAATTAATTTTTTAATATAATCTTAAATTATATATTAAAATATGAGTGATTAATTCATTTTTTATTAAGAACATAATAAAATCATTAATATTAAATAAAAGACATCACATATAGAGTTTGATAAATTACATTCAAAATAAATTAATATAAAAGAAAGTTAGTCACTCATAATTTATGAACAACTTATATACCATAATACCATAATGGATGTGGGTTGAAGAATTGGTCTCGAATCTTCTTTCCAGTTAAGTTATTTTCATTCTTCATTTTGCTCACTTTTAGAGTACTCTTGAGACTCATTAAGATTGAATGTCAATACAAGAACTTTTGGGTCCTTTATATAGGAAAAAATTAAGTTAACTTTAGTTTAAGTGAAAATAGCTCAAATGTTGACCTTGTTTTACTCCTTGATTTTTGTGTTTTTCATTTCTTTCAACTTTTGTTATTTCTTTTCTTAGTTTATTGATTTTTCTTCAGTTTTTTATTGGATCGAATGCTTACCACTAAGTTATAGTTATTAGTTAGGGTGCAACTTTCAACTTAAAAGTATAACAACTCAAGCGCCATAATTCGATTGTGACTTGTCCTACAAGGCTTCTAACCCACTTCGTCATCGCCATGGAACAATTAATGTCACGTGCAACAATCTCCCTCTCAACGATTATCCCGTGAATCAAACTTATTACCTTGCCTCTAATACCAATTGTTGGCTTGAGCGTTTACCATTATACTAAAAGTCACAACTGTTAATTAGGGCAAAACTCTTTCTACTTAAGAGTGTAACAACCCAAGTGCCACAATTCGATTGTCACTTGGCCCACAAAACCTCTGGCCTACCTTATTATCAGCACGAGACAATTGATGTTACCTGTAACATTTTTTACACCTAATCCTGCATACAAATATACACAAAGTGTTCTCCATTGGATGAGGTTATCTTTGCTTCTTTTTTTTAGGAATTTGCTAAGTGCCCAAAAAATATCAATTTTTATCAAAGTTTTTCCATTTAATACTTTCTCTAGAAGGATTCCCTTAATATTGGTAATTTGTAATGGTTATATACCATCAATAAATGGTACCAAAATTTTAGTAGATTTTAAGTGAACGCTAATGAGTTGAAAACATTTATTTTGCCATGTTTAAATAGAGAGAATTTCTTTCAACATATTTTTCTTTTACCATTATTGTATACAAAATTTTTCCCGTTCTCCCTAGAAACTTTTTGTCTTTTGTAATCTAGAAATCAAAACCAAAAGTTAATTTGGAAATCAATTTTGAGTTTTAGTTTATGCAATTCAAAAGTTAAAATTGTATCTCATATTACACAACCTAGAAACATTTTTTTACTAAAAAAATGACTTTTAGATTATGTGATTCGAAAAACACTTCCAAATCAAGAATTTGAATTTTAAATTGCACAATCTAAAATTCATTTTTTTTCTAAAATAGCTTCTGAATTGTGTAATCTAGGAATAATTCTTTGTATGAGAAAAACTTTTAGATTGTGCAATCTCAGAGTGCTTTCTGGATTGCACAATCTACAAGTCATTTTTTACCTAAAAAACTTTCATAATGTGTCTGGATAAGCCAATTTAAGAGCGTAATTCATTTATTTGATGAATTTGAAATGGTTGGAGTAAAATGACTTGTTTTGATAAGAAAATTAGAAAAAAAATCGAAATTCAATCATTATGATAAGGTATTTTAAATAAATAAAATAAAAGAATTTGAAATATCCTAAATAAAAGAAGGAAATTGAAATTCCACTACTAGATCTGCTCAGGTCATCCTGAGCCACGTCGAGTCTAGCTCACCTCGAGCCAAATTAGGTCAAGATCGCCCTAGGTCGAGTAGGGTCGGGCCCACCCTGGACCAACTCAAGTATGGCTCGCCCACGATTGATTTGAGTTTAGGCCATCCATAGCTGAGTCGAGTCGAGCCTGCCTTAGCGCGAGTTGAGTAGGGTCTATCTTAGGCCGATTCAAGGCTAGCTCGCCCTGCATCGAGTTGACTTAGGCCTGCCCAGAGCTGAATTAAGTCGAGTCCTCCCAAGATCGAGTCGAGTCAAACCTACCCAAAAAAGGAATCAAGTTGGGTCTGTCCAGAACTAAGTCAAGTCGAACCCATCCTAGAACATGTTTGGTCAGACCCGCTCGAGAATGAGTCAAGTTCTTGTCTCGAACCAAGTGAAGTGTTTGTCTCATGCTGACACAATACACAATAGTTTGTTGTTTCATATATAGACCCACCTTTGAAATAAACAAATTATTAAATTAACATAAATTTATTGTTTTATCTATTATTCCAAATATTAAGATTTGAATACTTCTAACCTGATCTGGAGTTTAAATTAATGCAATTGATGGAAAAAAATGTAACTCATCATTTATAGTATATGTATGCAGTTTTTAAGTTTTATTTGAATTTCTATTTCTATTAAACAATACATTAACGTATATTTTCTTAAAACAACTAAAAGAAAAATTCACCTCGAAGTGTTTACTATTTTAGTTAAATTATTCTTTTCTGTTTATATTATTTAATTTAATTTTTTAATTTTTTTTGTTTTTTCAAAAAAAAATCAATGTTATCTTTCTATTTAATCCTATCAGTCATTTTTAATGTTGAGGCTTAGAATCTTAAACAATGTCATTTAACAAAATTCATAATTAACATCATTTATACAAACATCATTGTTTAAAAACTTAGCAATAAAAGATAGATGTTTATGTTTTGAAGATAAATTAATAATTATTTTAACAACTTTTGCAACGGACTTTACTTTTTTATTACGCGTTTGACTTTACACAACAAATAACTTACTCTAAAAAAGATATATCTTTTAAAGAACTCATAACATTCAACAAATTCTGTAATATTTTTTCCTTTTATGAGACAGAAATTAAAGTCACAATATTTGTCAAATTAAACGGCTAATTAGAAGATATAAAAATGATTAAGGTACATCTTAAAATAAATATATTTTACTTTATCTTTGAATTTTCTAAAGACAGATCTTTTTCTCTTCTTTCTACCTTAAGATAAAAAAAACAGCTAATCACAATAAAAATCAGAATATCCACCAAATAGATCGAATATCGTGTTTAAGATTTTAGAATGATGTCATATCTATTACATGATCATCGTTCACATTGAGAATGAAGAACTGAAAAAAAAATATATTAAAACATCTGAATATTAAATAATATATAACAATAATATCTTCTCGAAGAGAACCAAATTATTTAATTTAATTTAATTTAATTTAGTTTTTGGGTTTAGTTCATATGATAAAATTTTATTTGAGATAGGAATATATGTAATATAGTGGGACTAACTCTCTTGCTAGAGATTTTATCTATGCATATATAAAAATTGGATAAAGACATTGCTTAAAGAAAATTAATCATAGAACACCACCTTTTATCTTGTAATCGTTAATATATTTTCCAGATGATTTTTGAAACAAATTACAAACAACAAATAAAAGAAAAATTAAAACAAAATAAATCCATTGTTACTTTTTCTAAGTAAATTAATATACTTAGATGGATTTGCTTTCTTCTTCTCCTTCCCTTCTCTAAAAATCTTCCCTCGAGATTTATGTGAAGGATCTTCAATAATCTTTTTTATATGATCTTCATGTTGATGCTTTATATCGTACAATTTAAATGGTTTAAACCATGCCAAATTTATTACAAATAGTTTATAATTGTGGAATAAAGTTTAAACTTTTAACTATTAGATTATTTGGAATGGATATAAGATAAATTTAACGTCAGTGAATTAATCCAAATAAGAAATGGAGACATAAATTTGGATTTTTTATTTAAAATAATATTATTTTTAAAAAATTACAAAACTATACTCATATGCACAGTACTCTTTATTGTTAATGTAAGAATTCAGTTTTAGGGAAACCGAATTCTAACCTACGATTTTTTTTTGTGCTTGAAATTCGATTCTTCAGGAATTGAAATTTAAGTAGGCTGTTTTAATTTTTTTTTTAATTCTTACTCGAAATTTGGTTTTCCACTGAAATTTGAATAGACTTTTTTATTTTTATTTTTTTTAATTTAAATTTATAGAATTATTATATATTCCATCTGTTTTATTATATATGGGACTATCTTTTTTATTAAATGAGTGATTTTTAACTCATTTTAAATTCCTAATATTAAGAGCTAAATTACAATGAGATAGAGTTAATATATACTGAATTAATGAGATATATGTTTCATTTAGTACTGTCAAAATAGATTTATCTAACGGGCCAACTGCGTGACTTATGATTTAAGTTAGACTAGAGTATAAAAATAGTAGTCTAAATAAAAATAAGTTTTTTTAATGTGATCCATTTGGCTCGAGGTTTATATGGACCAAGATTAGACTAATGAACTAAATCATTCTTTTTAATTTTTATTTTGTTTTAATTACACATGTTATGTTTGGATGTGATAGACATTTATATAACTATTTTAAATAATATTAAACTAATAAATATTTTATGAGTAGTGTGTATGTGTATGGAGGGTAGAAAATAAATATGTCATGGAAGCGAAAGAGATGTGTGAATATGAAATTATTCAATATATTCAATTTTATATATGAGAGTGGTACAAGAATGAGAACAAATTGTCATATGTTTTCATAATGGTACTTTAACCTTAGACTTTAACGAAATTGCAAAGAAGGAATGTAGTACAAGTACTTTGTTTAACCTAATTACAAGAAAGGAATGTAGTATAATTACTTTGTTGGATGATGTGGTAGAAAAAGAAAAGTTTAGACTCAAAGATAAATTACAATATTCTTTATTAGTTAGATAAATTATTTGTTTGTTTTCCTTGTTCTAATTAGGTATATTGTGTACAACTTTACGTCTTATCTTTTCATTGAACTAATTTACTCTTTTTACATATGAATAATTTTATACAAATTTTTTGTGTTTTTATATTATATATATATATAATTAAAAAATAATATTAAATCAAGATGTGTGATGTTATTATATAATATATCTAATTTTTATAATAAACTTTAGAATTTTGAATAATAATATATCATAATTCTTTATATATACATAATTTAATTTTTAATTTGATAAAAAATTAACTTGTGAATATGACATATAGTTAAATTAAACAAAAAATTATATTTTAAAATGTAACTTGGATTGAATTGTTAATATTTTTTTTAACTTAGTCCTTCACAACTCTAGTTTCAAGTGGTACACATATTCTTAAAATAATAATGAATGGATAAATTTATTCATAATTATTTATAAAAAAATATTTTTATAAATAAAATTATTTTATGTATAAATTAAAAAAAAATTATACAATAAAACTCTTACAAATTAACATATTTATATAGGTTAATTTTATAACTTGTAAAAGTTTCATTTGCTTAAAAATGCTTAAAATTTCGTCCTAAAGTGAAATCAAATTTTCTTAAAGGAGAAAGTTCAAATTTAATATACGTTTTAATTGCAATAATTTCACCAAAGGATGTCATCAAGCAAATTTTGCAAACCATTGACCCAAATGCAGGAACCCACCCAAATTGAATTTTCCCCAAGCCGAGTCAAAAGCATAATCTAAAAAAAAAAGTCTTAAAAAGATTAGCATAACATCAGTGCAAACTATTTATTAGTTTTAGGTTAAACAAATTTTTTTCTTATTGCAATTTTTTTTATCGATTTCGTCCAATTATTTTTATTATTTTCAACTTGATCCCATTTTTTTAAAAAATGAATTAATTTAAACTTAATTTTGAACCTTTTGTCCAATTGATAGATGATAACGATTCTACAATAATAATATATAATATGATCAATAAATGACAAATTATTAATTAAAATTAACGTTGGAAACTGACACATGACACACTGTACTACCAATATTATCATAAATTTGAGGAAAGAAATTATATTAATTCTTTTAAAAGAAACAAAATTAAGATCATTTAAAATAATAGAATAAAATTTAAAAAAAATCATAACAATAGCAAAAAACTATTTAGTCCTATTTTCTTAGGAAGATACTTTTTTGAGTTCAATATAATTTGAATATGTTGAAGGAAAAATAATTAGTAATTATTAATACATGTTTTTATCATATTTAAGAGAGTTAGATTTGGCTACTACTGGTTCTAGATTTTGGTTTTGTAACGAAGTGTGCACATACGCAATTTCTTTTTCATTCTCTTTGGATCGATAAATAAAGCTTTGAAAAGAAGTGAAAAAAAATCACATTCTTTAAAATCAATGTTCTGTTCTAATCCAAGTCAAAACCAGTTTTCATAGCCCAATAATTCTACAAAGAGGGTTGAAGCAAAGCCTATAACAATATATCTTTGACTCAAATACACAATTGCAACAATATTAAATTATTGCATTTAATAAAGTGAAATCATTATCTTTTTGAGTTTTATATTATCATTATATAGATTAAGATAACAAATGAATCGCATGTCATTATTATTTAAACCCGTTTTAATTTTAACGAATTTTTTTTATATTAATTAATTTTTTTATATCAATTGAATATAAGTATATACACTATTTAATATTTTAAATTAAATATAACAACGAAATTAATATTTTAAATTAGACAGTAAAACGAATAGTTTCGTTACTTTCCGTTTCTATACTTATCTCACAATGTTTTATTTTTGTCATAATAATTATTTTTGTTTTAAATTACTAAAATACTTTTATTTTGTTAAGTAATTTAAAAATTTTATATTAATTTTTTTTAGTTTTATAATTTTTTATAGAGTATATATTTAATATTTTTTTTATAATTATTTAATTTTATTTAATTATTATTTGATAATATTTTAATTTAATATTTTTACTATTATAATTTCTTTATTAATATTTATTATTGGAAAAAAATATGTATATTATTTTAATTTTTTAAAAATATTTAATTAATATTTAAAATAATAAAAAATAAATATAATTATAACTATTATCGAATGAGAATGAGAATAGAAATAAAATAAAAATTATATTCATTAAATATAAGAACATAAGTAAAAATGAATTTTATTGTGAAAACAAAAATAAAAAATTAAATTTATTTTATCTTTAATAGATTTTTACTTTTATTTGTTATAATTTAAACATGCTTTCCATTATATTTCTTCTTCAAAAATATAAAAACAACATTTATTTATACATAAAAAACCAAATTAAGAAATTACAAACAACAGTTTATATATATATATATATATATATATATATATATATAAAACTAATGCCACATAATGTGTTTCAACCATGAATTTTATTGCTGTGAGAAATGAAATTCATTAAACAATATTACTAGTAACTATTGGATATGTCCTAAGAATTTTCTATAATTAGATGTCACGCAACTATGTATATTCCCCATTTGACATATTTAGTTACCTTTTTCTATGTTGGCATTTGATCCATTTTGAACCGGCCTTGCATCAATTAAATTATATATATTCTAGAAAAAAATGAAAAGTCGTGTTATAAAATATTTTATTCAGTCTTTATTTTAAATAATTAAGCAATTAGATGACGATAATGATCTTAATTTGGAGATATATGTTAATCATAAAACTGGGTCTTTGCACTCCTAATACATAAAAATAAAGGCACAGTTTTAATATTTTAAAATATTATAATAATACGAAAACTAACAATAATTAGAGATATTGTAAAGAAGCCAATTAAGTTGTTCTGTAATGATATTTATTTAATAATTTAATTTATATTTTAATAAATCACATAATTTAATATTATTAAGTTAAAGTTGTTTTTAATTTTTGAATTATTTATTAAAATTATATTTTACTCTTAAAGATAAACTTTGAATTTATTTTATTCTTATATTTTATAAATTATTCTTGATGATGTGTGAATTTTTTTTATTTATTTATTTTTATTTTTTGTAGTTTTTTATTTCATTATCATGTGTTTCTTAAATTTTTTTCACTTTTTTCTTTTTATTTTTTTTTTTTTTTCTGTAAAGATATTTAACGATATAAATTCAAAGTTTGTCTTAAGAATGAAATACAATTTTGATAAATAATTTAGGAACTAAAAATATATTTAACCCTTTAATATTTTATTATTTTTTTTTTCAAAAAAAAAGAATAGATTGTATAACTTTTTTCATTTTTTATTAGATTCTCTTTTAAGTGTCCCAAAACCACTCCATTTTCTAAATGATACACGTGTTGCTGGGTAAGTGCACTTCACATTCACCTTTTACTCACACAAAACATTTTTATTATATTTAAAAAAATTAAAAATTCATATAGAGGTATTGTTTGGGTGTTAAAGAGTGGTGCATAGATTTTTCTTTCTTTCTAAATACACGTTAGTTTTTAGCCATATTTTCTATGTTCACATATGATCCATTTCAACTATGCCATCAAATCAAACTGTATATCGATTGATGCAGAGTCTATATATTAGTATGCATGTCTAACGAAGTTTCATCACTAAACCAGAAAAACCTTGATTTAGTTGAATCTATTTCCCAATGGATCTTCAACTTCTCTATTTCACATCCATTTTCTTCATTTTCATTTTTTTGTTCATGAAACCCAAGATAGTAACCAAGAAATCTGACTTGACTCCAAGTTTACCACCAGGACCATGGAAGCTACCTATCATAGGGAACGTACACAATCTTGTTGGCTCTCCACTTCCACATCATAGATTAAGAGATTTATCAGAAAAATATGGACCCTTGATGCATCTGAAGCTTGGAGAGGTTTCTACCATTGTGGTTTCATCTCCAGAGTATGCAAAAGAGGTGATGAAAACCAATGATCATATCTTTGCATCAAGGCCTTATGTCCTAGCTGCAGAAATAATGGATTATGACTTTAAGGGTGTGGCGTTTACACCTTATGGTGAATATTGGAGACAGCTAAGGAAGATCTTTGCATTGGAGCTGTTAAGCTCCAAACGAGTCCAATCTTTCCAACCAATCAGAGAGGAAGTTCTAGCTGGTTTCATCAAAAGGATTGCTGCAAAAGAAGGATCACTTGTTAATGTCACCAAAGAAGTGATTTCAGCAGTGTTTACAATCACTGCAAGAACTGCCCTTGGCAGCAAGAGCTTGCACCATGAAAAACTGATATCTGTGGTAAAGGAAGCTACAAAGATTTCGGGCGGTTTTGAATTGGGAGATTTGTACCCTTCTGTAAAATTTCTTCAGCACATCTCTGGGTTGAAGCGTAAGCTTGAGAAGTTACATCAAAGAGCTGATCAGATAATGCAAAACATCATCAATGAGCATAGAGAGGCTAAGTCAAGTGCCACAGAGGAACAGGAAGAGGGGTCAGTTCTTTTGGATGTGCTCTTGAAGAAAGAGTTTTGCTTAACTGAGGAAAGTATCAAGGCTGTGATATGGGTAAGAAATATAATATATATATATATATATATATATATATTTGATTATTGTGTTATTGCAAAACATCTTTACACTGATGTTATTGCAAAAAGTGGAGAATGTTTGATTATCTTCTCTCTTAATCTTTCTCTAAAATAATTTCACACTATTCAGAAATTATTTTCATCCAAAGTTGATTAATTTCATCAAGGCAAGTATTTTAAAAGAATTAACATTTAGGGAGATGTTTTCTCATCTTTCTTTTCTATTGTTTTTCTAGTGTTTAGAAAACAAATTTTTAAAAACAAAAAATGTGCTCTAAACTAAACAGTTTCAAATATAAGTGATACAATAAATGACACAATTTTAAATATTATGTTCAAATAAAATGTAAATTTTTCCCTATTCAATCATGACTTAAATCCAGCTTTAATCTGTCATAAGACCAAAAGAATACACACTTTTACAGACTTAGTTTAGAAACTCAAAATAAATTCAGGTTTTGTTGTCTCAACTTGTCATAGTTCATGCAAAATCATTGTATCAACTTCACTTTCAAATGTACTCTTGAAACACTTTGGAAGAAAAAGAAACATTTCTTTTTTATAATTCATTAGTCTCTGCATATTTGGAAGTGTTTGTCCCCACAAACAAATTTTTTATTCCTGAAAGTTTGTTCCCTTTGGATATTGAATCAATTTAACACGTTCTCATGATTTTGAAGGATATCTTTGGAGGTGGAGGTGATACATCATCTGCTACCATAATATGGGCAATGGCAGAGATGGTTAAAAATCCAAGAACAATGGAAAAGGTGCAAGCTGAGGTGAGAGATTTATTTGATAATAAAGAAGGAAACCCTAATGGAAATGGCATAGAGAGTCTAAAATATTTGAAATCTGTTGTGAGTGAGACACTGAGATTACACCCTCCTGCTCCTCTTTTGCTTCCAAGAGAATCTGGACAAGCTTGTGAGATCAAAGGGTATCACATACCTGAAAAAAGCAAGATCCTAGTGAATGCTTGGACAATTGGAAGAGATCCAAATCTGTGGATTGAGGCTGAGAGGTTTCATCCTGAGAGGTTCATGGAAGGTGGTGTTGATTATAAAGGCAATAGTTTTCAGTTCATCCCATTTGGTGCTGGTAGAAGAATGTGTCCAGGCCTCACATTTGGCTTGAGCAACGTTGAGTATACACTTGCAATGTTGATGCATCATTTTGATTGGAAACTTCCCAATGGAATGAAAAATGAAGATTTGGACATGACTGAGATATTTGGAATAACAGTAAGTCGAAAAGATGATTTGTATCTCATTCCCAAAATTTTTCATCAGTAACTTGCTCCTGAAGGCCTTCACATGAAATGTGGACTTACTCTTCATCTAGTAATTATGTTTGTACATGAATAAAGGATGTGGGCCATTTTATTTCCCTAAAACATTAATCCATGTATTTTCCTTCTCTATTTAATATGTTGGATATTCCTATCTAGAAATAAATCGTGTCATTGTCATTTTAATATTATTTTTTATTCAATTTCCTATACTTTATAAAAAATCTCGTTGTTTTGTTTTGAAATAGATTCCATATATGGAGGAACGTTTTTACCGTTTTTAAAGTTTCACATGTTTATCTACATATATAAGTAGGAAAAAATAGAAAATTATGAAATCAATAAAGCTAAATTATCGTTTACAAAATAAATGGAGATATAGACTATGTATATAAACCAAAATATCAAAATTTTATAAATTGTGAAAGATCTTTCGTAATATTAACCTTAATTTTTGAATAAAAAACAATTCAATGTTTAAATCTTGATTTTGGTAGACTTTATAAATATATATATACAGAATTATATTCTAAAGTTATCTTCGTAATTCTAACATTTCCATATTCAACAAGTTTATAATAAAGTGTAGTCTAATATCAATGTATTTAGTTATTTCATGATATATTTGATAATCAACTAGATGCATGATATTTTAACAATCATAATAAATAGTCACGCAACCTTGCTCAAATTCTTGCTTTTCCTTCAATTATAGAATCTCATGCACTCCTTCCTTAAGCATGCATACTCTTTTTTGAGTAGTAGATAAAGTCATCACTTATTGTAAATTGACTTTCTAACAAAATGCAATTTCAAATGCCTCTGAGTAGTAGATAAAAAGCCATCACTTATTGTAAATTGACTTTCTAACAAAATGCAATTCCAAATAACATGAAAACATAAACATAAATAAACTTTATAGTTTCCAAATTCAGTGCATAATTTGTATCTACAATTCCTTCAATAGCTTTTGCACTATGGGTAAATTATGTATCCACCAATCAAACAATATTATCCCATTCAAATATTTTAGGATCCATTTCAAAACCTCCCAATGAGCATGTCCAAGATCTATCTTGAACCTATTAACCACAATAACAACATGTGTCAAATCCGGTCATCTACACATCATCTTGTACATGATGTCCCTACTTTGTTAGCATATAGAATCATCTTCTTTTCCCTCCTATCTTGTTCAAAATTAGGAGTTTGAATAACTGAAAGTTTACTATAATGAATCAAAGGTGCACTTATATATTTAGATTTGTGCATCCTAAACCTTTCAAAAACTTTCTTAAAGTAATTTTGTTGAGATAGACATAACACCTTAATCATTTGATCCTCATACATATCCATCCAAGTACTTGTCTCACGAGACTAAAATCTTTTAAGTACTTTAATCTCATATTCATATTGATTGACTCTAAGAATATCAGCTACGTACAAAAGCAAGAACAACACACTTTTTTTTTCTCTTTTCAATATGTAGACTCAACTATCTTAATTGCACCTTTAAAACTTGTCTTCCTTAAGAAATCAGAATGTTAGAAATAATGATAATGTAAAATCAAAGACAAGGTGAATTGAGTTTTCAAAAACTTTTTCTGGTTTAAAATAATTTTTCAAAATTAATTTTAATTTCAATTTTATTATAAAAACCATGATTCAGATTTTTCTTAAGTTGTGTTAAAAATGATTAAGATAGCAAATTGTAGATAGGATCCGAAAGCAGTAAAATATAAAGAGAGGGAAAGGGAGAAAGAACATAGAAAATTTATATTGGTTCAGATTTAGCCAATCCTACATCTAATGCCCAATCACCACAAATACGTGATGATTTTTTCCACTATCTTTAAATGCAATTACAAACACCAATTCAGTGACCATATGTAAAAAAAATAAAAATAAACAGAAACACCTCTTTAGACACACTAAGGATGATCTCACCTCTCTTGACACACTAAAGATGAACAAACACCTCTCTTTAGAACCGATCTAAGGGATGAATTACATAAATCAGTAACCAAGAAAGAAAACACCTGATGAGTGTTGGATATGAAAGCTTAAGCACAAGACAATCACCACTTCCAAGAACTAAGATCAACCTTGAGAGAGCAAGAAAGCGGTTTTGAAAATATTAGAGCGCAAGAACATTGTATTTTCGTGTTTGATCAGTTGTGTACCTTTTGAGATAAAATCAAGTCTTTAATAATGCAAAATTCTTTATATCTTCATCATCAAAACACCAATCTTCAATATTATTTTTGAATTTAATTCTTCAAATAAAATCTGCACTTATTTTTTAATTAAATCAACACGGTAAACCTCTTATACCATTATCGTAGATTCTATCTCAAGCCACAAAGTGATTTCTACAAGGAACACATTTTTCCTTGATCCTTAATGCACCAAACGTCCTAAGATAAGCATAATCTGCTTGTTTTCCACTCCATATCCCCTTTACGGTCTTAAAAATTAGAGAAGATAATGGATACCTGTTTATTAGACAAAAGATAGTGTTTGTAATTTCTCCTTAGGGATTTAGATAAACCAATTCACATAACATATACCTTACCTATTCCAAAATGATTATATTCGTCGTTTCAACAAAATCATTTTGTTTAGGTGTTCATGCAAACATCTTATGCTAATATATTGTTATTTCTAAGAACTTTAAGTTTGGTTGCTTGATGATTCCCAATCATGATGTGTCATTCCTTAAATATCTAAAAAGTCTCAATCTTAATTTTCAATATATAAATTAACACCCTTCTCAAGTAATTGTCTATGATAATAAGAAAATAAAACCTTTCACCATGAGTCTAAGCTCGTGTTGGAACCCAAAAATCTGCATAAACATACTCAAACGATTTATTGAATGCATGCTTACTAGTTTCAAACTTCAATATGTAAAACTTTTCTAATATGCATTGATTACAAAATTCTCCTTTATACTATTACAATTTCATTTTGTCTTGCATCATCTGACTAGCCACATACGTTTATGCTATCACTATCTAAAATATGCAAATTGTTCATTTTCATCTCTTAACAACTATAAATACTTTTTTTAAAATTCTTATAGCATCATGTACCCATAAGATCAAACACAAAATATTTCTCTAGAGTTTTAGAAAATACCCCATCTTGCAAAAACATTACCTGATTGTTAAACAATTAGACTAATTTTCCCCCTCTTTTTTCAATTGTTTCTTGATTTTGAACATTCACCAAACTAATCAAACTCATGCGGATCCCAATTTCACTTACATGCATTAAGTTTTCCAAAGCCATAAAGCCCACGTATCTTCCCATCTCCCAACTAATTTACGTGAAACACTTTTTTTTTTTTTCTAAAATTGAATTCAATTTAAGTCAATTGATAAGCGCGGGTCCCACTACCTTCAGTTGATCAAATCAAATCAAATTTAGTAATTTGTCCATGTCGTGCACCCCATTGCAAATCAATTTCGTGATTCATATCACTTAATTAATACAAAATCACTAATGTCCCTCGTACATTTAATTTACTTTAATTTTAAATTTAATGGATCATCCACGTGATTAACATTGCTGTAATAAATGAACATTTATGCAGTGTTCCCATCAACAGACGGATACGCACGGAAAGAAAAAAATTACGAAAATTAAAAAAAAAAAAATAATAAAATTAAAAAATAAAAACGAGACAAGATTTGAACTGGGTTCTTTCTTCACAAAAAGTAAAGATTGGTTAAAAAAACATATGAAATATAATAAAATATTATTCGTAATCGATTATGTATTTGATTATATAATATATAATCAATTATACCTATAATATTTTATTATATTATACTATTTGTTTATTATTTTTATTATTTAATATAATTATAAATAATAAATTTAGCAATAATAATAAAATTTTAAAAAATAATAAATTTTTAATAATTTTTAATAAAAATAAAAATATTAAAATTATAAATAATAATAATAATCAAAATATTATAATAATTGATTATGTTATATTATTATTAATTTTATATTATAATATATAATAAAAATATGTATAACATATATTAAAAGATGATTTTAAATTAAAAATTTAATTGTAAAAATAAATTTGTATAATAATAAATATTAAATGAATAATAATAATGTAAATAAATTTATATAATAATAAATAATAATAATATTAAATAAAATATTTTATATATAATTTAACATTTAATTAAAAAGTTAATTTTTATATATTAAAGATTTATAATAATTTTTTATTTTAGTTTAAATTTTTTATGTTTAATTTATATTTTAGAAAAATTATTTTTCATATTAAATTACTTTTAAATAAATTATTTTTAAAATATATTAATATACAATTAAATTAAATTTATTACATCAATCAAATCATTCACAAACTTTCAAAAAAATTTCCCTTATGTTTTCCTTAAGACAAACAATTTCATTTTTTTTTTTTTTTCCTCAAATCCACTCTTTTCCTCTTCTTCAAATCTTTTCTTAGAAAGAAAGAAAACCTTAATCAAGTGCAAGACTCCCTTCAATCAATCACAGTATCCAACCGTATGCCATTATACATGATCACCCATGCTGCCATCTTGATTCTTCCTTATCCATACATCAAATGAATGCCAACTAGCCAAACTATTTTCCGACGAAAACAAGTAATTATCATCCAGTTACTTCAATGGCTATGCTTCAATTTAAGAATTAATTCTAAACTACCAACTTTAGTTGATCTCATTAAGTACACCAATTAAATTAAAGAACACACAATGCACCAATACACACCAACAATTTCACCTGCTTGAATCATCCACACAAGTAGTTCCACAAATACTTGATGTGCAATATTTGAAAATCTGTTCTGGCACCTTACAGTGCAGCCTCTTTACATCAATAATGTAACCAAAACTCAATTGTGCACAAACATGCACCCAATTCAAATTTTGCAGCAATGCCTTTCAATCCACTATGCAGAATTCGTGCCACCATACCACTGCCTCACACAATTTGAATCTGGTACCGGATTTACCACATTAAAACAGAGAACCGCCAACCATCATATCACTAATTTTCTCAAACACCTTACCTGCAACTTGGTTTAATTCTACTAACATGCTCCACCTGATTCTCCCAATAGTAAAATCACCTTAATGTTTTTAAGATTATCTAATATTTTTGTTAAAATATGCTAATTATTTCACCATTGTTCTTCATTTTGTTATCTTAAACAAATATAACAGTTGTTTCAAACAAAATTTATATGTCAAAAATTTTGTCGTACACAATAACTCAAATTTCATCTATATTAACATAACAACTTTCTTTTTTGAGACTTTTCTTAAAGAAATATCTTCAAGACAAAATATTATGACACTTAGAGTATTATTCATCATGTTACTTTTTATCACTTCAACACATTCTTATTATATTAACATTAATTTTATTTTTGATTCTTCATAATCCACGATTATTCTCATAAAAAAAATTGTCAATATCAAATTTATGACCATTCTTAAAACTTTATCTTTCTGAACTATTTTTCTCTTATTATATATTATTTCAATTGTTGAGTTTTTGCAAACAATCACAAGAAAAAACCAAAAAAAATTGTATAATAAAAATTCTACACATAAAGAAACATTTATCTTACATGTGAAGAGGTTCATATATTTCTTTATATACAGATTAGAAATAAAAAAAAATCGTTTCACATATTTTATATATATATATATATATATAGATTAGAAAAAAAAATCGCTTCATATATTTCTTTATATATAGATCAGAAATAAAAACAAATCGTTAGTATAAATTATTGTCTATTAACTACAAGAGATAGACAATTATACTATTTATTTAAATTTAACATTACTAACTTCAATATATTAGGTGATCTTTTCTATTTTTAATGATATAATTTAGAAATAAAACATCACATCTCTAGTGCGATCTTATAATAAGTGTTATCCTTTATGTTCATCTATTTGTGTAACGTTGTATATAGTTAGATTTTTTTTTCTTTTGCATGAAGAAAAGTAATACTTAGATTATTATTAAATAATATTTAGAATAAACTGTATTCTCTCAATAGTTTTTGCGAGTTGGTGAAACTTGTGTATTATATTTTGCCTTGTACTTTTACAAATTTTAAAAAATACACATGGCGAATAAATTTTTATTAACTTTTTCTTTTAATTAAAAATGAGAAACTTAAAAGAAGAATTATTTAAAAGTAAACAAGTAAGGAAAGTAATGGGTGAATATTAATATGTGTAAACTACTGAGCACTTTGAAAGAAAAAAAATGTAATAGTTGTTAAATGTATGAAAATATAAATTGATTTATAAAATTCATAATTTAACATTAAATTAGTCCTTAAAATTTATAATGTAAAATCAAATTAATTATTAAATATTATCCAAAATAATTACCACATTTATCAGAAAAATAGTTATTAACAAACTAAACTTTTTCAGAAATTATAAAGATCAATATTTTGTGATTTTTGAGAAACTAGATTGCATGGTATGGGTTAAACTTGTTGCCACTGTGGCATCAACATCTCCTTCTTTGCCTTTCATCTTCTTCCAACTCTTCTCATGACAGTAAACGAGGTCGTTTGGTACTACTCATTATCCCTCTTTCTCTCCCTGTTATTTGTCACACCCACATTTCATTTCTTCCAAAAAGTTTGCACCTTTCGAGCAACCTCATGGCCCCAAAACCAGAATCCGAAACGGGGTTGGGTTTGGGGAAGCGAAACGGAAAGAGCATCTCCAAGTTGATTTCCGAGTTGCGCGACTCGTTCCTGAGTAGCGACTTCGACCGAGTCGAGATGGTGCTGGTGGCGCGGGAAGCGAGGCTGGAGGCAGAGCTCGACGAGATGAAGAGGGAAATTGGGTCCCTCAGAGAAAGCATCGCGTTTGAGAAGTTGGAGAGGATCAATGCGGAGTTGGAACTGAAGAGGCTGAGGCAGAAAGAGTTGGCGAGGAGCGATTCTGAATTTGGTTTGGATTATGAGATTGTTGTGAAGAGGGAAAAGAGGGAAAAGTGCAATACCGAGGGTAGTGCTGAAGTGGAAAGTGGAAAGGTTGGGGCTTTTGGAGAAAAGGAGAGAAGGGTTGCTGACTTGGAGTGTGAGAAGGAGAGGAAGGTCTGTGAGGAAAAGAAGGAAGCTATTGGAATCAATGTCTCTGTGCCTCTGAAGAGAAATGAAGGTGGTTTAGGTGATTCAGGTATGCATATTTTTTCATGCTTTTTTTCTAGTTTGGCTGTGTGGTTGTGGTTATCTTAGTAATCGCCTTATTAGTAGTTCATTCCTCTATTGATATCATCCTCAAAGAGGATTGTACATATTTTCTCTTTTAGATGTTCATCTCATGGTTTGATTACCAAACTTGTGGTTCTACATGTTCTAGGAGATTTAAGGACCCTGATGTCAGAACCTGCAACTGTTGTGGTTTTACTTGAGTCTGTTTGTGAGCCTTGTGTTAAAACCAAACGATTTCTTATAAAATCAAGTTTGTTGGATTTCTTACCATATGCATATCTAAATTTGATGAAAGTATAGATCATCATCAATTACTTAAAGAGCCAAGTTTACGTATGTTAGGGAAACAAACCTCTTCATGCACACAGAAGATCAAAGGATAGTATACAAACAACACCTCCGTAAATAGAAATAGTTGAAGGATATAAATTTGACATGGTTCAACACTTCTTGTGTAAGATTTCTATAAATATATTAAATGTTTTAAAAGTTTTTGTAAATTTCTTCATAAGTACTAGTTAGATACTAAAAATAAAAATAAAAAGTGAAATAAAATTCTCCATGAGCTAAAGTTAGTGTATGCTTAAATGAATTTGTAGAAGTTCTCTTGTATTAGTTTCTCTAAAAGCCTATTATGAACTTATTGATAAGCTAAGGAAAACTTATTTAACTTTTTTTTTTCTACTTTAAGTGCTACTTATTTCTTTTCCTATAAGTGGTTATAGAGAAATTTATACAAATGGGTCAATTATCTCAAATAAGATTACAGGTTTTCTGAATAAACTTGTGAAAACTCTCTCCATTAGGCAACCCCTTTTTACTTCCATGGGAACATATCAATAAAATTTTAACATCTCAAATAAAATTATGAGTTTTTCTTTTCTGAACAAACTTGAGAAAACCCTCCCCATTAGACGACTCACTCTCACTTATGACTCCAACTTCAGGTGGGTTTTCTTAAGAATCTAAATTTAACCTTTACATCCAGTCTTTAAATTTAAATGATAAGAATAATACTTTAATCTTTGTCTAAACATCCTTAAGATTAGAAATTGAAAATTTGAATTGTTCACTCAAGAATATATTATGTAAAAAAAATAAGATTTCCTATTGAAATGGAGTAGATCTAAATTTGGCAAAATGAGTAGATATTCAATTACTTAATGATCCAAAGGCTCAATTTTCCATAAATAACAAAAAAATGTCAATGTGTTATTAGGGTTACAAAGTCTACTGCGCTTCATTTCCCAAGCTTCTACTTAAAGTGTTTTTTGCCGATGAATATACTATTATGTTGGACTAACATATTTCTTTCTCTCTTATGCCAGAAGGAGGAAAATTGGGAATTGAAGATGTTATTACTGTAGAAAGTGATGAAGATGAGTGTAATGTACAAGCAACATTGGACAAAAAAGAGACTAGTTCATGTACTATTATAGATAATGACCATCAAAGTTCACCAGCAGAATTCCAGAAATACCTTCTGGCAGGATTGACTGAAAGCTTTGGAAATCTGAAAAGAAAATTTGTTTCGTCGCCCAAATTGGAAGAAAATATCAATGTCCTGGAAGGCTTAGATAGTGAGGCTTCCTCTTCTAGTTCCAGTTCTAGTTCCTCTTCTAGTCCATTTGATATAGATAGTCTCCCTCTTACAAACAAGAAGAAAACTAGAGCAGATGCAACCAGTCTTAGATTGAATTTATCACAAAGGTAAAGTGGCAGGACATAGATGTAGGGTAATGAAAGTCCTTTGCACAGAAACATTTTGTTGTATGGATCACATCATGGAGGGGAGGAAAAGGGAAAGTGGGTGGTGATGTTTGGGTCTTCTGGTATATGAAGAAGATTTTTTGGTAGATCAGCGGTTTATTAGTACTCTTTTTCCTGTATCCCCTAGATACATTTGACGAATGAATATACTTTTTTTTATAATCCTTGATATATTTTGGAAAATTTTATCTTAAAATGCATTAGAAAAATTTGTAGATTTCGAGATAACGATTAAGAGGGTGATAAGGGTTTAGAATAGGTTTCAACGTTTTCCATATTATGAAAGTGTGGTATAAGACATTATGAAATGTTCATTTTAAAATTGTATAAAACAATCACTACTTACATAAATTCAGATAAAAAATGTTAAAATTTTCAGAAATGTGGAATTTGAAATGATGTTTTCTTTAGTCTAAGTCATAAAGAAGAAGGAAAAAATTGAAACTTTAAAGAATAGGGAATGGCTTTCTGCACTCTCATGATTTCCATTTGCACCTACATAGACGTGTGTAATTGGCATAAATATCCTTTATATTATATATATATATATATATAACTTACTTTTTATCTTCTTCTTGTTCATTGCTATTACTTTGCCTCATTATGAAACTATTCGTTCTTTCGGTGGCACTGATCTAGCATCACCTTATTGTCATTGACACTCTCGTTGTTGTTACTGGTAATGGCCTTCGATATCAAGTGTTGTCAGTATTGTCGTGGTAGTGAATCATGTTTGTTTTCAAAAGCTATTCTCCTTTCATTGTTGTTTTGATATATTCTGGATGGGTGGTTTTGAGAACTTATTGGATTATGCAATGATAATATAATTTGGATTGCACAATTTGTAATGTTTTTGAAAATGTAATACATTATGGATTGTGCAATTCATAATGCATTTCCAGATCTAGAATTGTATTCTGGATTGATCAATTCAAAATGTATAATTTTGGAAAACTAAGTGTTAGATTGCATGATCTAGAATGTATTTTATTGTGACTTGTTATGTATATTTGTTTTGTTTTATGATATATTTGCTGGGTAATATATGATTTATGGTTTGCACATATATGGTTAGGAGAAGAGGTGATGCCTTGCAATTTGATGGAAGACAGAGACCTACAATGTCAATCGGTAGGAGAGATCGCATGTCGGTTGTTGATGCCAATGCTAATGTAATGGATGCACCTGCAGGAGGAGTTGATTATCAAGAAGGATTTCCTGGTGGACCTGCTGATATGTCTCTTTTAGTCAATTATGTTGATCATGTTGCTATGAGACTGTGGGATGGTGAAGTAAGAAACAAAATTTAATTAATTGTGATGTTGGTGATGTGGTATTGTTTTACTAACAAACACCCATTTGTTTTTCTATTAGGATCGAGGGTTATTGAAGTTGATCTCCCATGGTCGAAAGTTAAATAAACTTGGGATTCCTCACCGATAGATAGAGGTTGTAGTTCTTAACTCTAGATTGTTGCCACTTTGCAATATTAGTTATGAGATAGCTGACAAATGGTTGATATCTACCTTTGTAGAGAGATGACACCGAGACACCAATAGTTTCCACCTTTCTGTTGGTGAGATGATGATCACCTTGGACGATGTCTCGACACTACTTCATATCCCTATTATGGGACAATTTTGCTCATATGTTACGTTGGATGCAATGGCAGCTATAACCGTGTTGATTGAGCTGTTAGGTGTGGACATGGATGATGCCTCGAGAGAGATTAGGCAGTATCGTGGTGCACATGTGAGACTGAGTTGGCTCCGTGAGGTGTATAAGGAGTCCTGCGTCCACCATAGATGGGATTGTGCTGCAAGGGCCTATTTGCTGCATCTTGTGGGATGTACCATTTTTGCTAACAAAAGTGCAACTTCAATTAGTGTATCATATTTGAGCCTCTTTAGTGATTTGCGAATGTGTGGAAAATATTCTTGGGGAGCTGGCGCATTGACATACATGTATAAGCAACTAGCAGACGCTAGCTTCTCAGACAAAACAGTTGGCTGGTTATGCCACACTTATACAAGTAAATAAATTAATGATCTTTGAAAGTTACATTTGTTTTCAAATCATTCTCTAAATAATGTTACTTTCAAACTGTAACAAACATGGATATATGAGCATTTCCCAGGCATGGGTCAGAGGGATTTGAATCCTACTTATTGAGAACCATCCTCGTGCTTCATGATATATGAACGGACGCCATATTTGCGCTCTTGACATTGTGCGGGTGCAACTTGATGGCTTAACCCATGCTGGGGTCATTTGGAGGCCATATGAAAATCATCGTCGTAGTAGAGTCTTCGAGTCCATTTAAATGTTCTCTGGGTACATCTGACTTGGTAGTACTAGACATCTTCATCTCCCGGAGCGTGTCTTGCGACAATATGGGTATGAACAGATCATTCCTCGACCCCCCCCCCACTTTGGTCGAAGATGGTACCATAGCTGTTATAGATGATAGGTGGCTCCAATTTGCCAATCACCTGGTCATGGGTTTGACAAATGGTGCACATGCATTTGCATGTGTGAAAGGTTACATGGAGTGGTATCAATCTGTGTCACAACCTTACATACTTCGTGCAGTAAAGAAAAATCGACCAATTGTAGTACCACACTGTCGTCGTCATGGTTCTAACGAAGGTCTGGTGTCACAACATGAGCATGCTTGTTTGGTAAGTTATTATTGTATATTTGATGCTCCTTTTTTATAGATTTACTAAGAGAGTACTATGAATGAGTGCAGGACATACATAAAAGGATCGCCTAAACACTTCAGAGGATGATTGATTATAAGCATGTGTCTAAAGGAACTGGGAAGGAACTTAGACTGCACTTCAACTAGCTCATGGAGTGATGAAAGAGGGGCAATTTATACTAGACGACCACATGCTAACGTAGGAGACAACATTGACTAAGTAGCTAGTTGATTATATTTCTTTAGTAATCTTTAATATGCATTTGTGTGACCATGTTTCTATTACTTTATGTGATCAGAGTTTGTCAACTTAATTAACCACTGCACACAAATATATGCATTAAAACAAAACACTTAACACAATCCAATCAATATACAAGTTAATTACCTGCAAGACTAACATAATGACGTCTAACTCCTAATAGCTATGAAAATACTTGCATCCAACTAACATTGAATGATAACCATACTTTAGTGACCGGGTAACAATAAGTAGACTGCAAAATGTTTGCAGTTGATATGGGACAATCATCCTATAATTTGACTTGAGTAGTTTTCATAAATGTACAATGCAATCAACATTAATTGTGACTAAGTATTTAAAAGATGATAACATATACTACAAAATACTTGAGGAAAATGTGAACCATACACATGTACAACACATGATTCAATATAGACTAACATCCATGGGAGGTTTAGTTCATAATAGGAATATCGTGATATGTTTACTTCAATAATAAGCATACCAATATAAGATTGTATTTACTGAAAAACATGCATCCTATATTTGGTATGGTCATCAACTTATCTATACTAGCTTGTAATACATAAATGTTTATTAGGGAAGTATCACATTAAAACATTCAAATAACTTATTAACATGAAAAATATTTACTATTGACATACCATTCATGAGTAATGACTTTTTTAGTTAGTTTACCATTCATAACCCTCGAACATTGGCACATATTTATCACGCCACTGTCAAATTTCTTTAAGTAAATCCATTCTCACAAGCAACCATGAGTACCCATTCTAAACATAGTAGCAATAGACTGACAACCACAATGACCACCAACATGGGAACTTGTTTAATTTTCATGGGTACTGTAGTTTTTCCTTTGTCCTTACTTGATAACTTCCATGCAAAAGAATTGTCATGCATAGAATGTATAACATCAACATGCTCTAAATATGATGGATCATGCTTTGTAGGCTTCACAAATATATTAGCTTGACCTTTTTTGTTTTTTACTTTGTCAATTGATGCACATAATGATATCATATCTGAATATGCAATTTCATGCAACTTGTTCTTAATTGTCACTTTACTTGTAATGTCAATCTCCTAAAAAATATTCAAAACCACATCAAATTCTCGCTAACTAGATAACTTAGACGTTGAATCATATGATGACACATAAAACAACCAAGTCTAGTCCACATAACATGTACTACATTTAGTGGTATGCACAAGGTAGACCGTGAGTACGACTAAGTATGCAACCACAACGTTCATGATCAATACGAACATGTCTAACCTAGTCAAACTTTTCAATGTGCATCAATGCATATTTAGAGACACCTTTTCAATTTTCTATACAAAGTTGAGTTTAAAGAGTGTCCCACAACATGTATACTCTTATCAAATGATGTTTTAATTTTATTATGTTGCAATGATGACGTTGTTTATTGTGTTCCAATAGTTACACAAGTCTCTCATACTATTTATGAGCGGATTCAATCTTGCTAATTAAAAAGCCAACAAAATGTGATGGAGAAGTTTTAACAGTTTATTGACCACAAGTAATAAAGTCATGCAAACATACTTATTTCTCATTGTATTCTCCAAATGTATAAACTTGTTTGTTCACACCTCAACAAATTTTTTCTTGTGTGGAATGATTCATATGTCATTGACATTAAAAAATAATGGTTATGGTGAACATACAACTTCAAAATGTTTAACACACCTTGCAAATGCATCACAATTTGCACAATCCATGAAACCTCCCCATGCATCCATAACAACTTCTCAAGGCTCCACATAATCTACTAACATTTTACATTTTTCTTTAACAATCTTTTTTATCTGGAACTTACATAGAAGGTTTGAAGTTTCAAGAAACACAATGGTAAATGAATTTATTAATGCAAGATCTCTATCACTAACAATTACTTGAGGAAATACATCTACTCTTAAAAACAACCTTCTAAATCTTTCATGAGTTAAAATGAAGTTGTTTGCTTGTTCACTTGCTAACAACACAAAAGTTGTAGAGAAAGTCAACATTGTGAACGTGACACCAACAATCTCAAGTAAAAGTAATTTATAGTTGTTGATTTTGTATGTAGTGTCCATTAACAATACAATGTTAAATGCATTTAGTAATTTCACTAAATTAAGGTATGTTTAAAAAACATTTATAACAACTTGTGAGGACTCATCAAACGTACTACAGTGAATATATATGTCACACTCTAGCAACATCATTAACTCTTATATTTCAATTCTCATGCAAGATCTTTATCACTAACAATTACTTGAGGGAATACATTTACTCTAAAAAACAACCTTCTAAATCTTTCATGAGTTAAAATGAAGTTGTTTGCTTGTTCACTTGTTAACAACACAAAAGTTGTATAAAAAGTCAACATTGTGGACGTGACACCAACAATCTCAAGTAAAAGCAATCTATAGTTGTTGATTTCGTATGTAGTGTCCATTAACAATACAATGTTAAATGCATTTAGTAATTTCACTAAATTAAGGTATGTCTAAAAAACATTTGTAACAACTTGTGAGGACTCATCAAACGTACTCCAATGAATATATATGTCACGCTCTAGCAACATCATTAATTGTTATATTTCAGTTCTCAATCCTCTTTGTAGTCTCCTATATGCATACTTGACATTGTACACTTGCTTTATAGTGTTCACATTGTCTTCATTGTTTTCCTTCAAAGTAAGTAAAATGTTTGTTGACTTAACTAAACTTTTAGTCATACCAACGAACATGGAATGCTCATCACGTTGTAATATGTCAACATATAGATGACCTATTAATTTATCATTTAACTCATGATTATGACTCCTACATATTATTACTTTCACAATCCACCCTCCTCCATTGCATAATGGTTTACCCTATTTAAATGGAGGGTCACATTTCCTTGTTCCAGTTATACTGACCTATAACTTTTTTGTATCTCCTTTACTTACCACCTCTTTCACATTCTAATAACATACATGTCTTTCTTCTACATTGTTCTCTTTTTGTATCATATCTCAATAGCACAATTACAAATCTGAGTCTATCCTAGGAGCCCATTCAAGTAAGTCATCTCGCATATCAAATACCTACACAAATACATTACAACATAAGCATATGTCCTGTGTCTACACAAACAATAACAAATTTTACTTATCTTATCTGAAGTAAGCTTCAACTCAATCCCCTTCAACCAATTCATCTTCTATCATGAGTAATTTGGTATTCAGTGTCAAATATTGATTCAGAAATTGATCTCTTAATTTCTTGTAATTACATCAACGACAAATTTTATTTGTTGTTTAAAAGAATTGACCACTTCTGTATTTTTAGACAATTAAAAATATATCCAATTTCTATTTTCCAAACATGACATGAAATAATAGTATCTCAAAATTCCAAAAACATTAACATATATGAACCTGATAAACATATAACAAAATACACATATAGCATTTGATACGGTTAACATGAAAGATTACTATCCAAAGTACCAAAAATTTGCCATGAGAAATATTTACATTAAAGGTAAATCAGTATCAACGAGTCACTATGGTTTACTTATAGTGACTCTATCTCATCCACATCTTCACTTTCGTCTACTGCAGTAAATGGCATGTTCATACTTTCAATCAATTCCTGTATCAATGCGTTGTTGTGCTCAGCAAGTCTCTCAATTTTTGCAACTCTGGTTTCAAGCTTATCTCCATCATTTCTAATTTCTTTCAATTCTTTTCTCAATTTATCAAACTCTTGTCTTTTTACCCACTCCGTTGATGATGATGAGCCATAATAGCAAGGGCTTCCTGCCATTCCAAGCTCATATATTTGCTCTTTCTTCGATCTAAGTACATCACACCATACATCTATCTCATTTGGTGGAGGATTTCCTTGCACAAATGCACTTTTGGTCAACTGTTCCAATCTGCGTGTGTATTCTTCCTTTTATCATCAATATAAATCTAATAAGTGTTTCATAACAAACCAAAATAGAATAAAAATATTACATGATAATAGAGGTAAAAACTCAATAAAAATCTTTGAAAAGGCTTCTATATCACTCAAACATTAATAAAAGGAATAAAAAGTCAAGATCTCTAACTTTTTACATCAAGAAATTATAAATACGGAAAAACTAAGAAAGAAGTCTTCATCTACAAAACATATAAGACATTATGCATACATTAATGAAATAATAAAATCTAAAGGAAAACTCCATCTACATCATTCAAACATCAAATAAAAGCACATAAAAGCTCTACATCCCTAACATTTTACATCAATAAATTACAAATATTGAAATACTAAGAAAGATGTCAATATATGTTAGTCAAATACCTACTAAGTATCCAAATACACTAATAAAACTAAACCAATAAATGCTATACAAAAAAGTAATTGATCTACAAGCTGGGCCATTAACTCGCAGACTCAATCTTTTAGGTTAAGAGTTAGACAGGACAGGAAAAATAAGCTTGTGTTGAAATGAATTGACATTTTTGCTGTTCCTAAATTCCTAACCCCGTTTGGTATGTGGGATAAACGGAACATCCATGGTTTACACCATATACATACCTGTATATCCACCCATGCGTTGTCCTTACTTTGACGCATGCGATGAAACAACTCCAACAGGGAAGGAAGGGTTCCGGTTTCTTTAGTCTAAAATAGAACAAAGAATACAGGATAAGAACTAGGTAGTTTTAGATAGAAGACTATTACACTAAACTATGTAAGACAAACAATATAATGAATTGTACTAATTGACAACTTAACCATATTAGCCCTAAGCTGAGATGTGCTGAAAGAGCCACCAGTGTAAAATGACCCTCCAAAGCCTCCATTATCAGATGCTTGGGTGCTCTTCTTTTTTAATTCTTCAGATTCCCAATGTTTGCATAATCTCTCCCAAATGTCGTCTTTGATCCAATTTGGTTTATTCTTCGTGATTCGAGCCTCGTTCAGAATATTTTTCATCACTGCTGTACCTTGTATTTCAAAATTCTTTTTTCCCCGATCATAATTTGGTGGACAAATCGAAAACTTTACCTATATATAGAAGAAAACAAGTTGGCTAAAAGTAGACCAGACATACGGATCCAAATTAAAAAGTCATTATCAACATATGAAACTTAACCAAAAAATCTCTGAACCACAAGTCTCTAGTGCTAATTGGTATCTTCTTCCATGATGGCCAAGGATCATCGTAATGACTCTTGAGGATATGCCCAATCTCATTGGCAGCAGGGCGTGAAGGTAAGAAACTGCAAACATTACACGTAAATAGTCACAAGTATAAAAAGACAAAAGTCAAATAAGTAACAAAATAGGTCAAAGTACCCTTGTCCACCAAGGTACAAAATTGGCTTGCCATCATTGTTTTGTGTCTCTAATGCAACAGATGATCTAAGGGTACGTCCAGCATCAGAATTTTCTGTTTGTGAGGCATGTGGTGTGTGCACTTGTATTGAAGGTGGATCTCTTGCATCAGATGTCCTCACAGCTGGATCAGTGGGACAGTGTGTTGCATCTGATGAAGGACGTAGTGGAATTTGCGGAGTCATCTGCTCTGGACGTTTAGAACGTCGCTTCATTGGATGACCCTTAGAATCATTTCCTTCTATACGATTTTTCTCTGCCAGTACTATCTACAAATTAACACAATGAAGATTATGTAGAGAACATGATTACAAAGATGAGAATTCACAAAAAATTGCTTGTTTTCCATTTGAATAACAATAACATTCACAAAAGGAAAAAAAAATAAAAGGGACAAATGTAGTAAATGAGTTACTGGTGACTATAGAAAAATGAATTCGTGCACACAAGACAAGCTGTAAGAAATGGGATCTTATCACAGTCTTGTCTTGCCACAGAAGCGGGGACTGCACCATTTAGACTTAAACCATGAAAATTTTACCCAATGTTCTATGTCTTAACTTCCTAATGGTAAAGGTCTAGCATTGTGCTTAAATAAAGGAATTTTAACAGAAAAAATAAACTTGTGTCATGACAAGAGTAATCACTCAAAAGACATGAAAGAAGCGTATAGCCCATGAAAATTAATCCATATACCTTTCAAAAACCAAATTCATGCAGTAAGTTACTCTTTCATGTATGTCCTGCTAACAGATTTCATGTAAAAGAAACTTTTTTAATACCCTTAAAAAAAACCAAGATTGAGAATCAGATCATGAAATGGGTACAATTCAATAGTTCTGCTTCTGCTTACATATAGTTGTAACCTCTAGAGCACCTTAAAATTTCAATTTCAAAAATGAAACCAAATTTATGACTTAAAACCTCACCAACATTCTTTCATATTAATGACTTAAAATCTCACCATATACCTTTCAACAAACAAACAAATTCATTGAGTAAGTTACTATCTCATGTAGGAATGTCAAAATAAGTCTGGTCCATGGGCTGACCGGCATGACCTGTGATTTAGATCAGACCAGACTTCGAAACTGGTGATATAAATAGAAATAGATATTTTTAGCCTGACTCGTTTGGTCCAAGGCCCGTATGGGCCAAGATCAAGCTGGCCTATGGGCCAAGATCAAGCTGGCCTATGGGCCAAGATCAAGATGGCCTGTAGGCTAATGAGCGAACCCATTTTTCTTTTATGTTTATTTTTTTAATTTTTAATCTTTATGTTATTTTAATTGTTATGTTATGGATATGAGAGACATTAATAAAATTATTTTAAATAATATTAGACCAAAAAATATCTTATGGAAAGAGTTATTTGGTGTGTGTGAGTATGGAGGACAAAAAATAAACATATTGTTGAGGCAAAGGAAATATATAAAGAGGAAATTATTCAATATACTTATTTTTATATATGGGAATGATACAAGACTAAGAACAAAACTAATTGCCCTATGTTTTCACAATGATGTTTTAATTCTTGTCTTTATTTAACAAAATTGTGAGGGATGAGAGTACATGTACATATTAAAGTAATGTTGGATGGTGTGGTAAAGAAAGACAAGTGTGGACCCAACTCTAAGTTGCATTATTCTTGTTGGTTAGATAGAGTTTTTTTCCTTTGTTTTAGGTAAGTATATCTTGTACTATTTTCTTTATATGGTGTTTTAAGTTTTTTCTTGATTCCATGTGTGTTGTTCTGTTATGAACAATTGCACAAACTTTTCATTTGTGTTGAATTATATATATATATATACATATATATACACACATATATATGTGATGTTATTGTATAATGCATCTAGTTGTTGAATATTAACCTTTAGACTTTTAGACAATAATGTCATGATTTTTTGTATAGACATATTTGTAATCCTTTTAATTTTTAATTAGGCAAAAAGTAATCTATTGGTTTATGGGTCTAACAAAGGGTTAAGCCAAGTCAAAATTTATGACCCATTCTAAAATGTAAGTTAGGCTGGGCTAAGCCACCCGTTTTGACAACTCTAAATGTAATCTTGCAAAGCTATCATTACCAAGCTATCAATTCCATTGACTTAGCCCTTCTATCATATTCCTCTAAAAGAAACTTCTTAATAGCCATATAAAATGAAAAGATTGACAATCTCACCATAAAATGGGTACAATTCAATAGTTGTGCATACACAGCAGCACCAGAAAACTTCAATTCATGAAACGAAATGCTATGACTTCAAGTCTCCCATAACCCAAGTCTTTCAAACCAAATTATATTTTACCTTATGTCCTAAGGTTGGTTTGGATGTAAAAGTAGACAGAAGGGAGGGATAGGAAGTGGATTTGAGTCTCACGCTACTACATACTGACATATTAACACCAACTAACATTTTCAATCTAAAAAATCCATTCAGGATTTATATTTCTTCTTTTTCATTCAACTTAAGCTATCTATATACAATATTGAATCTGAAGAGTTTCGAAAATGAAAAAATTCATTGACTGAAAATTGGGAGGAAAAAAATTCACTTGAACAGAATCAAAGAAGCCAAATATATATAACCATCCCACTTTCCAGCACCTAAAACTAACTTACTTAATCATTAACTGTCTTAACCCTCCTATAACAGAAAAAATAACTGTTACAATAGAAAACAAACTCAAAATGTTCATGGGGCTTTTGATCCGCCATTCCTATAGCATACAGACAGAGCAGAGCAATAAAAAGACACATGCGAGACAATTGATATACAAACTAGACACTAAAAGAAAGAGGAATAGCGGTAATCACGATTAAAAAACATGAAATATAACCTAATGAAAACTGTGAAGGGTGAAGGCCCGAATGAATGAAATTGATTGAATGGAGAACAAAAAAAAAATTACACTACCTGGCGCTTAGTTAACTTTCTGTGAGCATTGCTCTTTTTTCGGGCCATATCAAGTGCTAACTACTTCTTCTTCAGCTCCTGAGAAATTGCCGTCTAAATTTTGAAATCCTAAACCTCACCAGTAACTGAAAAGAGAGAACGTATAAACACAAACAGCTTGTAGGCAAAAATGAAAAAGTAAAATCTCATTCAAAGCAGTGATTCTTAAACCTTACTGTAGCACGCTTATGCAAGATGGAGAAAGATTAGGCAGATGATTATATGTAAAATCCGAAATAACTGGTTCGGATATTTCAATTACCATCTTTTTGAAAGGATAGCTAGAGATATTATAATTAGGGTTTAAAAAATAGATTTGTTTTGTCAAGCTTTTTAGACTGAGGCATGTGGTCCGAGACTCATAAAGTTAAGTGAAATGGTCCTGAAATTAATGGGTTAATTCAGTTTTTCTTTTATATTAATTTTTTAATTTTTATTTTATTTTAATTATATATATTATGTTATGAATACGTGAAACATTAATTTATTTAAGTAATATTCTATAAAAATATTTTATAAATAATAAATTATTGAATATATAATTTTTAAATATGATAATGATATAATATTTAAAATAAAATTAATTGTTTTATATTTTTACATACGTGTTTTTCAATAGATTTTATTTAATAAATTTGTAAAAAAAATCCTACAATATTTTAAGTTATTTCTTAATTTATATTGTTTTATTTAATTATAAATAAAAAAATTATTGTTTATCAAATATTATATATATTATTAAAAAAATAATATTAAATTAAGATATATGATGATACATCTTGAACAATAATAATTTACTATTTTTTATATTTATAATCTTTTTAATCTTTAGTTAGAATAAAATGATTTGTTTGTATTACATAATATTAGCCTATGAAAATTAAAAAGAAACTATGATTCGTAAAACTTAGGCAGCTAATTTTAACAATTTTAACTATAACATCAAATTCATCAATATAGATACTAGTTATTAACAGTAAATTTTATTTTGATATTTTAAAGAAATTAAAATAAAATTCTTATTAATAAAAAATTATTTAAAATTTTAATATATATATATATATATGTGTGTATTATTTAAATCTATAAAATTAAAATGATTTTTAAAAATACTAGTTTCTTAAAATTTATATTTTTTGTAGTTTAAGTTATTTAAATTTATATTTTAAAAGATTAAAATGATTTAAACTTAAAATAGTAAAAGAATATATTTACAAATATGCATAGCAAGTAGAAAAAAAATTACATAAATATCTGACAAATAGCTGGAATAAATAATGAGACATTATTTTAGATGAGAGAAAGTGAGACACTTTATTCATAGGACGAATTTGCGATGAGGGGTTTTAATTATTTGGTGAAGAAAACTGAATTACTTTGTTGTATAATTATATAAATAACATTTTTCATCTACCAATAGATAAAACTCTATTATAGAAGATGCAACAAGGAAATAGAATAAGAAGCTGAGTGATATTATCTTTTTTTTTTCTCTTTTATGCCTTGTTTAGTGGTGACTATTTTCCTCTCACATATTTCCATTTACTTCATTTCACCTATGTCAAGCACACATCATTGACTAAATAAATTAAGGAGAGAACAATGTCAAAGATACATTTCAAAATCGTGATTTAAAGATTTATTTCTTGATTATTTAACACCTAATAGACATTAACAAAATATTCAAGCACATTAAAGTAAAATATTTGACAAGGTTAAGATTTAACATATTAATATCCAAAGTACAAAACATTTGCCAAACAAGGCACAATTCCATTAAAGATAAACAATAATCAGTGAGTCGCTATGGTTCGCTTAGTTAATCTCATCATCTTCATCTTCATCTTGAATTTCCTCCATAGGACATGGCATGTTAATGCTTTCCATCAATTCTTGTACCAATGCGTTGCTATGTTCAACAAGCCTCTCAGCGTTTGTAACTCTGACTTGCAGCTTATCTCTTTCATTTCTAACTTCTTCCATCTCTTTCATCAATTCATCAAACTCTTGTTTTTTCACCCACTCCATTGGTGAAGAAGATGGACAATGACTTGTTTCCATAGATTCCATTCCAAGCCCATATATTTTTCCTTTCTTCGATCTAGCTACATCACACCACACGTCTAACTCACTTGGTGGAGGTTTTCCCTCAGCAGATGCTCTTTTGGTCAATTGTTTTAATGTGCTTGTAAATGTCTCCTGTCATCACAAATATAAGCCTAATAAGTGTTTCACAACAAACCAAAATAGAATAAAACAAAACCATAAACAGCTACATGAATATAAAGGTTAAAGTTCATTACATTTACATGTTGTGATCTACTATCCACCCATGTTTTGTTCTTACGTTGGTGCATGCGGTTAAACAACTCCAGCGGAGTAGGAGGAACTCCTGTCTCTTTCATCTAATACAAAACAAAGAATACAAGTTAAGAACTTCTTAGTTTTTAAGTTAAACTTAAAGATTATTACACTAAATCATGAGAGAGAAAAATAAATTAAATTAAATTAAATTAATTGGCAACTTTACCATATTAGCTCTATGCTGTGAAGCAGAAATAGAGCCACCAGTGTGAGATGCTCCAAAATCAGACGACCGATTTGATTTTGCTTGGCTGCTCTTCTTTTTGAATCCTTCAGATCTCCAGTACTCGCACAATCTCTCCCAGACACCATCTTTAATCCAATTTGGTTTATACATTGTTGTTCGAGCCTTATTTAGATTGTTTTTCATCAATACTGAACCTCGGGTTTCAAAATTCTTTTTTGCCTGATAGTGATCAGGTGGACAAACAGAGAACTTTTCCTATAGATACACATGCAAATAGGTTAGCTAAAAGTAGACCAAAATGCATATCCAAATTAAATATGATACTTAACATGCGAAACTTAACTTGAAACTCTTCAAACCAAGAGTCTCTTGTGCTAATTGGTATCTTCTTCCATGATGGCCAGGGATCAGTAAAATGCCGCTTAATGATATCCCCAATCACATTAGCAGCAGGCCGAGAAGGTAAGAATCTGCAAATATTGCACGTATGTCACAATTTTAAAAGACTATGTCAAATAAGTAACAAAATACAAAAACATACCCTTGCTCATCAAGGTATAAAATTGGCTTGGCATCATTGCTTTGCGTCTCTAAGGCGACAAATGATCTACCAGTACGTCCTGCATCTGCACTCGTTGGTTGTGAGGAACGTGGTGAGTGTACCATATCCATTGAAGCTGGAGGTGATACATCAGATGTCCTAGCAGGTAAGTGTACCCCTTCCATTGAATTTGTTGGCTGTGAAGCATAAGGTGAATTTTGAGAAGTCATTGGCACTGGATATGTACCACGTCGTTTCATTGGATGACTCTTAAAAGTTATTCCTGTATTCTGATCTTTCTCTGCCATCTGCAATTAACACAAAAATAGTGATGCAGACTGTTGATAACATGATAAAAAGGTCAGAGTTCATTATAAATTGCATGTGTTTCTTTTGAATAACAATAACATTTAGAAAATATAATATCAAAAAGGGTCAAATAAAGTAAATAGTTATTGATGAGTAGAACAAGATGCATTTATGCAATTTGTGAGAAATAGGGTCTTACCACAAAATTGGAGTAGAACCTGGGATTCCATCTATTCGACTTAAACCATGAAAAAATTATTCAATGTACCTCTAAGTCCTAACTTCTTAATGGGGCCAAATATTGCCTCAAATGAATAAGTACAAGTCAATTATGGCTTCAATGGATGAATGTCGTCAAAACTAGGAGCATGCAGAATTTTCATCAACTTTGGGCAAGATAAGGAGATAAAAGCTGAAATTTTGTGGGTTGAAAATTGTATCTTTAAAGGTTATAACAAATAAATGACACTCAAAAATTTAAAGAGTCTAGTCAAGTTTTGAATAAATGAGTAAGGATTGCTCAAAATTTGACAGCATGCAGAAATGAGGTTTAAAATACAACTTGATTCGTAATGACCCATTTCAAATGACTAAAACCAGTTTACAATCATTCAAAAACAAAGTAGCCCTTGTGTCACAAATAGACACCCAACAAACCTTAGAATAGCACACAGAAATTAAGCCATACCTTTTAACATGGAAAGCTATCACTACAATGCTATCTAATTCCATTGACAAATGTCCTGCTACGAAAATTCATATAATTAGAAACTTTTTAATAGCCTCAATGAACAACATTCTTTCAACTATAAATAACTAAGGTACCCCAGTGCCAAAAGGCTCCTCCTATGTGTTGGAGGACAGTCATCGTACACAGCCTTACCTTCGGATTTGCAAATCCAGATTCAAATCCATGACCAGCCAGTTACCTAGACACAACTTTACTGTTACACCAGGGCTTGCCCTCTTCTATACAATCATCAAAAGTTAAACAATACGCATTACATGGTAAGAGTGCTACAAAGATGTAGGAAAAAAACTGCTTGTGTGATAGACTCCCAAAAAAAGTTATCATGTAAAAACTGTAAAGACCATATAATCAATCAATAAGCAACTCAAACAGAAAAAAATTGTCATATTCATGCACCATTTACACACAAGTTAATATAATGTAGTCCATCCATACAACAAGATAAGAAGCAAAATTCCCTTTAAATATAGCCACCCACTCAAGGCAATACTCAAAGCCAAGATTCACGTTGGTCATTACAAAAAATATCAAGAGGAATATCAATAACGAAAGTGATTGAATCATGCAAAAATTTAAGCTCATCACAACTACGAAGTAGGATGCCCAAATCAATGAGATCCATTAAATGAAGAATAAACATTACCTCTTGACTATCAAACTTTCTGCGAACAACACGTCTCTTCTTTGAGGCTGTGTCACGGGTGTGTCCTGCATCTGGATTTGTTGGTCGTGAAGTACATGGTGAGTGTAACCCTTGTATTGAAGAAGGAGGTATCACCTCAGATGATCTAGGTGGTGGATCAGTAGAAGGAGATATTGCTTGTAATGAAGCACGTAGGGGAATTTCAGAAGACATCATTGCAACATGTCTAGTATGTCGTATCGTTCGACGCTTCTTGGAAGCTTTTCCTATACTTGGAACTTTGTCTGCCATCTGCAATGAACTCAAAATTAACCATGCAGATTATAATAGTGAGGGCATAAATTGCTTGTTTGCCATTTGAAGAGGGAAAAATAATAACTTAGTTGATGTTTAGAACAAAATGCATTTATGCATACAAGATAGGTGTTATAATAAATAGGATCTTATAACAATCTAGGAGTTCAAGGTGGGACTGCATCTTATGGGTGTTCATGGGGTTGGATTACCCGATGACTCGACCTGACCAATCCAACCCAATTAGATTGTGATGGTTTCATTTATGATTAGGTCAAACCCGACCCAAACTAACCTACTATTATACGGGTTGGATAATGAGTGACCCGAGACGCACTCTTATACTTGTCTCACATTCACTTATAATTGTCAAACCCTAGTTAAACCCTAACGTAGTAACATCAGATAAAACAAAACTTTGTTACATCTTAATTCTAACATCGAACAAAAACAAACCTAATCACTCCCATGATGATGCATCTTCTTCACGTTAATCCTAGCATTCTCACCTTCTCCACCATTCGCCATCATTGTTTGCTTTCGTGTCATTTTCCTCTATCGTTTGTCTTTGTCGTTCACCTTTGCTATTTGCCTCTTTTCTAACATAATCTCATCTTCAACCTCTATTTCAGGTTAAATGTTTTGCATTTTAATTTTCCAATCTTTTAAATGAAAACATTATATTTCTTCTCCATCACCTTCTATCTCCCTATCACTGTGTTGCTTATAATTTGCAGGAACACAAGCTCTTCCTCACAAGAAGAAAGCACAACGACAATGTTGCATTGCATGATTCTATTGTGTTTTTTGCACTTGATTGGGTGGATGTGGTGGGTCGGTCATGATAATGTTGATTTGTAATTGTTCTTTAGTTTATTATTACTGATTATTCTTATATGAAATATAGGGTTGATTATTATTGAAATGTTTTGGTCATTTTTAATTTTTCCAGTGTCCACAAAAATGGAAAAGATTAGTGTCTACCATTGGCGTGAGAAGTATGAATGCCTCAAGTCCTATGCCACCATTTACATCCTCTGAAGGTCCTACTAAACCTGCACCATTTGAAGTTCAATCACCATCAACGCCAGATGTTCCTACACAACCAGAATCATCTAAACCATGTCAAGGACTCAAGAAAACCTACAAAGGCTCCTTCAAAGGTTTGGGTTCATTACAACAAGGTAGATGACAATGCAATTTGCAAGTACTGTGTCAAGTCATATAAGGCTAATAGTAAAAAGTATGGAACTACTAACTTGATTAAACATTCAAATGGTTGTTATATGAACCCTAATAGAGATGTTGATAAGAAACAAAGGACATTAAGTATTGGAAAAGGATGCACGGGAGAACCCAACACCATGAATTCAAAACTTGTTGAATTCAACCAAGAGAAAAACTCTTGTTGCACTTGCTAGGATGATAATAATTGATGAATTTCCTTTTAGATTTGTTGAAAATGAATGGTTTAGGAAGTTTATGCAAGAAGTTCAACTTGTTAATATCTAGACCATTCATACAACAAGATGAAGATGAAAAATCCCCTTTAAAGTCTGTCATAAACCCAAGTCTTTCAAACCAATTCATATTACCTAACATCCTAGCTCCAAGCTATTAATCCAGCCAAGATCTATATTCCTTTATTTCAACTCAACTTGATTCAAACTTGTCGTTAAAATAAAGAGAGGAATAACAGCAATTCAACATATACAAATTTAAAAGCTCATTAAAATTGTGAAGAGGGAAGCCCCAAAATAAATGGCATTACCTGCTGCCTAAAGAGTTTTTTGAGAATAGCACTTCTCTTCTTTGTAGAGGCCTTATCAAGGGTATGTCCTACATCTGGATTTGTTGGTTGTGAGATACATGGTGACTGTACCCCTTGAATTGAAGGTGGAGGTATTGCAATTGATGTCCCAGCAAGTGGATCAGTAGGATGAGATATTTCATCTGGTGCAACTTGAGAAGTCATCTCTGATAGACGCCTAGCAAGTTGCAATGTGGGATGACTTTTAGAAGCTCTTCCTTTATTTTGATCTTTGTTCATCTGCAATTAACACAAAATAACCATGCAGATCATGTCGAAAGCATGACTATAAAGGCACGAGCTCAATATAAATTGTTCATTTTCCAATTGAAAAACAATAACATTCAGGGGAGAGCAAATAAAGTAAATGATTTATTGATGGGTAGAAAAAAATTCAGTTGTTGTGCATACAAGATAGGTGCTGTACTAGGATCTTACAACAATCCTTGAGTAGAAGCTAGGAATCACAAGATTTGAGTTGAAAATGAGTGAAGCCAACATCTAGAACCAAAAGACATTTCAAAAACACTTTTAATGCACACACCAAAACCAGATAATGAAATCACACACGAATAAAACTGCCTCAGTCCTTTAGAATTTAATATTTGGACTTAAAAAATTCGTTTTACAACCTATATCCTTGGTACATTTGCCAAAATCCTTAAAACAAGACTCACCCTCTATTGTAGAAATAAAGCACCACTATAGTTGTATTAATACGCAATGAAAATCCAGCAGAAGTTATACAAAAAATGCATGCAAAATTCATACTGAAGCTTGTTCCTTGCAGATATGGCAAAATCAATGAAAAAAAGTATTAAATCTTGACAATACAGTTATAAAATATTCAACAATAAGCACTCTATGGTTCAAGTATCACAAAAGGAGAACATTAGAGAACCCGATTTTCAAGTAACAAACTCCTGGACAAACTGTAAAGTAAAGATCATAGAAGCAGCAAGGAAAGGAAAATAAAATAAAACAATCACCACATTCATGCACATCTATACATATAGAAGTTAATAAAATCTAATACATACATGCAACAAAATAAAGAAGCATAATTCCTTTAGAAATCTCTCCTAAACCCAAGTCTTCCAAACCTATTTATATTACCTTAAAGTCCAAGTTACAAATTATTAATCCAAACTAGACTTATACCATCCCAAACCCACCATTTCCATAGCATGCCAAACAACACACAGACACAGAGCATTACGAAAAACTGATATTCAATCCAGTCAATAGAGGAATCAAAAGATAGTGAATAAAATATACAAATTTATGGTTGTCATAGTGAAGGGAGAATAATGATAAAAAAATAAAATAAAAGATATTATTACTCGGCGCTTCCTCTTTGGGGCCATATTATCAAGTGACAACTACTTCGTATTTGCTTCTCAAAAATCACCTTTAAAAACTTAGGATTCTACAACCTCCCCACCTTTCTGCAACCCCAATTAAAAGAAGACATAAATACAAACACCTCAGAGACAAATATGAAAGAAAAACAAGAAACCTTATCAGAGTGTAGCGGTTATTCCTACAATTTAGAGAGGATGATATGGTCATCCCAGGTCAACTTGGGTGTGATTTGAGCATGGTGATGCAATTCAACAACAATGAACTCTCTGCAAATTAATATGGGTTGAGAAAGAAAGTACCCTAGAGTGATTGAAAGTGTTTTTAAGAATTGTAATTATAGTATTTCGGTGCAATAATTAAGTTCACAGCACATTCTAATTTATGTTTGTTTCTTGAACTTGTTTAAAAATATCTTACCCAATGTTATTCAGACCAAAAAAATTATAAAATATTATAATTTACCAATTTACATTCATCTAATTATTTTACTATTGTTTTTATAATTTTATATTAGTTTATTACTTCTATAGTACGTAATATTAAAAGAAAAAGTTAGTTAATATCTATTTAACTACAGTAAACTATTAAAATTTTAAAAAATATTTTTACCAAGTACATTTTTAAAATATTGGATGAGGTTGATCTTAAGGTAATATTCATTAATTTTAGTTTTACAAAAAACCTATTTAATAATAATCATTAACCGTGTTCTGAGAGTATTATAACTGCTATATGCATACTTTTTTATGCAGATATTTATAAAAAATAATTTATATATATATATATATTAGAATTAATACATATATATATTAAAATCAAATTTTTTAAAAATTATTACAGAAATTTTTTTACAAATGATTTATATGTATAAATTGATTTTAATTTAAAAAATTATGATAACTATTTAGGGAAAAGTCTAGCAAATGCCCATGTGCACAAATTTGAATAGTAATATATTATGTATGTATTTTACTTATATAATAAAAAAATCAAATAATGATATGAATAAAAATAGTGAGAGTACAACAAAAAAGACAGAAAAAAATAGATATGATACGATAATGATCTTTTTTGAAAATTTATTTACTCTTAACATTATTTATACATTGTTGTGAACACAAATTACACACTTATTTTGAAGAATACCAATTCTAAAAGATATTCAATTATTTATTAATTCTGAATGAATAATAATAAATATAACATAATTTATTTATAGACTTGCAACACTCAAAACAAACTTATACTAGTTGCCATAAAAAATAAGAAAAATCATTTAACTATTTTTATATACAACATATATTAATGATTAATAATTAAAAATTAACAAATATTGATAATAAGATTTGTATAGACTTCAAGAATATTAGTAATATCAAATGAAAAGTCTCTTATTAATGTCGCTAAGGCCTTGTTTCCTTTTAAAGATAAAAATGAGGAGAGGAAAATAGTGAATTTAAAGGGAAAGATAGTGAAAAGTAAAGTTGTTTGTTTTAAGAAAAAGATAATGAAAAATGAAGAGAAAGTTTGTGAGTAATGTGATAATTTAAAATTAATTTTGTAATTGATAAAATGAGAAAGTGAGTAGAAAGTAAAGATCTTTGTTTCAAGAGAAAAATAATATGAAATAAAGAGAAAGTTTATAAAAATTTATAAATAATTTGATTGATATAATAAAATAATTTTAATTAAAATTAATGTATTTAAAATAATTTATAAAACTAATTTTTAAAATATAAATTAAATTTAAAAATTTAAATAAATATAAATCTTTAATATATAAAAATATATTTTTAATCAAATATTAAATTATATTAAATATTTTATTTAACAATATGATTATATAAATTTATTTATATTATTATTTATTTAATATTTATTATTAAATAAATTTATCTTTATAAATAGAATTTAATTTATTATATAATATTAATAAAATTAATTATATTATAATTTAATAGAGTATATATATAATATATAATCGATTATGTTATACATATAATTAATTATATTATAATATAATTAATTATAAAATATTAATATATTTATTATAATTAATTATAAAATATTAATATATTTATTATAATTATATATTATAATAATTTATATTAATAATAATATTTAAAAATTTATTAAATTAATTTAAAATAATATTATATTTCAAAATATTTTGATTTATGAGTTTTTTTCGTAAATTTTGTGAACTCAGCAAAAAAGATTTTTTAATATCTTTTTGCTTTATTTTTTGTAATTTTTACTTTTATTTTTATTTTTTTTAATTTTCTAATTTTTATTATTATTCTTCTTTCTTTTTAATTTTTCGCTCTAAAAAGAACAGAGCATAAAAAATTTTCTGAATGAGAATATCATAATAATATAATAAGAGTCGTAGTTTATAGAAGATATTTAAGAATAATTTATTTTTTGAGGAATGTAAAATATTTTATTACCAAATATGCTATTTAGATTAAAAAAAATTAAATGCACTTAAAATTTAAGAATTTATACCAGTAATTTGATTATTTACTATTACATAATTTTATATTATTTAAAAGGTATAATTTAAAAATTTTCAACTTTTTATATTTTTTTTAAATCTATCCTATTTTTTATATTATCTCTTTAATTCGACTGTAGCAATTTTTTTAGCCTCTTTAATTACATATAAATTATTTTCTAATTGTTATAATTATTTATTTATCCATGTAAATAAGATTATTTTTTCATTAAATTTTTCTTAAGTTACATGGTGAAACTAGTTTTATATTTTATATTTATAGAAATATTTAATTTTTTTTACCATATAGATAGATAGAACTTTCAAAACAGACCGTTTAGTCTAATTAGATTTAATCCTAGGTTAATATAAAAAAATTTATATTTTAAAATGAACCATAATTTTTTATCTAGTCTGATCTTATATTAGATCATTGAACCATTTTTTATCTAATTAAAAAATAAAAATATATTAACATATCTATAATATAATTTTTTACCGTAATAAATAATATATAAATATTTAACAAATTTATATTAAAGTTTATACGAAATTGTTCATATTTAAAAAACTTATAAAATAAACTTAGAGTAATTATTGAGCATTTTCAAGACAATTAACATCCAATTAATTTAAAAGATTACATAATATACATGAAAAAAAATTAAAATGCATTATGGACCCCATTTCATATATTATCTTATCTCTTTTACTAGTTTTTTTTGTTAAACAATTGTATCTCTTCCACTTCTTTTATATCTATATTTGATAAAGTTTTTGTTAATAAAAAAATTATATTAATTCAATATAATTTAAAAATAAAAAAATATATTAATAATTTGAATAAAAATTACTAAAGAGATAAAACACATAAATAAATGATATTTTTATGTTATTAATAATCTAATTCAAATTAAATATTTTTTTAATTAAAATAAAAATCATTATAGAAGGATTAAATTACTATTTATTTAAATTATTTATCTAATATTTAATTTTATTTCTCAAATTAATTAAATTATCATTACTATTTTAATTAAGGGTTAAATATGTTTTTAGTTCTTGAACTATTTGTAAAAATTATGTTTTGTCTCTTAGACAAATTTTCGATCTATTTTGTGCTTATACTATATAAACTCGTATAAACGACCTTTTGATCATATGTTAGAATTTCTTTTTATCTCTTTATTTTTTTTATAATTTTTTATTTTACTATTATTTGTCTCCTAAATTGATTTCACTTTTTTTTCTTCTCTTCTCTCTTATTTTTCTCCTTTAAATATATTTTTATTAATCATCAAAGATTATTTACACCAAAATTTGATCGAGGAACAAAACATAATTTTGAAAAACACTTCAATAAAAAAATATTTAACCATTTAATTAATAAAAAATATTATAAAAAATTGTAAATAATATATTAAATTAAACTTAAAATCATATATAAATTTTTTATTTTTCAAAATAAGCATTTTAAATAAAATAAATAAATCAGTTTATAATTAAAAAAAATTAAACCAAATCGTATCATACGATTTCAATGCAAACAGTTTTTCATTATTTAAAAAAATACAACAATCAATTTAAAAAATAAAAAACTTAAAATGTGCTTGCATGATTTTAAAAAAATAAATAAAAAATTTGTTTCTAACCACAATTTCAATGTCAAAAATTTATTTTCATCCAATTCGTTTTTGAAAGCACGATTTACCTAAATATTAATTTTTTTAAAATTTTCCAATTTACATAATTATAAGATAAAGTTACACTAATTTTGTAAAAAATCAAAATACTTTATCAAAACAAAAAAAATAGTTTTATTTAAGAAAAACAAAATAAAATTAATTAAAATAAAATAAGTTAAAACAAATTTGTTTAAATACATTGAAAATTTTAAAGTGTACTATCCAAATATAACATAAATTAAGTAATTAAGTAATTGAGGTGATATTAGAAAACATCATCAACGACCATGGAAAAATATTAAGAATAATTTTTCGAGCATTTGTTATCCCTAAAAAATAAATGCGGAATAATATTCGTCATGAGAACTCACTTCTATAAAGAAGAAGACTTATGATGCTTTGTCTTACTTAATTATAGATTTACAAGTATATGATTGGCTCATATAAATTTTAAAAAATCAATAAAGTTATTTGAAATTTTTTAATGTCAACTTCAATATCTTAAAGATTTATTGTATGTATAATAATTAAAATAAAACTTAAAAATTAATGACCCTAAAATTTACTACAAATAAATAATGGAAGATGTTATGAAAAAAATATTAAAAGATTATGAACTAAAATTTAAATTTATATTTTTAAATATATTATATTGATGAAATAATAATAAAAAATATTTAATTATATTTAATATATAAATAATTATATACAATAATAAAATATTAAAAAGAAAAAAAATTAATGTGTATTGTGAGAAAAACAAAAGAATATAAGAAATGATGGTTAAATTATATTTTAAAATTTTTGTATAAGTTGTTAAGTATCTCGTGATGAATGACTCTTATTAGATGATAGGTTGACAAACAGTGACGGATCTTTACTAAATTTGTAGGAGGAGCGACTATATATTAAATAAATTTAATATTTTAATAATAATTAAATAATATAAAAAAATTATAAATAAAATAATATAATATTTAAAAAAATTAACTTAATAAACAAAATTAACATTAAATATAACATTCAATTTACTTACAAACATCAATTCAATATACTTGTTCACAATATAGTAGTTAAAATCAAGATTTTACTAGTATATAGTAGAATCGAAAATTTTAACGTTTCAATAAATGTAGACAATGAATGAGTTTTAATTTCATTTTAATGGGTTTTAATTTCTTTTATTGGTTTTAATTTCTTTAATATTGAGCATTGTTCTATGTTTCACTTATCTAGAATACTTTTTAACTCTTTCAATAATATTTTGAATTGTTTAACATTGAGTACTGATCCCACAAATTTAGAAGTTGAACATTTTTTATAGGTTTTTAATATTTTTTAATGTTTAGTAATATTGTTCTTACTAATTTAAGAGTTCAATAATTTTGTTAGAGGTTATTTTAACATGTAAGTCTGAAGATTGTTTTTACCTTTTTAAACCTTAAATAATTTTTAAATTTTTTAAGCCTAATAAAAATAATTAAAAATTAAAATCTTTCCACTTCTAAAAATAAAAATTTATATGTATAATAAAAATGTTTGGGAGGGCCGTGACCCCACCAGCTCCTATTAAGCTCCACCACCAGCTCCTGTTAAGCTCCACCTCTGAAGTTAGACATAAAAAAAATGTTAGAATAATAGGAGAGATAAAATCAATCGGGGATGAATTGGTTTTTTAATAAATATTAAATCTTTTTCAAATTTAATCTGGTTAAAACAAAGTTTAAACAAAAATCAAAGTATAACACAAATAAGTAGAATATAAGTTGAATGTATACTGGTTCGAATCAAAGCAAATCCTACTCCAACAGAGAATGATTTCTACTAATTATCCTAATAATAAAGTTTACAAACTTACAATGCAGTGGAATGAAAAAGATAGCAGGAAGATTAACAAGACACCTCCTTTGTACAGAACAAGTGATTCCTTTATACAGAACAAAGGATCAAACAACATCTCTCTTGAAAACACAAGAGATGAACAACACCTTCCTTAAACAGGAATGAAAATACCTCATTTGAATAACCACAAAGAATGATAACAACACCTCTTTTGAAAACCTCAAAAGATGAACACCTCACTTGAATAACCATAGAGAATGAAACAATATTGAACACTAGCAACAGAGCAACTTTCACTTTGATCTCTCTAGGTTAAATTTGAAAGCTATGACTCCTTTTGTATTTATAGGAAAAGAGGCGCTCAAGGTTCTATAAAATATGAAAATGTTTTCACAAAAACGTTTAGAATAATTGATTATTACTTGAGATAATTGATTATTCCAGAGAGTAATTGAAAGATAAAAGTTTACTGATGATAATCGATTATTGTTGATTATAATCGATTATTTCAAGTATGATAATCGATTATTGCTGATGATAATAGATTATTTCAGCGTTAAATGCTTTTTACGAAAAACAAAAGACTTTTTCAAAGTTTAGGGAGAGTTGTATGCATATTGTGATCTTTAACATGATTTCTAACTATTACAATCAAATATATACACAAAATACAATATTAAAGCTTCCACATGACTTTAAGACTTCAATTATGAAGATTCATCTTCTTCTTTTAGAGTCATCATCATCAAAACAATTATCTTTTAAGTATTTATAAATATCATTTTTCATCTTTAGATTAACAAAAAAGATGTTCAAAAACACTTTTAAATAAAACAAGTTAAGATATGAATTCTTTCTTTTAAGGTTGATCAAATACAATAATATGTAATTGAAATAAGTAAGGAAAATAATCTATTAATACAAAAGTTTGTACACTAATTCGTCTAAAACTCAAGACTACGTTCATTTTTTAAATTCAAGTATCTAGAAATGAAAAAAAAAAACTTTATATAATTTTATAACCGTTTTTTTCTTAACCACAACTTTTCTATTTATTTTTCTTAATAAACTACCAAAACCAAATAACATTACTTTCGAAAATTCAATATTCTAACCAACCAAAAGATTAATTTCAAAACCTACTCAATACACATTATTTTTTTTCTTAATTTTTATTATTACATTATTATTATTATTATTTTATTTAGATATTTAGTTTATTATCTTGTAAATTGATTATTATTTTATTTGATATTTGTTATCCTTGTATAAGTTTTGTAAAATACTTTTCAACTTCATTTTGACATGTATCCATGACCATCTTTTGAAAAAAAAAATTCTCTAATTTCTATTAAACTTCACTATTCTGAAGTTAATATATTCTTTTATAATAATTGTCAAACAACTTGATTTAAACTAGGTTAAAAATTACTAAATGTAAAATTTTGAAAGGAACATAATAAAGCTAAAAAATATATTTTATTATCTCTAACATACATTAATCATTTACATAATTACTAAAAAATATAATTTAATATATTAAGTTTTATCTTTATCATACTATTTTGATTACATCATACTACCTAATATAATAAGAAATATCTTATAATATTTAAAAAAAAAATAAGGATACAATAGTTTATTTAACATGTAGATACATTTTTAGTTTTTAACTTAATCTCTTATCTACTTTTCACTTATTATATTTTTTATTTATTATCATGGTACTAGGACGTTATTTGTAAGTAGACATTTATTTATTTGATGTTATTTTCATTTCTCATTGCAATAAACAACTCACACTAAAATGTTAGAATCCAAGCCTCAATAAAAAAAACTTGGCCCACATTGGCTGTTAAAGTAACAAATAATAATAATAATAATAATAATAATAATAATAATAATAATAATAATAATAATAATAATAATAATATTATTATTATTATTATTATTATTATTTTAATAAAATTATGTTAGATATTATTATGAAATTTTATAATAATATATTATTATTATTATTATAATTATTATATATATATATATATATATATATTGGACATTTACATTATATCTATAATCGTATGTTTACTATTCATTACTATAGAAAAAAAAGTACTAAATTAATATAAAGAAACACAACTTCTTATTTTAAGGAAAAAAATTTAAGAAAAACTATCAAAATTACTCTTACAATATTGGAATTTAATTTTTAGATTGAATTTTAAATTATAGAATTTGTAAAGTAAAAGATATATTTTAGTTTTAAAAGTTATTTTTTTACTTTTTAGATTATACAATATGAAATAGAAATATTTTTATTTAATTTTTAAATTATATAATTTGAAAATTATGTTTAAACAATAAAATTTTCTTTTAAAATACGAGATTTAAAAATAACTTTTAAATTATATAGTTTAGAATTTATTTTAAAATCTAAAAATAATTTTTAAATTACATAATTTATAAATTATTTTTTAATTTAAAAATAATTTCTGAATTATACAATTATTAATATAATTTTTAAATTATATAATTTCAAAGTTAAATAATAAGTATAATCTAAAAACTAAAATTAAATATGAGTTCAATTACTGATAAAGATAATGGTTCCAGATTCACAAAAATAAAAAACAAGAAGCCAATAAGGGGTGTAATACTATTAAGAGTAGTTTTGTCTTTTTAATTTTATAAGGAAGTGCAGCTTGGAATGATGGAGGTGGGAAAGAAACAGCCTAAAATGACACTTGCTGGGTTTATCAGACACACAAATAATAAGTGTTTGATTTAATTAAGGGTATTTTGATAATTATTTATTATATATTTTTATTTTGTTCTGATGAATCAAATTATTCACAATTTATTTATTTATTTAAATATAAATAATTTTATTTTCTGTTTTTTCTACTTTATCGTACCTTGGTCCTTGTCGTCCTGTGGAATGGTCTCTTGTCACATCAATGTTATAAAACATCAACTACCAACCAATGCAAGTGCATGTATGCTTTCATAATTTTACATCTTTGTCTCTTAGTGAAACACATTCAAAGGTAACCACAAAATATTTCACCTCCATCTGTCACATGTACATAGAGGGGATACTTGGGTACCTTTGACTTACGAGAGGATGAGTTTGAATTTCTTGATAAACTTTTAGTAAGTGTGGGTATTTTATATTTAGTTCGTATAATTGGTGACTTAAGTAGATTTTGCTAGCAGTTGCACTGTACGTAATTTATAATACTAAGTTAAATTTAATATTAAGATAAATTTAATTTATTTTTATTAATTATGTATTATTTAATTGATTAAATAAATTATTATTATATAAATAAATGATTAAAAATTTATTTTTATAAAACTTATCTGTTTAATTTGCAGTTACAAAATAGATACAGTTTATAAAAATTAAAAATCATTTAAAATATAAACTAAATAAATGGATTTTTTATAATACAAATTCATAGGTGTAAACTTAAATGGACACAGACTCCGTATACCCAATTCTACTTATATTTATGTACTTATATTTATGTACTTATATTTATGTACTTATATTTATGTTTCATTGTCTTAATTATATTGTTGTTACTTTATAACGAGTTCACATTGTATTTTAAATCCAACACTTTACTAATAAGTTTAATAAGATTGTAATTTGAATAAAATTAAATTCTTTTATAATTATAATATTAATATATATGGACTATTATTGATTTTTATTAATATTAGTTTTTGCTAGAAAATTTTAATTAATATAATTTTTTATCTATAATATTTATGTACGGATATTTATTTATATGGATCAAATTAAAATGATCTTGATTATATATATATATATATATATATATATATATATTCATAAACTTTCCATAAACATATTCATTATGAGAATTATATTTAAAATAAATTTAAAACTTAAATTTTATAAATTTTTTATAATAGAGTATACTTACATGTCAATAAAATGAAATCCAAAATTTTATATAAATTTTTAAATTATAAAATAAAAATTATTTCTATCAAATGTAATTATAATATAAAATAATTTAATAAGTTAAAATATAAATATGATATAAAATTTTATAATATTATTATATTAAAAAAATATATATGAAATCTTATAAATAATATCACATAACAAAAGCAAATTAACACTTTATATTATAATTCATGCAATGAAAAACCTTTAGTTAATTTAAATTTATTTAAGTAAAAAAGTTATTAAAATATTACAAATAAATTTTTGGTATAGAGTTTATATTTATTATTTTATATAATACAATTCCTTCCTACTTACTTCAACATGTGTTTATGTCTACATCACCTCTTGTCATAGTTATCACTATTTTGAACCAATAAATTCTTTACACATGCTATACCAAAGTTATAACAAAGTAAAAAACAATAAATATGGTTGTGAGACTCCATGTGATAATAATGACTTACCTCTGCCAAATTTAATGAAGTTATGGAATTGTCTAGTACTATGTTATCATGTTGTCAACATAGAATATATCTTTCAAAAAATATATTTCTTGAAAATATTAATAATGTTTTATTTAACATGATATTATATTTATATTGATGTTATTCAGTAAAATAATGTTTATATTCATGATTAATTACTCAGTTAATCTCTATAGTTAAACAAACTTTATCTTTTATAGTCTTTATAATTTAAAAAAACTTACTTACTTTATATATACTATTTTTAATCTCATTTGATTTTTATGACATTAGACAACAAATATTAAAATAAATATATATACTAAAATAAATTAAAATGTTTGTGCAGAAATAAAAAAAAAATGAACCATTTTAAGTATAGGACAAAATGTCAAGTTTGTATTGAATAAACTAATTAAGTAAAATTAAACTAATTTCATATTACTTATTCTATAAAACATATTTTTTTGTATATTCCTTTTATTTTATTATTTAACAGGGTATAATATTAAAATTAATATATTATGCCAAAGAATTAATTTCATCCACTTTTTCCCACATATTGTTGGATCTTAATTAGAAGAGATTTGCATTAAAAAAAAGTCAACTGTCACAAGTGGATACAAAATTGCAAAGGCCATTCCACGAAAGAAAGACTGAAAGTATATTTAACGTAAAAGGTACTCTAATATTTTTAATATAGCAAAGAAATTTATAATTATAAAGTATATTTTAAGAAAAATATAAAAAATAAACTAAACACCTTTCTTAATTAATTTTTATAATAAAAAATTCAATCAATTTTAATTGTTAATTAAATACTTTTGAAATATTTAAAAATGTCATTTACATTATTATATTCTTAAGAATTATCATTCACTCCACCACTTGGTATTTTGTAAGAAAATAGCTACATATACACATCATAATCACTTTTGAAATTATAAATTTATAAATTCGTATTTTAATAATATCAGACTACTTTTTTAATGTACACTTTGTAGAACCATTTCTTCAAGCTTTTGAGAACCCACAAATTAAAAACAAAGTTATAATCCATAAATGGCAATGATATAGAATTAGCCTTAAATCTTACACTTAAAAAAACTCACCCTTACTTTAAATTAGTTAAACAATTAAGGTTAATCCTTAATCCAATACATGTTAATATATTCTTTAAGAAATACTATCAATAAACTTTTTAATACAATCTCTATTTTTTGTTATAATTTATTAAAATTATTGTAAACTCACTCCATATTAATTAACTTATTATTATGACCTCTCTTATTATTCTTATAGGCAATTAAAATGTTTAATATCCTTTATTATGTAAAGAATGTGAAGTATTAAGTTGTCAATATTTTTTAACTTTTTAATGTAAAATTAGCTATCTTTTTCATATATTTAATAAGGTTAACCATGAGCAATAATAAATAAACAATTTTTAATAAAGTTAATTTTTGTAAAAATTATTTATTTTTAACAATTAACTAGTTGGAAAACATAGTTGGTCAATTAGTATATATTTTGATACCCAAAGAAGAACAACATAATTGCAAAATTTTAGCATATTTTTCTTCCTCTTTCACTTTCTTCTCTTCTTTTTAACATCATTAATGTACTTTTTTCCCCACGGACAATCATCTCTTCAAGAGTTTATGATGTATGATTTAATAAAGAAAGATTATAATAATTAAAAATCATCATATATATAAATCATCTATAAAACGACTGAACGGTTCTCAAAAAATATAATGCATCATTAAAATTGTTAAAATATTTAAATTATTTTTTTAAGTGGAAGTTTGCTTATGTTGAAATGCAACATATAATCATCATTATCATATTTATATAATTTGCATATATCTAGAGTATATATATATATATATATATATATATATATGTATATGTATATACATATATATATATATATATACATATATATATATATATATGTATATATATATATATATATATATATACATATATATATATATATGTATATATATATATATATATGTATATATATATATATATACATATATATATATATATACATATATATATATATATATATATATATATATATATATATATATATAATCAACATTCTAGCAATTTGTCACTTAATTGAGCTCTTTTTACTTGAATAACCCTTCATTTTTTATATATTTTATATATCTATAATGAAAATTACATTGCATACAAATATTATTAGTTCCATTTCATAGGTTGAAGCATGACTTTATTTAATAATATATGATGAGAACTTTCCAAGGCTTATAATAATATAAGATTTCAGAAATTCAATCCCACACAAACTATATCTCCACTTGAATACTCTCTCAAAAAGAAGAAAAAAAAGAATTAAAGCACCGATAAAATTAAATATTTTTATAACAGATTTTGAAGAAATATATAAGGTAACCAATTTTTAAAATAAACAAAAATATCTTAATCATTTAACCATACATTATAGAATAAAATAATAAAAAATAAATTTTAAAAAATTAGAATCTATATGAATACATAAAGGAATTTTTAAGAAAATATATTAAAATAATAAAATTGATTTCTCCAACCATAAATTTTTAATTTATGATCCAATAATCAAAACAAAAGTATGAACTAGTAATTTAATTCATGATCCCAATAGTCAAAACATCAAGAATATTATAATGTAAACTTGATCTAATCTCGAAGGAGTAAGAATCATTATTTTATTGAAAATTGATAAATTAGCACTCCTTTTGTTTTCTCTCTTCAAAGAACTGCTAAATTAGTACTCTCACTTGGTGTAGAAGAACACTCTCCATTTAACTTAAATGAGAGGGAATGAGCTTTAAAAGTTTGAACTTTTTAAACACTTGAGAACCCAATGCCAAATAACAAATTTACATATACAGTAAAAAAAACGTGACATACCTTGCAATGTCTACGATGACTATCTCTTCCCTTCCCACGGATTTAATGAATGAATGTGTCCTAAAAAACGTGACATACCTTGCAATGTCATTTCTGAATAAATCATACACACTGAATGAATGCCCACGTTAACATGTTTGGTGAGACAATCTAAACATAGCAACTGTGATGATTTATTTTATATGGCAACTGCAATTAATTTACACTTCAGAACTTCTATCCAGATCACGTGCACTGTGACATTCATCATGCATTTATCACTTAGCTCACTTTGGATCAAGTCTTTCTTCTCTCAATCGCCTTTCCATTCTCACCCTTTTTCCTGGAAATTTTCTCTCGTTTTCTTGCTCTTTTCCTTCATGTCTTGTTTTCATTCTTTGACCATAACTTCATCGTCATCCATAACCAGAATGTCTTCATTCTGATACCACTCCATTTCTTATAATCCTTGCAAGGTTCCCCAACAAACTCAAATTTCTTGTTATCAGTTAAACTGTTGTACATTCATAATGTTGTTTGTCTCATCACTCCATTCTCTTACTCTTAGACACTTCGGCAGTAGTTTCCTGACATATTTAGTGAAGCCGGTTTTCTTCCATGGCTTCTCTGGTTTCCTTCATCTACTGTTATTGGTGGTGCTTTTAGTGTCGCTGGTGTGGAGGAAAGTCACAGTTGGAGCCAGAGAAAGTTCCAAAGAGAACATTACTAATACCTTGTTTGCAAAGGGTCCCCTTTGTTCTCTTCTTGTTTCGGCTTTCAATCTTCTACTCTTTTTGTTTGATTACTTTTGTTGGTATAAAAATGGTTGGTCAGAAGAAAAGCTTGCGACCCTTTTGGATTTTCTACTCAAAACAATTGCTTGGGGTGTTGGTGGTGTTTGCTTGCACAGGGAACTCTTCATTTCAAGGGGAAGAAGATTACCATTCTTCTTCAGAGCATGGTGCTTCCTTTCCCTCTTTGTTTCCGGCTATTGCTTTATAGTGGACTTTGCTCTCTATGAAAAAAAGCTTTGTGCTTTGCCCATTCAGAGCTTAGTTTCTGATGCTTTCTCTGTTTGTGCGTGTTTATTCTTCTTTTGCTTGGGATTGTTTGTAAAAAACGAGGGTGGAGTAGGAGATAGTACTCTTCAAGAATCTCTTTTGGATGGTGACTCAAAAGATGACGTGTTTGGGACAAAAGAGACCAAGGGGGGTGACACTGTTACACCTTACTCTAATGCTGGAATATTTGGCCTTCTTACCTTCTCTTGGATTGGTCCTCTGATTACTGTTGGCAAGAAAAAGTCTTTGGACCTTGATGATGTCCCCCAACTTGATATAAGAGACAGTTTAACTGGAGCTTTTCCAACTTTTAGGGATAGACTTGAGGCACAATGTGGAGCTGTTAACGCAGTGACCACACTTATGTTAGTGAAGTCATTAGTATTCTCAAGCTGGAAAGAGATTATTTTCACAGCCATCCTTGCATTGCTCAACACATTGGCTTCTTTTGTTGGTCCCTATCTTATTGATGGTTTTGTTCACTTCCTTAACGGACAACGGAAATTTGAGCACGAGGGCCTTATGTTAGTGTCTGCATTTTTTGTGGCAAAGCTTTTAGAAGGCCTCACAAAGAGGCACTGGTTTTTTAGGTTGCAGCAGGTTGGAATACGAATGCGAGCACTGCTTGTGACTATGATATACAATAAAATTTTGAATCTTTCATGTCAATCCAAGCAGGGGCACACTACTGGGGAAATAATCAACTTCATGACCGTTGATGCAGAAAAAGTTGGTGAGTTCAGTTGGCATCTGCATGATCTGTGGTTAGTAGTTCTACAGGTTATAGTAGCCTTGTTGATTTTGTATAGAAATCTTGGGCTTGCTTCAATTTCTGGCCTTGTTGCAATTCTCATTGTAATGTGGGCAAACATTCCCTTGGGTTCAATCCAAGAGAAGTTTCATAACAAGTTGATGGAGTCAAAAGATGCAAGAATGAAAACAACATCTGAGATTTTGAGGAACATGAAGATTCTAAAACTACAAGGATGGGAAATGAAGTTTTTGTCTAACATAACCGAACTCAGAAAGATCGAGCAAGACTGGTTAAAAAAAGTTATATACACTTTAGCCATGATCATATTCGTATTTTGGTGTGCCCCGGCATTTGTTTCAGTGGTTACTTTTGGTACTTGTATACTTGTAGGGATCCCCCTTGAATCAGGGAAGATCCTGTCTACACTTGCAACATTCCAGATTCTCCAAGAACCCATTTATAATCTTCCAGAGACAATTTCAATGATGGCACAAACTAAGGTTTCTCTTGACAGGATTGCATCTTTCCTTCGTCTGGATGAGATGCCATTTGATGTTGTGGAGAAGCTTCCAGTAGGTAGTTCTAATATAGCTATTGAAGTAGTTAATGGGAATTTCTCTTGGGATTTATTTTCCCATAGTACAACATTGCAAAACATAAATCTCAGAATTTTTCATGGCATGAGGGTTGCTGTTTGTGGTAGTGTTGGATCAGGAAAGTCTACTTTTCTTTCTTGTATATTGGGAGAAGTGCCTAAGAAATCAGGGATTTTGAAGGTGTGTGGAAGAAAGGCCTATGTAGCTCAGGCACCGTGGATACAGAGTAGCACGATAGAGGATAATATATTGTTTGGCAAGGACATGGAAAGGGAAAGGTATGAGAAGGTTCTTGAAGCTTGTTGCTTAAAGAAGGATCTAGATATTTTGCCATTTGGAGATCAAACTATAATAGGAGAGAGGGGGATAAATTTGAGTGGTGGACAGAAACAAAGAATACAAATTGCTCGTGCTCTATACCATGATGCTGATATATATCTATTTGATGATGTGTTTAGTGCTGTGGATGCTCACACAGGATCTCATCTTTTTAAGGTAACTCATTTTCTACTGTAATTTGTAATGTAGTGTATTATTATTCTATTATAATTCTTTTTATGTATTATAAAGTACAAACTTTCTCAACCTTTTGTTGAATGTTGTTCTCCTGGTAGCATGACCATTGTACCAGTATTTCGTTAAATGAGCCTTCTCATTTTATGCATATGACAGGAATGCTTACTCGACCATTTAAGTTCAAAGACAGTGGTTTATGTCACTCATCAAGTAGAGTTCTTACCTGCTGCTGACCTTATTTTGGTAAGCAGTTCTCAGAATTATGTTGTCATTAATTTAGTTGGAGTTTGCTTTTCTTTATACATTTCTCATCAGATTATGGTTTATTGTTAGGTCTTGAAAGATGGGAAGATTACTCAATGTGGAAAATATAATGATCTGCTCAGCTCAGGCACTGATTTTATGGAACTTGTTGGTGCTCATAAAGAAGCTTTGTCTGCACTTGATTCAATAGAAGAATGGAAAGCGTCTGATAGAACAAGTACATCACAAGAGGATGTAAATATAGTTGTTTGTCATGGTATTGAAGAAAAGGAAGTAAAGAAAAATGAGAAAAATGGTGGAGAAGATAACAAATGTGATCCAAAAGGCCAGCTTATTCAAGAAGAAGAAAGAGAGAAAGGTAAAGTCGGGTTTTTAGTTTACTGGAAATATGTAACAACAACATATGGAGGAGCACTTGTACCACTCATATTGTTGGCTGAAATTTCATTTCAACTTCTTCAAATTGGAAGCAACTATTGGATGGCTTCGGCAACTCCTATCTCAACTGATGCGGAGCCACCTGTTGGAGGAAGTGCCCTTATACTTGTATATATAGCTTTGGCCATAGGGAGTTCTATCTGTGTCCTTGCTAGAGCAACACTTGTTGCCACAACTGGTTATAAGACAGCTACTGTACTGTTCAACAACATGCATTTCTGCATTTTCCGTGCTCCAATGTCATTTTTCGATGCTACTCCAAGTGGGAGAATCCTTAATAGGGTATGTGGAACTATGGACGTCACACTGTCCATTTCATGTGTTGTGATTTTGAGAAGGATATTTGAATCTTTAATATCTTTTTGGGTACCATTGATCAGTTAACTAATAGTCACATCAACTTTGTTGGTTGTTTTCACTTTTCAATATTTATAGGACGAATTTCCTAAAAATAATTCCATGTTTCTTTCAGGCTTCTACTGACCAAAGTGCAGTGGATATAGACATTCCTTTTCAAACAGGATCGTTTGCTTCCTCTGTGGTCCATCTTCTCGGAATTGTAGCAGTAATGTCTCAAGTTGCATGGCAGGTTTTCATTGTGTTTATTCCTATTACAGCAATCAACATTTGGTATCAGGTATTTTGTTTTGCGCCATGTTGTCTTTGACGACAAGATATTAAAATGTGACCGGATCATTTGCCAAATTTATTTATCGTGCTGTGAGTTAACATCTTAAAAACTTACAATTGATCAGCAACATTATTTACCATCAGCCCGGGAATTATCACGCTTAGTTGGGGTATGCAATGCACCTGTCATTCAGCACTTTGCTGAAACAATATCAGGTGCATCAACCATTAGGAGCTTTGATCAGGTACCAAGATTTCAGCAAACAAATATGAAACTGATGGATGGATATTCTCGCCCGAAGTTCAACAATGCTGCTGCAATGGAATGGTTGTGTTTCCGATTAGATATGTTGTCTTCTATCACATTTGTCTTTTGCTTGATATTCTTGATATCTATTCCACATGGATTCATAGATTCAGGTGTGAAACTCAAACCCAATATCTTTTTACCAATAAAAAAGTGTGTATTTATTACGGGGCACTGGACCATAATCGCAGTACATTCTTTTTCTTGCGTTTGAAGGTATTGCTGGTTTAGCTGTAACCTATGGCCTTAATCTGAACATTATACAATCATGGATGATATGGGAACTTTGCAGCTTGGAGACCAAAATTATATCAGTGGAAAGAATTCTTCAGTATACTTCTATTCCCAGTGAGCCTCCTCTTCTTGTAGAGGAAAACCGGCCACATGATTCTTGGCCATCATGTGGCAGGATTGATATTCACAACTTGCAGGTAATGGGACTTCTTAATATGTTTGCATTTTAATATCTTTTCATTTTATTTTTTATTTACCAAAGTTGAGTCAAGTTGTTTTATCCTCTTATATTTTGATGTTAGCTTCTGAACAAAAGAGTTTTCTGGCTTGTATGCAAGATTTGTCATGGACTCGTGGCATAACTATTAGTCTAGTGCTTGATTTTTGTGCTACGTTTATAATGATGACATACACTTGATGAAGGTACGATACGCTCCACATATGCCATTTGTGTTGCATGGCTTTACATGCACATTTCATGGAGGACATAAAACTGGAATTGTTGGAAGAACAGGAAGTGGCAAATCAACTCTCATACAAACACTATTCCGAATTGTTGAGCCTACTGTTGGGAGAATTATGATTGATGACATCAACATCTCGTCCATTGGACTTTATGATTTGAGGTCTAAACTGAGCATTATCCCTCAGGATCCAACCATGTTTGATGGTACTGTGAGAAGTAATCTGGACCCACTTGAAGAGTACACAGATGAACAAATTTGGGAGGTGGGTTGGTTTTATTAGTCACACAAACACAAAAAGAGACTAGATTCTATCAAAAACATTTCACTTGTGGTTGGTATTCAAATTAACAGTTCCTTCACTCGTTGGAATTCTCTTATGTAGGCCCTTGATAAGTGTCAACTTGGAGATGAAGTCAGAAGGAAAGAAGGAAAACTAGACTCTTCAGGTCTGTCTTTAAAATTTATTGAACATAAATATACATGAATTTAAACTACTTTTAAGATTCACTTGTGATTTTGTAGTTTTCAGTAAATCGTAGAGCATGTTCAAAAGAGTCTGCTGCTATAATAATAGGTGTGAAAGTAAAACCAATAATACTTCATGTTGTTAATATTTTTAAGAAAGTGAATTTTATGCTGAACTCAATTTTATAAAACTAACTTGTAAGGAGAGATCCAGATCTATTTGTATACTATTATTTGACAACTTATATACTATTATTTGACAATATCTCTAGTCTCCGTGTAATGTCCAACAAATACTCTTGTAATGTGTATTACATTTATCCCTGGAATGAATCAATTGTAAAAATGGATGCTGCAGTATGTGAGGATGGAGAGAATTGGAGTATGGGCCAAAGGCAATTGGTGTGTCTTGGTAGGGTGCTGCTTAAGAAGAGTAAGGTCTTGGTGCTAGATGAAGCTACTGCATCAGTTGACACAGCTACAGATAATTTGATTCAGCAAACTCTCAGGCAATATTTTTCTGATTGCACAGTCATTACTATTGCCCATAGAATAACCTCTGTCATTGATAGTGATATGATTTTACTACTGAATCAAGGTGAGAAGGCTTTAATAATATTGCATTCTTCTTTGAACTTAAATCTCTTCAATGTACATTTGTTCATGATCTCATTGGACATCGATGCAGGACTTATTGAGGAGTATGATTCCCCAGCAAGGTTGCTAGAGGACAAGTTTTCTTCTTTTGCTCAACTTGTGGCAGAGTATACCACAAGGTCCAATTCCAGTTTTGACCAAGTAAACTAAAAGTTTTTCTTTTTTCCATGTTTGTTTGAATGACATCAAGTTGGGGGAATTACAAGGACAATCACTGTCTTATTTTCATTTTTAATAGAATATCATCCTATTGTACTCTTTAAATAACAACTAGAAAAAAAAAGTATGGTTTAGCTTCTTATGATTAAGAAAGTGTACCCTAAAACTAATTTTACTATGCCAAAAGAATATAAAGTTTTCCTCTTAATTGTTCAAGATAGTCTTTTCTTTTTTGGAAGAACAGTTACAAAAAACTTTGTTATTGAAAAATATCAAAGAATACTGTATGCATGGTACTTAGAATTGGGTTTGGAATAGGATAACCAAAATTGTTTTAAAACATTATTTATGCAAGAAAAGGTTGCTGATAGAAAAATAGAGAAAAGAAAATTCCTTTTATGGTGAAAGAAAAGGTAAATAATTAACAGATGATCAACTTTTAAGATTTTTGTTGTATACATTTTTCTTTAACATGATTTTGAAAAGCTTATATTTCATGAAATGAAATTTAAATATGTTATTTTCTTCATAAAGATTGATGGCTAAATCGCATAAATGCTAAAATGCGGTTAAACTATTAATAAGGTTGACATTTTTTTTATTAACAAACAACTCCTTTGTTCAAGAATTAAAAAAATGCGAATGAGATTTATGCACTCGTTTATTTAGACCATTATCTTGGTTATGGTTTATTTACATATTGGCTCTGAATAAAAAAATTGTCATATTTTAATGTCTTTGATGCCTTTTTTCTAAAAAAAAGGACATCTTTTACAATGTGTTAGTGTTTCGTTTGAGAAAACAAATTATAGATTTTTTAAGAGTTTAATGATTATTTACTATCAATGTAAAATAATTTTACACTATAACTCAATCATAATCATCATGAATTTTAAAGTAATTTTTGGTAGAAATCAAGACACTTATCATAGATGATAATCTTTAATTGAATAAAAATTTAAAATTATTTTATACAATTATTATATATATATATATATTCTCTTTTGTTATTTTTTTTGAAAAAAATGGTTATTTTGCTTTTAAATAAAGTATGGTTAAAACCTTACTAGCTTACATCCTATATCACCCATATGGTCTTTACCATTTGCTAGTTAGGTTATGGGATTTATCATAATCCATAAACTTAGCAACAACTTCCACATAAATGTAGTTACAAACCATACCAACAACTTTTTCTCTATTCCATTATGTCAAGCTTCCAACTACCTTTAGCTCTCATTGTATAAAAACCAAGATTTTTTTTCCCCTTTTGATAATGATAACATCTTTACAAGGAAAATCACAATTCCTATGAAAGAACCTTTATTAATATAACAAATCAATTTTAGCTTATTAACAACCTTGATATCAAATTAGAGCATTTTTCCAACTATCTCTCTTTGGTAGAGACACATATTAACCAAACAACTTCTCTAGTAACACTCCTATCTCAAATATATAGGGAGGGCTATTTTGTAACTCAAAATTTACTTAAATAATTTCATTATTTTTTTTATTCACCTAGAGAATAAATATATTAATAGAAAGGTACTTGGAACATCTCTATTAGAACATCTTTAATATACAAGAGTATTTGATACTATTACTAAAAATTAATTAGAAAAACTTATTATTAAAATAAAATAACATAATATAAAAATTGTTTATAATTTTTTTAAAAATAATTTCTCTAAATAAATTTAAATAAAGAATATATATATATATGATTCACATTTCATTAAATTTTTCTCAAATTAATAAACAATTCTTCTATTAAAAATACCCTTAGTTTACTTCAACCTATATACCACACTTGAAACACTATACATTATCAAGATTTAGATTTCAAAGTAAAAGTTGGGCATGTAGATACCATCTCCCTAAGGTATCTAACATAGAAAAGATATTAAAGCATAATCTAAAAGCAATGCAGGCCAATTTGGTTGCTGGTATATTGGTGAAGGAGTAACCCTCCCCATACTCTAGATCGTTGCAGAGTTGTGAAGCTTTTGTATTCATCATTGATCATGGCTGCCAATTGGTTTTTAAATTCCCTGTTGCTTTAGCAATCCTGTTAAGTTATAAAGGGCTTGGTTCTGATGTGAACTGTGTCAATGACTGCTGAGTTTCTGCTGTATTGCTCCTTTATTTATATCAGTTGTCTACCCATGATAATCTCAATTCAAAGAGAGCCTTGGAGCTTCTTTTGCAGCAGTGTTCCACTCTTTCCTCTTCACTTGCATTCTCAACTACAACAATTCTTTATCATACGTTAAGATTGACAGCAATCACCATAGTAATTCTCCCCTTTGTCCATTCATGTCCCTACTATTGTTGTTATAATTTTTATTCACTTATTTGCTACCTTTGCCTAAAAATATTTATCAGTTATCCCTAAGTATCTACGCTTTCCATATAACTCTTGTTCCATATTCTTGTGATCAAATGACAATTTCAAAAATTTCAACAAATTAAAATTAAAATTTAAGAGATTTGAATTATTTTTAATTAAATTTTCTTCATTTATTAAATTATTTGTTTAGACAATACAATTAAAATGTTTTACATTTCAATTTTTTTATTTTAAAATATTTATTAGAGAAAAGTAATTTTCTTTTGAGATAAAATTTAATTTTATAATATAAAATTTTAAAAGTAAACTTTTTAAAAGAAATCAGTCAAATTTAAATATTAAATTAATATTTAAACTCCACTTGGCCTAGGTTAGACAACTTGACTTTAGGCATGGTTAACTCGATTAGGACTAAGGCGAGTGAAACTTGAACCGGTGAGCCATACTTGAATTGCTCCGGGAGAGACTTGACCCAGCTCGACTTAGAACATACTTAATTTGACTCGGCAGACTAGACTAGACTCGACTAGAGATGACTTGGTCAAATCTAGTAGTAAAATTTCAATTTCTTTCTTTTTTTATGATATTTCAAATTTTATTGTTTTAATTATTTGAAATACCTTCTCAAAAATTTCTAATTTTCTTATCCTAAACAAGCCATTTTACTTCAAAACATTTCAAATTTATTAAATAAATAAGTTACTCTAGTAAAGTATAACTTTCTTCTATAACTCTCCTTCACCTAATTGTGCATAAATTGTATAAAAACTTTTAAATTAAAGTATTAATTAAAATATAAAATTTATTTGTAATCCACACCTATATTTTAATTTGTTGCAATAAATATTTTTCCATTTATGTGTTGTCATTTTTAAATATAATATCATTTCTCAAAATTTTCCAATTTTTTTTTTACTTTTCAACATAATCATAATCTCTTAAGAATATAAAATTTGATTAAAATTATAAACTATTTTAAATAATTTATAAAATCGATGAAATTGTGATGAGAGTGTTTCAATAGTAGGTTTTCCCTTCATAAAAACTTTTGATCAAGTCATTTTGAGTATGTGGAAAGTTCTTGCTTTATATATATATATATATATATATATATATATATATATATATATATATATATACTTTATATTTTTTCACTTTTTGATTAGAGGTTAAACATGGATAATCCTACCACAGGAATGCTCCTTATTTCATTACCTGATCATTAGGTAAGGTAACCCATCATACGTACCACAAGGACAACTACCATCTTGATTTCACAAACAAACAAGTCAAAAGCTATTAATTAACAACTCTCAAAATGAAGTTTTCACAACTTAAGCACTATTGATTCAACCTTGACCAAAAACTAACTCAAGAAAGCAAAATAATCCCAAATCCAATTAATTAATCTCTTCTCAATTTGTTTTCCTAGAAAACACTATTTATGCATGTGTAGGTTAGTTTTGTTATTGACAAAGCCATTCGTGTTCTAAGACAATATTGAAAAACCCTTGTTGGTAATCTCTTCATTTTTTTTCTTCCAAGGTGACTGTACTCTTAATTAGATAGAGTATTTGATTTAGCCATGCGAGGTTCACAAATTTTCCACCTCTTCAATGCTATTTATTTGATTTTTTTATTATACTCTATCTATTGTTTTTTTTTCCCTTTGTTACCTTGATTCTAATTACTACCAAATCCCCTTAAATATTCCTATCACATAAATATATTTGAACATTATAAACCCTTGTTGTTTCTTTGTGTACTATCTAATTTAACTTATTTATATAAAAAGAAATAGGAATCCAAAATTCATCTGGTGTATTTGTTAAAAGGCATTTTTAAAAAAATAAAGAGTAAATGAGGAAGCAATGTTGTTATCATTAAAATAATACATAGAAAAGTGTAAAATTACTTAGATGGTGCTAATACACTTTTCTCTTAAAACCAATAAATTATTTTGAAGACAATTTTTGAATTTTTTTAAAACCATTTTAAAAAAAAATTACCTAAATAGATTCAATACCAATTTATTTAGTCAATTAGATTAGACTCGTTTAGTGCAGAATATGACTTTTTAGTTTTTACCAAATTATTTACATAGACAATATGGTCACGGTTGATGTCAGAATTCGAAACCGAATTCTGATTTACGAGATGCCTACATGAACATAATTTGCACTTAGAATTCAGTCTTCAAAGAACTGAATTCTTAGTAGCAAATTTTAATTTTTTTTTGTTGGGTCACTCGGAATTTGGTTTCACGGGAACTGAATTCTGAGTAGATTTTTTTTTTTTTTCATGTTTGTGTAATTAGTGTAAAACAAAACATGAGAACGACGTTCAAGTTTGGGAACGACCATTTTTTGGAGAGAATAGCGTTCCAGACGTTGCCTTTGTGACTTTGTTTGGAGTGCAAAACGATCATTTTTAGTGACAAAAAAATAAAAAACCTGTTCAGAAAAGGAAAAAAAATTAAAATAGCCTTCTTAAAATTTGGTTCCCCGAAAATCAAATTCTAAGTTGCAAAATGGACTAACGTGGATGTTTCCTAAGTTAGAATTCAATTTCCAACCGAATTCTGACATGAACAATAAATTATATTATCTGTATAAATAATTTATCACATGTATATATATGAAAATATTTTTTAAAAGAGTGATATTTAATCAATTTTCAAGAAAAATTTACATACCAATAAAATATAAAGAATATGACAGCTCAAAAAAGTCTATGACAGGTTAAAATAGGTCTGCGACTGTTTAGAATAGTTCTGACAACTTAAAAAGATGTATGTGACAATTTTTTTAATAAGAAGAAAACTATTACCTAAATAAATTCAATATCACTTTTTTTAGGATGAATTTAAAAGAGGAAAAGAACTAATTTAAAGAAAATTTATGTATAATTTAATTGATACAATAAATAAATAAAATTTATTTAAATTTTTTGTAGGATAATTTTATCTTTTAATAATTTTATTAATAATATGTTTATTTATTATTATTAAATAAATTTATTTTATTATTATTAATCATAATTTTTATTTGATATTATTATTTAAATTTATATTTTATTATTTAATATTTATTATTATGTAAATTTATTCTCATTATTAAATTTTTAATTTAAAATAAATTTTATATTATTTGTTTATGATATAAAATTATATATTATAAAATAATGTATAATCAATTATGTATATACATGATCCACGTTATTTTATAATATATTATATCAAAATATAATTAGTTTTATAATTTTATTTTTTAGTTTATACGTTATTATTTAAATTTTTTATTTTTTTATGTTTACATTATATTTTTTATGGAAAATTATATATATATATATATATATATTTAATTTTTTCCAATCTCTTATTTTTCTAATGAAAATCTGACAATTAATATACATTTAGTTTTTCAGATTTTTGGCAATTTTTTATATTCTTTTTCCAACTTTCTTCTTGACTTGCATATTTCCCAGAGACAAACAAACAGCCTAAGGGTGCCGCAAGGCTACCGGGTGAAGGCTTGTTTGGAAGAAGAATAGCCTCCGCTTTCCTCGATTTTCGTGTGATCAAATTCCCAAAACACCATTTCATATAATAAACCAAGAAATTGGCGTTTCAAATTCTCACTCATTCACTCTCTCTTTGTCTTGGCATCACTCTTCTCCCATTTTCACATTCCAATGTGTAATAGGTGCTATACTCTCATCGCTTCTTTCTCTTTCATTCTCTGTATTGTGTTTGTGTTTATGCTTTTTTCTTCACCTTTATGAATGTGTGATTTTTCAGAAGCAGGAAGGGAGACTTTGAAGAAGTTGGCACTTGATATGGCCAGGCGAAAAAGCAACGCTGGCAGAAAACAACTAACTAAGCGCCAGGTAATGTAATGCCTTTTGTTTGTTCTTCAATTCATCGATTTTATTCATTTGGGCATTCACCATTCACTGTGATCATCACCCTCGTGCTTGCATGTCTTTTTGAAGGAAAAAAAATGGGTTTTCTATTACCTATACGGAGGTATAGAACGTTTGGATTATCGATTCTTCTTTTTAGAAGTGCTTCTAGGCTAAAGATACACACAAAAATATCATTCTCCAAAAGTGCTTTTTACAAGGTTATCCGAACATGCATACAAACATGCACGTGGTCAAATGTCTGAACTTTCGTATTGATCAATCTGATCTTCAAGCTTAAAAAAGTAAAGACTGGATTTAGTCACTTTTAATTTTAAATAACTGTGATGAAATTTTAGAAAGGAGACACTAAATTATTGTCTTTTCTAAAATTTGGGGGACGAATTCATCTTTATGAAAATGCAATGACCTTGACTACTTGTGACCCTAGAGGGACTAAAGTAACACTTTTTTCGTTTTTTAATTATTCTCGTTTCTGTTAATCCTCTATTTGTTTTCTTAGTGATTAGTTTGAATCATTCCTGTGTAATGGCTTGAATGCGTGTCCCTGTCATTCTATTTGGCATAGTAATGATCGATTTGAAAACCCAATTAACTCTTAATTAGCAAAAGCTCTCGGTTTTTGTTTGGGGATAGATAGTTCAAGTTGAATATAGAAAAGGAATATAAGTGTTGATTGGATTAATAGATTGAAATTTGAAACTTGGGATTTAAGCCGATATGCTATGATACTGCAATACACTTATTTTGAAATAAGCGGATATGATACGTGATATATATATATATATATATATATATATATATATATTATATATATATATATGTGTGTGTGTGTGTGTGTAATTGCATAAAAGTTCTTAAAATATAATAAATATATAATTTCATTTGTGCAAATTCAAATTATATCACATTTCTTAGACATTGTCAAAATAAAAAATTATAAATTATTATTATCATAAAAATATTAGTGCTTCGTAAATTAGATACTTCATTGATAAGTACCAGTAAAGTATCCTAGAGTATCTGATCCAGATACAATGGCATACATTAAAGTATCGCAAATTTAAGTATCAGTGCGTCATAGTTGATATGAATTGGTTTGAAGTTTGAAAGATTTGGGCTAATGTTATTTAAAGTGAATTTTGCTTCTTTATCTTGTTATATATTGTTGCGCATGAAACTAATGATAGGTTTGTTTTTGGGCTGATTTTTTATTCTGTGATCTTTACAGTTCTTTCATTATGCTTTTGAGAGTCCATCACTCGTAAAGTTTTTGCTCTAAAATGTTCTATTCTCATATTTGTATTGGTCGTGCCATGTACTGCTTGTTGTTGAATTTTGAGACACTGAATACTTTTCTTCATACATTTTGCCATGCTTGCAGGGAACAAAGCTAGCATGCATCTCTCTGTAATTTCTGCTGGATTCTCTTTGTATATTATTAAAATTGATCTTTATGATTTACTCCTGCAGCTCAATCATCTGGATTTAGTGTATGCATTGAAAGTGTGAGGTCTAGGATGTGTTTTGATTCTGAATGTTGGTTTGGCTTCACTCAACTTTAACCCATACCTTCGATCCTAACATATCACGCTTTCTTGTGTTGTACAGTTTGGCTATTTTACACCCTTTGGTGTGTGTTGTTTTATATTGATCTCTTCCCTTTATAATCGTGTTCTCAACATAGTCTAAATTGTTAATTTTGTGATAATTGTAGGTGACAGAGAAATATCAGAATAAAAGAAAAGCTTCCAAGAGTCATCCAACAAAAAAGCGTGGTAGACCACCAAAGAACTCTCCAATTCTAGAAGCTGTTTCACCACATACAACAGTATCCGGTTCTTCTGATCCACCTGCTAGGGCATTTGATGTGGCCCCTCCATCTCCAATACAACGGGTACACACACCATGTACTTCACAACCAACAAATTCAGATGCAGGACGCAGCCTTGGATCGAATGTTGGATTAGAGACGCAGAGTAATGATGGCAAGCCAATACTATACCTTGAGGGGCAAGGGTATGTTCTTGTATTTTTTTACTTATTCGCTTTTTTAGAACTTGTGTTCATTAACAGGTAATGTTAGCAGATTCTTACCTTCACGCCTTGCTGCTAGCGGGATTGGGGATATGATCATAAGGTATTATACCGATCCTTGGCCATCTTGGAAGAAGATACCAGCTAGAACAAGAGACTCGATGTTTGAAGAGTTTTTGGTGAGGCTTCATATGTTGACGACTGCAAATAATATATATGTTTAGTCTACTGTTAGCTGAATTGTTTACTTGTATATATATAGACAAAGTTTTCTATTAGTCCGCCAGATTACAAGAGGGCAAAAGGGAATTTTCAAATGCGAGGTTCAATATTGTTGACCAGTAAGCTAGTTAAGGCTCGATCCACTGCGGATAAACCAAATTGGATTGAAGATGGAGTCTGGGAGAAATTGTGCGAGCATTGGGCATCTGAAGGTTTTAAAAGGAAGAGTGCCCAAGCGAAAACTAACCGAGCATCTAATAATGCTGCATCTCACACTGGTGGCTCTATTTCTGTATCTCAGCATAGAGCTAATATGGTAAAGTTGTCATATAATATAACTTATTCTATTGTTTATCTCATGACTAGTGTAAAAAAACCTATTTTGTATCTACAATGCATGGGTTTTTAACTTAATTGTTTATCTTAGTTTTGTAAGCTTTATAATGTGGCATAAATTTAAGCACTCTACACATAATCATTCGAATCTTCAAGGTTACTGGAGTAAGTGTTTAACTTGAATTTGTAAGTCTTACAATCGATCCCACCTTGATGCTTAAAATATTCTAATTTAAAAAATGATTTTTTCTTAAGCAACGTTGCGTAGGTCATTTGTTTTCAGTGAAATTTTGTTAAAGCAACAATGCTTTCCTTTTAACAATCTTTATAAGCAACTGTGGAGTTGACTTTAAAACCAACTTCTGAACTTGTATTCTTTGCTGTGTTAGATCAAAGAGACCGGAATCGCTCCTACTCCATTGGAGTTGTATCGTCGCATGCACCAACATAAGGACAAGACATGGGTGGACAGTAGATCACAAAATCTAAATGTAATTGACTCTCATCTTTACAATCGTGTAACTTTTCTATGTGGGTTTTATTCTATTTTGGATTGTGCTGAAATATATTAGGCATTTATTGATATTGACAGGAGGCATTTACTCGCACACTGAACCAATTGACCGAAAGTGCAATGGCACAAGGAAAGCCTCCACCGAGTGAGTTGGATGTGTGGTCTGATGTGGCTAGATCAAAGAGAGGAAGAGTGTATTGGATTGGAGTAGAATCTACAGCAGTTAGAGAAGGGCCTTGCCATTATGGTTCATCTTCATTAATGGAGTTGAATACAAAACAAGAGTTTGATGAGCTGAGGAAGGAGATGGAAGAAGTAAGGAAAGAAAGAGATGAGCTTCGGACCAAAGTTGCAGGTCCTTGCCATCATGGTTCATCTTCATCAATGGAGTTGATTACAAAACAAGAGTTTGATGAGCTGAGGAAGGAGATGGAAGAAGTAAGAAAAGAAAGAGATGAGCTTCGGACCAAAGTTGCAGGTCCTTGCCATCTTGGTTCATCTTCATCAATGGAGTTGATTTCAAAACAAGAGTTTGATGAGCTGAGAAAGGAGATGGAAGAAGTAAGAAAAGAAAGCGATGTGCTTCAGACCAAAGTTGCAGGGCCTTGCCATCATGGTTCATCTTCATCAATGGAGTTTATTAGAAAACAAGAGTTTGATGAGCTGAGGAAGGAGATGGAAGAAGTAATAAAAGAACGAGATGAGCTTCAGACCAAAGTTGCAGGGCCTTGCCATCATGGTTCTTCTTCATCAATGGAGTTCATTACAAAACAAGAGTTTGATGAGCTGAGGAAGGAGATAAAAGAAGTAAGAAAAGAAAGAGATGAGCTTCAGACCAAAGTTGCAGGGCCTTGCCATCATGGTTCATCTTCATCAATGGAGTCGATTACAAAACAAGAGTTTGATGAGCTGAGGAAGGAGATGGAAGAAGTAAGAAAAGAAAGAGATGAGCTTCAGATCAAAGTTGCAAATACTGAGAGGCTTATTGAGGAGAACAATGCATTAATTCGACAGATGATGGAAAGCATCAATGATCAGTTCATGCCGTCCATGCACTCTAGAGGAAAGTCAAAACTAGGATGACGAAGTCATGATGTTTGGATAGGTTGATTTTGGAGAGAGAAAAGGAAAATAGTAATTTAGCAGAGATTTTAAATTTCATGGGTTTTGGATGGCAAGTAAATGTGAAGGATTTCGCAGAATTAGTGGACCCAACTTTTGTTCTGTTTTGAAATCTTAAGTCATGTTTCTCACTTCCGGTGCCCTTTTCTTTGTTTTCTAATGTATAAAAAACATTTTTTTATAAAAGTTAGAAAGCAATTTCGTACAAGGATTCCTTTTTTTTTCATAATTTTCCTGATGGAAAACTGTGGTTTATAAAATTTGTTTGGTTGATAAAAGTATTTATATAAATTTTCTGGAAATAAAAAGATAGTATTATTTTTATTAAATAATTTAGTTTTTACTGTATTAAATGATTTAAAAAGAGTTATCTTATATTTTCTCTGCTGTAAGATTAACAATTCTTTCCTATAATTTTACCCAGTTTGATTTTTATCATTGCATTAACACTTACTTAATGCTCATCTAACATACAACAATTCATTTTTGAGCTCAATAGGAGGACTCTACTTGTGTTGTTATGTTAACCAAGTCACTGAAGGATGTGAAGTTTATATTGCCGTCAAACAAGAGATGATGCAATAACAGGTAAACTCTTCTCTATTTCCAGTTCTGTTGACTTTTCTTTTCTTTCATTACACTTGGATTTGATTAGGTTTCATACTACTTTTATCAGTAATCAAAATTCAAATTCTTACAAAGCTATTGTAATTTTCTTTGTTTTTACAGACCAACACTACTAGCTATGACAGAAGGTGATGAGAAAAATAACGAGATAACTCTTGGAGATGTAGGGTGATTTGATTATGGAAGCTATTTGATTTAGTTTTCTCATGTAGATTGTCATACATACCTTAATGAATTGATAATGTATAGAACTCCAAGAGTGTACATTTCGAAGGTTGTGTTATGAGAGGATACAAATGGAGATGTCAACACATTTGGAATTGGATAATAACTATGAAGTCCAAAAATCCTAAAGCTAAGGCCACAATTCAAATTACAAACCCACTTTGTTTTGAAGTGCTTTATTTATAGATGAGGATTTTCAACACAAACAAAATGGGTGGGTCCCAACATATATGGAAGCCAAAAAACATTGGTAACTCACCTTACTCTACTGGAGGTGAGTATATGAATGGGGTCTATCCGTTTATACTTGCAGTGCATAAACTTGTATTATATAAAACCTGTCTTAGTTCATATTTTATAAGGTTTTTAATTTTTATAAAATCTACAGATTAAATAAGTAAGTATGTATTTGTAAAGATATATTAATATTTTTTAGTATTTATTTGTATAGTAATAATTTATTCAATTAATTAATCAATGTACAATCAATAAAAATAAAATAAATAAATTTTGAATTGAATTAGACTTAGAAAAAAATATTAGATTTTAGATTGAATTAAACTTAATAATAATCTATAGAAGTAATGAATATTAATTTTTTTTATAAATATGATTTAGTATTGCGAATAATTTGCAGAAATTACAGGTAAAAATCACTTATACTAAAAATTTGTTAAAAAATACGAATCCGCATCCACGGATTAGAGATAATATGGGAAGTTCACGAGCTTTTGTTCAAATGTCTAGCTATAATATTAACTAATCATTTTAATTTATTCCAAAAAGATAGAAAAAATTACAAATTTAATAAAAATTATGAAAAAAATTATATTGTTTAAACTTAAGTTAATTAAATGAAATTATTTCAATTTTTAGGTATAGTAATTTAATGTATAAGTTTTAATACATCTTTTTATTTTAATAAAACAATAATTTTTTAAATTATAATTATTATTTTTGTAAATGGCATCTTATGAATTGCTCCTCCAAAAACTAGTCTATTATAATTTTAAGCCATTGTTTATGAATTATTGATTAAGTTATTATTTTTTTAGTTTTAACAAAGCCATTTTTATTATAAGAGTCTTGTGAAATTTATATTTTTATTTTATTATTGGCAAAAAAAATCTTTTTAAGATAAAAAAATATTCTTTTTATTTTTATGATCCAAACTTTTTATTTAAGATAAGAGTTCTAAATTTTGCATAATGACATCCTACGTCAAATAATTTTATAAAAATCCAAATGTTAAATTTATTTGGATGTAATAACGTTTCAAAAACCTTTAGATTCCACAAAGTCCTTCCATCATTACTAGTAGGACCAACAGCTAGTATCATTATAAGGAATATTATTGAAAGTGGTAAAATGCTTGCGTAATTTCATAAAGTGATTATTATAATTTACTTTATAACCAAAATACTATACATCTCGAATACCTATTTCGTGGTACTTATTATAGAAGAAATATTACATAACACTTTACGGATAATTTTTATATTCTTCTTAAACACATATTTACATCTATCTCTATGTATTTGAAGAGAAATTTCTCAAAGTTATTTGTGAATAATTCTTTAACGTAGCTGAACATGTTAGTAATGTTCTCAGATAAGAATACACACACCAGAAATACCAAGCACGTGTTCAGTACCCTGTTGCATCCATCGGTTCCTCCTCCAACTGTGTGCTGGATTTTGGTGCAGCCTACATAACTATGGTTAGTAGGATTTTCATGGTTGATTTTTTATGTCCTCATAGCAGCACTTGACTCACACAAGTGCTCTCATCTGCATCTGCTTTTGAGCATTCAATCTCTACACATACAACCTGCATAATTTTGATTATATAAACATAACACAACCAAATTCTGCCTTTGCTTCCTTGTCTACTTAACAACACATTCTGTTGTGATTTTCATATATTTTCAAACTGTTCTAGCTTTTTCCTGTCACTCCTTCCCTATTTGTTCACTTAGAAACAATTCCACCTCACATAGTTTCACCTAGCCTCTAACTATTACATTTTCCTCCAATTCTATCCACCCTATTAGTTTACACACCTTCACCTTCATATATTCATTTTTATTTATGTATGTCTTGTATATATGTTTCTGGACATAAACAATAGTCAGAATATGAGAAATTAGCTTTTGGGTTTTTATTCCCTATTTTCACCTGCACTGGTCCAAATATCTCCTCCTCCTCATCCACCTTTTCGTTCCTGAATACTAATCTATTTCTTTGACTATATATTCCACATCATTACTACCTGCATACTCATCCATACTGATTTCCATTTCTGTGCAATCCCAGTGTGATATATTGTTGTAAGTGCTCGTGTTTAGCTTCGTTTGGTAAGGTTGTAGTGATGCTTACCCTATTGCTGCATAAATTCCATGCTCTACTTGTAACTGCACAGTTGAAAAATAGATGGTTATCTATTTCTTTCTCCACATTATAGTATTTGCAATATGGATTTCTCTGTGACATAAATTATCTTCAGTTGTCACTCTACTCAACACCAGTCTCCACGCAAAATTCATAGTTAATGATAAAGTCTTAATGTCCCAGAAATCGAGAAAAATAATGTTTCCCCACCTATAATATAGTATGTTGATCTAAAAAATAAAGCATCCAGTATCTTCAACTCCCCAAATCCAACAATCTTCTCCATAGTTGCTTGGTGGGTTCTTTGAGATCTCTTGCATCAATTGTGTCACACCAGACATTTCCCACTGGAAACACTTCATTCTCCATTCAAGACCTCCTTCCACGAACCTTCGTTTTCTATTGTATTATCTCTTGGTACTCTAAGTGTACTCCACCTTCTATATATATTTGTTAGTGATTCTATCTTTGTGATTAATGTTTTCCTTAGTTGAAAATTTGGGTTTGAACTTTAAATTTGGAACATGACTAGAAAATGATTCCATCTTTTGTAACAAATTTAATTTACCTTTGTGTGTTAAATGTCTAGGAATAGAGTTTCCCTACACAGCTCTTTTTATGTTGCTTTTCGCAGCTGATAAAAAAATGTTGCTTTTCATAATATCCCGAAAGTGTATATCGGCAAGCACACAGTCAACACAATTTTTTAAAAAAAATCGAATTTCACCAATTTTCATAGTTTACAACCACGACTCACTCGCTAGCCTCTTTAAAGTTTAAATACCAAATCAGCCATAATTAAATATCTATCTTTCTTTTAAATACTTTTTAAAATAATATAAAATTATATGAATAGTCTTTTTAAGCGTTCGAAAATTTATTTTCCAATTAATCATTCTTAATTTAATCCGGCTGTTAAATTGATAAATAATTAAAGCATTAAAGTCTATTTGTATAATTTCATTAATTTATAGATGATTATAAAGAACTCTTGCTTTGATGCAACTTCAACAAGTCAAACATTGTTCTTCACCGAGGAAAAATGTAACCAAGTGAAGCTTCTTTCTTGGTTCTATTTCTTAAAGGAAAGGTATCATATCATCATATCATGTTCTGCAGTTCTTACTCTTATCTCTTTACTCTTCTTCCGTGATGCACCATCCCACTCAATCTCTCCTTTGCTTCAGTCCACCTAGTCTAGTCAATCGGGCTTCTCGTGCCATGGCTATGAAAGAAAGTAAAAGTGGACCACCACAGACAAAAGAGTGAAAGAATTGGAATACATAGTTCTGGTTTTTTGTACTGCAAAAACACAGTCTTGTTCGCAGCTCAGTTATTTGTGTTTTCAACCTTGTGGTATGCTTACTTAGCTACTTTTACCTGCATAAACATGATGGTTCAGAGGAACTTGCCCAAAGTTTCTGATTTGGCTCTGAAAATGTGATCCGGACTCCCATGTTTGTTGAGAATTTGGTTCTGCCTTGTTATTGCCTTGTTTCTGACATAGATTCCACTATTACGGTGTTTATTTCTATGTTATATTGGATGTTCTGTTAGCAATATGGCTAAGCTTGCCCCTCTTGAAGAGCCTCTTTTGAAGGGCGACTCTAGTGCAATCAACAGTTCTGATCCCAGTAAGACTAGAGGAAATGAAAATTCAAAACGATATTCAAATGCAGGATTTTTCAGTATTCTTACTTTCTCATGGATCAGTCCATTAATAACTCTAGGAAATCAGAAGACTTTAAACCATGAGGACCTCCCACTTCTTGCCACTCATGACAGTGCCTATGGGACTTATCCAACATTTATAAATAAACTTGAGTCGGAGTGTGGTGTTCGAAATGTGACCACTCTTAAGCTGGTGAAGGTGTTATTCCTGTCAACATGGCAAGGGATCTTTTTATCAGGTTTATTTGCATTCCTTTATACGTGTGCTTCTTACGTTGGACCCTATCTTATTGACATCCTTGTTCAATACCTCAATGGGGAATACAAGTTTAAAAATGAAGGCTATGTTTTGGCTGCGACATTTGTTGCTGCAAAGCTTGTGGAGTGTCTTTCACAGAGGCACTGGATGTTTAGGTTCCAGCAGGTTGGGGTTAGGATGCAATCGATGCTGGTGGCAATGATCTATGCAAAAGGTTTGGCTCTTTCATGTCAATCAAAGGAGGTTCGTAGTACTGGGGAAATCATCAACTTATTGACTGTCGATGCTGAAAGAATTGGTGAATTTTGTTGGTACATGCATGATCCATGGATGTGTGTTTTGCAACTTGCTTTGGCCCTGTTAATTCTCTATAGAAGTGTAGGTGTTGCTTCAATAGCTGCTCTTGCTGCCACTGTAATTGTTATGTTGCTAAACCATCCTGTGGCATCATTGCAAGGAAAGTTCCAAGGCAAGATAATGGAGTTCAAAGATAAAAGAATGAAGGCTACATCTGAGATTCTTAAGAATATGAGGATTCTCAAACTGCAAGCATGGGAGATGAAGTTCTTATCAAAGATTATTCAACTTAGAAAGAGTGAGGAGACATGGCTAAGGAAATTTCTAGCTGGTACAGCAACTATTCGATTCTTGTTCCACAACGCCCCAACTTTTATCGCAGTTGTTACATTTGGTGCTTGTGTTCTTGTGGGGATACCACTTGAATCAGGGAAGGTCTTGTCTGCACTTGCAACATTCAGAATTCTTCAAATGCCCATCTACAGTCTTCCTGACACAATTTCTATGATTGCGCAAACTAAAGTTTCTCTGGATAGAATTGCATCATTTCTTCGACTAGATGAGTTGCAGACTGATATAGTACAGAAGCTTTCCTGGGGCAGTTCTGATAAGGCAATTGAATTAGTGGATGGAAACTTCTCATGGGATTTATCTTCCCCTAATCCAACATTGAAAAACATAAATCTCAATGTTTCTCATGGTATGAGAGTAGCTATATGTGGTACTGTTGGATCAGGAAAGTCTAGTTTACTTTCTTGTATTATAGGGGAAGTACCAAAAATATCTGGGACATTGAAAATATGTGGAACAAAGGCTTATGTTTCTCAATCGCCATGGATACAGAGTGGCAAGATAGAAGAAAACATATTGTTTGGTAAAAAGATGGACAGGGAAAAGTATGAGAAGGTGCTAGAAGCATGTTCCTTGACGAAAGACCTTGAGGTTCTACCATTTGGTGATCAGACCATTATTGGGGAGAAGGGAATCAATTTGAGTGGTGGACAGAAGCAAAGAGTGCAAATAGCCCGTGCTCTATACCAAGATGTTGATTTATATCTTTTTGATGATCCCTTCAGTGCCGTTGATGCTCATACAGGATCCCATCTCTTTAAGGTACTACATTTTCTAAACTACTGTTTTCAATGCAATCTAGTTTTTTTTTTTTTTTTTACTTGGGAAGGTTATTTTAGACTTCCAAATTCTTGATACTATCTTTCAATCCTTTTTAACATTCTACAGTTATTCCAAATTCTGATCTTTCATTTACACTACACTGTTGCAGGAGTGCTTGCTTGGCCTTTTAAAATCAAAAACTGTGATATACGTAACACATCAAGTAGAGTTTTTACCTGATGCTGATCTAATATTGGTGAGTAATTCATAAATTTCATATTCAAAAATTGAAACATCTGCATTTGATCAATTTACTATTGTCTCAGTATTTTTATCATGCTTACAACTTATCTAGGTCATGAGAGAAGGAAGGATAACTCAATCAGGAAAATACAATGACATTCTCAAGACAGGCACTGATTTTATGGAACTTGTAGGTGCACACAGAGCAGCTTTGTCTTCAATTAAGTCCTTAGCGAGAAGACCAACATTTAAAACATCAAGTACCACCAAGGAGAAAACAAATTCATTCAGTGATTTTGAACTTGAGCAAAATGTTGAAAACATATATGGTCAAAATGATGCGCCAAACGACGCAGTTGAACCCAAAGGACAACTTGTTCAAGAAGAAGAACGAGAAAAAGGTAGAGTGGGGTTTAAAGTGTACTGGAAATACATCACAACAGCATATGGAGGGGCTCTTGTGCCCTTCATATTACTTTCACAGACACTCACTGTGGGCTTTCAGATTGCAAGCAATTATTGGATGACTCTAGCAACTCCTGTTTCAGCAACAGCACAACCGGATATTGGAAGCTTTACACTTATGGTTGTCTATGTTGCTTTGGGAATTGGAAGTTCCATTTTCACCTTTGCCAGATCATTTCTTGCTGTGATAGCTGGATACAAGACCGCCAGTGTGCTCTTCAATAAAATGCATTTGCGTATTTTCCGAGCCCCAATATCATTTTTTGATGCCACCCCAAGTGGTCGAATCCTCAATAGAGTATGTCAGTATGTGTTGATAATTCTTCATTGGTTTAATTTGAAGAGAGCACTCTTTTACCTGATATATGACTGAGTGCATTGTTTTTGAAAGTTTGATTCCTTTGTTTCCTTCTTATGACCATATTGAATGTACTGTTGACAAATCTTAGTTTTGCTTTTTGTTGCAGGCTTCAATTGACCAAAGCTCACTAGATATGTACATTGCAAATGTATTATGGGCAATTACCCTCAATCTGATTCAACTCTTGGGAAATGTTGCTGTGATGTCTCAAGCTGCATGGCAGGTTTTCATAGTATTGATTCCTGTCATGGCAGCTAGCATATGGTACCAGGTAGTTTTGGATAATATGTAACCTTTCAAATTTGAAAACACTTAACACCAAATGTCAGAAATTTTCCTTATTGGTTAGGTATTTAAAATGCACTTAATTTTGTCACGTTTCTTAGAAGTTCTGAGGGGAAAAAAAGTATGAATCTGACTGATACTATTGTGCGAACAATATCATTGTATGTGCTAACAAAGTGATTCAATAAATGCAGCGGTACTATTCTGCATCTGCAAGAGAATTGGCACGATTGGTTGGTACATGTCAAGCTCCAGTTATACAACATTTTTCTGAAACAATTTCTGGATCAACAACCATAAGAAGTTTTGAACAAGAATCAAGATTCAATGACATAAATATGAAATTGATAGACAGATATTCCCAACCCAAATTATACAGTGCAACTGCAATTGAATGGCTGAATTTCCGATTGGATATTTTATCCACTCTCACATTTGCCTTCTGTTTGGTATTCTTGGTATCTTTCCCAAATTCAGTGACTGCTCCTGGTGAGTACTCCAAATGACATAAATTCACTACTCACACCTTACTCTTTATGACACTAAACAAAAAACTTCATTCATTTTTCATTCCAATTTTTGTTTTTTCCAAGGTATTGCGGGATTGGCTGTGACATATGGACTTAATCTAAATTCTGTGCAAACTAAAGTAATCTGGTTTCTTTGCGACATGGAGAATAAAATTATATCTGTAGAAAGAATACTCCAGTACACGTCCCTCCCAAGTGAAGCTCCTCTGGTGATTAAAGATAACCAGCCGGATTATTCTTGGCCATCATTTGGAGAGGTTCATATCTGGAATTTGCAGGTACATTTCAAGGATTATTCATTTGTTATATTCTGAATTGCAGGCTGCAGTAACATTTTCTTGGTTAAAAGCCAATTCTGGTTTTTATATGGTATATACCCTTAATGTGGACTTCTATGATGCAGGTTCGATATGCTTCTCACTTGCCTATTGTTTTACGAGGTCTTACTTGCACTTTTACTGCGGGATCAAAAACTGGTATTGTGGGAAGAACAGGAAGTGGAAAATCAACTCTTGTGCAAACACTTCTCCGACTTATTGAACCTATGGCTGGAAAAATATTGATAGATAACATTAACATATCTTTGATTGGCATTCATGATTTGCGGTCTAGACTCAGCATTATTCCTCAAGATCCAACAATGTTTGAAGGGACTGTAAGAACGAACCTGGATCCACTGGAAGAGTACACAGATGAACAGATTTGGGAGGTAGTCTGGTTTTGTTTGTAACTATATATTGTCTATTTACTGCTGGCTATAAATGGTAATTTCTAATTTCTAATAAGAAACATTCCAGGCTCTAGATATGTGCCAACTTGGAGATGATGTAAGGAAAAAGGAAGGGAAGCTGGACTCCATAGGTGTGACTTCTCAAAACTTTGAACATTGATTTAGCACGTTTCAATTGTATGTCTAAATGTAGTAAGGATGCGTTACTTATCATTATGATTTTTTCCAGTTACTGAGAATGGAGAAAATTGGAGTATGGGTCAAAGGCAATTGGTCTGCCTAGGCCGTGTTCTACTTAAGAAAAACAAGATATTGGTGCTTGATGAGGCTACAGCATCAGTTGATACATCCACAGATAATATTATTCAGCAAACAGTTAAGCAACATTTTTCAGAATGCACAGTCATTACCATTGCTCATAGGATAACTTCTATCATCGACAGTGACATGGTTCTATTTTTAAATCAAGGTAAGCATCTCTTTGTTTCTTTCCTCATGCTTGTTTAGTCTTATTCTAAAGAAATAATCACTTTTTTTCTGGAAAGCTTTTGAATTAAACGTGATTATTTCTCCCAACAATCAAATCCCAAATCCAACATCACTTAATTTCTTTATCGATTGTCACTTTTTTTCCTTTTTTTTCTCATGATAAATGTGAATATGATTTCTCTTCGTGTTGATCCTGCAGGGTTGATTGAGGAATATGATTCACCTAAGAAACTTCTTAAGAACAAATCTTCATCTCTAGCTCAACTAGTTGCGGAATACACAAAGAGGTCAAACTCTGGTTTTGGAAATTAAATTTAAACTAGCCACCAACCAGATAAAGGCTCTTCATGATGATACAAATTGGCTGGTGTCTGGTCACCATTGCATTTCATCCTACCTTACTGGATGTAGATAAATGTTTTTGTTGTTACACTTCCTATTACTCTAACTGAAACCAGTATGAGACTCACTCTACCCTTGGTACATAATGTTACTTCTGTTCACAAATGATTTATGCATTGTTTTATTGCAAAGTTCAATCTTAGTTACCTAAATTGCAGACAATTTTTGTTTACTTGACACTTAAATATCCACTTATCATATATGCATTTTCCAAATATACCAAATTTAGGTCAGGATAAAATTATGATAGTTTTACACAGAAAAAAAAATCCCATGAACCCAAAAACTAATATATATATTACCTTGACTAACACGTACTACTAAAAATGCTCTGCGGATGCAAAAGAAACCCTAGATGATCATCACTTTAGCAAGCAAATTTTTTCTACAGAGTTGACTTGTGACAGGAACATTTTTCTTAATTTAATTTAGTCTCTTAAAAAAGTTGACCTTCTGTGAGTTTATTTGGTAAAATTTTATAATAAAAACATTAAATAATGTTATTAACTGAACTCTGAATAAGCTAATAAACCTATACTTATATGTTATGAGTAAGCCTTTAAGTTTAAAATTTTAAACGGAATAATAGGTACGTATATAATTTCAAAAATATTACCATAAATGCAAATATAAGAACAAAGAATGAGGCTTGATTAGGTTTCAAAATCTTTTCAAAACTTCTTAGGCAATTCAAAATGTTTTTAACACGGTCAATGACAGCTGGTGTAGAGTGCAAAAGTTTTCTCAAAGGTAACTCGATGATTCGTCCTCAAATGAATCCGATAAACCTTTTATGAGAAAAGCAAATTTCATCAAAGGATTAGATATGTTTTCGTCTTTCAACTATTTTTGAAAATTGTATTTTGTCATTTAACCAATCTATTATCTATATTTCGTTTCTACACTTTATCAAACTCGTGTAAATCTATATGATTCTCAATCAAGTAAAACTGAATATCTTAGGTAATACATAGACATCATAACTGGATTGGATTTTTAGCAGCTAAGTCTGCTGCATTATGGTATCTCTACACCAGTTGGCTATGGAGTGAAAATGTGCGGACTCTATATAATATTATATAGAGGTTTTTATTGTCAAGAATAATTGGACTTCTCACAAATGGTTAAACTGTTTCAGACTTGAAGGGCTCTTAATACTTATTCTGCTTCTACTATCACAGGGCCACCAGTGCGAGACAGTATCAGGCTTTGTATGTAAAATGTTCGGATACATCCCCAAGACAGGTGAGACCACTCAAGTGGTTCTTGAAAGGAGAAATAAAGATGATAATGGTATAATGATGTATCCAATGCTGGCCGTAAGGATCAGAAAGAGACTTTCAAACGGTAATCAAATGGTTATTATCTCTAAGGAAAGTCACTTGGATCTTTATTTGCGTTTCATATATGCAAAGTGGAAAGCATACACTGGAGAGCATAATAGAGTCTTGGTAATAATAATATAATAGCCAGGACTACATACTAATATAATTGTTCTTTGACATTAGTAAAATTACTGGTCTTCTTTGACATGAGAGAACATCTAATGCACTAACTTTAAAATTTTATGCAGTGAAAACAAGCAATCTTATAATCACATAACGCTTTTGTACCTTATAGATGAAACTCAGTTTTCTTTGGTGCAGATACTATCAGGAAATGCTAGAAAGGTACTGAGCAGTTTACACGAATAAATGGTGGTCAAAAAATAGAGACCAAATAAATAACGAGCAGGACCCCAAACTGGTGAAAACAAAATGCAGCAATTGTTAGGATTTAGACGGTACCAGAATTACAAACATATTCACAGATTTGTCCATTTAGCTTTTGTTATGTATATTTCAACCACAAAGTCTTGTCTTATCTCACTAAATAAAGTTGGCCACATTGCTATGGATGGCACAATGTCATTGAGCTCGATTATCAACAAATTCTCACAAATACTATTTATTACTAAATCTATCTTAACAAAATTCTTGAAATGTTCTGTTTTGGTTTCTTTCCCCCTTTTTGGTATGTAATGATACAAGAAAATAAAAAGCTTTTGGTTTAATTAAGGTTATAAATCACTTTGCAAAACTTTAAGCAATAATAGTGTCAAGTTTACTAGAGATGCATATACAATGACACCACGAAAATGACTTTTTCTAATTTTAGGTAGAGGACAGTGCTGACAAGCATTAAGCTTACAGAAAGTTCTGCAAGTTTATTCAGTAGACTCTCAATTTTTACAAATATGTATCTCTAAATCTTACCAATTTTTTTGCTGCAAAAGAGTGAGGAAAACCTTTTGGAAAAATATGTTTTTATTATTATAATTGTAAAATTTCATACTATGTTTATTTTATTTCTTTTTTCATGAAAGAAATAGTGAAAACAATGATAAAAACGAGGTCAGTTAGTGGTAAGTATAAGCTCAATGGATTAAATTTTAGCTTATGAGAACTTTTTCATAATGAATAAAACATTGCTAATGACAGTACCGGAAAGTCATGCAAATTCAGGTATTTTGCTACAAATAGAACACTATCTACTCATTTATCCTTGCTGACCAAAAAAAAAACTATCTACTCATTTATATTTGTCTGTGAACTTCTACAAATATACAGCAAAGATATCAAGTTCTCTCTCTAGTTCCTCCAAATTCTCATCACAACATACATCTATGCTAGGGTGTAAAACTGATCAAACTTATTACTACTGACCATTGGTGGTGTTCTCAAATGAGATAAGAAGTTTCATCTCTCTGCGATGACATTTAATGTAATGTAAACCGCACCAACAGCATTCATGGTACTGCATCAAAGTCTTGTCCTAAAACTTAAGAGAAAGAAGCCTATTTTGCAAAGGCTTTAAGATCAAAAGATACCCTCAAACTGATTATACAAGATCTGCGTTCCATGTGAGCTGCTCAACACTCATTCTTCTCAAGGATCTAGCCATGTGCTCATTTGATGCACGAATATGAACTAACCTATTCTGCATACTTCTGAATGAAGGAACACTGATTGCATCCGACACTATATCATGATACAATGGATCTTCATAAAAATTGACAAGAGCCTCTGCAGCATTATCCCTTAGCTCCTCAACCTCATCAACATCATTCATCAAGTCAATGAGAATTGGAATCGCCCCTGCCTCAGCAAGTGACATTCTATCAGTTTCATCATAGGTCAGTTGAGCAAATGCCCCAGAAACATTCACCTTCACATCTTCACTCCCACTCTCCAAAAGATCAACAAGAATAGGAATTGCGCCTGAATCCCGGACTACAGACACTGAATGCTTGTAACCCGACAGATCCCACATCACATCAGCTGCAGAAGCCTTTGCCTCATCATTACCTTCTCTCAGAATCCTCACCAAGTGACCAGCAATTTCAACAGCATTAGCCTCAGCAACAGCCAATATACAAAACACATCCTCAGCTATCTCTTTCCCAGAAGGATCAGGTCCTTCAAGAAGCTCAGCATAAAGGGGGATAGCCCCCGCTTGAGCAACCGGCCTAATATAATCAACATGAGCAGATATCACACCAAGAGAATTACCAGCAACAAGCTTCGTGGTGTGTTCTCCATCACGAAACAAAGTCACAAGCACTGGAATTGCTCCCAATTCAACAAGCATCCGCCGAGTCTGTCTCGTAACTCCAAGCAACCCAATTGCTTGACAAGCCCTTTCCCTAGACACCATGCTCCCAAAACTAGCAGCCTCCACAACATAGTGAAGAGCTCTTAGTCTAGTGAGAGCCTTCCTAACATCCCTCCTCAATGCTAACACACTCAAAATCTCCAACAAATATCTCCTAGTATCATTGGTGCAAGAACTCAACAAACCAATTATCATTTCCACCCCACCATTGGTGGCAACAACTGTCCTACTTGCATTGCAAAAACTAATAATAACCAGCAAACATTTTATGAGGACCTTCTGCAAGCTTCCATCAGAGTGAGGCAACATCCTCATCAACGAATGAGGGGCACCATGTCCACCAATTTCAACTGCCAACGCACCATCACCCCTGCAAGCAATGCACTTCAAGCAATAAGCAGCAGCCTCTTGCAGGGCAGGAGCAGAGTCATTTGAAACATTGTGACCAAGAATCTCAGTGAGAAAGGGTATGGTGCGAGCTAAAACATGTTCAGGGGCATGCTTAGAAAAACGCGCCAGCATCAACATGGCCTTTATTTTCATACTCTTGGTACCTGAAGCTATTACATCCTGATACTTTTTCAGTTCTTGATCCCAATCAGCAGGGTTCATATCTCCAATTCAATGTATTGAGTGACTTATTTCAGATAACACAAGCCTAATTCAATGAGCAACAATTAAAAATCAAAATTATTATCCAATACCCTACAAAAATAAATGATAACTGAATGTAGAGAAAATACTAGGAATATTGGAAAGCAACAAACAGACATGAAAAAACACGAGATGGCAAACACCCTTTTGGAAAAAGTGGCAGAATTTGAAGAAAAGGGAGTGAATCTTGAATGATACCTCTTAAAGATCAAAACTTTGGCACCAAACGAATGGTAGCGAGAACCCACAAGTGGCGCACCGCCTCAGGCAGTGGCAGTCCGTGGTTTTGATTCCACTTGCATCTGACAATTGTAAACCATTGATCTATATACACACTAAAAGGAAAAAAGAAAAATCAATGGTTCCTATAATTATTTAATTTTTACTGTTTAATAAAAACTAACGGTAATAGTATTCAACAAAAAAAAGTTTATGTATTAAAAAGAAACATATTTATTATAATAATTATCAAATAATTTAAATGTGGTGTATGTATCTTTAATAACATTTATAAATTTTCCTTTATATAATATATATATATGTATTAGTTTTCAATATTATTAAATTATTGATTTGTATTTCAGGTTAATGTTATAATTTAATTAGAGAAAAGGTTGTTGAACAAACAATCATGATATGTTGATAAGAAAATCCGGAAAGTGTTGATAATATTGAAGGTAATTTATTTTTATAGATAATTCAAAATATTTTAAGGTAGAATATATTGTTCAGATGAAAGATTTCAAAATTAAATTTTAAAAATTTATTAAAATAATTTTATTATTTAAATTAGAAAATTCAAATATACCTAACATTATTTATTTGAATTCTCGTGGTTTCTTTTAGTATTAAAGAGTTTTTCTATTGTTAAATTATGTGTTTAATCACATGAATACCTTTTCTTTTATCATATTAAAATAACTTGTTTGTGTTTTATGATTTTTCTTTTCAATAATATTTTATAAAGTCAAGTAGTTTGAGGAATAAGTATTTTAGAATAGTTTATCTCATTAGCTTATAAGTTAGTTTCATTAATAAATATTTCAAACTTATTTTAGAATTTCTAGCTTTTCAGTCATAAGTTTGTAACTTGTCATTTATTTTATTTTCTCCCATTACTATTTCTTATATTTTAATATATATTTTATTATTCTTAATTTATTTATATTTATTATTATTCATTTCAATTTTATAGAAATAATTAAGTATCTTATTACTTTTAGTATTTGTTGGGTTATGTTTAAATTTTTTATATAATTTAAATTAATAAATTAAAGTAATTAATATTATACATCTTAAAAATTAGAAAAAAAAGAGTCAGAGTAGTTTAAATTGATAAATTAAAAATTTTAAATTTATAATAATAAATAAAATTTATTAATACTCATTACATCAACTTATTTAAACAAAATTCTTTGTCCAAATAAAAATACTATTGTAACTTTTCAAAAAATAAATTGAACTATTAAAAACTTCAATAAGAATTTCATTATTTTTAAAAATTTTAAATTACAATTACATAATAATATAATTTTATTTATAAAACATAAATTTCATTTTTATCATAAAATTTTATATAGTTTTATTTCTTTATATAATTTTGTATTTATCCACTAGTTTATTAACTAATTTATAAAACACTTTTAATTAAATAAGCTAATTTATTAACTTAAAATTTATGAATTAGGAAGAAGCTAATTTAGCTACATATTTATTTATGAACTAGTATATCACGTAATTTTGTAATATCCAAAAATGAAAATATGGAATTTTAGTCCCTATTTATAATTATTCAAAGTATGAAATAGAAAAACCTAATAATGGATAAAGTCTACATATTTCTTTAATTACTGAAATAAAATCATATATTTTACTTAACTTTAAAAAATTTAAACTCAATAAAATTGAATATTTGTATTTAAAATAAAATATTTAAGAAATTAAACTATTTGAAAAAAAAAATTAAATTCAATATACTTGAATTTAAAAAATAATATTTTTTATCTAAACACAATATAAAAGTTTGATTTTTATTTATGATAATAATTGTAATTAGTAAAATATGTGGTTAAAAATATCAATCAAATCTTCTAATTCATTAAATTGATAAAAATTTCTTAATGTGAAGGAAACAAATAGATAAAAAAATAGTGATTTGTTGGATGAGACTAAACTTTAGTAATCTCTCTCTTATCTTCTTTACATTCTTGGTACAAAATGCTTCCATTATCATTTCAATGTATACCTTCATACGTTTTATTATATCTAGGGAACCTATGTCATGTATTTTTTTTTTATGTTATTTTATTATCATTTCGATGTATATTTTCATACTTTTTATTATATTTAGGGGAATATATGTGTTGTATTTTTTTATGTTATTTTATTTTAATAAGTTAATATTTTAGTATTTATATTAATTTTAGTTTAATACTTTTTAAATAAAAAGTTTAGATTTTAAAATGTGAAATTCAAATATTATATTATTTATTAACATGACAAATTTAACTAATACAACTTGGATCTACTTTTTATATCAATCTCAATCTTACAAAATCCCTTTAGATAACATGAAGTGTGCATCATTAATCTAGTCATATAACCTCTAAATGACTTTATGACTTTAATTACATCTTATAAAGTGGATTTGAGTCTAATTCAACCTCAACCTCACAATTAGACGTTATCTTTAGTCAACATGAGATTTTCAACGTGTTTTATGGTTGTAATTTGAATATTTCAAGCTAACAAAAACAATCACTCTAATGTTAAATTGATTAATAATATATGTAGAATCAATTTATTCAAACTAGTTTAAGAATATCTTTGTGCAATCTTTCCATCTTTTTCTCTCATCTTTGAATATATCTTGTAAATTTGTTTTAACAAGAATCATATCTCCTAAATCAATTTTGTTGCATGTAACATCAATTGTCCCTTAACATAGGCCAAGTCACAGTCTGAGTCATAGTGCTTAAAATGTTACGCTTTTAGGTAAAAAGAATTGCGCTCTCATGATTAGCTATAGTTTTTGGCCTAGAGGTAAACACGTAATCCAACAATTGGTATCAAAGTTCAGGTCATGAGTTTGATTTTCAGTGAGACAATTGCAAGGGAGGATATTGTTGCAAGTTGCATCAATTTTCTCGTGACGTAGACCAAGTGGACAAAATCGCAATCAAAATTGTAGCAAAAAATTCTTACAAGAAAAATTTTCATAGTTTGTTAATAGAAAAAGAAATCAAGAATTTACATCCACTCATTCTGTTGTACAACCTTTTTTAGTTACAGAGTGAATCAACACAAACTCTCTTGTCACTCATGCGTCCAACTAGTACTTGATTGACCTTACTTAGTACAACAAACTACTAAATTCTAAAAACCACTAAAAATTTCTCTCATCATCGCTTGAGCGACATTACATTGCTAGAGCAATGAAAGATCATTAGGAGAAAGAATAAATATGTAATCTTTTTCGCTCAATCTTGAAGACATAGCTTTAATGGGAAGCTATTTTGTTTCTGCAACCAAATAGATGAAGTAATAAGAAATATATGCAATAACCCTACACTTAAGCAATATATGCAAAACTTCGTGATTACGCAAGTTAATAAGAAATTCAAATCACAACCGAAAAATCTATTCATATAATTGCAATAGATGTTATCGCTTGAGCGTTGCTCGAGCGATACCAGATGATAATATTATTTTTCATTATTATTTTTAGTCATTTTAATCAACAAAATCAACTCTTCTTTAGCTTTTAACTAGTTTCCCTTTATATTATTTTTTTTCTTGTAAGTAATTGGATATTGGTTACTCTCTTTGATGATAACATTAGTCCTTATTATTTTTTGTCAAACAATTGAACAAAAAGCACTTGGATTAAGTGAAGCAAAATTGGAATTCGTGGAAGTGTATAAGGAAAGTCAAATAAAAGATTTCCAAAAAAATTATCTGCATTAGGTGCCACTTGAATCTAACTCAATGCCATGAATTCAAAAAGGAAACTTTGTCACCAAGGTTGAGCGACACTCATCTCACATTGTCTCCAACTCTTTGTGACGATTTGTGATAGGCACCACATGACCCACATTAAACTCCACTAATAGAACATATTTGTGCATGTGCCTAATGTGGTATATTTGGCATTGGACGACTCTTTTGCTTTTTCCTTCTCTCTTCAAGAATGGTGGATATTATAATTCACTTTACTAAAGTTGGGGACGTGATTTTGGAAGATCTGTGGGTTATCAGGGTTTCCTTGAAAACTTGCATTCTCCTTCTCAGTTCTCCATCTTCCTTCATAGTTTATCTTATTTTTGTGCTTTTCAAGACAATGAAAAGTTGGACCCATTTTTGTTGGAGTTAGATGAAACGAACTAAACTCCCATTTAATTGGTATTTATATATATATGTGTGTGTTTCCATTCAATCTTAGTATTTTGTTTATATGCTTAATGCTTGTTGTGATTTAAGCTTCCATAAGTTGATATTTGTGGTATTAAAATTACCTTTTGTAATATAAAACCAAAGTAAAAAATCTAATGAAACTTGTATCTAAGAATGAAACTTGATTTATTACATGTCTTAAACTCTTACTCTAATAGCAAGTTTATTTATTAAGATATTGAGGAAGTAACTCTTAACAACGAAATTTAGGTTCATTCCACTAAGGGGTTAGGGTTTGAGTAAATTAATGAGTTGGCTTTGAAATTATATTGAAAAGAAGTTTGAGTAATTATATACATGTGAGTCAAGTTTGGTGAAGTCTAACCCAAACAATAATCTACAATATCAATTCATATTTCTACCATATTTTAAGTGTTTGATAAAATCTCAAAAAGAATTTTAATTGTATTTACATAGTTATAGTTCTTTTAAACATCAACATAATATGGAAATATTCTTTTGTCTAAATTAGTTATCAATTTCATTTATTTTTGTGTATTACAGAAGTCCTTGCGAGTAACGATAATTATTTACTACTTGTTATTGTGCGATTGATATACTTGTTGTTGAACAAATTGTCCTAACACTCAACACTTTTTTAGTGTCCATCTCTTCAATTTTTTTTTCATAAAGGATCCAAATGAAACAAAAATTTCATGTTCAATTTTGAATTAGAGATCTTAAATCAAAATGATGAATCAATGTAAACTATAACCTTTAGCCTTCCAAGCTAACCATACAAGTTCAATTCCCACTACCTGCTTTTATTATATTATGTTTCAATCTATCTTTTATCTTCTAGAATGAATCTAGAATTCTTTAAGAATTTTTCAATTCTTCATTTCCATTTTTTAATTTAGTTTTAGTTTTATATATATATATATATATATATATATATATATATATATATATATATAATTTAATTATATTTAATTGATTTAGATTTTTTTAGTGTAGTTCAACACCTCTTACTTGATAGGTGTTTGTTTCCCAAGAAACAACAATTCCATATCCTTTCTCAACTTAACAAATCTTCAACAATCAATTCACATGAAATTTGTTAACTTTGTTTACCTAGACTAAAGTACTAAAATTCCTAACTTAATTTTCACTCTAACTCAATCCTAACTAACTCAAAGTTTCCTCTTAAACTCTTAATCAAAATAGGAAAAAAAGTGCAAAAAAAAACTACAAACTACTTAATTTACTAAGATAAACATAATTTACTTTTCATTAATTTTTTGTGATTCTAATCTAATAAAAAATCACTAAAAATCATTAGAGAAAAATAATTATATAATAAAAAAAATAAAGAGTTTTGATATTTTTATAATAAATTAAGAATAAACATCTAACTACTTTATATAGATATTATTAATTATTTTTTTTAAAAATTATTAAGTCTTACAAAAATATAAAATATATGAACTCAAATATTTAGCATAAAACATTCTTCTTAGATACTTTTAGTTCATGGTCAAAATTAACAACACTAAAATCATAAATTTATTATCTATTTTAAAGTTCCATTTCTACATAAATTCTCATATATGTGATCAATTTTCGTTAAACTTTCCAGTTTATAGTAATTTAATAATTCATATTGATTTGCCTTGCTTGAATTATATATAACTTGCCGATAATTTTGTTCTAAAACTTTAGTCTATTAAAAATTATCTTTTTTCTTATGAGAATATTATAGGAAGAAGTTTATCCAAAAGTCTTTTATTAAATGTATTTAATTTCAATTAAAAATCACATTGAATTAAACTTACTTAAAATTGAAAACAAAAATAAATTACAAGTTTGAGGTAAAAAAAATAAAATTTAACTAAAATTTGAATATAAATTTTATTTCTAACTACTGAAAAGAATAGTAAACATATTTAAAGATATTAGTAATACAATTTAATTTAATTTTTAATTAAAAATATATTCAAATCAAACATAAATTATGATCTAATTTAATTTTGTTAGAACATAAAAAAATTAAATTAAAACAATGGTTTAGATTAGTCTTACCATTTTATTTATATTTTTTTTTACAAATACATGTATTTAGTATTATTATTTTTATATGATAATTTAATATTATATTATAATTAATAAATTTATTTTTTATTTTTTTATGACTAAATATTTTTTCTTACTTTTTATTTTATCATAACTAAATATTCGTTCTTTTCAAATTTATTTATATAGAAAAAAAAATCTTTATGAATTAGAATATAGACTTTTACAATGTTTTCTAAAATTCAAATCATAAATATAACAACTCTTCTTTAACCTTATATTCATTTATTAAACATATTTTATTATTCCTTTCTCGCATATTTATAAACATATATTAAATTTGATACATTAACTTTTTCCTATCAGAAGTACATTTCTTATATATAAACCAACTAATAAATAATTTAGCAATATTCAAATAACAAATTTAATTTAAATTAAATTCAAAATATCAAACCAAAAGTCGAAAAAATATAGATATAAGAAACCAAATCAAAATCAATTAAAAAAATGACTTACAATCGATTATCAAATCTTCTAACATTTTTTAATTTTTTTCTTTGACCAATCCAATTTAAAAGTCAGTTTTAATGTCCCAACTAAAATCACTCAAGTTAATTTAAGCAGCAAGTAAAAGATCAAAATATTTATTTTAATTTTATAAAAAGAATAATTATTACCAATTACTAATGAGACAATAATATGACATAACATCATTTTTTAAGTGTCATGACTTATTTTAAAAAAAATAAAAAAACGAAGAATAACAAGAATTAGAAGACACTGAAATTCATTATATCAAGTTAAACCACTACTGGATATAAAATATCGTGGCAATGTAGACATCCAAAGCTTAACTGAGTAAGAAAAGAGCTTTAATTTATAAGGAGTTCTAAAAAATTGAATCATATCAGAACTGATCATGGATCACACTTATCCATTTCATTGATTTTAAGATTAATACATAGCAAAAAGAAGAATCAAGAAAACTCAGTAATAACACGTTCACATTTATCTTCCAAAATCTTCACAGCTTCAGTAAATAGCACTTCAGGTGGTAATGCTCCCGTTGATTCAATAGTAACTACACCGACAAGTAAAAAACATATATAAGATCCTTTTGCAACCTTTCAAACATTAATCCTTTACAGAACCAATGTCAAACCAAATTTGCACAAAAATAAGTAGGAGGCTCTTTGCATGCATTCTTTCATCTTATACCTGACAATAACTATTTGGTGAGCTAAAAATCACGACACATAGGGAATGCTAACGACACTATATTTGGCCGAAATTTATCGGAAACCATCATTTTATTGGGTCTCAGTTCTCATTTAATGATTCACCTGATTTAAATGTGAGATCCACCAAATTTGTTGGTTTCAAATAAATTTCAATCAATCATGTTGCTAGCATTCTTCTTTATATTTGTCACAGTCATTGGCTATAATCTAATCTATTATACCAACATTCTTGAAAATATTTCATTAGATAATCAACACATGTAAGACCATTTTTCTTAACAAAAAGAGAATCAATATATAATGAGAAGTGAATTTTGGCATCAGTCATGTCAACAAAAAAAATAAGAACCTGCTCAATTAATTATTACTTCTAAGCTGAACCACTACAAGGAACCAGTTACGTTGAGACTAGAGTCCAAAAAATTATATAACTTTTTGTATGTTAAGATTTCAGATAACTTTGAAGGTCTAGTCCCGCGAATTCAGTAGGCTACATAATACTTACAAATGAAATGATGTTTAACGCGACGTAATGATATACGATCTTCCCATTCTTTGCCCCCTCTGATGCATTCCCTACACAAAGTGCAATCCCGTGGTCTGGCTACTGTTGCCCTTCTTTTACCTACTCAATAACCAAATCAGCAAACTAAGAAAGCACCATAGAGAAAAGATCTTGATATTACATGTTATTAATCATCAAAAATGTTCAGCACAAGGGAGAAATAGATGCGAAACCATAATCATCCTTCACTATCATATTGTCCACAACAGCATTGAAACAAAAACTGAACTACCTTTTCCAATGTCTTCAATATCAAACACATTAGCTGGACACTTATTTACTAATTCTTCAGCCTTCTCATCCTTAAAATCTTCCAAGAGTACAACCTAGAGAGAACAAAAATCAAGCTTACACACACCAGAATTTGCAAGTTTTTGGCAGTTTGCGAAGTGAATATGACCAGTAGATAATATATCTTGTATTCTCATACCTCTGGAAGCATCCGATACCAAGCAGTGGCAACTGGGGACCATTTTGCATGTGTCCTACCAATGCCTTTAACTGCATGTGCTTCAAGTTCAATTTCCTACAATAGTATATGAATACCATATTCAGTAGTAAGTATGACTTTCAGTATTCTGTACAACGACAAGTAAACAAACAAGTTTGAAAACTCAGATAACTCAGTGCCTTGCATTGCATGGTAAAAGAAACGACAGACAGAAACAAAGGTAAATGAATCTCATGTGGTAACAAATATGCCATTAATCAGCAACAATGTTACAATTATCCAGTCTACGAGAAAAAAAAAGGAACTTGGCTAGAAGTGGAACTATAAGCATTTGAAAATAAATGTTAAAGTAGTTTCAGAGTGGAAAGGGGACATCACAATGACATGTATAAAAATGTCCAAAAAGCAATCTTTTTTAAGAAGAAAGTTATCCATGAAAAAATAATTGGTCTCTCTCTAAAACTTAAATCATAACATCCAGAAAAAAAGTTATTACACTCCTTTTAGAAAAGGTTACCTGACCAGGTCCAAGTTTAGCTAATATAATATCCGAATATGTAAGACCAATTGAATTGCCAGAAAATTCAGGAAGCGAATTTTGGCTGCAAGTGAAAGATGTAAACGTCTTTGGCTTTGAAGATGTATTTGGTTTGACATCTTCACTGGGAAGCTCGCTCCCATTTGGTAACCACTTTAGTTGATCGGATTTCACTGCAATAATATCCCAATATTATCAGTCAAAACAGACTGGTGCAAGGTTAAAGGATGAAGTTAAAAATAGCTAAATAAGAAGTTAAAAATAGCTAAATAAGAAGTTAAAAGCAACACATGTATTAGAATTTAGAAAGCAGGAGCTTCATGTCATGTACCAGTAATACGAGGTTGACCCACTCGACACCGTGCATGTAGCCCAAAGACAATGGTGTTCTTTTCATTCTTGTCATCTCCCGCATTATCTATTCAAAAGAAACACAAAAATAGCACATTTAACTGCGTCCATACAAGGGCAATACACTGAAAAGTGTAAGGTAATTCAAATTTTCAAGTTACATACGGGAAAGCCATAAAATTAATGAGAAATACAATTATGTATTGGTTAGTGTAGATGTAGACCTGGATATTCAAATAGCCGGGGATCAGCACGAATTGGAATGAGACCCAGTCTATGGGAAAGAACTTCATCTTGTACAACTGATGTATTGTTTGCTATATATACCCTTTCAATAGCCATCGTTGGAACCTAAATTATAACCACGAAAAAATATTATTTCCACCAGCACTTCGCAACTACACTACTACTAACCCACTCAACGTTATCATACAAACACCAATGAATAAAACCAAAATAAGACTACTGTAAGATGCTATACATATCCGGAGCTAATAAAATAAATTCCCATTCAGTAAAATACATCAAAGCAAGTGAATTCCCCTCTGATTCAATATGTCTCCTCTGGCTTTTACCAAATTTAAAAGAAAACATTCTAGTTGTAAAGGGCATCACATTTTCTAGATACTTTTCTATATATAATTTATCATTTCATAATAGTATTCCAAACTATCCTGATGTAAGATTCCTGATTATGTTAATGCAAAACACACATTTTGTACCAGATCATTAAATTTAGAGGTGTGCAAAATTCAGTTTTCTAAAAACAATGAACCATTTTAAACAGTTCAGGTCTTAATCCGAATTGTTTTAGAGACAGTTGGGAACCAACCCACATTTCAAGAACTGTTTTAAATTGAACTGATTTCAAATCATTTAAAATATTGAATCGATTTTCAACTGGTTTTGAAACAAATTTCACTACTTCGTGCGATTCACAGTGCAATGGATAGCTGCAACAACTTTAAACCAAAATATTACATTGTGGAACTATAAATCTGCAGCAAACCTCACTAGTCTGAGAAAATTTTGTAGAACCAAAATGAAAAATCCAAAAGAGCATGTGCCAATAACCTATGTTCGTTGCTCAAAAATGACAATTACCATTACCTATTGTCCCAACATTCATCTTATTATTACATAATAATTTTCTTTTTCTTTTCCCTAATACTGATATTTACTCTTCAAAGCTGATTGAATTGCAGAAAAGATTGGGAACATTGAATATCAGATTTTCAGGCCATACTAAACTATTCACACAATTCAATGCCTTTAAAAGTCTAGTTAACAGACACTAGACCCATTTGGGTCAATCCAAAGTAACTTGAGGGTTTCTAAAGGTAGAACTACACCTTTTTGTTTCCTTATCACATTTTAAGACTTTGCAAAAAACAATCAATGTCTGCATTTATGTAATTTCTCAAAGAATTCTTTAGAGTCTGTCAATGCAAAGTAACTTGAGGGTTTCTAAAGGTAGAACTAGACCTTTTTGTTTCCTTATCACAGTTTAAGACTTTGCAAAAAACAATCAATGTCTGCATTTAAGTAATTTCTCAAAGAATTCTTTAGAGTCTGTCAAACTCAAACACTCTTGTCTACAAGGACACGTGTACCTCCTCCGCATATATAGCTGTTTGTACAATCATAGGTTTAAAACATGTTAATTTACTTTCAGAAAATCTGACAAATCATTCTAGATACTGTACAGCAACATTAACACGGTGTAAACCCATTAGATTTAAATTGAAAACATTCAAAATCACAAACTATTGAAGGCTCATGAGTGGACATCGTTCTCTACTATTGCGTACTTACTATTACATTAAAGAAGAACGAAAAAGTGTTGAAGATTATGGCAAGGCATAACCTTGAAAAATAGCACTAAAAAATGCATCAAAATATTTTCAAAAAATTGCCATCATCATTGCACACAATTAGGGAAGCAAAAATATATCACCTCTGATATAAGAATTCTTCGAAATGAATTGGCAATTGCTGGATCAATACCAATCATATCAAACTCCATCTCACTATCAGTAAGCCGCTTCACTTCAACTTTGAAGTTTTTACAGAAGCTATCAAACTGCAGACTGTTATCAACACCCGAAGCCGCATAAGCACCAGAATATTGTATAGTATCTGTCTACAAACACCAACAAGAAAGCAAACCCCTTCAATATATGCACAACAAGTACGATACTTGGACAACAATTCCAGCATCCCAATTGAGAAGGTAGAAACTTTATGAAACTGAATGTTGAAAAAATAAAAAAATAGAAAAAGCTAAAAAAGAATGTAGCATAAAAAGGGTAAAACTAAACTAACTTGAAGAGAATAAAATAGAAGGTTAAGAGCAAGAGGGTTTACATGTGTAGGAGCATCGTTATCGCAAAGAACACGCGTTTTGAAAAGTTCGAGCTGTGGAGAGAGCTTTGATGGAACATCTTGTAAACTCAGTATATAATCAAGTCCTAATCCATTATCACTCTGTTCCGCCATTAATTCATCATCCTCCGACATCCTTGTTGTATTTCTTTCTCTCGCTTCTTAGCTTTTTAGTGGTCTGTGGGTTAACAATTGAAAGGAAGAGAGTGAAGCGGCAACGGGGTATGTGAATTGCGCGCTGAGTTTCTTTAGGGTTTAGGGTTTACCGTGAAAAACAGCTACGAAGTCGTTTTATGATTTGAGAAGGCTATTAGACTTTGATATTTATACTATGAGACCAAGCTTCGAACCTTGGGCTTAAGATTTGAGTTTCAGAATGTCAATAATCCAAACATATCTTACTTTCATATATTTAGTTAATAATGTTATATTATTTTATTTAAATTATATTTCATAAAAAAAATAACTAAAAACTTAAAATATTAAAAAATTAATTGATAGTCGAAATTCACTAAACTAACACGCTGGATGATAAGTTTTGTAAAATAATCCTTTAAATGGTTGGATAGACATATTCATATTATATTTTATATAAATATTAATAATTTTAATTCATCAACCAAATATATTTAAGATTATTTTAATTAATTTTAAACTCTTGCATTGTTTATTTTTATATTACTTATTTTAAATTAAATAAAATTAATATAATATTTTACTCTTTAAAAATATTTTCATAATGAGTTACTTGGTACAGCTACTACATATAAAAGTTGAAAAAAGGAGTGACAATAAATCTTTTAAAAAATCTTGGATTTTGTTCACGATTTCTATTTGTTTTTTACCTTTTTCTTTTTATTATTTCATTATTACTGCTTATCTTATCATTTTCTATATCTTTAGGATTTTGTTTTATGCAAATGGTTTAGTATTGTTTACTTCTTCTTCTTTTTCTGCGTTTTTTGTGTTTTTTTCTTTTTGTATTTGTTTTGTAAATATTTTGTAGCATATTTCTTTCAAAACTAAATTAATTAAATAAGACACATTAATTATATTAGTTTATATATATAATAAGAATTCTCATATTTGGTTTTCATATTTTATATTTTTATTTTTGGTGTTCTTAGTTATTATTTTAAAATAAAAATAATTTTACAATAATTTATAACTATATATAAAGAGATTCTTTTTCTTGGAATTCACTTTTTATATTCTTGTTTTATCCTTTATATATTTTAGAATATCTAATTATATATCTATAATTTATATAATATGTAATGGGGATTCTCTTTGTTGTTCACATTTCACATTCATATTTTATATTTACTTATATTTTAAAATAAAAATAAATCTACATTAATTAATTAATATATAACAAGATTTTGATGTCCATATTTTATATTTCTATTTTACTCTTACTTATATTTTAAAATAAAAATTATTCAAATTCTCAAAGTAATTCCAAATCTTTGAAAAGTATAATTATCCATCTTTTTTATCTAACCATCATTCTTCTACAACAATATATAACAGGTTACTCACATGTCCACGTTTCATATTTTTATTTTATTTTTAGTTATATTTTAAAATAAAAATAAATCTACAATAACAATATATAATCTATAATCTATAATTTATAATAATATATAATGGAGATTCTCTCTTTTCATGTCCACATTACATATTTCTATTTTATCCTTATTATATTTTAAAATAAAATATATATATATATACAATAATTAATTATCTATACAATATATAACGAGGATTCTTACTTTTTAGTGTCTATATTTCATATTTCTATTTTGTCTTTAGTTATATTTTAAAATAAAAATAAATATACAATAATTAATCTATAAGTTATACAATATATAACGAGGATTCTCACTTTTTGGTATCCGCAATTCATATTCTTATTTTACTCTTAAGTTATATTTTAAAATACATAACTATATATCTACAACTAAATATAAAAAGGATTTCTCTTTTTGGTGTCTACTTTTCATATTCTTATTTTACTAGATAATAGTGAAACCGAGATAATTTTGTTAACATGAGTTTTGTGTTTATCACCAACACCTAACAATGTTACCTCGAATATCCCTACATCACCCATCAAGGGTTATGCAACCATTCATTCAGGGTCACCTATCCAGGATCTAACCTTATATACATATATACTAACACATTTACACACACACATATAAGTGATCCAACTAGGATCCACCACCCACGAAGGACCACCCAGAAAAGACATATGTCATGTACATTACTATTAATCATATATATCTCAAGAGCATATATAATTAATCTCTCCTTTTCTACATCATATCGTCAATACTATGTATAAAAGCATTAAACTCATCAACACAAGCCATTATATATCATAAAATCATATATAAACAAATAGTCTCTTGAGCCAGTTTCTCTGGCTTCAACGACCACCACAATATAAACAATATAGCAGAAATTTCACTTTAGTGACACACTTGTTGCTTGAGCATATGCAACCTAGAGTAACACCATCTCAGGGTCATCCTTGCAACAAACAATCACCTTGTTACTTGATTACCCATCACTCAAGTTTTACAATCAATGCTTGAGCAACAACCACTTGTTGGAATACTCTCCAATAAGTTCCAAAAGACTCATCCATTATTATAGGAAGCTTGAGTGTTAAGCCAAAAATTGAACTCTATAACACACATCGCACATTCGTTCACGTGATCTACTTTATGCTTAAGCATTCAGAATCAATGTTTGAGCCACAAGTCATATTGTTTGAGCGACTAGCCTAACACTTGAGTGATTTGCTTCCAAAGATGACATAATTGTCTTGACATCTCTCTAACTCGAGCTGCAAATCATTACTTAAGTCATACATCTTATAGCTTGAATGATTATTGTAACATCCCAAAATTTATAATACAATATTTTTTAAATTTGATGTATTAAATTATATTTTTTTTGGATAATTATTTTATTAATAATATAAACTATTTAATAATGATGATTATAAATAAATAACATAAAAAATATAATTGAAATTTTTTTAAAAATTTAAAAAATATTATTTAATAAAAAAATATTATTTAATTTAAGAAATTATTATTTTTAAAAAATTAAAGGTGACTTATTTATTCTGTACAAAGAGATATGAGAGATATAAGCTTATGTCAGCAAAGATGAATTCAAACTCCCTGTATTCAATTTTCTTATTAATGCACCAAAAAGAAAAAAGGAAAAAAAATGAGGTGTATAAATATCTGTGTGTGGAATGGGTGTGGTACATTTACAGAAGAAAACTGGAAGGGAGAAGAAAGAAAAATGAGAGAGAAGAAAGAAAAAGAAGAAAGAAGGAGATAAGAAAAAGAAAAGAGAAAAAGAAAAAGAGAAAGTGAGAAAAAATATATACCTACATTGATTCTAATTTCAATTAGCTAATTATATATATTAAGATAAAAAAATGAAATATCTATAATTTATAATTCTAATTATTTTATTTTATATTTACTGTTTTTAAAAGAGGTGTCAGTAACCTTGTCTTATTTATTTATTTATTATTTTTATATTTATATTTATTTTGTGAGGTGTCTCTAATTAATCTATTTTTTTATTATTTTTATATTTATATTTGTTTTATGAGGTGTTTTTAACTTCAACTTCTTGATCTGTTTATTATTTTTATATTTGCTCTATGAGATGTATCTAACCTTATATTATTTATTTATTTGATTATTTTATAACTTTATTTATTTATTTATTTTATCTCCAATTATGTATTAATCATTTCTAATAATTTATATTATTTAATTTATTTTCAGTCCTCCACTAGTCTTTGCTAATAAATTATATTATATATCGTTCGACACTGATACTTCTTATTTATATTCATGATATTTAAATTGTTTCTAGTCCTATAATGACCCATCTACTATATTTTTTTAGTTCTATATTGGTTCTTTTATTTTTTTTTATATTTGTTTTATTTAATTTTACTTTTAGTAATGTATTAACCATTCTAATTTTTTTATGTCCTTGTTATTTCATTATTTATATTCCATATATGTATATATTTGTTAGATTTGATTAAATTCTAGTTGGAAGCCTTGAGGATTTAAATGAGTAAATATTATCCAGATGATCTTGTGGTATTTGTTAACTATGGTAAAACTCATCAAATTTAAATATTTCAAATATCAAATAAAATGAAATATATTGATGAAATGACAATATTGATAAATTTTGTGAATATGATATTTATATATTATTATAGATATTTATATATTATTATGTTTTGATATTAAAATATTTTATATGATATTTATTCTCCCTCCCTTATATTGTCATTTGTACAAAAAAGAATTTAAATAGATGAAGACATTAAACTTCTAAGTCTATTATTAAAAAATATTTTTATACTATTTGAAATATGAATAAATGTTAATTCAATTTGTTTTAAGAGAATAAATTATCAATATAAGTTTTATCTTTCGATAATAAAAAACTATATATATATATATACTTGTAATGAAGAAATAATAATATTATAATACAAAAAATATATATAAATATATTTTCATGTTATATTTTAATCTCATCTCTAACATAAAATATTAAAATATAATTAAATTAACAACGTGTTTTTTTTATAAATATTAGTATGATATATATATATATATATAGTATAATATGATGTAGATTTTTATTTTTGGTGTCCACGTCTCATATTTTTACTTGTTTATATTTTAAAAAAACTATATTTATATAATATATAATAGAGATTTTTTTTAAATTTTATATTCTTATTTAACTTTTAGTTATATTTTAAAATTATATATATATATATATAATATAATATATAATTTATAATAATATATAATGAGATTTTCTCACTTTTTTATATTTTATATTTTTATTTTACTTTTAGCTGTATTTTAAAGTCAAAAAAATTTACAATAATATATAATATGATTTTTTTAATGTTTCTATTTTATTTTTAGTTATATTTTAAAATAAAAAATTATTTGAATACTAAAAATAACTATAAAACCTTTTAAAAGTGTAATTACCTAATTTTTTTACTTTTCTATGTAACTATTATTCTTAATTTTTTTAATAAATGTAGAGACATCAAAACATCTATTTTCCAGTAGTATATATAAATGAAGAAAGTGTCTTTTTTCACTGGTTGACAATGAAAACATTAATGATTCTTAATCTACAAGAGTATTTTCTTTAATATTTAATTGAAATCATTGTTGCTATATTTCTAAATCATAAATATCTTTCTAATAAAATCTAATAATGGTTTTCTAATAAAATATGTATAATTGGTCAAATAATGAGCTACTTAATAGTTTTTCTAAAAAAATTTAAATAAACAGATCCATATTAGTTCAATCGCAATCAATCTTATTGAATATATATAACTTAATAAGTATTAAAATAATGATAATAATTAAATAGTCTTAAAGATCATCATATCATAACCATATATCACTGAAACTAAAATATAATTTTATCATATTTATTTAGCCTTTAGAATACATTAAAAAGGTGAAATCATAATCACAATATTTTAATTTAAGTTTCAATAATATGCAATAATATTCATTATACATTATAAGTTTACATATTAAATAAACAAAAAAGTGATAAATACTTTAAGATAGTTTTTAAAAAGTTAAAATAATATTATATTAAACATATTTTTCACCTCTCGATTATTTTGTGGCTTTTGATAAGTTGTATTGTTCTTTAATATGTTTTTCTATTAAGTGATTATTTTGTTTACTTGAACTAGACACTAAAAGGTTCATAATTCTTTGGTCATACTAGTCAATTTTGTTCCATTTTCATAGTACTAATAAAGTAAGCATATAAGTAAATCAAGAGAATTTTAATATTGGAGAAAATTAATTGTATCTTGTAAGTAGTTGGTATTCTTTAGTTTACCATATACATTAAATATCAATATTGGTGATTAGTATTTATTATTAAAATATAATATAATTTTAATTAAAAATAATACTATTTTTTTATAATATTCCATTTAAATTTGATTTAATTTTCTTCAAAACCAATTAGCAAAGTGGAAGTCCCACTATTTAGGGTGTTCAAAATAGAACCATAAATTTAGGATATTCAATTTAGTTCTACAAACTCCCAAATTAAACCCTAGACCAACTGGTTAGAAAAAAAAAGTTGTTACTGTCATACTAATCCATATTTGGTAAACACTTGTAATATTTAAATGTAATTTTCAACATTAAGTATAATTTAATTGATTATTAAACTCGATTACTAAGGGAAGTTGCTAGATTATATTCAGTCCAGTAGATGGAGAAGTCTATCAATGAGTGAATCTATTACTAAAAAATTCAATTATTAAGTTTTATTTTGTTTTGTTAGTTATTAAATTAAAAAACATTTAAAAAATCATATAAAATATTAATAAATAATCAAACTAAACAATAAAGAATGGATATAGTTTAATTCATATTTATTTTATGAAATAAATTTGTGTTACATACATATAGCAAATTAAAGAATATAATAGAAAAAGTAGTGATACTTTGATACTTTAAAATGTTTTTATTCCTATTTTATAATCTTTTATATTAATATTTTATTTTACAAATAATTTATATTTATTTTAAAACACATAATTTAATATTTTATTATTATCTAAAATTATTAAATGTGTGTAAAAAATAAATAGTAGTGTAAAAAATCCACCTCAAAAACAAAAAGTCTCTGGATGTTGTGGTCTCTCAAACATGAAGTGGACCCCACTTATCACACACAAGATAAATCAGTGATATACGAAAGAATGGGCCCTTCATCACGCCACGTGTACCGTGGTTATGCTATTACATTTTATACCACTTATCAATAATTTTTCTTTATAAAAATTTAAGTAAGGATCTAGATTTTATTTTTATTTGTTAAAAAATATAATTAAAATATAAATCATATAAATTCTTTCATTAAGTAATCTTAAAAATGAAATGTTCCAAATGAGATAGAGATGAGGGAGAAGTTTATCCAAAAGTGTGATATTAAATGGTTTATGTTTTTTTCTCAGAAACAGATTGAAATACTGCAGCAGAAAGAAAGGTTTTTGCCACGGCGAACTTGCATGGAGTTCTTGGTAGGGTCCCCACAAACATGATCTGAGTTTCAGAATCTCAAGGATCCAACTCAGTGGTGCAGATTCAACTGGGTCCCACTTCCCTGTTTTTAATTTTTCTCCCTCAGTAGAGACACAACAAAAACTAACGCTTGTGCCATACATTTGTTGCCGACGTGTGCATGTGATCAACTCCTAAATTTAGCACATTGCTCATTCCCAAACATTTTCTATTCTTATTGTTAATTTAAGGTTTTAAATTTATATACTATGTAATGAGATATTTTCTTTAACTAATGAAAGATAAAATAAAATACTATTAAAGATATAAAAGAGGAAAACAATTTATAAGAATTTCTTTTGTACCTTGTTATAGATATGTATGCTATTATACGCAGTTATTTTTAAAAAAAATAAACAAATTGAAGGGTGTTTTGGTCAATGGGGTAGTTCAAGAAGCAGTTATGGACTTCGTGAATTAAGCAAAATAATTTGCCTAGTATCTGTGTTTACGTAACAGCTGTGTGATCTTCGAAAAATGGGTATAAAGGAGGCCAAATATAGATGAGTCATCACAGTTAATGAGTCACATAACTGAGAGTGTTAGTGCTTAGTGTGCGAGTGTTACTCACTGGCTGCACATTGGATTGTGCAGCTATTTCGATTCTGGGACCTTTTCCAAAAGCATTCTTCAGTTTGTGATGATATTGCTCTCTGAATGTCTGGTGAAGCTCTGAGATATGTAGGAGAGAAAAGGGTTGTTGAAAGATCTGTGCTTGAAGCACTTGCAGGTTGTTTATCTCCTACTGGTGTCTGATGGGTACGAACCTTGAGACATTTTTAATTGTTAATTATTTTTCATGTGCTTTGTTTTCTTTTTGGGAAGGGGTTGTTGATCGGATGAGGATTTTCTTAGATGAAAGTCAGGAGAATCTCAACCTTTAATTTTATTTATTATCTTCTTGATGGATACAATTTTTGTGCTTTTGGGAGCATTTGGTTATTGCTCACCATCTGTTGCTGTTTTTGATGGGTACATCTTTTGTGCTTTTTGGGGCATTCGATTATTTCTCGCTGTTCATTTCCAAATTAGGAAACAAATAATTTATGATCTATATTGCTTGCAAATATATTCATTGTTTACTGATATATTCACAGACTGGTTTGATTCCTTTCGCTGGAAGAACATCACTTGTTGTTCTGAGATTTATCTTACTTTTTTTTAATATTGTCCATCTCTGCTGATTATTGATGTGCATTTTCTTCTTCTTACTCCAGGACTCAGTTATCTTTATTATTTTTGAATTATGGTCACTGTTTCTTTCTGTCTATTTTCTCAGCAGTGTTTAATCATTTCTGTTGAGTGTTGTTTTAACTCCTTGCAGTGACTTAAAGCTATGGATATTCCAGAGTACACAGGTATTGTTTTAGGTAAACTTCAGAGATTTGAGCCTGAGAATGCTTCAAAGATCTTAGGGTATCTCCTTGTCCAAGAACATGGTGAGCAAGATATGGCGAAATTGGCTTCATTTCCTGACCATTTAATTCGTGACGTGGCGTTCCAGACCAGAACCAAACTTCAAAGGTCAGCTGCTAGATCAACCATTCATCCAATTTCACTTCCCATGAACTGTCAACCAGGTTTTGGCCATTTGTCAGTAATCTCCCCTACTACAGCAGCAAGTTTCCAGGTTCAATCTCCCTACTGGGATCCTCAGTCTGCTAGCAATACCAATGCAGAATATATGACAGTAGGTTACTTGGATTCTATCTCTGAACTTCAAAAGCAAACCCCATTCTTCAGTCTAGAGAATCATATGGATGCTATGAATTCTAGGGCAGTTGGGGCTTCTGGCACTCCTGGGATTGCTAATGATTACTATGGCTTAGATGCTTCATCAGCTGGTAATTTGGGTGGGAAAGCTGGTAGAAGGTTTGACTTTCCAGTCAAGACCTGTCACTATTTTAACAAAGGATTTTGTAAGCATGGAAATAGCTGTAGATATTATCATGCACTAGGTGTTCCTGATGTGTTCTCTCACATGTATGGAAATGATAATTTTAATGATGATCAGATGATTTCACCTGGGTCACTGGCACAACTAGAGTCAGAAATTGTTGAACTCCTGAAACTGAAAAAGGGTGGCTCCATATCAATTGCTTCCCTTCCAATGGCTTACTTTGACAAGTATAAGAAGGTGCTGCAGGCTGATGGCTACCTCACTGAGAGCCAGAGACATGGTAAGTCTGGCTACAGTTTGACAAAGCTTCTTGCACGGTTGAAGAATAGCATTCGGCTAATTGACAGGTGAAGATTTGTAATCTCCATAAGGATTCTTGTGCAGAAAATTTGTTGAATATTTCATACTACAATTTTCCTTTTGTGATGGTTGATTAGCAGGCCTCATGGGCAGCATTCGGTTGTTCTGGCGGAAGATGCTCCAAAGTTCCATGGAAAGGGAGATTATGGTAAGTACATCTGTGCATCACGACAAATATACCTGACATTTCCGGCTGACAGCACTTTTAGCGAGGGTGATGTTTCAAACTACTTTAGGTAAATGAATGTTTCAAACTTCTATGTAGTTAATTTTTTGTAAGGAAATTCAAATTGCTTTAACATGTTTTTGTGTGTAGCACGTTTGGGAAAGTTGAAGATGTGAGGATTCCAAGCCAAGAAAGAAGGATGTTTGGATTTGTGACATTTGAAGATCCTGAAACTGTTAAATCAATTTTGGATAAGGGAAATCCCCATTATGTCTGTGAATCACGGGTTCTTGTGAAACCTTACAAGGAGAAGCCAAAACTTATGCTCAGGTAAATTCCATGCTACTATCATTCAGAAAATGTTATATGAGAGAGTGGATGCACTAAATGCTATATGAATAACACAACTCTTGTAATTATCTGGCAAGAAGATTTTCCAAGGTCTATCTCTGATACCTTGTTGACCCTCCCCGGTTTGGCATTATAGTTCATAATGCTAATTTACAAGTCTCGGGTTAGCATTATAGTTCCACTAAGATATTAGCCTCAAGCACAAAGCAAAGCATGTGATGTTATGGTCAGTGGTGGTGATTATTTGAAGTCTCAAAATTCATCTGTTCACTTTTACACTATGTCCTTCACTTTTACTCTCTGCATCCTTCATGATGATGAAAAATGAGACATTGACAGATGCTAGTACCATCAATGTTTTTTATGTGATTTTCAATTTGGATGCAGAAAGCACTCAGATAGAATTGAGCACCCGCACCCTGCTTATTACTCAGCACACTACGTAGATGTTGACACTGAACCTACCTCAAGTGAGCATTATATACTCTAGCTTGAAACCTAGATTTCATGTATCACATCCGAGTGATATATTGATGATATGCATATGCTCTTTCTTTCGGTCTGTTCCTTTTGTTTAAGAAGCCTTTGTACTAATACTCAGTTTTTATAGTTCCAAGAGGTTACAGGAACCCTCGATTTCTTAGGAGGCTGATCATTGAACAGCAAGAGGAGGCTTCCCTAGAATTTCAGAGAAGACGTTTTGCAGAGCTGCAATTGGCCCAAAAATCTTTTGCCACTTCACCCCATGTAGGCTTTAACACGGACAGATCAAAAGTTTCAGATGGTGTGTACTGATATATTATTAACATGGATTGCGTATTTTTCATGATCAGTTTTATTACATTTCTCTTTGCTTTCTCTTCTGTGCAGATCATTTCAATGTCCAGTCTGCCGAATCTCGCAATCACGTTCTGAATGACGAAGCCACGGATAACAATTACACTGATGAGGACAGGTATGAATCACCTCCATTTAGCTTTATCTTTATCCACAACACTAAAAAACATATTATAGACTACACATATTATGATAGATATAGATTTTCTTTCTAAAGAAATTCAATTCGGAACCTTGATACTTCCTTGATGAAAAGATTCGATCGTATGGAAAATAATGGATTGGTAACTGATATACTTAGTGAGTAAACATAATTTCATACTAAATATCATGGATGCATAAAGCAATTTGTTCATTTTTCTGGTGTCTTCAAGGGCATGGAAACATTAGAATAACACCACTTGTTCCTTTTGCCAAGAATTTAATCTCATTCTTCTTTGTTCTACTCATTCATAATCATAATAGTTTCCAAACATGTCTTATTGCAGCTACACACTTTATTTTCTGACTTAATTTAATTTTTCTAACTCATCATTTAAAAAAATATTTTTTGCAGCAATCAAGGACTGAATCTCCCAGACAGCCCATCTTCATTTCCAGTAGATAGTGGAATTTCAGCAGTAATGTAGTTTCAGAAATACATAGAGGACTACATACACAAGATTTTACAAGAGAAATAGAGTTAGTTTGACACATAATTCAGCCCTTCCATTGGTCTCTCTTTACCAACTAGCTCATCAGTTTAGTCAAAGTTGCAAGTACATAACAGCTGAGTTGGTGGAATTAACAATAACAACCATATAAGAAGGTTATAGTTTTCTTTTTAAAGAATCACAGAGATTTGATTATGTTTGGTTTCTAGAGTATGACAGTATGAGTAACCAATTACTCTCTCAGAACAGTCCAATAATTTATTTTTTATATTACAAGTATTTGGTTTTTAGTTTTCTTTACCTGATTTTGATTTTATGTCATACATTGAGTAAATGCTCTCTAGCTAATGACAAAGTATTACAAGTATCCTTGCTCCAAAAAAATATTTGTTGTTTATTTAGCTATATATGTAATTTTAAGAAGACAGAACTTATACACATACATACGTATGTATGTATATATATATATATATGTATATATATATGTATATATATATATGTATATATACATATTAAGTAGACATGATGCTTTTAAGGTACATTGTTGCTTATAATTCACACCCTTATCAACTTATTTTGGTGTTAAGGAAAATTTTAATGTTTTTTTGGGTAAATGATCAATTTGTTTCGTAAATGTATAAAAAGTTCAAATTGATGTCTGGTATTATAAATTTAATAAATTAATCTCTTTAAAAGTATAATTTTAGTGTCAAAATAATTTTATAAAACTTTTTACACCCACATTAAAATAAATATTTCACTTTTTTAACAGTCTTGTATTTGAAGATGAAACTAGTCATTTACTCGTAAATTTTCAGTTGATATTTGAGAAGATTTATAAAATAAATAAAATTATAAAGCACATTTCATGTTTATTTTGACCACTAAAAAATATGTTTGTACCTCTCTTTTTTACATAAACAAATATGTAATCAATTTTAATAGACTAAATTGTAAATAAAGAGTTTCTGAAAATTATTTAATTATATATATATATATATATATAATGAATTATTTGGTGATATAATTATATCATAAGTTTTTATTATTTTGTAACTAACAAAACACTCTGTATATAACATATACATTTTTTAATTTTAATTTTTGAAAAATTATTATATAACTTGTTACATCATTATTTTTCAAATAATCAATTATTGTCTGTATGACTTTGTAAGACCTGATTTCAACATATATCAAAACTATTATAAGGAAACTAGATTTAGTTGCAAATGCTTGATGAGAATATTCACCTTTGACATAGTATTTACATAATTTCCATAAACTAATGTTATAATGTAATAATTTTTGCTAGTGAAGAGAGTTTATTAATGAGGGTGAAGACATGAATTTATGCAAAAGAGATACTCTAACTTTTATCCAGAAAAGAGTCAAATTAATTATTAAAATAATAATAATAATAATAATAATAATAATAATAATCATATTTGTTAAATATTATTATTATTAGGGTTTATAATATCTATATATTGTGACCCATGTCACATCCTTTGACGTGATCTCTTTAATATCTTATTTCATTTAACTTTTATGTGACAATATTTAATGTCCACCATTGATTGGAGCTTCTAGGAAGGTTCTAACGTGTCAACATTTCAACGTTAAAAAAGTGTTTTCAGAGTCTTCAATGGACAATTCAAAGTCTCTAATTTGACATTTAAAATTTATTCAAATAGGTATAAAATATTCAACAAGAGAATCTAGAAATATTAGGACAATCCAATTAGCTTCTTAATCTCAAGTTTTGTGGGTCCCATGCATTGCATCACTTTAAAAACTTAGAGACATTATTTCTTCAATCATAAAATGTTAAAAAACTCATATACTTATTAATTTTTACTTTGATCTTCGTTAAGGTTTTGTGATTTATTTAAATACATTTAAATTTCAGAAGAATAAAAGCAATACAAGTTTTTTTTTAAAGGCACGTTTAATTAATATGTTTCAAAGTTTATTGTGTTTAAGACATTTTTCTCAATAAAATAGAACATACTAATATATATAATATTTATTATTATTTATCATTGTGCTATACTTAGTACTATCTATTAGATTAGATGATATTTTAGGTTTGACCTTTTTATTTCAATAAAATAATTTTTTCTTTAAATATAAGCATAACCTCTTTAATAAATTAGTTATAGTTCCAATTTTATACAGGTCTAGGGTTAACTTAAATCTAGGATTTTCAATCTTATTAATAAATTTTCGTATTTATATTATATATTATATATATATATATATATATATATATATTAACTCAAACTTTAAATCATAATTTCTTGGTACATTTCGTGGATGAACATTTGTTAAACATATGGGAGTTTACTATGTTGTATTTATCTTTCAAAGTAAATAAATATTAAATAACAATTCATTCTATATTCAATCATACTTAAAATATTTACAAAATTCTAATTATAGTTAGCTATTTATATTTCATAGTTGTTGTCAACTTTTGTTATTGACAATCTGTGCAAAAAATTGATATGATCTGCGAATAACTTAACAAAAACATAATTTCTTAAAGTTATTTCAAACAACTATACTATTTGAGGAGGAAAGCGATGTGACACTCAATTTCTTTAACAAAATTTAAGTTGTTTGTTGAATTGTTATTTTAAAATAATTCTATTTTATTCTTTGAAAATTAAATGAGAATCATGAAAAACAAGAAAATATTAATTTCTAGAAATAACATACAATTAGATTAAAATGAGAAAAAATGACATTCAAAGGAATCAAGACATATAAAAACATACAAAGAGATGAAATAAAAAAGTCCTAATACAAAAAAACAAAATAATATGATGTTCATCTCATTATCAAAGTCCCTTTTACAACGTTTGTGACTATCTTGTGTGGCATTCTTGATGTTGTCACAAGACAACATTTTTAAAAGGCTTAGTGTAAGAAAAAAGGAACAACAAGATGTTGGGAGTTCGTGGTAGGGAGAGAGAGATGTGAAGGAGAGACAGATAAAGAAGAGAAGGATAAGGGAAAAGTATTGGAATTTATGAAAATAACATATTTTAAAAGTTTCACACTATTCGAAGTATGTTGGAAGAAGTCTTGTATCGTCTTGGATGAACAAAGAAGTAGAAGACAAAAATTATATAATGAACTTGAGTCTGTGATGTTAAGGTATCCTAGTAAAAAACACTATAATCTTGTATTTGACTTTTCTTAGAATTGTAAAGATCCTTGATAATCACAATGACTACTTCACTCTAAGGTTATATGCAACACGAAGATGAGGTTTGTTACCTTTGCAAAAGTGCACAAATTCATATATTAGCTTATGGTTCTCTTATTAATAGTATAAATGGATATATTTGAATTGGTGAAAGCATTATTGTGGAATGCTTACAATGATTTTTATTAAGCATCTATGTAATATTTGAAAAAACAATAAAGGCACCAATTGGGAGTGACTCATAACTTTCCATGTATGTTAGGTCAATTTATTACATGAAAAAATTGCCCAGTTGCATGAAAAGTTCATTTTTTTTTTGTGGTGATCATGTTAATTCAACAATCATTTTCAAGATAGGAATACCACAGGACTTGTGGATTTAACATGTATTTTTTGGCATTGCAAGCTCAAATAATACATTATTGTACTAAATAATGTGTTTATGTCAAGTTGAGCACCCATGATACAGTGCAAAGTGAATGAAATCTAATATGATATGAGATATTATTTAATGGATGACATTTATCCAAATTTGACTATATTTATGAAGATATGATGTGGAATATTATTTAGGGTTAAATATGTTTTTAATTTTTGAATTGTGTTTATAAAGTATAAAGACGAAATAAATTTAAAATTTATTCGAAACACAATTTTAACAAATAGTTGAGGTATTAAAAATATACTTAACCATATTATTTAATAAATAACATTTATCCAATTTGGCTATAATTTATAAAAATCATTTCAATGCAAAAAAGAGAGAAAGTTATTTTCAAAATGACAAGAATCAAATAAAAAAATTGTTGAATTGTATTTGAAGTGCTATAATCTTTATTCATAGGCATACATGGTTACACATGTTTTTGGATACTCATACAATATAAATATAAATTATAAGAAAAAATTTAGTTTATATCAATATCTATCATTATTAAAAGATAATATTATAAATATAAAAATTGCAGAAATACAATTTTTTACATAATTACATAAGTATATAAGTGATGGCATTATTTATCGTATTAATAGTCATTTTACTTGTATCATACAAATAAGTTTCTAATCTCACTATTTAATACTTGAGCAACTACAATTTTCTTTGAAAGTTGATACATGATTACATGTTACATTCTATAGTTCATGTATCAACATTTCTTTATCACTTAAATGGTGATGTTAATTAAATAATATTTATTTTACATAAGAGAGAATTATTTTAATTTTCGTTTAAATTTAAAGTTATTGTTCAAATTTCAAGTCTATCACTTGAGCTATGTGTTTTATTGTTTAAGCATATGTATTGATGCTTGGACAATATTAAATGTTGCATGTAACAATAATTCATTGTTTAAATCTTGTTATAATAATTTACCATTTAACTGATATCATTTAATGAACATATATTCTCAAGAATAAATCATAAAATTTCTACTCCAATATTTTATATTATATGAAAATACTAAGGTCACTTAAAATACAACAATGTGTATATATATATACCTCACTTTCTTAAATATGTATATAATCTTGACATCACAAGTTGAGATTTTAAAACATTAATTCACCTTATTTTACATATTTGTGTTTTTTTTTAAATTGTAATAATTATGTATTATACGAGAATAGATTATGTTTACAAAAAACTATTAAAAAAGGAAAAGTAAATTTATTTTATATGTTGTTTAATTTTTTTAATATATATATATTATAATTTTCTATGCGGATGAAAGTTCATTTTGAAGAGATTTTAAAATGAAACATGAAATAAGAAAATTATAATATATATATATATATATTGTAATTAAATAATAATGTAACTACTAGTGGATGATAAAAAGTATTTAAGTAATAATGTAATTTTTAGTGGATGACATATGTTTTTATTGTATTATGTAGGGATGAGTTCAAGTTATAAGAGGAAAATTTTAAATTTTAATATCCATCTTTATCTTATAGGATTTTATCGAGCTTAGATTAACTTATAAGATAGGCGGTTCTACATTTTTTTCATTTTTTAAATATATATATATATATATATATATTAAATAAATTAAAAAAATAATTATATTCTAATTCAAACAATACGTCAAAAATAAATTTGAAAAAAAAAAGTTTAAAATAAGAAATTAAGAATTATATTATATTTTTTAAAATACCCAGTTTGAAAATTTTTGATTTAATTATTTTATGGTTTAACTATTAAAGCATTTAATTTATATTTTTACAAATATATAAAAAATATAATAATAAAATCTCAAAGTGATGATAGAAAAATATATAAAATAAGTAATTTGTACCTTGTTAAAACGGATATTGCTTATCAAATTTGGAATAAGTTGGGATTGATATATGTGAGTTTGAAATTGTTTATGATGTCTAATAAAACCTACCTTGATTTTATGTTTTTATTGACAAACCCTATGAAATATTTGTTTTTCATTTAAAATATCATTTCTAACAACTTTTAGATGAAGAAAATATTCATAGAAACATGTTCCTATTTTTGGGGTTCTAACCTCAACCACTTTTTCAGCAATCACACCTACACACATAAATGTGTTTAACATTCAACCTTGGTCATCTTGCATTGTTCTCTCTCATGCTACTATTTAAGCTTAAATTATTCTCATCATGTTGTGGCCCAGAATCTCCAATCAATATCAATGCTTATTATAAAATTACCTATGTTGTTGAAACCCTAAACCTTCCCTAGTTGATTGAAATGGCCAACTCTTTGATGTTTTTTTTATCCTTTTTCATTGAGACTAAAGTAGCAAAGCCTCTTTTTAGGTAAAGTTTTAGGTATGAACTCCAACATTAGAATAGAGGAAAAGAATGTTTAGTTAAGTAGGGACAAGGTTAATTAATTGTTTGAAACCACAAAACATCACTTGCCATTGCCATGCATCTAGGCATTAATTTAGTGAGCTTTTCAAATGCACTTCAATAAAGCTATTCATAATATTTTATATTGTTTTTGTCTTTATAGAATAAATATATGTTTTTAAATACTTTTATTTTACAAGCAAGTACATATATGGTAAAAGTGATGTCAAAGGATCAATTTTACATGAATTTTACACAGAGTACACAAAGTACTACCAATTAGGTATTATTATACTTCATAAACATTTTATTTAATATAATATTTTATCATTTAACCATCATTATTTCATGAACTTTTTCATCCAACTTTTTTCACTATTTACCATCAATTTTTCAGTTTTTACACATTTTTTAATTCACATATTAAATATCTAATGCAGATACTTAGATTATCTATAATACGAAAATTGCTTGTATGAGTACTTTTATAAAAAAATGAATATGAATCCTACGAGGAAGAGAGTTACTAAAGGATTTTAAGAAATTTATATTGATGAAACTCGTATTAAAATATATTTTATTAATAAGAAATTTATGACTTCCATTAGATGCTCTTGTATATTAAGAAAACTAAAACAGTGACATTCTAAAAAAAGTTAAAACAAATTAATAGGTTTTTTATTTTCTTAACCACGACAAAATCCATAGCATCATAATAATTGAATGTTGAAATATACTATTAACCTTAAATATTTATTAACCAATATCCATTAAAATATACAAGTTGATGATGCAAAAATAATAAAAACGACAACATATATTAAATAGCATTGAACTTTTTTTTCTCTTATAGTGTTTATAAATTATTACTCCCTCCGTTTCAAATTATAAAGCGTACTTGACAAATTCTCACATACCAAGAAAAACAATTAATTTGTTCAGTTTTTTATAAATCTTCCATCTTTACCCTTATTAATTACTATTAACTAAATTAATTGAAATTAAATAAGAAGTTTTATAAAATGAATTAATTTTTTTAATAAAACAGTACATTAATTGATATTCATTGAGATTGGAATTTCAAAAGTTTTGAATTTATCTCAGAATTATTTGCAGAAACTTGACTGCATTGTTCTTTAGGTTCTTCAGAGTGCACTTCTTCTTCTTCTTCTTCAGGATTTTTATTCAGATCAATGTGTATTGTTGCTGCAATACTTTCATATGAGTCTTCAACAATTTCACATTCTTCAATATTTTCGTATGAATTTTCAAAGACTTCATAATAACCTTTTAAGACTCATTTTATTTTGATGTTTAAAATATGAAAGTATTAAAAAAAAGTAATAAAAAGAATAAATTTAGATATGATATTTGATTACTTAGAAGATAAACAGTCTATTGAATGAATAAACAGATATCAACTAGTACTCTTGAAGATGAAGATGATATTAGTAAATGATAATGAAATATGAAGAGTCAGATTAATAAAAGATAATTAATTCTTACTTCCTGATTTTAATTTCTCTTTCTATTATTTAAGATTAACACAGATAATCATGCAATTAATAGGGGTATATAAGGAAAAAAAAGAAAAAAAATTATTGAAATTCTAAAACGCCTTATATTTTGAAACAATTTTTCTCTCCAAAGTACGTCTTATAATTTGAAACGGAAGGATAATGTTGTTGTTGATTATCATATGTACACGACAGCATTTTCCTAGATGACCATGATGGAAAAGATAAGGTTTTTCTTTTTCAACTTATTTTATGACTTTATATGTTTAATTCTTATTAATGTATGATTCGCAGAATTCAAAGCTGCCTTTTATTCAAAGGCAAAAGTCTCAAAAGTATGCATATGGCATCGTCATTCATGCTATGTACGAAGCAAAAGTATAAGAAAAAGCTATGCAAAATTCCAAATTCAGAAGATATTGTAAAGTACAAGAAAAACAAAGGGTTTCGTAATCCACTCATTTGATTGTGTTAACTTCTTAAAAATGAGTTTAAACTATGATTCCATTCTAAGTTAAGAAAAATAATTTCTTTAATAAGTTAAAGAGTTAAACAAATTTTAACTAATCCTATCAATCGGCAAGTAAGTTTAGTTTTAACACTTCCTTTCTCGCCCAAACATGTTTTATATTTAAAAGAAAAATGGTTACAGGTACATATAGTACTTTCATGAGATGAGACAATCATACATTTCATATACTCCATCCGTTTCAAATTATAAATTATAAGGCGTACTTTAATTGAAATTTAACTAGAAGTATTTATAAATGAATTAATTTTTTGAATAAAATTATAAATTAATTGAGATTGGAATTTCAACAGTTTTGAAATCATTTCAGAATTATTTTTAAATAATTTAAAATCAGAACTACTAATTATTTTAAATAAATTTCAATTAAAAATTTTAATTCCCACCAAATTGCAAATGACTATACTCAAATTTTATTTTAAAATTTCAATCAAAAATTTTAATTCCCACCAAATTGCAAATGACTATACTCAAATTTTATTTCAAAATTTCAATCAAAAATTTTAATTCCTACTAAATTGTAAATGACTATGCTTAAATTTTATTTTCAAAATTTCAATCAAAATTTTCAATTTCCACCAAATTGCAAATACAAATAGTGAATTAAAATTAGTTGCTACTACAACTTTAATACAAAAATTAAAATAACATAATATTAGTAGATAATGATAAAAATGAAGAGTCAGACTAATAAAAAAAAATTAATTCTTAGTTCCTTAATTTCTCTTTCTACTATTTAATGTTAATATAAATAATGATGTGATTAATAGGGGTATATAAGGAAAAAAAGAAATAAAGTTATTAGAATTTTAAAACGCCTTATATTATGAAACAAGATTTTCCTCCAAAGTAGGCCTTATAACTTGAAACAGAGAAAATATATAACTATAATAATTATTTTTTGTAATAATATATAATAAAAAATTAATAAAATCTTGAAATTAATAATTTTTATATTTATTAAGAAAAAATATGTGTATCTTACCTTATAAGATATTGTTATCAGGTATTTTAAATATTTAATAAAATAATGTTTTATTTCCTTTAACTTTCTGTTTTAGGATTTTCTTTTCTTTATAAATAAAGATAATAAAAATATATTTAATTATTGATGTTGTTTATATCATAGTAATTTTTATATAAATATAAAAATTATATTATTTTCTTTTTTGTTAGTCTAATTATAATTTTGTTATTTATTATTAATTTATTTACTTAATGATTTGTTAAATTAACAAGTCAGGTATTTTTTATATAAAAGATAAATTCTTACTTTTTGTTTTAAATAAAACCATAACTAAATTTTAAATTTTAAAATGTAGAATACCTTAAATATATTAATTGATTTAAGGATTTAAAATCGAAACATTAATGTTTGAAAAAGAAAATTTTAAAATTAAACTCTCATTCTTTTAACGATATTAAATAAATATATCTAAAGGAAAAGTATCTTGGCATAATATTTTATTTGAAAAATCAAAAAGTTTATATAAAGATTGGGTGGTTTGTTGAAGTTGAGTTGAAACTTTCCCTTGTTAAGTTTTCAATTTGTTGTTTTCTCTTTTTGTTTTTGTTTTTCAACACACCAAAATGCACGCCATGATTGTTTATGTCATATTTGTTGCTGTAGAATGACACTGATTCATCGTCAACCATGCGTCACGCATGGTGTTTTATTGATTTTGGGTCATTTGGGTCTCAATTTTCCTTCTGATTTTCGACCATAACTCCATTTCCACCTCATGTTGGTGATGTGATATAACTTGCCTTTTAATTCCTTCCCCATAAGTCTAAAATTGTGGCTCTTCTTCACTCATTCAAACACCAAGACAAAAAGGACTCTTAAATGTAACAAAGACTCACAAATTTTGAAAGCTCATTCAAGATAATATTTACAACTATGTTAAAAGATACAGTTTACTATTCTTTTCATATTTATTATATATTTTATCCTTATTTTAAAATACGATCATACACATACACTTGGATTTTAAACTACATAAAGTCGTTTGAAAAATTAAGATTTTAAAAAAATTATAAAAAATGTATTTGATCCTTATTTTAACACAGAAAGCTAGATTTTAAAACTTGCAAAATGAATTTTTTAAAAAATTATAAAAATTTAAAATTGAGATGTTGGATAACAGGTTAACATAGATGATTTTTTTATTCTAAATTTTGACTGGTTAAATTTTTTAACTTTTTTATCACCATTTTTTAGTTTTTATATTATAATAGCAACCCTAGTCAAATCATTTGCCATATCATTAGATTGTAACGAGATTATAAATTTAGTTCTAAATTCTATTTTTAACATCAACTTATCAAGAGATGATAGATTTAAACACATTTTAATATATATATATATATATATATATATATATATATATATATATATATATATATTCACTTGTCAAATTTTTTAATGGTGTGACAAGTCATTGGATTATCAATGTAATCCTTGATAGTCACGGTTAAGAAAAAAACAAAAAATTTATATAAAAAAACTATTTTAAATGTAGTTTATATATTAACAAATAATTTTATTTGTAGTTAATTGATTTTAAATTGAAATTTAATATAATATCGTAATCCTTCACTAATACTATTTCTTCTAAAAACGAAGAAGTATATTTTTAACATCCACATTTTTTTATGTTCATGCAAATTCGTGTTCTTCAAATGAATATTTTTACATGAATTATTAAAAAAAGTCCACATAAAAAAAATACTTATACTAATCAATAACTTTACTTATAACAAACTGATTTTAAATTAAAATCTACTCATCATAAAAAAAATAGATGAGAAAAAAATTAGAAATTTTTATGAACCAAAGTTCATATGAAAGATTAAAAACAAAAATCTAAAAGAAATTTTGATCGATGAAAGTTTATATCAGGTATTAAAAGCAGAAATTTAAAAGTGTTTAGAAACTTAAGAAAGATAAGAAGTTGTAAGGAAAGAATTTGTAAAACCCTAGATTTGTGTTGGGAGATTATGGGAAGGATAATGAGCTACAAGCACAACCACACAAGTGTCTATGACACCACCTCCAATCCAAAACTTTAAAACAATAAGTTTATGGATCTTCTCACTTATATGGTGTTCAGCTTACTTATTTCCACTCAATGTGAGACTCCAACATCATATTTGTATCCTAACAATTTACAATGAGTAACCATGTACAGGTATATAATATATAATAGTATGATATGAAGATGAGAATTGTTCTGTAAAGTCTAATCTTTGTGCTGGATTCACATGGACTTGGTGCATTTGACATAACAAGAAATATTCCATTTGATGATAAAGCAGGTCCCCATCAATTATGAGAAGACTTGCACCAAGCTGAAAAGGAAAACTATAATAAGAAATAGAAAAGTTTGCAGATTTGAAGACACTGCAGTAGTTGAAATTAATGGAGTCACTCAATTATCACATTAATAATTTATCACTGACATGATTTACAAGAAGACTCATTTGGGTATGTGCTTTTTATATTCTTATTAATTATAATATCTTGTTAATTACTTACAAATTAAACGTATTTGAAATTAAATACATTTTTTATTTAAATGGTCTTGATGTTAAAATTCTGTACTCCTAGAAGAAAAATAAACCTATTTATTTTACAACGTCTGTGTCCTAGGAATGTATGGTTTAATAAGTAGTGACGAAAGCTAACGTTGACCTTAATATATATATGGGGACTTATGTAATAGTCAATCAAAAAATGATAAATTTTAGTACCCCACCAACTTGAAATATATAGAAACAATACAAAATCTGAATTTTATTCATGTGACGTTTATCAAAACAAAATCTTTAACCATTTTCTATAGCTATTAATTTTTTGCCTGTCAATGTTTTGGATTTTACACATTAATGAAACTTTGAATTTTAGCAAGAAGAAAAAACTCTCATAGGTTAAATTTGTTGGGTCTTATGATAAGTTGGAATAGACTATATTAAGTCATAAGTTAATTTATATAAAAAAATTGATATATTTTTAATGTAAAATTTTATTATAATATATTTATAATTTTTTTATATATTATTCAATATACTTATTTTTTTTAGTATGAGACTTATACTTATATTTGAATTTCAAACAGAACTCAATTCAACTAATTTATCTAAAATGTTTGCTTCCTAATGTACTTAGAGAAAATATGAGTAGGATGTTTTGTTGGTAACAAGAAATACAATATGTTATGTTATAAAAGAAAATATAATAAAATAAATAAATTCATAAAATTTTATAATAGATTTTATTTATTATTTTATGTATTTTTATTCATCATAAATTTCTAATATTACATTTGTTTTTTTGAGTGTTTTTTAACCAAAGTGTATGGAGTATATCTATTAAATTGTTGTTATATAAAAAATTAAAAAATTAATTAATCACAAATTTTGTAATTTATATAATTAAATTAGGTTTAATAGGTATTTTGGTTCCAATATTTTGTGAGAATTTGTAATATTTTTCTATATATTTTTTTTTAATTGAGTCTCAAATTTTATTAAAATTTGTTAATATAATCCCTTCTGTTAAATTAATGTTAACGATGTTAACTGTATGAAAAGTGGCGCATCCAAGTTAACTTGTGGTACGTGAATAATGATAAAAGAGTACGAATATACAAATGAATACAAATACTACAATATGTGAATTTTTGACAAAAAGGATCACATTGACAGATTTTAATAAAATTTGGAACTTAATTGAGAAAAAATAATAAACGTAGGAAAACATTGCAAATTCTTACAAAATATTAAAATCAAAATGTCTATTACACCATTAAATTACTAGTAGAATTTAGATATTTTACAATTCAATAATTAGAATGACTTAAAACACAATTTTATATTATCTTTATTTATATATATATATATATTTATATATATATATATATATATATATATATATATATATATATATATGAATTATGTTATCACACGTATAAATCAAACTTAATAAGATTTACAATGTTTTTATTTAATTCAAAAATAGAAATAAATGATGTAATTAATTGTCTACTAAAGAATAAAAAAAAAGTCTATTAAAAAATATTTAGTAGTGTTAAAAATAATTAGTCTATTTATCATTTAGCTAGTGTAGTTAAACTATTTATTATTTGACTAATGTCTTGGATTGTATTTTGTCTTAATTGTTTTAGGGTTTTTTTTAGTTCTTTAGTTTTATATATAAAGAATATATATGTTATACATAGTATCTTAAAACATTTTTTATATGTAGAAACTTCTAATATAATATATTTTTTCTTTCGTTTTTGTTTTTTTGTTTTTTTGTTATTATTGTTTTAAATCCAACAATTGACGCTATTTGTGGAGATATACAAGTAAGAGACTTATGGGTATAACACTTCAATTTCAATAGAAGTTTGTAATGTTTAGTAATGACTTATACTTAAGGGAAAGATTGTGAGGAATTTAAGTATAAGTTAGGAGTCTCACATTGAATGGAAATGAATATGTCAACAATATATAAAGAGAAAAACTCACAAATCTATCATATTAAGGTTTTAGATTGAAGATAAAATCTTATCTCTTTATAAGTTGACTTATGAAAGTAGAATGCTTCGATTGCCTATGAAATCAGGAAAATCAGCATTTCAACAACTCAAATTCCAATAATTATGAAATTTTTTAAAATAAATAATCCTAATATTAATGACTATAATAAAAAATAAAATTATAACAAAAATAAAATATAATCTTTTCTAAAATACATAACTTTGTTATAAAAAAATTTAATTTTTTGATAAATTTATTTTATGTTTAGTATATTATTATTGTTAAAAAATATATGTTAAACTCTTTAATCAACATAAAAAATTCCATATAAACATTTAAACTCTTTCAAACCACTCTTTCATCCAACAAACCCTAGCCATGCACATTACTCTACTCAAACCACACACACAAGTAAACATTATTCAAGTATATTATTGGAATACCCTTGCATTCTAAGTAGTTCATCTCTTCCACCATAAACTATTTTTTCTGCAACATATCTTAGAAGGACCAAATCGCAACTTTTAATTAAGTTATTGACAATTTAATCAACTTAAACAACCAATCCACCATCCAACATCTCAACCATTAAATAAAATATAAATGTATTTAATGATAATAAATAACTATTCAGCTATACATAACTTTTTTAAGACACTATACACTAAATAAAATTAAATATGTATTTTTTTTCTTCAGATTTTCATTTGTTTCTTTGAAAAAAAATTATTACGTGATTGACAAATCTTCATCTAAAATGTTTGAGCATTTCTAAACTTACCTTGTCAGAGTTTTATGCGTTTTGGTATAAAAAATTTAAACATTACAAAAATATAAAAATAAATTCACAAGAAACTATACAAGAAAATGAAATATTTTCTTACACGAAAAATGAAAAACGTATTTAAATATATTTCTTTATTTTTAGCATAAAATATACTTATTTACTTCTTTTTTTATGAAAAATAGGAATTAAAATTATGAGAGGTGAAAGCGCGTGGGGCCCACACCATGGAAACGCCAGCACATGCATCATTAGGATGTTTACTACCACTCAATTCCATGACGTGTCTGTGTCACTCGTACCAACTTTTTTCTTTACTCTCTTTCTAATAAACAAAACATCAAATAAATAAATTAAATTCAAACTATATTTGTTTTTTTAAATAATAATAATAATAATTCAAGAGTTTTACGATTACGCATAATAAGTTTAATGATTTTTGTAATAATTATTTTTAAAATTTTAAGGATAAATTGTTTATAATTTAATGAACTGTATAAAATTATTTTGCATTTTCAATAATAACAATAATAATATTCAACTCAAGTTTTTAGTGTTTAAAAATGAATGCTCATGAAATTTTTGCAAGTGCCAGCTTGTTGAAAAGCTTATCTTACTTAATTTCCAGCTTATAAAGTAATTTATTTACTCAAAGAATTGATTTGTGTAAATAAGAACAAGAACTAAAGTAATGTAACTTGTTTTTTCGGGAATAAAATGTATGTAAGTTCCATTAAAAGGAATTCCCTGTTACATTTTTGTTTATTTTATTTGATAAAAATTTGTTTAAAAAGTGAAAACTTAGAAGGAGAAAAAATATTAAAGAAAAAAATAAAGGAATTTGAAAAACAGTAATTTAAGATAATTGAGACTCTGTAATTATATTTATTTGGTTTCTTGAAATTTCATGGAGGAAAAAATGTTATTCAATTAGTCTGCTGAAAATTTCAACTAAATTAAAATAAAACTAAATTACAATATATAAATAATAACAAATCTCAAGTTAAGTTTAAAGTTATACTTTTAATATATTCTATGATTATATATACTGTTTTTATATATACATTTATTGATATATTATTTTTGTTAAGTAAAAGGCATTTATTTAAAGCTAAATAACTTTACATTGGTTATATAGAAAATCATTATAATTTGACGTGTTAAATGGTAAAATGCATATTTTTTTTCATTTTTTTTAAGGTACAATTTTTTTTTGAAAATGACAAAAACTTACACTAACACAGCTAATACGAATTAATATTACTCCAATGATGTAGAAATTAAATACAATTAAATGTACATGTCTCTTTCTTATTTTCAAAGATAGAATAAAATGACAATGTAACGATCACCCTATTCGTCACAAAACCTTTGAAAATGTTGATCTTAAAATGAAAATATTAATAAATATAAATATATTATTAGAAATCCAAAGATATTCCAGAATAATTGAAGTGAATAGAAACAAAACAGAAAAAAAGTTAACAAAGTAATCAAAGTCATTGTAAATTAAGTAAGATGTTAGAGTCAAAAAAGTAATTTGTCACAAAGAGGAGACTTTCTATGTTGGCGTCCATATAAAATGGCAAAAGTGCAATTCAGAGTTCATAGGGACCATAGCACCCAAATAGAACCTTTGTGACTTGCCATGTGTTCTAAGATATAATCTCTAATTCCAAACAATAATCTCTATGTATGACACATATGAGTATGTGCATGATAAATTCTCATTCAGTTTGAGCTTCAAATCCAACTGGGGCATCACTAGTTCTGAGTAATCTTGTTTCAGATCAGGCTTTCTGCTGAGGTAAGAGACTCTCTGAAATTGTTGAACTGCTCCCTTTTCCTGATTTGTGTGATTGGTTGATATCATGAAGTGTCTCTGCTTGCTAAGTTGATGATGGAGCTCCAGCTTTTTTCAGTTACCTGAGAAAAAATGTATTATTTTTTTTTCTTCTACGGTTGTTCTTATTGAGTTTGTGAAAAAGGGTTGTTGTTGTTGGAGTTCATTTGTAGTCATGGCATGTTTAACTTTGAGAAGTGATTTTCAGCTCTTTTTGTTTTATATTTGTATGTTTTTTAAATTACCTTTTGGCTTTGTTTCAATAGTTGTTGGTGGAAAGCTTCTTATCTGTGTTTTTCTAGTTGGTTTGAATATGGATTTGAATGCAATTTTGGAGGTAGTTTCTAACCAAGGAAAGGTTTAAAACTGTTTGATATAAAATATTTCTGTGTTAATTGAGTTCAAGGTTAGAGTGCGCTCTCAGAGGCGAGTCCAACCCAGAATACTAATAGATTTTCCTAATTGCCCGTTTGGTGTTTCACAGTATAGCTAATCCTTTGTGTTTACCTTTAATTGAAAGCGATGTATAGCATGTGGGAGCCTTTTCTGGATAACTTAATTTTTTTTACTTTTTCCATTGAGGATAAATAAAGAAGAAAAAGAAAAGGGTCTTGTTTTACTTTATGTAGATGTTCCAAATCCATTACACATAAAGTTTTATCTTAGTTAATTTATAATTTTTTGACTGCTGAAAGTTGAAACCACAAATCAAAGGGTCTGCTAAAAAATTTAAACATTCAATTAGACTTATACACTGTCTCTTTTGGTTTGCTGTTTATTTGAATGGCTTATTACGAATCTGGGAAATATAGATTGTGTTGTCAAGAAGCTTACTCTTCTATTTTGAAATACATGGAATCTTTTTAATGAAATTTTCATCTCAAATCTTACTACTTTCTTACCATTATGTGAATAGTACATCATGTACACCTTTACACCTAACATCAAGAAATAACAGATTTATGCAAAGTACATTACCTTCTTTTATAGTTTCAGATATCTTTGTTAACTATCATATTTGTCTAAATTGCTTTCCTGAACTTCTGCAGAACAGCTCAGATTTTCAGTACACTGCAATTAAAACGCGGATAATGCTTGCCAGGCTTGAGTAGAGTCAATAATTCAGCTGTTTTTGTGTCGAAATCTTTTAGAGTTTGACTGTATCAAGATCTGGAAGTGGCTGGCTTGTTCTCAATGCAAACATCTCAGAATCATAAAATTTCTTATGGCACTGGTGGGTTCTATGTTGAGCCTGTGCAAAATTTGGAGTCATATTGCTTACCATCTAGTGAGAACATAGACAATTACTCTTCCTCTGATAACAGCAGCCAAACAACCTACCCTTCAGTCCAAACTTTAGAGCAATATTGCACCCTTGAATCTGCTTCCACAAGCAACAGTTTCCCTTGCCAAAATTCTCCACCTGCTCTCAGTTTCTCATCAAACAATAGTCCATTGTCAAAGCTAGAGTCAAATTCATACGTGTTAAGGCCACAGCATTCTCTTGAAATTGCTAGTGGCCCACCAGAGGATGATTCTTACCCGACTCTTGACCTTGATGACCTGACACATAAGATAAGAGAGCTGGAAACTGCTATGCTGGGACCTAATGCAGATATGCTAGACATCTATGGCACTATAATGCCAGGAGAAGCTGATTCAATTTTGTTAGAGGCCGAGAAGTGGAAGAAAATGATGGAGATGATATCTAGAGGGGATTTGAAAGAGATGCTTTATACTTGTGCAAAGGCAATGGCTGTGAATGATATGGAGACAACTGAATGGATGATGTCAGAGTCGCGGAAGATGGTTTCCGTTTCAGGAAATCCAATTCAGCGATTAGGAGCATACGTTGTGGAGTCTCTTGTAGCAAGGATGGCTGCATCAGGAAGCACAATCTACAAATCCTTGAAATGTAGTGAGCCTACTGGTAATGAACTACTTTCCTACATGCATGTACTCTATGAAGTTTGTCCATACTTCAAGTTTGGGTACATGTCTGCAAATGGAGCAATTGCTGAAGCTCTGAAGGAGGAAAGTGAAGTCCACATAATAGACTTTCAGATTTCCCAGGGAACTCAATGGGTGAGCCTGATTCAGGCTCTTGCTCGCCGTCCTGGAGGGCCACCAAATATCAGAATATCAGGTGTTGATGACTCCTTTTCATCTTATGCCCGGGGAGGAGGACTTGATATTGTTGGGAAAAGGTTATCAGCACTTGCAGAGTCATGTAATGTACCCTTTGAGTTCAATGCTGTGAGAGTACCTGCTTCTCAAGTGCAACTTAAAGACCTTGATCTTCGCCCTTATGAAGCTGTGGCAGTGAACTTTGCCCTTATGTTGCACCATGTGCCTGATGAAAGTGTGAACCGCCACAATCATCGGGATCGATTGTTGAGATTGGCCAAGCACTTGTCTCCTAAGGTGGTGACTCTTGTTGAGCAAGAATTTAACACCAATCACGCGCCATTCTTGCAGCGATTCTTTGAGACAATGAACTACTACTTGGCTGTTTTTGATTCAATCGATGCTGCTCTTCCAAGGGAGCACAAAGAGAGGATTAATGTGGAGCAGCATTGTTTGGCTCGTGAAGTTGTCAACTTAATAGCATGTGAAGAAGAAGAAAGAGTTGAACGTCACGAGCTTCTGAATAAGTGGAGAATGCGTTTCACAATGGCTGGATTTACGCCCTATCCACTGAACTCCGTTATTAATTCTTCAATCAAGGATCTTCTCCAGAGCTACCATGGTCACTACTCTCTAGAAGAGAAAGATGGTGCACTATTTCTTGGTTGGAAGAATCAAGTTCTTATAGCCTCTTGTGCTTGGAGATGAAAATCTGGCAACAGTTAGTTCATTTTTGTTACTCCAGGCTTCTAGTTAGGTTATGTATCATCCTTAACTTCTTTAAACAAACTCTCCTCACTTTATAGTCAAATTACTGTTTTGTAAGAAGAACATCCTTAATCTATAGCAATACAAGTAATATCAGAAAGACTTATATTCTGAAATTTGCTGAGATGTATTGTGTAACTGCGAAACATGTAAGTTGGAATCTATAGCAAAACAAAGTAAGGATCTGGTATTTCTTAATACAGTTTCACTTTGTATGCTTAACTGCATTTCTCTTAAACTGGGTTGGATCTGAGCCTTCATATTCACCAGTACCACCGCAGCACTAGCTATTATCCTACAAACCCTCACCGATCCTTAACATTCTTCACTCTTGTGGTGATTTTGTACACTAAACTCCTTGCTCTTTGAATCCAATTGAATACCATATTCCTTGTTGAAAATGAATTGAATTACATGTCATTGACAACTACTAGATGGATCTCCACAGCATTCACAAGCTGTGTGAATGCATGCAAAATCTGAAATGCGTTATTTTAACTTAAATCAAAAGTGTCGAGTACAAGGGAGAGCTTTACTAGTCTAAAAGCTTAAGTGAAACCGTACGTGTTGTTTGGCCTAGAAATAACTCTACGGTAGCAAGAGTTTTTTGTTGCATGATCATTGACTCATTTTCTCTAATCATATCTCCTTTTTCTGGAACTAGACTATGTATGTGCTGCATGTTTCTGGCTTCCTAGGAAACATTGCAGCGCGTGTGGATTGAAATATATTATGATGAAGGAAGTGCTTAGTCAAACTAGCTGTCCCCTAGAGTACAAAGCTTTCTGGAGACAAACAAAACAGCAGACTTGTGTCTGAAACATGTGTCTACTTTTGACTATTTGATTTAAATACTAGAGTGCCGTTTTCGACAATGTTACTATCTTCAGTTGGTTTAAATATAGTTTCAACATTTCATATCTTTTAGTTACAACAGCAATATGACTTGAGCTAGAAACCAAGAAAATTTTAGTTACCAAGTATTTCTATCTATTCCTTTTATTTAGAGCCAGAGCAAGAAACACAAGATATGAATTCTTAATTCTTACCGTCTATCAACGACATTCAAGGTAATTGATAGATAGGTTGAGTTTCTTAATCATGTTATCATGAATTTGATTTCTGGTAACGTGAATAGAAAAAAACTGAGGAAGAGACAAAAACTCAACTTTGATTATGTCTACGTCTCTAAAAAATTAGTCTCTAAAATGTTAGTAGGGTAATACTTTTTACGCGAAAAAAAGAACTCTTATAGTCTGCAATGCACCTTTTGGTCTGAAAAGTTGCCCCCACAAATCGATGGCACTGAAACATTGATCTGACGTTTTTTACCCTAGGAGCTATGTCATTATGCATTGTGTCTTACATTTACACATATTTGTAGCAATCAAACTCTTTCTTCTTTTCAGAAAAAGAAAAAGAAAGTTGCTGTAGCAGTGACTTTAATGTGCTATTTATGGCATCTAGACTTAGATTTGAGTTTTGCCACATTCTACTTAATTGTAAAACTAGAAAACAGAGCATCCAACATAAAGGCATCCAAACTTACTTAAATTAAGTATCACGTTAGAACCTAAAATAAATTAATCAATATAACTTAGTATCAATTTAGAACCTAAAATCAATTCATCAATATAAAATTAAACATGTATTCATTTAACATCAATCCAAACATCTAATAAATCCAAGTTTGGATTTGCATTTTCTAATAACAAAATCCACTTCTGGTCTGGCCCGAAGCTAGTAAGAGTATCTTCTGAATTAGAAATGTCTTTCCAAACACACTACAAATACTTGTTTCACATTACATAGTATGACAAAATAGTCTGAGAAAACCAAACGTGCATTCCACTGTTGACGTGCCTTCCCCTTGAATTTGACTAATATCAAACACAATAACAAACAACTTGTTTTGTTCCGTGGGGATAGTTTGCGTTGTAACGAAGGCTGGGGAACTCTGGTTACCATGAATTTATAGTAATCTTATGGAATACAAACAAAAGGTTCAGTAACAAGCTAGAAGCTACATCTTATAAATAGCTGAACTCAAACACTTTTACAAGGGTTTTTGTTGAAGCAACTTTGGTATAAGCTTCATATTTGTACAGAAGAATCTGTATATAATTATACAAACAGAAATTAGATTTAAGAGTCAACCTGAAGGGGCACAGCTACTACTAATTCTACTACAGAGCAGCTCTCAACATATAAGGATCTATATAAAAGAACTATCAGCATTTCCAAAGAGAAAATGAGGAGCTATGCCTTTAAAACTTTACCCGCCAAAAAGAAAAACCAAAATGGAACTCAGTATTTCTTTTTATTTGTGTGTGCAAACAATTTTAAGGACCCATTAGTATTCTTCCCATGTTCTGGGGGCAGGGATATGCAGAATGGTTTAAAGATGTACTATCACTTGGATTTTCTCTAGAGCCATATGGGTTAGAGTTGTTATTTAGAACACCAAAGTACACTGGCGCCGTCGAAGTGTGGACAAACTTGAAATTGGAATTGCTGGTGTGAGCTTGACTGTCCCCAAATTCAGAAAGCATCATTCTCCCTTGACTGTTTGGTGTGTTTTCAGTAGCAGGGCTAATTCCCATACCAAGGTCAAGGCTGATGGTATCACTTTCTTCTGACCTAATTCTTGTCTGTCCTCCAGCAGCACTTGCTGCTCCAGCAATGTCATGGCAACTATTGTTCCTTGCAGTAGGCACATCATGATTGTGTTTCCCCTCATATGTGGTTATCACAGCTTTTGGATCATGAGATGCCCTCTCCACGTGTTTTCTAACGGGGCACCCTGTGTTCGTGCATTTGTAATAACTCCTGAAAAATAAAGTGAGTTCTTATAAGAAACAAGCTTAAACAGAAATATGTAACTAAGCATTATATTGTCGTCAAACACAAAATGTAATGATCTTACTAAAAGAGACCAGCCAACTTCATCATGTACACATTTTATTTACATTCCATGCTTTGAAGTTCATTCCAAAGCACCTATTACATTACAATGGAAATATGACCATCACCACCTTAATGTAAAACCATGCTGGTACATAACATCAATATCCCTGACATCAACATCCTACTCCACCCCCCTAACTTTGCCATTACATATTTGATGATTGGTAAAGAGGACAGCAGAATCTGCTGAATGAAATTTTAGAACCGCTTTGGAATAAAACTTTGTATAAGCTAAAGATTCAAAATTTAGAAAATACAACATTTCACAATACATTATAGCAACTATTCTCCTTTTCTAGAATATATTATAACACACCACTCCTGTGAATGAGGATGAGGTTATCTCAGCCTTCCTTACAGCAGGCATAAGACTAAATAGTCATCAATGACAGAACATACCTAGGGTTAGGATTGCCTCTCACGACCTTCTGCCCATACTTGCGCCAGCGGTAACCATCATCCAATATATCAACCTCACTCAGAGTTTGTACAACCACCCGTGGCTCCCTAATAGGCTTAACTACCGGAGTAATGTCAGCATTTGCAAGCTCCATTTTTCTGCTCAATAAAAAAACTTCTGTCTATCATCAAACATACATGAGTAGAAGAAAGAAACATAGGTCTTGGGCCTAAGCTGTCAAACCTTCGCTTTGAGAAGAGATCATCATCATCAACTTCATCATTATTCCGATTTGACAAAAATCCTGTACCCTCTGGATCACCATCATTTGTTGCTGCAGGCGATAGCTCTGGAGTACTGTCAGGTTCAGCTGGGTGAGACACCTGGCCACACATATTGGATCCTTTGTCTGCAATTCAAGAATTAGGAGAAAGAGAGAGCCACATTATTTGGTTACAATTGGTACGAATAAAATGGCATCAATAAAAAGCAACTAGCAGGTATTACCATCTCGGAAAGAAGCTTTATCAGATCTCTCTTCTTGCACAGTCATGATAGCTCCAGTTGAGTAACGGCGATTTGGTTGGGGTTTTGGATGGTCATGTGTTCCCTTATAAATTATCTCAGGGATTTGCCCATCATGAGAGCGTTCAAATAGTTTCTTAACTTCACAGTTAGGATGTGTACATTTGTAATAACTGCGTGGAAATTCACTTCCTTTAACATGTTTCTGCCCATACTTTCTCCAGTTGTATCCATCATCAGATACTCGCTCAGCTGCAACAGAAAGTCCACTACCTCTATTCTCAACTTGTGATGCTTGAAGCCCAGTTGCTAAGTTGTTCCTAGGGTTCAGTTCATCCAAGTCACCTTCAACACGGGCATTAGTTCCTGAGCTAGCCATTTGAACAGGCGATGATAGACTTAATTCATTCGAAGGGACTGCTATCTCACTTTTTACTAATGGGGATGAATCAAAAGATTGAGCTTTTCCTTGACCATCTATTTGAGTAGATTTTTCACTTGCAAGATTGTCAGGGTCTGCAGCAACCTTAAATAAATGAATAGCACTGTGTAAGTACCACCCAACCAGTAATCTTCAAAAAAAACATCAACCAAAACAAGAAACTTGAAACCAAATCTGCCTCCAGTTAACATTGCCATATACCAAACTAATTATCCTATCTTGTTAACTTAGTACACATGATATGATCAGATATAATTAAGAACAACATCAATGTCAAGTCCATTTATCCACCTTAGTTGAAAGTTTATATTCTTCAATTTTACTAGCAGAAGCATCGAGTAATTCATTACCATATTTGATCTACTCTGCGGCTTAAACTCAAAGAAGCTAGGTTTTCGGTCATCAACAGTATTGGTATTGAAGCATACAGTGGTTACAGGAAATGATGCAGATGCAGCAGAACTCACAGAAGCATGAGCCGTTTGATGAAGCATAAAAAGGGATCCTGTAGTCGGTGAAGGTTCCACCTGCAGAGTATGCGAGAAAGTGTTATATAATCTAAGTTGGCAATTACTGAAAAAGTCATAAAATCAAATATATAAACATACACACTTAAAAATTTTAATTTCTCAGAGCAACAAACAGAAAAAGAAAATGACAAAATAACAGGAAGTTTCAGAATACACAGTAATAAATGGACCATGAATAATAACAGAAAGAAAGTACATACACAATCATCAGAGTAACCACGCAATCCAGTAAATTTATCAGCTACTTCCGCAGAAAGATTTAATTACAATTGAGCAAATGCAACACTCAAAATTTTCTCTTCTGGATAATATTGCATGTTGTTCATTTAGAGTCTATACCACAATAGCCCAGTGCATCTCATCTCAGGACGTGTGGAAGTTACATAAACTCTGCTCAGAAAAGCCACTCCCACATTAATTATGCACAGATTAGGACCACGCACACTATTACACCAAGATTTAACAAATATGTCATGTATTTATGTACTTGCACAAAATTACAAATCTTGACCCACAATCTCTGACATTCCTCATATTACTCCAATGTCATGCCATACAGAACTAATATGGATCCAATAACCCTTGACAAGCATTTATTCTTTTGTTCCACACATATAAATAAGGGAAAAAAAGAAAAGTATTTCCTGAAAACCTGCAATGCAACACCGTTGAAAACAAAAAGGAAAAGCACCGAAGCGAAGGAAGATTCAGTATGTGAAAAAACAACACTGACGCAAAATAAAATAATGAGAATGTTGAGCGATCCTAAGAGAAAGCCATATTCCAACACAACACCGTATTGAGCATAAAGCGAAAATACAGAATTCAATAAGAGCAAGCATCAGAATCTCACGGTCCCAACTCCAATAACAAAATCTATCAAGTGAAAAAGATCAAACACAAAAAAGGGCCAACCCTAATTACAAAAGAACTAAAATAAATAAAAAAGAAGAAAAACAAAACTAGCCTCAACCACCAGATTAAATAAGCACATATACTCACTCTGTCACTCACATCGAATTTTTCGTGAAACAAACAGCATCTTCCATGCATCAACATTTAAATCACGTCATTTAAAAAATTATTCCATCCAAAGCATAACACTGCCCCATATGCCCCATTTTTATGCCCTTGGCATTTACATGAAAATCACACTGAAAAGAACAATATTTTTATACGCCACTCACACTGTGTGGACTTCAACTACTCGGGTCAAGTAAAAACATTTAAACACACCTTTGACCAAGTTCAACTGAAAAAAAAAAGCAAAAAAATGTAAAAAAAACATCGAAAAACAAAAAAAATCAAATTTTGCCAACAAATTCACAGACCCATTTCTCTCTTTATTCTTTTCTTCTCTGAGCAGTTAAACGGATCAAACGATGAGACTCGAACCCAGACCCAAAATTCAGAAACCCTAGAAATTGAAAAAGCGAGTGCATTCAACACTAACTAACCTTCATGTTGGAGAGCAGCACCGGCGACTCGAGAAACGATGTCGGACTGAGCCCAGGCGGAATCGTGACGCACGGCGAGCGTGAGATCGGGAGCTTCGCCGGCGACATGAGCTTGTACCTAGCGCCGGCGGCGGCCGGAGTAGCATCGACTGAGGAATTGGGCCTCGACCCAGGTCGATTCGGATCGTCGGAGAGAGCTTCGCCGGCGTCCATTGCAGTGTAGAGAAAGAAAGTTTGTGTCTTGGAGAAGGACAAAGAGAAGGGTTGAGTCAAAGAAGAAGAAAATGGAGGCAGAGATGGGAGGGCAAAAGAGTCATTTCCGGTGAGAGAGAGAGAGAGAGACCAAATTGACCTGTTGTAAGAATGAATCTCAAAAAAGAATTATGAATCTGTTGTGTTCAGTGTTGTGTTGGGGTCTGTGGCTTGTCATTTTAACCTTTTCTGCATTTTTCTTTTCCTCTTCTTTCTCTCTCTCTCTCACTCACTCACTCAATCTCATGGTGGGTGCTGCTACCTTCTCAACTCATTCATTCCCTTGTTATACAAATGTGTGATGCTAACATGTCTCTTGATATATTAATATATATATATATATATATATATATATATATATATATATATATATACCAAGAACAATTTTTTTAGTGGTCTTAAATTTGAATCTTCAATACGTGTTAAACATAATTGTGGTGATAGCAATCTTTAAATCATGCAATTGTGCTTCTTTTTTTATTAAAAAATATTACATAAATTTTAATTATTAACAAAGAATTGTTACATATTGTGTTGTTGTTATTTTTTTTATCTCAATAGAGTTTTTAAATAACTGGTAAGAAGTGACTTAAGTGGCTAATAGTTTGGATTTTTTAAGTACATTGTTGGTTTTTTTACTATGAAATACATTATCAAACAATAAAAATGTATCTTTGATAAGATTTTTAGAACAATTATTCTAAAAATTAATAAATAATAAAGTCATATTATTATATATAACAATTTCTGATTAAATAACAGCATAAAAAACATTTTTAATACATATATTTTATTTATTTTAATTAGTTTAACAAATATGCATTGTTAATGTAACTTTTTTTAAAAAATAAAAATGCATTTCTAATATAACTTTAGATATGATTATTCTTTCGAAAATTAATAAATTTATCATATAGAAGTCTGTAAGAAAGGTGGCACAGAATATATTCTTTCATTGTCACCACAAAAATTAAAAAACATGCGTGAGGCTTATTATTGTATGTTTCTTCATATTAAAGATTAATTATTAATAATATCACAAAAATTAAACTTTATTCTAAAACTATTCATGAAGCTAAAAGATATAAAGGGTGATTATATTTAATAACATCACTCAAAATACTTTTTAAAAGTATAAAAAAATTAGCAATTGCTCAATAATATATCTAAAACTAAGTCTACATAGATCCTATCATTAATAAAAAAAATCAACTCGTCTATTTTTTATCAAAAATGAAAAATTAATGTTAAATAAAAATATTACATGACTAATACGTCATTAAGAACTAAGTTGTATCTTCTTAGATAAAATCTTAGGTCCAAACTTTATTGATGGAAAATCACGACTTATATGAAATATAATTAACGTTCTTGTTTATATTACGCATGTAAAATAATTATTACTTTCTGGGTGTGATTTTTATCAATATTTATCATTATGTTAAGTGTGTAAAATATAAGAATTAGGAGATGAAAGTGCATAATTAAAAAAATAAAAAATAATATTGCTCTAAATTTTAAATGAACAGATAAAAATAATAATAAATTTTATTTCACAAATAGAAAAACAAAATTAAAATGTGATTTTATTATATAAAAACTATTTGAACAGGGTAAACATATTAGTTCTCTCTATTACTAAAACTTTATTTAGGAAAAAACAAAAATTTTATATTATTCCATAGTTAATTCAAGTGATACAATTGTGGTGGGAAAAACTCCAATTAAAAGGAGAATAAAAAATAGGAACTGAAAAAAGTCACATACATTTAATTATTTAAAAATATGAAAGAAAGTGTAGTATTTTTTGTAGTTGGTAATGATAGTTTGATATGAGAGAGAAGGAAAAAGGGTTTGTGTGGATTGAACTTTTTAGACTTTTTAAAAAGTAATGTGGTAGATGATTTTGTCAAGGAATTGTTTCACTATTGGACAAAGATTTCATAACAAAATGATTCTTTTATCTTTTTTTTTTTTCTTCTTCTTTTGTTGTTGTTGCTATCTCTTCTTATTATATGTGAAGAAATAAAGAAGTGTTGTGTATGTTTATGTGATTTTCTTGGGATAGGTAAGATTTGAAAGGGAAAAGTGGTGTGTGTGCCAAGTACCAACTCTATGTTACTCTTTACCACACACAAAAAAAAGAGTTTTGAGTGATTGGTGCAGAACAGCAAATAAAATCCCTTTCTCAAGTTGGAAGTTAAGGCCACACCAAAATTGGTTCCACAAAAAAGGGTTAGATTCAAATCACTTTATCACCATGGGAGAAGGGTCAAGCTCAAACAATCAGATCTTAATGCATGATTGCTGTTTTTGTTATTGCTTTATTTATTTATTTATATTTCCCACTAAATCCTAATTTCATTTTTTAACTATTACTCTCTCATCTCAAAGTGGTTTCTTTAAGGCCATGGTAAAAGTTATATTATTTAAATAATGAATTATAATCCTAATCCATCATTAGGGTAAATTTATCAAAAAATGGTATTGAGATATTTAATTCTATTTAGATGCAACAAAATACTAGTTTGGAAGGAAAAACATTTGTTAGAGAATAATTATAATCTTACAAATTCAGCTAACATTTCAACATCCAAGTTATTTTATAATCTAAGTAGTGTTAAAAGTAAAAAAGAAAAAGAAAAAAAGAAGTACAAGTAATCCTCCAAAAATTACAAAACATTTCAAATTGACTAATGAATATTGCATAATGGGAGAATTAGTTAAACAATTTCATCAGTTTAAATTCTACTTAACAAAGGAAATAGTATTTAGAGGACCAAATTAATAGTTTTTGTTCATAATATTTTTATATTGGTTGGCTATGTTATTTGAAATTTGGTCTGTGGATTACAAATCAAATCATGCAAGCTATGTTAATGTCGGCAATTGTGTGAAAAGAGTTAGAAACAAGTGACATATGAAAGAAGTTGCAGGTGGGTTAAATGGATTGAACCAAAAACTAGTTCACAAAGTGAGGCTTTTGGTGGGGTTGAGAAAGTAAAAATGGAGATGTGAGTTTGGACATTGACTACAATTTTTATTGCTTCCAAATGGGGCAATTTTTGACCATTTGGATATTACTTCAACCTTGAGTCACAATAAATAATGAGAATGTTTTGAGTTTCCATGGACATGGCATAGAGAACTGAGAAAGAGAGTGAGTTAATGTGTTGGCCTCAGTCACTTGTTTTTATTGATGATGGAGAAAATAGCAAGTTGTTAAAAGTGGTTAAGAAGATATTCTGTGGATAATTTCTGGTCCACTGATACAGTGTTTATAGGCTTTAATAAAACATGGTCTAGGAAAGGGTAACCTAAAGAGAAAATGAAAAGAAAATGTGTACTTGTGCTTATGATTAGACAAAGATAAAGAAAGCAAAAACAACCCAAAATCTAGGACTTTAGAAGTGGTGGAGTACACTTTAACTTCCTTTCCAATTTTGTATTACTACTTTTTTACTATGTTTTTATACAAAAATATTTATCAATTTTATCAATGATTCATTTTGGTCATAAAATATTATTACTTTGAATGAATTTTTTTTCTTTAAATCACCATTTTTTAATAGATATGTTTTTTCTTCCTTGATGAATTATACTAATATTAAAATATGTCACAGTCACTGGATGATACATTCAATCTTTTATCCATAGTTGCCTCCATTCTTGCTCCAATATTTTCTTTATTAGTATTTAATAAACTTAAAGCATTCATCATTCATCATTCATCATTCATCATGTGAGTGCTACACTACCTTCTATTTGTCTTGTTTTAAAACCTTATATGTGCACTGAATATGTAAGATCAATAAAATTATCATTTTGATGGGATTTTTTATTGCATGAATTTGATGTTGTTATAAATAAATGTGATATGATAAAAACAGTACTTACTGCAATTATCACGCACTAATTAACTGAACTATGAACAAAATACGATCCAATTAAAATATGATCAAATTAATTTTAACTTTTAATCTCTTTGTAATCAGATACTTATTTCATATAGTTAAACATTATGCAATTACAATTTTGTGTTATTTTTTCATAGCCTTATTAAGGAACTTGATTTGTTATCTTTAATGGTGTTTTTTTTTTGTCAGTAACATTTTTTTTTAATTTGTAAGAATGAAAAAACCGAGACCTTACTTAAAAGAATAGAGTATAGTACTAACTTATAATCGTATATTATACAAGAGAGTTTTTGTTTTTTAAAATAAAAACATTTCGAAGTTATTATTATCCTCATTAAGTCTCTTAGTTTATTCTATATTAAGGAAAAAATATTTTTATTTCTTTAAAATGCGCTTTTTAATTTTAATTTGACATAGATTTTAAATCTTAATGTATTGTATCAAATCAAATTATCTTTAAACTGAATGATATTACGTCATTCCAGGTTCAAGTTTAGGTTTAAGCTGAACAGACTAATGATCTTATTTTTTTCCAAAAACTATTACATTAAAAAAATATTGTTGTTGTTGTCATAAATAATATTATTATAATATGCCATCTATGTTTACACTTAAATAAGTTTACGTGTTAAACCTTTTGCTTTTTGAATGACCCAAAATTTAACTTTTCTAGCTAAATAATCTTGACTTATCATGTATAGAGCACATGCATTATCTGATCAAGACTTGAGGTAAACTAGACTATAAACTCCCAAAAGATTGACAATTTTTATTTAAATTTTAAAATCTAATCATAAATATCCTAAACTTTTTTAATAATAGTTTAATCATCTTCAGCCAGTTAGGTAAAACTGAATTTCAAAAATTCAATAATGTTGCCTATGAATATATCAGCCCATCTTTTCTTATTAAATAAATTTATGAACAACTCAACATTCTTCCTTTATCCAAGAGGATGGATGAGTTTTAGATGTGATCTGATCCACTAACATGGCAATACATTATTAAGAGAGTGAAACATTTTAGATAAGTCATTAGTCAAATTTTGTTTCATAATTGTATGCCTCTCTATGCATTGTGTGTTAAGGAAGATTGTCGCCATGAATGCATGCTTGGTCCCAATACACTTTTGAGATATCATAAATGCATAGTTTATTCTCATATGCTGTCATAGTGAATTGTAGGGTATTGTCTAATCACGCCAAATAAATAAACAAGTGACTTTGAAATGCCGTGAAGCAATTCAGTTCCAATTGCTGTAAGTTAGGGGTAAACCATTCATTTCTTGTGAATGAATGGAATTTTCAGCTCTAAGGAGCAAAATTTTTGTTGAACACATTGAGAATACGTCACAATAGTCATCTGGAACAAGCATTAACACACTACTAAATCATCATGCAAAAGGGTTATGGGGTTTTTGAAAAGGTGAGAGGCACTATCTATACAACAACAAGTAGTAATACATACGAATCCTTTTCGTAGGTAAAAAATCACTTCATAGGTAGAACAGTAACATGTTTCTCCAATACATTAGCTTTGTTGAGCAGTGAAAAACTCAAGTCATATCTTTTAACATATCCACTAGTAACTTCCTCTAGTTGAAGCTCCTCTAATGATTACAACTTCACCATAAGACTAACACAAAACAACTTGGGTTGATATTGATAACAACACCACACTTGTATTCTAATAGAAAATCGTAAATAATTTAAGGTATGTTAAGATAAACTTTTCTATAAAGAGATTTAAGAGAGACAAATAAAATAAAATGAACTTCTAAAACTAATTTATGCCTAAACTAATTTTTGAAAATTATCCCATATTTTTTGAAGGTATACATAAACTAATTTTAACTTATAAAAAGTTATTTAATTTGTTCTTCTAATTTTCTCTTCTAGAAGTCCATGTAAAAATGTTTATCCAAACAGGCCATTATATGTTAATTATATTGTTTTTACAATAAATACTTTAAAAATCATATAGATAATAGTTTTAATTAGTTTGACAGTTGAAAATTTTTACACAGAAAGTGCACAGGAATTAAACTCCAGAAAATAAGTACCAATACTCACTTCCACAAGCAATCATAATCCATTCTTATCAACCTAGATAGAATATTTTTTCCTATATTTTATATCATTGATGTTCATTTTCCTTTACCAGCTTCATCAACTTGAATAATATTTAGTTTCTTTTTCTACCTTTTCATGTCACTTCCCATGGAATCAAAATCAAGGGTGCCAGCCAGCCCGTGGTTCAGCAATGGGAACCCACAGATGTCCTAATTTGGGCTTCTTTTCACCAAAAAAATAGCTCAACAATTATAGACCAAAACATGCACAACGTGCTTTACCCAAAAATTAAAAAAAAAAAAACAGCATACATATCGTGATCCAACCAGATATCCCAAGAGCATTGAAGACAACTAACATCAATTCATCTACCGCTACAAAAAGGATCAAGTGGCCTCAAGTCGAAACAGTTTTAGTCACAGAAGCAACCCATAAAATTCACGTCTGATGACAACAATTAAATGAGACATAGTCCATACAGTACAAACCATAATACATAACAACGACCCTTCAACATAAAGAGTTATGAATTGAATAAATGATATAGAAAATTAGAATAAAAATACAATTATATACAATGTCAAAATTGACTATGAATTTTATACACGAGCAACAAGAATATCAAATGGCCAAAACAGAGAAAAATAAAGAAACCAGAGATGAGAAACTGCACAACGCTAAGTACAAGATAAATGATGAAACAGAAAAAAAGGGTATGAGTAGAGAGATACAAGCGATGGAAAAATTACAAGATACATCTGGCATTGGTCATCCAATTTGGATAGTACATTATGAATCAATACAATTCCCCAAAGCCTAATGGTAGAACTTCAATGTTTTTGGATTAAAACCAAGTGTTTCCAGAATCACACTGGTAGTCAATTTGATCAAGTTACGGGGTCACTGAGTTACTGGTGGATTTAGTCACTGGTTGATTTCCATTAATTTATATAATCAGCAAAATAATTAATAATTAAAATGTGTCCATACAGATATTACTTTTCGCACCTATGATCCAAGTAACTATATTGTCTTAGTGGCAAGTTTTCTGAATAATAAAACAATGAAACAATGGTTCAACCAGTTCCAAGTTTCAGGGTCGCATCAGGTTGTTGACGTCAGAGCCAAGTCGGATGAGTTTCCCATTCAGACGAATTCAGTTTCCAGTTCAACCAACCAATCTAAACCTAGTTTTAAAACACTGGATAGAACAGTACTTTCCAGTTTGTATTTGTGACAAGATTAACAATAAAAGCCTCTAAATACGATGGCCTGCCTTCAAATTTGCAGACCAGGACAAAAAAAATTATGTTTTTATCAAACTTCACATATTCCAATGTCTGGACAAAAAAAGGCAGGGCTGAATTAGGCAGCTGCCAAGAGCCAACGTAATTTTCTTTTGAATCTTTTATGATATGGAACAAACAGAAAATTAATTACAATTGTAGAATAACACTTGAGACCATATGACAAAAATCCTTTAATAAAAGACTTTGTTCTATATAAATTTATTGAAAATTTGATAGTTCATAAAACCCATCGATGACTGATACATGCAACAGACCCACCTAGTAATAGTTCGATATGATTTGATGTAGCCAGACACACAAACCCACACACACCTATAATATTTGTTTAACGTAGACTTGTTTAACAGGTCATCATTCTCACTTGAAACATTAAGATTCTATTCCAGATAACTTTAGCTCTCCAATTGCTTAAAACAACAAAGCCAAATCCTGTCCATTCCCATTGCTTAAAACAAAACCTAGAGAATGGGGAAGCTACAGAGAGAATGAGAAGATACATGGCCCATGACCATGATTAACCTAGAAGTAATTCTATACATACAATTACAGAGTGATTCAAGTAATAAAAAATTGTGACACTAGACGTTCCCTCACAATTCTTAATTACTGAATCTGCTTGCCCTATGTCAGTGAAGCAAAGTTGCAGACTACCCAGTGAGGACTAAACAGTCTGGGTGTAAAAACTTGAATATCAACCCTCCAGTTCAGTACTGACAAAATAACTGATTTATTGATCTATTGAGGGTAATAAGACGCTTGGTAATGATGTTGCCGACCAATACCACCATAAGTAGAGGTTCTATCATAATAACCACCAGTGGGCACATGTGGCTCTGATGAGCTTAGATGAGAACCACTAAGATTGGGGTTGCCACTGGGACCCATTGGGACACCATCATGGCCATAAGGTCCAGCTGAAGGACCTGCATAATGAAGAAAGTTTGCGGTAGAAGCCATCATGCCAAGTGGCATGGCTGGCGAGCCCATGTAGGGAATTGGATGCTCTGGAAACAAACCTGATGGACGGACCAGAGGTTGCTGGTAGTGGTGCATTGCCAAATTGACATTCTTCAGGACAGCTGCAGGACCAACTGGAGCAGATGATCGAGGATGCTTGATCCCAGTCTGCTGCTGCTTCTGCATATTCCTCTTTTGTTGTTGTTGCTGTTGATGCTGTTTATGCTGAAACTTTGCAGCAGGGGCTGGTGCAGCACGTTTATTATTCGTCTTCTGCCTCTTTAATTGCTCTATACGCTGCTCAAGGCTAGTTCGTAGGTATTCAGATTCGAGCTTATAATTCTCAATAATCTTGATCACCGATTTCAGTGTATGAATTTCTTTAGCAGTACTCTCACTCTGCAAAAATACCTCAATAAATATAGTGTTTTATTTTAGGGCACATGCATTGGGATACTAGACACTTACAGATGACTTTCCTTCCACAGAAAGATTTTCAGCAAGTTTCTTGGCTTCATCCACACAAGCTTTCAAAACAGGAACAGGTGGAATCTTATCAGCAAGATTAAACTCAAGAATATACTTGACGGCTGGAATATGTTTGTCCTTATCTATAAGTTTCTGAACAATATCTGCAAACCACAAACAAGTATAACCTTATCAATGAAACTACTTAAGAGGGTAACACTATACATGTATTTCTCCAATATATATATGTGTGTGTACATATAGTCTACTGTCCTCCAAATCAAGGTCATCAAACTCAAAACTTTACATAAACTTGTGGGAGCTTCATAAACTCAACTTGTAAACTCGAGCGGTAAACTTGTAAGAGTTTACTTCATATTAAATTCAATTCAACCATCACCATTTTCACCATATTTTCTGTTTATACATCGTTTCCTGTTTTCATCAGTTCTTTTACAGAATCTTCAAAACAGAAAACAAAGGTTAAACAAGATCCCCCTTTCAACTCAAGTCATATTACTTGCACATATAAAGCAAGTGCATTACTCTATCTACCATTTATTTCTTTCTATCTCTCATTCATCAACACACAACACAACTGTTCTAATAACCCTATGTGAGATATGTGTACAAAACTAATGCCAAGAAAAATTTTCTCTTTCAAAATATATTCTCAAGCACAACTATATTAAAACACCAAACTCCAACAACAACACATCAATGGCATCATCCTCCAAGCAATCAAAAGGTCAAACATCATCAACTCATACAAAAGTCAACATCTTTACCAGGAACTTTCTCCGTCAACCCGACCGCCCGGCACAGCTCTGGGAACTCGTCATTGGTGGGGGCCGCGACCGAAAAGTCAACAAGATCATCCAAGCTGAATTCAGAGACCAAACCAAATGCAGCAATCAAATGCAAAAGCCCCAAAGCTCCAAACACATTGTTATCATCACCCACCAACCTCTCTTTCCATGCCTGAGCCAACTTCACAGCTCTCGCACCGGCCTCACCACTCACACTTATACCGGCAACCCTGAATTGCTTCAACAACACAGTACAACTCTTCCTCATTTTCCTCAATTCCCATTCCTTCAATCCACTACAACTACCCTCTCCATGAAACCCCTCCAACGCTTCCAGAACCATCACGCCCGCGTCTGGCGCATGGTGAAATGAGCCGGGAAGCTCCGCCTGAACCCTGTCCCTGTCCAGAAAGTGGTCATTAACGTAATTCCTCAACCCCACGCCGTCCATTTTCTCGCATAGAACGATCAATTCGTTCCTTGGCGTAACCGAGCCCGGAAAGGTGTCGTTTTGTGGGGATACCCCCCCAGGTGAAGATTCGGTAATATTCGATGATGGGTCATTAGGGTTTGATGAAAAATTCGCTTCATTAGGGGTTTGGACAGGTGGGTCGGGAATCGGGGTTAGGGTTTGTGATTGGAGGAGTTGGAGGCGGTGGGAGAGAGAGTGGTGGAGCGAGGTGAAGTGAGAATCGAGGTCTGACCATGCAAGAGGAAGAGGAGAGAGAAGGGATTGGAGATCATCGAATGCTTTCTTCAGATTCTCTTTCTTGGAATCGACCAGGTTCAGTGCTGTTGAGATCGTGTTCAGTGTCTCCATTGTTGGGGCTCTCAAATTTCAGAGGTAAATTTGAACGTTGATCGAATGGAGGTTCTTCATGAAACTATCAAAATGGTATTTTGATGACTAAAATAAAATTTTAATCTAATCCCTCAAATTGAATATTTAAGAAAAAACAAGGTTTTAGTTTCTATAGTTTTTTTCTTTTTTTTTTTTAAATGTAGCCAAGGTTTTTGTATTTTACATTAATGAAATTGATATTTTTAAACTTAAAAAACATGAATTTAATTTTTAAAAATATGATAAATTCTCTGAAACAATACACCATAGGAATTGTATTAAATTATAAGAACTACTATGAGATACAAAAAAATTACCAATTTTAAAAGATTACGTAAGAATTTAATTTTCATATATTTTTAAAATGTTTTATGATTAAATTTTATAGTTTGAATTTTAAATTATTATTAAGAAATAATTTAATTAATAGAAATAAAAATAATTGCAAGTGAAATTGAATTATACCAATATTATAAATTTACTAAAATTTGATAACTAAATTTGCATATAAAGGAACCAAAATGACAACTCAAAAATATAAAAGAGTTGATTACAAGTTAGGCCATTGGTAGATGGAAGAGAGCTAAAAATTATATGTACCATGAACTTTTGAGCTAGATATTTAAGTAAAATTGGATAATAATATAAATTACTTGTAATTTATGGAGACGTAAATTTATATTTTTTGATAAATTTTTAATATATATTATTTTATATTTATTTTACACAATTCATGAATTAAATCATTTTTATTTATATTTTTTATGGGTTTCCTCTTATCGTATCAATGTGACTTGTTGAATTGAATGTTAAAAAAGTTTCAACATATAATTTAACCTGTTTTATCCGTAAATTTTATTAATCAAATATAATTTATAAAAATTAAAGATTATTTAAAATTTAAAATATATAAATAAATTTTTTATATTATGGATTTGTGGAAATACGGAGTTAAATAGGTGAGTGAGTTAAAATTATTAAAAACTATGAAATTAGGAGAAAAAACTACATAAACAAGACAAGGAACATAAAAAAATTGTAGTTTCCTGTCATTTTTAATCAACAAAAAGAAGTGCATTCAAAAAGAAGAAACAAACCATAGAATTTCGCCGTAAAAATTTAAGGTTATGCCCAATTGGTACAAAGAATCTAAAATAAATAATAAATATTTAAAGAATAATATTTTTGCTTGACACAACTAAAAAAAGCTTTTAAACTAAAATTATGTTTAATATTACAATAACAAAAGTTCGTCTCTCTCATTTGTTTTTGGCTTCATCTGTCATTAACTCGCTGGAACGAATAGGTTATCCCAACATATATATATATATATATATTTATTTATTCCAGGGAAAAATTATAAGTCTTTTTAAATTTTCTTTCTCTTTCATTATTTAAGATTCTAACTCAGTTTTTTGATACGTGATTCCACTTTTTAGTACTTGGTGAGTACAAATCGTTTCTACTTTAACAACATTTAAAATTAGAATAAGTTTGTTTATTTTAAAAATCTTTTGATTCTTTTGTTTGAGCTTAATATTAGTTTGATTAATTGAAAAAATGATTTTCTCAACTAAGTTTTAGTTATTTTTTATTGAGATGTTTTAGATATTTAGAATCTGATGTTCTCCAGTCCATTCTTTTGTTTTCTTAAAATATAAGTTGTTTTTTAAGTAAAGGAAATTATTTTTTGTTAACTATTATAAATGAATTAGATTTAACAATATGGTTGAATTTGAAGTGCGAAGTATATAAGTTATGCATGTATAAACTTAAAACTGACTTTGAATGATTAAGGATTTATTGTAGGTTCAATGAGAAAGATATTTGAATGATTAATATACATGTATTGAATGTATACATTTTAGGTCACAAAATGATATTTGAAAATAAGAATTTGTATTATGAAAATCTTCTTGTTTCACTAATGGTCAAAGTTAAAGTTATGTAGATTAAGATATTTAATGATGAAAAGTTGATAATAACATTTTACATATTGAAACATTTGTATATGTATGAGTTTGCATTACGAACTTATTTCAATTCTCAATTCTTCAATGTACTTAAAAAGTCTCAAATATAAAATATATATTAACACACTCAATTATAGGATTTATAAGTAGATATTCATGGTTAAATATTAATCTTGGGAATATTTAAAATGATTGAATTATATTAATGATATGATGAATTAAAGATATAATATACAGGTTCATTACTTTATTTTTTATTACTTTTGAAAATTTGCTATAAATATAAGTAAACATCGATGTAGGTAAAGTATATAATCCAAAATTAATTTCGTTTTTCCGCAACCTGTTAGATTGATTCAGCACTTTCAAGCTCATAATTGTTGATTGATATTCATAGTGTTTAACTTTTTATTCTTTAAAATTTTGAAAAGTTTTCAGTTTGATACAACCAATTTTATTTTAGTTGGTGTTTGGTTGTTATATACTTATTTTGAATTGTTTTTACTCTAGTTTCATGAATTGAAGTGGAAAAATGTTATTATAAGTACAAGTTAAAGGCTGAAGATACTTAAGATTGATGAATGAAAAATTTTGGAGGATACCAACATAAAAAAATGAGGAACAACTTTTGTAATTGTTTTATATTTTAGGAATAATTTTCTTAGTGTCTTACACTTTTTAACAATAAATTTAGCCATTTATTCTTAGAAAATTATGTTAAAGAATGTGTTGTTAAAGAGGATCTAAAAATCACTTTTACACATTTTTAATGTGAAAAAAATATTTTTTTAATCATGTTTCAATTATGTTTTGTGAAGTTCTCCAAAATATTTAATTTTTAAATTACATTTTATGTAAGCATTAAAAATAAGAAAATTTTAATTTTGACAAAAAAAATATTCAATTTCCACAAAATGGGTTGGACATGAGAGGTTGTTCAACCCAATCCACAAAAAATAGTTGATGAGTTCACCCCTTGTCAACCTAAGGACCTATTGATGATGACATGTTGCATAATTAATTTACCATTTTTACTTTAAATAAATAACCATTTTAAGAAGTGTTTAGACATATATATGGTGCGCCTACAATTTAAATTGAAAAGTTTTAATTGTTTTTAAAAAATAAAATAAATGTTTTTCATTGTCATTGATTTTTTGTAAATTTCCTGTAATACTAACAAAAAAACTTATATTCAAATTAAATTTAGATAAGTTATTAATATATTTTAGGAACTTTTACTAGAATTTTCAAATTAAATTAATTTTAAGAAATGAGAAATATGAACTTACTTTTTGATAAATGAATTAATAGACACCCCACACGTAATATTTTAGAGAAATAATTTTATACATAATATATAGAATATATTATTATGGAACACATATTTATATAATTAAATATTAGTAGGTGATGAAGTTGTCTCACATATTTATATGATTATTATTTGGCATGGATCATTGTATGAATAGTTAGAAATGCACAAAACTTCATCTTACGTTGCGAAATGGGCACATTGAAGATGGCAATTTTAGAAGAAAAGAAAACACATTCACATTATTCTCACTTTCTGAAATTATATAGGGTGGATGAAAAGATAGTATGTACTATATCTCAACATGTGATCTCTTCTTCACATGCATCACAACACAATTTTCCATTAAGATATTTCTTCTCACTAACAATCATCAACAACAAAACCCTAATATTGTGTTATTATTCATCAATATTTTTGTCCATTTCTTAGGTATATAATCATAATCATAGACCTATAATCTATACACATAAATATTAATTGAAAATTTCACATCAAAAATTAAATATGACTAAATTATATTAAATTGTGAGATTCTATCATGTTTAAATTTTAATTTCCTAATATCATAAAAATATTAATAATTTACTTTAGTAAGTTGATTGTATTTATTGCCTCACTCATTATCAAACTTTTAGTGTCTTTAATATAAATAAATGTGTTGGAAATTTCATATATATAGGTTAAATACAAATTCTACTAAATCAATTTTGAGAAGTTGAATCATATTTCAATTTCATTTATTTTTCTTGTGTGATATCAAAGTTATCATAAATATATATTAGAGCAATTAAGTTTATTATACTGTTTCCTATCAAACTCTTTATTTCATCACTTAATAATGCATAGATTCAAAATCTAAATCTATAGGTAAGATAGAAATGTATTTAAAAAATTAATATTATAAAAAAATATCAATACTTGAAAAAATTAGAGATTAAATTTGTTAAAGGCAACTCTTTTTAAGAAAGAATATAATAATTTAATTTTAATTTAGTATATTTTAGTACACTTAATTTTTATTAGGAAATAATTGATGTCACCAACAATGGAATTTATGAGATAATTGATATTACCAATAACAAAATTTTAGTAGAAAAAGTTATAATTAAAGAAATAGAAAAAGACATGCTAAGTTGTAAAGGCAACAAGTAAACAATTAAGAGGAAGAAATGAGTAACAATGTTGTGCAGAAAACCAGCAAATGGTTTGTGATACTACTCATAGTTTTGGTGACAGATTTGTTCAAATCACATGTTGTTTCGTGTATCCTTTATTAATTCCAAGAAGAGCAAAAGCTAAACCTAGGATCACGGGAGAAGGCAAGGCTTCACAGTGTTGAGGATTCAAAATCTTTTGGCAGTTAAATGCTACACATGCTTTGCAAGATTCATGGGAATAAGACCAGATTAACTGATTTTCAACCATCAAAAAAATACTTACAACCTTTCAAAGATGTCACAAAATTCATTTTCATCAACCATCACCCCAGAAGAATATTTTTTAATGCTTTTACATGATTTCAATAAAAAGTTGCAAAATTCATTTTCATAAGCCATGCATGACTCAAGAAGAATAAGTTTTAATTAATGCTTTTGCATGATTTGCATAAGAAAAGTTGCATAATTCATTTTCACCACCCTTGATTCAAGAAGAATATGTTTGAACGCTTTTACATGTATTTTCAACTTTTTTTTCTTGTTTAAAATGTATTTTTTAATGACCTTTTTTGGTACATAATAAGTTATAATATAAAGAAAAAAAGTCAAGTAGATTATAAAAAAATAATTACTCATATTTTTAAACAAAATTTAATTATATCTTAGAAGGTTTCATTTTATATAATTAACATAATTTCATTACAATATACAATAAAAAATATATTTAATTAATAAAATAAAAATAATATTTATTCATTTATAAAAAATAAGAAAACATAGTAAAAAAATGCGGCCACACAAGCATAATGAGTTCGTGTTTATGCTAGGAATATATAATGGAATACTCTTACCTTATAAATATATAAAATATTCATATTTTGTTTCTAATTATATTTTAAAATTTTAATATTTTAAATCTCAAAACTATTAGTTTGGTACAACAATAGAAAAAAGAAAAAACTAATGAAAATAAATTACCAATCCACTTAAAATAACCACACAACAATTGCATTTTTTTCATGCAAATCTACCGTCTATATTATTTTTTAATCTTATTTATATTCAAATTATAGATCACACATTAAATATTAATCTTTTAAGTTCAAAACTTACACCTATAAATTGAGAATATTCTAGCATATTAGTATTCGCAACAAATTAAATACAATTATAAAGTAAAAGTATAAAGAGAGGTGAAATATATAAAAAGGGTTAAATTATAAGACAACTTATAAATAGAAATGAAATAATTATATCTTCAAATGTGAGTGTATGATAACAAAACCTAAAATCTGAAAAAAAAAGTGAAAAATGTTAGGTTATTAGATAATTTATATGATTATATATATGAATTTCACCAAGAGTAAAATTAATTAGACATTTCCTTTCTCACCTTATAATGTATTAAAATCTTTAAATCATGTCTATTTTTCACTTTAGAAATTTCTGCTTACAATTGAATAGGGCTAAACATTAATTAAAGGTAAGTACATTCCAATATTTTTTTTTAATCTTAAACCATATGATTTATTAATTCAATGAAAAGATTGATGAAATGTTCATGGAATTGAGAATGATACATGATATTAAAAGTTGATTTGGTCATGTCATGATATTATATTTTGTCATTTCCATGTGTAGTATATATTGTGAAAATTGATCGTGCTTTGATGCACTTATTTTGTTGAGATTGTTTACCAAACATATGTTATTTTTTTAGAATTAATGCTTTAAGATATCTCAAAGATATGAAAAGTTTTATTCAAATCTTCATTAAAACTATGATATGTATTGTTGTATTTCATCTTATGTTATCAACTTTGTTAATTTTAGAAGCTTAAAAAATTAATCGTCTCTGTCATTATTAAAAATTCATTTTCCTAATATAGATATCATAATATTGAAATTTGAATGTGTTACACTACCTAAAAATATTAATAAAAAAAAATTTGAATTTTCATTCGACTATAACATTAATTGAAGATTTTCAAATCTTCATCTAAAACTATGATCTAATTTGTTATAAGTACCTTAAAATATTATTTATGTATTATTGGATTTATTTTATGTTATCAACTTTGTTAATTTTAGAAGTTCAAAAAATTAATTGTCTTGATCATTATTATAAATTCATTTATCTAATATAGATATCATAATCTTGATTTTTAAATGTGTTACATTACCTAAAAACATTAGGAAAATGATAAATATACCATGAGAAGTCATCACATATTTATATCTTGCTCATATAAAATGAATTCGTGTCACTTTATTTAATACATAATAAATTATAAAATACTAATAAGACAGTATAGTCTATGAATATTTTATGGTGTATATGTATTATTATCTAAAATATTAATAAAAAGAATTTAAATTTTTATTGGACTACAATATAAAAATTAATGGTTAGAATGAATAAAAGCTTTGAAATTGAAATGCACTATAAAATTATTATCCAATTATTAGGAACCACAACATAAAAGTTAGATTACTTAACTTGAATGTTTTCTCAATATCCTCCAAACCATATAAAAAAATGTTATCTTGTTTATTATTAATTTTAGTACTTCTTTATTTGTTTATGATAATACTTTATCAAAATTGATAATTAGTTAGTATATTATTATATTAAATATGATTAACAACACTGAAATAATAATTAAATAAATATTGAATTTGACTATATAACTCAGTGACATCATAATCCATTTGAGTTTATTCTTTAATTGATTTATCATATAATAATTTCAATATGAAAATGATAGATAATGTTTTGAGGCTCCTTATTTTACCTTCCAACATACTTTTAATCAGGTTAAATTCTTCTACGGCTAATCTTTAAGTTACAAAATAAGAAAATTGATAACTAAACATATATTTAAAACAAATATACAATACTATTTATTTATACATTCCAAACAATCTTTTAAAACTACCAAAGAATGATTTTAAAAATCTTAAAAAGTCAGTTATTTTTTAGAATAACAATGATGTAACTGTAAATTTAAATTCAAAAGATAATATAATTCAAACGTTTTATTATTTTAACCTAATTAAAATAAACTAACAAGATTAGCTTACCCGATATTCAGTGTTTGTTTAACTACGACTAGTATCTACTTTTTTATTTACCAAGAAAAAGTCAATAAATGGTTATTAATTGGTTCTGTATTGAATATTGATTCTCATTGATATATGACATTCTTAATCTAAAAACTTAAAAGCACTAATTCACAAAAACATTTAAAAAATAGTACGATTTGCCTGATATTCTGAAATTCATGTTAACTAACAGTCTCATAATATGATTCCTGCACCTTTTTCTTTCCCTTTTCAACAGATTTTTTGAAAAAAGAGGGTTACCATGAAAATGTGAGGCACAATAGAGTTAGAAACCTGACAAAGAAAAACAGAACCAAAATTCAAAGACATGTGCTAAAATGTAGAAGGCAAAAAATTCCTAGAAATTGTTTTCCTTTAAATAAATAAATAAATACTTTTAAATACTCTCATCCAATTACAAATGTATATGATAAATTTACTAACTTTATAATGGTCTAATAACTATTTTAAAAACTATATGTAACTTTATTTTTTATATTGTCAGTACTTTATCATCATACTCTGTTTTTAAACATATAATTTATATTTTGGATTTATGATAAATAATTTATATTGTAGTATAAAATTACTTACAATTATTGATATCTTTAAATATTAAAGTTAATTTAAAAACAAAGATAAAAAAAGTTGAAAGATATAAAAGATTACAAATATATATCTTAAAACATTCTTGTTGAAAAATATTTTTAATCTTTTTTAAATATTATGCAAAGTTTCTTTATTTTACTTTTCGCAAATTATTTTTTTCAACAGTGCTAGTAAATGCTAGTTTGAACAAGAAACAATTTTTTTAAGAGATCTGAATAACCAATTAGAAAAAAAAATGTGTGAAGGGTTTCTGATTTCTGATTTCTGATATCTGATATCTGATATCTAATCTAATATCTAATATAATCCTGATGAAATTACCCTTTTAACTAACGTACCGTCCTTGATTTTGTGTATATATAGTTTCCTCCAATACCTCGCCCTTTCTTGTTTTTGTGTCTCATTCTACTTCTTCTCACATACTTGTTTCTGCAGCTCCTCCTTTTCCTTCAAATAGCATTTGTTTTTTCTTCATGGTAATCATCATTACTTCATTACCTTTCTCTATTCTGCATTATGTTCTGTTATCAATTTCTCATATAATTCTGTTAATGTGCGCAATGAGATTATTTCTGTTTCCTTAGTTACCTCGTGGATTAATTTTTATTGAATTTCAAGCATACCAACTAGCCAGATTTTTGTTTTTTTTATTTGAATTTGAATTTTCTAATGTAGAAAGTAAGAATCTTTATATGAATTTTGACGATGGGTTGGTTACTTTCTTCCTTTTTCTGCTCCAACAAACTATAGTAACAGATGATTTTGTTCTCTTAAAATGAGACCTAGAAAGGTTTTTTTGCGTGTAATTATTTAACTTTTTGCACCTTATTTTGATGGTGTTGTGATTAATCTTTTGATGTTAGATGCCAAGTGTTAAGCCTGATGCATCTGACAGAGACTCAGAACCATTTGTTGAAATTGATCCAACTAGAAGATATGGCAGATACAGTGAACTGCTGGGATGTGGTGCTGTGAAAAAGGTGTACAGGGCATTTGATCAAGAAGAGGGGATAGAGGTGGCTTGGAACCAAGTGAAACTGAGGAACTTCAGTGATGACCCCGCAATGGTGGAAAGGCTTTACTCTGAGGTGAGATTGCTCAGAAGCTTGACCAACAAAAACATCATATCCCTTTACAGTGTTTGGAGGGATGAGAAGCACAACACTTTGAACTTCATCACTGAGGTCTGCACCAGTGGGAATCTGAGGGAGTACAGGAAGAAACACAGGCATGTGTCCATGAGGGCCTTGAAAAAGTGGTCCAAGCAGATTTTGGAAGGGTTGAATTACTTGCATGTGCATGACCCTTGTATCATCCACAGAGACCTCAACTGCAGTAATGTGTTTGTCAATGGGAATACTGGCCAGGTAACATTCTTTTTCCCCAAATCACAAGTTTTTTTAAATCATAACTTTTCTTCATTGTCATGTTAAAAATCAACCAAAAGAGAACAAATAATAAAAATTATGAAGGTTTTATAAAAACTGTCTGCAGCTATGATTCTGGCACAATGTCAAGATTTTTGAAGTGTTTGTGACAACAATTGTGATTTTCACCGACCACATTTATCCATGATTTTTCATAATATCAAGAATTGCGACGAAACTATTAAGTAAAACCTTGGAAACTAAATTAATAATGCTTAAGTTTTTATGAAATTTGCTTTCATTTGCTACATGTTTAGGTATAATCATTGAACTTTAGCAAGAGGTTAATTTCTTAAAATGAATCTCAATATTTTAGAGATTAACACCCACCTCTTAGCCTATGGACATTCTAACCTTAGCTACTCATGGTTCAATCAGTATAGATGATTTTTTCTTGTTGCTGTTTATTGCAAGATGTCAAAAGTGAATTTTTTTTTGTTTCATGTATATTATTAGGTTAAGATTGGTGACTTGGGTTTGGCAGCAATTGTGGGGAAGAGCCACTCTGCACATTCAGTTCTTGGGACACCAGAATTTATGGCACCTGAGTTGTATGATGAGGACTACACTGAAATGGTTGACATATACTCATTTGGAATGTGTGTGTTGGAGATGGTAACACTAGAGATTCCTTATAGTGAATGTGACAATGTTGCCAAGATATACAAGAAGGTATCATCAGGTGTGAGACCTCAAGCCTTGAGCAAGATCCAAGATCCTGAAGTGAAGGCCTTCATTGAGAGGTGTCTTGCTCAGCCAAGGGCTAGACCTTCTGCTGCAGAGTTGCTCAAGGACCCCTTCTTTGATTTGCTTGATTATGATGAAGATGATGATGGTGACTCTAATGCTTCATGACCAAAATTATCTAATCTTTAGTTTGCTAGATAATAACATATTCATATGCTATTTTCTTCTTATAAAATGTGATTTATCCTTTTTTGAGTTGATAAGTCAATTGGGATAGGCTTGATGACTATGCCATTGCTTTTAGTTTTATCTTTCTTAGGCTGTTTAATTGGATAAGGGTTGAACAATTTGTGAAGAATGAAGATACAGGGGAACTGCTTGGTGTGAGAAGTTTTTTATTCTTCCCTTTGCTGATAAATTGGACTAGTGGTGAAGGGTGTGGTGGATTGGAGATGTTGTCATTTTGTACTTAAAAAATTATGAAAATTTTAATATTTATTAGTAAAAATTACAAATCCCTATCTTTAAATGTATGTGATAGCAACAACGGAGAAAATGAATGGTGAATTTATCTCTGTTTTATGCTTTTCTTTTTGCTAGATACATACCAAGGTTTTCAGTTCTGCTATTGTAAGATTCATTGATTTGTGTTAATTTCTTAAATTCTTGGAGTGATCGTTTGCATTTTGAAACAATCCCTATACATGTATTTTTTTACATAATACTTGGTGTAAAAAAGGTGTCATTTTAAAGAAGAAAAAAAGAGAGACAATTTTCAACCATTTTTTCTTTCATTGGTATTTCAGTTTCAATATTGACATAAGGTTCATAATTATAATTCAACTCTTGTGATGAGGGTACTTTTTTTTTTCTGTCAAAGAAAGTCATTTCATTGGAGTAATTTATGAGACAAATAAAAATATACACTATCTTAAAAAAGACAAATAAATAACTCTTTATTTGAGGGAATCAAAAGCTATGGATTCCGTGTTTCATTGCCTCCTCTTAGTCATGATAATAATCAAATCTTGGAACAATCAAAAGCAATGGAAATTGAAATCTTAAATCATTTGATTTGAAGTCAAACATAAGTGTAGTCAAAAGTTTGAATAAGCCTTTGAGCAAAATCATAAGGCTAAAGACCACTCCAGAAATGATAACTTCAACAAGCAACTGGGGTTGTTCAAAATTTGAAAATTGGCCTAATGACTTTTGAAGAAGGACAAAGGTCCCTGATAAAGGGAAGCATGTGTGACTAAAAGAGCCTTGAGGGTTGTGATAGTGCATTTGAGAAAAAAAAGGAAAAAAAATTATATAGATTAAGAATGTTAATAAATATGATTGAGGTGATTATATAGATACATTACATTTATTTTATTTATTAATTAGTTAATTATTGAGGTGATTTACGTGAAGATAAATTAAGAAAAAATAATTAATAATAAACCTTTTAAATTGAAAATATCAATTTTTTGAGATAAAAAAAAACTACATAAATTTGGGACAAAGGTAGCATAGTTTTAGTTTTTTTAACAGACAAGGGCAGTGTTAGATTTTGACTTCAAAATTTAATTTAATTTTCAAAAAAGAAAAAAAAAAATTTTGATTGGAAGGTTTTCATAGGACGGCTGCCAATAGCCGAAGTATCATATTCAATTGAAAAAAAAATGCCTTCAATATCATACGTTTTTATATCAACACTCAAGAAAGAGTGTGCTTCAAAACTTAACCTTATAAAAATGTTTTTCTTCTTTCACCCTTTTTCACATTGCTCAAATGTTCTTCGTCTTGCACTATATCATGAAAAACATAAGAAAATGGATTAGATTATGTGTAGTGTATGGAATTGTATTTTGTATAGTAAAATAAGTGTATGGAATGAAATTAAGGTGTTAATTAAATTTAATTTGTAGTTAAGTCTTAATTTAATTGATGATATGTGTATTGTCATGTGTGTGTAATCTGAGTTATTGGACTTTTACAATTGAGTTGAAGATAAATTTGTTTTTGATAGATTAGAAAATGAAAGAGTAGGAGAAGCGTAACTTAGCATTTGAAGGGTGTGGAAAAGTCCACTCCTCCTTACTTAAAGAAAACAAAAGTTCATTTCATTTCCTCATTCATCTTCTTCCTAAAGAAAGAAAAATTGGAACCTTCAAGTTAGAAAGACCAAGAACCTAATACCAAATTTTCGAGCTATAACTAGGTAGGCTTTTCTTATTGCTTTTCTCTTCACCATATATGCATGCAAGGGTGGGAGGTTTATGGGTCTTAGGGAATCTTGGGGTTTTGAATTGGGTTGTTTAATAATTAGGAATTAGATTTTGAGGTGGCTAAGGAACACTTTTAAGTGTTGAACTTTAATGATATACATGATTTTGTTATAATGTTATATCATTAAATGCTTTTATATGGTATAATTGTGTGAGAGAGAGTTATAAATGGTGATATGATATGAATGAATATAACATAAAATAAAGTTACATATAAGTTAAATAAATATGGTTTAATAGGTTAACTCATCTTATTTATGATTTAGGTTAGGTTAAGTTTAAAAAATAATGGTATAAATAAAAATAGGTTTTTTTAATTTGATTCATTTTGTCCGAAATTCATATAGGTGAAAGTCAAATTGACCCGTAGGTTAATAGATTGACTCATTTTTTTATGTTAATTTTGTTTATTCTTAATCTTCATTTTATTTTAATTATGCATTTTATGTTGTGACAAAATTAATCGAATTATTTCAAGTTATATTAGACAAGAAATATGTTAAGGGTAACAATTATTTAGCGTGTTTAGAGGACAAGAAATAAATATGTCATGAAAGTAAAGGAGATGTGTAAAGAGAAGATTATTTAACAAATTATTTTCTATATATGAAAGTGGTACAAGAGTGAAGAAAAAATAATTGTATGATGTTTTCACAATCATGCTTTAATAGTTAATTTTGTTTAACAAAATTGTGAGAAAAAAAACTACATGTACTTACAAAATTCAGGTTTCATAATTTGATAAAAAAAGACAAATTTAAACTCGACACTAAATTACATTATTTTTATTAGTTAGATAGAATATTTTTTTTTATGTTTTTCTTATTTTAGTAAGTTATATCTTGTAATTTTTTTTATATGTGTTTTATGTTTTTTCTTGTTTAAATTTATTTATATATATATATATTTTATATGAAAGACGTGTGATGTTGTTGTATAATGTTTTATTAAATATTAAACTTTAAATATTTGAATAATAATATAATTTTTTTTATATAAATATGTTGTAATCTTTTAATTTTTTATTAAAAAAAATGGACCATTCACTCAAGTGCATGATGTCAGATTAAGCTATAAATTATGCTTGGGACTAAACTAAGTAGACTTTTGACAATTCTAATTCAATAGAAAGAGTGAAATAAAGAAATGTAATTAAAAGCAAAATTATATATGAGATGGAATTAAGTTAATGATTTTGATGGTGAGTTATAATTTAATACAGGTTAAGTTGTTAGTATCATATGTAAGTAGTGAATAGTATTTTTTACAGTGTAATATGATTCCTTAATCGTCTTTGTTAAAACAAAAAAAAGTATTTAATATTGTACAGTACATGGTACTGTATTGTCTTTATTTATTAAATTGAATATATACATATATAGTGAATATTTTATTCTAATTTAATATGTTTTGTTTTGCTATTATAATGATGATATGTTAAATGCATGAGATATGAATTGAAGAAAAAATGAGGCATATATGAGGAGTGGTATGGATGGTTGATTAGTGAAAAGTGTTTTGTCTTGATTGATATGCGTAAAATGTGTTGTCTTTTTCCTTTTGTTTAGCTTTTATGGTACAAGCTTCTTTTACTTTTATCTAAATGCATGTGCAAATTCATTGAGAAATAAAAGTATATTATTGATAGAAGTATAAGAACAAATCTTACAATAATTTCTCTAACCTAGTTTCAGAGAGAGAGAGAGAGAGTGGTAGAGAGAGAGAGTGATAGCAATGGGTCTTTGAGTTTTTGGGCCTAACCATTTGTACTTCCTCTGCTCACTTACTTCCACACAATCTCTCTGTAGCTAGGCATGGCAACGGGGCGGGGCGGGTTTCACCTCCCCGCCTTCCGTACCCGATTCACTTAACCATTTTCGTCCCTGTCTTCGATTCTCGTTGAGGATAACAATTTAGTTCCCATACCCATTTTCATCGGGGGTCGGATTTTCCCGCCCCGCCCCCATCCCCGTTCCATTTTATTTTCTTAAAATATAATTTTAAAATATTTTAAATAAATCTAAAAGTTTAAGCATAACTATAATATATATATATATATATGTAGCGTATCACATAAATAGACTATTAAAGATAAATTTATAGAAATTAAGTATTTTAATATTAAATATTTTTTTCTTTTATATATTATAATGTTACAAATTTTAAATTATTTTCTTAATGAAGTATATTTTAGTTTATTATTTTAGTATAAATTATTTACAAATTATTTGTTCCATTTTTTGATTTTTCACCCAAAAGCATTTTACAATAATTGTATTGAGTCTTGTCCTCTCCATTATTTACTTTTAAGCCTATTTGATCCTGATTGTACAGTTTCTTCATGCTCATTATCTTCTGTTGCTCGGGGAACTTCATTTGGTGTAGTAGTAGAATCACTGATTGAAGGGTCTACATTTTCTTCTAACATTGGTTTATGTGCTTCCAATATTTTTCATAACAACAAATAAAATTTCTGTAATTACAAAAGTAAAATGATTTATTTATCACATTTCTCAACAATAATTTTTTAAATTTTAATTTTAATAAAAAAATCACAGTAATTAATTATACAGTTTATAAAGAAGACACTTTTAAAATTTAATTTTGAAGAGAATGAAAGTTAAGAAGATGAAAATAAAAACAATTAAAATAGAAATAAAATCATGTTAGAAAATAAAAATTAAATAGAAATAAAAATAGATACACTCAAAACCAGTATACAAACATAACAAATATGTGCAAAATTGTACAAAAAAGTTATGTATATAATCATAAATGTAATAGATTAGTCACAAAAAGATTACAAATTATAAAAACTGATAAAGATAGACTACAAAATTAATAGAAAAAATCACAACAATTATACAGTTAACAAATAAGACACTTTTAAAATTTAATTTTGAGGAAAATCAAAGTTAAGAACATGAAAATGAAAACAATTAAAATAGAAATAGAAATATGCTAGAAAATGAAAATAAAATAGAAATAAAACACTAGTATACAAACATAACAAATCTGTGCAAAATTATACAAAAGTTTATGTATCTAATCATAAATGTAGCAGATTACTCACAAAAAGATTACAAATTATAAAAAAACTGATAAAGATAGACTACAAAATTAATAAAAAATCACAACAATTATACAGTTAACAAAGAAGACACTTTTAAAATTTAATTTTGAGGAAAATCAAAGTTAAGAAAATGAAAATAGAAATAAAAATATGCTAGAAAATGAAAATAAAATAGAAACACCAGTATACAAACATAACAAATCTGTGCAAAATTGTATAAAAGGTTATGTATCTAATCATAAATGTAATAGATTAATCACAAAGAGATTACAAACAAAGGTAATAAGGTTACATAGTTTACAATGAATACACTTTTAAAATTTAAATATCAAATGGTAAATAAGATGTTAAAAAACAAAATAGAAATAAAATAATACTAGAAAATGTAAAATAAAAATAGAAGTATGAATACTCAAACCAGTATACAAAACAAATGTAGAAAGTATGTGAGAAATTGTGCAAAATGTTATGTATCTAACTATAGATGTAATAGATTAGCCACAATGACATTACAAAATATTGCTCAGCAAATCCCTCAAATGAAGTCCTCACAAAAAATTTCAGAGAATAAAATAATAATAGATGTTATTATCAATGCACAATATTTAGAAAATTGATAAAGAAACAAAGAACTAACCTTATGTTATGCGTTCACCAAATTGGTTGAAGGGATTAAGAAAAGTAAATGTGTAGAGGATGAGAGAAAGAGAAGAGTATATTGAAACTGGTTGAAGAGATTGAGAAAGTTGAAAGAAAGAGTGAAAGGTAGAAGAAAAGAGAAAAGTGTGGAATAGAAAATAGGGTTTCAGAGAAGACACTGTAACCCTTTATGTATGAAAAATAAAAAGAAATACTAAGAAAGAATATGAATAGTTTTAGGGTTTATGTTTAAATTTAAAGATGGGGCGGGGATGGGTATGGGGGCGGGGCGGTGATTGCATTACCCATCCCCGACCCCGAACCCGATTGATTTAAACGGGAAAAATCCGAACCCGACCCCGACCCCGGTCAACTCGATTTTTCCCCATCAAACTCGGGGCAGGGACGGTTCGGTCCTCACGGGTGCGGGTCTAATTGTCATCCCTATCTGTACCTCTGCATCATTCAAACACTCACCCACACAACAATCATTTTATTATATATCAGTGCTTCTTCCTCCTCATGCAAATTATATTTTCTCTGCAACTATACTAAATAAAATAATTATACAATGTTTTCTTACAACAACAATAACTATATAACGTTAAATATGGAAAAAGGTATGTAAACTTTTCTTTAAAAAAAAGTTTATTCATTATGATCGTTACACAATAAATTAGGATATATTTTCAAAGTGATTTATAATATCTTATTGTTTATTTTCTTACCAAACTATTCATGTTATTTTCAATTTTATATTTTAAATTTAACTATTAGTCATATATATTTCCTTTGTTTTAAATAAAATTTTAAAAAAGTGATTTATTTCTTTTTATTTGTCGTTTTTAGAATTTAAGATTGCATTAATTGTTTTTTACCAATTATATTTTTACTTTTGAAAATATCAATAACAATTAAATTATTTTTTTTATAAGACTTTAAGTGATCTATGCCTTATATAAATCAATTACTTAATAAATAATTTATTACTTTCACTTTTTCATCTACCTTCTTCTTAATTAATAAAATGTATTTAATTTTTAAAGAAAGTAGACGTTAGAAGTTGGTAGTTACACGAAAAAATGAAGATAGAAGTTAACAATTATATTATAGAAAGAGTTGCAGACTTATTTGATAACACAAAAGATGATATTAACAAAGTAATTGAAGATTTTCTTGAAATTGAAGAGGGATTCAATATATAGAGTAAAACCAAGAGTGATATCAAATTTTTGTAAGAACAAAAATATTCTTCAAATTTTTTAAATCAAAATTTCTGATGGTGAAAATTCTAATATTAAAAGTTATAGAGAAAAACTTATTTTGATAGAGATGAGAAAAAAATGTTTCAAGTGCAACTACTGTATTATTGATAATTGAAATTTTTTTTTAAGTGGAAAAACAATAGATTGAATACTCTTTATTACAAATATAAACAGAATACATGCTCTTTTAAATGATAAAGGTATTATTAAAAAAAATTAAAAATTTATTACAAAGAGTAAAAATTATTCTTTTTATTAATTTATGAAACAAAATCTTAAACTACTCTTATTTAAAAAGAGACGGAGTATTGTCTAAATTCTGAACTTCTATTTTTAATTTATATTTAACATCCAAATCAAACTTCTATGTATCGTTTCTATAAAACTTGTGCAATCATAACAACTAGTTACGAAATATCATGGTATAAAGGAATGGTCCCAATTTTTTTTTTCATCTTTCAAAAAATAAACATACAATACTTATTATGTATGTGCATGGATGGAACTTCTAGCCGTTAATAAAGAATCGAATCAAATCAATATTTTAAAATTAAAATTCCTGTTTTTAACGGTTCATAGCTTGGGTTCTATTTTTTTTAAACTTGTTTCTTTAACCTGTTGAACCTTCACTAAGTACCCAATGTTTATTTTTAAATTTTGATTCTAATTAATATTGTCAGGGTAAGTTATTACATAAATACAATGATTAACTCTAATAATGTTTACTTTACATTAAAAAAAAGTTATGTTTATCAATTATATCAAATTATCATTAATTGAATTAAAATTTAATTTAAAAGTAACTAAAATCTTAATAAGTAATATTAAAAATAAATTTAAATACTGATTTAGAAATTAATTTAATTATTATTTATATAAAAATTAATTTTATAATTTTTTAAAATAAATAACTATAAAAAAATATAATTTCTATTATAATATAAATTATTTTTAATTTATAAAATAATTTTTAATTTAATTGTTATATAATGACTAATTATTTTATGTTTTTAAATTAATTTATATTTAATGAATTTTTTGTGATATTAGTGAATTTAAAATTAAAATATTAGTGTTGTTATAGGATAAAAGAGATTTCAAATTTAAATTTTTGTTTTTAAACTATTAAAATTGAGAAATAATTTTAAAAATAAACCCTATTTCTCTTAGGAGATTTATTCTAGTACATATAATAGTTCACAGAAACTAACAGTTATATAATTAATTATTCCTCTCTGAACTTTCTAATACGTTTTTTGAAAACAAAATTATAACATAATTTTAAGTGTAAAAAGTGAAGTAATATGTAATATTACTACTTTAATATGGTTAGAGTTAAAAAAATTATTATTATTATTATTATTATTATTATTATATATATATATATATATTAAGGATATGTCACATCCCATCCTATTATCATACCATATAAATAACCAATAACTTTGCCTCTATGGGAATTTCTATTTAATTTGGAGATGTTGAATATCTGAAAAAGAAAAAGAAAAGGTAAAATGTAAATTCTTTATGATTGTTTTGAAGAGGAAGAATTTACTTTGTACACATGATCAAGAAAAGTCAACATGTGACTTGGGACTACTTCACTTTACTTGACTCACAAAATCTTTGGAGAAACATCTCAAGATTTTTATTCCCAGTAATCTGTGACTTCTTTAAATTCTGTCAAATCACTTTCTTAATTATCAGTATTTTTTTTTGGTGCAATGCAAATCTTTACGCCTGAGTTACCTTTTCTAAAACAAAAATTAAAAGAAGAATACATTTACATAAAAATAAAGTTCAGTTTATTATTGTTGAAAAAACATTTCTTATTTGTGGGTGGGATTGGTGTGGATCACACACATTATTTTATCACTTTATTTTTCTTTATAAATTTTGACATAAATAATTATAACAACTTATTTTTAAGTATAAATGAGAGAATAGAAAGATAAGTAAGACTTAATATGTTAATTATTTTAAGATATAAGATTATATGTAATATATTTTTTTTTAAATTTATTCTTTTAAACTTAAGAAATCTTTTGATTTTTTTTTCTTGTTTTTTGAGATGATTTTTCATTTTTTTCATAGTATACAATGTAGATGGTATAAGAGTTTAATTCAATTTGAGTGGATCTCATAATTTTAATTTGAATAAGTTTTTATTTTCTTTTAAATTTCAAATTCTATGCTTTTTTTTGTATGAATGAACTTTTTTGTGTGTGTAATGTATGATTTTATTAGAAAAGATTCAACGTTTAGGTTTGTAATAATATATTTGTATATTGAATATATTTCTTAAGAATAAGTTGGATATTCCTAAATTTTATTTTTAATATGTTTTTCTTAAAAATAATGTTTTTTTAAAGTAAACACATTCTACAACATAAATCATATTAAAATAAAATATAAAAAATTAAAAATAGGTCACACCACTTATTCATAGACTAGATCTTTACTTATGTTACTAATACTACTATGTTTGAATAATTTAATAATAAATTTATATTTATTTTAATATTTTATTTATATATTTTTTAACATATTATTAACAAATAATAATAACAATAATAATAATTTATATTATATAAATAATATATATTCTTTAACTTTTATATTTATATTTTTAATTATCTCATTATCACTACTATAAACAATATAAACAACTCAACAATACATATGTAAAGATATATAAAAATATTTGTATATGTGTCTTACCAAATTTCAACTATATTATATATATAAAATACACACTCTAATACTTATAAAACAAAATTTTAAAGTATTATACTTCTCATAAATATCAATTTATTTAATATATTTTGTTTTCATATCGCATTGCTATTATCATAGTTTATAAAATCAAATATAATAAACTAGATAACAAAAAATAAACAAATAATATAATTTAAATATATTATATTAAGTTTGAATATATGTAATAAGACTAAAACACCTATCATATTTTATAGATATTTTATTATTAATTTGTTTAAGTAAACATTTACTGATTTTATATTTTCAAATCAACTCATATCGTAATCAAATTATAATATGGGTAATTTTTTTAATAATTATGTCACAATTTTTTACCATTTTGATAACTTCATAGAATTTAAGTTATTAGTAAAACGAGAATATTTTATTCATATACTTTATAACTCTATACTTATTTTATACTTAAACAATATTTCATTACTTTACTGAAAATCTAAATTTTCCATAATCATACCAATAATTTCATTTCATTTAAATGTAAGACATTTATTATTCAACATTTTAAAAGATCTCTTTAAATTAATAATCATGCAATGATTTCATTACATATAATTCTTACCATTTTTTCTTATCAATATTTAGTTGACATAGAAGTTTGAACTTTAAAGATTTGATAATTACAAGTTTCAAAATTTGATGTTTCCAACCACATTACACTATGTTGTTGATAATGAAAGTGTTCAAGATGTTAATCTTGTATTTGATCTTAGGCTTTGGTTGTAAGTTTTCTCTCACTTAATTTAATCTCATACTATTGTTAGAAAGCTTACTTAAAATGAATTAGAGCTTTTATTGGTAATATGGAGTTTTTAATAGATTAAAAGATCATTTTAACCTATTTGATTGGTATGAAATGACTGTAAAAAATATTTTAACCAATTAGATTATCGATTTAATTTATTAAAATAACTTAGAATTATAAGCACTTATGTGTCTTTTTGTTTAGTATGTTAAAACATGTTTTTAATAAATTAAATTTTCTAAGTTTAGTTTGTATATAAAACCTCTATGTTTTAATAATATTAAATCACAATTAATTGTAATTTGTTAAAACTAATGGTTAATTTTATATATAACTCTGTCATTTATCATGAGATCAGAACAATTCCTTTTAAAATCATCTGTATAATCAAAGAGAGAGTCTATATTGTACTAAAAACTTTTCTTGGAGTTTTCTTAACCTAAAACTGATACTAATACCTTGTGTCATTGAGAGAACATTAGTGATCACCTAAGTTGATATTTCTATTATGCTTTGTTATGTCTAGGTATTCCAATCTATATTTCAATCTTATCTGTTCAATACTTAGATTTTTGGATTGTTTTCTCGTATTACTAGGATTGTGTATTTGTAAAGTTCAAAGATTATAGTTTGAGTGACATGATTGAGCAACTAGATGTAGCTCTTTTGATGGAGTGAACCAGTATAAATCGTGATGTCTCTCTCTCTACTTGTTATATTGAACATTATGCTTGTCATATTACATCTTGGAATATCTTCTAACTAATATTTAATTATGCATCTAATTAAGTTGATTTATTTCATTCTTATCAATCAATTCAATAATCATTTGTCATCACAGATAGTTCAATTCACTCACCTCTTGAATTCAATCCCTAAGCATTAACACATTCCATCAAAGTATAATGAAAAACATAGATATATCATATTAAATATTAAATTATGCAATATTACCTTTAAAATCTTATAACTAACTTAGATAATAAGAAAACATTTTGTTTTTAAATAGGAGAATATTGTTTAGGAGTGACGTTCCTTAAATAAAAACAATATTTCTCTCATATGAAACTTTGTTTAAATGAGATGCCCTAGAGTTGAGAATCATTTGCCTTTATCTATTTATCACCTTAGTCATATGTAGATATTAGTTTATACATACTCAAAATTTAACAAAAGTTATTATTTTTTCTATACCAATTTTGACCACTTATGACCTACTCTTCAAAATATGAATCTATATGTTTAAGATAATGCATTTGTGTGAATATATGGGGTTGAATAATATGAGATTATATTCTAACTTTTTTGGGTGCAAATTATAACCCTTTATGGGTTTGATATAATTTTTTAAGATTATGTTATAGCCTTTTATAAGTGTATCACGAGAAATGTCTATAATAGTTTATATGAAATATTATTTTTATTTTTTAAATTAAGTGTGTCATATCTTAAATGCTAAAAGAAGAGAGAAAAATGGAATAATATTTTGTTGAAGAAAAAGACTTAAAAATTGAGTATGTATATCTATAATTTTTTAAAACAGAAATGCCTATGTAAAGAGTTATTCAAAATTAAACTTTACAATATAAATAAATTGAAATCTAAAATTTAAATGGTAATCCATAAAAAAATGTCTTCCGAATTTTAAGTTGTATAACTCTTAAATAATATTCACGTAAAATAAAGTAAAAACTTCATAATTTTAAAAAAAAAAGTAACAAGTGTGTATGTATATCAATTTAATTTAAATATTTTATGCAAATAATTATATTATTTAATTTAAATTTAAAAATATTTAAGATTACAATGTTACAATGTTATGACTTGAGTTTGAATGAGTTAAGATTGTATTTAATTATTTTAATATTTTAATGTCATGTTAAATATTATGTTATGTTTAAATAATTTTAGTTTTAATGTTATAAATATCAGAGAAATGAGTTAATTCTTTTTTATCAAATATATACTTAAGATATGATCGACTCTACTTGTACATAAATTAATATTTGAAAAATGATATACCAACGAAAAAAAAACATGTCACGTATTGAAACACGTATATGTTACATAACCAAAATTCAAAAACATGTGTATTAGTGAATGCAACTTTCATCACAGATTTTGAAAAATTTAGTAAATATATATAACATAAAAAAAATAATTACATCATCTATTGAATATGAAATCTTGTAACATTTTTTAATTTTATTAGTTTATTAATTAACTTTACTATGATAAATTTATATGTAATACATACAAATATGAATACATAGATATCCAATGGACAGAGAGATGAAAATTAAAGTTACTATCCACTCATTATCATCCTTTTAAGTCTTAGAAAATGGAATTGCAATGACCAAATATATATTAAAATATTTTTTTATTTATACTAAATGAAAAATCAGAATGAATACAGTAAAATATTTTTAATTTTTAATTAATTAATTAGAGACAATTATTAATTAGTAACACGTGTTGAAAACATTTAATAATTTTGCATAGTATTTTCACGAATACTATAAACTTACTAAAGTTTGTATACCAAATGTTCTTTATGTAATTTTTATTCTTTTAAATACATATATTATCAGAAAAATTGATACAATTATTAATTATTTAATTGAGTTTGTTAAATATGTTAGGTCAAAATTAATTTTGATGAGAAAAAGGAATTGAAATTAGCAAAAGGGTATTCTCCACTCTGAAGTGGTTAGTGATAAAGAGATGTGAGAGATTCGAAGTCCATAAGGGAGAATTATGAAAAAGAGAATAAAGGGTGATGTGTTTATGCTATAACTAAAAGATTAATCACTTAAGTCATTCATTAAAGTGAAAAGAAAAGTAGTTACTGGTAACTCATTTCATGTTGGAACATGCATTTATCAGTGCACATGGAGCCATACATGACAATGACTGAAAAAGACAAAAACCAAATTACAAAGTTCAGATTTTTGAACATTGTAAATTGCTGGCCACACACATATAAATATATATATATTACACATTATTTTATTAAGGGGCAATAATTAAGTTGCACATGTTTTACTGGATGATGTTTTATTTCTAATGAATTAATTAGAATTAAATTATGTGATTGTTATTTTTGTTTTGGACATGTCTTTCAAAAAACCGGCTTAGTTTAATAGACTAGATAATGAGTATGCTCAATAATTAGCACTATTCAATTAAGTCTTAAATAAGTATATATAATTGGAATCCAATATTATTTATGTACAAATAATATATATATATATATATATATATATTACTTAAAATATTTTTTTTTAATTTTCTTCATTTTTTTTATTACCCGTCATACCAAATACAATTATTAATATACCCATATATGAGATAATTGTTTTAAATAATAATAATTCAATATATATATATATTAATTTTATCACAGTCTCAAACTGAAATATATAATATTATAATTGAATTATTTTTATCCAATAATACATGAATTATTAATTATATTTATATGAAATAATGTAATTTATTATACTTGAATCTTCTAAAAAAATTTATTAAACATGTCTTAATATAGATTAACATTATTTATTATATGTAAATTGGAAAGTGTATCCTCAAGTTTTTATTTTAAGATAATTTATGAATCTATTTTATAACAATTTCATATACAAATTTTTTTAAAATAATAATTTGATATATAAACTTCTTTTAATTTCTTATCACAATTTATATGATTAATGAAACATAATATATATTTTTTCTTTAATGATTTTCGTGTTTAATATTACAATCTTGAGACCACAAAATATCTTAGGTATCCCCCATCACACATTCATAAGAATCACACTCATAAAAGGTCACATACCTTTATGATTATCATATCATATATAATCGATAATATAATGACATCATATCACATATGCATATAAACTCATCAATCTCATATACACACACAAAACATCTTTATATAATCCAACATATTCATAACTCACCATTAAAGGCATGTTGCTTGAGTGAGCTCTTTTGACTTGAGCAACCTTATTTTCTCATATAGAGGAAGACTTCTTTGCTTAAGAGATTTTACATCGTTTGAGCGATATTACCTTTAGAGAAGAGAGAATTTATGCATCATGTCTCTTTGTTGAGTAGTCTCTCGTCACTTGACAATGCCTTAAACAAGGAAAGTTTGGTTCTACCTCTTCCTTGTTCAAATGCTCACTCATTGTTTGAATGTCATCTCAATGCTTGAGTGATAGTACTTGTCGTAGAGTCCAACAATTTTTAAAACATGAGTGTCATTTAGGTGTATGACTTTACATATTTCAAAATTCCATGCGTCACTACCACACCTCGATACTTGAGTGATCTCTTGTCATTTAAGTGTCACTCACTTTAAAGAAGAGATGATAGTCTCATTCTCTCTCGTACAAATCTTAATTTCAGTGGTATTCTTTGTCGCTTGAGTGTCAATGATACTTGAGTAACATTGAGCGATGCATGCAATGATGACTAATCGCTTGGGTGTTGCTCAAGTAGTAGTCCACTACTTAAGATATATTATCCTAAAGACACAAACTTCACCAACAACAAATGCATCCATACATCCAAAATGACCATTTCAACTTCTTACCTTCAAATTCTTATTTTGAACTTCTAACTATTATACACATGCTTGTATAATCATACTAAGACATGCACATTCATGCAACAAAAATACATTTACATATCTCTATGTCAATATTCATACTAAAGTAAATATTAAAATTAACTCCTCTTACATGTAGGTAATGTGCATACTTGTAAAACTTTCTTGGTATACTTTTCGAATACTGCAACTTCCCAATTGAGCTTATGAAATTCGCAATGTATTAAACTCTACAACATTCTCCATTAATTAAAACTCCTAAAGAAAGAAGGATGAGAAGTTAAATGCATAGTAGAAAACAAAACACTTATTCGAATTGAGAATTTGATTAGTCTATCACGATCCATTTAGTTACTACCTCATTGATAATATAATATCTCTGGATGCACAATATTAAGATTTTTTTATTAATAATAACTTATGAACAATTCCTTCTTTAATTAACTAAATTATCTTTTTAGGACAAAATTGTGATCTGATTACCAAGCCAGCAAGTCAAGTCTACCAACCTGTCAACATACTATAATTTGACAGATTGAATTGATATTTTTAATTCATCAACTCGTTTTCATCTGTTATATTTTATGTGTCAAACTAGTGAATTAAAAAAATAAAAATCTATTTTTTAGAATTAAAATAGTTTAAAATATTACTTTTAATATTATGTTATTTAAACATACAAATTAATAGTATTATAACTTAAATTATAATATTAATAAATTAATTTTTAATTATAATAAAATAATTTAATATATAAATATAATAATAATTTTATTTTATTAAATTAAAGATATTAAGTAATTAATTAATTAAAATTTTAAATATTTATATGATTAAATGTGTTTAATATATACATGTATATTAAAATAAAAAATAAAAAAACTGATGGACTAGAGCAAGATATCGAATCGAACCCGTCTAGTCACAAAAGTCCCCAATATCCAATGTCTTGGTTTTCATTATAATAATTTGCTCCAATGTTTAATTAAGAACAATTAATTAAACATTCCCATTCTATCTGTAATATTTCCCTATTTTTAGTGACGAGTTTTGTATAAACTTTCCAAAATGGGATAATTAAACATGATTTTGGTATTTTCACAATTAAGTTCTGCTTTCTCTTCATGTGCATGGAAATTGAATTATCAAACATGGCATGATTCATAATTGCCCACTTAATTTCTAGCTTATAGATTATCTGGTATTTTTAGGTTAATTGCTTCTTGCACAAAGTTCATGTCTACAAGCAACTGCATTTGCTTTTTCTGAGAGTAAAATCGACCCATAAAGGGCCTTCTCATATATTGGTAGCATAATCTAGGGCTTGCAATTTTGGTCATTAAATTCCTTTTGTTTTTTGGTTGATTTTGGAAAGTTCGTTTACTAACTTGATAGTGATACATATCAATATAAAGCTGATGGATCAACTTCATCTATTTGTGATTCATCAATAAAGCCTTCATGATTAATTTGAACACTATAATTTAGATTTAAATATATTTTTAGTAAAACTAAAATAGTAACTAGTTATTAAATTGTAAGTGCATATGATGAAATTATCAGTTAAAGTAATTTATAAATGTAAATAACATTATCAAACATGTTGAAAATATACTTTTATAAAACAAATAGCTTTTATTGATAAAATATATATTGAGGTATTTCTAATTTTAATTTTAATCACAATATTTTATTTATAAATAAATTATTTTAATTATATTTATTTTACTTTCAATTGTCATATACTTTTTCCATGTTGTATAATTATCATTAAACATATATTATATTTTAAAATATTAATATTTAAATTTATAATAAAGTAAAAAAATAACATATATTGAAATGAACATATAATAATTAAAATAGATGTAAAATTCATCACATAAGAAAAATATTTAAAAATAATAAAATAAAATAAGTATACTATTTAGAAAGGATAAATGAACTCGTCCTTCCCGAATTGTCCGAATTTGTCTTGATTTTGATAGAAAATTCTTACATTGACGGGATACATGTATGTGTATGGATAATACTTGATTTTTTAAATTGAGTATGACTACAAAAATCAACATGTATATATCCTTCTATCATAGTTCTCATACCCATCTTTATCTTGATTCACGTCTCCGTTTTAATTTACTAAAACATATTTAAAACATATTTAGTTTATTAAGTAACCTCCAAGATTTATACTAACTAATTTTTTGTCCTTAATTTTGTAACTTATTTTTAGGATGCACATTTGATCATTTTTACTATTTTCTATAAATATTTGACCTTTATCCAATTGTTATTTGATTTGATATTTATATAATTATAATTTTTTCTTTATATATGATATTGGAGAAAAGAAAATATGTATCTTTTTAACATCACATCATTAATAATATTATATTTTTTCTTTTGTTGTGATATTCATTTTCTGTAAAAATTATTTAATTCTTAATTAGAACAATAAAGAGATGTGTATAGAGTAATTACGGGTATACCCGTTACTTGATGAGGTTTAAACAAAAACAAAAAATTTATACCTATTAGATATGAGAATAAGGATAACAAATTTTTTTTTATTTTAGAGTTGAGAGTGGAAAAGTGAAACTTGTACCTAGTCTACCTATACTATTATCAATATATTAAATTGGAATGTGATTATCATATAAGTAAAATAAACATGGTAAATAACATAATAGCTAAAATAAATGATATATTATAAATGTATTTAAATATAATAATAATAAATTTAAGTTATATAATTTCAATATCTATTAAATAAAAGATTAAGAAATTATCTTATCATTATGAAATAATAAAATAAATAAGATAAATATTATAATAGCTAAAATAAATGATAAAATATACAAGTATTTAAATAAACTAATAGTAATAATAAGCTTAATCTATCATTCTATATATTTAATAAAAGATTAAAAGAAGAAAATTTTATCTTATAAAAAATAATAAAGCCATGAGTCAAATAATAAATTTATAGAGTAGAAAAGAGTAAATTTTGTAATAAATAATTTAAAAATAAAATTGCAAGTTGACATTAAAAAAATATCATTGTAGTTCAAAAATATGAGAAAGTGTTAAAACTTTCCTTAATAAATATTATTAACAAAACCATACATGTTTTTAAGTGTAAGATATGAATTTTTTAAGATAAATTTTAAATGATTAAAACTTTGGAAATCTATAAATAGAAATTAAATGTTATTTTTTATTTTATTTTTAAATTTTATCTCTTAAAAAAATTATTCCTAAATTTAGAAAAGATTTTTAACATTGTTTTTTTGTTAGATTATAGCAAATAAGAGGTAGAAAGATCATGATTTATTTGGACCAATGAGATTTAAGTCTTGGTAAGTAAATCATTGTCTATATGATTTCAATTTTTTTCCTTTTCCTCCTTATATGCGTTGCTAAAAGTGGATGTTGTTGATGTAGAGATTGATAAAGGTTAAATACTTGAATTTTTATTGGATTTAAATAGACATGCTTCAATCTAGGTAAGGAGATAAATAATGACTTCTATTAAGTGGTTTGGTTGTTTAGAAGTGTGGAACATGTGATGACTAAAATGTTAAATATATTTACATTAAAATTAGTATATCAAATCTATATGTTTATATTTAAGGATATGATTTAGAATGAAATGAAGAATATATGTTCTTATGAATTAATTTGGAGTTGAAAACAATGTATATATGGTGTGTTTGGTGAATTATAAAGATGGTTAGATGAGTTTTCTATTATTGTATGCTTTATTTTATGAATTTGGAGTGCTTTTGTGCTTGATACCATTTAAGAAGTGGTTCACTTCTTAAGAAGTGTGTAATGATTATGTTCACCATTTCTTATTGTTCAAATGAGAGTATATGTGATCAAGTGATGAAGTGTGTAGCTCATGCCATAGAGTGTGTAGCTCATGTGATAACTTAAAACTTAAATAAGAGAGAGATAAATAATTTTCTCTTCTTTAAAAGGATATTGCACAAGTGATGACATGTTGGTCACTTAATTGAGGTGTGAGGTAATGACATGAATTTTGAAATTTTGGAGTGTCGTGCATACAGAGACACTTAAATAATGAAAGTGTTGCTCAAATGACAATATGATGGTTGTTGAATTTTTGGAACTCATTGAAAGTGCTTATCACTCAAGCATGAGTTGCTCAATTATGAAGAATGACGCTTAAGTAAGGAATGAACATAGATTAATTATATATATATATGGATATGCATGTGTTGCTATGAAAATTATCGATTGTGTATATTAATGGGTTAATTATATATTTTCAAAGATATTAGATTGATGAATGATATACATAAGGATATGTATGCGATAAGTGTTAAAAATGTGGTATATTTGTATATATGTGATGTAAAATGTATGTGTATGTATGTATGTATATATACACACATAAACACATGTGATGATGATATTTTCAATACAAGTGACTCTTTGGGGATAAATGATCCTTGATGATTTAACCTATATATGTATGTATATATATATATATATATAGCGATATCTTTATTATATTTGTCATTTTATGGGTGTATGTTGTGTGAGATGTCTAGGATAATATCATGCATTAAGTCACAATATTAAATATATTAGTCTTTAATGTAAAAAAGATATATTAAATTTTCTAATATTTTAACAAAAAAAATAAGATATTAAGAAGTGAGAATTCGAAGGATGTTTATATATAAATTTAAAATAAATTTTAATTTCTTAACTATAATTTATTTTTTCAAAATTTATTAAATATAATAAAAATTAAAATATTTCTGTTTATCTATATTAATAATTGTAATTAATAGAAAAAAATAACTAAAAACATAAAAGAATATTAAAACTAAGAAATAATCACAAGAATAAATTTACATTACAATCTAACCTTTATATTTTAATATATAATATTAGTATTGAAAAGAAATGTCAATATTTTCTCATAAGCTAATTAGTTTTTTCTAATCATGATATATAGAATATTTGAAGCCTAAACAATTTAATTAAGGCTAATTATATTTTAAACTTGATTTAAGTATATAAATCTTTGTATGGATTCCACCAATCATTTGTGAGTAGATTGATTTACACACATTCAAGCCATCATGTCTTATAATGAAGGTTAAACTCATACTTTTGCAATAAAGGTTGATTATTGCTAAAACAAATTGTAATTAATAAACGTTACCAATAATAAAGCCATGTATAAATCTACATTAAAATATTATTTTTATTAATAAGATACATTAATATAATCATTAATATTCTTTCAATGATGTAAACTAAATAATAGTACATGTCTTGTTTTTCGAATTCATTAATTTGAGTAAAGTCATTAATTGCACTGTGATGGTGGTAACAGAGAGCCAGAGCATTTTTGTTATCATGTCCAGGTGTACGTGTTCAAAATGTATTGCATGGTTCAGATTTTGGATATATTGAGTTTTTGTCTATGTCGAAACCTTACTTATTAATTAAGTGTTTACATTGTTTCAACTTAATTATTATTTTTTATTAATGGAGTCATTTGGTATCATTATATTATTATTTAATATGAAAAAAAAAATCTTAATTCCGCTTTTTATGTCAAATTTTAATTTTAATTTAGATACAAATTTGATTAATTTTGGTGAGTTGCATCTAGTTTTATATTTTCTCCATTGTTAACATAAAATTTTATATAGAAAGTAATGATGAAAGATAAAGAAATGAATATGACATGAACTTACATAGATCCATAAAGATAAAACATAGAAAGTGGAGTAAGCAGTGACTTTTTTTTAGCCATGACACTCTTCGTCTATTTATTCTATTAAGTATACTCTGTCAAATATTTTTCATGGTGAATTCAATTTAATTTGTTAGATATTTCAATATTAGTATTAAGAAATTTTATGGTGATGTTTCCATAAATTCCTAAGAGTTTGGTATGCTTTCAATTCTCTTTTCTTATTATATGGCAAACAAGTAACTATCTGCTAAAATTAAGTTATTTTAAATTGTAATCTAATTTGATTGAATATTATTGGTATTGAAATTATTGACTTTGTGCTTTAAGATGTTTGGTTTGATTTAGTTACTTAGTATTATATTTTTCATATATTTTAAATTAAATATCTTATTTGAATGATCAAATTGAGTTATTATAGTTATTATAATTATGTATCAAATGAGTATAAAAATACATTTCAAATTAGTTGGAATTAGAGTGAGATATTTTGACAAAAGTTCGTAAAGTACTTATTTTATTGGCAACTCATTTAGGTGTGAGTTTGTATTTTTGGGTAAATTTTTAATACAATTCAAATAATTTACGGATTAAGTGATTTTTATATGTAGTCACTGTGGATTATCTGCAATTTACAATACTAACTTATTTAAAAAAAAAATATAATATTTATTATTTTTATAGGTTATCACAAAGTCTAATTTAATCTTTTTTTTTATTTCTATTGATTATCATCAAGCTTAATTCAATCAAAATTTATTTATTGGTTGTAATTTTTTAATTGATTGAGTAAATTATTGTTATAATAATAAAAAAATTCAATGTATCTTTGCATGTACAAGCTTATTTGTTTAACTCACAGATTTTGCAAGACGAATATAATTTGTAAAAATTAAAGATTATTTAAAATGTAAGTTTATGAATAAATTGACTAAATCTTGTAGATATTTATATAATTATTTAAAGAGATTAATTACGTGAATTTGCCTTAGGTATGTATATCACTAGATGTTATTCATGTTCATGTAGTTTTTTTTTAAATTAATTCCTAGACTGAAGTATATATATATATATATATATATATATATATATATATATATATATATATTATGTAACTTAAAAAATAATCATGGAAAACCTTTGTTAAGGATAAATATATACTAAACCTTGGCATCCTTATGTAAATATTTTAAAAAACGTTGATTATGTAAATATTTTATTAAAGTAAATATGTGGTTAAATCTCTCTCTCTATATATAATATTGAGTTTTTTATTTATTTTTTCTTATCTTGTTCATGGTGTTACTAGTTGGTTAGGAGTGTTAAAAACCAAATTCTATTATGATAAAAAAATTAAAAATAAAAACTGAAAAATATATATTTCATTGTAAGTAGATAAATGTATATAAGTTAAATTTAATAAAAAATAATATTCGTTATTTTGAAAACAAATAAAAAGAAGTTTAGAGAAAAATTCAAATTTAATTCTGTTAACTAAAAAGCGCCTGAAATGAAATATATTTTATTTTTTATACAAACTTATCATACACAGCTTATTTTAAAAAAATAAAAAATTATTGAGTTGTAATATATAATCTGATAAACCTAATAATGATGTGTATGGTAAATTTGTTAATTTTAATAAAAATTAATTACGTTTAAAGTAAGACTGTTTGTAACTTTTGAGTGCGTAAAATAGTGTAAAAATTTATTATCTAATCACAAAAAAAATTGAATACTAAAATTGTTAACAATTTAAAATATGTGCATTTATAACAACTTTGATTTTTTTAGGGTAAATTTTTTTACTCTATAATATAATAATAGAGAGTAATCAAACTTATTTGTATGAGGAAATAGTCTATATACTGTAATTTTTTTATCCAATCTTCAGGCGTTATATTTGATAAATTAATTGACTTTTATAATAATTATTTTAAACACGTATTAATATAATTAATTGACACTGTAAACCTTTTTAACTTGACAATCCATATTCATTATTTATATATCACTATAAAGTCTTAATAAAATATGCAGGAGTAATTATATAGTAGATATGTTTAAAAAATTATGTATATTATTTATAACAAATTTTTACAACTCATCATTTTAATTTACTTTCATCAAAATTAATATTTCTAAGAATTTTTGTATAGTCATTCAATCATTCACAAGTAAAATACGATTTTAATTTTGTAAGAATGATATCACAAGTCTTATCTAAGGTTTTTTCTAATTAATTAATAATGTAACTTTATTTCAATTATATAATAAGTGAAGTTTTTTTTTTCATTTCTCATTTAAGAGTTTTATACGTATATATCCTATGAATGTCATTATATACTTTTATACTATCAATTCATTCACAACTATTTCTAATTTCACTCTTGACATAATTATTATAATTTTTTTTCAGGTTAAATATGTTTTTAATCTTTGAACTATTTATCAAAATTGTGTGACAAACTTTAGACTTATTTCGTCCTTATACTTTATGAACAAATGTAAATGATTCTTAATGATAAATAAAAACATCTTTAAAGAGAAGAAAATGAAAGAAAAAAAATGATAGAAGCTTAAGAGACGGATGACACTGAAATAGAAAACTATGAAAAAAAAAGATAAAAAAAAATTCTGACATGATCAATGATCGTTTACATGAGTTTATAAATTTGTCTTAGAGATGAAACACAATTTTAACAAATAATTCAAGAACTAAAAACATATTTAACCTTTTTTTAAATATAAGACATATCACACTAAAACATGTTCTATAACTAATTTATAATCTACATCAATATATATACAAGTTATATTTATTCTTTAAGTATAATAATTATATTGTGCGATATGGGAGAAAGATTATGTATAACAAAGTGGGAATGCACTTGGAACTCAACGGTTAATATATGATTTTTTAAATTTTAAAATGGAATTTATTATATATAATATTAAAATTAATATAAATATTAATTTTAACTTATTAAAATAAAATAGTAACATGATAGAAAAATGTTGAAAGATATACACAATTTTAATAGGTTGAGTTATCTAATACCAACCCAATCAAGAGTTTCATTTATAATGGAATTAAATATGATAAATTCAAACTGACTCATTTTTAAATGGGTTAGACTCAATTTTATACTTGTCTTATCTCACTAGTAGTTGGTATAACCTTAATTAAACCTAAAACTTTTGCGAATGATTTTTTTTATTTCGTTTCTGATTCACATTTATTGTATCTCAATCCTAACATCAGAAAAACAAACTTAAATATTCTTATGATGGTGTGTCTTCTTTTTCCTATCAACCAATAATCACAATGGAGCGAGGCAAGGACATGTTTCATTTTCCCGTCCCAATCCCCATAGTAAAAATTCATTCCCTCCCTATCCTCATCTCCATCTCCAAATCTAATTAATATGAAATTTTTGTCTCATTCTCATCTCATCGGGTACTGGTATATTCCATTGGATATATTACATCTTCATCGGGTAATGGGACTATTCCAAATATTAATTAAATATTTTTTTACAAAAAAAATAAAAATCAAAACAAAGGAAACATGATATTATAAATGATTTAAAGTCAAAATGATATACATATATTTTTTTTCAATAACAAATATCAATAAAGAATTTTAACTACATGAATCTCAAATTAGAATATCTTCAAATAACGATTGAATAAAAATCAAATAATTATAAAATGTATGCTCTAGAAATAATTTACAAAACTAAGAACTAAAAAGAAGTTAATATAAATTTTTTAGATTACTTAATAAACTAAATATGTTTTAGTAATTTAAAATAGGAATGAGTATGAGGACGAAAATAGTATTGGAATGGGTACGGAGCGCGGATAAAGTAGATATATACATCCCTATCCTATCCTTGTTCCCATATCCAATTTAAAAAATCAGTTATTACTCATATTCATACCCAGTAAATGTGAGGATTCCTTGTCAAATTTAGGATGGGTAATACTCACAAGGATGAGTTCATTTATCATCCCTAGTATCAACCCTATAAGATGTTGGTCTCCATCACATCTCAATCCTAACATTAGAAAGACAAATCTACATTATTTCGGTGTATCTTCTTTACATCATTTTTGTTTTTGTCGTCTTTCTTCATTATTAACCTTCACTATTTGCTTCTATCTTTCATCTCAGTGTTATCTGTCTTAATTGATTTTCTCTAATATTTTTTTTCCAATAACACAATCTTATTATTATCGACTTCTATTTTAAATATAATATTGTTTTATAATATTTAAGAAAGACAATGAATGATTATTTAAATATTAATCAATTGATTAAATAAACTCAATCCAATATTAAAGAAAAAATTGAATTAAATTTAATATAAAAAGTACATAAACTAAATCCAAGCCACATATTTTTTTAGTAAATTGGATATTAGGTTTTACCCATCTCAACCTACTAACATTCTAAGACTACCTATTTCTATCACATAACTTTTTATTTAACTATTTCTTCATATTGTATATAAATAAGGAAATATATAATGTATAAAAAGAGTTTTCTGTCCTACTATATCACCAATAGGAAGTATTTAATAATTTTATTGGTAAATTTTGCGAGAAAATCTCGCTAATTATCTTTTAATAATGTATTTGAAAATTTCAAGAAATGGATTATTAACTTTTTTTTCTTGGAAAATAAATTCAATCTCTTAGTCCATTTTAGTATTTCAAGAGATTTACCCATAAAATATTCAAATTTAAAAAGATAGTAACGGTATATAATTAACTGAAAAGATCTTCAAACTCTTAATGCATGTATATATTTAACCGCATATATTATTTATTCTTCTCTTAATTATAAAAAATAGTTATAAAGAACGAAACTTCTCTGAAAAGTTAAAAAAAAATTCTCTTAATTTATAAAAACGGATTTTAATGATTATTCATTCACACTTTTCAAATAATAATAATAAAAAATAAAAATAAAAATCTGCTGTCATCTCTTGGCTCCTCCAAATTTTCTTGCACCAGAGGATTTGCAGTCTCTCTCTCTCTATTTATATATAATGTCTCTCCACATCTTAGCTACAAATTCCTTTTCCTTTCATTTAGATTAAGGAAGTGGAATAACCAAGAACAAGAGATTTAAAAAAAGAAAAAGAAAAAAAATAAAAAAAGCAAGTGAGAGAGAGAATAGATAGAGGATGATGATGAGCACATCCTCTGTTTCCATTCCCAGTTTTCTTCCTTCCCCTTCCTCCCATTGAAGCATTTTTCACATGCCTATCATTTTTCCACCGTCATCAGCACATGGTAAATTTTCTCATCTGGGTCGCTCCAACTTTCACCGATCTCTCGTAAAGTTTTTGAATTTCCTTCTCTGATCCAGTTCCTTGTTGTTTTTCCTTGATGGGGCGGTGAGATTAGATTTTCTGGTTCGGGTTTTGATTGATGCTCGGAAGATCCGATGCTCCTAGATCGAATTTGACAAAACCCACTTCGTCTCTGATCGAAGCAACAACTGGGTTCTGTCTGAATTTTGAGATAAGGTGGGTCTTTTCTTCTCATCTGCATTTCTGATCGGTTTTTACTTTGGTGGAAAGGTTGGATTGATCTGTTAATATGGAAAATTGTGCCTTTAGATTGGTTCCTTGGCTTGAATTTTGGCCATCATTGAGTGATTTGGATGTGGATTATTGAATTGTGAGTTTTTTGTTCTTTGGTGTGGCTTTTGAGATGATAATTTTGACTCAGAATGTATGTTTGTTTTGAATTTTGTTCAATCGCAATATTGGATATTTGGAATCAGTGATTGATTGTTAACTAGTCATGGTTGGTGTTGGAACAGATGGAATCGGATCTTGGCAAGCTCTTCATAGGGGGAATATCTTGGGACACTGATGAGGAACGGCTTAAGGAATATTTTGGGAAATATGGGGAGGTGATAGAGGCTGTGATCATGAGGGATCGCGTAACAGGTCGTGCTCGCGGCTTTGGTTTTGTTGTCTTTGCTGATCCTTCTGTTGCAGAAAGAGTAATCATGGATAAACACATAATTGATGGGCGCACAGTGAGTTGTTTCTTTGTAGATGTACTTGGCATTGTGTCAATACTTTGTGTTTAGCTGTGCTGCTAAATTTGTGTTCATAAAGGAGATCATTGTCTCCTATGCTTTAATTTTCGATTTCGTTGATGATTAAAAAATCATTTTCACTTTTGGCTTGTTCACTTTTGTATGTACATTGGATCAAACTTTACCCTTTTTAGTTTATAAATGAATAAAGTGAAAATGACTTGCTGATTTTGATCTATGTGCTGTTCTCTTGAATTTTAGGTTGAAGCTAAGAAAGCTGTTCCTAGGGATGATCAGCTCAATATAAATAGGCAATCTGGTAGTGCACACGCATCTCCTGGTCCTGGACGCACCAAAAAAATCTTTGTTGGAGGTTTACCATCAACAATCACTGAAAGTGATTTTAAGAAGTATTTTGATCAGTTTGGTACAATTACAGATGTTGTAGTTATGTATGATCATAATACCCAGAGGCCAAGAGGTTTTGGCTTCATCACCTATGATTCTGAAGAAGCTGTGGATAGAGTTCTTTATAAAACTTTTCATGAACTCAATGGTAAGATGGTTGAAGTCAAGAGGGCAGTTCCCAAAGAGCTTTCCCCTGGTCCCAACCGAAGCCCGTTGATAGGATATAACTATGGTTTGAATAGGGCCAGTAGCTACCTAAACAGTTATGCTCAGGGTTATAGTATGAGTCCAATAGGAGGATATGGAATGAGGATGGATGGTAGGTTTAGTCCTCTTAGTGGTGGAAGAAGTGGATTTACTCCCTTTAGCAACACCGGTTATGGAATGGGAGTGAATTTGGATTCAGGATTGAGCCCAACCTTTGGAGGGACTTCCAATTATGGGAGCAATCTAGGATATGGTCGACTATTGAATCCTTTCTACAGTGGCAACTCTGGCAGATATACCACGCCTATAGGCTATAGTGGGGTTAATGGGAGAAGCGATTCTCTTATGAACTCACCTTCTCGGAATTTATGGGGAAATGGGGGCCTCAATAATGCCAGTAATCCTGTCAGCCCCAGCCCTTTCCTAGGATCTGGAAGTGGAGCTTTTGGTGTTTCAATTGGAAATAGTGGCACAGGCTGGGGTCTATCCATTCCAGCCCAGGGTGGAGGTGCTGCTTCTGGTTATGGTACTGGGAGTAATGTTTATGAAGGTGGAGATAGCAGCTTTGGTCTAGGTGGGGCAGGGTATGGAAGAAACAGCAGTTCCGGTGTGACTCCATCCTCTACATTTAATGCGTCAACTGGTGGTTATGAAGGATCATATGGGGACTTGTACCGTACCGGCAGTGGTTCAGTTTACAATGACTCTGCTTGGCGTTCTGCTGTATCTGAGATTGATGGTTCTGGCTCATTTGGTTATGGTCTTGGTGGTATAGCTTCAGATGATCCAGTAAAGAATTCTGAGGGTTATATTGGAAACTACAATGTTACTAGTAGACAACCTAGTAGAGGTAAGACTGTGAGCTACATTCTTGTCTCCAAAAGAAAATCAGATTATTGTTTATAATTTTTTGGCTTTTGATTTCCAATTATGTGTTTCTATACTTCAGAAGATGAATTTTTCTGAAGGAGTTTGGAAAGGAAATTTTTATTTACTCATTTTCCCATCTTTAAGCTTAAGACAGATAGATTTTTAACTGTGATAAAGATATCATGGTCGCTTTGTTAGTGTCTTCTTTTAGTTATGCTGAATACTTCTTGGTTTCTGACTTTTGTTATGCATGTCTTCTAATTTTATATCTTCAGATTCATGAGCGTTCTCACAAGTGTTTACTGCAATCCCAGTAGAATTATTCCTTGCAACTTCCTGTACTTATGTGTAGGTTTCGTTATTATTTTCATTTAAATTTTATTGGAATTTGATTCTATTTGTAAGTTGTATTGGGTCAACTTGGATTAATTTTCAATAAACACTTGTATAAGAAGAAAATAGAACGCAAAATGTGTCAAACTTCTTTCATAAGTTAAAATCAACTTATGCATCCTAACTTTCTGGGGAATTTAGTTAGAGAGCCCATAAACTTTTTTCTTCTCCTCTTAAGTACCTAATAAGAAATTTATCCAAAGTGGACCATCGTATTAACTTGAAAGATGCTTAAGGACTTGTCTATTAAGTTAAAGGAGAGAAGTTTCATTTTACCTTCTTATTTTCTTTTCCTATGAGTACTTAATAAGATGTTTATCCAAACCGGATATGAACTTGAAAGATGCTTAAATGTGAATAAAGACCACACTCAAATCTTCTATAAAAATCAAAGCCCGTAAATTAATTTTAGGTCACGGAAAGAATTTCATATTACCTTCGTATTTTCTTTTTCTATAAGTATTTATTGAGATGTTTATCCCAACTAGACCATTATTTTAAAGATGCTTATATGTGGGTAGACCACACTCTATTAAAATGAATGTCGATGGTTATATTGTCATGAAATAGGCACAGGAAGGGTTGCATTTCTGTGTTACTTATTCCGTTGAAGTAGTCCAATTTATAATGATCAAAGACCAAAAGCTCAAATCTTTCTACTTATTTATATTCATTCTCATCTAGAATCGGTACACATTGATTATTGTCAAGAAAAAATTTGTCCATTATTCTTGTTAAATGATTGACAATTAAGCATGTTCTTACATATATATGATGTCTTTTTTTTTCAGGAATCGCTGCCTAGGAGATATGATAGTTGGATTTGTCATGGTAGCAGTAGATGAAGGAAAACTGGTTAAAGATTAATGAGGTATTGTGAATTCGTACATCTCCATCACCTAAGAGAAACAGCTCATAAGGAAACGTCATATATAGCTAACGGTGTTCTTTCTTCTTTCATTTGAAGTATACATATTCAAAGACAAAGCAGTTTACAAGTGATTTTGTGTAAGGCTTGTTTTTTTTTCTCTTTCATCCTTGTTTTGGTCCTCTTTTTCATCTTTCAAGACTTAGGTTCCTTTCTTGGATTTGGATTGAGGTGTAAAATCAGATTTGCGGGATATACTCAGGAAGATTTGTTCCATGATAGTGTAATAGTACATCTCCAGAGAGGCACGTTGTCGTTAGTCGGTTTAATGATAGAGTATTAATTTTTCAATTTCTTCTTTCTTTTGCCACTGTAATGCCTGGCATGCAAAGGTGTTGGTTCAATGGTTCTTGTCACCATCTTTTTTTTTTTCTCTTTTTCTTATGGTATATGTAACTCTGATCAAATTGTAAGTGAGGTTTGATTTATCAAGTGTGAAACATGAGTGGGATGCCTGTGTAGGATCCCCATCAAATAATCAAGTTTCTGAACAGTTTTATTAGTCTTTGTTACACTTTTGTTATACAACTTTGCATTTGGTCTATTATTGAAGTGCTCTTGATTTTGAAGATTGGTCAATTCTTGCCTATGATGTGCTGTTGTGGCAACTGTTTGATGAAAATAACATAACTGTTGTTGAATTGCTTGGAACAAAGTTGATTGGTTGCATGCAACTAGTGGGTATGCATGACTCAATATAGAAACTTTTTTGCTTATATAATTGCTTATTTTTGTGTAGCTTATGCTTATCAGTATCAACTTTTATGGCTATTTAGCACTCTGCTTGTTACTTTCATGGGATTCCATCCTAATAAGAATTAACATTTGGATCTTCAAATGAAACTTGCGTGTGGCCATGCTTTTATCTTATCCTTATAAATGGATTAGGATTTGTCTTAAAGCTTTTATCTTCAATTCAATTTTGGACATCATAATCACAAACTTATACATAACAATGTTACTTTTTGTTGATTTGGGGTCTATGGAAAATGATATTAATCTAGGTTTTCTTTCTTGTTCTTGATTAAAATACACAAATATTTCTATTCTCAAAAGTTTTATTGTTTTCTTGAAAAAGTGGTTATCAAAACTTGTTTTTTATGAATGTTTTAGGGTTGATAATTTTCCCAGAAGAAGAATGAGAGAGAAATTTTAGGTGATAATAGATTTTGTTGGGATTGGTTGAAACAAAATATAAACAACGTTTTCAACGGAGATGAAAGTAACTAGTTGTTGCAACAACCTAGTTTTATTTAAAAAAACACTGAAAATGAAGTATATCATTATTATTATTATTATTATCATTATATAAACAAAAATTTCAAATTATTTTAGTTAAAAAATGATGGTATATACTATATTAAATACTTGTTGTACCAAAAAAGCTATTAATTTCTTTCATTAACAAAACTTTAGGGTATTATTATTATTTTTTATACTATAAATGTATTAGATTAGTTCTATCTCTTCTTTTTCTATGAATGCTTTAAGAACATTTGATAGCTTTTCCTTTATAAATAAACTAATGATCAAATATAAGATCTGTATTAAGATGAGAAAACCCTTATACAAATACAAATAAAATACAATTTTAAAACGGTAAAAAACTAGAAAAATTATATTAAAACTAGTATCATGAGTATAAATTTTGATATTATCAATTAATAAAAAAACAACTAAAATATGACTATTATAGAAAATGAATTATAATAAATAATAGTATGCCATGTCTCCTTTAAAATCTAAATAAACACATTCTAATTAAATTCTAAAACTAAAATAGCTTAATTAAAATCCGACACATTCTGGGAATGAGATCTCTTGGGGAAGTTTTTTTCCCTCTATTATGATAGTTTGCAAATGTAACAAAATTGAAATGGTACACGGCAAAACACCCAGAAAAAGAAATTATTTGTAACTTCAAAGGTTGACTTGTTAGGTTTAAAAACAAAGCTTTGTTAGAAAGTTGAAAAGCAAATAAAGTTGAACCAACTTTTTTTATTTAATTTTTTGCTTTATTTATTCTTTCTTAAGTCTCGTCCACAATCTTGATTAGAACTAATTCTGGGTTTTATTCTAATTCTAGTAATAGTATATAATTATATAATGTTTATGCCACCCTCTTATTCAATTGGGATGGGACCATAATACGACATGTTGAGAGAACATATGGATACCAAAATTAATTAAATAAATAAAAATAAACTTCACTCACTACTTATATTTGTGGTACCAATCACTCTCTTTTCGTCATTATCTTACCCATCAAATTGCAGATTGGGATGCCTTTGATGACTCTCTCAAAAAAGCATATAATTATCTTTTTTATTTCTAACACATGTTTTAATGTAAAATTGTCCTATTAAAATTAATTTATATACTTTTTTTTTTATTTTGTCTGATCATAATTTAATTTAAAAGAATTTCATTTTTATTTTAAATTCTCCTCAGTTTTGTATATTTTGGCTTTATTTGTGAGTATTCTGATGTTTGAGAAGTTTTCTTATTTTACTACTTTGTCTTTTGATTGTGTTTTTGGTTGGTTTGATAATATTCCTTTAATTACTTCAACATTTGGTATTTTATAATTAGTTTTGTTTATTTTTCGAATACACAATTTTCACACAAGGAACATTATTTTTATTTATAAATAAATTTAATTTTAATTGTGAATAAGTATTGAATGTTATTGATATTAAAATCCTATTAAGTTTTAACTTGATATGTTGGATTCATTTTGATTAATATATTATAAGAAATATATATAAGAATTAAGAATTATGTGATGATGAAATTGAAATTTATATAAGTAGAAAAAGATTTAGAAATACTAATAAGGTTTATATAAATTTTTGGAATATATATAATTTTTTATTTGATTAAGTACTGCACAATAAAAGAAAATATCCTTTTTGTTATTTTAACTTTGGTTTTCAATATTGTATTTGAATGTTTTAATCATAAACTAGGTGGTGACAAATAAATAAAATTTAGAGAATATAAACATTGACAATTTAATTGTGGTGAACAATTTATTTATTACATATTAATTTGTATATTTGATTAAGTTTGAGGATGTTCCACCTGTTGGAGTTAAATTTGGGATGTTATTTATATTGTTTGTTGAATATTCAAATTGATTTAATATTTTGAAAATGATAAATATACAATCAACCATTATGTTTTCTATATGATATTTTGAAATATGTTATTTTTGTTGGTTAAGTATAAGTGGTTATCCAGGGGAAAATTTGTATATCATATCTTAACTTAAGAATAATGATCTAATTTCTTATTTAAATTCATTAAACTACTTATATTTCATCGAAAAAATTTATTCTTTGAATAATTACATGTAAGTATATTAAATGAATGTATGTAATACTAAATTAGTTATTGAGGTCACATATCTAAGATGGTATGATATGTTAGTTTTTGGCTTGAAGTATTAAATATATAAATTCAATTGAAAGGAGAATCTCTTGCTTTATTGTTGTTCTAAATCATATAGATCAAAACATTATAATTTGAGGAAGAATTTTTGCATTGTTACATATGTCTTAAATGATTATTTCTACAATGAATTTATCTAAACTTATGAACTTGAGATCTTTATTATACTAAAAGTTCTTGGAACGAGTTATGTGTTAGTCATTTGTATGACATGTTTAGTATAAATCTTTTAAAAAATATTTGTTTATTAGATGTTACCTTCTCTTCATAGAAGACTTGGAGTTTGTATGACAATAGGAGTTTGAATAATGATTAAGTTATATTTTTGTATGTTGATCTTAATTCTTAATTTAATATAAACATACAGTAATGTTAGTTTAGAAAATAATTATGGTTGAGTCTATGTCTTTATATATTTACATGTAGTTTCTTTTTTAAAATGAGTTATAAATGTATATTTCTTTGTTATAGTTTTATTGAAATGAATTAGATATGTATAAATATGATAAGACTTTATATTTTTATAAAAATAATAAAATTTATTATTATGTAATTAGATTAGAGTCACTAAAATAGATTGTAACTCGTGATTTGACCCACCCTTTAAATAGGTTGAACAGGACCAAAATTAATAACAATTTTATAGTAAATAAATATATTTAAACACGATCCACTTTTATTCAGTCCATCCGAGCTGAATTCGTGGTGGTCAAACAACCCATCAGCCCATCCAAAAAAAAAATGAAAAATTCTTATAATAATTTTTTATTTATTTATTTTTATAATAATTTATTCTAACACTTTTTTTCTATTTATAAATAGAGATAAATTGAATATATAAAAAGAAGAAATTGTTATTGACATTTTCATGTTAAACTTTAGTTAAGTTTATTTTTTAAAATTTTTGTAAGATAAAACATTAAAAAAATTTATTTTGAAATTTAAACTTTAATAGTAATTTGTAATTAATTTTTATAATAAAACATTAAAACTTGAAACCTTTTATTTTAGAATTTTAAGTTTGAACTTTAGACTTTTAATATAGTTTGTAATTAATTTTAAATTTTATTAATATTTTTAAAAAAAATTTGTGGACTAGTAAAATAGTCTGTATAACTTACTAACCTGTAATGAACTGGACTGGACAAAAAAAATTAAAAAATAAATAAATTAGGTTGATCCACTTTTAAATTAAGCTAAGATTAACTTATTGAAATAGGTCGAGCTAGTCCGATTTGGATTTAATCGATAAAATAAATTTATTAAACTATTTTACAATGGACTCTAATAAACTATTTCTTTATACTGTTTTTAATTTTTTTAATAATTAATTTAAAATAATTAGATGTGGTTAACATTTATGTCTGAATCAGGACTTTTTTTTGACTAAAATAAATGGTAGAATATACCTTGCCAAACTAACAAAAATAAATAATTGAAATTATTATAATCTTTTTTAAAATTTACTTTTGATATTTTTTAAATGTGAAATAGTTATTACATTGTTATAATTAATTTGGTTTAATATTTTTACTAACAGTAGAGTCACTTGTTTAATTTTGTTATGAGATAGTATTAATTTTAAATAATATACCTTTTTAAATTTTATTTTTTAAAATCTCATAAATATTATATGGTATATTATTTCTTATATTTTTAAAGTAAAAATTGTATTTAGTTGTTTTCAGTATTTAACTACAAAATGTAAGAATTTTATGCTGTGAAAGAAAAGAAAAGAAAAGACTATAGTGATGACATACACGTGATGGAGATTGCTATATTAATCAGTCATTGAGAGAAATAAGGGTCGTAGCAATTATCATGAAAAGATAAGGGTTACACTTTTTGGAAAGTTTGTAATTACTTTTAATATTTAAATTTTTTTCATTTTAAAATATAATTATAATTATTTTTAATATTTGATTTTTTTAATGTAAAATAAATTAAAAAAAATGTGTAATCAAAAGTAAAAATTTCTATTATATATTATTTATTTTTGTTTTAAAATAACTAAAAATAAAATAAAATTATTAAAAATAAATAAAATAAGTAAAAATCTCTATTATAAATTAAAATATAACTAAAAGTAAAGTAGAAATATAAAATGTAGTATTATATTTTAATATAACTTTATTTTTATTTTAAATATAATTAAAAATAAAATAAATGTGAGAATAAAAAAGAAAATTTTTATTATATTATAAATTTTAAAATATAACTAATAATAAAATAATAGTATAAAACATAAACATCAAAAATAAAAATATGCATTATATTGTTATAAATAATTATATTATTAATATTTTTATCTTTTATATAATTGCCATGGAAAAACATGTAGTTATATGTGCTTATTCTTTGGTTGATAGTTTTTTTGAGTGATTAATTAAATTTTAAAAAATAATTACAAAACTTTAATAGTACAATTGGTAAGAATTAAAATAATTCTAAAAAAATATTTTGTAGGTTATTTTTTATTCTAAATAATTGAATAAATTAAAAAATAATTACAGAATTTAAATAATAAGATTGGTGAGAATTTACATACACAAACAAAAAAAGAAGAATTTTTTATTAATACTACACATTTCATGTTTGCATATGTTTTGAATATTTTTTTATAATAATAATTGAAGTAATTATATTTGTCTGAAATGTTTATAATTATTTTTAAGATTTAAATACATTATTTTTATTTATATTTATATTTAAAATAGTATAAAAATAATGATTACATGGAAAAATAATTATATATTAAAATATTTGTAATTACTTTTAAATTTTGAATATTTTTTTTATTTTAAAATATATTAAAGATAAAATAAGAATATAAAAAATATAAAAAAATCTTTTTATATATGATAATAAATCTTTAGTTTAAATTAGTGTGAGTAACTATGGTATGTGTAGAATTATTTTATAAGAAATAGATTTATGCATCAGTCACTTTGAGATATAACACAATTAACCAATAAAGGAAAAAGGATAGAATAAATAAAATAAAATTAATAAGCCAACTGTGTACAATGTAAGGAAATAGTACGAAGATGATAGAAAAATGAAAATTTTGTACAAATTACATAATTTGAAAATATTTTCAGATTTCACAATTTAAATATTTTTTTATAAAAATAAAATATTTTAGATAGTACAATTAGAAAACTTTTCTAAATTATATAATACTTTAAATTTTGTAAGAAATTATTTTTTAAATTATATAATTCGAAAATAAATTCGTGTAATCTAAAAATAAAAATTTAATAACATGAAAAGTTTTCAACAATAAAATACTATAAATTTTTGTATATGTAAAAGTGTAAGATAAAAGATGAGGTGCAGAAAGAAAATCTACTGAAGGGAACACCTGTATGCTTTTGGGCTCAGTCTAAATGTTGGGAGAGTTTGTTGGTGGGCCTCGACATAGTAGATAGGGGCTGAAGATCCTATAAAATTGGCAAAAAAGTAAAAAATACCCCTCACTTTTATGCATTTCTGCACCCTTTGTGACACTCAAACTTCTGAATTATACCATTATAAAGTTATATTAATGGATATCCACTTTAATCTTTTAAAATTTATAATTTAATAATTAAAATTAGTTTTTAAATTATATGATTTAAAAATTATAATATATTTTATATATATTTTTTTAAATTATAATCACTTGGACTACATAGTCTAAAACAAAACTAAATATAAAAAAAAGATAACTTCAAACCAAAGATCATTTGGATAGTAGGCTAGTGCAGTGCAGTTAGTGATGAATTTCTTGATTTGTGGATGAATTGGTTAACCTACTAGCTTTTTTTATTTCTAATTTTTTTTTCAGTTTTATATTTTTAAAATTAGTTTAATGTAATATATACATATATATATATATAACTTAAAACACACTTAATTATATAAATATTTTTAATTAACTAATTAATATTTTTAATAATATAAATTAAAATAAGTATTAATTTTAAATATTAAATTATTTTATTATAACTAAAATTAAAACTTAATTTATAAATATTAATTATTTAAATTTTAAGGATATATTTCCAATTTATAATAAAAAAATCAATCATTTAAATTATTTATTTTATTGATTGGCCAGTGCGTCCGAACGTTTCCCGCCAAATTTTGGCTCACCCTAACTGCAATCTCTTCATAATACACATCTTCTTTTCTCTCTCTCTATCATTATCATCATCCCTTCACCAAGGTTTCTCTCTCCCCCTCCCACTATTGCAATTTTCCCTTTTCTTCTTCTCTTTGGCGCAATACACAGTATTTTTGTTTGGTTTCTGATTCCGATTTTTGTTTTTAACAGTTTGAGTTTTGTTTTTGCAGTCATGGCTGACTTGCACCTGAGAGTTTGATGCGAAGTGAGTATGATTCCAAAATGAATGACTTGTAAGATTATTTTTCTCTTCTTCTGTGTGTAGTTCTAAGCAATCTGGTTTTATTGTTAATTTAATTGTTGTCTTTATCTTGTTTTCAAGAAATCCTAATCGAGATTTTACAGTATGAAAATTAGTTTTTGTAAGATTTGTGATGACAATAAAGTGAAAAAAAAAAAATAAGAGGCGAGGATGTGGAGATATATTTGATATTTTAAGGGTTCCAAAAATATGAAAAAAATAAAGTTTAAAAGAGTTGGGTTTAAAATCTTTCTCAAAAAAGGACAAACATTATATATCATTTGTATTACTGATATTAATAAAGGTAATCTATAGTTCAATATTTTAAATATAAAATTTATTAGAACAAACAAAATATATGTATAAATTTTTAATAAATATCTGAATATAAATCTAAGTTTAACCTAATTCTAAAAAAAAATTAAGATGCGAGGAGTTATGTTCTATTTATATAAACTATTTTAATTATAATTTATCAAATCAAAATATCTTATTATGACTATTAGTGATAAAATTAATAATTGTAATTATGATTGATTTATATTATATTATGTTATTGAAAATACATGTAATTTATGATACATTATAATACTAAAATGTAGAGATAAAAATGTAAAGCAAAATATGGGGATGATTCGCTGTAAAAAAAATATAAAACAAATTAAATATTTTTAGTTTCTCAACTTGCATAATTTGTAAATAATATGGATTAAAATGTAGACAAGTTGATTTCAACTTGTATTACGTATAATTTTTTTATTTTTGTTATGTAATATGGTACATTTTAATATGTTTAAATATTTTTATTTATTATTTCATTAATATTATATATTTATAAACATAAATTTAAATTTTATTTTATAAATTTTAATATTTTTTATACTATGTTTTTTTAATTTTATTTTTTTAATTATTATACTTAAATTTAGAATTAAATAATTATAAATAAATTTTTATATTTTTTTAAAAATTTATGTGAATTGATTTACAAGTCTATAAAAACTATGAAAGTTAAGTTGTTTAAACATTTTAATTTGTAAATTCTCATATAGATGTGACTTTTTTAAATCTAATTTATTTTGATAGACCGAGACGATGTTACCCCTTCTATTAAAATGTTTGTTTTCATTTTCTAAAATTTTAAAATATAATTAAAAATAAAATATGTATATTAATAGAAAGAATTATATATGATTATAAATGTTATTTTACAATACACAGAAAAAGTATAAAAATGTAAGCCTTTTAATAATTAACCAGTAGGAACACACGCGGTTATGCCCATGTGTTTCTTTTTATTAGTAGTATACAAAAATATTATTTAAAAATTGAATTATATAATAATTATTAAAAAATATATTAAAAATAGTTATTTTAATAATTTTTATATTTTTTATTATAATAATTAATAAAATTTATTATATTTATAATTATTTATATATGATTATAATAAATTATTTTTATTACTCATATTTTTAAAAGTAAAAAAAATGAAAACATTGTATACCCGGTCACAAAATCACACTACTTAAAAGAAATAATTATAATAAATTATTTTTATTAATTATATTTGAAAAGAAAAAAAAGAATAAAGAGACATAACACAGTTTTTTATATATATATATATATATTATAGATATTGTGGATTCACAATTAAATTACAATTTTAAAGTGAAAGATCTTGTTTTCATTCAGCATTAACAGAATATATTTAACCTACTTTTCAAAGACTTCATGCTACACATTCCCTATACTCTCACTGTCATTAACTTAATTTTTTTTATTTACGAACCAAAACACGAAGTTTCTAATAAAGATTTTATGTCTACGAGATAAATAAAAAAATAAAATAAAGAGAAATGAAAAGTAAGGATCACCGGACACAACACAAGGGTAGTACTTTATTCCGTAGGCATAACATATATAAACTTTCTCCATGTATCCACCACATCATTCGTTTTGGGGTGTTTACCATAAAATAAACAATTTCTCATACACAAAGGCACATTGCTCCATGACATAACCAAAATAGTTCATTTTTTATGTATGTGTTGTTTAGACAAAGATAAACACAGGATCTATTCACCGTTAGGACCCTTGAAAAGAGCTTAACTTGTCTTCTAACTTTATAGGATTCTATGCTTATTCTATTGCGAATGAGAAAGAAAAGAAGAAAAAGATAGATAAAATTTACACTTTGTCTAAAGGTCAAAAAGCAGATACCCCACAAATCATCAATGGAGCCTACATTCACGCTTACATAATTTTCAACCCAGCATGAAAAATGAGAACTTTCTTTGTGTTAGTAAGCACTACTTTCCAAAATAATGGAGGGTAATCACATGACCATGGTTTTGTACAAACATGCATAAAGTGACTTTTCACATTGGCAATGCTGAAATCTTGAGTGGGATGTGATGCTCCATGGTGCAAAGGAAATAGCTGGTATACGTGAAGAATTGATTCCAGTGGGAACATTTTTTGCGGAAGCAACACCTTCAAGACAAGTTAAGAATCAATTTTAAACAAGCTTTCTTGTACAAGGACTGTTATATATTATTTTTTAAATTGAAAATAAAACTTGAATATTTTCCATACAAATTTGTGATAGTTTATTCAATAAGGTGTATGACTGATAAAATTTTGTGATTTCAAATAAATTTCATTTAATAAAAAATATGTGATCAAAAGAATATGGTATAACATTGTGCTCTTCTTGTATATTTTTCCTTTGAAGGACTTCATTGTCAAATGTGTATGTACATTGTCTCCCAAAGAAGCATTTGGGATTACTGTTGATGTTCTGGTAAGTACCCAGGTTCATGCAACTTTGAAGAGTTTCTGTAGTGATGGCATCAAACCAGATCCTGAGAGAACTACAATGGGCTCAGCAAGGAATCAGATCAGAGGGCCTAAATCTGCACAGTATTTCCTTCTACCTCTCCCAACCAACTTCAGGTTGTTATCAAGAAACAGACAACTCCATGAGCATAAACATTTCCAAGGAAAACTTTCCATTCTTTTCCACCCTCTTGACAACTCTAGCAGCACCAGGGAGCTACAACTCCTCCTTGAGAAACTTGGAGTTCCACAGAGTTGAATGGGACTCACAACAGGTAAGACATCTTGGCACCTTGCTGGGGAATAACCAAAATGTACAACATTTGGTTTTTAGAAGAAACAGGTTCAATGAAAAAAGCCTATCAGACCTTTCTGACGTTCTGAAGACAAATAAACTGATCAAAGAGATCATGCTTTCAGAATCAGGCATAGGGTCTGTTGGAGCTGGACTCATTGCTTCTGCTCTTATGGTGAACGACTGTTTGGAGGAGCTGCAGATATGGGAAGACTCAATAGGGTCAAGAGGTGCTGAGGAGCTTTCGAAGATGATTGAAGTTAACTCAACTCTTAAACTGTTGACAATTTTTGACTCAAATGCCATCACAGCTACACCTCTTATATCTGCGGTTTTGGCAAGGAACAGAAAAATGGAAGTTCATATTTGGAGTGGGGAGAATAGGGAAAAGAGTTCCAAGGTTGTTGAGTTTGAACCTGAGAACAGAACACTTAGAATTTACAAGCTTAACCTCTCTGGTACTTGTAGAGTTACCTGCTCTTTAGGGATGAACTTTACCGTGAAGTCCCTTGACATGACCGGAGTAAGGCTAAAATCCCGGTGTGCCAAGGAATTTAGGTTGGTTTTGGAACAAAACCAGACCCTCAAAGAGGTAAATTTGTCTAGTACATGCCTTAAAGACAAGGGCATTTTGTATATTGCAGCTGGCCTCTTCAAAAACAGAACTCTTCAAACCTTACACCTGAGTGGAAATTGGTTCAGTGGAATGGGTGTGGAGCATCTATTATGCCCTTTGAGTAGATTTTCAGCTCTTCAAATGCAAGCCAATACTACTTTGACATGTATTACTTTTGGAGGAGAAAAAACAAGAATAGGAAGGGATGGTCTAGCTGCTATTATACAGTTTCTTATAACAAATGAAACGGTGCGGCAGTTGGGAATTCACAATGATGAGAGTTTGAGATCAGATGACTTTGTCAAGATCTTCAAGAGTTTGCAGAAGAATGCTAGCTTGAAATGCTTGTCTCTTCAAGGATGCAAACGTGTGGAGGGAGAGATATTGCTGCAGACTATTATGGAGACACTGCAGATAAATCCTTGGATTGAAGATATTGATCTCTCCAGAACACCTTTACAAAACTCTGGAAAGACTCAGCGGATCTATCAGAGATTAGGCCAGAATGAGAAGACTGAACCAGATATGGATTCGGTCAAGGACATGCCTCTAACAGAACCCAAGAGTTGCAGAGTTTTCTTTTGTGGCCAAGAATGTGCAGGTAAGGTCCAGTATAACTTTTCATCTTTAAATAGTTATAGTGCACAGTAAAATTGTATAATTTTAGATACTCAAAAAGATATAAATTACTAAAAGTGAAAATAATTTCATATAAATAGATGTTAAAACTATTGATTAATTTCATGGCACACCATCTCAAAACCATATAAGTAAAATAAGTTCATCTAACCAAATTAAGCTCCATTTTTTTCATATCAACATAAGCTAATGACAAGCAAACATGAAGCATAGTTGATAGTTTAAATTCAATCTTTTCAGGCAAAACCGCACTTTGTCATTCAATATCTCAAATTTTTTCTGCTTCGGCGCTTCCCTACTTGGATCAAGTCAGAACAATGGTGAACCCAGTGGAGCAGGCTGTCAAATCAGTAGGAATGAAGATAAAAACGTTCAAGGATGAGGATACAAGGATTTCAATATGGAATCTTGCTGGTCATCACGAGTTTTTATCTCTCCATGATCTTATGTTCCCAGGGCATGGGAGTGCATCATTTTTCATCATCATATCAAGTTTATTCAGGAAACCAAGTAACAAAGAACCTAAAAGCTCAACAGAAATTGAAGAGGACCTGCAGTATTGGCTCAGGTTCATAGTTTCCAACTCTAAAAGAGCAATACAACAATGCATGCTACCAAGTGTTGCTGTTGTTCTCACACACACTGACAAAATCAACCAACCATCACAAAATTTGCAGCGCACAGTAGATTCAATTCAGAGACTTAGGGACAAGTTTCAAGGCTTTGTTGACTTTTACCCAACTGTATTCACAGTTGATGCAAGATCATCAGCATCAGTTAGTAAACTCACTCATCATATCCGAAAGACAAGCAAGACAATTCTCCAAAGAGTGCCACGAGTTTATCAACTTTGCAATGATCTGATACAGATTTTATCAGACTGGAGATCTGAGAACTACAACAGGCCAGCAATGAAGTGGAAGGAATTTGGTGAACTATGCCAAGTGAAAGTCCCAACTTTGAGAATTCGATCAAGACATGACAACAAAGAGAAGGTGGAAATGAAGAGAAGAGCTATTGCTACCTGTCTTCATCACATTGGTGAAGTGATTTATTTTGATGAGTTGGATTTTCTAATTTTAGATTTTGAGTGGTTCTGTGGTGAAGCCCTTGGTCAGCTCATAAAGTTGAATGTTAGGAAGCAACACTCCTCAGAAAACAATGGATTTATTAGCAGGAAGGAATTAGAAAAGATCTTAAGAGGAAGTTTGCAGAGCCCCATTCCTGGTATGGGTTCAAAGGTGTTTGAGAATTTAGACGCAGGTGACCTTGTGAGGATGATGCTAAAGCTTGAACTTTGTTATGAGGAAGATCCATCAGATCCAAATTCTCTGCTATTGATTCCTTCCATTCTAGAAGAAGGGAGAGGCAAGCCTCAGAGGTGGCAGCTAAGCATGCCAGACTGTGTTTACGCAGGACGTCATCTTGAGTGTGATGATTCAAGCCACATGTTTCTAACTCCTGGTTTCTTCCCTCGTTTACAGGCAAGAGTTTCTCTACCACACCTTCCTAAGTTTCACTGTTTCCATTTGTTTCTTGCATCTTCTTTTTCCTGAAATTATTCCATTCACTTAATATATCTTGTGTTGATTACTTTCTGATGGTGGATGACCTAAATCGAATGAGGTTCATAGAATGAAAAAGCATATAAAAAGTTGTTTGGAAAGAAACATAATTAGGATCCACCTGCTTTGGTTTTTTATTAGAACACATAGTTATATGCAAACTATTTACTGTCTTCAAACTGCTGCTTTTTTTAATCTTCACTCCTAAATCTCTAAAGCTACAATATCTAGGATTTTGTATTTTATTGATTTTTGTCCTTTGGCGTTGCAGGTGCACCTTCACAACAGAATAAAGGCTGTTAAGGATCAGCATGGTGCAACTTACAGTCTTGAAAAGTACCTTATTTCAATCAGCATTAATGGAATCTACATAAGAGTAGAACTTGGAGGACAGATGGGTTACTATATTGATGTCCTTGCATGTTCCACCAAAAACTTGACAGAAACTTTAAGAGTCATTCATCAAATTGTAATCCCCGCAATCCAAAGTGTTTGCCATGGGATCACCCTGACTGAGAATGTCTTGAGACCTGAATGTGTGAGAAAACTGACACCTCCTAGATACAGAAAAACTCAATTTGCTTCCCTGCAGCAACTGAAAGAAGCACTACTTTCACTTCCGGCAGAAAGCATGTATGATTATCAACACACATGGAGTCCAGTCCTAGACTCTGGTAGGCCTGTTCTCCAAGATGGATTTGATTTTGCACGAGACCTTTTATCTGATGATGACTTCCGGGAAGTGTTGCATCGAAGGTATAACGACCTTTACAATCTTGCACAAGAGCTGCAAGTTCCACCTGAAAATAACCCTGAAGGGCAAGGTCAATCTATAACCTTAAGAGATGAAGCTGCAAGGGTTGAACCAACCTTTGGTGGCATTGCAAAAGGGGTTGAAGAAGTTTTGCAAAGACTCAAGATTATTGAGCAAGAAATCAGAGACTTGAAACAGGAAATCCAGGGGCTGAGATATTATGAACATAGACTTCTCCTTGAGCTTCATCGCAAAGTGAACCACCTTGCAACCTTCAATGTCCAGGTTGAGGAGAGGAAAGTCCCCAACATGATATATTTTGTAAGGACAGAGAACTACACCAGGAGACTGGTCACCACCATGCTTTCTGGCATGAATGCTCTCCGGCTTCACATGTTATGCGAGTTCCGGGGACAAATGCATGTTGTTGAAGATCAGATGGGGTGTGAAATCATGCAAGTTGATAATGCTGCTGTGAAGTCTTTGGCTCCATACATGAAGAAATTCATGACATTGGTAACTTTAGCTCTTAAAATAGGAGCTCATCTTGCAGCTGGAATGGGGCAAATGATACCTGACTTGGGTAAGGAGGTGGCTCACTTGGCTGGCTCTTCAGTTCTCTGTGGTGCAGCTGGGGCAAGTGCAGCTGGCGTTTTAGGTGCTGCCGCTATGGGTCGTAGAAACAGGTCCATGGAAGGGTCAAGGGACATTCAACAAGACTTAAGAGCAGCACAACAATGGGTGGTTGATTTCTTAAGGGAGAGGAAGTGTTCCTCAGGGAAGGATATTGCAGAAAAGTTTGGACTGTGGCGAGTCAGGTACAGGGACAACGGTCAAGTTGCATGGATATGCAGGAGGCACATGTATGCAAGATCTGCAGAGATAATTGAAGTACCAATTTGAAACAGTTGAAATCCTTATGTAACACTATGAAGTAGGAACCTTAGCTTCCAAGTTTCTTCTCTTCATTATTTTGTTTATATTTCCATTATAAATATGGCATGTAATGATGTTCTCCAATACATTTAAAGTGGCACATCTGCTGATCTTGTAAATGTTAACTTCTGAAATGATGGAAGCTCATTCACCACCATTGCTAATATTTTTTTAAGTAGCATGTTATTCACACCGATGATCAACCTAACTGTAGAAGTTTTCCTTCCAAGTACATTTTTTCCATCCAAAGTTCGAATTACTACCATTTCTAATATATTAAATTGGAAGGGTGTATTTCAAATTAATGTAGATTGTGTTTAATTTTTATGCATTCTAACGCAAATAAAAATAATTAGAGTGCTTGTATGAATAAACAAATAAGCAAATTTATATGATAATATAAAATACTTTCACGCTATTAGGGTGCTTGTTGAACTTGGACAGGGAAATACGGTCGCAAAAGATAAAGATCCACGATCCTGCATTAAAAAAATGCGAAATGGAAGAGAGCAAGGTCTTGTACATTTTGCTTCATCTACACTTTGCTTTCATCATGTGACTGTGGGACCACATTATTACAAGTGCTTACTGATTATACACATGATTAATACCTGGTGAGATAAGATCCGATTTAACAATTATTGACATTCAAAACAAAAGAACGATGACAAAGGAAGAAGGTAACACAAAAGTTCATGCAGCAGTTAAGGATAGCAACAAGCTTGTGAGAGTACAAAGTTATATTCCCTGTAACCTACAACCAACATGTGATGAAATACAGAAGGGGAAACCACACGGGATAGTACATTATTTCACTTCACTACTAACATCAGTTTTCTTCTAAAATCTACAGTGACTGCCCGAATTCCCTTGAACAAGGGAAGCAAAAGATCAGAAGAAAGCTCTGCTACCATAAAACACACGGGAATTATTGCTCTTTGACGGCTGTAGCTTTTGCTCAGTGGTTGAATTTCCTGAACTAGTTGGTTCACTTTCAAAGTCCATAGGGAGCTTCATTTTTGCTAGTGACTCAGTGAACTGCTGCATGCTTTTCATGTACATGTCTACTATATCCTGCTGCACCACCTTTGGCTCAGGCTCAATGTTCACAGTAACAATAGGCTTGGGGAATGAGTCACTAGGAACTCCACTTGAGGAATCACTCTCACCATCTTTGACATCCACATTTTTGTCCTCTATGGTGCCTGAAACTTGCTCCTGAACGGGAGACTTAGAAGCAGCAGCATCAGATGATTCTGAGCTTGCAGGCGCAGAAGGGGAAGAAACCCCATTTGTTGACACACTGCTGGGTGGGGAATCAACCTTGGGAGGCTGAACAGAATCACCACTGCATGCTGAGAAGCTTTCCACAAGCCGAACACCGGCTTCGCAACTTCGATTTTCGGCATCAGAAGTAGCCAAGCTATCAGAGCACTGAGTCTCCTCACAGGGAATGCCAAAGTATTCTGAAACCATCAAGTGGTCTTCATTCACAATCTTCGGATCCGGGAACTCAATTTTGTCTAATTCCTGGGCCAGAGATTCGGATGTTTCCGAATCCTGCACAGGAGCATCTGTGGCCACCTTGCTTGGCATTGCAGAAATTGCCATAACATCAGGTGAAACACCAGTGTAAGAAAGTGTCAACTGAACAAAACCTGAAGGAGAATGGAATAGATCAGTTGAAGAAAGAGAGAACTCTTTCTCCAGTTTCCCATTCTGGACTAGAACTTCAGACAAAGGCACCAAAGCAAAACCAAGCAACTGGTCTTCAAGATAATTCTTCACCCTGCTAAGCATCCATATCTCACACTTGAGAGAAGCATCAACAGTTCTAACATTGACTTGAAGATTCTCATTAAACACAGGGTTCCTTCCTCCTCCATTGATGGTTTTCGTAGACACGGTGTTCTCAGGATTACTTGTCAGGCAAATCCTAGCGTAAACATCTTGCTTGTGGTATATGCAAATGTTTTGAATGTCCCTGGCCTGATGTATGTAAACATCAAGCACGCCAAGGGACTCCTCTACATTTGACATGACAACTTCCTTGCCATTCACTTCAATGTCCTTGGACAAGGGACTAGAATTTCCCGAGAAAACTTCAGACTTGTGCTTCTCACCCTCACCGAAAACTGAGCTCCTGAAGGGTGACACAACAGATTGTGGGGAATCCATGATGCTATATCAAAGTACCCAGGAACCTGGCAAACCACAAAGAGCTACAAGAAAGTCAATTCACCCAAGTCCGAGCAAACTAAGAAAGAAGACACAAACGATACCTAGAAGTTAAATCCCACAGCAAGAAACATGTGCTAAATCAAATACTAGCTAAACAATCTAGTACTCGCAGAAGAACACAAAACTCACTAATCCAGAACCTAGCTCAACAAAACACAAACTCAGACAAACAACCCCAAAAAACCTAGGCTGAAGCAGATCCGGAAAAAGAAACAAACTTCACTGCATGTAAACCAACATAGAATGGAATAAATGAAGAAAAGAAAGGCAACACTCTACCCCAAAACGCGAGAGAGAAGTAGGAAGCCTGGACTTGACAACTTGAGTTCCCTCAAAAGGCAACTCAGAATTAACAAAACGAGAAGCAGAAGCCCCCAAAATTGAAACTTTCCAGTGAAGTACTCACAGACCCAGAAGTGGCCAAGCTTAAAAACTAGCAAGAGCAATAAAGGGCAGCGCCAAGTTTCATCATAGTCCAATAAAGCAACCAACTTTATCTGTTTTCCTGCACAGAAACACTACCAGCGGAATCCGAGGGAGGGCACGGCTACCCAGGACTACTCAGTCACAGAATTCTAAAACCACCCCTTTTAAAATTCTCCTTCAAATCACACAACAGCACTAGAAACAAACTACAATTCAGAGAGAGAAGAGAAAGAGAGATGTAAAGTGCATAACATAAAGGAAGATAGATGTAGTAGATACAGAAGCTGATGAGGTTTTATATTTTACCTGGCTTGGGTGGAAAGTCAAAGTAAGAGGAATCTTGTGGTGTGGCTCCAAGTGAAATCCAATCCACAATCAGAGGATGACCCAGTTCGTGAATCGAGGTGGTGATTTAGAAAGAACAAAAAAGCTGTGAACTTTGGTGTGTTGTGGAAAGGAAAGGGATGTTGGTGACTGCTAGTGAGAATGAAAAATGTGTTTCGGGTGCGTGTGGGAGTGTATGGATCCGTGTAGGGAACATGGTCGCAGAAGAATGTGTATTCGGAAGAGTATATATGGGACATGACAGGCGCACATAAACAAAAATGCATTTTTTAGAGTATAAAATATCAAACGTGTGCTGTTTTGTGTACAACTATGTTGCATAGTTCTGTAAAAAAAAAAAAAAAAAACTATTATGCTTAGTTTACATACATCTCGTACATAGTAAAGGGGTTATTCTAACATAAAATACTGTATTTATGTGATTCATATAATTGATCACAGATTGTTATTATTAGCAGTAAAATATATAGTATTAGTGTGGGAGAGTAGAGGGATGGAGTATGGGACACACCGACCCACGCCATGGCCCCATCATCAGCACAGAGACCAATGAGAGAGGGTTTGAGTGGGTTTCTGCAAGTGGGACATCATCCTGTGCTTTTAGTGCATATCATGTTACTTTTCTTTTCATACACATCAATGAACAACAACACCTAATATCTTAATATATATAAATATTCCAACTTTCTACTAATTCTCTATTCTATTCTACCATTTAAGGAATGAGGACCCTTCTATTTTTCAACTCCTTCCAACACCATATGTTTCCTGCTTTGTTCCATGAAAGCACCTTCTTAAATTTTGAAATGGTTATAAGAGGATAAATCATGCTTTCATACAACATTTTGTACAATGTTATTCTTTATGTTTATCTCTCCACTACTCATCCTTTATTTATTACATAAATATGCATAAATTGATGTATGAAATATTATATATATATATATGATTTCTTTATCGTATTTTTTCTGTCTTTTTTGGAAGCCTTAAACCAAATATCAACAGTGTTACATACATATTCATTAGACTTTATCACTCTAATAAAATCATTAATTATTATTAGATCAAGCACAAACGATAAAAGGAGTCACTATTCACATTAATAAAAAACACAACTTTAATAAAAAAATTATTAATTGGAGTTCATTCATATTTTTTACAGTAGATATCAGTAAATACTAATAACTACATTAAATGGTATATTTGAAGGAAAATTTATTAAAAAAGTGTAACTTTTTCATAAATGATCAACATTCACTTTCTGAAATAGTTATGATTGATGACATAACTTTCTTTTTTTTTCTTTTAACTGAAGTTGTACTTCATGTATAACTTATTTTTTTATTAGTTATACTTACTATATATATAAATAATGTAAACACATTTAATGTTTTTAGTACATAATTTCTTTTAATATTAGATTTTTTATTTAGGAAATGATTAGGTTTTTTATTCAATTCAAATTTTATTACATAAATTATGTTTTCTATTAATAAAATGGATTTTTGAAAAATAAAAAAAAAATAAGGAGAGAAGATGATTGATTAGCTAAAATAAATATAAAATATTATTTAATATAGATAATGATGATGTTAAATAAAATTGAAAAAGATGTGAGATTGTGTTATATGTGAGAGAAGTCACAAAAGAAAGATACATTAACAATTATTGTTAACTTTATTTTTGTCTTTATCTTTTTTACTTATGATTAGATCTTTATTAAGGTAATAGAGAATCTATGGACAACATTTGATTGCATGCTTAAAGTAGTGTCACAGTAGAAGTAAAAAATATAAGTGATAAGTTAGAAAAGGATTTAAACGAGATAAAAAAGTATTATAACTGTAAGAAACTTGTTCGAATAAGAATTAAGCATGCATCTTATGATTATTGTCTATGTATCAAAACATTGGAGATAATTAAAGACTAAATTGCTTGACATGATGTTTTTGTTGTTGGTGGTGAATATATTATGTCATTATTGAATGCGCTTGATAAGAATGATAATTTAAACATATTTCCCTTAATTTTTGTAATTGGTGAGACAAAATAAACTTTGATATTGTTCTTCAAACTCTTGTTGTAATATGACACACCTCAACCAAAGTTATGTATGATAACCAATAGAGGAAAACTATATTGTCAACATTACAATTTGTAGATGTTGGATGCAAAACAAATGATCTACACTTAGTATATTACATAGGTCATATTGCATCCAACTTTAACAAAAAATTCAAAGTTGAAGAGAGAACTCATAAACATGGTACTAATATTTCTTAACTCTCTTTACAAATTTTACACCTCAAACCATTATAAAATAACATTGAAATAATTTCATTTTTTATATTGCTACGGGTTACAATGAAATAATCAAATCTTCAAAACTTAACTATGATTAATGAGGTGAAAGTTTTGACAAGTCGTTTCATGGTTAAATCACATATAATTAGAAAATTAGACTCAATCTATGGAGACAAATAATATAAACATATAACAATTAATTCCTCTGAATACATGAAATCTATTTTGAAAGGATCACATACCTTACTTGTGTATCCTCTTGCTAAGACCACCTTTGGAAGAACTAAATTGTGAGATGTAGAGTGCATGTTACAAGCATGACATGAGTACCCTAAAGATATTACCACATTGCTTTAAGAAAATGAATGGTAAATAAACATGTGTCATGTCCAAAAATACAATCAACAAAATTGTAAACTTGGTGTACAAGAGATAACAACTCTCCAATTTAGTCGACAAACAATGTCATATACAGATAAATTAAATATTAATGTGTGATTGTGGAGAATTTCAAGCTTCCCACTACCTTATCTTTGTGTTATTGTTATTTGTTCCTCTTATCATGTACAACTACACACATTTGTTGACCCGTTATAGGTCATATACAAAACTTATGAAGTTTAGTCTCATTTGGTATGAAGTAAGAATTATTGGTCTACATATACATATCCAAATTTCATTTACCTGCGTATATGACGAAAACAATTAAGAAGACCAACTATTGTTCATATTCATATAACATAGATGAATTAGTTCAAAATAAGCAAAAACATATTATTTTTGTCAAAACAAAAGTCACAATCGAGAAAATTATTTATATAGGAAATGAAAATCATATATTGTAATATTTGTTTATGTTGACCTTATCTTAGTTGATTTGATATCTCTAACCCCTTTGAAGATGTGCTTGGTCTTGTGAAGAAGAAGTTATGAAGAAAAACAAGATATGGAAAAATGATAAAGAACATGTGCTTAATCTTGTAATTGTGAATTCTTTAGGTCTAAGTTGTGTGTGTGAGTGAATGATGGCTTTAGAGTTTAAGATCTGCAAAGGTTTTTAAATGATTTTAATGAATATTAAGTAATTTTAATAAATTAAAATATATTTTTTATCATTTGAAATATTCATAGTTTTGTGTGATCACATAGTAAAACATTTTAATTAATTGAAATATGATTTCAATATATTAAAATCTTGGAACATTCAACAATAATCATTTTTGCTTTGTTTCCACCGATTGAAACACGAATCAATCCATTAAAATCACCACAAGAGCATTTCTAAGTGATTTCAATTTATTAAGACATGATTCAATTGATTGAATTCATTTTTAAATTTTTTTATTTTTATTTTAATTAGTTAAACATGTTTTTAATAGTAAATTATACCAGTTTTATGTTTTCAAGATGGTTTTGATATACAAGGAATTGATTTAAAAAATTAAGATAATATTTTTTCATACAATAAAAAATAGTTTATAAGGTGTTCTTTGAGCTCTCTTGTTTTTTGAAAAGAATTTTGGTTAAATATCAAGATTGTAGTATCTCTTTACTCATTTTTTGGTGGAGATCAACCTCCATAAAGTGAAGTTCTAATTTTCAATTTTATGAATAATCAGAATCTAGATGATCTTGTTCCAAACATTATTTTTAGTGATTGTTTTATAGGTCTTCTTGATTAGAGTGATTAAGATTAATTTGTAGAAGAGTTCTATAAGTGTATAAGAATCATGTGGTTGTTCTACTTTTTCGTATAGTATTTATGTAAAAAGTTTATTATAGTGAAGTAATTTGGTCAAAGTAATTTAGGTATATAAATGCAACATTGTTCAAAGTAAACTAATATAAATTTGTTGTAGATTTTTTTTCCCTTTGATCCCTTTTAATATTTTTCATTGAACATAAAACAAAGTGACTTAACATATCAAAACCTTTATTTAAAAAAGTTTCTATTTTAAAAAATTTGATTCAAAGAAAAAATTTGTTTTTATGCAAAATTTTAAAAGAAATCAAATATTATTAAAAGTTTAATTCATCCCTTTTATAATTAAACTCTATTTTTCAAGTGTTATTTTTATTAATTTAAAATTTTTTAATTAAACAATAATATTTTTTAATTTTTTAAAAATTCATCAATTAGGAAAATAATATAAATATTAACAAAATTTGAATTGAGTAAAAAAACATAACCAATTTTTAGATAATCTAAAAAAAACTATTTACCATTAAAACAATTTATTTATATTGTTTACAAAAAATAGTACATATCTAAAACAATTTTAATAAAAAACATATAAAATTAGTGTTATAAAGTACAATACAATTTATTTACATAAATAGTTTTCTTTAAAACTTATGTAATTTTTTTACACCCCTTTAATAATTTAAGGGTAATAATTAATGTTACCCTCTCATTCATCTCAACTTCTATACAATACCTAAAAAGTAATCCAATTTTAATTTAAAAAAAATTAAATATGAAATATGATTTTATTATCTACAGGTAAGTGCGGATAGTGTTGTAAAAAAATAAAAAGAAAACTAGTTTGAAAATTTATGAACCAGAACCAAAACTTACGAATACCACGCAACTTGGTATTGTCAATATACTAAATTACAAATTAAAGATTTTATACAGTAGCCTAATGCTCATATATACTTTATTGACTTTAAATTAATTTTCTTTAAAATCACAATAACAGTACTTTTTTAATATTTAACTATGCATTTTAACTAATTCAAAAATAATAAATTTAAGTAACTAATCTCAAAGTTGAAACTTCATGAGTGAGTTTTCATAAATAATTTTAAGAAAATAATTTATTTTGAAAAAATGAAATGTTTTACCATTAAATATAAATCAACAGGTAATAATTTCAGCTAAAATTTATAAATAATAAATAAAATTATTTATTAATATATAAATTTTTATGTTGATTTTCTATTTTTTCTCAACTTCCTCTCTTATTTTGATAAATATATCTATTTTGAGACACAACACACACAGATATATGTATATATACAAGTGTTTAAAATATTTTTTTTCTATAAATAATATAAGTAAGTAATTCTATTATCATATTAAATTTTAATTTAAAATAGTTGACAGTAAAATTATTATATAAATTATATTTAAAATATTTGTTTACATGTATCTTTTTTCAAAATAATAATATATTAGAAAAAGCTCACATACTTACAACAGAGATCTTTGGTAAATATAAGAAAGAATTGAAGTCCCACACCAACTAATTTAGTAACTGTAATGGAATAAAAGCTATATATTGATGATGGATATTAATTTACAATGCATAACAACGAAACTCTTAATTGAGCTCAAATAAAAAATGATACAAAAGAAAAAGCAAAAATGATTAGAGGGAGAAAAATGGTGTAGAACTGAAGAGATTTTCAGTATGAGTATAAAAAATCCTCCACTTATTATTATAAGAATAACTTTTGCACTTTAATTCTAGAAGTTTTCCCTTTTCATTCATGCATTGGGCCCAAAGCACCTTGTTCTTTCTCTCAAGGAATCCTGCAATTATTTATGATCTGCACCATAAATTGCTGCACACATAAAATGATAAGATTAATTATGGTGGGGTCTTGAGTTTTTTTGTTAAGAAGTGAAAATGACCACGTTTCAGCATTGAATGAGTCTTAACTATTGTCTTTGAAATTGCATCCATTGTAGGGTTGAAGTTTCCATCAGATGCTCTGCTGCTGCTGCTGCAGCTAAACTTGCCCTACCTCTTAATCATGGTTCCAAGAGTCTCACTCACCCATTTCATTCAATATTTTTATTTTTTATTTTAAAATGAAATGTAACTTAATTGATGATTTCAATACCAGTTAAGATAAATGAAAAGAAAATTCCAATTAAAGAAATAGGTATTTAAAAGGTGAGCATTGCAATATATATACCATCAAATATTATATATATATATATATATATATATATATATATATATAAAGAGGTCAAAATAAAAGAATTAAAATGAACTTATTATACTTCATTTAAGAAGAAACAAAGATAACGAATCAATGTTCTGGTGCACCATTAAAAAATATATAAAAAAATTGAAATTATATTTGTAAGTACGATTTCAAAAAATAATTAAAAAATATTTTAAATAACAATTTCAACATTAAATATCTACAGCTTAAAACTGTACTAATAAACTCGATTTTTTTTCACTATGAAATGATGTTTTAAATCATGATTTACCCAATGTTATATATTTTGAAAAAAAATGTTCATTTAGGTAATATTAGAATGAAATTGCACTAGAAAAAAAAAACCTTAAGTATTGTATAGTTAGATGTGTTTTTGATACCTTTGATCACGTATGTAGATTCCGAAATTTATAAACATAATTTAATTTCACATAAAGTACTTAAATCAATTTTTTAAATTGAGATTTTTTTATATATATTTTTTTCTTTGATTATCATTAATAGCTCATAAAACTCGAAAGCTTAATTGAAATCCATAAAAATACTATTTCAATAACTTTGGAAGCCCTCCCTTCCATTTCGAGAAGTTCTTATATTTAAAAAATAATTAATTTTTAGTTGTTGTTACTGATTTTTATCAGCAATAAAGTCTTAATAATATACGTATAAAATCGATTAAAAAACAACACTAATGAATTTAAAAATTCTTTATTGTAATCCTCTAAGAATTTTCATGTTTTTAGAACTTTGAAAAAAAAATTATTAGACGTCATTATAATTTATTGAAAAATGGCATCCTATGTTTTGTTTGACTTTTATTTCCTCAATGAAAGGTGAATGTGATGTGTATATGAATGGAATATATCCTACAATACAACTCAATAATTTATTAACATTTTTCATTTTCACTTTTGCAACATAGTTTAAATTATAAAAATTAAATGTGTTTTTAATTCATCCAGATCTAACATTTTAAATAAAAAATATATAAAAGATACATATCAAATGAGAGTTATCAGAATTGAAAAACTTAACCTTACAATCCTACATGAATAAAGGACTTATTATTTAGAAATTAGTCTCACATATATTTTAACTATAGAACACTTCTAACTTTAATTTCCAGTTAAAAATAACACGGATTAATATATATTAAAGATATTAAAATTGGTTATTTGATTTAATCTTACTAAATTATGTGAATCAAGTTAAAAAAAATGACAGTTAAACTAAACTTATGTTTGAAAAAAAATTGTAATTTTTTGTCAATACGTTAAACTCATGAATTAATGAATATTTTTCATCTAATTAAAAGTTAAAAAAATTATAATATATATATATATATATATAAAATTATGATATATCATTATTTAAAAATTTAAAATTTAATATTCAGTAATTAGATATTTTAATCCAACATTAAGCTAAACTAATCACACTTAAAAAAATACTTTTATTTAATTTATTAATTTTTGAGCCTAATCCGACTTAATAAATTACACAGATGAGTTTATCGGATTGAATTCATTTATAATTTGTTATTATATTACTCACAAATATTTAAATTTATTTTAAAAAATGTTCAACTTTTGATTAAAAAATAGTAAATTATTTTATATATATTAAATATATATTCAAAATTATAGTATATAAATAAAAAAGTATTTATTTATAAACCAAATTAAGTTATCTAACCTACGTTATAACAAGTGATATGGTGAAATGATTAGTAGGAAACAATAGTGTTGACTTTGGGGGTAAATTATGGAAAGAAAATGTTAAAAGGGGGCCATTAGACCGTTGCTAATGTCCATTTAGGTTTTGTTGTTCTATGAGTGGTGTGTGTGTGTATATATATATATATATATATATATATTACTAAAAAAATGTTATGCAGTAGAGAAGCAATGAGAGAGAAAAGTGAAAGTGAAAGTGAAAAATGATGATTTAATAAGAAGGCAATGACGCAGGGGATGATTGCAAATGTAACTAAAAGAGAGTCAGCATTGAGGGAATAGTGAGCATAATTGATGAATCAAAATGGTTTGAAAAATTGGTCCTTTTCATCACTTTCATGTGGTTTTCTTAGATGCCTCTCTTTGACTTCAAAATTCCCTCCTTCACATGCAACTTACCTACTCCCTCCTTCCTCATTCTTCATCCACAAAATTCATGCATAACAATAAATAAATAATCTAACTTTTCCAACATTCTTCTCCTTTTACCAACCATAATTAAGGATCCCACTTCTCACTATAAACTAATTTACTTCCTAAAACCCTCCAAATTTTCCTTCTATTCAACTTCCAATAGGTCATTCTTCATTATCAATATTCCACCATTATTCCTCATTTTTTAGTGTGTTTGATTTCTCCACTGAAAAACAAACCACTCTTATAAGATAAGTTATTTTAAGTAATAAATTTGATTCTTATAAAATAATTGATATTGGAATTATTAAATTTGTGTCCTAATGTATTAGATAGATTTAAATTAAAAAATATTATGAAAAATATTATAGACGAAAATTTTATGATAATGCAATTTAAATTTGTTGAAATAAAAGGAAATATGGAAACAGTTTATATAAATTTCTTAATTAGGATAACACATAATCTGGTTTTGATCGTACACAACATAAAAACATATAGAGAAATATAAAGTTTACTTTCATACTCTAAACAAATTAAACTAACCGAATTTAAAATAAAATATTTGAACCCAAACAAAATAGCACAATCATCTTTCTTATTTTTGAAAAATTTCTATCCATTCATTTAGATGAATGAAAAGTTATTCAATCCTAAACAGATAGATATCTGAATAGATAGATATCTGAATAGATAGATAGATGAATATATAGATAGATAGATAGATAAATAAATAGATGGATAGATAGATAGATTGATAAATAGATTGATGAATAGATAGATAGATAGATAGATGGATAAATATATAGATAGATAGATAGATGAATAGATAGATGGATAGATAAATAGACATATAGATAGATGGATGGATAGATAGATGAATAAATAGATAGATAGATAGATGGATAGATAAATCAATCGATAGATAGATGGATAGATGGATAGATAGATGGATGGATTGATTGATGGATACATAGATAGATGGATAGATAAATATATGGATAGATAGATAGATAGATAGACGAATACATAGTTGGATAGATAGATAAATAGATAGCTAGATGGATGGATAGATAGATAAATGGATACATAAATAGATGGATATATAGATAGATAGACAAATAGATGGGTAGATGCATAGATAGATAGATGGATAGATAGATAGATGGAGAGATAGATAGATAGATAGATAAATAGAAAGAGAAATAGATAGATGGATAGATAGATATGTGGATAAATAGATAGATAGAGAGATGGATAGATAAATTGGTGGAAAAATAGATAGATACATATATAGATAGATGGATACATAGATAGATAGATAGATGGATAAATATGTAGATAGATAAATAGATAGATAGATGGATAGATAGATAGATGGATAGACATATAGATAGATAGATGGATAGATAAATAAATAGAAGAATAAATAGATAGACAGATAGATAGATAGATGGATAGATAGATGGACAGATAGATGGATAGATAGATAGATGGATGAATGGATGGATAGATAGATAGATAGGTGGATAGATAGATAGATAGATAGATAAATAGAAAGATAAATAGAAGGATAAATAGATAGATGGATAGATAAATAGATGGATAAATAGATAGATAGATAGATAGATGGATGGATAGATGCGTAGGTAAATGGATGAAAAGATAGATAGATAAATAGATAAATAGATACATAGATGGATGGATAGATGGATTGATAGATAGATAGATATATAGGTAGATAAATAGATGGATTGATAGATAGATAGATAGATAAATGGATAGATGGATGGATAGATAAATAGATAGATAGATAAATAAAAGGATAAATAGATAGATTGATGTTTTGATAGATGGATAAATATATAGATAGGTAGATGGATAAATAGATAGATGGATAAATAGATAGATAGATAGATGGATACATAGATAGAAAGATAGATAGATAGATAAATAGATAGATAGATGGATAAAAAGAAAGAAAGATAGATGGATAGGTAGATAGATAGATAGATACATACATATATACATACATACATACATAGATGGATAGATAGATAAATGGATAAATAGATAGATGGATAAATAGATAGATGGATAGATAGATAGACAGATAGACAGATAGATGGATATATAGATAGATAGATAGATGGATAAAAAGAAAGAAAGATAGATGGATAGGTAGATAGATAGATAGATACACACATATATACATACATACATACATACATAGATGGATAGATAGATAAATGGATAAATAGATAGATGGATAAATAAATAGATGGATAGATAGATAGACAGATAGACAGATAGATGGATATATAGATAGATAGATAGATGGATAGATAGATAAATAGAAGGATAAATAGATAGATGGATAATTAGATAGATAGATAGATAGGTAGGTAGATGGATAGATAGATAGATGGGTAAGTAGATAGATAGATAGATGGATACAAAAATAGATAGATAGATGGATAGATAGATAGATAGACAAATAGATGGAAAGATAGATGGATAGATAGATGGATAGATAGATAAACACAAGGATAAATAGATAGATGGATAGATAGATAGATGGATAATTAGATAGATAGATTGATGGATAGATAGATTGATGGATAGATAAATATATAGATAGACAAATAGAAGGATAAATAGATAGATGGATAGATAGATAGATGGATAATTAGTGATATGACCCCAAATCATGAAGAACCTAGTTCATCACAAGGAGGAGTTGTTACAAGAAGAGCCAAAGAAGAATTGGAAAGAGAAAAGATTACAAAAAGATTTGAAGAGAAGGAAGAAAGAAAAACTAGAGGAATGTACAAGAAATTGGAAGAAGATATTAGAAATATCAATAGTTATTGTAAATTCTTTGAAAATGAAAATAGTTTAGTTTCTTTTATGACTTTGTCAAAAATAAACACAAGAGGAAGGGTGTTTAGACATAAGGATAGCAATTAGTGGGAAGGGCCTTGTTTGGGAAGCTTGAGAGCATCTCCAAACATGGCCTAAACCATTCACCTTCCTCCCATGTGCATGAGTGTCACACCTCCACTCTATAAATAGGTGTTTTTTTCATTTGTATCATAACCTTGAAGCTTGAATACAATTGCTAGAGCATTTCTTTTTGAAGTTCAAGAGGTATTCCTCACTTTCTTTGATTCTTATCTTGAGTTTTCTTAAATTCAAGTGGTGATTATCTTTTGCACTTATCTTTTCTTTGAAAAGTGGTGTGTTATTCATTTCTTTCTCTCTTCCATGTTTTCCTTTTCATGTTCTTGTTTCGTTCTTCATGTGCTGCACCTATATGGATCAATTCTAGTCATTTGCACCGATTAAATCAAGTTTAATTCATTTTATGCCTTCCTATGCATGTGTTCTTGATTTTAATCGGTTGAATTGATTTGTTTTCAAGTTTTAAAGATTTTGCATCGATTGGAACCCTAACATTTGGGAGGAATTTCAGTTTTCATGTTCTTCATTGTTATTCTTCATGTTATTTTGATTTCCTATGCTTCTACACATATTTGAGAGATCCTACAACACATGTAATGCCTCCTAGGCATGCATCAATTAGATATATGGATAAGTAAATAGATATATAGACGGATGCATGAATATTCTTTTTTTTTCTTTCTTTCCTTCTTTCTTCCTTCCTTTCTTTCTTTCTCCCTTTCTTTCATGCTTTCTTTCTTGCTTTTTTTATTTCTTTCTTATTTCTTTCTTATTTTCTTTCTTTCTTTTTTCTTTCTTTATTTCCTTCTTTCTTCCTTTCTTTCTTTTTTCTCCCTTTCTTTCTTGCTTTCTTTCTTTCTTTCTTTTTTGCTTTCCTTCTTTCTTTCTTTCTTTCTTACTTTCTTGTTTTCTATCTTTCTTTCTTTCTTATTTTCTTTCTTTTTTTCTTGTTTTCTTTGTTTCTTTCTTTTTTTCTTGCTTTCTTTCTTTCATTCTCTCTTTCTTTCTTTCTTTCTTGTTTTCTTTCTTTCTTTCTTTCTTTCTTTCTTTCTTTCATAGTTTCTTTCTTTCTTGTTTGCCTCCTTTCTTTCTTTCTTTTTTTTTCTCTTCCTTTCTCTCTTTATTTCTTTCTTGTTTTCTTTCTTTCTTTCCTTCTTTCCTTCTTTCTTTCTTTCTTTCCATCTTTCTTTCCTTCTTTCTTTGTTTGTTTTTCTCTTCCTTCCTTTCTTTCTTTCTTTCTTTCTTTGTTTGTTTTTCTCTTCTTTTCTTTCTATTTTTCTATTTTTCTTTCTTTCTTTTTTTTTTCTTTCTTATTTTCTTTCTTTCTTTCTTTCTTTCTTTCTTTCGTTCTTTCTTTCTTTCTTGTTTTCTTTCTTTCTTGTTTTCTTTCTTTCTTGTTTTCTTTCTTTCTTTCTGTCTTTCTTGTTTGCTTTCTTTCTTGCTTTCTTTCTTTCTTTCTTTCTGTCTTTGTTGTTTGCTTTCTTTCTCCCTTTGTTTCTTGCTTTCTTTTTTTCTTGTTTTCTTTCATTCTTTCTTATTTTCTTTCTTTCTTTCATACTTTTTTTCTTTCTTTTTTTCTTTCTTTCATACTTACTTTTTTTCTTTCTTTCATACTTTCTTTCTTTCTTTTTGACCTCCTTTCTTACTTTCTTTCTATCTTATTTTCTTTTTATCTTATTTTCTTTCTTTCTTTCTTATTTTCTTTCTTTCATGCTTTCTTTCTTTCTTGTTTTCTTTCTTGTTTTCTTTCTTTCTTTCTTTCTTTCTTGCTTTCTTTCTTTCTTTCTTGTTTTCTTTCTTTCTTTCTTGTTTTCTTTGTTTCTTTCTTGTTTTCTTTATTTATTTATTTCTTTCTTTCCTTCTTTCTTTTTCTCTTCCTTCCTTTCTTTCTTTCTTGTTTTCTTTCTTTCTTTCTTGTTTGCTTTCTTTCTTTCTTGTTTGCTTTCTTTCTTTCTTGTTTGCTTTCTTTCTTTCTTTCTTGTTTTCTTTCTTTCTTTCCTTTTTTCTTGTTTTCTTTCTTTCCTTCTTTCTTTCCTTCTTTCTTTCTTTCTTTCTCTCTTTCCTTCTTTCTTCCTTTGTTTCTCCCTCTCTTTCTTGCGTTCTTTCTTTCTTTCTATCTTTCTTTCTTTCTTGTTTTCTTTCATTCTTTCTTTCTTATTTTCTTTGTTTCTTTCTTATTTTCATTCTTTCTTTTTTGCTTTCTTTCTTTCTTGTTTTCTTTCTTTCTTCCTTTTCTTTATTCTTTCTTTTTTTCTTTCTTTCTTTCTTGTTAGCATCATTTCTTGCTTTCTTTCTTTCTATCTTATTTTCTTTCTTTCTTTCTTTTTTTTTTCTTTCTTTCTTGTTGGCCTCCTTTCTTGCTTTCTTTCTTTCTTTCTTATTTTATTTATTTATTTATTTCACGCTTTCTTTCTTTCTTTCTTGTTTGTTTTCTTTCTTGCTTTCTTTCTTTCTTTCTTGTTTTCTTTCTTTCTTTCTTTCCTTCTTTCTTTCTTCCTTCCTTTTTTTCTTTTTATTTTGCTTTCTTTCTTTCTTGTTTTCTTTTTTTCTTTCTTGTTTTCTTTCTTTCTTTCTTTCTGTCTTTCTTTCCTTATTTCTATCTTTCTTTCTTTCTTTCTTGTTTTATTTATTTCTTTCTTTCTTTTTCTCTTCCTTCCTTTCTTTCTTTTTCTCTTCCTTCCTTCCTTTCTTTCTCTCTTTCTTTATTTCTTTCTTTCTTTTTTTCTTTCATGCTTTCTTTTTTTCTTTTTTTCTTGTTTGCTTTCTTTCTTGTTTTCTTTATTTCTTTCTTTTTTTTTCACTTGCTTTCTTTCTTTTTTTTTCTTTCTTTTTCACTTCCTTTCTTTATTTTTCTCTTTCTTTCATATTTTCTTTCTTTCTTTCGTTTTTTCTTTCTTTCTTTCTTTCTTTCTTTCTTTCTTTCTTTCTTTCTGTCTTTCTTGTTTTCTTTATTTCTTTCTTTCTTTTTCACTTCCTTTCTTTCTTGTTTTCTTTCTTTCTTTTCCACTTCTTTTCTTTCTTTTTCTCTTTCTTTCATACTTTCTTTCTTTCTTTTCTTCATTCTTTCTTTCCTTCCTTCTTTCTTTTTTTTTCTTTCTTTTTCTTTTTCTTTCTTTTTTTCTTTCTTTTTTGGTTTTTTTCTTTTTTCTTTCTTTCTTTCTCTCTTTCTTACTTTCTTTATTTTTTCTTTCTTTCTTTCTTGCTTTATTACTTTCTTTTTGTCTTGTTTTCTTTCTTTCTTTCTTTCTTTCTTTATTTCCTTCTTTCTTTCTTCCTTGGTTTCTTTCTTTCTTTTTTTCTTTTTTTCTTGCTTTCTTTCTTTCTTTCTTGCTTTCTTTCTTTCTTTCTTATTTTCTTTCTTTCTTGCTTTCTTTCTTTCTTTCTTTCTTATTTTCTTTCTTTCTTTCTTTCCTTCTTTCTTTCCTCTTTCTTTCTTTCTTTCTTTCCTTCTTCCTTCCTTTTTTCTTTTTTGCTTTCCTTCTTTCTTTCTTTCTTTCCTTCTTTCTTTCTTTCTTTCTCCCTTTCTTTCTTTATCTTTTTCTTTCTTTCTTGCTTTCTTTTTTTCTTTCTTGTTTTCTTTCTCTTTCTCTCTCCCTCTCTAAAAAATATGAGAAATAAATAAAATAAGTTTAATATCTTATAATATATTATAAATTTCAGAATCCTTTCCATTTATGTTATTCTGTAAAATAGGATACGCATATGTTATATAACAACTATATTATATTAATATCATACACAATTTATAATTATTACAGTAATTCTTATTCTTAGTCTCAAGTCAGGTAATTACATATAATCTTATCTCTACTAGGAGTTAGGATTTACTACATAAAAGTCTACTAGTCTATACAATTCTCAAAATAACTATATATTCTACCAATATTTCTTCCTCCTAGCTCATGACTTCCTGTCGGCTCCAAACTTTGACAAATTATCAAATTATCTGCTCTCACGATCATAGTAGTATTCAACAAATACAACATGCACATAAAAGCAAGGGTAAGTAATTAGACAATAAATTTTTTATTGGAGTTAGACATTACACATGAATAATATATAAACTTCAAATTAACCTAAAGCCATAACCCATTAGAAGGTTTAGCCAATTACATTCACAAATATATATAAACCGACGACTTTCGGAAGGCTGTATAGAGTTCGAAGTACTTGAGATTAGCACTTGGTGTAAATATACTAATTGAGACTTTGAATTAAGGAGAAAACTTGTGAAAGCTTCAAAGTAAAGAAATCCCTTAGTCATATTCTCATTTCCAACCATGTTTAGTCCAACTTCCTATGATTATAAGTTAACTCTCCAATTTAATTATCTTTCCATAAACTAACTCTTGTACCCTCTTAAAATATTTGTATCAGACTAGTTTTTCAAATTTTCTTTAATACAAACATTTTTGAAATTCTTTCATTATCATAACTCTTTAATATACTCCCTCTCAATATTTAAGCTTTTTCACTTTCCATATTTGACTCTAATATATACTTCCACAAGTCTTTTTCTCTTTTCTTACTAGCATCATTAAACAGATTTATATTCTTTACTTTTAATATAATAGTCCAAATTATATAATCATGTTTTTTTTATTTAAATAATTATAAAATGTCTTGTACAAAATCTCTAAAAATAATATTTATTGGGTTTTTTTATATTATATAATTAATTATATATATTTATTCTAAAAAAATAATATAAAATTCGTACTTTTAATTAATTATATTTATAATTACTTATATATATATATAATATTATTAACATTTTTATAATATAATAATAATAATAAATAATTTTTATATGTATTTTAAATATATAAATTGTATATAACATGTAACATACTTGATGAAGAGCTCCACTAAATTATCTTCATAAGAAGACAAGAAAAATATCAGTTTTAATTAAACTTTATTTTTTAAATATTTTCAAAGAAAGTATATTCCAGTCTTCAATCAAATCTATTTTAACTTATTTTTATTTTAATAAAAAAACTACACATGGTGGAATCAAACCTTTATATTACCAGCAAATAATCATTAACATATCCCTATTTCTCTATCATACAAGTAGTTTTAGAAAGATGAAGTATGTAAGTTATTCCATCAATGAAACTTACTTAAAAGGATGGACAAAAAAGACTTGTATAAAAAAATGAATAATTGAAAAGTGTATTTACAAAAAAATTATTCATCAATTTATCCACCAACTAGTTCATTTGATGGATTTATTATATGAAAAAGTATAGAATGATTGCATGTGATGTGGATGATGCACAAGTGTAGAGGTTGTATTCTTGGGAGTTAGCTAATGATGAAGGAATGGGGTTGTTGGGTGCATACATTAGAAAATAACCCTTTTCTAACCTTCCACTTCATTATGTTCCTATCAAAATGGTAGCTGCACATTAATCACCTTTTTAAATCAAAATATCATTTTTCTTTATTAATGCAGGGTTAGTGCTGATGGAAAGGGACTAATGCGTAGAAACTGCTAAGTAATGGTGTTTTCTTAATTAGCATGCATTCATGTATTTCTGGAATAGTATCACTGACTACACACTCAGACAAAAAAAATATACTAAAGTCATATATATTAATTTCATCTTTTCAGAGTGTGTTAATCACATGTCACCTCTCACCTATATATATTTGTCTTTCATGATGTATGTTGTTTTAATCATAATAAAAAATCATAACAAAATTATGTGTTTTTATTTTCTTAAGACATGTCACTGGTAAATATAGAATGAGTAAAAATTAAAAAATTTAACAGTAAAATTGTGAAAGAGAAAATATAGCTTAAATCACAATTAAAAGAAAAGTATAAATTGATTGAAGAAATGAATTTTTTTATAAAGAAAAACTTTTTCTTTAAAACTAAAATAAAGATAATAAGATAAACAATGATAATGATTATATAGAAATAATATAAACCAACATAATGTGAGCAATATAGAAAAAAAGATGTACACATATTTTAATATTGGTTTAGGTTTAGTTATATGCATAGAATTTAATCCAAACATTAAATTCATCTCCTATTCTTTTGAATTATTCGACTACAAGTACATCTATATAATTAATATAAAGAAATTTACAACTTTTTTCTTAAAGTTTTTTAAGAAGAATATCTAGATATTGAAAACATTCAACTATCTACAATCATTCCACTTTATAATAAAAATAAAAAGATTATCGCACTAAAAAAGTTAAAAACATAATTATAATAAGAACATCACATACAATCTTATTATTTTTTCACCAAATACAAAAGATGATTATGCAAGAAATCTTTTTTATAAAGTGATTAAATTCTTTTAAAAAATATTGAAAAGTTTTGGTAAAAAATATTCAAAATTTTTGTCTAGTTTCAATTAATCAATTTGTATGTATGTAATTATTTGATAATGTAATATTTGATATTATTAAATTTGTATTTGAGTAATTGTATAGAAGTGTATTAAATTGAGTATGTTATGTTGAATTAAATGATTAGATGTTAGATAGCTAGGATGAATGATATGTAAAACTAATATATGATTTGTAACTTTTATTATTAAAACGATGTATCATTTTCATTGATGGTCTAAATTATGATATGAGATGGTGAGAAACTCATAGAGAGTTCATGCATGAGTTACATATGCTTAATTATATAATTATTTGTACATTATAGAGTTGAGGTTCATATGTAGATTAAGGTTCATATGTGAAGTGAAAATATTTAGAATGAGTCAAATGTTTAGACATACTTAATATTAGTAATTTAGAATGAAGTTTTTGTGCTTTACTGCATTAATTTGGATTGAGGTTTGTAAACCAATAAAATGAAACAAATAAATTGATATTTGTAACATTCCGAAAATTTCTACATTTACATAGTATATAAACACACACATTTTAAATTTTAATATCAGTTATTCTCTTATAGCACACGATCGTTACATTATAGTTTGAGAACAACACTCAAGTATAAACAGGGTAAATAAATTAGTCCATACAAAACACTTTTTTTTTAATGCCACATTCAAATCATTTAAATATTCTCCATCATACATATTGACTCAAATGTCTATTTATCTCATGCCATAACCTATAGGCATCACTTGCCACAATCCATTAATAATCATATTCTCATCATATCATGCCATAACCTACGAACATCACTTGCCACATTCTAGAGGCAATCACACTCACATCATCTCCTAACAAATAGACACTCCACAACTTCGGAAAGACACACCATGCGTTGAATTTACATTTCACATATTTTGTACCTATCACACTACCATCCTTTTCGGCACTTGACAGGTAAATTCCTATGACTTACAATACCTAGTTCTATTTCAAACCACAAGTTAAGTCATACAAATCTCCATGACTCTCACCACTTGTTACCTTTTTCTAAGTGAGTCAAACAGTAGAGTCACGATAATCTCTTGCCAGGAATCACAAATTCAATACAAGACCTCACATATCAACATATTATTTTCTCCTTAGGAATAACTATGTCTACAAGCTTCACATGTCATATCACAAACATAACATCATAAATTATTTTAAATTCTTATTCATACACATTCCAACTCAATTCAAATCATAACACCATTCAATATTCTCTTCACATTTTCGTATAACACTCATAATAATTGTCACAATCTGAAAACTATTAAAGATAACCATTCATACTGCATTAGACTCATTCAATCATACTCAAATACAATTCATAACAAAGTTAAAAGGATAAGCCAAGTTCAAAAAGAATTATCTACTTAGCTAAAAAGTTTAAAAACTACAACAACTTCAACTGACAATTTGACCTTTGCTCACTAAAATAGACATAACTTGAGTTTTAGACCTCCTTTTTAATTGATTCCAAAGACATTGAAAAGATAACATGCAAAGCTACAACTTTTATAAAAATTATTAAGTCTAATTCTAAAAATTCAGAGCGAAATTATCTTCACTTGTTATTGGGTTTAAATTTGTTTAAATGGATTTTTTAGCTATTGAGTGGATTTGAACTTGAAAGTAGAGTTGACTCTATGAAGGAAATGTGCTAAGCAAAATTTAGTTTTGTAGAGCAAAATTATGTAGAATTTGCTATTCTGTAGATTTTAATAGGTGATCTAATTGGTTCAAACTGATTTTTTTTATTCTTATACCTAATATTGAATATCTAGTTCCAAAATAACAACTTGAACCGATTTGGTTCTATTGAATATTCTAACTTTTTAACTACTAAACATACACCATATCTCTTTTTAAATCTATTCACTCAAAGTATACAAAATTTCATTCCAACACTTTCAATCATTCACTATCTCAAACATACTACACATAATTAACAAGAATTATTTACAAGAAAAATCTAATGACATTACAACATGAAGTGCTCTCCACTATATTCTCCAAACATTTATCATTTCATAAAACATCCAATCTCAAGTTCAACACGTAAAATATATTCAAACAACACACAAACCCTACATAAAACTCAATATATTGTGACCATGTCACCTTCATATCCAGATCATCTATTCTAAGGTACTATTAATATCATAACTAGCTCCGCTTACCTATTAAGGTTTGCTTCTGAAGCTTAAGCTCCCATAATCTTCTATGCTCACAGGAAAACAAAACATAGATATGATCAACAATCTAAACATACTCTTACGCTCCCTAACCATCAGAGATTCATCTCTGCCCTAAAAACGATATGTGCAACCACCATTATCCAACCATTCAAGAAAAAAATCAAATCTAACTAAAAAAAATAAGACAAAGAGAAACTTACTCTAAAATAAATTTTTATCAGATAAAATTATTCTATTCTCCACCAGGATTCCTAAGATGAGTTTTGATATTCAAGAAGATAAACAAATCTTTCATAAATTTGGAGAGAAATTAAATGAAAGTATATTTTAAAGAGAGGATAACTTTTGTAAAATAAAATTTGAATAATTATATTTTTTATTTATAAATTTTTTAACTAATAAAATATTTATACTTCGTTTCAATTAAAGTAATTTTAGTTTTAAATATGATTTTTCTAATATCTAAAACTGAATTATTTAAAATTATCATTAGTATATATATATATATATATCGATGTGAAATTCTTAGTAAACAAGTAATTTACTTTACTGTATTTTCTAATATTTTTCTAGTATGATTATAATGTGTACATTAATAAATACATTGCAATACCAAAAACGAGATTTAGATGAACGCTTAAAATAAAATACTTTAACAATATAAATTATTTGTTGAATACATAGATATATAATTTAAATTTGTGTATGTATGTAATCTTTTTTGAACTTAGAAGATACTTTTTTGAATATTATAAAAAATAATAACTAAAAACTATAGGTGCAACAACTTCACCCATTTAAAAGGTAATTTAGTTCTTATAATTTTCAGTTAAATATCAAAACTATGTTTTTTAAATACAATGATAATTTTTATTTAGAAAATGGTCATAATTTTGGTTTTCTTAAAAAAACTATTCATTGAAATTTATCAAAATAATAAGAAATCTTACTTTTATTAAAAAGAAAATAAAAAACCAACTTTTTAAATAGTCTCTATTTTGTCATGAAGAAATGGTAGGAAATATACTCTAAATATTTAGACTTAAAAATATACTTCTCAACCAAAAATATTTTTAATTATTTAAAACATTTGAACAACTAAAATAAAAAAATTCTTTAAATAATTTTTATTTAACAACTCTTTTAAAATTATAACTATTTTTTTATTTTTTTTTCAAAAGAGTAACTATTATTTTTTCATATAACTATTTTATAATTTCTTTGAAATATATATAGAAACATGAGGTGTTTTTTCTTTACTAATAAATAATAATATTTTTTATTTATTTTTATACGTTAATACATTCCTATCATTATTATTATAAAATAAATAATTATATTCGGCTGATCTATGGTTATCAATAATTAATAATTGATGACGGAAACGGAAGCCAAGTCATTCTCTCCCACCGCTCTCAACGACTACTTATTTTGAATATAATTTCCTGAATGGACCATTTTGTCCCTCACTGTCTCATTCTCATGGAGGAGCTTTTTTTAAATAGTTTTTCTAATAAAATTTTAATTACAAAATTAATTTTCTAAAATTAAGTAATTCACAACTTACTATATTAGTTATTCTTTATGAATTTAGAAACTTAATTTGAAGTTGTTGACAAAAGAAATAACTTAATAAGAACATCAATATAGATGTGAAATGAAATAAAAAAAATGTTACTAACATAAAGTTGTGATGTCCTAACAAATGTATGAGTGACATGATTAACTAATTTCTTGATAAAATTAAGCATTTAATTTTAAATATTGACCTAATTTTCTCTGTAATTTATTTAAATGGAATTAAATTCTATAGCACACAAGAAGACACAATTTCATTGACAACTTTTTTGCAATTAACTTTTAATAAATTAGTTTGCAACTTCTAATAAATTCATCACCTCAACTTCATAAAAAAAAATAACTATATATTGATTTACATATAAATGACACATTATTATTATTATTATTATTATAATTATAATAGTTCAATCTTTCATGTAACCCATAAACAATGTATTGTAATTTAAATTAAAAGCATTAATACCAAAGTGGAGATAAATATTCGAAGTATACTAAAAATAGCAATGCAAGTCAATAATTGTTTGACAAAATATTTATAAAATTTAATTTTAATATATTCTTTATACCTTTTACATGGTAAACTAATTTAAAATTATTTTATACATAATTTAATGTAATTATTACAAAAATAAACAATATAACTGTATGTATTTCTAGTTAGATAACAGTTTACTTTTTAACTGTTAATATATTTCAATTAAATTCATAATTATAATTACTGTTTTAGCATGCGAGTTTTTATTCTCATTCTTAAATAACTGAAAATTAGTTGTTCAGGAAAAATTGTATCTGAATTTTTTATTCAACAAAAAAAAGAATTATTTAAGAGAATAAATGTGACAAAAAACAGTTAACGAAAAATAAAGAGACAAAAAATACTTTCATACAAATATTAGATATCAGATTAATAATTTAAATTATATATTTAACCTTTACTTAACATAAAAGCAATGATTTCTCCATTAACCAAAAAGGACAATTTAGGAATTTCAGTTGTAACAATAACATTCATAACGGTCATATTTCTTCCCTCTTTGAGTTGATCCAATTCAAACACTCTTCATCTTCTCTTCACTGTCCATCCAACATTTGAATCTAAACTCTCTCTCTCACTCTCTCCCTCTCTCTCCCTCTCGCTATTCTGAATTTTCAGTTTTGCAAAAAAATGAGGCAAAAGACCAACACCACAGATTCTAGTGGTTTCTTGGGAAGCATTTCTTCTAATTTTCTCAGATCAATCTCTTCTTCCAATCGCAAACCCACTTCTTCTTCCTTTACGAACCATAAATTCCTAAATTCTGACGTTGAAAACACCCCCCCTACCCATCCAAACATTCCACTCAATCACCACCAACAATTGAAGCCCAACGACCCATTTTCCCAGAGCGACTCACATGTGAAGGCAAGTTCAAAATTTGCTTCTTTTTGGGTCACATTTCAACTTTCAAGCTGTAATATGTAGCCCCAGAGACTAGTGTGTAAAACAATTATTATTTTTTTCTTATGATATGTTGTGCTTTTTGGAGCAGGTTGTGGTGAGAATTAAGCCTGAAAATACCAATGGAAAAGAGGGGGATTGGGAAATTAAGAAGGTTTCTTCCGATGCCCTGTCTATTGGGGACACAAAGTTCATCTTTGATGAAGTTTTTGATGCAAACTCCAATCAGGTAGGAACTTCACTTCATTGTGTGATTGTGATTCGTGTTTTAAATCTTCTTTGTTCGATGTTGTTTTGCTGCCTGGTTTGCTTTTAAGACAAGATCAATCTTGAATTTGATTCACGAGCTGTTGTATGTTCAGGAAGATGTTTTTCAGTCAGTGGGTGTTCCCTTGGTTAGAAATGCCTTAGCTGGTTACAACACTACTATTCTGTCATTTGGCCAGGTACATTTGGTTGCTTGCTATGTTTTTGAACTTTTTTAGTGACAAAACGAGTGTCACTTTTTGATGGAGTATTGAGGACTATTTTTCCCTTCTCACCTGTGTTGTGCTTCTTTACTAGTCTGGAAGTGGAAAGACTTACACAATGTGGGGTCCCCCAAGTGCCATGGTTGATGAGTCCTCGTGTTCTAGTCAATTGGGAATTGTTCCTCGGATCTTCAGAATGTTATTTTCTGAGCTAGAGAGAGTATGCTCTATTTTCAACTTTAATTACTAACTTTTTGCATATATATATATATATGTATATTTTCTTTTAGATTTTGAATGATTGAGTTTGGATTCAATATTAGGAGAGGCTTACTTGTGATCAGATGCAGTTCAACTATCAATGTCGTTGTTCATTTCTTGAGGTAAATCAGAACTTAAGTTTCCCTTATAAAGCTTCTCAAAACAGCAATGAGTTGGTCGCTTAATGTTGCTAATGTGTTTCTTCCTTTTTCTGGGCTCTGTTTTAAACAGATATACAATGAAAGAATTGGCAATTTACTCAATCCTATCCAGCAGAACCTTGAGGTAGGCATATGCTTCCGTCTTTTTGGTACAAGTTTCTATCAATGTATTGCTTCATGTTTCTTTTGTTTCTAGTTACTACTTATTACCTTTGTCAAAATTATTGCAGATGAAGGATGATTCAAGAACTGCTCCTTATATTGAGAATTTGGTTGAGGAATACATCACTAACTACGATGATGTGGCACAAATTTTGATTAAGGTAGGGAATCATTAAGGTCTACATTGTTGAAATCTATATGCAATTTATGAGAAGCTGAAAGCTTTTTGTTAGCTGATATTTTTGGTCTAACAATTGTATGCATTTGCCTATTAATGACATCAGTTCTTTTTTAATCTTTATCGTCTATGTTCATTCTTCTATGTGTGCTGCAGGGTCTTTCAAGGAGGAAAAAGGGAGCGACGAGCTTAAATTCTAATAGTTCTAGATCTCACATAATTTTCACATTTGTCATTGAATCTTTGTGCAAGGTACTGTCAAATTTTGAATTGAGACATACTGTCAAATCTTGTAATTCTACGTAACATTACCAGCAGTTTTGTACGAAACCATTGGTTTTCTAAGGTTGAAGACAGGCTTCTATCCTTAATTTTCTTCAATAGTTTTGTCGTTTAAACATGATTTTCACATACAGGGAACCACAAAGGGCATTTGCAGTAGCTCAAAAGTTAGCAGAATCAGTCTTATTGATCTTGCTGGACTGGACAGGGATGAAGTTGGTGATGTAGGTAGCCAATGTCCAAGGGAAAACAGACATGTGGAGAAATCATTATCTCAGCTTGAGTAAGATCCCATGACAAAATTACTTCTTAGGGCGTGTGTTTGAATTAACAGCTTAAAAGTACTTTTTGATTATGTATAAGTTGTTTCTACTTCTATAATGAAAAAGGCAATAGGGTTAAACAATTTTAATAGAAGTTGTAAGTTGTTTTTCTAAACTATTTGGAGACGTTATAATTGAAATATGGTGAAAATAACTTATGGACAAGTCATAAGCTATGCTCATAAGTTTTCCCTAATACTTAAAAAAGGCATAATGTCACAAGACAAGCCTAACTAAGTTCCAAGTTCTTCTACACCGAGTCTTAGTTCTTATCATAATTTTTATGGTCTGATTGGATTGGTTTTTCTATTACATTGGTCGAAACAGAAAAATAACACTTTACTTCTATTTCTAGTTAATGACCATGATTGTTTTCTATTTGTAACCATTCTTTTATTCCTCTGGTGTAGGCATTTAGTGGATGCTCTGACTAAGAAATCTCAGTCTGGAAAAAATGGAGACATTCCACAGAGCGACTCTTGTTTAACACGCTTACTACACGAACCACTTGGTGGAAATGCCAAACTCTCAGTCATTTGTTCCATCTCCCCTAATAACAAGTATTAATCTGAATTGAAGACTATAATAATTTGTTCATGTACTTTTGAGTTCTAGAAATAAAGACTGCGCTGGTTGATTGCAGGAGTAACAATAAAACCCTGCGCACACTCAAATTTGGTGAGCAAGTAAGATCCATCAGAAATGAGCCAGTTATCAATGTAATAAAGGATACTGATGTTGATTTGAGTAATAACATCAGACACTTGAAGGTATTTTCCTGGACTCATGCAGGTAGTTATTATTGAAAGATCAAACTAATGGAAGTACAATGTCTTTTCTACGGTTCAGGAAGAACTTATTAGAGCAAAGGCTGATGTTCACAGCTCAGCTAGGAGTAAAGATGGATACTTCCAAGGAAAAAATGTGCGGGAAAGCCTGAATCAGATGAGAGTCAGCTTAAACCGCTCTCTTCTCCTATCCAACATAGATTGTGATACTGATGACCGCTTAAATGTCAGTGAGGAGGACATACAACAATTACGCCAGCAAATTGATGAATTGGATTGTTCATCTGAAGAAAATCTAAAGGACATACCTGTCAATGAAAATTGTGTCCAGTTTTATTCTGTTGAGGAAAATTGTGATGCAGACACCACCAGTGGTGACGAAATTGAAAAGGCTGAGGTGTGCTGCGGAAAAACATTGAGCATTTCAGTCAACTCATGTAATCAATCTCCAGTACTTGCTGGACCACAGTTGTCTGAGTCTCCAAAATTCAGCAAAACTCAAAGGAAAAGTTTGGCTATTTCATCAAGTTATCTTGGAAGTTGGAACAATTTGGCCGAGAGTACAACTTTAAGTAACAATCTGTTGAACAAACCATTTAAACAAGGCGAGCATGTGCAATCCTCGTTACAGTCTAGCAAGGTTGAGTCCTTAGCAGCAAGCCTTCAGAAGGGGCTACAGATTATTGACTATCATCAACATAACTCAGCAATGAATAAATCTTCAACTTCCTTCTCCTTTGAGCACTTAACTTTGACACCTTGTCTAAACATTGACAAGGCTGAATCTTGTGACCAAACAATACCACAGAAAGCTTCCAGTGATGAAGTAGCTTCTTTCCTCTGTGCATCTTGCCGAACCAAAATATCTAATCAGGATTCCAGTGTGGTCCAAGTATGTATTGTTTTAATTTTATCAAGTATCTTTTTAAATACATTCTTTTTATGTCTTGACCTCATTTATCCATTTTTTGACCATTTAGCTAGCATTGGGAGAATGTAATGGCAAAAACATCATAAAAGAGAAGGAGCTCGAGAATGTTTGCAAGGAGCAAGCAACTAGAATTGAGCAACTAAATCAGTTGGTACTAATATTCTTCCCATTTTCCATTATGAACTGTGGTTTTGATTTTACATTTAATGGCAATGTCTTTTGTTGCCAGGTGGAGAAATTGAAAGGAGAGAGAGAACTGAAATCCATTACTGTGTATAACTCAGTGAAAGATGAAGAAAAGGTAAGTTGAAATTATAATTTATAGTTTATAATTATTGAAGTCTATCTAGTTGATAGTTAGTTTCATTTGTTTTGTTTGATATCATTTGCAGCTTCTAAGGGAATTATCCTCAAGTGGTCATTTGCCAAGCATTATAGAGGAAAAATGTGAAACTAAGGAAGTTCAGGAAGAGTTAGCCCAAAAAGACGTCTCTTTCGATTCAACTGAGAAGGAGTCACTTCTTAAGGAAATTCAGAATCTAAGGAGCAAGCTGCAATTATGTAGTGATGCACCAGTCAAAAAATCTACTGACAAACTAAGGTCTTCTTTGATGTCAAGATCCATACAACTGAATAAAAGCGGGGTATTTTCTTATGATAACGGCAACGAAGAGCTAGAGAATGAAAGACAGAGATGGACAGAAATGGAAAGTGAGTGGATTTGTCTCACTGATGAACTTAGAGCCGATCTTGAGTCATATCGCCAACGTACTGAGAGGTTGGAGATGGAACTGACGTCAGAAAAGAAGTGCACAGCAGAGATAGATGATGCTTTGAAAAGAGCAGTTATGGGACATGCTAGAATGGTGGAACACTATGCTGATCTACAAGAAAAATACGATGATTTAGTTGTGAAACACGATGCCGTAATGGAGGGGATAGCGGAAGTGAAGAAGGCAGCAGCAAAAGCCTCAAAAAAAGGTCACGCCCGCTTTGCCAAATCTCTTTCCGCTGAGCTTTCTGCACTGAGGGTGGAAAGAGAAAGGGAAACAAAATTATTGAAAAAGGAGAACCAGAACTTGAAGACTCAACTTCGAGATACTGCTGAAGCTGTTCAGGCTGCTGGAGAGCTACTTGTTAGACTAAGAGAAGCTGAACATGCAGCAGCTTTTGCAGAGGTACAATTGTATCTCATTAAGGGTTCAAAAATCAACGCATCATATGTTAGGGAAGTTAATTTGGGTGTTCTTTTGCGATGGTGTTTTTTGACTTACTAATTACCAAATAAACAGGAAAAAAGGAAGGGACTGGGCATAAAGTAATACAGATTAACAAGGAAAGTGAAAAAGGAATTGCACTTCTGTCATTCTATTATTTGTTAAAAGAGAAAAAGGAAACTCATAATGTTCTTAAGATGGATTATGTAGTTATATTCCAGTAATTATCTGCCTCCCTATTAAAAGGGAACAAATGTGGTATCAGTTGTTGTGGTTGAGAAGATTCAGCATATGATCATAACATATTTTTTATTAATTTTTTAATATTATATTTCTTATGTTCTACAGGAGAACTTTGCCAATGTGCAACAAGATAATGAAAATTTGAAGATACAAATTGAGAAGCTGAAAAGAAAACACAAGACAGAGATTAATACCATGAAGCAGTACATTACAGAGAGCAAATTACCTGAGTCTGCACTGCAACCGATGTATAGAGAGGATTCTGATGTGGCATACGATGCAGCTTCCTCCTATACATACGATGATCAGGCATGGAGAGCAGAATTTGGAGCAATATATCAGGAGCATTACTAACTGAACCGTTGTAAGTATTCTGAGCATATTTGATAAAAGGTCAGATAATTGTACTTGATCGAAGTCCAAACAATGTCTGGCATTAGATGATCCTACTTGGATCAAAGGGCATTCCTATTATTTTGTGTATTCCTAGAAATTCATTGTATTTTTTGCCAAGCTGTGATCATCCAACCCTTGTTATCGAACTACAATTCTTTTGTCTGCTTGTATTGATGTTCTTTACTCCTAGATTTGTCATGGTAAATAAATTTCCTAATAGTTTCATTTCCAGAAATTCTAATTGTCCAAATTGCCAAAACTTTTCACAAAATGAATGTATGCACATCTTACCCGTTTATCCATGATGAGAGGGAAATTCAGTTTAAACTGAGACATTGAGTTTAAAATCTTCAATTTCAACAAAGTTTTCTAATCTTTTGAAAGTTTAGTAAATACTTTTTCATACAAGATGATATTTTTTTTTCAGTGTAATTTTTTTGATTTTTTTAAATTTTTCTTATTTCTTTTCTTAATTTTTTTCTTCTTGACTTTTTTTTTTTGGTTTTCTTCTTCTCTCTTTATCTTGAATTATTTATTATTCTTTTTCTTAATTTTCTTTATAATTTTTTTATTTTTTTCCCGGTTTCTTTATTGTTTTCTTGAGTTCTTTTAAACTTTTTTCTTGATTCGTTTTTCTTATTTTATTCTTGATTAGTTTCTATTTTTTCCTACTTTCTTTCTCTTTATTTTTTTCTTGATTTTTCTAGTTTTTTTACTTTTTATTATTTTTCTTTTTCTTGCTTTGTTGGTTTTTTAATAGGTAAAATTTATTACAACACATTCAAATATATTAAATTTAAACGGATTTTTGGTTATTTTTAAATATTTTATTTAGATAAATAAATTTAAATTTATTAAATTAATTTTTTTATTTAAATAAAATATTGGTATAAAATATTATTTAAATTTAATTTTTTTATAATTAAAAATATATTAATTTTGATGATATTTTTTAGTCATTCTTTGTTGAGATATTATTTTTTGTTAGATTCTACGAAGATTTTTTCAATTAATATTAGTGAAATTTTCTTTTATTAACTTAGACTAAAATTATATTTTGTTACTATTGATCCAATGAATTAAAGTGAGGTTATTGATTAGATTTTCTTTTATTCTTTTTAATTGATGTTATTTAGAGTATCTCAATTGATATTGGAAAATAATTTTAGTTAATGTTAGCTGAAAATTTTCTCCTTCAAAATTTTAAAAAATATCTTCATATCGATAATATTCATATCAATAATAAAAAATAATTGAAGATATAATAATCATGACAAACATCAACAATTCACATTTATAAAAAAAATGTAGACTTTTTAACGTTAGTTAAAAAGTTCTAATTAATATCAAATTAAAAATAATAATAATAATTTATAAAAAAAACTTAACTATATGAATAAAAAATATAACTTTATTGATATCAATAAGAAATATTATCCAATGTCAATCGAGGAATAGTGGTCTCAAAAACATTTCAATTTTAGTCGATTCAACTATTTCAATAAGTTTAAAAATATAAAAAATTAAATTTTTTTTTATAAAATTTAAAATATTCTACTTTTAAATAGTCTAATTACTATAAAAAAATTAAATTTTTAATTTCTTATCAAAAACACATGTTTTAATATACTAAATTATTTATAAAATAAATTATCCTCCAAAATTTTTGGGATTAATGGTAGAACTCCCACCGACAAGTACAATTAATTGATACAACTACAATTTAGTGGTGATTCATCTAACACACAATAAATAGGAAAGAGCAAATCACAACGTGGTCGCAAAACATTTAATAAATACGCGGAAAGCTCAAATGTAAATGCACAAAATTTGCTGGACCAATCAAATGAATACTTATTATTAGTATTATTATTTATTTATTTATTTACTCAATTTATCACTCTATTAATAAAATGTTTAATCAAATATCTTAATTTGAAAAATACAAGAATATAATTTTTTTATCTATTAAAACTGATATAGTTTGTTTCATAAACATTCACTGCTTGATAATTATAATTGTATTATACATAAATTAAAATTATTCATATTTATTTATTAACTTTTGTATTGTTAATTGGATGTGAAAATGGTAGATTTGATTAAAATTTTCAAGAATAATGAAACCAAATTAAATAAAATTAATATATTATAGAACTAAAAGTTTTATGATAAAGCTAAAAAGATGTATACATATCTGTTTCGGGTACTTTATGATTGATGAATAAATAAGCAGAAACCAGCACAGGCAATAAATAATTACAGAAAAGCTCGTAATATTGAAAATATATAATAAACAAACTTTATCCAAAAAAATAAACAAAAACTAGATAAGACAACAAATTAGCTAGATGATCAATAATGCCTTATTTAGTGTTAGAAACATGATCTCTAATATATTAGATTTGAATTTAAAATCAATTAATATTAGATCAAGTTATATATTATTATATAAACTTTATTTAAATTTTTTGTTTTCCTCAATACTTCCTTTTATACGAAAAATATTTATTTCAAAAATATAAATTCACATATACACATACGTGAATTTACATAATACATTCTTTTAATTTTAGATAAATAATAAGTGAATAATTTTGATATCATATTATATTTTAATCTAAAATCAATTAATATTAAATGAAATTGTTTACTAATATATAAGTTTTACTAGAATAATTGTTTTATTAAAATAATTTTTTTCTTTTTAATAATATAATTCTTTTATATGTGAGTGTCTTTCCTAAATAAAAATAAATCATTAACACTAATATCATTGTTGATGTTTTTATGAAGAACTTTAATAAAATAAAATTTAAGTATTAATCCAATCTTACTCACTTGTAAAGTAAAAATTATATTTTATATTTCTAATATTTTTTTTTATCAATTAAGGATGAATATATTAATATGAACACAAGAGTGTTCTAACTCTTTAGTGACATACAAAAGGAGCTGCATGGTAATAACTATTTATATCCTATATTTCTATCCAATTTATATTATTTGAAAGCTAATAACTATTAAAAGTCCTATTATATAGATAACATGGTAAACAACTATTGAAAATGAAATAATATAAACTATTAATTGATAGTGTTTAAAAACTAACTACAATTAAAAAACTCTATTATATAGATAATATGGTAAAAACTCTAAACAATTATTATATAGACTATTAAATACAGTTAATATTGCTTAAAAGCTAACGTATTAAAAACTCTATTATATGGTAAAAACTCTAAAGGATTATTACGTAGACTATTAACGAATATAGACTCTTAAATACAATTAACATTGTTTAAATAAATACTCTAAACGACCATTATATTATTAAATATAACTAATATTATTTGAAAGATAACTATAAATACCCTTGTACAAACTTTGATGGAATGCAAAGGTCATATGATGTTCTAATTTGTTTTTTTTTAGGTTTCATTATGATATATGGTTTTTTTATAAAGGTAACTTCTACTCTAATTATTGTTTTAGTTATTGACAAAAACATATATTTCTAACAAACAGTATATTTTATTTTTGTAATTTATAAATCTTAAATTTATTATTATATTAACATAATCGAATCAAAAAATTATAAAATTTAAATTTTAAACTTATAATCTTAAATATAACTTTTAATTAAAAATACTGTTATATAGAAAGTCACATAAATACCACCGATAAATAAAATTAATATTGTTTAAAAGCTAACGAGTACAATTAATACAACTACCTATCACAACATAAATAGAATCAATGGTAGACGAACCTACTACAACTATAAAAGAAATTACTTTTATCTATTATTATAAAATTATAAATTTAATTACTAATTAAATTAAAAACTAATATAAAATTTAATTTATTAAGTGTTTAAGATGTTGGTAACCAATGTTAAAAATAAATTTTAATTTTAATTTAAAAATTAATTTAATTATCATTATAAAAATTAATTTCATAATTTCTTAAATCAATAGTAAAATAATATAATTTCTATTATAATAAAAATTATTTTAAATACTAATAATTTTAGTTTATAAAATAATTTTTAATTTATTAATTATTTTTTTTCTTTAAATTAATTTATATTTAATAAATTTGTTTAGATATTTATATTCAAAAAATTAATTTATTGTAGATATACAAATCAATTGTAGAAGTACCTATCACAAATATAATTAAATTTTTACAACTACTGCCTAGTACTACAAAATAAATACTAAAGGCCAAAGCACAAAATTTTTTCTAAATATAAAATATATAATATACAACAATTACAATATAATTACTCTATTTATTTTATTCAGTTTTATATTTTATTATTAATTTAATGAAGCTTTTAATTTAAAAATATAACAATATAATTCTTTTGAGATTTAATCAAATTTTAAATTTTTTAAAATATAGTATAATTCTTTAGTTAAATAAAATATTCATCGTTAGCTATATAAAATATTATTATATGTGTTAATCAGAAATTATTAGACGTAAACTGAAATTATTAATATTTGTTTATTAAAATTGTACTTCTGGTAAAGTTATCATATTATTACATTTTTAAAAATTAGATTAAACTTAAAAATTAAAATTAAAGAGATAATTAGTGAAGAAGAATATGACATAAATAAAGAGAATATAATATATAGGAGACAAGTTCATCATTATTATTCTACTTATATTATAATTTTGAAGGTTTAAATAGGTTAGAAGTAAAAGGAGTGTGGTATTTTGAGGAAGGTGTATGATATTATCAAGTAAAGATTAATCTCATGCTTATTATTCACACTGTATTGCTGACCACTTTCACCTTAACATTGGTCTATATAACTTTAAAATTATAAGATTTGCACTCACCATTACCACACACCAAAACACAGAAAGAGAGAGAGAGAGAGAGAACTACATGGAAATAGGAGAGATAATTTCCTCCGTTATGTATATCTTATCAATACTTTGGGAAACTGTCAAAAAGCTGAGAGATCTCCCAGAAGAAGTTGCAGAGTTGAGAGATGAACTTAATTTCTTGCTAAAGGTAATCAATGATGAAGATAAAGTGCCTGAAGCTAGAGAAGTTGACAATCAGCCTTATGCAAGGAAGGAAAGCTTAATGCGGCTGAGACAAGAAGCTTTTCAGACGGAAGATGTGATTGACGAATATGTGATCCATATTGAAGAAAAAAAGCCTGAAGGTGGATGGGCAGCTTTCCCCTCCAAGTTTGTTTACTACATCAAAACTCTGATCCCTCAACTTCTAATAGCATATAGTATTCAGGAAAGGAAATCTGTTGTTCGTAAGAAAAGAGATGATTTTAGAAGCCTATATCCTTCAGAACCAAGCCTAAACAGTTCTGGAGAAAATCAAGATGTGACCTTGCACCCTCGATTGGATCCTCTGGAGACGGAAGAGAAGGTTGTTGGCCTTGCTGGACCTACAGACACATTCAAAGTTTGGTTGACAGAGGAAGAAGTAAGACGCACTGTGATTTCTGTTGTAGGTATTCCAGGAGTTGGAAAAACCACTCTTGCCAAACATGTTTTTGACCAGTTCCATAAATGCTTTGACTGCCATGCATTGATCACAGTCTCTCGTTCCTACAAAGATGTAGAACTGTTGAGGGATATGTTACACGGACTTTGCAAGGACAGAAGGAAATATCCACCTGCAATGAATCGAGTACAGTTGATAGACGCAATCAAAAAATGCTTGCGAGGGAAGAGCTACCTTGTCTTCTTTGATGACGTATGGAATGAAAAGTTTTGGGATGAGATAAAAAATGCTCTGATCGATGATGGTGAAAACAAAAGTAGGATAATAATCACAACAAGGGACGAGAAAGTTGCGGACTATTGTAAGAGATCTTCTTATGTTAGAGAACATAAGCTTGAAGAACCTCTAAGTGAAGAAGAATGTTTGAGATTGCTCCATAAGAAGGCACGTTATGGTTCTGATGGAGATTGTCCCGAAGCACTCAAAGATATATCTCTTGAAATTGTCAGGAAGTGTAAAGGTTTACCTCTAGCAATTGTGGTCGTTGGTGGTCTTTTGGCTGAAGTGGAAGAAAGTGCACTTGAATGGAGACGGTTTAGTGAAGATCTGGAGCGGAATCCTGGCTTAAATATTATAACAGAAATTATAGGTTTAAGTTACGATAATTTGCCGAACAATCTCAGATCATGTTTATTGTATTTCGGAATGTATCCGGAAGACTGTGAAATTGAATCTGATAGATTGATTAGGCAGTGGATAGCTGAAGGATTTGTTAAACCTATAGCCGGACAAGCTGTAGAAGAAGTTGCACAAGATTTATTAAAGGGGTTGATCCGTAGAAGTTTAGTGCAAGTATCTTCATTTTCCATGAAAGGAAAAGTTAAAAAATGTCGTGTTCATGACTCAATACTCGAGATGATCCGTAAAAAAGCCAAGGATACAAGATTTTGCGAGTATATTGATGGGCATGATCAATCTGGGTCAAGTGATGAACGCTCAACGTCTGACCCAAGATTCGTTCGACGTCTGACAATTGCAATCAATGAGTCAGTTAGAAGTTTTGAAAGCTCACTCATTCGTTCAATTATAGTCATTCCAGGAAAACAAGAAGAATTATCATCTGACCACTTGGTAAGCAAAATTCCTACAGATTACATGCCATTGAAGGTACTTGATTTTGAAGATTCTGGATTATCTTGTGTTCCTAAAAAGTTGGGGAAGTTAATCCACCTAAGGTATTTAAGCTTTAGGGGGACACAGATAAAAAGTCTTCTAAAATCCATTGGTAAGCTCCTGAACTTGGAGACCTTGGACGTACGACAAACAAAAGTGTGTGAGATGCCAAAGGAGATAACCAAGCTTAGAAAGTTACGGCATCTTCTGACACCTAACTCTGCATCTTCTTCAATTCAATGGAAGGATATTGGAGGCATGCCAATGCTACAAAAGATACCACAAGTGCGTATGGAGGATGATGGAGTGGCGATTAGAGAGGTAGGAAAGCTAAAGAAGCTAAGGAGCCTGAGGGTGCTTTATTTCGGCGGAAAGCACGAAAATTGTCTTTGCTCCTCGATAAATGGGATGACAAAATTGGAGGCTCTGCGTATTGAAAGTGTTGATCACAGTGAAGTAGCAGTTGACTTGAACATTACGCCATCCAAACTTAGGAAGCTTTTTCTTGATATGAAGTTAGAAAGGTTGCCAAATTGGATTCCTGAACTCAGTTATCTTGAGAGATTGATCTTGCGGCACTCTGGCTTAACTAATGATCCGTTGGAATCACTAAAAAAGATGCCTAGTTTGTCGGTTCTCTCTTTAAGCCACGCTTATGAAGGTCAAACTTTGCATTTTCAACCTGGAGGGTTTCAGAAACTAAGGAAGCTACATCTTTCAAATCTTGGGAACTTGAATTCGATCCTTATTGATGAAAGAGCTCTTCAGTCTTTGGGATATTTCGAGTTAACATGCCTCCGTGAACTCAAGACTGTACCCGTTGGCATTGAACATCTGGAGAAACTTATGTTTCTTGATCTGTTGTCTATGCCAACTGAATTTGAGGAGGAAATTGCTCCCATTGCAGAACGACGGCACTGGAGCATCAATTATGGCCATATGTGGTCCGAGGTGAGTATTTACCATTATAAGACTTTCATCACTATAATCTTTTTTCTTAATATTTTATGCTAAGAAGTGGTAGTTGTTCATCTCAACTGAGTTACGTTTTCTTTCTTTAGATGTTCGTAATCAAGATGTACATTTTAAACGTGTGATTTAGGAAGAAGTTTAGTCTTTTTGTTGGGATTTTTAGGGTTTTTGAAAATATGTTATGGAGATATATGAGATATAAGATATATAAGTGATATATTGTATAGAGGAGATGTTATTTATTTCATTCATGTACTCTATATATATATAGAGTAAAAGTGTAACAAAATATCAAATATTAATAATATCTCAATCTTAATTTTCTAAATTTAAATAATAAATTAATATATTTTTTTATCTTTATGAAAAAATATTTCTAAAATAAAATCTAGAAGATTTTCTACAAATTAATTTAAATAAAAAAGATATTAAACAAATATTCCCAACATTCCTCCTTGCTTTAATATCTGTTTATTTGAATTTTGAATTTCAAATATCAGATTTGATCCTCCTTCTTTTAATGCTTGATTTCCTCCTCTTTCTTTGATTGTAATTTTTATCTTTATCTTTCTTGTATGGAATCATGTCATCATGAAATTTGATATTCTCCACAAAATTTCTTTTTTTTTCAAGAGCATCTTCTTTGTCTATTATGGATGGTTCTTCATCTGTCTTTGCCTCTTGGACATCATACTTCTTCAAGATATATGCATCTTCTTTTGATTTGGATATTTTTTTCATGTCTTCACTTGGAGCCAACTCTTCTTTCATCAAATCTAAAGCAAAACTTTTGTTTTTCATATGAGCTTGGAAGACTTCTAGGTTATTTGCATCTTTAATCACACAAAGTTTGTTTTCAAAAGATATCTTGTAACCTTTCTCTAACAATTGACCAACACTTAACAAATTGTGATTAATATCAGGAACATATAAGACATCAAAAATAAATTTGACACCTGAATGAGTTTTGACTGTTCCTATACCTTCCACATCAATTTGTGTTCCGTTTCCAATTCTTACTTTAGAAAGATCAGATTTGTTGAGCTCTTCAAAAAATTCTCGATCATGAGTCATGTGATTTGTACAACCGTTTGATTTGTTGGTTGTAAGACATGATGTTGTAAGAAGTAGTTCCTCTTCTGATTCATCCTCTACAACCTTGATAAATTCCTGGGAATGATCAGATTTACATATCTTTTCAACATGTCCCAATTGACCACTTTTGTGGCATTTTGCATCTGGTCTCCACCAACACTTGTTTTGTTGGTGGTTATTTTTCTTGCAATAGGAACAAGGCGGAAAAACTCGTGTATTGTTGTTTTGGTTGTACTTGTCCCTTTTGTTGTTCTTGACTCCTTTAGCGGTATACAGTATAGTATCTTCAACAACACAATCTTCTCTCATCAATTTTCGTTGTTCTTGTGCTTGCAAGGCATGTATAATTTCTGCCAAAGTAATTTTAGACAGATCTTTTGTATTCTCCATCGAAGTGATGGATGTTTCGTATCTCTATCGTACAGTTACCAGAATTTTCTCAACTAGTCTGGAATCAGAAAATTCCTTACCTAGTAATTTTATCTAGTTAGCAATACCCAACAATTTGTTTGAGTATTCCTTGATTGTCTCGGATTCTTTCATCCTTTGTAGCTCAAATTCTCTGATCAAGTTTAGCACTTTCATGCCTCGAATCTTCTCGTTTCCTTCATATTCTCCTTTCAAATAGTCCCAAATTTCTTTGGGTGACTTTAGGGTCATGATTCTGGTGAGTATCATTTGTGAAACACCAGCAAACAAACATGACTTCGCCTTTGCCTTTCTTGTTTTCTTTTCTTTTTGGCTTTTGATTTGGGCCATGGTGGGATTTTCTGGCAGCGGATCAATATTGTAATCCTCTTCCACAGCTTCCCATAAATCTAGTCCCTCTAGATATGCTTGCATTCTTACAGCCCATAGATCATAACTTTAGCCATCGAAAAGTGGAATAACGACTTGTGAGAAATTTCCTTCTCCTTCCATTCTACAGGTCCCGTAAGAACAATGACTCTGATGCCACTGATGGGATTTTTATTAGGGTTTTTGAAAATATGTTATGAGATATAAGAGATATATTGTATGAAGGAGATGTTATTTATTTCATTCATGTACTCTATATATATATATATATATATATAGTAAAAGTGTAACAAAATATCAAATATTAACAATATCTCAATCTTAACTTCCTAAATCTAAATAATAAATTAATATATTTTTTTATCTTTTATGAAAAGATATTTCTAAAATAAAATCTAGAAGATTTCCTAGAAATTAATTTAAATAAAAAAGATATTAAACAAATATTTCCAACAGTATATACGTGGTGTAAATTTAGTGAGTATTTGGTATTTTATTATGATTAAAGCATATTAATTATAATTTTATCTACATTTGATTTTGTTAATTTTAATGTTCTTAATTTTAGGGCTTCCACTCACTTTTATACAATGGTGAATTTCAGGAAAGCTCCAAGTGAAGATTCTCTCAAGTTCTCTCTTTTTCGACTCTTGAAATGGTGGATCTGGATTTGATGTTACGATGTTTTCTAAGCTTCCCTCTATCTTTTCCTCTTTTCTTTTCCTCTTATCTTTTCCATAGTGTGTATCTAAATCGTAGTTTGGGGTGAAGAATCCTACTGCAACTTGATGTTATATGTAATTGAAGTTCACTTATGTATGATTGCTTCTTCATAATAAATTGGTCACTTCACTTATAGTTCATCTTATATTCTTGTTCAACTTCACTTCACTTTCTGATGCTCATCATATATATCTAGTTTTATTTTTTCTTATAGAAGAAAGGAAATTCTTGATCATTGTAAAATTGGAAGACTAAATGGATGGAATAAAGTAACATGATTGGAGATACTGTAGGAATTTAGATAAACATTTATGAGATCTTATAGATTTTTCAAGCTAATGCTTGCGTTATTAATTGTAAATTTTTAAGGAATTAGGATTTTCAATTTTTTTTAGAAAAAACAATATTTTGCAGTATAAAGTTTAAAACAATAAAAAAATTAATTTGGAGATTGAATTATTTTAATGGTATTTTTTTTTTACTTTATGTAATGTATACATTTACAGTTATTTTATAGATTGAAAATAAGTTTTAGAATTCTATAAAAGTACTCAAACACTTAAAGTTCTAGATATAAAGAGTTTGATTAATATTATTAATAGACTTTTAATAAATATTCAATATCTATTAATCACTTGAAAGATACATTATTCAACATTCTTTTCTTAATTTTGAATTTTTATTCTTTCCTTAATTTTGAATTTTTAAGGTACAATCATTTATGACACAATCTATGTTTTTTTTATTATGCTATGTATGAAATTAAATCTGGTAGATTGATTGGATAGGTTAAGAGTTTCTCAAATAAGAAGGGAGAAAACTATGGGAGAAGATTAATGCAATCATGTTTATTTTGATAACAAAATAGAGGAAATAAGTCAAGTTCATCTTCTATTTGACTTGTTAAAAGTAGGTTAGAATAAGTCAATCCATATAAAATTGATGAAATTTTTGTCTATTCAATATAGTTACACATTTATACTGGTCGGTCTTTACAAATTTTAAGAAAAGAAAATAAAATTTAAAAGTCTTTTATGAGTTTTTAATTTTAAATTTTAAAAAAATTTAATATAAGTATAACAATTTAAAAAAAATTATAAAGTAATGATTTATTATTTACTACAAGTAATTAAGAAAACATAGTGTAAAAAATATTAAATTAGACTATGTAATAAATTTAAATTTGTATTTGTAAATATATGATATTAATAAAATAATGAATTAAAATATTTAATGATATCACAATATTGAATATAAATAAAAAATTAATAAAAAAATTTAAAAATATATAATGCAGGCATTGGAACGGAACGAATCAACCTGTACTTTAGTTTGTGTGAGTTGCAGCTTATGTGAGATGAACCTGTCTAGACTCACGGACTAAAATGTCTAACCATTCTAACACATTTTAGCAAAAGACTATTGGGCTATAATGCAGATCATTAATTCACAATTTTTTCTATTTTGGTGATACTTTATAAATACATTGATTCATATAATGAACAAAATTATAGATGCTTGATGATAGTGGTTGGTGAGTGGGTTGGTTCAGCCACAAAACTGGTTTGCACCCATTTATATACACTAAATTAACTTCATCTCTAGTCGATCAATGTGAGATAGCGGGTGACCCAACAACCTTACTAGGATGAAGTTATATAACTCTGATACCATATTAAGAAGTGAACTTTAAGTCTAACTTAACTCTACAAAACTGGTATACACTAAATTAACTTTATCTCGGTGTAGAATCTCGATCCAAAATGTACATACTTTCTTCTACTCTTTGTATTGTCTTATTCTACCATAAACAAATCATTATCAGAATGTTCTTAAGATTTTCACTCTTCTTCTTCAGGAACCAAATGTAAAAAATGTGCCCCTCATTTTGCTGCATCCATGCGAACTTTTGGAGAATGCATGATTAAATTAATAAAAGAAACCTCATTCTTAACTTGGAGAATATAGATCAATGTGAGTATATATTTAAAGTAATACTAAAATAAAATTATAATTATTATATTGAGAGAAGTAAATGGAAGTTGATTTAAAAAATTATAAAAGAAACTTAAATAACACATTAAATAGAGAGTACAAAATTAGATGAAGAGTAGGGGTGGCAAAACGGGCCAGTCCGGCCCGTTTAGGCCCGCCCCGCCATGAGCCCGCCAAAAACGGGGCGGGACGGGCCAGCCCGCCATAGTGATACGGGCCAAAATTTCTACCCCGCCCCGTCATAAGGCGGGCCAGTCCGCCAGCCCGCCTATATTTTTTATTTTTCATTTTTTTGAAAAATCTATTTTTTGGATTTTTTATTTTATTTTTTTATCTTTGATTTTAAATTGGATTTTTTTTTTCTTTGCAACTAGTTTGTTTGTGTCCAATTTAAATGAATTTTTGTAATTACAACAATATATTAAAGATGTATATGGTGACATGACATTTAAAAAGTGCAAGCTAAAAAACATAATGTTTATTACAAAAGAAATTACAATCAGTGAGGTATTGAAGGAACCCTAGATATAGCTACTTTCCCAAATTTAAAGAGAATGAGTGAGAGTAAATGAGGTGTTATATTTTTTTCGCGAGCTGGCCCGCCCCGCTCCGCCCCTGGCCCGACAGGTTGGCGGGCTAGACGGGGCGGGCTGATACAGGTTGGTGGGTTGAAAATGCTAGCCCGCCCCGCCTATATGCTGGCGGGCCAGCCCACCGGGCCCAACCCACTTTGCCACCACTAATGAAGAGTACTTTAAAAATGACATCTAAAGAAAAACAATTTCTTTTGAGAATTTTGATAGGTAAAAAAGAGGAGTATTAAGTTTTATTAATTGTAAAGCAACCAGCAACAGATAAAATTAATTGAAAGATCTACCCATCTGAGAAATACCAAAAAATACGTACGACAGAATAAATAGGAAAGACCAAAGCAGGATATGGTTGCAAAACATTGAATAAACACACTGAAACATCAAAGTCACTTAAATGAATGCACAAAATTTGCTGGAACAATAAAATGAATAAAAGCAGACTTAATTAACATCTCAGAACACAACCTATGTTCCTTCCAACATGTATTTCATGCTTGCAATGACAGTGAAAGAAGGTTGATCAAAGCAGCAAGAAAAGAGCCTCGCCTGCTTTGCACCATCCTACGGTGGCCTGGCTTGTTTCATTTTATCTTTGCACATTTTGAAAAGGATTGGTCCATAGCCAAAACTTGTTTCCCTGAAAATCCCTTAATCTATCTGTCTAAAGTTCTCAGCTGACACAACTATGTGTCCATGCATGAATTACAAGCAATTTCAATATTTAGACTTTAAAGTAAGATGATTGTAAGGGCAAACGAAACCAACCTGCACTCGCCTCCAATATGTTATCTTAAAATTTATAATATAATATTTTTTAAATTCAATATATTAAATTATATTATTTCTGATTAATTTTAAATATTTTAATTTTTTTAATATTACAAATTATTTAATTAATAATAAAAAAAAAATAAAAATAACTATAAAAAAAAGAAAAAAAATGAAAGAAAAAGAAAAAAAAGAAGAAAAAAAAAAGAAAAGACAAAGAAAGAGGAACAGAAAAAAGAAAGAAGAAAAACAAAAAGAAAGAGAAAAAAAGAGAAAAAAAAAAAACTGAAACATTTTTAAAACACTACTTGTACTCCCATTAACAATTATGCAACAACAAAGTTAAATTTTTTTATATTAATTTCACTAAATTTATGTCTTTTATTAACTTTTTATTTATTTATTTTGAATCATATGTTATTTTAATTTATTTATTGTTATATTTTTTTATTTAATTTATCTTTATTAAAACATTAGTTTTTTTTATTAATTTGTATTGATTCATTTATTTTATATTTAATAATATATTGATTTTTTTATTAATTTATATTTATTTATTTATTTTATTTTTAGTTTTATAATTATTTTATTTATTTATTTATATTGTTTATTTAATTTATCTTAAATTATGTATTATTATTTTTTATCAATTTATATTTATATTATTTAATTTATTTTTAATCTTCTTTATACTATTATGAGAAAACATTAAATAGCCCATGTAAAACTTTTAATATATATTTTTATTATGTAATTTAAAAAATTATAAAAATTTAAAATATTAACATATATATAAATTTATGAAATTATATTATATTATATATTTTTTATAACAAATTCTTCAACATATTAAAAAATTATTTCTAATTTTTAAATAAATAATAAATATTCTTATAAAAGTTAAAATATGATATTCCATATCACCATGTCCAACAAGATATTATATATGTATACAGTAACTTAGTTATTAACTATCCCATGCATGACTTTTATCCTAAGAAAAGTGATTCTATCTATCTCTCACTTTATTGACTTAACACTCTCATTCTATTGACATGATAAAAATATCATTTTTAACCAAATTTGGAATATTTATTACTAATCCTGTTCCACACTTAAAACTAATATACATAGTTTTACAAACTTTCATTGTTGTACATATAGACTTTAGCTTGATGATCATGTAGTAAGCATTTCTTTCTTTCTTTATTTAATGTTAATATATAGGTCTTTCATCAAAGCTTTTAAGTTCACTGAGCTTATAACCTTTATATATAAAAAAAAAATTAAAATTATTCATATTTTTTACTAATCCTTGTATTGCTAATTGGATGGAAAATAGTCATATTTGGTTAGGTTTCTAACTTGGTAGATTTGATTGTGTTTTTATTATTTTATTAAATTTTTTTATAATAATAAAAGCAAATAAAATAAAATTAATATATAATAAAACTAAAAAAATCATTTAATTTTGTGATATAACAAGGATGAATACAAGTCCATTTAGACTACTTTATATTGATGGGATAAATAAATAAGAACGAACACATAAACAAGTAATTAGAAGATATGAGAAGTGAAAATCATAGACTATTATTTTATAATTTTCATTTTTTATTCTAATTTTGATTATTTGTATATAAGAAATTTTTGTTGCTGATTAAGGCCATAATTAATAATATTATATAAAACATAGAAATTACAAGATATGAGGAGTCAAAACCATATACTATTATTTTATGATTTTCACTTTTTTATCCCAATTTGATTATTTGTATATAAGAATTTTTTCGCACATTAAGGCCACATTCTATAATATTATATAAAACCATAAATTATTTTTTAATATTGTTTGTGGTGAAATTGTTTTGATGAAAATTATCAAAAGAATTAGAATCAAACTACCTTTTAATTGTAAATTCTTTTTAGTTAAATTAACAAATACTAAATTTTTTAATCTAAAAAGTGCTTAAATATATAAAATTAACAAAGAATATAAAGAGAATTTTGAATATAACATTTAACATTTACTCTAACATTCGACATTTAATATATACAAAATAATTCAATAAACATATTTAATTCACTAATTTGATTTTGAATATGAATATTTACTAAAAACTTATGCATTTTTCAAAGAAATACTAAAAATACCAATGAACAAGACTGAAAATAAATTACAAAAGAACTATAAAGGATAATTACAATTGTAAAAAAGAACTATAAACTATAATTACAATTGTAAAAAAGAGTAAATTTGTCTAAGAGAATAATTTTCTTTAAAAGTAAATGATAAAAAACGTAAATAACTGTAAACATAAATTTATAAGAAATTTGAATATACATAAAAGAAATCAATCAACGTTTCTTAGCGTGTCAATTTACGAATAAAATTTGTCACTTTTTCTAATGCAATCATTTTATATATATTTTTTATTATTTGATCATTATGTCCATCTAATAAAATATAAAAGAAAACAATAAAATTAAATTACATGATAATTAGTAATGACAAAAAAATTTATCCAATAAAAGGATCTATAAAAGTACTTCGTCTGTTTCTAGATAAGAGTCGTTTTAGAAAAATGATTTTATTTCTTTTTATCTGTAGTTTGGAGAATTTAAGGTTGCATTAATTATTTTTTACCAATTATACCCTTTTGAAAATATTAATAGTAATTAAATTATTCTTTTTATGAGATTTTAAGTGACCTACTGTTTAAATAAACCAATTACTAAATAAATAATTTATTGTTTCCACCTTTTCATCTACCTTCTCCTTAATCAATAAAATATATTTAATTTTTAAAGAAAAAAGACATTAGAGTGAAGTTATAAAGGAAATGTATAGAAAAATTGGTACTTATACAAAAAAAATGAAGACAAGAGTTAAACAATTATATTATAGAAAGAGTTAAAAACTTATTTGATAATAGAAAAGATGATATTAACAAAGTAATTGAAGATTTTCTTAAAGTTGAAGAGAGATTCAATATATAGAATGAAACTAAAAGTGATAATTTTTGTGAGAACAAAAATATTCTTCAAATTTTTTAAATCAAAATTTCTGGTGGTGAAAATTTTAAGATTAAAAGTTATACAGGGAAATTTATTTTAATAGAAATAAGAAAAAAAATGTTTCATATACAGGTGTATTGTTAAGAATTGAAAAGTTATTTTTTTAAATAGAGAGATAATAGATTGAATACTCTTTATTATAAAGAAGGAGAGTACACACTCTTTTAAATAATAAGGATATTATTAAAAAAACAAATTAAAAATTTATTGTGAATAACAAAAATTACTCCTTTTATTGGTTTGTGTAACAAAATCGACTCTTATTTAAAAACAAATGGAGTATTATATTAGAAAGTGAGTAAATAGACCGTAACCTCCAATAAATGAGACATTGCTTGAAAGGTAAGGATAGAGTTAAGTGTAGAACTACCTATGGCAGATACAATCAATTACACAACTACCCACCTTCCTCTCAAATATATTGGAAAGACCAAAACATCATTCATGTAACTCTTTCATCTCATAAAATTGATGTACTTAGTTATATAAGTTATTATACTATGTGCTGCTTATAAATTATTATATGTAAATTCAAATTATTAATATTTTTTTAGTAAAATTATTAATATATGTATATATTTAAAAATTCAAAAATTTGATTGAAATCTTAATAATAAGATGAAATTGAATTAAATAAAAAATACAACTACATAATTACTTAAGAAAAATATGATATAGATAAAGAGAATATATTGGAGACAACTTCAGACAAGGTCATCATGATTATTCTACTTATATTATATTTTTAAAGGTTTAAATAGGTTAGAAGTAAAACGACTATATATGCTAGTGCTGATAAAAAAAATTGTTATAGGAGTTGTAAAATGGTGTTATTAAGTAAAAATAAATGTTACATGCTATTCAATTTTATTAAGTATCAAAATTATACCTTCAAATAATTGAAATTTTATTTTTTTCAAAATAATATATAAAGTGCCACCAGTAATGTAGTAATGAGTTAATATGCTGAGTGTTAGCCTCTATAATTTTCTAAAATTAATATGAATGTATTTTTTGACATATTTAATGTTTATTTTATATTAAATAAATTTATGTCATTTTTAAATAAATAAATTATAAAATATTAATAAAATAGTATTAAATTAGTTTATATGTAATTTATGTATAAATGTGATACTCTCTTCTTGAAAACATTTTTAAAACATAATTAAAAAAATCAAAATGATATGCAAAGTGTAGTTTGGGAATAGGAATTCCAAAGGTACTGCACTCACCACTACCACCATAGAAAATCATGTAGGGAGAACTATACTAAAATGGCAGAAACTGCATTGTCCTTTGCTCGTGAGTATTTGGTTCCAACACTTTTGGAAGCTTTCAAAATGGTGAGAGATCTCCCAAAAGAAGTTGCAGAGATTAGAGATGAACTTGGAAACCTTCTAGATTTCATAAATGATGCAGATAAAGTGGCTGAAGCTGAAGAAGATAACAAAAGGCATGATAGAATGAAGGAAAGGTTGATGCGGCTGAGAGAAGCAGCTTTTCGCCTGGAAGATGTGATTGATGAATATTGGATCCGTGTTGAAGAAAAACAACCTCAAGAAGGTCCTCGATGGGCAGCTTCACTCTCTAAGGCTGTTGACTACATCAAAACCCTGATCCTTCGACTTCAAATAGCATATAAGATTCAGGATAAGAAATCAGTTGTTCGTGATGAAAAAGGTGGCTTTTTAAGCCAATATTCTTTAGAAACAAGACTAAACAGTTCTAGAGAAAATCAAAATGTCAGATTGCACCAACTTCGAATGGATTCTCTGTTTATTAAGGAAGAGGAGGTTGTTGGCCTTGCTGGACCTACAGACATACTGAAAGATTGGTTGGAAAAGGGACGAGAAGAACGCACTGTGATTTCTGTTGTAGGTATTCCAGGAGTTGGAAAAACCACTCTTGCCAAGCGTGTTTTTGACAAGGTCCATGACGGCTTTGAGTGCCATGCATTGATCACAGTCTCTCAATCCTACACTGTAGAAGGACTGTTGAGGGATATGATACACAAGCTTTGCAAGGAAAGCAAAAAAGATCAACCTTGTAATATTTCTTCGATGGCTCGAGACTCGTTGATAGAAGAAGTCAGAGATCTCTTGCAGCAGAAGAGGTATGTTGTCTTATTTGATGACGTATGGAATGAAACATTTTGGGATGACATTCAATCTGCTTTGATTGATGATAAAAATAAAAGTAGGATAATAATCACAACAAGGCACGAGAAGGTTGCGGTCTTCTGTAAGAAATCTTCTTTTATTGAAGTGCATAAGCTAGAAAAACCTTTAAGTGAAGATGAATCTTTGAGATTGTTCTGTATGAAGGCATTTAGGTATGGTTCTGCTGGAGTCTGTCCAGAAGAACTTAAAGACGTATCTCTTGAAATTGTTAGGAAGTGTAAAGGTTTACCGCTAGCAATTGTGGCCATTGGTGGAGTCTTGTCCCAAAAAGATGAAACTGCATATGAATGGAGACTGTTTAGTCAGAATCTGAGTTTAGAGTTGGAGAGGAATTCAGAATTAAACAACATAACAAAAATATTAGGTTTAAGTTATCATGATTTGCCGATCGATCTCAGATCATGTTTGTTGTATTTCGGAATGTATCCGGAAGACTGTGAAATTGAATCAGATAGATTGATTAGGCAGTGGGTAGCTGAAGGATTTGTCAGACATGAAGCCGGAAAAACTCTAGAAGATGTTGCACAAGAAGGTTTATTAGGGTTGATCCATAGAAGTTTGGTGCAAGTATCTTCATTTTCCACGGAAGGAAAAGTTAAAAAGTGTCGTGTTCATGACTTAATACACAACATGATCCGTAGAAAAGTCAAGGATACAAGATTTTGTGAGTATATTGGTGGTGGGCATGATCAATCTGAGTCAAGTGGGTTCGTTCGACGTCTGACAATTGCAACCAATGAGTTAAGTGGAATTACAAGTTATGAAAGCTCACTCATTCGGTCAATTATAGTCATTCCAGGAAAACAAGAAGAATTATTGTCTGACCACATGGTAAGAAAAATTCCTACAGATTACATGCTATTGAAGGTACTAGACTTAGAAGATTCTGGATTAGCTTGTGTTCCTAAAAAGTTGGGGAATTTAATCCACCTGAGGTATTTAAGCTTTAGGGGGACACAGATAGAAAGTCTTCCAAAATCCATTGGCAAGCTCATGAATTTGGAGACCTTGGACGTACGACAAACAAAAGTGTGTGAGATGCCAAAGGAGATAACCAAGCTTAGAAAGTTACGGCATCTTCTGACACCTAACACTGCATCTTCTTCAATTCAATGGAAGGATATTGGATGCATGCCAATGCTACAGAAGATACCACAAGTGCGTATGGAGGGTGATGGAGTGGCGATTAGAGAGGTAGGAAAGCTGAAGCAGCTAAGGGGTCTAAGGGTGCTTTATTCCAGCGGAAAGCACGAAAATTGTCTTTGCTCCTCAATAAACGAGATGCAACACTTGGAGGCACTACGTATTGAAACTGTTGATCGCAGTGAAGTAGCAGTTGACTTGAACATTACGCCACCCTCTAAACTTAGGAAGCTTTTCCTTGATATGAAGTTAGAAAGGTTGCCAAAGTGGATTTCTGAACTCCATAATCTTGTGAGATTGACCTTGCGGCTCTCTGGCTTAACTAATGATCCGTTGGAATCACTAAAAGATATGCCTAGTTTGTTGGTTCTCTCTTTAACCCACGCTTATGAAGGCCAAACTTTGCATTTTCAACCTGGAGGGTTTCAGAAACTAAGGAAGCTAAATCTTTCAAATCTTTGGAACTTGAATTCGATCCTTATTGATGAAAGAGCTCTGCAGTCTTTGGAATATTTGGAGTTAACATGCCTCCATGAACTCAGAACTGTACCCGTTGGCATTGAACATCTTGAGAAACTTAATTTTCTTGATGTCTTTTCTATGCCAACTGAATTTGTGGAGGAAATTGTACCCATTGGAAAAAATCAGCATTGGATCATCAATTATGGCTACATGTGATCCGTGGTACGTATTTACTATTATAACAGTTTCACCACTATAATCTTTTGTGTTGATATTTTATGCTCAGAATTGGTAGGCGTTTACGTCAACTGAATTACGTTTTCTCCTTTGGATGTTCATGAGTGTCATCATGATGAACATTTTAAACGTGTGATTTGGGAAAAAAATTTGGTCTTTTTGTGGTGTTTGTTAGTGTATACTTCGTCTAAATTTAGTGAGTATTTAGTATAACATTATGATTAAAGCACTTTATAAATTTATCCACATTTCTTTGTTTTAACTTTAATGTTCTTAATTCTAAAGCTTCCACTCACTTGTGTACAAATCATGAATTTCAGGAAAGCTCTAAGTGAAGATTCCCTCAAGTTCTCTCTTTACTAGGATCTGGATTTGATGCATCAAAGTGCAGGAACCCGTTATTTTCTCACGATGTTTTCTAAGCTTCCTTCTATCTTTTCCCTTTTCTTTTTCAAAATGTGTAGCTAAATTGTAGTTTGGGTCAGGAATCCTAACTCCAACTTGATGTTATATGTAATTGAAGTTCATTTCTATGATCACTTGTCCCCGTTTCTTATGCGTTTATAAATTGGTCACTTCACTTGATTACATTGATTATTTTAAATTTTGAATACTAATTGGATTTAGGATAAAGTGCCATGATTGCAGATACTATAGGATTTGAGATAAACAATTATGAGATCTTTCGGATTTTTTCAGCTAATGCTTGTTTGAATTGTAAATTTTTAAGGAATTAGGGTTTTCAATCGAAGACAAAGATTCCTGACTCAAGCAATGGTAGTAATATAATATCCTCGATAAAAAAAATAGTAGTGATATTATTTCAATTCTCAGTTATGCTTCGAAGACTTAAATTGGAGTGAAAAAAGGGGTTGCAGGTGAAACCGATAGCTTAACTCTTTTGACGTATGCATTTTTAATAAAAAAATTGTATAAACATAATTTTTTTTTGTGTTCAGATGCGATGACTTTTTGTGGGATGAATTGACATTTTACCATATTATTATACGCGCTGCTAATTTAAAAATTGGGTAGCTTGATATGGTATATGGTGACGAATAATTAACATTAAGAAATTGCAAATTCATGTCTCTGTAAGTCAAACTAGCATGTGTGAACAACTGGATCATACTTTAATTTGGCCATCACAGATTATTATGACCAAAACCAATATTAATTGTTGAATATTACAACCACAAGCATAATCCATTTAAGTAATAATCGGGTAAAAACCAATGAATTAGCCACATGTTGATCATATTAGAAAATGGAGCAGCGATCTCAAAGTTGGCCATATATAATGTTGAAGAGCATTGAGTTTTGCACTCACCAAGAAGAAAAAAAGAGAAAAATAACTACGATGGCAGAAAGTGCAGTGTCCTTCGCTGGTCAGCATGTGGTTCCAAAAATTTTGGAAGCTGTCAAAATGCTGAGAGATCTCCCAAAAGAAGTTGCAGACGCGAAAGATGAACTGGAAAGTTTTCAAGATTTCATCAATGATGCATATAAAGTGGCTGAAGCTGAAGAAAGTAACAGTAGGCGTGAGCGTATCAAAAAAAGGTTGATGCGACTGAGAGAAGCTGCTTTTCGCATGGAAGATGTCATCGACGAATATGCGATCTTCTGTGAGGAAATACCACCTCAAGATGATCGTCGATGTGCAGCTTTACTCTGTGAGGCTGTTGACTTTGTCAAAACTCAGATCCTTCGCCTTCAAATAGCATATAAGATTCAGGATGTTAAATCACTTGCTTCGGTTGAAAGAGATGGTTTCCAAAGCCATTTTCCTTTAGAACAAAGACCGAACAGTTCTAGAGGAAATGAAGATGTTACATGGCTCAAACTTCGAATGGATCCTCTCTTTATTAAGGAAGATGAGGTTGTAGGCTTTGAAGGCCCTATAGATATATTAAGAAAACTGTTGATGGGGGGACAAAAAGGGCGCACTGTCATCTCTGTAGTAGGAATGGCTGGATTGGGGAAAACCACTCTTGCTAAGCAAGTTTTTGACAAAGTCCATACAGACTTTGAGTGCCATGCATTGATCACAGTATCTCAATCCTATACTGTTGAGGGATTACTGAGAGATATGACGAACAAGTTTTGCAATGAAAAAATGGAGCATCCTCCTCAGAATCTTTCTACTATGGATCAAAGGTCGTTGATAGAAGAAGTCAGAAACCGCTTGCGCAATAAGAGGTATGTTGTTTTGTTTGATGACATATGGAATGAAACATTTTGGGATGACATTGAATTAGCTCTGGTTGATAACAAAAATGGAAGTAGAATATTAATCACTACCAGGGATGAGAAGGTTGCGGAGTTCTGTAAGAAATCTTCAATTGTTGAGGTACACAAGCTAGAACCTTTAACTAAAGAAAAATCTTTGGAGTTATTATGCAAGAAGGCATTTGGGTATGGTTTTGATGGATGTTGTCCAAAAGAATATGAAGGTGTAGGTGTTGAAATTATTAGAAAGTGTGAAAGTTTACCACTAGCAATTGTGGCAATTGGTGGTCTTTTATATAGGAAATATCAAAGTGCAACTGAATGGAATCGATTGAGTCAAAATCTAAGTTTTGAGTTAGAGAAGAATTCTGAATTAAATAGTGTAACAAAAATTTTAAGTATAAGTTACAATGATTTGCCGTACAATCTCAGATCATGTTTACTGTATTTTGGGATGTATCCAGAAGACTACGAAGTTAAATCTGGCAGATTGATTAGGCAGTGGATAGCTGAAGGGTTTGTCGAACAAGAAAGGGGAAAGACTTTGGAAGAAGTTGCACAACAATATATGATAGAGTTGATCAGCAGAAGTTTGGGGTAAGTATGTTCATTCGACACAGATGGCAAAGTTGGAGGATGTCGCGTTCATGACTCCATACATGAAATGATCGTTGGAAAGATCAAGGATACAGGGTTTTGTCAGGATACTGCTGAGCATAGTCAATTGGTGTCAGGTGGAATCATGAGACGCTTAACGATAGTAACAAGTTCAAATCATTTAATTGGAACTATTGAAAGATCACACGTTCGGTCAATTATAATTTTCACAAAGGAAGAGTTGTCTGAACACTTCATCAGTGGAATCTTCAAGAAATACATGCCTCTGAAGGTACTCGATTTTGAAAATGCTCGATTATCTCATGTTCCTGAAAATTTGGGGAATTTAATCCACTTGAAGTATTTAAGCTTCAGGAATACACAAATAAAAAGCCTTCCAAAATCCATTGGTAATCTCCAGAACTTGGAGACCTTGGATGCACGACAAACAAATGTGTCTGAGGTGCCAAAGGAGATTCTCAAGCTTAGAAAACTACGTCATCTTCTGGCTAACAGAATATCTTTCACTGCTGTGAAGGATAGTCTTGGAGGCATGGCATCCTTGGAAAAGATTAGTGTGTTGATAGTAGATAATGATGGAATGGTGATTCGAGAGCTAGGGAAGCTAAAGAAGTTAAGGGATCTGAGGATTACTAATTTTAGGGGACAATATAGTAGCATCCTATGCTCATCAATAAATGAGATGCAACAGTTGCAGACACTGGTTATTTGGACAGAAGATAACAATGAAATTATTGACTTGCACTCTATGCCATCCTTATCTACACTTAGCAAACTTTTTCTGGCTGCCAAGTTAAAAAAGTTGCCAAATTGGATTCCGCGGCTCCAAAATCTGGTGGAGTTGGTTTTGATGTACTCCAACTTATCAAACAATCCTTTGGAGTTACTCAAAGATATGCCAAATTTGTTGTCCATCTGGCCTATAAAGGTGAAACTTTGCATTTTCAAAATGCAGGATTTCAGAAACTAAAGGAACTTGTGCTCGGAGATTTGTATAACTTGAAATCCATCTTTATTGACGGAGGAGCACTGCCTTCTTTGGAAAAGCTTCGGTTAATGAAAATCCCTAAACTGAAGACAGTACCCTCTGGCATTCAGCACTTGGAGAAACTCAAAGTTCTCGAAATCTGGTTAATGCCTATTGAATTTGAGGACAGCATTGCTCCCAGTGGAGGAGAAAAAAATTGGATGATCCAACATGTGCCCCATGTTAATATCATTGCTTCGCTCAGGGCCAAGAGAGCAGAGTTAGAATTTATAGAGTATCTGGATTTAGAAATCAAAGGTGCATTCTTTGTCTTGTTAGTATTAATTTTTTGTGAATTGATATTCTTATCTCTTATTATGGTCGAAATGCATCAGTTTCCTAAATCCTAAACTGGTTTCTTTACTTTTTTTTTCTACCTTCTAGTATATGCTTTATATTTGTTTGTCTATATCACTCCAAGTTAGAGATAATATTATTTAATAAATAAAAGGAAAGTGTAAAACTACTTTTTTATGCTGAAAGTGCAAAAAGTAGGAACCATTTTAATTTTAAAAACTGATACTCATCTCCCACTTACTGCTTTCATTTTCTTCTCATGTAAATCAAACTAACAATTTCATTTTTATTTTTGGAAAGGACTGGGAGAGACTTTTAGAGGAGGAAGAACCAATTCATCATCAACTTTACACAACTCCAAGAGCTTAAACAGGTGAGGGGAGCACCAATTCATCTATATGGTTGCTACAGTTTGATGATGTTTGAAGTATGAAGAAATAGGATTTTGGGTCCTTCACCACAAAATCCTTGTGCTTTTTAAGAATTTTCTCTTACTTTTCTTTTTTGTTATTATTGATGTTGTTGTTATGAGTTTTCAGGAAGAGTTACAATTATAATTTTCCATAAGTCCTTTGTCTATCTTTGGGGTTCTTGATGTATTTCTAAAGTTTTTGATGCAACTATGTATGTGGCTGCAAGTTAATTTTAGGAGGAAAGGTGGCATGCATGGAACAATTTGGCTCTGTTCTAATTTTTCGTGTTGTGATCCAATCTTTGATGCGTAGATGTTTATTGAATTGTTAAGCTTAGATGGTACATGCATTGCTGGTAAAAGTGATTGGTACTCACTTTGGTTTTTCATTTAACAGATTAAATCTCTCTTAAATTTGGGAAAATAAAAAATATTAGGATGTTTCTTTATTTGTTTGATGTAGGTCAAGATTTTAGCATAAATGGCAAGAATTGACCTACGCATAGGAGTTCTCTAGAAATACTCTCTGTACACATTTCTATGCTGTATTAAATTATTTCCTCTTCTGAACAACTTTAATACTCCTTTATAGTTCTAGTGAAAACCAGTTCCTCAATTGTTTTTATTTCCTCTCCGTAATGACAATTTTTCTTGTTCCTCCTCAAGCATCAAACACAAACTATGCTCCGTCTCATCAATAGCAGAATCGGTACATTGATTCTGGGGCTAAACATCTTCTTATTGCTATTTCAGGCAATAAACTTTGCTACTAAACTAATAGCATGTTTCTTGGTATTGGAAAAAACTTGCTAATCCAATCCACTGTTCCACTTTCTCTGCTTCATCATCTTATATCCTCATGTAAATTTCATCTCAATAATTTGTATTTGTTCCACCCAGAACCAAAAATCTTGTGTCAGTGTATGTTAATTTATCAACAATCTACATAATTATAACAGAGAAATGATCTATAAAGAGTCATCAATAAAATTTATATTATTTAACCAAATTTATTTTATTTATTAATGAGACGGGACGACTCATACAACCTGTAAAATAAAAATTTTATTTATTTAATTATTTTAATTTCTATTTACAGTATAATCTTAATTTAATTAGTTTTTTTTATATTTTAACATGTGAATGTTTACTTGTTAAATAAAATTTCATTTAAACAAAATGAATTGATTAGTGCATATTTTTATATTTAATTTCTATGTTTAATGTACTTTCTAACGGCTTTAGATTTCTTTTAAAAATACTAACGACTTATTATTAATAGGCTTAAATAACTTTAATAATGTTTAAAAATTGTTAAATATAAAATTGAATGAATTGTAAATTTAATAAAAAAATATAACAATATCTTATAATAAAAAAAATTACTGGTTCACAAGCTCGTGAAACCAAAAACTATACTAGACTGACCAGTAAAATTGGTGTGCAAAGACAGGCTGATCTATTTTTCACTAGCCAAAAGACCTATACAGAGTGGTTAGCCATCCCTAATGTGATTTGTTGAATTATTATATTATCCGTTATTAAAATTTTCTTAAATCATGTATAAATATTTAATCTTATCCTATTGATTGCTCAATGTCAAGAGTTATGGGAGAAGAATATAATACTGAAATGATAAATGGAAAGTAGGGTTCTTCCTTTCCTCAATAATGGAGTGCAATAATCTTTAATAATATCTTCACTTTAACATCTTCCAATTTCTGACATCTTTAATAATATTTTGAAGTGGCTCATAAATAATATGGAATGGTTGGTCGTACAATGTTGTGAGATTTAAAAGCTGAGTCAAAGCACGTGCAATAGAAAGGAACAAATTTCCATTGCAAAGAAGAGCCACAAAGCCTTGCATTATTAGTAGGACCACAGCACCTCTGTGGAAACTCTTCTACTTCACCAATCTAATCTAACGTCACAAACCCTCATTCACGTTTTTAAGGAAAATCGTATCTGAATATAATGTTCACAAATAAACCCTTATTATTAGAAAAATGATTTTGATTTTGTTTACGTGAGTTTGTAGAATTTAAAGTTGCATTAATTATTTTTTATTAATTATATTTTTATTTTTTAAAATATTAATAACAATTAAATGATTCTTTTTATAAGATTTTAATTGAGTTATTGTTTATATCAATTAATTATTTAATAAATAATTTATAGTTTTTACTTTTTCATCTACCTTTCCCTTAATTAATAATTTATAATATATTTAATTTATTTATTTTATTTATAGAAGTTAATATGATTGTAATTAATTTTAATTTTATTTGTTTTGATATTTACATTTATTTTTAAGTTAACAGGTGTAGACAAACTTATTTCATTTTTATATTTATTTTAATTAATGTATTTGATATTAATATAATTTATTTTTAATTTATTAAATTTAATGTTTAGTTAATGTTATTATTTTTTTAATATTTATATTTGTTTATATTATTTGAATTAAGTTGATATTAATTTTATTTATTTTTAATATTTGTTTAAATTAGTATTAATAATATTATTGTAACTTTTAATATATATTAAAGTTTGTATGAATGAAGTGATTTAAATAGGGATCATAAATAAGTTATAATTGAAGTAAGAGAAACACTAATTTTAGTGTGAACAGACATACTAAAATTAGTGTTTCTCTTACTTCAATTATAACTTATTTATTTTATTAAAAATTAAATATATTTATAATAAAAATTAAAATAAATAAATAACTTTTACAATTTTTATTAAATTTATATTTAATTTTAATTCACTCTAAATAATTCACCTGAATTTACCTATGAATAATTCATATCTAATTAATCTCATGAATTAAACGGTCAAATATAAATTTTAAAAAATTTAATTTAATTTAAATCAGACTAATCAAATTGAACCCAAAAGTAACCCAATCCCACTAACCCAAAGACCTATTTCCATTATTTTTGGACGAAACCTTCTCTCAAATACTCACTGACATTAAATGTATTAAATTGGGTATAGAAAGATGTGAAAAACATTTAAACAATTTTTTTTATTTTTAAAACCAATTATATATCATTAACCAGTTTTAAATAAAGTTGATTATGGTTTGGTTATAATAACAATTTGCCATAGTAATTATTAGGTGTATTTAATATCTAATTTTGGTTCCTGAAAAAAATTTAATGCCCCAATTGGTCATCCTATTACTGTTAAATATTTTTTGTAATAACAATGCTAAATTTGATAATAAAACATTGCTATTAATGTTCTAAATGACTAACTATCAATGTCAACATTTTCTTTCAATAATTGAAATATATGAACAGTAAGCCATAATATATAGTTTGATTTGCTGCTTTTATACTTTTATGACATGCAATCATCTTATTACAACTGTCAAAATAGGTCTGGTCCGATGGGCTGACCTGTATAGCCTATGATTCAGGTTTGGTTAGACTTAAAAAATTGTGGCCTAAATAACAATAGGTCTTTTTTAGTCTGGCCCATTTGGTTCGATGCCCATATGGGCCAAGGCCAGGCTGGCCCGTAGACTAATGGACTGGTCCGTTTATTTTTTATATTAAATTTTTGTTTTTAATTGTTATGTTGTCATACTAAAGAAAGAAACCCTTGTGTCTCAGAGTTTCTGTTCTTTTCTCTTTCTTTCTCACAAGTTCTTTTATCTCCTCTACTACACTGCTTCTCTTTCCTTATATTACCTTTACCACCACAGTTTCTGATATAACTTCTCTGTTTCACATTAGGTTAGGTTCTTCCTTATTTTTTGTTAATTTATATTATTATTTTTTGCATTTCTAATCAAAACTTTATATATGTTTTTGTTTTTCTCATCATCACAGGTTTGTGTTATTTTCTTAATATTTGTTGAATTATATAAAGTAAAATTATTATAAGTATTAAATAGGTTTTTATGTTTTTTTATCTCTTAGATTGCAGAGTTCTTATTTCCTATGACAACATTAAAGAGTTCTTAATTGTGAAGAGACTAAGAAAGCAAAAGAAATATTGTAATATTTTTTTTAATTTTTAATTAGGCTAAAAATGGTCTGTTGGCCCGTTGGTCTAACATAGGGCCATGCTAGACTAAAAATTGTGGCCATTTTTAAAAGGGCGATTCTTCCTGCACCCCAAAAATATTAAAATTCCAAAATTACCCTTATTTTTGACTTCCGGTTTGTAGAATCCGGAAGTCACTTTTTGGCTTTTGGTTTGTAGAATCCAGAAGTCACTTTTTGACTTCCGGTTTCTACAATCCGGAAGTCAATTAATTTTTTGGCTTCCGGCTTGTACAGACCGGAAGCCAATTTTAACTCTCATCCAGAAATGACTTCTGGTCTGTACAAGCCGGAAGTCATTTTCTAAAACCAAAAAATGCAAAAACCATGAAATAAACTCTCTCACCTGTGCCGACGCCGCTTCTCACCACCAAATGCAACAACAATGTTGACGAGAGAGACTCAATGCAAGAAGAAAGAGATGGAGAGGGACCACCGAAACATTGGAAGGAAGAAGCTGGAAGGAAGGGGGCTGCACTGGAAGAGAGCCCAATGCGGAAGGAAGAATTCACGCGCAGAAGGAAAAAGAGAAGGAAAAGGGGTGCATCTCATTTAGGGTTGGAGGACATTTTTGTCATTTTACTGTGCACTTGGGGGTGCAGGAGGAAATGTATGGAGGTGCAGGAAGAAGCGCTCTTTTTAAAATATAGGTCAAGTTAAGTTATCAGATTTTCTGAACTCGACCCGTAAAGCTAGACCAGGCTGGGCTGGACCCCGTTTTGACAGCTCTACATCTCATGCACACTAGCACAAATTTTTATATCCTATGATATCACACACAAATCCTTAAAACAAAACTTAGAAAAAATGAGGATCCCAAGTACCTTAATCTTGTACTTAGACCAATATTTTTTATAAAACGTTTAAAATGTTCTATGATGAAATATTTTTTTCTAAAAATCTAAAAAATTATCAGAATAATTTAATTATTTGAAATTAGAAAATTTTAAATATAAGATAAGAATATGTGTATTATTATCACTCACAAAAGATTAAAATAGTTATTATAGTTAAGAATTTGCGTCAAAATACAATATTTTTTTAATTAACAAACATTTTAAATGGTAATACTTTTTCAAACTTTAAAATAACTTTAAATGTTCAAACCCGATTCATCTATGACAATCTAATATGTCTATAATCACCTTGATTTGGTTTGAATTTAAAAATAAAATTACATAAACTCAAAAATTTAACTCAACATTCACAATTTTATTTGGATGGAATAATATATTTACTCATAGCCTATCCAGAAGTAGCTGTCTTTGTCCCTGCCGGTTTCTTTGAAAAAGTCCATTTGTTCTGTTTTGTACTAAAAAATTGTTATAAAATTTTGATATATAAAATCATAATGTAGTCACTTAGCTCTCTGTCTGAGAAGAACATTCATACGTCATTCAGAAAATGTTTTTATATTATTTTTATGTATTATTGTATTATTATTAATGTCTGGTTCAAAGAGTACTTGAGAAAGAATATGTTTACTTATTATTCTTTAAAGAACTCTTACGTCAACAAGTCAATCACTCTTGTTCAACAAGAAAAATCTATCCAACAATGAAGCTTCTAGTTTATTATGTTTTTTGAAGTAAAGGTATATTCATATCATGTTCTACTGTTCTTATTCTTCTCTCGCTACTCTTCTTGTGATGCACCATCCACCTCCTGTTCTCCCCCAACCTCTCTTCACATGTGATGTGTCTGCTTCACTCCACCAAGTCTTGTTAATCATGCTTCTTCTGTCATGGCTATGAAAACAACTGAAAGACGATCTCAGACAAAAGAGTGAGAGCATATTGGATTCATAATTCTGGTTTCTTGTAATACAAGTACGTTCTGATATGTAGCTTAGTTATTTGTGTGTTCAACCTTATGTTATGCTTACTAAACTACTTTCACTTGTATAAACATGATGGTTCAGAGAAGTTTTGTCACAGTTTCTTATTTGATCCTCAGAGCAGTTTTTTAGGATGTTGTTTGTACTTACATTCCAGAAACACCAATGCATATGATCCTAGTTTCCCATGTTTGTTAAGAATTTGATGCTGGGTCCATTTTTTTGTTTCTTCTTGTTTTCTGGTGATTGACTTCGTAGTCTATGCAAAGCATGTTTTTTCTTGCCTATTATATACCTTGTTTCTTATATAGATTCTTCTATCACAGGTTTATTTCTATGTTATCTTAACAATATGGCTAAGCTTTCCTCTCTTGAAGAACCCCTTCTAAATGGTAACTCCAGTGCAAGCAAGAACTCTGATCCCATTAAGACGAGAGAAAATGAAAATTTAACCCGAAATTCATATGCTGGATTTTTTAGTATTCTCACTTTCTCGTGGATCAGCCCATTAATAAAACTAGGCAATGAGAAGACTTTAAACCATGAGGATATCCCCCTTCTTGCTACTGGTGACAGTGCCTATGGGATTTTTCAAACTTTTAGAAGCAAACTCGAGTCAGAGTGTGGTAGTGTTAGGAGTGTGACCACTCTTAAGCTGGCGAAGGTATTATTCTTGTCGACATGGCAAGGGATCCTTTTATCAGGTTTATTTGCATTCATGTATACGTGTGCTTCTTATGTTGGACCCTTTCTTATTGATATCCTTGTTCAATACCTGAACGGAGAACACGTGTTTAAAAATGAAGGATATATCTTGGCTGCGACGTTTGTTGCTGCAAAGATTTTGGAGAGTCTTTCAGATAGGCACTGCATGTTTAGGTTCGAGCAGGTTGGGGTTCAAATTCAATCAAAGTTAGTGGCAATGATCTATGCAAAAGGTTTGAATCTTTCGTGTCAATCAAAGGAGGTTCATAGCACTGGGGAAATCATCAATTTAATCACTGTTGATGCTGCAAGGATTGGAGAATTTTGTTGGTACATGCATCGACCCTGGATGTGTGTTTTGCAAGTTGCTCTGGCCTTGTTAATTCTCTATAGAAGTGTAGGGGTTGCTTCAATAGCTGCTCTTGCTGCCACAGTATTTATAATGTTGCTAAACCATCCTGTGGCATCACTGCAAGAAAAGTTTCAAGGCAAGGTAATGGAGTTCAAAGATAAAAGAATGAAGGCCACATCTGAGATTCTCAAGAATATGAGGATTCTCAAACTGCAAGCATGGGAGATGAAGTTCTTATCAAAGATTATTCAGATTAGGAAAACTGAGGAGATATGGCTAAAGAAATTTCTAGCTGGTACAGCAATTGTTAGATTTCTCTTCAATAATGCCCCAACTTTTATTGCAGCGGTTACTTTCGGTACTTGTGTTCTTATAGGCATCCCACTTGAATCAGGAAAGGTCTTATCTGCACTTGCAACATTCCGAATTCTTCAAATGCCTATCTACGCTCTTCCTGACACGATTTCAATGATTGCACAAACCAGGATTTCTCTTGAAAGGATTGCATCATTTCTTCGTTTAGAAGAGTTGCAGACTGATGTAGTAGAGAAGCTTCCTTGGGGTAGTTCTGATAAGGCAGTTGAATTTGTGGATGGAAATTTCTCTTGGGATGTATCTTCCTCTAATCCAACATTGAAAAACATAAATCTCACAGTTTTTCATGGAACGAGGGTTGCTATTTGTGGTACTGTAGGATCAGGAAAGTCTAGTTTACTTTCTTCTATTATAGGGGAAGTACCAAAAATATCTGGGACATTGAAAATATGTGGAACAAAGGCTTATGTTTCTCAATCGCCATGGATACAGAGTGGCAAGATAGAAGAAAACATATTATTTGGTAAAAAGATGGACAGGGAAAAGTATGAGAAGGTGCTGGAAGCATGTTCCTTGACAAAAGACCTTGAGCTTCTACCATTTGGTGATCAGACCATTGTTGGAGAGAAAGGGATCAATTTGAGTGGTGGACAGAAGCAAAGAGTGCAAATAGCGCGTGCTCTATACCAAGATGCTGATATATATCTGCTTGATGATCCATTCAGTGCGGTGGATGCTCATACGGGATCTCATCTCTTTAAGGTACTATTTTCCGACCGTATCTTATTTACAGATGTAGCTTCGCAGAATTGGATTCTTCTTTTTTCTTTAATAGGTGATATGGTTTAAGTAGATATGCTAGTTTTTCTTATGGATTTGGATACACAGCTGTAATCTGATTTTCCATTTACTCTACACTGTTTCAGGAGTGCTTGCTTGACCTTTTAAAATCCAAAACTGTGATATACATAACTCATCAAGTAGAATTCTTACCAGATGCTGATCTAATACTGGTGAGTGATTCATATATTTCATGTTCAGGAACTCAAACATCCGCATTTGGTCAATTTTCTATTCTCAGTAATTTTCTCTTGCCTACACAATTTATTTAGGTCATGAGAGAAGGAAGAATAACTCAGTCAGGAAAATTCAATGACATTCTCAGGACAGGAACTGATTTTATGGAACTTGTAGACGCACACAGAGCAGCTTTATCTTCATCCATTAAGTCCCTAGAGAGAAGACCAACATTTAAACAATCTAGTACCACCAAGGAGAACAAAAATTCATTTACTGATTTTGAATATGAGCAAAATGAGGAAAACATATATGATCAAAATGATAATATAGAGGACACAAATGAATCAAAAGGACAACTTGTTCAAGAAGAAGAACGGGAAAAGGGTAGAGTTGGGTTTAATGTATACTGGAAATACATCACAACAGCTTATGGAGGAGCTCTTGTACCCTTCATATTAGTTGCTCAGACACTCACTATAGGTTTTCAGATTGCAAGCAATTACTGGATGACAGTGGCAACTCCTGTTTCAGTAACTGCTGAACCTGATATTGGAAGCTTTACACTTATGGTTGTCTATGTCGCTTTGGCAATTGGAAGTTCAATTTTTACCCTTGCCAGAGCTTTTCTTGCTGTGATAGCTGGATACAAGACAGCCACTATGCTCTTCAGTAAAATGCATTTGTGTGTTTTTCGAGCACCAATATCTTTCTTTGATGCCACCCCAAGTGGTCGAATCCTGAATAGAGTATGTTATAGTATGTTCATAATTCTTCATTGGTTTAATTTGAAGATAAAACTTATTTACCTGATCATATTGCTTATTGCATTGTATTAGAGAGTTAAATTCTCTAATTTTTTTCCCTCAATGGCCATATTCAATAATTTTGCCTTTGGTTGCAGGCTTCAACAGACCAAAGTGAACTAGATATGAACATTCCACGCTTAGTATGGGGAATTACCCTCAATTTGGTTCAAATCTTGGGAAATATTCTTGTAATTTCTCAAGCGGTATGGCAGGTGTTTATAGTATTGGTTCCTGTAATGGCAGCATGCATATGGTACCAGGTAGTTTTAAAGATAATGTCTAACCCATATTATCTGCCAACAAGAACTGCAGATGTCACCAAGTGAATTTGATTTTGACTTTCATTCCATCTGTTTAATTTTTCATGGCACATGATTTCTTCATTCATTAAGTATTTAAAGTGCACATAATTTTATCATATTTCTCAAGTTGAGAGGGAAAAAATATTAATCTGACTGATATTATTGCGCAAAAAATTTATTTATGCTAACGTAGTGCTTCTATAAATGCAGCGATACTATTCTGCATCAGCAAGGGAACTGGCACGATTAGTTGGTACATGTCAAGCTCCAGTTATACAACATTTTTCAGAATCAATTTCAGGATCAACAACCATAAAAAGTTTTGAGCAAGAATCAAGATTTAATGACATTAATATGAAACTGATAGACAGATATTCCCAACCTAAGTTATACAGTGCTGCTGCAATTGAATGGTTGAATTTCAGATTGGATATTTTATCCACTCTCACATTTGCCTTCTGTTTGGTTTTCTTGATATCTTTTCCAAACTCAATTACTACTCCTGGTGGGTACTTCAAACTACATACATTTATTAGCCAAACTTTACTCCTTTTGACACTAAAATCTTCATTCCTTTTTTTACTTGAATTCTTTTTTCTTTTTTTTTTTGTTTCAAGGCATTGCTGGACTGGCTGTGACATATGGACTTAATCTAAACTCTCTACAGTCTATTATCATCTGGTTTCTTTGCAATTTGGAGAACAAAATTATATCTGTTGAAAGAATACTCCAGTACACATCCCTCCCATGTGAAGCTCCTCTTGTGATTAAAGACAACCAACTGGATTATTCTTGGCCATCATTTGGCGAGGTTCATATCCGGGATTTACAGGTACATTTCAATGGTTATTCATTTGTTCCATCGTGAATTGAAGGCTACAATTATACTATCTTGGTTATAAAATCTTTCCTTGTTTTCTTATGGTATATAACTGTAATGAGGAGCTGTGTTATGCAGGTTCGATATGCTCCTCACTTGCCTATTGTTTTACGAGGTCTTACTTGCACTTTTACTGCTGGAGCAAAAACTGGTATTGTGGGAAGAACAGGAAGTGGAAAAACAACTTTAGTGCAAACACTTTTCCGACTAATTGAACCTGCTGCTGGACAAATATTGATAGATAGCATTAACATCACTTTGATTGGAATTCACGATTTGCGGTCCAGACTAAGCATTATTCCTCAAGAGCCGACAATGTTTGAAGGGACTGTAAGAACCAATCTGGATCCGTTGGAAGAGTACACAGATGAACAGATTTGGCAGGTAAGTTCGGTTTGTTTGATGCTACGAAGAACTCATCTCTTCAGTGCATGCATGGTATCCGTCCTAATTTGTTTTAAGAAATATTTCAGGCTTTAGAGATGTGCCAACTTGGAGATGAAGTAAGGAAAAAAGAAGGGAAGCTTGACTCCGTAGGTTTGACTTCTCAAAACTTTGAACATAGACATAACAGGTGTTACAAGTCACAATCATATGTCCAAATGAAGTAAGAATGTATTACTTATAATTATGAGTTTTTACAGTTACTGAAAATGGAGAAAATTGGAGTATGGGTCAAAGGCAATTGGTCTGCCTTGGTCGTGTTCTGCTCAAGAAAAGCAAGATCTTGGTGCTTGATGAGGCTACTGCATCAGTTGATACAGCCACAGATAATATTATTCAGCAAACAGTTAAGCATCATTTTGCAGAATGCACAGTCCTTACCATTGCTCATAGGATAACTTCAATCATCGATAGTGACATGGTTCTGTTTTTAAATCAAGGTCAGCATCACTCTATCTCGTTCTTCTTTCTTGTTTGCTCTTAATTTAAAGAAATAATGACTTTTTTTGTTTTTGCAAACTGGCTGAAAAATCTTTTAAAGAAAAAGTAACTATATCTCCTCCCAGGATAATCTTATCAACGCATGCAACATTACTTATTTTCTTTTCTTTTATTCCTTACACTTCTCATGATGCATGTGAATATGATTTCGTTTCATATTGATGCTGCAGGGTTGATTGAGGAATATGACTCCCCAAAGAAACTGCTTAAGAACAAATCTTCATCTCTAGCTCTACTGGTTGCAGAATACACAAGGAGATCAGACTCTGGCTTTGGAAATTAAATTCAAACTGATTTGAAATTTTCCTCGAACCAGATATATTTGTAACATGTAATATGGATTAGCCTACCTTGCTGGACTGCGGTAGAAATTTCCTAAAGCCTTTTCCCAAGTGGTTAAACCAATTACCATCAGAATCATTCTAAATTTACCAATGCCAACTCAGTTGTTTATATTTGTTTTTTGCATAACTTGTTGTATGTTATAATTCTCTTTTCACCATTCCCCATGTTTGATCAAAGTTCCCAACCATAAAAAATCAGTGTTACAGAAATATTTGTTTTGGATTTAGGGTTTATGGGTCGGAGGTGGTACAATTTTCTTTTATGGGTTGGCTCATGGTTCATTGGTGTTGTATCCCTGGTGTATCCCTCTCAAAAGATCCATCAACTCAAACATAACTTTAGCATTCATACAAGACACACACTAGCCCTAATTCCTCATAAACAAGTTCTAATCTCTAATATAAAAATACTAATTCCTTGTTTCTCTTTACACAAAGCTTGCATGAAGAACACATGGCATTTTCCAGTGTTTAGTAACAATCCAAAGTATAAATGATCAAACTAAGCAACATAAAGTATCAAGAAACAACACAAGAGTTATGAAATGAGATTTATATATACTAAAATGAGATACTGCATATAGAAAAAGTCCATAACACTCAACCCCAATGTAGAAGGAGAGTTAGCTACTCCTAAACATTTGGAGTGCAAAATGACAAGAAAATGATTGAGCTTGAAAAAATAGAAGTCCCCTCCAAGTGTCTTCTCTCTGTTGGTTGTATGTTCACACAAGTATTTAACTCGAAGGGAAAAGTTATTTTATTGAAAAAGATCAGTGAGACTTATATAAGCCTTGATACAGAGCAGTTACTGCACGATACATGCAGTTACAAAAAACAGTAAATTAGGAGAAAAATCCTGCAACAAACTACCGACTAGTTCTCCCTACAATATAGGAGATTTATTAAACAAAATAAACTAACTAACATTCCCTCCCTTAAGCTAAATATAATTTAGCTTATTTCACTAATTTTCATAACTCCAAGCATGTGGCAAAGTTTTTCAAATTGTTCAAGTTTCAATGCTTTGGTCATTATATCAGCTATTTGTTCTTCAGAGCAACAGTAATTAAGATGAACAACTTGATCTTTAACTAAATCTCTAAGAAAGTTGAATCTCACTGCAATATGTTTACTCCTTCCATGGAATACAGGATTCTTGGACAACTGGATAGTAGAGTTGTTGTCACATAAAATTTCTGTTGCATCCTTTTCTTCTGATCCAAGATGTTCCAAAATTCTGCGAAGCCAAATGCATTGACATGCGCAGAGTGCTGCAGCAATGTACTCCACCTCAGTTGTAGATAAGCTCACCACAGGTTGTTTCTTTGAAGCCCATGAGATAGCTCCAGTACCTATTAAGAAAACTGAACCAGAAGTGCTTCTTCTATCATCTAAGTCCCCTGCATAATTGTTGTCACTGTAGGCTATAAGATTAGTCTTTCGTCTTTGTTGATAGAAGATGCCATACTCAATAGTGCCTTTGAGATATCTTAGGATTCTTTTTGCTGCAGCCCAATGTGATTCCTTTGGATTTGTCATGTATCTGCTAATTAGGCTGACTCCATACATTAAATCTGGTCAAGTGACTGTGAGGTACATGAGACTACCAATTGCCTGTTTAAACTTTGTAGCATCTACGGAAGCTCCTTCCTCATCTTTGGATAGTGTTGTTCCTAGTACAATAGGATTCCGCACTGAATTACTTTCTGTCATATTGAATCGAGCCAAAATCTCTCTAGCATATCGTCTTTGACAAATAAAAATTCCTACACTGTTTTGTATAACTTCTATTCCAAGAAAATATTTCATTTTGCCAAGGTCAGTCATATCAAATTCCATCTTCATTGAGCTTTTAAATTCTTCACACATATGTTTACTATTTCCAATAAAGAGCAAATCATCAACATAAAGACTGACTATTAAGATATTACCCTGAATTTTTTTGGTGAACAAAGTGTGTTCACTGGAACATTGATTGAACTGTTCTTTGGCAAAATAAGCTTCAATTTTGCTGTACCAAGCTCGTGGGGCCTGCTTGAGTCCATATAGTGCTTTTTGAAGTCGATACACTTGAGCTTCTCTGCCTTCCTGGATGAAACCTACTGGCTGTTGGACATATACCTCTTCTTGAAGATCACCGTGCAAGAATGCACTTTTTACATCTAGTTGAAATACATTCCATGCATTCTGAGCAGCTAACGCTAATATCAATCTTACTGTGTCAAGCCTAGCAATCGGTGCAAACACTTCAGTATAGTCTATTCCATATTTTTTAGCATAACCTTTGGCTACCAATCTGGCTTTGTGCTTCTCTACTTGACCATTTTCATTGAATTTGGTCTTGAAAACCCATTTAATTCCAATGGGCGTAATCCCTGCTGGTGGATCTACAAGCTGCCATGTATTTTTTTTTTTTAATGGACTCCATTTTAGCCTTCATTGCATCTCTCCACTGTTGACTTGTCCATGCCTCTTCAAAAGAGTGGGGATCTGTAGATTCAATCAGCACCATTGCTAGCAAACTGTCATCTTCTTCAACTAACAAATTAGATTCATAGTCAGACATCTACGTAGGTGGTCTTCGGATCCTGGTTGCCCTCCCTGCAACTGGAGATTCAATGTGTTCGGAGTCTGATTCTGATGTGTTTTGGTCTACCTCATTGCTTATTGTCGCTTCCTGTGGTGCATGCATATGTTCAGAATCTTCTCCACCCTCTTTGTCTTCCCAAACAAAAACACCAGTCTTATTATAACCTTTTTTGTAACAGGATTAAACAATTTATAAGCCTTAGATTCATCACTTACCCCCAAGAAAACGCACTTCTGACTTTTATCATCCAGTTTTTTTCTGTTCTGATTTGGAATGTGAACATGTGCGATACATCCAAAAGTTCGAAAATAATCAACGCGTGGTTTTGATCCACTCCATACCTCCTCTGGAGTTTGATCATGATCTACAGCGGATGTTGGGTTTCTGTTTTGAACATGCACGCACCATCGAACTGCCTCAGGCCAAAAAAGTTTGGGAACTTGCCTTGCATGTAAGATAGCGCGTACCACATTCATGATAGTGCGGTTCTTCCGTTCCGCAATTCCATTCTGCTGCGGAGTGTAAGCAGTTGTCAATTGCCTGGATATGACTTGTTGAGTGCAGAAATCAGCAAATTCTTTAGAGGTGAACTCTCCTCCTCTGTCAGTTCTTAGGCAAGTGATGAAGGTACCGGCTTCTTTCTCAACACAGATTTTGAAGCTTTTGAACACAATGAATGCTTCAGATTTCTTATGTAAAAAATAAACCCAAGCTTTTCGTGAATAATCATCAATAAAGCTAAGGATATATTTCTTATTACTATGAGAGTGTGGAGAGATGGGACCGCAAATATCAGCATGAATAAGCTGGAGTTTTGTGGCGGCTCGCCACGTACTATGCTTTGGTAAGGTATTTCTGTGTTGTTTACCTACCAGGCAAGTGGTGCAGATATCTTTGGGTGGTTTTAAAGGTGGTAATCCAGTCACCATCTATTTGCTTGCAAGCGTACTGAGACCCTTGAAGTTAAGATGCCCAAATCGTTGATGCCACAGGTGCGTTTCTGTTTCTGAAATTTCTTCAGTTTGGAGGCAGCGTGAGTGTAGTGAAGCAGATAGATAGAACATTCAGTTTCCCTTCATGTTAGTTTGTATAATGAGGCCTCGCTCTGGATGAAAAGCTTTGCACATCCCGTTTTGAATTAGGATAGACAAACCTTTCTCTTGTAGTTGTCCTAAGCTCAAGAGATTAGTCTTAAGTTTAGGCACATAATAGACGTCTGATATAACATGAAGGCTGCCATTAATCTCGACTCTGACACTTCCTTTTGCGGTGACAGCCAAAGTTGTATCATTGCCAAGTTTAACTGTTCTGTTAATTCCTTCTTCTTGTATTTCTGTGAACCACATCTTATTTCCAGTCATGTGATTACTGCAACCGGAGTCAAGGAACCAATCCTCCTTTTGTACAGTTTGTGTTTCCTCATATGCAACCAGCAAAAATTCTTCCTCTCCTCTGTTGCATCTTCAAATGATGCGTAATGAGCCTTCTTCTCCAACTCAGGACACTCATATTGATAGTGACCTAGCTTGTGACAGTGAAAGCACTCAATAAGTGCTTTATTCAATGTGTATCTCCCGCATCCTCTTCCACGTCCACAACCACTTCTACCGCGACCTCGACCAATTGCGGGTTTATCGTCATGAACGACTTTTAGTACCTGCTCATCGGGTTGACAGTCTTGCATCCTTTGCTCGTGAACCAGTAGGCTTCCATGAAGTTCATCAAGGCTGAGGGTACTCAGATCATTAGATTCCTCAATTGAACACACAACATAGTTAAACTTTGGAGTTAATGATCGGAGAATTTTGCTAACCACCATGCTTGCGTCTATCACTTCACCATTGGATTTCATCTTATTAACAATGTTGAGCGTACGTCCCAAATAGGTGTCCACTTTTTCACCTTCTTTCATTCCCAACAATTCAAATTCACGACGCAATGCTTGAAGTTGGGCGCGCTTGACTCTTGTGGATCTTTGATATTTTTGTTGCATGGACTGCCATATGGCCTGTGATGTGCTCTTGTCTAATATTATTTCAAGAATTTTCCTATCAATAGCTTGAAACAGGTAGTTCTTCACCTTCAAGTCTTTAAGATTGGCTTCGGATACATTCTTCCTCTGTGCTTCCGTCGGCGTGATTCCAAGCTTTGGAATTCCCTCCTCTACGAGCAGCCATAATTCTTTGCTTCGTAGGAAATTTTCCATCGTCATGACCCAAAAATCATAGTGGCCATCAAACCTCGGGATGGCTGGTTGCACAAACTTTTCAGACATTCTTACCTTTCATTGTATGTACTCTCTTGCTCTGTTTTCACTCACACACTCTGTTTTCACTCACACACTCAGTTTGCACTCGTACTCACTCAATATCAAGCCCCTTATGAAACTCTGATACCAATTGTTGGTTGTATGTTCACACAAGTATTTAACTCAAAGGGAAAAGTTATTTTATTGAAAAAAATCAGTGAGACTTATATAAGCCTTGATACAGAGCAGTTACTGCACGATACATGCAGTTACAAAAAAACAGTAAATTAGGAGAAAAAACCTGCAACAAACTACTGACTAGTTCTCCCTACAATATAGGAGATTTATTAAACAAAATAAACTAACTAACACTCTCGTGACCAGTTCTTTACCTTGTTCAGTTCCTCTGTTTTTGCCAAAAGTCCCTAAAACACGTCAATTTTTCTCTTCTTAATTAAGGTAAAAAAATGTAGCCACTTGCTTGGCGAGGATATCTGCTCATTGGGCAAGAGTCAACGTTGCAATCACCAAACTTTTTGCTTTCGTCCAGCGAATTTACTAGTAGCCCAACAAATTTACTTTTCTTCTCGCTGGACGATGTTTATTTTCACTAGGCGAGAACATCTTGAATTTATTTCCATATTTCATGACTTGAAGCTCCTATTTCTCTAAAAAAATACAAGAAATAAATGGTAATCACTTTCTCTAGCAAAAATATGAAACTATGACGTCTAACACAAAAATTAACAAGAGCCCATATGCATAGCATAAATACAGAACTCATGTGTAGGATCGATCCAGTTTATGGCTTCATATAACATACTAATATTTATATTATTTTTCCAAAAAATAAGAGAGGTATCATTCTAATTTCAATTTTATAATGATGAGTCCCACATCAATAACATTGGAAGCACCTCCTCCAACAAATTTTGACTTACAGCTTTCCTAAAATTTAGGATTGTAGAAAAGTGAGTGAAAACACTATAATTAAGAAAACTACAGTTCAGACACAATGCAATTAATGAACTTGAATCATAATGGATCACTAAAAGCTAACTAAATTTGCACCAAGTATACACTTACAAACACTAAATTTCTGCCTAAATCATACATTTAAAGAGTTCATATTGTTGCTTTTCAATATGCAAATGGAAAACTTTATCCATTTGAGGTTAACAACTGCCAATTCTGAACATAATATTAATATAAATTATTGTAATGGTGAAACTCATAATAAAAAAAAATCAGTAAATATTGTTATAGAAGGATAGTATAAAATATCTTATAATTTCTAATTGTTGGATGAACCTAACCTTTAGGAATGATGCAGAGAAAGAAAAATGAAACAAATAGTAGTAGAAGTAAAAAGGAAAAATGAACCATTTTAGGGATTAGAAAAGGGTTGCATTTTAAATTATGGAAAATAATTAGTCTATGTATATCATTGTGCAGAGTTATAAATAGGAAGAAAAAGCACACCTTTTATTTCCAAAGTTCTGTGCAAGAGACTTCTTTTGATCAGTCTACCATGTTTTCTGCCAATTTTAACTAGTGCATTCTGGCCTTCCATTGGACGATCCAGTGTTGTTGTTCTCCAATGGGAGCAATCCTCTCCTCAAATTCATTTGGCATAGACGAGAATTTGAGAACTTTAAGATTCTCCAAGTGTTGAATGCCAACGGGTACCGTCATGAGTTGAGGAAGGCGTTTTAACCTCAAATATTCCAAAGAATGCAATGCTCCTCTATCAATAAGGATGGACTTCAACTTACCCAAATATTTGAGATGTAGTTTCTTTAGTTTCTGAAACCCTCCACATTGAAAATGCAAAGTTTTACCTCTTAAAGCGGATCGTACATAGAGGAACAACAACCTAGGCATATGTTCTAGCAATTGCAACTGATCATTAGTTAAGCCAGATCTCCACAAGCTCAATTTCACAAGATTTTGGAGTTGGGGAATCCAATTTGGCAACCCTTTTAACTTCATACAAAGGTAAAGCTTCCTAAGTCTAGACATAGGTGATGTAATGTGCAAGTCAATTACGTCTGTCCAATAATAAGCTTCTCTGATATCTAGTGCCTCCAAGAATTGCATCTCATTTATTGAGGAACACAGAGTCTTTTCGTGATTACTAGTCAAATGCTTCACCCTCAGAACCCTTAACTGCTTTAGCTTTCCTACCTCTCTAATCGCCACTCTAAAGTCATCTGCACACACTATAGGTATCTTTTGTAGGGGCAAGCATCCAATATCCTTCCATTCCATTTTAAATATTTCATCAGCAAAAAGATAACGTAACTTTCTAAGCTTGTTAAAGTCCTTTGGCATATATTTCACATTTGTGTTCCGTATATCCAAGCTCTCCAAGTTCTGGAGCTTACCAATGGATTCTGGAAGACTCAGTGCACCAGTCCCTCTTAAGCTTAAATACCTCAAGTGGATTAAATGCCCCAAATGTTCAGGAACATAAGGTAAATAAGCATCTTCAAAGTCTAGTACCTTCAATAGCATGTAATTAGCAAGGATATTCCTTACCAAGGCCTCAGGCAGTGTCATACGCCTTCCTTTAATCATAAGAATTGACTGAATCAGTGAGCTTTCAATACTTCCAATTAAATCATCCCTTGCAGTAATTATCAAACGTCGAACAATCCCACTTGACACACATTCATCATTTCTACCTATATACCGACAAAACCCAGTATCCTTCACTTTTCTAAGGATCATGTCATGTATTAAGTCATGTACACGACATCTTTTAACTTTTCCATCTATGCTAGATGAAGATACTTGCACCAAACTTCTATGGATCAACCCTAATAAATCTTGTTGTGCAACTTCTTCCAAAGTTTTTCCGGTTTCATGTTTAACAAATCCTTCGGCTACCCACTGTCTAATCAATCTATCTGATTCAATTTCACAGTCTTCCGGATACATTCCGAAATACAATAAACATGATCTGAGATTGATCGGTAAATCATGATAACTTAAACCTAATATTTTTGTTATGTCGTTTAATTCTGAATTCCTCTCCAACTCTAAACTCAGATTTTGAATAAACAGTCTCCATTCATGTGCACTTTCATCATTTTGGGACAAGACTCCACCAATGGCCACAATTGCTAGAGGTAAACCTTTACACTTTCTAACAATTTCAAGAGATATGTCTTTAAGTTCTTCTGGACAGCCTCCAGAAGAACCATACCTAAATGCCTTTGTACAGAACAATCTCAAAGATTCATCTTCACTTAAAGGTTCTTCTAGCTTATGTACTTCAATAAAAGAAGATTTCTTACAGAAGACCGCAACCTTCTCGTGCCTTGTTGTGATTATTATTCTACTTTTATTTTTATCATCAATTAAAGCAGATTCAATGTCATCCCAAAAGTTTTCATTCCATACGTCATCAAACAAGACAACATACCTCTTGTTGTGCAAGTAATCTCTGACTTCCACTATCAATGAGCTTCGGTCCATCTTAGAAACATTCTGAGGAGGATCTTCCTTTCTTTCTTTGCAAAGTTTGCGTATCATATCCCTCAACAATTCTTCTACAGTGTAGGATTGAGAGACTGTGATCAATGCATGGCACTCAAAGTCGTTATGGACCTTGTCAAAAACTTGTTTGGCAAGAGTGCTTTTTCCGACTCCTGGAATACCTACAACAGAAATCACAGTGCGCCCTTTTCGTCCCTTTGTCAACCAATTTGTCAATATAGTTCTTGGGCCATCAAGCCCCACAACCTCATCCTCCTTGACAAAGAGAGGATCCATTCGAAGTTTGTGCCAATTGACGTTTTGATTTCCTCTAGAATTGCTTGGTCTTTGTTCTATAGGAAAATGGCTTTCAAAACCATCTCTTGCAGCACGAGCAAGTGATTTGGTATCCCAAATCTTGACTGCTATTTGAAGGCGATAGATTTGACTTTTGATAAACTCAACAGCCTCACATAGTAAAGTTGCACATCGAGGATCATCTTCAGGTTGCTTTTCCTCACAGAAGATCATATATTCATCGATGACATCTTCCATGCGAAAAGCTGCTTCTCTCAGCCCCATCAACTTTTTTCTTATTCTATCACGCCTATTGTTATCTTCTTCAGCTTCAACCACTTCATCTGTCTCATAGATGAAAGATTGGAACCTTTCAAGCTCATCTGTAATCTCTGCAACTTCTTTTGGGAGGTCTTTCAGCACATTGACAGCTTCCAAAAATTTTGGAAGCACATGCTGACGAGCCAAGGACAATGCAACTTCTGCCATTTTAGTATATATATCTTTTTCTGTCTCTCTTTTGCTCTGTGGTGGTGGTGAGTGCAAAACTTTATGTTCTTGAACCTTATATATAGGGAATAAATGTTGCTAGTAAAACCATACACGGTTTATGTAATATCTTTTTTATGTATTTCTAGCAAGCGTGTCATGTAAGAAGAGATGCCATGCAATTAATATTAAGCATATAATTACAAAAATAATGTTGAAGTTAAGCAATGTTCACATAAATTTAGTGCAGTGTCTATCTGGAGACGAAGACTTTGACCTTTCCAAAGTCTTTCTTAAATGTTTTGCCAGCATGTTGTGGTTTGTTTATTTTGTCTTACAACATCTAGTCGTGAAAATGTGATTAAACAATGTTAATTGTATGTGTTAATGTTAGTTGTACCAAGAAAAAGATAGTAAAAAATCATGTTATTCAAATTGTTTGTCATAATTTTAGTTTGATTATTCATTTGTCTTTAAAGGTTGATACTTCTCTCAACCACTTTTCTCCTTCAACAGTGTGAAAAGTGAGCCTTCAACTAATAACTGTATATAACCGCACCTGATCTGAACCATAAAAAATAACCCGTAATCTGTAGGCAATCCAAATCCAAATGCTTGAAAAGTAAAAACAATTCCTTGTAAATGTGTCTTAAAATACATGACAGAAACAATTTTTTAATCAAACTTTACTAATATTCTAGATGAGCTACACTAAAAAAGCCTTATAGAACACTGGTGAATCATATCTATGGATTAAAAAAAAGCATATTTATGAAGAATTTCCTTTTTCTTTCCTAAACAACGTGGTAGATGTTGACCATTGTCATCTAAAATGAGATAGGGGAAGCACACAAAACAAGCACAAGAAAAGGAAAACAACACTATTAAAAAGGATAAGCAAAACTTGAAGATTCAACTTGGAGATGCTACAAAGCCTACTTTGATGTTGCTCAGGTTGCTAAAGAACTAATTGTTATACTAAGATAAGTTGAACATGGAATGCAATAGAGGTACCATTCTGTCTCATAAGGGTTCCCTAATCAATGCATCAAATTCTGAAGGTGTTAAGTCTGGTGCGTTATCCTTTGCTGAAAACATTATTTTAAGATACACAAAATTTATTAATTGGGGATGAAGTTGTTGACCAAAGGATAAACTACGAACATGGGTCATTGGATCATCCAATGCTCTTCTCCATATGTAATGTAGCAATGCTCCGCTTAAATACAGTTCGTAATGACATTCAGAACTTCAAGTTTCTTCAAGTGTTGAATGCTAGAGGGTTCAGTTCTGGGATTTTATTCGAATGAAGAATTTTCAAAGTTTGCTCCTTTATCCAATTGAATGAGCTCTAGTTCAGTTTCCCAAACCCTACTTTTTGAAAGTGTAAAGTTTCACCTTCTTAAGCATGAACGTTGGGCGAGAGGAACAACAAATTTGGCATATCACATTGAGTGATTCCAATGGATCTTTAGCTTGGAGTCAATCAAAGTCAATTCACAAGATATAATTCAGCATATTCAAAATCAAGTACTTTTAATTAAATCTTTAGAACCCGTTGCTGGTTAAGCAACTAAAGATCTTACTTGACACTAATAATTGAGTATGCTCATCAATACACTGACAAAACTCTACATCCTTCAATTTTTTTCCAGGATATCCATTTCGTGCATTGTGTCATAATCACGTCAATCCCTAACTTTTGCTATTTCTGGTAAATGAAGATGGTTGTACCATTTTTTTTTCCTATCAACACTATGAAATGTTCCCGTGCAAGGTTGTCAATTTAGAATATGTAAAAGTGTCTCTTTCAAATGATAAGGCGCGATAAATTCTTAAAAGAAAAACAATTAATTTATTTAATTTTTTAATAGATCTATAAATTGATTAAGAGTATAATTTTAATAATTTTGAATTTATTTCAGAATTATTTGTAAAATAATTTAAAATCAAAACTACTAATTGTTTTAACTAAATATTTTCATTAAAAATTTTAATTTTCATCAAATTGCAAAAGATTATACTCAAATTTTATTTTAAAATTTTAATTAAAATTTGTAACTTTTACCAAATTACAAATAACTATGCTCAAATTTTATTTTAAAATTTTAATGAAAATGTGACTCTTGAATATATGTAAGAGTTATTGGATAAAACGTCAACATCATTGTCTAAAGACACTCTCTGACAATAACACTTTGTGTCATTCCAAGTATCCACTCTCTTTTCTAGGTTTATTGATATTGAATCAATCGAACGAACTTCTAATACCTGCTTCTAATACTGTTCTACTTTTGGAAGACCTTGTGTTATATCACTTGATCTCGATTTTTGATATATAAATGTAACTAATATATCTCCTTCACAAAGTATTTCTCCATAATAGTCATGAATAGTTGTTCTAGGAGTCGCCATATAAGGGTTAGTCGATCTTATTCCTACAGAATTCATTTGAACAGTTAGAATTTAACTTATAAATTACTCTCTCATATCTTTGACCCCAACTCATCCACATTTTTCAAAACAAGTAATTAAACAAAATCTCACAACACTCTACTACAAAAGTATAAAAAAAATAAGAAAAATCAAATACAAGCTTAAAGTATTTTTAACTAGGGTGTTTTAATATCATGGACTCAAGTCCATTATATAACTTCTATCACTCATTCCTTTATTAATCCAAGGCGATGTGAAACTTTTAAGATGTATTATTTTCACTAATCCCAATAAGAGTTGTAGCTCCGTGCAACAATAACTGTAAAATCAAAGTGAAGTGAAAAATGATGGCTACAAACAACAGATGTTCAAATTCCTTTATTTAAAGGAAAAAATTGTGATTTTTTTGGTTATAAAAATGAAAGCTTTGTTCACTTCCTTGAATGTCTCAGAATTCGTCCAACAATGTATGAGGATCAAACCACAATAGTTGTACAACACTCATAAGTAAAAAAAAATTCACAATTGTTGAAGTTCTTGGGATGATTTAAACTATGAGGGAAAAAACAATCAAGGAAGCATGTGGTACTTTTGACCAAGAGTTCAAAAGAAATTCAAATAGTCAAACTCCAATCTCTTAAGAGAGATTTTGAGAATGAAAAAATGAAAGAAAAAATATTAAATAAATACTTCAATAGATTATTTAAATTGGTGAAGCTAATTAATGATTAAAAACTTGTTGATAAAAACTCTTATTATTTTGATTGAACAATTTAATCATATGGTAATTGTTATAGAAAAAACTAAACACTTGTATACTATAATTGATCAAGGGTTGATGGAGTTATATAGATTCCACAAGAAAGATGGTTGAATCATATTCAAAAGTCATTTGAGAGCACTTTTTAATTTAAACTCTTATCTCAAAAAGAAGAATCAACAAATATTTGTGAGTCTATTTGGAACAAAACCAGACATATATACAAGTTTTGGTTAACATAGTGTTCACTCGCATAAAAAATTAAATGAAATAGGTAAAATTATTCATGATATTTTTTTATGTGTCAAATCAAATGAAAATTATTAAGTATAATTTTTATAACACAAATATTTTCTTCGAATAATAGTGTAGAATTTTTTATTCAAAAGAAAGAATGATGGTTATAAATGACAAATGATATTTTTATGTTAATTTTGTTTTTATTTTGTCTATCTTTTTATCTCTTCCATCAATTGCAACCGTCTTGGTTGGGGTGTTCCTTTGAATATATTTTGTCATAGGTTCTGTTTCCAACCCAATACGGAAAAATAGAGTAATGATATTATCAAAATTATTCATCCCATTATTATATTATGTTCATTAAGTATTATATTATCGTTATTTTATTATTATAGATTTGATCCAGTTTAATTAGGGCTAAACTATTGAACTTTAATATTAATGTCTTAACCCATTGAATGATAGATCCAATCTTCAAACAATAAATGTTTGAACTTTTGTCATTCTTCTTAGTACACTTGTCAATAAACAAACACAATGTCCAAGAAAGTGTTTTAAGATTTGGCTTTCAAGCCATTCTGAAAAATCACCCCTTTACTAAATTTGAGATGAAACAGAAACCCAGAGGTGAAGCAAACCATGATCATCCCAATCTCAATCTACAAATGCATTAGTAATTGTTTCAACTTCAATCCCACATCTCAGGGTACAAATATCTCAACCTATGCCTCTCTTAAATAGCTTTTTGCTCTAAGAGGAACTACTTTATTTATGTAGAATTTCATATCAAGATCAATTTAGAGGGAAATGGATTTGAGGTTCCAGAGTTTCTTCCATAGAATATCTGTTGAAACTTTAGCCAGACATTTGTGCTTCATTATTCACTTCAAGCTGCATAATCAGAATACAGTAGCTTTTTTCTGTTGAAAATAATAGAGATCAAGAATCAATCCATAGAAAGATTAAAAGATGAAAAAAACACTTTTGGACTTCTTAATATTTTTTTCACTTCCGAAAATTCAACAGAGATTCATCCTATAGTGAATGAAAAACCATATATGTTAACCCTTAATTACCCAGAACTTCAAAGGACATTAATACTTCTCCAGATTTCACTCAGATGGCACACATTAATATTTTCATACAGAATTTTGTGGACATCATCTTTATGATCTTCAAAACACAAAAAAAATCTCAGCAAAACTCATCGCAAAATACTAATTATCAATCCACAATAGAAATATCCTCACTCGAAATGGCATGAATGAACATTGAAGGGTATGAAAATTCTTCCAACAAAATCGTCATGAAAATTTCAGAAAATTTTGTGGTGTACTGATGACCCATTTATAAACATAAAGCAACCACTTCTTCAGAAATTTTAACACTCCAGAACATATTTAAGATAATCATACAGAATGGGTAGAAAACAGTACTCCAACCGATTGAGCACCACCAATCACTTTTACCAACATCATGTGTATCACTTCACAATGTCATGAGCATCACATTTCCATCAACATATAAAAAATCAAAACAAACAAGACAAACTTCTCCATGCATGCCCAAAGATCCTCCCAAAAACAATATGCAACATCACTTGCATCCATACATAAAAAACTACAAATTTAAGTGCTTACTATCAACAGAAGATAAAATTAGGTTTCATCTTTATGCAAGGGACAAATAGAATATTTTTTCAAGAATGGAAAAATGCGAGGACGTTATAATAGGTTTAGTTTGTTCTTTAGTTACTACAGTTACAAGAATTTTAACTTCTATTCTTACAAATAGTATTTTAGTTCATTTTAGTCTAATGTGATGGATTATATAAAATGGAATAAAACTGATATGTACAGAAACTAAAATAAGATGTTCTTAAGTACTGAGATTAAAAAGTGAAGTTTTTGTGAAATCAAACGATATTAGAACTATTAATAAAGATAAAAAGCACACCTCTATAAACTGAGAAAAACGTTCAGCTGCTCTCTGGGCCATCAGCAAAGCACGGTTTTTCGTGACAAAATGCACCTGGGGCACATGTTTGATCATCCAATGCTCTTCTCCTCCATTGGGGTCAATTCTCTGCTGAAATTCAGTCGGCATATACAAGATCTCGAGAACTTGGAGTTTCTCTAAGTGTTGAATGCCAGAGGGTAATGCCTTCAGTTGTGGAATACTCATTATCTGAAGCTTCTCCAAAGATTTCAGTGCTCCTTCATCAATAAAGATGGAGCTCAATTTAGGCAAAGCTTTGAGCTCTAGTTCCTTTAGTTTCTGAAATCCTCCATTTTTAAAATGTAAAGTTTCTCCTTCATAAGAATTAAAGTCGAAAGAGAGGGACAACAAATTTGACATAATTGCCAGAGATTTCAATGGAATGTAAGTTAACTTGGATTGATCCAAGGACAATTTCACAAGATTTTGGAGACCTGGAATCCAATTTGGGAACTCTTTTAAATTGCCATACAGGCGAAGCTTCCTTAGTTTAGACAAGGATGATCTAATGTGCAAGTCAATTGTTTCACTCAAACTTTTTACAGAGATATGTAGTTGCTCCAAGAGTTGCAGCTCATGTATTGAGGAACAAAGAGTGTCAGCATGATCTGCACTAAGATTAGCAACCCTAAGATCCCTTAATTGCTTTAGCTTTCCAAGCTCTCTAATTACTGCTCCATCTGGATCTATTACCAATACATGCATCTTTTCCAGCGATGTCATGCTCCCAAGACTATCCTTCACTGCAATGGAAGATATTGGGCTACCTAAAAGATGACGTAGCTTTCTCAGCTTGGTAATCTCCTTTGGTACGTCAATCTCCATTGTTGTTCGTACATCTAAGGTCTCCAAGTTCTGGAGCGTACCAATGGATTTTGGAAGGCTTCTTATGAATGTACTCCGGAAGCTTAGATACTTTAAGTGGATTAAACTCCCCAAATTTTCAGGAACATGATATAATGAAGCATATTCAAAATCAAGCACCCTCAACCGCGTGTATTTTGTAAGCAAGCTGCTGGTGAAGTCTTCAGATAAATTTTCCCTAATGAAAATTATAATTGACCGAACATGTGATCTTTCAATACCACTTAAGTCATTGCAACTTGTTGCTACTGTTAAGCGTCTAATGATACCACTTGACACCAATTCATTATTCTCATCAATATACTGACAAAACCCCGTATTCTTAATTTTTCCACGGATCATTTCGTATATTGAGTCATGAACACGACATGCTTTAGCTTTGTCATCTTTGGTAAATGATGATACTAGTACCAAACTTCTACTGATCAACTCCATTAAATGTTGCTGTGCAACTTCTTCTAAAGTTCTTCCACTTTCAAGTTTGACAAACCCTTCAGCTATCCACTGCTGAATTAATCTACCACATTTAACTTCGTAATCTTCAGGATACATTCCGAAATACAACAAACATGGCCTGAGATTCTGTGGCAAATCATCGTAACTTAAACTTAAAATTTTTGTTATACTGTGTAACTCGGAATTGCGCTCCAACTCTAAACTTAGATTTTGACTAAATAGGCCCCATTCAGGTGGACTTCTACATTTTCTATATAAAAGACTACCAATGGCCACAATTGCTAGAGGTAAACATTCACACTTCCTAACAATGTCCAGACCTACTTCTTCATAATCTTTTCGACAAGATTCATGAAAACCATACCCAAATGCCTTCTTACATAACAACTCGAATGATTTTTCTTTACTCAAAGGTTGTAGCTTATGCACCTCAAAAAATAAAGATTTCTTACAGTAATCCACAACATTCTCAACCCGGGTGGTGATTAATATCCTACTTCCATTTTTATTATCAATTAGAGCCAATTCAATGTCATCCCAAAATGTTTCCTTCCATACGTCATCAAACAAGACAACATACCTCTTATTGCGAAAGCGGTTTCTGACTTCTTCTATCAACGACCTTTGATCCATAGTTGAAACATCCCGAGGAGGATCCTCCATTCTTTCTTTACAAAGCTGGTTCGTCATATCCCTCAACAATCCTTCAACAGTATAGGATCCAGACACTGTGATCAATGCATGGCACTCAAAGTGTGTATGGACCCTGTCAAAAACTTGCTTAGAAAGTGTGGTTTTTCCCAATCCTGCCATTCCTAGAATAGAGATGACAGTGCGTTCTTCTCGTCCCTCTGTCAACCACTTTTTCAACGTATGTATAGGGCCTTCAAAGCCTACAACCTCGTCTTCCTTAGTAAAGAGAGGATCCATTCGAAGTTTGTGCCATGTAAAATTTTCATTTCTTCTAGAACCGTCTGATCTTGGTCCTACAGGAAAATGGTTTTCAAAACCATCTCTTTCCGCACGAACAAGTGACTTAACATCCTGAATCTGATACGCTATTTGAAGGCGAAGGATTTGAGTTTTGATGAACTCAACAGCCTCACAGAGTAAAGCTGCACATCGAGGATCTTCTTCAGGTTTCTTTTCATCACAAATCACATAGTCATCGATTGCATCTTCCATGCGAAAAGCTGCCTCTCTCAGCCTCGTCAACCTTTTTCTTATTCTATCATGCCTGTTCTTATTTTCTTCAGCTTCAGCCACTTTATTTGCATCTTGGATGAAATCTTGAAAGCTTTCTAGTTCATCTGTTACTTCTGCAACTTCTTTTGGGAGATCTCTCAGCATCTTTACAGCTTCCAAAAGTTTCGGAAGCACATGCTGACCAGCAAAAGACACTGCAGTTTCTGCCATTTTAGTCTAGCTCTCTCTCTTGCTTTGTGGTAGCGGCAAGTGTAAAACTTTATGTTCTTCAACACCATACATAGCCAACAATTGTAGCTAGCCAAACAATACAAGTTTATTATAATATCTTTCATTTTTTCTGTATTGACTTTTTTAAATCAAGCAAGCATGTGATGTTTTCACAATTAATCTTAACAATACAATTACAATAAATAATTAATAGTATATATAAAATAAAACAAACATGATTAATTTGACTCGGTTTTCATTTTGTCCCTAATACATCCTCTTTATATATCATATCGATAACATATTTTGTTTAATGCCAGTCTTCACACAGATTTAGTGCATTTTCTATGCAGAGACGAAGACTTTGAGGTTTCCATGTCTTTCTTAAATGTTTGGCGAGCAAGTTGTGGTTTTTTTCTTTCCTTTTTAATTTGTCTTAGTACAGCAAGTAGTGATATTGTGATCCAGCTAATATGATGAGATTAAACAATGTTAATTGTATTTTTCAGTGGTTGTTGTACCAATTAATAAAGGTTTATACCCGTGGATGTTTTTCAAAGTTTAAAGTAATTTCATTTGATTACTCATTTGGTTCTATTATTTTAAGGCTCATAATTCAGTAAACCACTTTTCTCCCTTAACAGAGTGTACGAGAACTTGCATCAACCAGTAAATGTATATGGATAATTTGTTAATTTTGGTCACTTTTGGTCCCCCAAGGCAGTGATGTTAGGTATTTCAAAAGGCAGAAGAGTCTCACGTTGCGGGTAGTGCCTAAGTATTCAGAGAATTTTTCCTCACTAGTGGGTAAGGATAGTTTCTGAGGTGAGTATTACTCAGCTGAACGACTCCAAAAAAGTGAATACTTTGTTGATTCAGAAGAATACATTGCAATCACTGATATAAGCGTAACTCAGTACAATATTCAGTTATATGCAGATTTAAATTTGATTTTGTTAGACTTGTTTTTACTGTTGTCATTATGAGTAAGTGTTAGCAGCATTATACATCGATTCTCTATTCGTACTACCCCTCCAAATGAAATGAAAAAAGTCCAAGCTAAATGAATTTTGTAAAACAATCTTGGCATGAAAGCATTGTTAATAAATCTATTCAAAATTGCATTTTCCATGGGGATCCAATTGTTCAATGAAGTTGGATATTATTTCAATGATATTTAAAATATACATTAGTCTCAACTCTAGGTCAAAAACTTTGAAAGTTTGCAAGTGGGGAGGATGACATTCAATGGCAAGATTGTTCTACCAAGGTCCATTAGCTCTCATCCAGCCTCTGGCCAGGAAGTGCAGTTCAAAAGTTTGCCATTTGCACTGCAAGATATGTAGAAAAAATAATCAGAACTTGTATTTCTGTTCTTAATGCCTGAAACAATATGATTAGGAAACAGGGCAACATTTATTGATTTGTACCATTGCATCAAACGAATATAGAAAAATTCTAAAATTTTTACTTTCCCAAAATTCATCAGAGAACCATCCTAGTATTTCAAAGAACACTCATCCTTTTCCAGAATTTATTAAAATTGCAGACATTAATATTTTCGCACAAATTTATTTTATCATCATCCTGATAATGATCTTCAGAACACAAAAACTTTATCTCTGCAAACATAATAGAAAATAACGATCAATCCAGATTCCAGACTAGAAGACATCCTCGCTGAAAATGCTGAAAAATTTTATGGTGTATCACCAACCCATATACATGAATCAACCATCTTATTTTTATCACACTAAAAATCATTAAATAAAGTTAAACAGAATGGGAAGAAAACAGAAAATACTCCAACCAAAGTGAGCTCCAAACACTTTTACCATCATGCATGTACTATCTAAGCTTCACAATGGCATAACATCAGAAATCAACAAGATATTTCATTATCTACTATTCATCCATGGTCAGATAAAAAATCCAAAATCATAATAGACCCAATTTTTTCCATGCATTCCCTCACATAAATCATCACTTGCACCCAAGGATTCACGCATGAACCACATCAAGCACAATAAAAACAAAATGGAAATACAATGGTTATGACTCGTTGAAATTTATAGTGATTAACCCTTTTTGAAAAGTCAACCCAAAACCAAAAAAACTATTTAAGACCAAATTCTTAAGCCCTAGAATTTTGTGGTGCAGGACCCAAAATCCTAGTTCTTCAAACTTCACACATGTTCAAACAGTAGCAAACCAAGTAGATTTTCCGTAGCGTCACCTGCCTGTAGGAATTAAGTGAAGTTGATGATAAACTGGTACCTTGTCCTTTAATAGTCACTCCCTGTCCCTTCCAAAATCAGAAGGAAGTTGTTAGTTTGATATACATAGAAGAGAATTATAGGGGAGGATGGGTCTCAGTTTTGGTGTTTGAAGTGAAGAAATTGTTCTGTGTGTTGGTGTTGAGAGAGAATGGACACAAGAGTGAAAGGTAATAGTGTTTAGAATAATTGAACACAGTAATTTTAACTTTTAAACTTACATATTGGCAAAATGCTCTGTTGCACAAGTTGGCGAAATAGTAATATTCTAGAGAATAATTACATGGGGCACATGTTGGATCATCCAATGTTCTTTTCCTCCATTGGGAACAATGTTTTGTTCAAATTCAGTTGGCATCTTCCAGATAGTGAGAACTTCGAGTTTCTTTAAGTGTTGAATGCCAGAGGGTACCATCTTGAGTTTGGGGATTTGCTTTAAACAAAGTTTTTCCAAAGAATCCAGTGCTCCACTATCAATAAAGATGGAAGTCAGGTTATGCAAATATTTGAGCCCTAGTTCCTTTAGTTTCTGAAACCCTCCATTTTGAAAATGCAAAGTTTCACCTTCATAAGCATGGTATTTGATAGAGAGGGACAATAAATTTGGCATATCTTTTATTGATTCCATTGGATCATTAGTTAACTGAGAGTACTTCAAAGACAATTTTACAAGATTTTGAAGTTGTGGAATCCAATTTGGTAACATTTTTAGCGTCCCATGTAGGAAAAGCTTCCTAAGTGCATTCAAGGATGACTTAAAGTGCAAGTCAATAACTTCATTCTCATCTTCTACATATATATGTAGTGTCTCAAAGAACTGCATCTCATTGATTGAGGAACATAGAGTATTACTGAGTTCTTCCTTAAAATTGGTAATCCTCAAATCCCTTAATTGCTTTAGCTTCCCTAGCTCTCTAATCACCACCCCATTGTCATCTATTTCCAGGAACTGTATCTTTTGTAAGGATGTCATGCCTCCAAGAGTATCCTTCACTGAAGTGGAAGATATTTTGTCAGCCATAAGATGACGTAGCTTTCTAAGATTGCAAATCTCCTTTGGCATGTCATACACTTCTGTTTGTCGTACATCCAAGGTCTCCAAGTTTTGGAGCTTACCAATGGATTTTGGAAGACTTTCTATCCATGAATTCCTGAAGCTTAGATATTTCAAGTGGATTAGATTCCCCAAAATTTCTGGAACATCGTATACCACAACGTCTTCAAAATCAAGTACCTTCAATGGCATGTATTTTGCAAGTATTCCACCAACGCAGCTTTCAAAATATTCAAGGTCTGAGAAAAATAGAATTGACCGAATGTGTGATCCTTCCCCAATTAAATCCTCGGAATCGGTTGCTATTGTTAAGCGTCTAATGATTCCACTAGACAATGATGGATTGTTCTCATCAATATACTCACAAAAGCCTGTATCCTTCATTTTTCCACGGATCATTTCATGTATTGAGTCATGAACACGACATTCTCTAACTTTTCCATCTATAGAAAAGGAAGATACTTGCACCAAACTTCTAGTGATCAACTCCTTTAAATGTTGTTGTGCAACTTCTTCTAAAGTTTTTCCCCTTTCATGTTTAACAAACCCTTCAGCTATCCACTGCCGAATCAATCTACCAGATTTAACTTCATAGTCTTCTGGATACATTCCAAAATACAATAAGCATAATCTGAGATTGTACGGCAAATCATTGTAACTTAAACTTAAAATTTTTGTTATAATACTTAACTCAGAGTTACTATCCAACCCTAAACTTAGATTTTTACTAAACAGTGCCCATTTGGCTGCAGTTTTATCTTCTAGAGATAAAAGACCACCGATGACCACAATTGCTAGAGGTAAACATTTACACCTTCTAACAATTTCAAGAGATATATCTTTAAGTTCTTGTGGACAACTTCCATCAGAACCATAAAATGCCCTCTTACAGAGCAATCTCAAAGATTCTTCTTCACTTAAAGGTTCTTTAAGCTTATGCACTTCAATAAAAGAAGATTTCTTACAAAAATATGCAACATTTTCGTACCTGGTTGTGATTAATATTCTGCTTTTATTTTTATCATCGATCATAGCAGATTCAATGTCATCCCAAAAGTTTTTATTCCACACGTCGTCGAACAAGACAACATACCTCTTATTGTGCAAGTGCTTTCGAACTTCTTTTATCAACGACCTTTGATCCATTGCAGCAACATTTTGAGGAAGAGCCTCCATTTTCTCATTGCAAAGCTCTTCCAACATATTCTTTAGCAAAACTTCTACTTTATAGGATTGAGACACTGTGATCAATGCATGGCACTCAAAGTCGTTATGGACCTTGTCAAAAACTTGCTTAGCTAGAGTGGTTTTTCCCACCCCTGGAATTCCGACGATAGAGATCACAGTTCGTTCTTCTCGTCCATTTGTCAACCAGTTTTTCAATATATGTCTAGGGCCATCAAGGCCTACAACCTCTTCTTCCTTGACAAGGAGAGGATTCATTCGAAGTTTGTGTGAGGTGATCTTTTGATCTCCTCTTGAATTGTTTGGTCTTTGTTCTAAAGGAAATTTGTTTTGAAAACCATCTCTTTCAACATGAGCAAGTGATTTAACATCCTGAATCTTATACGCTATTTGAAGGCGAAGTATAAGAGTTTTGATGTAGCCAACACCCTCACATAGTAAAGCTGCACATCGAGGATCATCTTGAGGTTGCTTTTCCTCACAAATCACATATTCATCAATGACATCTTCCATGAGAAAAGTTGCTTCTCTCAGTTGCATCACCCTTCTTTTGATTCTCTCTCGCCTATTGTTATCTTCTTCATCTTCAGCCAGTTTATCTGCAGCTTTGATGAAATCTTGAAAGCCATCAAGTTCATCAGTAAGTTCTGCAACTTCTTTTGGGAGATCTCTCAGCATTTTCATAGCTTCAAAAAGTTTTGGAAGCACATGCTGACCAACCAAGGACACTGCAGTTTCAGTCATTTCAGTCTAGCTAGCTCTTTTTCTTTCAATTTGTGGCGAGTGCAAAACCTCATGTAGTTCAAGATTATATATAGTCACGTCCTTAGTAAGGGGAGGACTTTGAGTTTCACTTCCCCATTCTTTAATTTATTCAGCAAGTTGGTCATAGCTCATGTCTATCATCATAATTTATAATACTTATTCAATGTTTTACACATAACGTAATATTGGTTTGGTCATATAATATTTTGCATGCCGAATTAAAGTATCATCCACTTGTCCAAAACACACGCATGCTAGTTTGACTTTCTCAAATATGATCTTCTCTTGTTTCAGAGACAGCTGGGAACATGCTGAATTTGCAATTTGTTAATGTTAATTAGTTGTCACATATTATTCTTAAGCTTGCTGCACCTATAATAAAGTTAAATTTCATCTTATCGCACAAAAAGTCGTAGCATCTTACCACAAAACACAGATTTTGGTTTAAGTTTAGATCTGTTTAAATTCAGTTTCAGATCCTTTTCAATGTGCCATGAAAGAATGAAAACTAATGCATATTATATGTCATCTTTAACTAAACAATAGATATATTCGTTTATGGCCAATGTGCTACATGCTTGTCAGTATTATTTTTTACAATAAAATTACTTTAATAGAAGGTAAAATCAAATAACAAGATTCAATTAAAAAATATAAAAAATTTTAGATATTCCATAAAACAAAATACTTTAATAAAAATTCAATTGAAAAATTTAAAATTAAGTTAAGTCAATTTTTAATTTTAATGTGAAGTCAATTTTTAGTTTTCATATAAAAACACATATATAATGATAATAAAAAGTAAAAGACATGTTATCACAATTATTGACAAAATAAAAAAAGCTATTAAAAATATAAATATTTTAAATACTTAATAGAAAAAACATTTATTAGAAAATCAATTACAAATATTCAAATTTATAAAAAACTTAAAACTTAATTAAGTCAGATATTAAAAATATAAAAAACACGTGTGAGAAATTAAGTCATATAATTGTTTCTCTAATGCATGTATAACTGAAAGATGTTTTCTCTAAATAAAAATTGTTAAAATCTTACTTGCATCTACTATGTCACAAAATAGAGTAAATAGTTTAGCTCTAATTTCTATTGAAAATAATTTCTTAAAAAATCTTGATTATGAAAGGATTATTGACGATTTTGCAATAAAAAAAAGTCAAGAACAATATTCAAATGGCCACAATAACATCATTTTATCAGTTTGTATTGGAAACCAGAAATCTTAGGACCCGTCCTCAGTACAAGTGTGTGCCTCAGCCCATACATTTTCCAAACTATGAACATAGAGACAGTTTATTTTAACAAAATTTATAGCTAACAGAAGTGCTAAAAAAACACTCTCACGCGGAGGGTGATTCATATGTGCTATAAAATTTAGTTACATTCTTACTGTTGTCAATAGAAGAAATGCCATAGAATTCTTCTAGGTATGCCAAAGCATCTGAGTTGCTGTTACAAACCTTCCACAATGATGCAACCTCTCCCTTAGAGACAGTTCCCCAACCCTCACAATCATTCAAAAAATCAAGCAGCTTTGAATAAAATGAATCATAGTTCATCAAGAGCAAGGGAACAGGAAGCTTTGATCCAATCCGTTCCAGCTGAATCAATGCCAGCATCTCAAACACCTCATCTAAAGTACCAATCCCACCAGGAAGGGCAACAACAGCAGTCTTATCAAATGAATTGTTCCTCACTACAGCATCCACCAGCCCATGCTTCCTTGCAGAGAAAAACCTGAGCTCAAACGTTAAAACAATCTACGTAGCCAATTGCATACATGTCAACAGATCAAGTAATTGATTAACAGTTGAAGATTACCTGCAGGTGAGGTAATTTTCTGATGGTAAGTATGGATGAAAGTTAGATGCAGTCCATTCACCAGCTTCTTTTCCTATCTTGAATCCACCAACTGGTTTTCCTGCTAGCATAGCACCTTGAGTAACAGCGTCCATTAGGCCTGGTCCAGCCCCTGACCAAGAAGTGCAGTCCAAAAGATTTGCTATCTGTGCAGCATGATATATGAAAAAAATAATCATAACTTGTAACAACCTTTGCCACCATCACTGCTGTTAGTGCCAAAAACAATTATGATTTGGTAACAACTTAATGAGATCTTATACAGTACCCACCAGCATGTAAGCTGAAAAAAGAGGCAGGAAGCTAGTATAAGAATTTACTACTTGCCTCTTTAGCCAGCTCTTGTGCCTGAACATAATGTGAATGGCTTGGTCCCATCCTTGAAGAACCCAGATACACAGCTCCTCTCCCTAATCTGTTTATGAGTTCATAACATTTTTTAATCTCTTCTCTAACCTGTAATATTAAAAAACAGAAAAGAGTGAGGAATCAGTTTCCTGGATTTTCACTGGAATTACAAAAGATTCTTGACATGATGTTAAACAAGAGGGAATTAATTAACGGCATAGAAAGACTGTGTAAGTGCTTTTCTAGTGAACTTCAACATGTAACAATTACGATTGGTCCCTGACATTACACACTACTATTTCGGTATTGCTTCATAGAGCTGCGTCAAACACCAAGGGTTTGCACTAGTTATAGGCACGGATTGAAATATTAAGTCCAAAATCCTTAGAATGACACCGCCTGATTAAGCCAAAACTATATTGCCCCAAGTCAAGACCAGATAGAATATACCGTATGTCATGCAATAGTGCATCATATATTGCATCTTACATTTCTTAACCTCACTCCTTCAAATGAAGTTTACCCATGATATTCATTATATGATCAACATCAAGTGGAAGAAAAAATATAAAAAATTGAAAATAGCAAGACAGCTAATAGACATGTTAGAAGCCAACAGCTATTTAAATCCCTACTAAAATATGAGTTTCATGACTAGCCAACACGAAACCTTCAGATACAATTCATGTTATAAGTTACTTTTCAAGGTAGAAATGTAAAATTTCAATTAGAACTTAGTTTTTCATAGATTAACAGGATAAAAAAGAAGGTAAGCATGATCCGGTATAATTCATCTTTCTTTATTTGGTGAAATGTAAGTTAATTTAAATTGAAGTGCTGGGATTCTTCTGTGCATCTCATTCAATTAAATCTTATCATCTTTTTATGACAATATTTTCAACAATTAGGTCCAGTACAAGCAGAAGAATTTCTCTAAACAATCATGACTTATTAGAAATCTCATTAAAATTATCAGTTTATCACCAATTATCATTGCTGACTTCCATAATAGTCGCCCAGCAATCAGCGGTCATTTTCACAAATTTGTTGCAACTACTTTCTGAAAGGAATCTAGCCAAATATGCAAACTTACTCTAGTCACATTTTTATGTCATACGTTCCAGTTTCCCTACTCACGGCCTTAACATTCGCAAGAACAACAGAAGAAGAACTTCAACCACAAAAGTAATCAAGTTCCATCGGCAAATTGAAAATTCAGCAGATCAGATATTCCTATCTTCCCATCACTGTAGCACAGGCAATTCATCAATTATCAACAACATATTTCCAAAAACACATTCAATTATGGGCACAACCTTTGAACTAAAACATCACACAGCTATTAGTTGTCACACCCACTGTTTACATGGATTTAGCCCCAACTGTTCCAAGCAACCCAACTAAACTGAAATTCTCATATCACAAAAGGGTTTCAACTTTCACCGGTTCCCATCAAATATATGCAACAAGAAATAAACAAATAAGCAAAAGGCACTAACTTTAACAAGATGGTAAATGCTACCTCATCTGGGCTCTTCCTCTCATCCAACTCACTGAACTCTTGCTTGCTTAGAGAAATTTTTCTTTGAACAGCCTTGTGCTTTGAGAACTTAAAACCAATTCTATTGTTCTCTTCTTTTCTGCACAAAAAGTGGCACTTGATTCTTGCTTCATGAGTGTTTCTCAGTACAATATGAGTACCCAACGAAGCTGCCACAGGAAAACCCATCTCTGAGATTCCTAAAGTCGTCAACTTTTCAAGCCTTGTAAACACCAAAAATTCAAGGTCTGAGTTTTCCAGGAACATAAACAATCCATGCTCACCGCAGGAAACGGAATCAGGAGTGAACAAGGTTCTCCTATTCTCACCCCCCCTTTGTTCTATTTTTCACCCCTTTACAATTACACAAATGTATAAAGTTATCATATTACCCTCACCCTTTCTAAAGCTTACACTGTTAAAAAAAGGTTTAATTATGTTTTCAGTGTACATCTGATTTTGTTTTCTCAAATTTTAAGAAAAAAATAATTCCTCAAATCACAAAAGAAAAACATTAAGTTTGAGAAATTGAAAATAATTTTGAAAAATTCATTTTAATCTATCAAAGTGTTCAATAACTAAAATCATATTTTCCTAAATTTAAAGAATTAAATAAACACTTCTGAATTTGAAGAATCAAAATCAAATTTATCATAAAATTCAGAAACTAAAACATAATTAAACCTAAAATTAAAGTACATGATCATTTTTAATATTCAATTTATAATTGAAACATATTTTTTACAATAGAAACATGACTTCATGGTGTACAAAAATCGAATCCCGTATCTTTATTACATGTATTGTACAATTTGAAAAGGCTTTTTCATCATAAAAAAAGAAAAAACATATATGGTATGAAAATAATAAGGATATTAAAAAACTCAAATAAAATAAACAATGAAAACTAGTAAAGAAATTAAAAGTTAATAAAAAAAAACTAAATTTATTTTAATTATTTAAATATATTTATTTTAATAAAACAATTTTATTAAAATCAAAACCAAATCAAACTGTTTATTTTATTTAAATATAAAATTATATATTTAAATTTAATTATCATTATCAAACATACATAAATATATCTCTTAAACGTGATTTTAGTATATAATTGTTGTTAATTTATAATATATTTATATTTATAAAAATATGATAACGATATATTATTTTTAAGTTATAAAATTATATCATTTATCTATAAAGTATATAATTGTTGTTAATTTATAATATATTTATATTTATAAAAATATGATAACGATATATTATTTTTAAGTTATAAAATTATATCATTTATCTATAAATATGATATAAAGTTAAAATTATAAATAAAATAGCAATTATAAAAGCATTCTCAATATATTTCACTATAAAATGTCAAATATTTCTTTTAAAATGTTATACAGCTTTAAGTGTTTAACAAAATTATAATAACGAAAACTGCGAGAATTGCAGAGCAAGAAGATTTCGGACCTGCTCCCCATGTTATAAAAAAAACTAATTTTTCAAAAAATATTCAAATACACTATTTGAGTTGCTCTCACTTTTAATAGTTTAACTTTTAAAATATATGTTGGCACAAGCAAATTTATTAAATTTTAATTTTTTTATCTGACTACATTATTTAAATTAGAGTTTAATAAAAGGATGTCATTACCAAAAACATCAATCAAGAAATAAAATAAATATTAATATGAATCTATACATAAATAATTTCAACAATATCAATAAAAAATCATTCTATCAACATCAATTAAACAATCCTAATTTATATTGATTGAAAAATAGTTTTATTAGTATTGATAAAAAAATTATTATAACATTAATTAAATAAAAACTTTGTTAGTATTGGTTGAAGTTTTCAGAATTTTTAAAAATATATAAGATATAAGAGATATAGTGTAAGGAGAAATAGTAATTTATTTTATTAATATATTTTATATATAAAATAAAAATGTAATAAATATTAAATATTAATAATATCTAAATCTTAATTCCTTAAATCTAAATAATAATTAAATGTATTTTTGTCTTTATGAAAAGATATTTTAAAATAAAAATTAAAAAAATTCATAGAAACTAATTTAAATAAAAAATATTAAACAAATATTCTCCATATTTCTTCTTACTTTAATATTTGAATTTTATATCTAAGATTTGATTCTTCTTTATTTCATTCTCTTTTTTTATCTTTAATATTTATTTTTCTCCTTACATGTAATCACATCATTGTAAAATTTGAAATCTTTCATTGTATTTCTTCTTTTATCAATATCATCATCATTTTTTATCAACATCATCGTCTTTGATAGTTGTGGATTCTATAGTTATGATAATGGACCTTTAATGGATGTTAGAATGTGATTTTTCATCTATCTTCACCTCATGGACATCATACCTCTTCAAGGTATATTCATTTTCTTTCGATGTTGATCCTTTCTTAATGTCTTCTTCATTTGGAGTCAACTCTTCTTTCATCAAATCTAAAGCAAAAATTTTGTTTTTCGTATTGAGCCTGAAAAACTTTTAGATTATTTGCATATATAATCACACAAAGTTTGTTTTCATTAGATACCTGGTAACATTTCTCTAGTAGTTTATCAACACTTAACAAATTATAATTAATATCAAGAACATATAAGACATAACAAATAAATGTGACACTTGAAAGAGTTTTGATTGCAAATTGTAATTGTTCTTATACCTTCCACATCAATTAGTGTTTCATTCCTAATTCTTAATTCTTACTTTAGAAACAACAGATTTGTTAAGCTAAGTCCTTATTCATGAGTCATGTGGTTTGTAACAGATCTGTTGTAAGAAATAACTCTTCTTCTAATTTTGACAATTTCTTGAGGATGATCAAATTTACATATCTTTTTTATATGTCTCATTTGACTATATTTGTGACATTTTGCATCTGTACTCTACCAACATTTATCATGTTAGTGATTATTTTTCTAGGGACAAGGTGGAAAAATAAGCAAGTTGTGGTTTTGGTTGTATTTGCACAGTTGTAGTTCTTGACTTTAGAAGCTCCTTCAGCAATATGAAGTAAAGTACCTTCAACAACATTATCTTCTCTCATTAATCTTTGTTGATTTTGTGATTGTAAGACATGTATAACTTCCGACAAAGTAATTTTAGACATATTTCTTTTTATTTTCCAACAAAGTAATGGATGCTTTATATCTCTTTAGGCACTGTTACCATAATTTTTTCAACTATTCTGTACTTAGGAAACTAGTTCAGTAGTTTTTATCTTGTTAGCAATTAGCAATACTCAACAATTTGTTTGAGTGTTTTTTAATTGTCTTAGACTTGTTTGTCTTTTATAACTCAAACTCTCTTATCAAGTTTAACACCTTCAAGTCTCGAATCTTGTCATTTACTTCATATCCTCCTTTCAAATAGTCCCAATTTTCTTTCGATGATTTTAAGGTCATGATTCTAGTGAAACACTAGCAAACAAACATGACTTTGCCTTTTTCTTTCTTTTTTCTTTTCCTTTCAAAAATTTGATTTGTATTATGGTGAGATTTTCTAGTAACAAATCAATAATGTAATTTTCTTCCATAACTTTCCATAAATCTAGCTCCTCTAGATATGTTTGCATTCTTACCATCCATAGATCATAACTTTCGCCATTGGAAAATGAAATTACAACTTGTGAAAAATTTCCTTCTCCTTCCATTTTACAGGCCCTATGAAAATAATGACTTTAATACCACTGTTGGGATTTTTAGGGGTTTTGAAAATATGTTTTGTAGATATGAGATATAGTGTATGGATAAATTGTACTTTATCTTATTGATGTACACTATATATAGAGCAATAATGAATAAAATATCAAAATATTATCAATATTTCAATATTAATTTCCTAAATCTAAATAATAATTTAACATATTTTTCTCTTTATGAAAGTATATTATAAAATAAAAACTAAAATATTTTTTAAAAACTAATTTAAATAAAAAAATATTAAACAAATATTTTCAACAGTATTAATAAAAAAAATCCTAATTAACATTGATCTAGAAATATTTTTGACTTACATTCTAATTGGTGTTGGTCTAAAATTAACTTTGAATAACATTAATTTATGTAAAAAAAAATTAATGTTTGACATGATTAAAATATTATTATTAATGTTCAGATACTAATTAATAGTTATTAATAACTTCTATTAATGACAACAATAATAATAACAATAACAATAACTATAATTAAGACAAAAATAGAACAACAACGGTCATTACAACAATAACAATGATAATCACTATAACAATGACCACAACCACCACAACAAAGACAACAACTTAATCTTAAATTCTAAACTCTAAACAGTAATAAGGACAACAAAAATAATAATAAACAATAATAACGACGACAACAATAATAACAAAAATAATAACGACGATAATAATAACAAAATAATAATAATAATAATAATAATAATAATAATAATAATAATAATAATAATAATAATAATGATAACAATAATAATAATAATAATAGTAATGATAACAATCACAACAACCAAATGTAACATGACCAACCTTTTCAAAATGTATGGTAAGTATTCAATAAAATTGAGGGGGTGCAGAAAGAAGACGAAACCCATTGCTATGTGGGCTTTGATTTCCACCAGTGTCAACGTGGCCCAATGGGTTCTTAACCCTACCCTTCTCTTCTTCTCTTTCTTCACCTTCTTCTTCTCATCCCTGAACAGGTGAAGTTACTAGCCAGAGCTCGCAGCAGCACCACCGTTCTCCTCTACCAAAATGGGTACGTTTCATTTTTTGTCTTTCTCTCTCTGATAACTTAGCGATGCTAATTCATGTGAGTTTGCGTAGGTATCTCTCGTGATTCCATGCACAAGAGGCGCGCCACTGGTGGCAAGAAGAAAGCTTGGAGGAAGAAGAGAAAGTAAGTTCTTCTAACTCTAACTAATTATTATTTCATCATTAATTGATTACATTTTTAAATAATCCAATGTTATGTGTTTTAACATTTGTTTGGATCTAATCAGAATTAGAGTTAAAAAAGTCAGTATTTCAAGGTTTATCATAGTGAAACCTTAATTTTGTTATGATGTTGTTTTATGAATGATTTTTTTTGTGTGTTTAACGGGGTGTGTTTGATTGCAGGTATGAGCTTGGGAGGCAGCCAGCAAACACAAAGCTGTCAAGCAACAAGACAATTAGGAGGATTAGGGTTCGAGGTGGGAATGTGAAGTGGCGTGCTTTGAGGCTTGATACTGGGAACTATTCTTGGGGGAGTGAGGCTGTGACTCGCAAAACAAGGATTCTTGACGTGGTGTACAATGCATCCAACAATGAGCTTGTTCGGACTCAGACGTTGGTCAAGAGCGCCATTGTTCAGGTCGATGCAGCGCCCTTCAAGCAATGGTATCTGCAGCATTATGGCGTTGACATTGGTCGCAAGAAGAAGATTGCAACTTCTGCCAAGAAGGAAGGAGAGGTACATGGTAGTTGAATTGTTTGCTAATACAAGTTTGTTTACATATAGTTTCACTTTTAGTTGCTTTCCTAGCTGAATTGTGGTATGAGATTTAGTCTCCGTTTTTGGTTATGGTGCTCTTTTTTGTCATTCCACTAAATCTCTGTTACTTTATAAGAATTTAATTTTTACGCTTTGTCCCTGTTGAACTTCCTTACATAGATATTTTATGGGATTTGATAATTTTATCATGTTATCTATTTTATAAATATAATGTGGTAACACTTAGAAATGCTAAATTCTGGTTGGATATCTATGTAAAAAGGCTTTACACTGATAATGTATGTAATCAAACCTATTTTATAATTCTGGGTTTGAACTTTCCAAGGTATGAAGTCTCAAAAGTAGAAAAAAAAATCTAAAATGAGTTCTGGAACTGGTTTGCTAATGCTACATGAAATAGTTAAATGTGTTTTTCTTTAAAAAATGTTGTATTTTTTGCTTGCTTATTGTTTATTTGCATCATTCACTGATTCAATTTTTTTGTTTTGACAGGATGGTGAAGCTGCAACTGAGGAGGTGAAAAAGAGTAACCATGTTTTGAGAAAATTGGAAAAGCGAAAACAGAGCCGGGTGCTTGATTCTCACATTGAAGAACAATTTGGAGGTGGTCGCCTTTTGGCTTGTATCTCATCCCGACCTGGCCAATGCGGCCGTGCTGATGGGTATGTTACTTTGTACTCAATTAACTAACAGAGATGTATCTAGTGCTTGTTTTCCTGCTTCCCAGTGAGAGTAATTTTTAAAATTGCTTTTCAGAGCTAGAACAATCAACCCGTTTGCAACTTGCAAGAGCATACCTAGAATTTAAAATTTACTATGTCAAATGTGTACAACTTGATCTCATGTTGTGTTGAGGGGATCTTCAAATGGTTGTGGTTACCTCTGGTAACATGAAATTGCAAGACATGGATATAAATCAGTAGCATTCCTTATTAGAAATTTTATCATCTAATTCGAAGGAGCATATCTGGTAATTCTAGCGTCAAAAATATATCTAGAGTTAGTCAGATGCTCACTTGTAATGTTCACAAGACAAAGAAATTATGATTGACAGTTTTGCCAAGCGAACAATATTCTCTCATTTTAAATTTAATGGCTCTGGCTGTTGGTGCTTAATGTCTTCTGAATTTTTGGCAGATACATATTAGAGGGCAAAGAGCTGGAATTTTACATGAAGAAGCTTCAAAGGAAGAAGGGCAAGGGTTCTGCTTAAGATATTGTCTATCTTCGTGCTTTTTGTATCAGAATTTCTTGAAGCTCTTAACTATCCAGTCAGATTACAAGTTTTGCTAGGAAGTCTACTCTCTTGGGGAGGGAAGGGTTTATGGTGTAAACATGGCCAAGAACTTCTATTCTCTTTACTTAGAGTGAGTCCTGTTTAAATTGATTATCTCCACCTTTACAATTTTCTAGTACATTGACTCTCTTGTATTTTACTGAACGTGATATCTAGAAGTTTTTAATTTTGTTTCTGGCCCCTGCTATGAATTGATTATGCTTAATCAGTCAGTGTGCTGCGGAAGAATCTTCGGATCCATGATTTATATCCCAAAATGAGCAAGATCATGAACTTTAATATTGTGTTTTGAATAGGGAATTTTAAGAGAGTATTCTCTCGTTAACTTCATGGTTTAGGGTGTGGCTTGACTGATATTGTTGGTTGATGTTGATTAGGTATTAATGTTGATAGGAATGATTTTTTTATTTAAATTGTTAGCATTATTTTCTTTGTAGATCATTATTATTTCTCACTCTGATATTAGTCTGGGTCTTTTTAATTTTCGTTAACTTTCAATCAATATTTTGGAATTTTTTTTGGCTAATGTGAATTATTTCTCCAATTGAGAATGTTATGATTATTTTTTGTGTTTATAGTGATTATTTTATTATTATTATTATTATTGACATGTTACTTTTTTGTTAATAGGTTGTCAGGAATTTTTTTTAATATTATTCCCAAAAATTTTAACCAACATTAACTTGGAATAATGTTAATGAAGGGAATTTTTTATGACATTAATTGAAAAGTCTGACAAAAAGATTCATCCATCTATATTTTAAAAATAATTGATTTTACTCTAACAAGTTATTATCAGCATTAACTGAAAACAATAATCCTAATTGATATTTAGGAAGAAAAAATTCTGTCAAATGAACATTATAAAAAGTAACATCAACTAAAATTAAATAAAAAATGTCGTTTATATTAATATTTTTTAGTTATTAACAATTTTTATATTTAAATAATATTTTGTTTCTAATAGTAATGAAAATGCTATATTTAAATAAAAAATAAAAATTCATGCCTTGTAATCAGTTTGAAATGAACAATTTGAAATGAAATCAGTTTAAATTATAAATTCATGGACATTATTTCTTTAGAGCAGTCATATTTAAGGGTGAAAATGGTTAAATTCTCTTTGGAATTATTTCAGTTTCAGTTTAGTTTACAAGTTTAATTGTGTCCGATTAGTCTTAATTGGTATGGTATGACATTTTTTTTATCTAATATCATGGACTTTTTTTCTCTTTTTAACACACTGATAGAGATAGGTTTTGTAGATTCAAGACACTGATTTACATTGTTGGATTCAGGTATTTGAACGTTCATAGTGTAAAAACGGGCTAATTTGGTACCTTGTTCAACAAAAAAATATAATTGACATTTGATTAGAAACATGGTTGATGGATCCTTAGCAAAAACGGAAGTATTAAAGGACCAAAAGAAACTCTCTACTTCTAAAACAAATTGGTAGAAAACTTCTAAATTGGTTCTTTGTATCAGAAATTTTAATAATCATATATGTGACCTGTATGTATTTATACAGAATGGCATTTAACTCCAAATAGTTTGACTTGTATAAAAATATCATTGTCATTTTGGTTGAATAAAACATATGTAAACAACTAAAATATTCTTAACAAATAAACTACTAATACAACTAACATAGCTAATCAATAGCCTGGGTAACATTCCAAATGTTACAATGTGACTAAAATTTATTAGCTTTTAAAAAATTGTTTCAAAGAAGTACATTAACGAATAATAAGAGATCACCACGTTCATATTTAGAAAAGGACTAACTGTACAATTTATTGATTTTTGAGAGATTATTAGAGACAAGTTTTCAGAAGACTGGCTACTCTTTCCAAAAGCAGTTCGAGCAAATTCTATTTCCATTATAGTTCACTGTTGTAAAACCAACTTCGGACTATACTCAAGAACAGCAAATTCCAAAACTGATGAACATGCCAAAGCTAAAGCTGTTTCTGCTGACACTACTATATGTTTTTTTATGTCCATTCTTTGTCCTATTTTTCATATGCTGGGACAACACAAAAGCCTTACCAAAGACTTTGACGATGATATATGCAAGAACCATAAGTTGATACGATCATTTGTATGAACAAAGGAAGTTGAAGCCCTGCAAATAGAGCAGCTGGGACACATGCCAGAAGAGCAATTGGGATTGACACCCATTTCAGTCTCTCCCTCAGCAACAGATCCAGAGCTGCACCAAATGCTATCATCGTAGTTACTATGGAAAAGAACAAAGAAGCCAGACCCAATATTATTCTCTCGGGTAATCTCTTGAGAAAATCTTCTTCTGCATAATGTGCAGTTAGAATTGATAAAAACATCAAAAGGGAAACCATGGAGGAAAACAAAGCTAATGTATCTGACACAACAAACAACATGAATGTGTTATCTGACAAGAATAACGGAAATCCTTTGTCTTGGTTGTTTCCTCCAGGTACAGTTATAGAAGCAGCAAAGACAACTGTAGCAATAAGAGTTGCCACTAACATGCAAGAGTTTGATGTATCCTTCATCCAAATCTTTGCTTCTTCAAGCAAGGGCTTATGCTCTTCCCTGAACAATTGCCAAGGTGTTTTACCATCTTTGTTTTTAACTTCTTTATGAAGAGGGTGATCCCATTTCTCTACTTCCTGTTGGACATTATAAAGTGTTATCAATATTTTGGTATAATTGATCTTCAAAAATTTCTAATAAGGGAGTTATAAGATTAAACAAACCTTAAACCACTGCAATTCTTTTTGCATTTGAAAGGCTGCACCAGAAATTGATGCCTGTTGAGGAGAAGCAAATCTTGCTGCTAGATGTGATGTGGTATTTTGAGATTCATCTAATGCCAAGACTAAGAACTTGCAAACTATAGGCATCTTGCATAGAAGACTAAAAACCTTCTCTTGCCGATACTTGATGGCAGTTTGGGCTACGTATCCTTCATTTGGCATATGAGTCCAAACCAAATCAGGAAAAAACTGGAAACAGGTCCTTAAAATTTCAACTATGCCAGATGATGAGGCATTGAAAACAATGTCTGCACTCACAAAAGACTGCCAGAATTCAGTGTCATTCAAATTTGAAACCTGTGTGCAAACGAGTTCCACCAATCTCGCAGCAGATAAGTACCTCAACTTTGCCTCTCTGACCAGCTTTATGCCAGGAACTGCACATCAAGTTTTGTATTTGTTTTAACTAAAGTATAAAAATGAAAATGAGAAGACAAGAGTTTAAGGATATATGGAAACGCTCTGCTGGACAAGTACATCATACCAATATTCTGAATTCCATTCCATATTGTACTTCCAAAATAAGATTGGTGATGGCTTGAAGTCCCAGAATCTTTCAAAATTCCTCTCAGATGACTTGGTGGTAAAAAATCAAGTTCATCTGGCAAACCTAATATAGTTGAAGAGGAAAGTTTGATGTCAGTTAGGCAGAAGAGTATTGCAATGAAGCTTGGTAAAAAAAGAGAATATCAAAATAGAGTACTTACAGTGGTAAATGCATCTTTTCCAAAACCCAAGCTTATTTCCACTTTGAAAGTCCGAGGGCAATTTTGATAAAACATTAAGTATAATGCTCCCCGTTGAATCTGAGAGAGTAGCCAAATTTGGGTAGCGCTGGAGAAGATATATAGTGACATCTGTACATGGGAGACCCAAAATACTATTTATAAATATAAAGAACTGGGTACAAACATATGGATAATAATTTTATATGCTTGGTTGTTAAAGTAGCATAATTGATCATTATTCTAAAGCATGAAGCAGAGTGTGTACGGATGTTTGAATAGTTTGGTAATCTTGTAGTACATTACTCTGCCATTATGGTGCACTACATATATAAAAAATGTAGTGCTGAAAGCCTGAAACTACTAATAGTCAAATAGAAGAGTAGAAGAATGGCACTATATTTCATTAGTTCAAGTATACATGCATTCAAAATTCTTAGAATTTTAAGGATCTGATGAGTCTAAGAAAATGTTTTGTTTCCACAAATAATTATAAAAGTGACACATTATTTCTTTTGTTTCCTGATTTCAAAGTTTTGTACAAGGAATGGAGGAAACAGAAGTCTGTTGTTTTACCATTTGTCACAACTTTAGTTTAATGTCGTTTTCACAATTTTCTTACAAAATTTTAAAAACAGAGAACAAAATGAAAATTGACTCATTTTCATGAGAACATAGTTTACTCGAGTACAATTTCTATGCACCATCATTTAGTACTGTCAACCAGTTAGAAATTGCTATTCTCAAAACCAAACTGGTCTACGATTTTAATTTAAATCATTGTCTCGTGGATCAGGAATCCTGAAAACACACACACGCACATATATATAGATACTATTCAGCAAAGTATGTTAAAAATAAGCCACGTGATATAGCAAAAACATAGTATGGAGGTGGCAGATTCTAGGTCAAAGCAATTTATGAAGTGCTAGTTTGCTTAGGTATGGTGTTCAGGTTGATAAAGACAGTAGAAATTTCGCGACTTAAAATTCCACCCAAAGTACAACGTTTTCTCTGGAGAGCACTCAACAATAGATTGGTCACAGCAGACAATTAATCTAAAAGTGGAGTGTCCCTTTTGTGGACAGATCCAAGAAGCTTTTTAGTCCACATTTTGTTTGCATGTGAGAATTTGAGAAAAGTCATAAGGTGTGGGATGAATGCTGGTAGTGGGTAGGTACAACATGAGTGATGCCACAAAATGCGTTGGAACACTTTGTACAATCATTGGTTATAGGTAACTCGAAGGAAGGAAAAGAGATTGGATGGATGTGGATGCGAGGGTATATCTCATCTTGCTCATATTCAAATGACCAGTGGCAAGCTCAAGTGGGACTATGGTTAAAGAATGCCAGTAACAGGTCGTGGACATAATAGAAGAGGAACATTGACGCAAGTGATGGGGTGGCAGCAGAAATCATACGTCCACATCATTTACCTTGCGTAATTATTTTGGTATGTAAAACAAAAAAAAGGAACATGCAGGAGTGGTGTAGCCAGATGTACTTATTGATGATGAGTATAGGTGGTGATGTATAATGTGGGAATCTGGTTAAAGTTTATTTATATGCCTTTGCATTGCATATAAATACACTGAAACCAGATATGTATTGTGTATTTACCTTTTGATATGTATGTAACACTTTCAGAAACCTATTACTACATATTATCTATACTTACTGAGCAAAAAAAAATTGTTTACCATGAAATCCTGCAGCGGTAAGCAAAGCAACAAGTTGACCAGCAGAAGGACCAGAGAATGGACAGCCAGGTCTTTCATCTGTAGTATTCAAAACAAAGTACCATACCATCTCTTTGCATCTAGCAGAGGTAATAGTGTAGATAAGTGGTGTGAATCCTTTAAAGTCAGTGAGTTGTGTAAGAGAAGGATTTTTAGCAACCAATGCCTGGGCAGCACTTCTGCTTTCACCCATTGCAACATAGTGCAAGCATGTACAACCCATCAAGTCCAGCTCTTCAAGTACTTGTGTAGGAACATGTTGCACCAACTTCTCAACAATCTGCCACTGCCCTCCTACAGCTGCCACATGCAGCGCAGTCCTTCCAAGTATGGTGATCTTTGCAGTCAATGCACTTGGGTCATTGTCAAGAAAAGCCTTTGTAGATTGCCAATCTCCTTTTAGTATTGCTATGTGCAACGGATGGTAGTAACTGTGGTTAAATCCCCTAGCTTTGGACGATAAATGCAACAACATGAGTTCCTATGGAAGCATGAAAACACCAAAAATGCTAACAATACAAACTCTGTAACGCTTTCTTTCTAATACACTCTTTCCTATTGATCGAAACTTGTTGGGAATCACAAAGTTGTGTAGGTCTTACTCCTTAGTTACTGAACTATACTCATAATTTTTTTAGTTTTTAATAAATTTTTACCAATCAAACCGATGTATGTTATTGCAAAATATAATGGCTGAAAGGCTACAACATTTTTTTTTGCAAAACAGCACTTAATGAGCATGTTTTTATGTATGTTCTCACTGTGAATGCATAAACTATGGATGCTATCGCCTGAATCAAGTATGCTTATGAAGAAAATTTGGGTATACCATGATTTGAAGCAAGTTTAAAATAGAAGAGTTGAGCTTTTCAACAAAGGGAGATTAGACATCAAATTAGATAGAAAAAAAGAGGGGATTATATTTTTCTCTCTAAACTTCAGTTTTTTTTTTTTTTTGCATTTATTTGATCTAAAATAGTAATTTTTTTATTTTATTTTAGATTTATTTGGATTTTAACCTCTTTAATTTTTTCATAAAAAAAAATGTTTACTATCACTAATGCTAAAGTTTAGGAGAAAGAGAAAAGATACATGGACTCCTCATTTACCCCTTCAACACTTTCGAATTTTTTTTTATTCTTTTTACCTCTTAATTATCTTTCAGTGTGTTAAATGAGAGCGTGACATAGATATATCTTAAATGCGAGTGTCCATCTGTTACTCTCCAAAATTTAATTTATCAACATAGTGATTGTGAAGCTAAAGGAACACTGAAGAAAATTTTTACTGGTATCAAAATCTAGATACATGAAAACTATAAAATATATAAGTATATATATGGCAAATCACGTACCGAACTCAGTAGCAGCAGCCTTAACATCATCGAAAGACATGAGTAGACTTCAATGCCTTTTTATCTGCAAAATTTTGTAGCGGTTTGGCAGGCTGAAACCTGGTTCAAGGGTTTCTAGATGCTGCAGAAGGGGAAAGGAAACATGAACAAGCAGGTTCATTCTGCACTATCAGATATATGAGTTGGAGATGCTTTCCCTGAAGACAACGCAAAGTTAGAATCACTTTCTAACGCAGCTACAATTGCAAGAGTATGCAAATCCTATTGTTTACATTTCGAATGAAAGGGCACATGTAACACTTTAAGTAGAGGTTCTGTCAGTTCAGACAATGTATTCTTGTTTTTACATTTCTTTATGTATATTATTCACTGTGCAGTATTAAAATACCTGCTTGAGTTAGCTTTTAAAATCTTGAAAAAGCAGAGTACTGGTTGATGATTCTAAGTTCCATTACCAATCTTCTTTTTCCTAGAAAGGAGATAAAGTTACACATGTCTTCTTAATATCTTCTTAGGATGTTTGCCAAATGCGTGAATTTTCACACTTTTTCATATGCTGTTTTTTTATTTATTTCTATTAACCAAATAACTCACTTCCTATTTTATTTACCAAAATATACTAATTACTATGTAAGGTGAGAATTCATAGCCTACCTAAAATTTTTCCATTTTTTTGTAGATGAGAAATTGTTCATTCACTAACTGATTTCTTTCAATTGATTTCTTTAAAATTTGTTTTGATTTATCTTTAAATCTCTTTAACTTTTTTAAAATTATTTTAGCTTTAATTCAAAGTTGAAAATATAGATATTTTAATATTTTAAATTAATGTAAGTTTTAATTTTTCTCCAATAAATACAAATATTTTAATATTTCTAATATATTTAATTATTAGTATTTATCTAATAAATATAGATATTTTAATATTCTTAATTATTTGATTTTATAAAATTTATTATTTTATTAATAATATTATTTTATTTATTTTTTTAGAATAAACGGTTGTGAATAAACGATTTGGGGGTACCTTATTTGGCACCCTACATATTAATTGATATATTTTGGTAAATAAAATGGAATATGAACTATTTAGATAAATAAAAATTAAAAACAGTATATTAAAATAAAGCTCTTAACTTTGGGTTTGGTTCTTTAAAATGAGTATTTAACATGTGGATGATATAGAATAAATTTTTATATAATTAAAATTTGTAATAAATCAATATGTTTTAAACATATAAATTATATTTTGAATTGATATAATGAATAATTTAAATTGAGCTACCTGATCATTTTCTGTTCATCTTCTTAAAGAAGCTTCAAAATTTGCTTTTACTATTTTATGACCGTGGAAACGCTCCTGTTTTAAAATTAATTACTAGCCTAATGTTACTTTAATAGCATATATAGACTTTATGTTTTCCTTAGATGATACACAAGAAGCCTTCATAGAGAAGATACCATTTAAATCCTTCATGCAGAAGATGACCAAAGATAAAAGCAGTGGATCTCATATATTGGAGAAGCCAATTTGAGACATCATTCACCTATGCGAAGACAATGATCGAGCCAGTTTAAGATATGTTTGCACGAATGGATTTGAAGAAGAGCAAAACAATTAGTTATAAATAGTGCAGAAACTCATCAATTTAAAACACAGTCTGCATTATCTTGATCCCCTTTAAATATCTGCTCACAATTTGACAAGGACCACAGAAAAATTAACAATCTTGGAAGTAGAAATTAGAAATTTCATACTAAAATGCAACTATAAACAATATAGAAACTCATGTTCTGCTATAAATATTGAAGATGTGCCTGCTGATAGCATTAGCAACAAGATTTATTCTTCATTGATTTAGGAATCACAGAAGACCAAAGGAGCAAGTATGAAAACCAAATCTTTCAGAGTCTCTCTTCAGCTATTTTTTAAATCCAAGGTTACTAAAGGTCTCTTTAACCAACTCTTTGCGAGCCTCAGCATAATGGTCTCTCGTAGAGGATACCTGTGTTCTCTTATCATGAGAATCATTGCCAGCCAATTTCTCATACGGGGAAGTATAACCATACTTCTTTTTCAACGTCTCCATGACAAATTCGTTGCGAGCTTTGATTCGAGCTTGTTGGGGTGCAACATTGTCATAAGAAAAGTGCACCCCAACAGCTAAAATGGCAGCACCAGAGAGGAAACAAGTTATGGTCATGGCCAGTTTCTTGGGTGTTGAGGGGAAACACAGCACCATTTTCTCAACCACCTACCACATGTCATCAGCTATTAAGTCAACACACATCAATAACTCACAATAAACCGCAAGGATTCAACTCTCAAACTCTTAATGCTACTCATGAATTAACCGTTTCAAACTTTATACCATGTGAAGCCACACACAAAACAATTTGTATCACCTCATCTTTGATAACTAAAATGCACCTGTCATTACTGTATAATAGTTAACACAGAATCAAAGATGGTAACTGGCATAGTGGATGTAAATTCACTAGTTCTTGTTTCAAGGTTTTAATTAAAAATTATAATACACAACTTTTATTGAGTTTCAAGAATTGCAGAAAGAAAATATTGTAGCAATTTTGTAATTAAATAATAAACAAAACGAAAATAGAAACAACCCAATCACCCCATATGAGGGCATTTTATCAAACAAGCGGAGTGCATCATAATATACTACAAACGTACAATTAGAATAGAAGCAACTTGATTCTACCAAACCATAGGCGAATTGGAAATTGGCTTTACTGCGAAGGTCAGATGTTCAGGCTTATCAAACGAAACATAAATTGGATTTTGGGAATTGTGCTGTTAGAAAAAATATGAAGAATTTAAAGATTCAATAGCATATGCCAAAATTTATTAAAAACTGATGAACTGGGTACCAGTCTAAGTGCTGAATCACGTTTTGGGTTGTGGTTGTTGGTTGGTGATACATAAGCACTTGTATCACTGAGCCACTGTTGTGAAAGTGACTATTTATTTCTATAGTATTTGAGGTGTTTTCTATATTCGAGTTTCAAAATTTCAAAATTTTGTTCTAAAAGTTAAGAAAAGAACATGTGTATAAGTTACCTTTATCTTCACTTCTAGATAATATAAAACTATTGCTTCTATGATAGAGGAGTAAATTGTTTATATAAAATTAATTTATTTAAGATTAAAAGTTATTGTGATTTTGGAAATAAAATAATTTAATATTTTTTAGAGATTTGGAAAAAACAAACAAACCGAAGTTTTTTTTTTTTTACAATTAGACAAGTCACTCTTTCTAATAAAAGAAATAACTAATTTTATGAGAAGTTTTCTAAATAACCCTTTTTCATTATAATCAAATTTTGTAATTTTTTTGTTTTAAGATTATCTTGAAAAGTTGTAGCACATAAAATAAAAAAGTATTACTATTTAAAAAAATAATCATCATTTAAAAGCGGTCCCATGCTATAAATTTTGTTTAAAAATAATGAAACTCGTGATAATTTTAAAATAATTTATTTAAAAATTTATTTTACAATAAAATAACATATTTCATGTTCATATATATATATATATATATATATATTACATTATAAAAAATATAATAAAATAATACCAACAAAAACAATTATGTACCTATTAATCTCGATATATTTTAAATTACTTAAATTTAAAAAAAATTTAAAGTGGTTATTAAAAAGATAAAAAATATAACGGAAATACAAGAGTTAAGAATTTACCCTTATAATATAGAATTATAATTTATAATTTATTTTTATTACCTTTCTATTGCAACATATTATTTTTTATTCAGTTAAATATTAATCTTTTAGGTTACAAATTAATAAGTTTAATAATAAAACTAATATATAAAATATGATATTTGTGGTGGTCTCTTATAAAATATTATATTTATGGTGGTCTTTTTGAATCAAGAGTAGTGATAATAATAAAGATAGACTGGTTGAGTGTAAAAAAATGTGAAATAAGCTGGATATTTTAATCTTTTATCTTATATAAATTTATAATGTCTCGTAATTGTTGTATTATATTTTTTAATTTTATTATTATATAATATTATGTATATGAATATAATTAAATATTTTTATTTATTATTTTATTAATAATATATTTATAAGTATAAATTAAAATTTTATTTTATAATTTTTTTATGTTCTATTTTGTTAATAACTTATAATAGATAATAAATTATTATTTTTTATATTTTTTTAATTATTATACTTGTATTATATTTTTATTTTTATGTTATATTCAAATTTAAAATTAAATTTTTTTTAAAAGAATTTTAAATTTTTTTTAAATTTTTTTTAATTTATATAAATCTATCCAAAACTATATCAGATAAGCTACATTTTTTTAACGCGTGATTTTTTCCGTCCACCTCATCTATTTTTGACAAGAACACCTAAACTTTGCAGCCTCTAAATAAAAGATTAAATATATGCTTTGAATAGAGAAATTGTTGATATATTAATTTATTTTTTTTATCAAAATTACCCCTTTATATTTTTATTAAAGTTGTCCATTTATATTTTTATGAAATAATAAAATTATTTTTATTTGGTAAAACGTAATATAATCTATAAAAAGACAAAAAATCAGTTATAAACAAAAGTATATACCCTTCACTATAACAGTATAAATAAAATAATAAAATATATTAGAATAAGAATAAAAAGTAAAAAATAATAAATAAAAATTTATAAACCCATACATTACATTAAGTCACGTCTAAATAAATAAATTAGTTACATACAATCAGAAAAATTAATAAAATAATATATTATTATTAACTATATGTCATTACTACTATTAAATAATTCATTTAAATGATTTTCTTGCTATATGCCATTTTCAGTTCAACAATACTATTAAATACCAATTATTAAGTAATAAAAAAATATGAATCATATCATATTACATAAAACAAACATACATGATGCATTTATTATTTAAATAATCCAAAAAATCAAGTTAAGATAGTTTAACATAAAGTCTCAGCATACTCTCATGACATGCATCAACAAAACCCTAACAAAAGAAAACTTGTCATCCTTGTCATCCAAATACAAATGCAATTTGTATGGACACCTCAACATTAAGTAACATTATATCAGTATCAAAATTAATCAGAAAAAAAAAAGAATTAGGTAATGGAAAAACCTATTGTACAACAAAGTCTTGAGTGTGGAAAAAAATCAATGTACAAGTGAAAAATTTGAGACCCCTCTTCTGTATACAACTTGGGACAAGGAGTAGGTGAAGGAAACAAAATCCACTGCAAAATGCCATACACTGCAGGTATTAACTATACAGCATTCTATATAATATAAACCACAACAAAGGAGCCTTTATCTCATGGCATGGATACTGCAACAACCTTCAAGGGTATTGTAGAATTGTCAAGTTAAATTCAGTTTGTAAGAGTTCTGCTACTTCTGTTCCAACAAGATATCAGCAACTTTGAATCACTTAGCAGTAACCAAACTGGCTGCAATTAAGGGTGAAATATTGCAAGCCAAATATGAGATGTGAATCATAGAAAATTAAAGATCCTTACTCAAGCACAGATATCTTCGCAACACTTCAACCCCCAAAACACTCAACATCCAAGACTTTTCAATATGTCAGTCAGCTCTTTGATCACAGTTCCAGGATCAGCATGTGATCCGGCAAGGTTGATTGCATGATACTCCAAGCCTTTCCACCGTGCAATATATGCAAAATGAGGGCGTCTGAATTGACTGCTAATAATCTCCAGAATCACAGTCTTAGGCAATGCAGATACTATATGAGTAAGACCAGCACCATGAGCTCCAATGATGACTGATGCATCTTGAATTGCTCGAACTTGATCCTTCATTGACATGTGCGCAAACAATCCGTTGACAAGGTTAATTTTACACCCTTTATAACTAGATACCCAGCTCTTCAACGACTCAAAGACTTCTTGCTCGTTACTTAGCCGTGATTCAACTTTACCACCGTGCCGTGGATGAGCTAAATAATCTTCTCGGCGAACAAAGAGGACATTGTGTCCAAAGAGTGGTTTTCCACCACGGCGTATGTTTAAAGGTAGCCCAAATGCTGCTCTGATCATTTCTCCAAACTCAGAAAGGCGTGCAGTTTTGCGGTCATCAGGGTTTTGCCACAGTTCTTGTGAAGGAACTCCATTACAGTCTATATCTTCTGCTAGTCCCTTAAACAATGCTGTCTCATATCCCAAAGGTGAGAGAATAGCATGACGAAAACAAACTGAACCACTGAAGTTTTTGGCATATCTGAGACTTGAGAATAAGGCCTTCCATGTCTCTTCTAGAGGAGCCTGACAAAAAACCAAACTAGCATATTGTTAAGACTTGGCAAGAGTTTGTAGAATTGTTGAAACTTGAAAGTTTAGAAGATTATCTTTTGAATTGGTAAACCATGTATTATGTACCAAAATCTAAACACTCCTCACTAACTAATACAAAATACCAAACCAATTGCACATGCTTTGGAAATGAAAAAATAAAAGCTAAAAATATTAAAAACTAGGTCAATATAACATCATAAATTTTTAGACTATAATTGATATTTAATCTAGATTTCACCTCCATTTTTTGGGTGCTTAGTCACAACTAATGCCAAAAGTTCTTAAAGTGGCCAAATGTATGTGAACAAACAGCATCAAAGATACTCCATGTCGTTCGCTTTTTGAGCTTTCATAGGATGCAAAGCAACACCATTAGAATGTTGAGAGTAAATGGAACAATTTGACAAAACAGATAGTGCATACCATGCAGTGGCCATCAACAAAGATCAAATGTGGTAGATTAGGCAGACCAGTGACTCTAGAAGAAACATAAGCACTGTACCAGTCTGTAACAGTATGAAAAAGATTAGCATACTCAAAACGTGTCACCAGAAGTGTTGGTTCTTCAATCCACTGCAAGTCGAAACCCTCTCGTCAAACACGTGGAAAAATAAAATGTACAAAGAAAGATAACAATAAGGCAACAGAAAACTTTGTCAAGTGAAGGTAATTGTGAATAATTAAAAGCTAAAGCATATAGAGGTAGTATACTGGGAATGATAAGCTTCATCAATTGAATATCTCATACACATTTACTACAGAAAGAAAAGAATACTTGCATCTCTAAGGTAGTCAAAGCAGATCTTACCCAACCAATGCACGTTAAATCCCCCATTTTGATCAGAAAAAAACAAAACACCACTTATTTCACCCCTAAAAGTGAACTCAATTCAAAGAGTCTCTCTGACTCAGACAACATATAATAAATAAATATCGAATCACCATAACAGATTTCAATTCAGAATCACCAAAACAAGGAGAACCAACACCCAAAGTTACAAACTCCACAATAATCCCCACTCAATCCAAGCACCAGTCACAACCCTACAACTAAGGTTTTAAAGATCAGTTCACAATAGCAACATCAAGCTTTATGTTATGAGGTGTCTGTGTCTACAATTATGGCCAAATCAGTTATATTTATCTGCAACTTGTCACAATATCAAGGTTTTTTGGCAAAATCAGTTACATTTATCCACAATTTCTAACAACATCAAGTAACAAAACCACAACAATCTAAAACCTTGCCTACAACAACTCAACCACTAAACAGCAAACACCCACATGAACAAAACCCAATCTTTCCACTCCCCTCACCTCATCACATTCAAAATCCTTCCCTCCCACGATCCTAATCTTGCCGATCAAGTCCCTCATGGTGTGCCTCGTGACCTCTCCCCTCGGTACAAACCGATCCAAAAACTCCCGGTCAACCAGAAACTTCTGGTCAACGAATCCACCCCCATCAACCTCAAAAGCACCGTCTTGAAAAGCCGGCAACTCCTCCTCCTCCCTCCGCCCAATCACTGCCGTCAGACTCTCCCCGCCTCCCGCCATCGCGATCCTCTCCGGCACCATGCGCAACCTGCCCCCCTCGCACACGGAGCTCCGGAGAGTTTCGCTGTGCCAACACCTGAACCACCCGGCGCCGTCTCTGGGGCGGAGGAGGTCACGGCGGGTCGTGAAGCCGTTCCCGAAGTAGGCCTCGCAGGAGCGGAGAGGCGCGGTGGTGGCGCTCTGCGGCCAGGGTAGGTAAGAGGGGAGAATAGGCCATGGCTTTGAAAAGTGCGTTTGGTGGGAAAAGGGTGTGAGATAGTTATTAACTTTCAAAGTAGAAGAAGATGATGACGATGAAGATGAAGGGGTTTTCGGTGAGTGGTGGTGCGTGAAGTAGAGGAAGAGAGAGAGAGAGTTGAGGATGAAGAGAAACACGAGTGTTTGAACAAGCAACGTTGTTCTTCTGTTCATGGCTTCTTCTGCTGCTGCTCTCTGTTATCTCTCTTCTTTCTCTCTCCGGTGCAACAGTGCTGTGCTGTGTTGTGTTGTGGGAGAAGTAGGTGCGTGATTTTATCAAACGAAAACGGACCAATGGAGTGGTGCCATGTAGCACATGGTGACGTGAATTTGGTCCCTCTTTTTTCCCAAGTTTTTCTTCCGCCATGGAAGAAACAGATAAAAAAAACTGGGAAAGTTCAATGAAACAATATTCTCAAAGGTTTGTTTTTTTAGGGAAAAGATTCTCTAAGGATAAAAATTAAGGGTCAAAAACATGTTTTTTTATACTATATTTAAATTCTTATTTTTAGACAATAACAACAAGTTAATCAATCTTCACATGGTAATTATAATTTTATTTAAATTTTACTGCCATTGACGTACATTGTATATTTTTTTATTTTAAATGACTAACTTATGAAATTCATAAAAAAATTACACTCTAATTTTTATAATTAGATTTATTTTAAAGAATTGTGTATATATCTTAGAACTTTAGTGTCTTATTTGGGTAATGTTTAGACAGTAGTAAATTTACTGACAAATTTAGGAAGTAGTATAAGGATATAAAATGAAATTAAAAATTAAAAATTGTTTATAGACACATTCTAGGTAATTTTTGTTAATTTTGGAAATATTTTTAAGAATTTTTTTATGCAGTAAAATTGTTGTTTTGATTTTTAATTTATCTTTTCTATCATTTTCTAATATGTTGCGGCCCACTTTTTTATTTTCCACTTTTGAAAGTTATTTTTTAAATATAGAAGAAGAATGATAATTGAAATATTTTAGAAAAATTATTTTTTAATCATTTAAGCTAATTTAATCTAAGAAACTTAAATAATTAAACATACATACACTATTCTTATTGTTACATTTTTTTAATTATTTTTTGATATTGTCCTAATTGTGTGCATAATTTATAATTATTTCTAAAAATAAGGATTAAGACATAATGTATACAGGGTTGGGTTGTAGTAACGAAGTATACTAACTCATTCATAAGAAATACTTAGAATAATCTAAAATTGATTATATCAGCTCGTAATTAGTATTAATCATTAATTGAATATAATTGATTATATCAGTTAGTAATTATTATTAAATTTTAAAAAAAAATCATAATATTTTTGTTCGAATATCTTTTAATATTTTTGAAAAAATCTTAATAGCTTTCTGAAGAGAATGTTTTTTAAGAATTGTCTTTTGCATTCTGGTAAAAAAAATTGTTCAAGATCATTCGAAGAGACTAAATATAGTATAGGTCTGTTATATAGAAATGTTTTTTTAATTCAAGTGTTATTTTTTTTATTTTTGTGTTTATGAGTATTTGAATATTTTCAATATGTTATTATTCTTCTTAAATAATATTTGAAGAAATATTATATAATTCTTGTATTAATTACATATTGTATAATTCAAGGATATTTCTCAATTGATGAAATCTTAAAACACTTATATATAAAACTAAAGGAATAAGAATAGGGAGATTTAAAATAAAAAGAAATATAATCTAATTTAAATTCTAATTGAGTATAAAAATATTCTTATCATATTCTAATTAGTGGAATCTCTTTATAGAAAAAATAAAGAACAACTTTAAAAATGAAAAAGAACATAGAAACAAGAAAAAGAAGCTGCGACAAAATTCTATTTCTCTCAATTCACCAACTCTAACCTCAGCTACTTTGTCTTAATCAAAATTATATATATAAACTTTTCAATGGTGTTTTGTGAAATAGAAGTACATAGAAGAAAATTCATATAGATTGTATAATTAGTTTGTTATTTTCATAATAGTTTTAATTTACTGAATAAAAATTTGATTTGATATTTTTCCAATTATTTTCAAAAACAAATATATTATTTTTTCTCTATTTAAGTATTTAATAAAATACTTTTCAGAAACACAAAGTATGAATACTTTTCTAATATGGTTTATTTTATATTTAAAAGTCACATCGCCAACATTTGAAACCTCAACTTCTGGTTATCATTTATAATCTTATTAATTCAATTATTAACTATTTTTTTATTTTACTATTATATTATTAATTAATTATTTTATTTTATTTTATTTTAATTATTATTTTATTTTTTAACTTATTTTTTATAATTTTATAATTATGTTTTACATTATAATAAAATAATATATTATTAATAAAATAATAATTTTAAAATAAAACAATATATACTAATAATTTAAAGTTTTAATAAAAATATATAATCTAAAATTTATATCATTAGAAAGTATATTTAAGTTCTATTATTACTTTATTATATTATTAAAATTTATTTATCACTCATGGTTGTATAAAAGAAAATAAATAAATAATAATAATAATAATAAATATAAAAATATAAGATAATAAGATAAGATTAATTAAAAGAGGAAAATAATTAAAAATTAAAAACTATTAATTATTTCATATCTTAATAAATAATTAATGTACTTTATTTTCTTATATTAACTGTTTTACATTTATGTTTAATTCTTTACTGTGAATTACAATCTTCTAGGCCACATGAATGATTTAGCTGAAAATATAGCTAGGGTTCTTTCTAGATTGATGGCCACACTTGTCAAACTTTGGATCCTTAATTCCAAAATGTTTCCAAATTAGGTCTTCTTGTTCAAAATAAGCTTTTGGATATGCCCTAATTTTATGTTTCTCCTACAATTAACTTGTGGCAAATCTTATCTAAGGCCATTAGTAGATAGTGATTGACACAACCTCAAGTTTCATTAGCATAACTTTGTTGATCATAGGTTACACGATAACGTGTTGGACCAATGTTTGTTGCACTTAGAATTCCTCTTCTAGGTCAATCATAATTCCCAACAACACCTGCAATTTCCTACTTTTATCTTCCATTACTTTCTTAATTAAATGAGTAATAATTTTTTATTTGTGGCATCCACTTGGTCAATGTCATATGAGAATTAGGAACTCAAAATTTTAACTTTTACTAAAAAAATGTTATTTCACATGTTAATTAAAAATATAGCTATAAATTATTATTATTATTATTATTATACTTTTTATCATTGATATTTTAATAAAACTTCCCTTTTACCTCTTTTTAATTAAAAAAACTTAATGACACCCTTTTCCAAGTTCTAGTTATACCCACATAGCCACCTTACCACTCTCTTCTAATATGACACCCACTTCAACAAGAATTTTTATGGAACCCTTAAATTTCTTTACTAATTTCTAGACTATTTATTTATTTATTTTAATAATTACACTTCTTATGTTACTTCTATTAATTTTTAATAAAAAAATTAATCTTTAAACAAGAATGATAAGTGGCCAAGAAACATAAAACTATAATGACCTAAAAATATCTTCTTGTGTATGAAATTAAAAATAGAATTTATATGAAAGGATGAGAGAAACATAATATTGTATGTAAATTTGGTTAGTTATTGGATTAATTTTAATAAATAATTTTTACATAATAACCTTCACTTAGCTAATTAATTGTTTTTACCAAAACTCTAAAAGGATGTACAACAAGGAAAAAACAAAGTCTTGATTAATTTAGTTGATGCTTACCATCATTAGCTACTACAACTTGGAATTCGATATCTTTTCTAAAGTAATTATTTTTTCATTGAGAAAAGAAACATAAAAATGCTTCATCTAATTCATTAATTTTAATGATACACTACATATATGAGGAGGGGTTGCAATATTGATTATCCTCACTCCTTGTTATGCAAACCAACTAATGACTAATGCTAATAAAATAGTAACATATAACAAAGATTAATTAATTTCAGATCTCCAATCTCTTGCTTTCTCAAATCCGTTAGCAAAGTTCTCAAAATCATGACTGGCTTGGTCAATCTCTTCTTGAGTGTTCATCACAAAGGGTCCAAATTGCACTATAGGTTCCCCCAAAGGTTCTCCTCCAACCAAAATGAACCTAAGGAGCTTAGAAGATTTGTTCCATGCCTCTAGGCCATCTCCATGACCAAGAAGAAGAATGTGATGAGAATTTGAAGGTTGAGATTTCATGTTTCCAAAGATACCCTCTCCTTCCAAAATATACACAAAAGCATTCCAAGATTTTGGTATAGGTTGTTGCAAGTAACTTCCAGGTTTGAGAGACAAGTCCAAGAACATAGTTGGAGTCCTTGTATAGATTGGAGACATCACCCCTAGTGCTTCCCCAGCTATAACTCTAATCTTCACACCATCATTCTCAGCTTCTACTATGTCCTTACTCAACACTTCTTGATACCTTGGTTCAATCCTAGTATATCAGTACAGAAAAAAAGTTATGCAATAAGAAATTGTGTTTAAAACCTTTGTTAACAAGTAAGAAAGAGCTTATTTAGATAAACTTTTTCAAACACAGAAGGAAAAAAAAGGAATCTATTTTAAAATTAACTTATACATTAGTAATCTTGTATTAATAAAAAAAATGTTTTTAATTTACTAAAATATATATTTTTTTTTTGTAATTGTGTTTCTAAAAAGTTTATCCAAAGAGAAAAGTTAAGAAAGAAAGTCTTCACAAATAATGGTAGATTTTCTATGAACATATATTTCTCATTTATAACAAGACCAACTAACATGAGAGTCCTAATCCTTTGTTAAACAGGGCCAAAAGCCAACTTAAACAATGATGTCTTGTAGCATAACAAGTACTTCCAAAAAGCTAGTGAGAAAAGTAGACTACATCTACTATAATGGGTCACTCAAAACCTGACAAACTTTGAAACTAGAAGTGGCAAAGTGTTGCCTTTATTATTGAAGTTACCATCATCACAGGGAATATGGATGAGAGGCACATATGCTTTCCATTTCAAACCGTTATGCACACTTGCATCATGTAGCTACTCAAAACTTTAAAACCACTTCTAGGAAATGGTCCATGATGGCATGGCCGGAATCATGAGAAAAAGTGGCGTGTGAAGGTAAGCAAGGTATATATTATTTCCAAAAGTAAAAATTATATTTCATTTTTTTTTCTTTGTAAAGAGAAGAATCCCTTTTTTGTTTCATTGATGGTAAGCATCATCCGAACTTAAGGATCATTCAATGACATAACAATGATGAGCTATGACGCAAAACATATGTCATCTAACCCTGAGTCCAAGGCTAAGGTTGCTGTTTGAGAAACTGAGAAAAGAGAAAAGGCTAAAAGGTCTTCTCCTTGAAGGTTACTTCTAACACCCTTGTTGTAAGATAAGATCTTTATTTTTCAAATCTTATCAAAAGTGTGTTAGGTAAGATTTAATGAAACATAATATGTCTTTGATCAAAATCCATTACAATAACAATCCAGAAACTCATAAATAATGTTAAAATTGATTATGTTTGTTGTTTATGGCCCATTAATAAATATCTTTTTAGCATTTCTTCTCCCATATTGTCCAATAAAAACCTTATTCCACTATATTTAAAGTTGATCGTTCAACCCATATGACTAAGTTAAACACCAAAGTTTCAGAAGTAATCTAAGTTAAAATTCAATGAGAAAAAAAAAGGGATTTATTCACTAACATTTTATATTTGGAAGCAAGGTTGATCCACAATTGAAGACCCTTTTGAGTTCCTTGAGCAGCAGGCATTTCTGAGTGCACAATCCCTCTCCCTGCAGTCATCCATTGCAAGTCACCAGCTTCTATAGTCCCTTTATGTCCTTCAAAATCTTCATGCGTGATAGCTCCCTGAAAGATTGTACACTAGTAATAATAAATATATGTACAAGCACAAGAGAAGGGACTTGCATAGCACCTTCACAAGTTTAGGTACAAGTTGGTAGTAGCTGTTGGTATTCTAGAAGCAGAAACAAGACACTAGCATGTGGGGTCATTCTTGCCCTTTTGCTTATGTAATCAGTTTTTATGGACAATTCTTTGGTGGTTGTGTTCAGATCTCACTAGTTATTATGATTGATTTGGCAACCATTTAACTTATTTGTTGACATATGTTAGTTGATAATATCTGATAAGAGTTCGAAACTTCAAATCAGAAAATAAAATCTTTAGGACATGATTGATTCTCCTTTCATCTTTTTTGGTTATATGGTTGTTTTCTAAAATAATCAAGTTTCCTTATCACTTGAGTTCTCATCGAAGTTTTGAAAAATTTATTCAAAATAACTGCTTTAAGAACCAAAATATGATGTAGTTTCATCTTCTTCTAATTTCTTCAAATGTTTTTGTTCATGTGCTTAGAGGATGTCTGATCAATAGTGTCTCTTCTAGGAGTTATCTCTTACTCGTATATTTTAGAAAATAAAGAATTTTTTTCAAAAAGAATAATCAGACAAGTCTTTAGTTTCCTTTTATATTTCATTTTGTAAACCTTGCCTTTATAATAGCCATTAGTCCATTAAAATAATATGTTCCTAACTTTAAAAAGGATTTCTAAGTCAAATATCTAATAAAAAGATTTGTCCAATGATGGAAAACAGTTATATAGGCAGCATGAGATGTTTCCCATCGAGAAAATTGAGCATGAGAGAAGAGGCTTGTCAACTGAAGCATTCAATTGCTCTACCTGCAACATGTATGTGACTGTCTCAAAGCCTGTTCATGAAAAACATCACACAGAATGAACATGGAGTCATTATTATAACTGTCAGAGAAAATTTATAAATAACAAAAGAAAAAAGGCCAATTTCAAACCTCTATGAGGATGATCAGGAAAACCAGCAGGAGCAGTAACTGCAATGTTACAAAATTTCACATTCTTAGAAAACAAAAAACCACGCACTTTTTTCCCCTGCAAGAAAACAGAGCAAAAAACAGAGACTCTCTCACCTGAGAATTCATCCAACAAAAGGAATGGATCAAAGTACTTGAGCTCAAACCTGATCAAACCCACTTAATAAATCAATTCAAAGATCTCAACTTTGCATTGAGTGCAAACTTTTAATCCAAACTAAAAAAAGGGTGTTGAAATTTTTAATTTATTTTTTCCATTATGCCTTATTGATACTTACCTTCCTATGCTTCTTCTAACAACAGCCCCAACACCCTCATGCTGAGGTCTTGCCAAGAATTTCTTGGCAACGAGACAAGGCTCGCTCAAAAAACTGCAAGCTTTTCTCGGTGGCATTTTGTGAAATGGTGCAAAACAAGAATCTTAGATTGCTGAAAAGTGTGAGGAACAAGAGAAAATGGTTGAAGTTATATATAGGAAGGTGGCGTGGCGAATGAGAAAGAGAGAGAGAGAGAGAGTTACCCTTTGGAAAGGTCAAATAAATGAGAATGAAAGTGTTTGTATGAAAGAAGGAAATTGTTCTGAGTTTCTGTGAACGTCAGCATAACGCAGTGATGATGTGCAGTTCAGGGGATCCATCTCAGCCATTACATGAATGCCATGTGGCGTGTTTTTGTTCAAAGTGAGAGCTTCAAAATGGGAAAAAAAATCTTCAACTTTCTATTTGACATGATAATGAACAACACCAAGCAGACAATGTAAATGTGGAAAGATATATTTCTTTTTCAGATAAATATTACTTAAAGTTTAACAGGAATACGTTGTTTTCAGTCTCTCAGAAATTAATAGGTTTGGCCTTTGCTTCTGTTGAATGGATAGAGATCCATTGGCAATTATTTAACTTTAAAAATTATGTTAAAACAAATAAAGCTGCAAAAAGAAGAGGTTAAAATAAATAACACTTCTAAATTTAAAATTAAGGTTGTCTACAATTTTTAAAACTCAAAACTAGTTTTAAGTTAAAATTATATTTCTCAAGTAATGTATTCTTATTTTTTTTTATATTTGAAATAAGAAAAATGAGAATTGGCATATTTGTCTCTACTTCTCTGTTTGTTTATACAAAAAGCAGAACGAGGATAGTATGATATTTTTAGCCCCTCCCAAACACTGTAAATATAAACTTATGATTATCCAGTCTAAATATATATTTAATTTAAATTTAAATTAATTAATATTGGAAAATTATTGATATGGAAGATAAAACATTTTGCTAATTAATTTTTAGTTGTAAAGAAAAGTCTTAAAATTAATTAACAAACTAAAACATTATATAAAACATAAAACTCAATTAAATCTAAAAACTATTTTCTAACTTATATTATTTAATAAATTTAAATTCAAAACATTTAAAAAATTGTAAATTCTTTAGATATGAGAAGAAAATAATTCGAGATTACAATTCTTAAATTGACATAATAAATAATTTAATTTTAGAAATGAAATGAAAGTAAATATGAAATTTAAATATATATATATATATATATATATATATTGTTTTTATTCACTGCTAATTGAAACTTATCTTCAAATTTTTAATTGTTTTATTTTTTTTAAATTGAAAAAAAATATGTTTAATTGAATATTTATTAGATATTAATGATTTTGATTTCTTATAAAATAAATATTAATAAATTAAATTAAACTTATATAGAAATGTAAAACTATATTAAAAATTAATTATTCTTTAAATCCATGTAACTTTACAAAATGTTATTAAAAAAAATTCAAATATTATTTCTATTTTTATAAATTAATTATTTCATAATTAATCATCTTTTAATATTAATTTATTATTATTCTTGTTAAAATTAAAATAAGGATATTTTTTAATTTACTATATTATATAATTATATTTTTTCTATTACATGATGGATGATAATAATAAAAGGGAAAGAAAGATAGTAAATTTAAGTTGTAAGAAGAATTTATTGCAATAAAAGTTTTTGTAGTATAATATAAAACTCACTATTTAAAAATATTAAATATAGATTAAGGTTTAATTCAACTATTATAAAATATTTTTCTTAGTTATATTATTATCTTATTGTTACTCTTGATTAAATTGTAAATTGTACCCATATATTATTCATATAAATATATTATATATTAAAAAATTAATTAAATTGTAACTTGTGCTAATATATTATTTATATAAATATATTACATTATTACTTAAATATTACATATCGTTAAGGGAAATTACACGAAATTTAAATGATCATTTAAAGTTTAGAAGAAATTAAGTGATGTGTTAGAAAAAGGTAAACAAAGTGTTAAAGCTTAGATGACATTACATAGTTTATCTAGAACAACAAGCTACTAAATGAAATAAAAGCCTAAATGAAGATTATATGTTAGGTGAAGAAAAAAAAATCTAGAAAGCGCCAACATAAGAAGTAGATAAAATGGTTTGATTGTCCACTTATTATCAACATTGACTCACACATTCCTCGTATAGTTTTGACAAAATGGATTAATATTACGAGTTTGTATGCTTAATTTGGTAATATCAATACTATAAAGGAATTTTCAAAGAAAAAATTATCATGCACATAATATGTTGAGTGCTATAGAACAAAAAATGTCAACCTAAAGACAATCACACTTTGATAAAGTATTGACATACAAACAAAGATCAACATACAACCTTCAACGGTACAAGATTACTATATATAAAAGTTTTCCTATATATAAATGACTAAGGTCTTTAAAAGATTCTATATAAATATAAATTTGTTGATGTGCATACTATTATAGATGACATCATTTATCCCATAACAGAAGCTAGGTGAGCTAAGTTACAATCAAATTGTGGCGCTTTAGTTGTTACATTCTTAAATAGAAATAGTTACATCCTAGCTATAAGTTATAGCATTTAGCTTAGTGGTAAGCGTTCATTGGACAATTGGTATCACAAATGAATTTGATTTCTAATGAGACAATTTAGGGGAAGATTGTTGCAAGTTACATCAATTGTCTCATGGTGGAGGGCATATGAGCTAAGTCATCATTGAAGAGTCAATTCCTAGTGGAGCCATTTGCATGAGGGAGATTATTGTATTAACCAATTGTCCTATGATGGAGACCAAGTTGGCAAAGTCACATTCGAATTGTGACATTTGGACTACTATACTCTTAAGTAGAAAGAGTTGTACCTTAACTATTAATTATAAATTAGTTTGTAAAGCTTTTTGAGTGTTAGATCAAAAGATCATTGCTATGTGAAGGCACCCTATCATATAAAGAGTGTTCACAGAATATGTCTTCTTTAGTGAGAATTTCTTTGTAATCATTCTCAAACAACTTTTTTTGTTAGTTAGAATAGGTTTAGTGATTAAAAATACTCATATTTTATCTCATAAGGGAATAATAGAATAGTTACCAACAACTTTGTGTATTTAAGTGGAGTAGAAATGACAATATATAATACTTGTTATCAAGTTCAATTAGTCAAATCTATTATCATTTGTAAAAGAAAAGATAATCCAAATGAACTAATATAAAAAGTAAAAATATTATATTATTATTTATTTCTCATATATTATATCATGATTATTTCAACCAACATCTTAATAAAATATTTGTGAACTATTTTCAAACCATTAAACTTTTATTAAAATAATTTGTTTAAAATATTTTATAAATTTTATTCAATCTCTTTTACATGGTAATCTATTAATTTATTTTCTAAGATATTTACGTTTTTTATAATTTGTTTAAAATATTTTATAAATTTAATTCAATCTCTTTTACATGGTAATCTATTAATTTATTTTCTAAGATATTTACGTTTTTTATTTATTTTAGGACATGAACACATAATAAAGAAAAGAATATAAAACTCTAAAACAAAAAGAAAATATGAAACGCAGAGAGGAGATGCATGCTTAACCTTTTTTTTATCATCAAAATGACAAAAAAAATATAGAAAATTATTTATGTCATAAATATTTCGTTATTTAATTTATTTATTTAATTGATAAATAAATAAAATATTAACAGTAAAATAATCAAAATATATATCTCACTTTTTTTGTCTCTTTATTTATTTTTCTTACTGTTTCAACTTTCTTACTTTCCATGCTCAATTCAAACAAAAACAATCTAATTTATTCATCTTTAATATAACATTTTAAAGTTCAATATAAAACAAATAAACATAAATAGGACAATAAATTATTACACAATTTTTTTTTTCAAATAATTTTTTTTTTAATACTTTATTTAGTTGGATGAATATAGAAAATGAAAGAAAAGAGAAAAAAAATATGAAAATGAGGTTGTTCAAATTAATGGAAAGAGAGTAAAAATTGAAAGACCTATTTATTTTAATAATATATTTTAAAATGAATTAGTTATGACATCTATAAATAGAAATTAGGTATTTGTTTCTTAATTTATTTTGAAATCTATTCGTTTAAACTCATTTTATTTCTATGCATTCTTTCTAAGCGATATGAGTTTCTAATCATTAAATTCTTACTAGACTAGGGACTTGTGGAGCTGGAGTGGAATAGACCACTTTTGGACTATTTATAAATTTATTCTGGTTATTGGTTTTGTTCTTATTTGGTGTTTTAATTTTCTTCTTCTTCTTATTTGATTTGAGTGTTTTAAGAGGATGTTTTATCTGTAGATTGTAGTTTGGAGGCTTACCTGGATAGATTAAAGTGGATAGTAGAAGTTAGCAGTTCCAATATTTCAATTTAGGTAATGAAAGCTAATCACCTTTCTCTAAATAGTTTATAATTGTTTGGTGATTCTGGTTGTAGATGTATGAAAATTGGAAAGAATGAGTATGTTGAATTAGTTGTTGGAAAAATATGGAATTGTATGCTGTTGAAAGTTGATGTATACACTCTTGATGAGTCTAGGGATGTATGAAATTGGTAGCTTTGTGTTGATCAAACAATTGTTAAGCTTTGGGTAATCATTACTTCCACTATCTTAGGTTGATCAAGTGACATGTTGGTCACTCAAGCGACACTTTGCATCGCTAAGTGATGGTTGTAGCTTAAGATAGAGAGAGGTCGAGGCTAGTTTATCTCGACTAGAGCTATGTCATCAAGTGATGAAATGATCGTCCAAGCAACAATGAGGTATGAGATCTGGTTGCTCTCGACTTCAATATTACTCAAGCAAAGTGGTCATTTGAGTAAGGAGAGACATGAAACATGGAGTGCTTTCGACTTGAATATCACTCAAGCGACAAATGTTGCTGAAACGATATTAATGTGCTATATTATATGTTGTTTTGAGGTCACTCAAGCGAAGGGAATTGCTCAAGCGACTTGGTATTAAAGATGAATATGTTGTTCAACCATGATGGGAATTTATACATGTTGATAATTTTTTGGAATGAGTGCTTAGATACATGTGTTGTTGATTATATCATATATATATATATATATAAGATGAGTTGAAATTATATATGTTATGGATAGATATACAATTGTTGTTGTGATGTATGAAACATTGTATGTATGAACATAACCTTTTTATGGGTGGTGATTAGAGCCTTTCAAGGGTAGTGATTCCTTTATGAATTGCTAATATACATATATATGAACTTGTATAAGATTTTGAGCCCTTGATATATAGTGTTTGAAGCTCTTTATGAGTGATTTAAGGATACCTGGGACAATGTCGTGTCTTTAGTAGTAGTAATAAGCATACATTCACTAAACATAAGTATCCTGATTCATTGTTGTCTAATCACATAAACAAGACTTGAAGTGATGAAAAGTTGAGGAAGACTTAATATAGGATTTAGAAGTAGGCGTACATCCGGTACTCACAATAATTTAGTGTTCTCGTAGTAGATGTTTCGTGACACCTTGACATCTGAGAACCTTTGGTTCAATTCTAGTATGAGTGAGGTGTTAGCCTCTAAACACATTTATTATGGTTAAAGTCTCATACAAGACACATCATATTTAGTCATGACATATTGTATGCTTGAATATAAGTGTTGTTGATATTGTTCAATTACATGATCTAGATATATGCATAATAATGCTAATAATTATGATTTGACATGATCTGGATACATATATGATAATACTAAAAATTATAATTTGATGATGAATAATTATATTATATATTACAGTGTTTTTATTATATCACCTTTATTATAGTACGTGTGTTACTACTATAATCGTATTTTGTATTGTAGGAATGAAATTAAATTTTTTATAGTAAAAATTAAATGAGTCAAAAATCAAATAACTTTTGATAAAAAATTAATATATTTAAACTTATAAAAGTTATTCTTAAAAAATTGAAACTTATTAATTTATTTTCATAAAATAAGTAAATATTTAAATAGTTAAGAATTTGTGTTTCATAAACATTGTTAATTATTAACATGACTGTTGCATATATAATTAATTATATATTTAGATTGACTTTTAAACCTTCTATCATATAAATAAGTGGAGGAATGAACATAGATATATTAAGCTACAAAATGTAGTATCAATGACAATGAGTCTAGATATTCAAATAAAAATATAATTTTCACTCTCTCGTTATCATACAACTTCAAACATAAGTAAGTTAATGGTAATATGGAGACAAAAATGATAATTAAAGGAACTCTTTTTTTCTTTTGTAGTGATGAGTGGGCTTAATAATCTCATCTCCCTCCCATGAATAGTTGGAAATAATGGCAGTGAAAGTCTCTGTCATGGGATTTTATGATGAAAAATTCTTATATAATTTCAAAAAATATATTATAACTTAAGTGTTGAGAAAACCACACAGAGAAACTATCACTAAATCAAAGTCACATCACATCACATCAACTGGTGTTGAGGGAAATAGAAAAGATTGAAGATTGATTCTAAGAACTGTGTCTGTGGCAGTCACCTTCAATTCAGTTCCTGTAATTTGTCTTTTTATCCAATCAACTTAACAGAATACCTTTCATCAATTTAATAAATATTAGAAGCATGACGATAAGCTTACGTTTTGGGGTTTAATTATATTTCTAGCTTCTAAAATTTTAAATAAATTTTATTTTTATAATTTTTTAAGAAATATTTGTAAATTAAAAAATATGCTCTTTGTTTTCAAAATTAAGTTTAAGGGGTTAGAAGTAATTTTAAATTTTAAATCGTAAATTTTACACTTTAAACATTTTAAAAAATTATTTTAGTTTCTTAAATTTAGTGTTTAAAAACCCATTTTTTAAAGAAAAATTGAGAGATAGTTTATTTTTAAATTTAAGAAACCAAAACTACAAATACCACAATTTTTCAAGAGTTCAAATCTATTTATTAATATAATTTATCTTTGAATTTGTCAAATTACTAAATGTTACGGAAACTTTACTATAATAAAATAAGTTGTACTTACTTATTCAAGGCATTTTACTTTAAAAAAAATTAATAACACGGTGATATGTGATTATTGTAGAATAATATTTTATGACTATTGTCTTTAATTATTATATTAAAAAGTATAATTTTAATGTGAATTTTTTAACATTTTTTTCGTGGAGAAATATTTATGTAAAAAATATAAATATATATTATATAATAATATATAAATTTAATCTAAAACTAATTGATATTAGATTAAATTATTTATTGTTATATAAGTTTTATTTAAGTTATATTTTTTTAATATGATTTTTTTTAACAATAAACAAAGTTAGTTTTTATTACCCGAAAATGAAAACAATTCTTTTAATTAAACTCATTTTCAAATTTTAAATTATAGTTTCATTTTTAAAGATTAATGTATCACATTTCTAACATTCACTGAAACGACTAAATTGATTTAATTTATTAAAAAAATATATCAAAATTTTAATATGTAAAAGTAAGAAAGTCGTGAATAAACAATTTCCCCTTAAAAATGAAGGTTACTTTCGTAAATTACACTAAATAAATAAATAAGAAAACATAAAAAATAAAAAGACAATCAAATATTAATAGTTAACTAATAATTATTAATGGAAATACGATATTGAAAAACTAATAATTAATATTTATCGTCACACAAAATTTTAAATTGAAATTATTTAAAAAAATCAATTTTGAATCATAATTTTTATTTTGAAAGATAAATTTATCTTAGTTTAATATCATTTAAGGATAGACTAAATTGATTTTATTTGAATGCTTTTGATTCTAATTCTAATCATATTAATTTGATAAAAAAAGAAGTTAGTTTGTTTCGAGTTATTAATTTGAAAAATGGAAATATGACATTAAAAATTAATAATTGGCACTTATCATCATAATTTAATAAGAAAAATAGACTAAACATTATATTATAAATTGACATTCAATTTTTCGTACTCATAAAAATTAAGATTGAAATCAAGTCAAAGTGTTTTGTCACATAAAAGAATCAGGCAAGATAATCTCTGAAATTTGAAAATCCTTTTTGTTTAGAAGGTTAAAACTATTTGTTTTTCTTTATACATGATTTGTTTTCGTTCTTTTGATTTTATTGTTTTTTAAACTACTATTATTTTGTGGTCTAATTTATACCTTGATTTTTTTCTTCTATATTTAAAACAAATCTGGTTTAAAAAAGAAGAAAAAATACATATAATTTATTAATTTATTATTTTTTCGAATCTAATGACTTTCCTTCATAGTTTTTATTTTAGGTGTTATCATATTTTGTATGAAAATACATAAAGTTATGAATATAGCTTCGTAACTATAAACCGATATTTATTCTTATAATTTTTTAAATTAATTTCTTAATTTTTTTATGTTATATTAGATTGTTTTACATTTTTTGAAATTTCATTCTTTCAAGCAAGAAAATAAGAAAAATTCAAAATGATTGAAAATAAGTTGCCATGATTTCAAGTCTCTTCTTTATTTTACGGAGTTATGTTTTTCAAAATTTTATAGATTACATGTACTAGTTTAAAAATATTAATAACAAACGAGCAAAAATAAAACATTATTTACAAGAAATTATTATTTTTAATTATTTTTAATTTTATATTTATTTTTAATTTATTGTTGTCATAAGATGTTGATTATCTAATACGAATTCATATTATATACATTAGTGGTAACACATGTGGACATGTGCATGTATGACCACTTTTTTAAAAATAGAAGTAAAAGTTAATAACAAATTTAATATTTTTTTAAAAATAATTTTCATTGTATACGTAGTTTTTTTCATTACAAGTAGTTAATTGAATTTGAAAAAAAATATTGTTATTTATAATTTTCGAATTTTAAGAAAAATGTTACGTTTAAGATATTTGAATTCTTTAAAAAAATATTTGAATCAACTTGAAAAAATAATAATTACAAATTTAAAGGATAAAATAGTAATTATAATAAATTATTTTTATTAATACATTTATATATATATATATGTATATATTAAAAATATTAATTTATTTATTATAAGGTTTAATTATATATAAAAAAGATTATGTTGTATACTACACACACTAGTTAAAGTACTATTAGTATAAAGATATTTATCTTTTGAAAGAATTTAATTAAACATAATGATAATATACTGTTTTAAAATAATTTTTAAAGGCTCTACAATGTATACACTTACGGCACGGAAGCACTCACACACATGGTGAAAGGATTTCCATTCAATGTTGAGATATTCAAAGTTAAAACAAAATTCCATTAAAAAACTTGTTGTAATGGGTCAATGAGTTTGGCAGGCTACTCTTATTTATCAAAACCTTTCATTTTTTTTATAATTAGTCACTCAACGTTTTATCAATTAATAACCTAGTTATTCCAAGAACCAAATTTTTAATTTAATCTCTAAATATCTAAACTTTATTACTTAATGTTGGTCATTAGAATATATAATTCTATAGACATAAAATATTCCACCAGAATAACATCTTCACTTTCTACAGGGTTTAACTAAGTGACAAGCACTTAAATTCCTGATATTTTCTAATAGTCATTTTTAGTATTATCGTCAACTACTAAAATAAAAATATTAATTAATATAATTAAAATCAAAAAATTATTTTAAATTAAGATAATTATATTTTTTAGTCACTAATATATTTATTATTTGAGATAAATTATTTAATCTTCTATGTTATTTTTACACTTTTATTTTTCAAGGAGTGAAAACAGAGTCATATTTAAGATTAAAAATGCATTTAAACTTTTTATTTTATCTCTGAGTTTTAAAGATGAAATTTGTTTCCATCTGTAATGTGAGAAAGGTGTAGTCCTAAGAGTTCAATTTGGCGAAAAAGTAATGTTTCAATAAATAAATATTTAATGAAAAGTGTGTTGTTGGCAACAATTGAGGTCTAAGTGTATGGACTTGAGCTCCTCATACAATATCATAATAAAAAGATGAGATTGGGAAACGAAACTCTACTAAAGATGACAAGTCAAATTTCTTAAAGAAAATTTGTCATCTGACTAGGTGACGTGCTTCAAAGGTTAAAAAGCTCTTGTTTATCTATTGATGCACAGATAGGAAGGGTGGGGCAGTAAAGGTTAGTACAATTTACTCTTACGCATCAATCTCGATCCTCGGAGATTAAGCTAAGACATGATGACAGGTTTTCTGCAATCCAACACAAATTACTTAGAGGATTTAATAATATATGGCACTTTAGAATCACTAACTATTGTGTAAAACGTAGTTACCAACACCAGCCAAAGATTGTCCATAATCAGATTTCTTACTTCCCAAAAGCTGTTTCCTACTCCATATGCTACTGCTACAACAGGAAGAGGTAGGAGAAGGGGAATATACCTAACTACAACAGCTAATGGAAATAAATTACTGCTACAATACAAGTAAGAAATCGGGACTATACAAGCAGGCTGAAACCAAAAGCTTCATTCTGCTTAACCAAGAAAGAGATAGGGGAACTAGAGGGCTACAGCCAGCAGAACCAACCATTTCTTTCAATTTTTTATTTTTTTATTTTTTTATCTTTTTTACTGGGAATTGGGAAGCCTGCAGCATCACTCAAACCAGTAGAGAAGCTACAAGCACAGTCAGAGTGGACAAAAAGAAGCATACAGTGACCTTAGCCTGTGCATTTCGAGATGGTTGTGCTCCTGGTGCAGTTCCAGAAATGGGGCTAGATGGGGCAGTTTTAGAAAGAGGAGGCAAAGGGGGTTCTGTCACTTCATCTTCATTCAGGGGAGGGGCTGGAGCCATAGCCGGTGGCAAGAAAGATTTGTCCATGGATTGCAAAAGGCTACCTACTCGAACTGGTTCCATGTAACTAGGTGTGCTATCACCCAAATTTAAGCATTTGTTCCCTGTGGTAGGATGAGGAACAATAATATCAGTAATCAGATGGGAAGACTTCATTGTAGTCCTAAATTTGATATGAAGAAAAAACCAATTTTGCTATGAAAACAAAATGAGTGTCAAAATTTCTGATGGAAAGAAATGAACAGAAGAAAGTAGTCGAGTTTTTGTTATATGGTTATATCTACAGCAGTTGTGAGGGAAAATTTACTACCTTAAAATCAATTACGGAAGAGGACTAGAAGTAAGAAGTGCCTAAACCCTAGAGTGATTAAACAGAAAATATCAAAACCAAACTGTGCCGAAGTTGCACCATTTAGTTCCATGAGCAAGAAATAAAGGTTTTGTATGCACTTACTTCTGTATCTATAAGCTGTTTTTGGAAAGTCTGTGATGACACCGTCAATTTCAGCATCTTGAACAAATGTGTTGATCTCCACATATGCATCTGACATGAAATCCCACGCCTGAGATACAAACTCATTGCTGAATGTTTCCACGTAAACAGAGAGATTGGAAGATTTGAACTTGGACACAATCTTCGTAGAGCCAATCGCGAACAAATCACTAACAGGATATACAGATGCCTTTTTGAGAACCACAGAATCAGCAAATCTTTTGATATCCGAAATAGCTGAATCAACAGCACCACCAACTATCTCATCAATCTTGTAGACAAGCTCGTATTTGGCTTTATCCTTGAATTTCAATAGTACAGAACTATTAGTGGATTGAATCATAACTTTTGGAGCCCCTGGTTTATCATAACCTGCTTTGCTCAAAGTATCAATGACTGCATCAGTCACACTTAAGTTTTGTTTCCTTGCAAGATAGGCTGCATTCTGACAATAGTAGAAAACAAAATAATTTCAATAAAAAAAACAAAAGAAATAAATTTATAGAAATTCATTATGTTATCAATTGCCACGCTAAAAACATTTATTATCTTTCGTACTAAAAAATTAGAAACCACACAATTCTCTCTCTTTCCCTCACTCTCTCTTGGTGATATGAGATCCCTAATGTGATTTAGATGGGGAATTGGAATAGGGAATGGGGAGTGCAGGGCTCAAGGTTGTCTCTTTGAAGTTCATACTAAGTAGAAAGTTAAACAAGGCCCCGGTTTATTTGTTAAGTATTTGATATTATTTTATCTTAAGAAATATTGTTTTTCTAGAATGAAGTACTACATGCTTATATGAAGAAAATAATGATAATTCATAGTTGCATTTGATACTAATTACATCTAGTAATGCTTCTAAGTCCCACCAACTGCTTGACTCCCTTCTCAATGTTACCTCTTGGTGTTTACAAGGATTACATGAACGACCCTCATGAATCATAAAAGTCATTTGTATATGTTTTACCATATGGCTTACACTTTATTGAGAATGACTGCTTTTTACCAAATATATTACATGTTCACATAATCGACAGCTAAGGAATGAATTGAAAGCTGAAATAACAGGCATAACCAGAACACACCTCAATGATGATCACAACACTTAGTGTGGAAGTGTGAGCTTTTGTCAAGTTCAAGAAATCTGACAATGTTAAAAATTGCCCCTTCTTGTTATGTTCGGGGTTCCTATACAAGTTGTTAATAGTATATGGGTTCAACATTAACGCTGCAGGGAAAAAGAACAGAAAAACACAGACGTCAAGTATTTGCATATATTTTTTTTCATATTTTCAAAATATGTAAATACATTCATAGAGAGTAGTGAAGCACAAAAAGAAAACTAAAGCGAGGGCAAAATGAATAAAATTTTTCATGAGAATATTCTTCCAAGAAGCTATAAATAACTTGGGATTTGTGAGAGCATGATTCGGTGCAACTCGTTCACGTCCAAAAACACCAAAACAATTATGATAATATATCTGTAAGCAAGATTGATTATACTGTACGGAGAAGCAATAATGTCACCTTTGTCTCAGTTATTCCTAACGTATTATTTGTCCGTATCGTGTATTCGTATCTCATTCTACATGAATTTCAACTTATTTAAGGTCTATACCGTTTATTGTTAGATAGATCTTTGTAAGAGAATACTCTTCTCAAGTATTCTGTCTTGTGTATAATATTGTAAATAGGGTATCGTGTTTAGTTAGTTACAGCTGTTAGGTTGTTACAACAGCTGTCACTGATTAGGCAGTCACAACAGCTATCATTGTTAGACATTTACAACTATATTTCAGTTCTAACTAGTCTAAGTAGTGTAGTTATTCAGATATTCAAAACTAATAAAAAACATGTGTTCTACAGTTTCCAATCACTAATACTTCTATCATTTCTGAGTTTTCTTTCAAATTATTAGTCTTTCGTATAAATGAACTGAATGAATAGTATTGGACCATTTGACTTACGGCTCAAGCTTTTTATATCATTCCACGCCAAGTCAAATGTAAATATTCCATTGCCAGACTTGATCTCTGGGATAGTTTTGCCAAGTTCGCTGAAACTTGATTGAGCAACATTTGTGCTCTCTATAAGATCAATAGAGCTTAAGCACAAAGGTATTCCATCCTTGGACATTTGAACAGGACAGTCAAGAACATCCACACCATCTGAAATGGCCTTTTCATATGCTAAGTCGGTACAAGGAGGATAGTCTCCGCTTGCTCCATATTTTGAAATGATCAAAGTGTTAACTGAAACATGAACAGAATGAATGTATCTGGTTAACAATGATGCAATCTGCACAAGCATAGAAGTGTTACGAAATGAATTGCCAGGGATAGACTAAAGAACAAGATGAGTACATAATCATAGAAGCATAAAAGAGCATTGATTTAAACACACCTTTCTTTGGAGCATTGAGGCCTACGTGAGCAAAGCAGTCTGCATAAGAAGAAGAGAAATCAACAGTTATTTAAGGGAGAGAATTTTATACTCATGCATACATGTATTCTGAAGTTAGTCGGGTTAGGATTGCTATGTAGAATCCACATGAACTAAAATCAAGTATTGAAGTACATGCATATTTTTAGAAGATGCAGAACCATATAAAATCGATACAGAAATTTTCAGTTCGGAAAGATAATAACATGCAATCCTTAAGAGAAAAAATATATATATTTGTACTAATCCAGTAAGAAAAATGAGCATCACTTTTTTACAATGTCTGCCTAAAGTATATACAGTTGGAATCTGTCTAAAGAAGAAGCATAATCTAAACATGATTTTGCTTAAAAGATAGAAGCATAAAAAGTGGTCTGTAGGGGTCGCCCTAAGAAACTTTTATAAGATTATGTTAGGCATGGCAATGGGGCGGGCGGGCGGGCGGGGCGGGGCGGGCGGGGCGGGGGTGGGTTTCACCTTCCGCCCCGTCCCCGATTCACTTAACCATCCCCGTCCCGCCCCGATCTCTGCCGGGAATAATAATTTAGTTCCCACACCCATCCCCATCGGGAGTCGGGTTTCCCCGCCCCGCCCCCATCCCCGTTCCATTTTATTTTCTTAAAATATAATTTTAAAATATTTTAAATAAATTTAAAAATTTAAGCATAACTATAATATATATATATGTAACGTATCACATAAATAGACTATTAAAGATAAATTTATAGAAATTAAGTATTTTAATATTAAATATTTTTTTCTTTTATATATTATAATGTTACAAATTTTAAATTATTTTCTTGATGAAGTATATTTTAGTTTATTATTTTAGTATAAATTATTTACAAATTATTTGTTTCATTTTTTGATTTTTCACCCAGAAGCTTTTTACAATAATTGCATTGAGCCTTGTCCTCTCCATTATTTAATTTTAAACCTATTTGATCCTGATTGTGCAATTTCTTCATACTCATTATCTTCTGTTGCTGGGGGAACTTATTGAAGGGTCTACATTTTCTTCTAACATTGGTTTATGTGCTTGTGATATTTCAATATTTTCCATAACAACAAATAAAATTTCTGCAATTACAAAAGTAAAATGATTTATTTATCACATTTCTCAACAATAATTTTTTAAATTTTAATTTTAATAAAAAATCATAGTAATTAATTATACAGTTTACAAAGAAGACACTTTTAAAATTTAATTTTGAAGAGAATGAAAGTTAAGAAGATGAAAATAAAAACAATTAAAATAGAAATAAAATCATGTTAAAAAATAAAAAGTAAATAGAATTAAAAATAGGTACACTCAAAACCAGTATACAAACATAACAAATATGTGCAAAATTGTACAAAAAAGTTATGTATCTAATCATAAATGTAATAGATTAGTCACAAAAAGATTACAAATTATAAAAACTGATAAAGATAGACTACAAAATTAATAGAAAAATCACAACAATTATACAGTTAACAAATAAGACACTTTTAAAATTTAATTTTGAGAAAAATCAAAGTTAAGAATATGAAAATGAAAACAATTAAAATAGAAATAGAAATATGCTAGAAAATGAAAATAAAATAGAAATAAAAACACTAGTATACAAACATAACAAATTTGTGCAAAATTGTACAAAAAATTATGTATCTAATCATAAATGTAATAGATTACTCACAAAGAGACTACAAATTGTAAAAAAGAATGATAAAGATAGACTCCAAAATTAATAAAAAAATCACAACAATTATATAGTTAACAAAGAAGGCACTTTTAAAATTTAATTTTGAGGAAAATCAGAGTTAAGAACATGAAAATAGAAATAAAAATATGCTAGAAAATGAAAATAAAATAGAAATAGAAACACTAGTATACAAACATAACAAATCTGTGCAAAATTGTACAAAAGGTTATGTATGTAATAGATTAATCACAAAGAGATTACAAACAAAGGTAATAGGGTTACATAGCTTACAATGAATACACTTTTAAAATTTAAATATCAATGGTAAATAAGATGTTAAAAAACAAAATAGAAATAAAATAATACTAGAAAATGAAAAATAAAAATAGAAGTATGAATACTCAAACCAGTATACAAAACAAATGTAGAAAGTATGTCAGAAATTGTGCAAAATGTTATGTATCTAACCATAGATGTAATAGATTAGCCACAATGATATTACAAAATATTGCTCAGCAAATCCCTCAAATGTAGTCCTCACAAAAAATTTCAGAGAATAAAATAATAATAGATGTTATTATCAATGCACAATATTTAGAAAATTGATAAAGAAACAAAGAACTAACCTTATGTTATGCATTCACCAAATTGATTGAAGGGACTAAGAAAAGTAAATGTGTAGAGGATGAGAGAAAGAGAAGAGTATATTGAAACTGGTTGAAGAGATTGAGAAAGTTGAAGGAATGAGTGAAAGGTAGAAGAAAAGAGAAAAGTGTGGAATAGAGACTAGGATTTCAGAGAAGACACTGTAACCCTTTATGTATGAAAAATTAAAAGAAACACTAAGAAAGAATATGAATAGTTTTAGGGTTTATGTTTAAATTTAAAGACGAGGCGGGGATAGGTACGGGGGCGGGGCGGGGATTGCATTACCCATCCCCGACCCCGAACCCGATTGATTTAAACGGAGAAAACCCGAACCCGAACCCGGTCAACTCGGTTTTTCCCCGTCAAACTCGGGACGGGGACAGTTCGGTCCCCACGGGTGCGGGTCTAATTGTCATCCCTAGATTATGTGCATGCACTAGCACTAGCACTAGCACCAGCATCAATTATAAATTCCTCCAGTATCATTTCTTCGCTAAAATATTTCGTGTGGAATAACTCTCTGGGTGGCATCCTCATGGAAATGCTATATATCCTTACCTAGATTTCAAAATAAAGATAAACTAGCTTACAGACGAGACAAATAAATATCCGAATACATTCCAAAAATTCCAACATTATACAAAATCAGGCATGGTGATTCACACCATAGATCCTTCCTTTAACATGCTTGTACACTTAAAAAGTTCACAAAGTAAAACAGCACGTAAATGCAAGAGAAACTAGTTTAAGGTGATTTATAGCTGCATCAACTCCATTGCAATGAACAAATAGTTTCTCGGTAGAAAAAAAAAATGATAATAGTAAACAAGATTTGATAAGTTCAAATGCACATTATATTTATTGAAGGCCATTCTAACAAAATGAAGAAAGACATAACTTACCTATAGCTTCAGACGGAGTTAGGGGGAAGTCAGACAACACACCATCAACAGAGAAATTTCCATTGTCAATGAAATTGAGGTACTCAGCAACAGGGTCATAACTGTAATTATAGCTGATTGAGATATCATTCATAAAGTCTGAGGCAAAGACTTCCAGCCCCACTTTGTGTGCATCAGAGACCAAAGATGTATGTGGTAGTAGAGAAAGACTTGTTGGATCTACAGGCCATATGTACTCTTTGGGAACAAGTATTCCTGAAGCAAATGTCTTGATAGATGTCAAATTTTTCAACAGTGAACCATAAGTCTGATTGGTTGATGGATCTACTTTATCTTTTTCCAGAAACCTAAAGACCAGTTTTGTTATGATTTGGTTGACTTGTGCCCCTAAACTTCTCAGGAAACCAGCTTCAGGTGATGAGATATAACTGACATTTACTGTTTTAGAAACAGTAAGTACAAACTTTTTCATACTCAAATTGTGCTGTGCATAGAATGCATCATGCTGAAAAATATAAAAAAGGGTCTTAGTTCTGGAAAAACTAGAATACTGGGCGATGAAAATGCATTATACCTGAATATTCAACCACAATCCTGGTGGGTTTGGAGTTTCCCTTCTAACCAATTCATTCACGGTAAGAATTCCACAACTACTGCCATCAAACCTGTTTGTTCGAGTATAATCTCCCTGGACCACTGTCCAATACCCAGCAATTAGTATGAATGAGTTTGTGAGTCTATGTATATATATATGTATATATGTATATATGTGTATATATGTATATATGTGTATATATGTATATATGTGTATATATGTATATATGTGTATATATGTATATATGTGTATATATGTATATATGTGTATATATGTATATATGTGTATATATGTATATATGTGTATATATGTATATATGTGTATATATGTATATATGTGTATATATGTATATATATATATATATATATATATAACTGACACGTAAAGTGTGGATAATACTAGTGCATAACATACACTGTGCAAACAAATAATTAACAGGGTATGCAACTTTAAGTTGTTTCGAGGAATAGTGTTGAAGATCTCAGTTCATTATAAAGATTGAAAAAAAGACTTTGGCTTAAAACTATCAAAAGATTAGCTATTGTTCCATTTATCATCATCATAACCCATATAATACTCAACGTGTAATATCGAAATATGGGTATATATGTAACTCAAGGCCTCTAAAATGCCGATTTAAACTGCCAGACAGTATACATGACTCACAAAACAATCTATTATTATATGAAAATCGTTAGTCTAAAATGTATAAGATGCGAAGAGACTGCATTTTCAAAATAATAATTATCAACATAAAAGAAATTAAAGATAGTCACACGCTTGAGAGAACTGACTTAAAGGTAATAACCCAAATGAGTAAAATATCAAATAAAAGAAATAAGGATCAACTTCTCCGTCATAAATTTTGCACTTGCCCGGGCATAAATTTTGATACTTTCTGCCAACAATATGATTAAACATAGGCTTAAGAACACTAGAGCTAACGGTAAAGAATTGGTCCAGTAAAAATCTTGTTAAATATTTCTAGACCATCTAACTCTATTAGACCGTCCAGTAGAGGGTCAACTTTCTGTATATGGTAGAAAATTTCAGTATATTGTTTAATATCACTAAACTGTCTAGTCGTGAGTATTCTTTGGTGAGATCATCTAGTGATGTTTGGAGTTCAAATTTAGAGGCACTTATGACATGTTCTCCTCTCTCTTTTCTAATAGACACATTTCACAAGAGTTAGTTATAACGAGTTGGTATCACGTTTATTGATAACGAGAGAGTTGTAATGTGAGTTGAGTCTGTGAGAGAAACCTTCAACTTGTAATTTCAGAATTAGTGAATTTTGTAGTAAATATAAATTAAAATTCGTTTACACTTCAATTGAACCACATTATTCCTATGTGTGATTCATTCTTGTTCTTTATACTATGTACCTTCTATATGTTCATTTTGCGATACTCTGTTATACTTTGTTTTACTTTTCGTTTGTGTTAGATTGATTTAGACTGAATTCGTATTCTCTACGAGCAAATTCCACAACACTGACAAAATCAGGTATAATTTTAATGCAAGGTTTATATATATTAAATAGTCCTTAAATTAGTAGGAATTATCTGTTTTAAAATTTGAGAGGCATATTTTGTTCCAGTTTCTCACACATTTATGTTTGTCAGTACAGTATACTGTAATTTAAAAGTATGTTTACTATTTAGGTCCCCTCTCATTTAGCTTATATGGTGTTTTTGTATGCATATTCATAGATATTAGTAGAAATAGAGTATCCTAGTTTCTGAATGGGTGCGCAGCTCTATCTTGAAGGTTCAGAAGCCCAAGAATCATAGATGTAAACCTCAGGTTGTCTTGCTCGCTCTTAATAAATATTAGAAAGGGTGTGAGTGTACCACACAGCTGTTAGTGACAGCTGTCAACAGTTTTTGTGAGTTAGTAATGGAGTTTCCTTTACCTATAACAGGACTCTATAAAGAGAGCTTGTACTGCTCTCAGTGAATAGATGATCATACTCTAGTAATTCTTTATTTGGTTCATACAGAAGAATTCTATGTTGTGTGTTCGTAGATCCTTCTGTGAATCTTAACAACAAGAATCACAAACCTAAATCAAATTGTTTTTTGCTGTTAGTTTATAAAATTATAATAAAACATCAATGTGTAAGAATAGAATCAGTTAGTCCATCAATTATTGAAAGTATGTAACAATAAATTAAATCTTTAACATAAGTTGAACTTACAAACGACATTCGAAACCAGCTCCGTTAGGGTGTAGTCCACAGAAAAATAGCCACTAGTTTGTACACCATTAACTGAATAAGTCTTACTTTTGAATTCAGAAATTTGACCAATGTCAGTAGCATTTTCAAGTTTGATGTTCGGAATGCAGATTCCCTCGCTATCTTTTGTTAATTGCACATCACACCATACAATGAGGTTTGCTAAACTAGTTTGTGCTGCCAAAATATATGAAAAATCACTGGAATCAGGATATATCCCAGAAAACCCACCACGTGCTATGACCAATGGTGGACTTCCTGCAAAAAGAACGTGTCCAAGTGAGTTTCAAGACACAAAGTACAGAGCAGAAGCTTTTCTCAAAAATAAACAAAAGAGTGCATAAATCATTCAAGTACTTGTCAAATGCTACTCAAACAGTGGCTTCTTAATTTATACAAGGAAGAAAACTCTAAGATCTAATTATATTAAGAGTTGTATTCCTCGTTGAAGTCCTCTCTATTATAACCAAACAAAGACTTGAATTTCTCGATTTACAAACAGTCCATTTCACCAAAAAATATGCTCTGGAAACTAATTTCCCTTTGTTACATACGATGAACTTACAGACTTTTCTCTTTTAATTTCTTTATATTAAATAATTCATAATCAACTATATACAAAGAGTATTAAATATCTCAAATTTCCACTTGCTCTATGCTTTCGAACTTTTCATTTATCACATGTAAGGTTCAAGAAAACAGTCTGCGACAGTGATTCAGCCACAACATCAAGGTTTTTAAGGTTTCTGCAACCAGAATCGCATTGAGACAATTTACCGATATATTGCAACCAACCACAGTTCAAAAACATTGACTGCATGCAAAAACAGATTTACCAATTTCTGATAACCACCTCAGCTAGACCAACTCCAACAAGTTGATTCCTAATTCCCACTCCAAAATTCTCACTTCCCTACTCTAATTCTAAATACATCAAATACAACCATACAATTTTCTAAGCACCAGAACACAGTACACAACACAATCTCAATCCTCAGCCTCATTTACTTCCATTTTCACTGTCAAAGTCTCAATTAAAGTCCAGAGCAACAAATGCACACTTAATTTTGGAACAAACACCAACTCGACGAAGAAGAACAAAGGCACGTTAAAGCAAACTAAGGTAACCTTCGAAAAAAATACACTGGTTTTAATTTTTTTATGCATTTTCTCAGAACCACATGCAGAAGCAAAGAAAGAGAAAGAAGAGCGAAACGACAGACGAACCGGAGAGAGTTTTCCAAGAGGTGGTGTTGGATCCTTGAGCAGAGATCAGAGGCAGCACCGAATGAAGAAGAAGAAAAGAATGCAGTAGAGAGAGTGAACGGAGAAGAGCGCGTGAGTTCCACATTCCGGCGAAGTTTAAGTTTCCGGCGAAGTTCCGACTATACCTGCACGAGAAAAAGTGGAGCGATTTGGCCAGCTTGACGTGCGTACTATGCTTGTTATATAGAGAAAAAAGAGAGAAGTGTTGCATTTACTAAATGGGACCCACTTAATTTCAGAAAACCAGTGTTATTATCATTATACTGTCTAACAACTTCTTCTATTTTCATTAATTATTAAAAAAATAAAAACATTTAGTGAAATTTATTGAATAATAAGAGATTATTTATACCTCCTGAAAAAAAAAGCATTGGCATGGCATGGTACATTCTTCTTTTTCACCATTATTTAATTACAAATAACTTTATCAATATTCATAATAATTATTTATGAATTATATTAAAATTGATTGATTCTATAAATATAAGTTGTGTACATTTTATAAAGAAATACATATATAAGATTAAAATCTGTTTACAATAATTAATTTTATTAAATCTGATTATTGACAATGGAATATATTTAATAAATTTAAGGTTCAATAGTTTTTTTCTAGTTTTTTATAAAATTTTTGTAATATATTTTTATTATTATTTTTAATATAATTTCTAATTTAATTAAAATATTTAATGTAATACTTATTAAATTGAAATAATTAATATTAAAAGAATAATGACATAAATTTTTTTTTAAAAATCTTTTAAGTCATATCTTCACTTTTTTACCGTCTTTAAAAACAAACTATATTAATTAATTTTAATTAAAATTAAAATTATACTAAAAATATAATAAAAAATTAAAAAAATTATATTAATTAATTCAAGTCTGAGATTTTTTTTACCATACTTTGATGTCAACGCAGAAGATTTGAATTTATGTTAAAGTGACTAACAAATGTAATTTTACATTCAATAATTTAAATTTATGTTAAAGTGACTAAAAAATGTAATTTTATATTCGATTATAAATGTTTCAAGTGATAAAGGACAAAAACAAAATCATCTAGAAGAAAGGTGAATAGATATTTTAAAAAATGAATATGTTAAAAATAAAAATTTACTTGTTGTTTTATTGTTATCAGATTCAATTAAGAAAAATAAGATGCAGATTGTCAAAATCCAAAAATCAATAAAGTGCATAATAGAAAATAAAGAGATACACAGATGATTTATACTGGTTCATTCTTGCATAAGAGCTACATCCAATTACCTAACCACAAATAAGATTTCACTAAACTGAAAATTTGTTCTTATACACACTTACAATCCTAGTAAACCTAAGAACAAACAAGAACACAAGTCTTGAACCCTACAAGACTTGCATCCAACCACTGCACAACCCTACTACACATCTACTGGATAATTCCAATTCAGAAATGCTTACAAGAAACAAAAACAAGAAACGAAATCACCTAGTTTACAGACAAAGATCAAAACAGAAAATGAATAATGATCTTCTATGCAATCTCTTCAAGAACCAAATTCAATGATCAAATCTCAAAGTCTTAGATAGCCCACACAGTTCTTCTTGCTTAGAAGGATTCTCTCTCAAATCACGTTTTAGAAAGATTCGTAAAAAGATTGTTTTAATTTTAAAATTCAAATTATTTATAGAGAGAGATGTTTTCAGAAAAACTGATAATTTTAACCTATTAAAAACTTGAATTAATCTGCTAATTTTACTTAATACTAAAATTAATAGACCAGTTCAAATTTTTAATAATAAAATTTATCCAAAGTGTAAAATATCTTAGCCAAAGACAATTAATCTATTGAAAAATAATCTCAATAGATTAATAAATCTGTCTTAAAAATATTCAAGATCTTAAACATTTTTAACACATTAAAATGATGTTTAACCAATTAAAAATACACTTGAAGTTAATTTCAATATTTCTAAATAATTTTAACATATTAACGCGGTCTTTTAATCTAATAAGATATGCAAATGATCAAGATAATTTCTACGATATTTTTCATCATCACATCCAAGACTATCAAATGATCATATCAATGGCAAGTAAGAGATGCTTACAAGATAACCTAGAAACACAAAAATACAATTACATAAGGTCTTCATAGGCTTGAATGAGTGTTGACTTTATCAAATCTTTAAGGCTATGCCAAAAGGTTCCATTCTTATCATCAAGTATAAGTGAATTATACACCAAAATTTATGTTGGATTGAATCAAGTTCAATATAATTTTTGATGTTTTAAATTAGATTTGTTTAGGCTTACAACTAAAATCTACATAATTCAAATACAAAAATACAATCTAGATACAATCTACAATCCAAAATATCATTCCAGATATAAGAAATACAATCGTACAAATTACGACAATAATATATATGATAGCCAAAGATTCAACTAAATTATCTAATTAACCTAAAAAAGTTAAACAACATAATACAAGACTAATTAGACCAAGAAAACTAAGCAAACTATATATCTTAGATAAAAAAAAATGTCCATTGTTCTCTTATTTGTGTCATATCATCCCAGGATAATGGAGAAGGGTCTTGAAAGACTTGAAACATTAATTTGACTCTCGTTAACAAGTAATAATCATAAAAGTAAATAAACTTAAGTAAATATTGAAATGAATAACCTTTACCTAAGAATCAATAATACTCACACAAACTATAACTCTCATCCAATATATGATATAGTAGCCACATTTAAACGAGTTTGTTTGCCTATTACACTAACACAGGAAACAAATTACAAAATTATTTCCGTTGCGGAGAATCAACTGAATCTTGAATAAGTTTGCACCTTTTCTACCATTTGTATATTATGTCAGGTTTTTTTCATCCTCTTTAATGACAAACAATCTCTTAAACTTATATTATTGGTAAGTATCATAACACCTTAGCACGAGATCCTCTGTTTCTTCTTCACCACTACTTCCATCAATTTTCTTTTTGAACCACGATAACTCACATGTTGAACACAACTTCAATATAGCAAAATAATTTCCATATAATATGTAATCATTAGGGCATGTGTATATCTTCATGTACTCCAAACTCATTCAACATAGTATCTTCTTTGCCCATAAATATTGTGGTGGTAGGCTAGATATCAATCACATTAGATACCATCCTAACTCAATGACGAACGCTTCATTCTTTTTGCCTCTTAGTTCAATGTTGAGGCTAGGAGATTGTATGGTGACAGTTCAGATGTCAACAAGGTTAAATATCGACTTAACCCTATGATAGAAAAATTATCAATATATCTGCTAGCTAGGATCATCAATAATCTATATAATTTTGCAATATAGCCTATGATTACACTCGATAATTATACCCCCTTTATTACACCTTAATTAATAATAAATTCTAAAAATTATGCTACTAGAATGATAATGTTTTAAATAAATGACAAGATTTGGTGAATGAGAACCAAGATCAAAGGCTTATACCTGTCATCATTGGGAGAATGAACTTATCATTATTATGAGGCAATTAAGGGTCAAGACAAGATAAAGGATTATAAATAGAGACCTCGACATCCATGATAATGAGAAGATGGACATTGAATGCCTTAGCTTAATTAGGGGTCTCAGAACCTCTTGGCTACAACAATTAGGTAACATGTTATCTTTTGGAAGCATATCCTTCAATAGTTAACTCCAACAATTCTATGAAACTTCTATTAGTTCATCTATTTCTTACTTTTAAATTAAACAATCTTAAAGCTTTTAATAATCATAGCTGGAATGTCTAATATTTCTCTGTGACATGTTCATATTGTATAACTCTTCACAATACCAAAGACAAACAAGTGATCACATATCTCCCCTAGTTCTTAATGTATTTGATCCAAACAACAAACGCACGAACAATAATATGCTCTTTTGACATGTTTTCCATTTTCATGAGCAAATTGAAAGAACTTATCAACTCTCCTTTCATACTCTTAATTAACATGAAATGCATTCATCTAACTTCAATCCCTAACTGTGTAGGTTACAAGATCCATCATTATCAACCATGTAATGCAATTCTCACTTTTGTAATTGAAAGTGGGTCATACTCATTCAGGAAAATATTTTTCACAATTTGCTAATACGTAAAACCTAAGTCTACTATCTTAAATTTGAAATAATTTTGACAACATTTCGCATTGGTCTTCAAAGTATATGAAATAAAAGTGGTGATAAGGAATACACAATAGTCAAATACCACCCAAAAAACAACACAAAATAATTTGAATTGAAATTATACCATATTTAAGTTAAACTATAATGTACACATATTAACAAAATTATGAAAAACAATTTTCTTAAACTATCTAATCAAACAATTGCAAATAATTAATGTTTAATCATTTGTACTGAATCTCAAACAGGAACTAAGGTTCACTAATGTGTATATCAAAACAAAATGAAGTATCTATTAAATTACTACAACAAAAATAAGTACATCAATATAACATATTACAATACATTGTAATCTTATAATTGGTTTAAAATAAATTTTTTGCTATAATTTCCATACAACGCAAAAGGCCTATAATTTAAATTTAATCAATTAATTTCAAAACTAAATACAAAAAATTTCAATATCAATCAATGTTCAACAACAATAGTCCCATGAAGACATTCATGCATTACCGTATTTGAGATCACCCAAAACAACCACAGTCTCAATTTCAACAACCAAATAAAGATATAAAGTATAAACCTCAATCACACAATGTACATGCAAAAGCACCAATTCAATTGAAAAAAATTGTTTGTCAAAACAAATGAGTCATAGGGACAAAATGGACCACGGGGTCACCAAAAAAATCACTGTAGCTCTTATAGAAGTCGTCGGAGAAGAAAAATAAAAAATCATCATTGTGTGCATGAGGAAGAATGAGTTATCTGCATTATTATAAAGAGTTTTACGTTAGACCCTTTTAGGTCAAACATAAAATTCAAAATTTAAATCGAACTAGTTGAGTGTCCGACACGAAATTTAAATTTTATGTCTAACCTAAATGAGTCAGATGCAGAAAAGTTTAACATATTTACAAAAATGCTATCACACTCTTTTTTTACTTTGGGTGTTCTTTTGTCTGATAAGAAAATATTGATATAAAATATTCTTTTTCACTAGTGTGGTTACATTACTAATTAGTAATAAAGAGACATTCCATCTTATGTTATATTATTTTGATAAAGAAGGTTGAAATTTGTATTTTTTGTTTAAATATTTTTTCACGTTAAAATTAAGTGAGTCTTCTTTTTATTTTCAAAACTTAAAAATGATTTTTCTATTATATAAAGAGAAAAAAAGATGAGCAAAAGAAATTAAGAGAATGAATACAAGATATAAAAGGAATAGAATAAAAAGAATAGAATAAAAAGACATAGGAAGGTAAAACCTGAATTAAAATTTGTCAAAACCAGAAATCATTTAAATGAAGACAAAATAAAAATATTAATATGTCAAGCTAAAAAAATTAATAAATAGATAAATTTAACTATTCAAATTTTATTTTAAAAAAATTATTATCTCTCTAAAATATATTTTCATTATTTTCTCTTTAAGTTCTGTTCATTTTTAAAATTTGAGTTTATTATATGAAAATGAGTAGAGAGAAGAAGTAACTATCGATCAGATTTTTGTTTAAAGTGAGTTTCTCTTTACATCTTTTATTGGTTTGATTTCATGATGGACGATTGCATGCTAAAGAGGTGTGTTTACATGTGTAGTTTTATGAACAAAATGAATCTATACTAGGTTAGGGTCATAAAGTGAGTCATATCTTTAGTCTAACGATCAAAGTTTTCTTTGGACAAATTTGAATTCACTTGGTTTGAAATAAGAATTGAAAATGATTTGAATTGAAATAAATGTTATATTGAATTATACTTGGTTGAAATAAATGAATAATGAGATTTTAACAATTAATAATCCTATTTATATATCTAGAACCTCTCATGGTTAAGTAAAAATAGTTTGCTTAGTATATTTGTACAAGTAAAAGTTTAATTTTGTTCAAATATTGTAACAGATTAGAATATGTGAGACACACACACATATATATATATATATATATATATATTTATTTTGAGTAATATTAAGGTTTTCTTTAAAGAGAACTTTATGTTTCATATGTCTAATTTTAGTCGTTGTGAATATGAACGTAATGTTATAGATAGTTGATGTTGAGTATTTTGAATTTATTAAAATATTTAATGGTTTGTTTGTGATTTGTGTTAAGTGAGATAACTCAAAATTATAGTAGTTTTAAGTAAGTGATTAAACAGTAATCTCTAAAAATTTCTTATTAAAACAATATTTTGTAACTCAATAAAGGAGAAACCTTGAGAACAAATGAAAGTTCAATTGAAAACTTCCTTAATTAAACAATAAATCTTTGCTCAAATGACATGAGTCCAAAAGTACTTAGAGCAAATAACTTTAATGAAAAATGGTAACTCGTACATAGAAATAAGTATAACTTGAGTAACAAACCACAATTCAAAAGAAATTTTACTTTAATAAAAAATACCAATTAAACAAAGAGATGTCATGTATTCTCATACTTCTTTAGAACATATTTTAACTTAATTTTAAATGTTTTCATGTCTAACAATTATTTATTATTTATATATATATATATATTTTAATAGCATACCAATTAAGTGCTTTCATGTCTAACAATTTTATATATATATATATATATATATATATATATTTTGTAAATGTTGAATGTTTATTTTAAGAAATTGTTAAATGATTAAAAATAATAAATAATAAATTTATTATTTACTTCCATTTTGTCTGCTATTAATAATTAATGAAATATACTTAATGAGATAATGTAAATAATAGGTAAATGAAATAAAAACCATTGATATAGATATATGTGCGCCACCAATTTGTTTCTTCCAGCCTCTCCTCTCTACCAAACTAAGCAACGTGTTTCGTAACATAATTTATCTAAATTATAAATTAAATTCGAAGATGAAATTTTGATAATATTATTTCATATCTATTTGACAAAACATTCTTTTAATAACTTTTTTAACTTATTTAAATAAATTACTCATATTAACTTTTCAAAATAATCTACCGTGATAAAAATTATATTTTACCATCAATACTCCTTATAATAATAATAACAATAAAATAACAATAAACCCTGGAAAAGAAACCCTAATTACTACGATATTTAGATTATTACTTCTATATTACGCTTTTTTAGATTATTAATTTAATATAATTATTTTAATTATTAAATGTTTATTTTATTTTTAATAAAATACGTTTTTTTATTAAAAACATAACTATTTGAAATTATAATGAAATATAAATTTTACAAAAATATTACTTGAAATTTAATTTATATAAAACTTTTAAGATTATAAAAAATTAAAATATAAGAGCGTAAATATTAAAAAGATTACCTAATATTAATATTAAATTCAATAACTAATATATTCTTATTTATCATTTTACAACTTTATTCTACCGAAACTTGTAATTTAACTTTTTCACACTTTAAGCTGAATTTAGAAGTCTAAAGATAAATATATCTCAAATTAGAAAGATAAAAGTAGTTGTTCTAGAAAATATTTTATATATAAAGTAAGTACTAGTGGTAGAAAAATATCCGACCTATCTTACTAGTCTTTTCGCTCTCATCCTCATTCGAAGATTGGAGGCTGTGTAGCGGTAGAAAATATCTGACTCATTTAACATGACTTCAAGACTTAGTTAACAGTATTAATTAGAAAATTTTGCAATTATGGAAAGTTATGATAATTAGACATTCAGCTCGTGTAATTATAGAAAGAAGATTTGATAATAGACAAATATAATAAAAAAATAAAGTAAGAATTAAATACACAATTTCATATTCTTATAATTTAGCTACCTTATTGAATAATAGAAATATCTGATAATTCAATGAATAAATAAATAAATAAACAAATAAAGAGAATATTGAAAAAGAAAGATAATGTTTTAATTATAACTAAGACGATTAGGGTTAGACATAGGCAGGAAAATTCTAGTGCTCTAACTTAGAGGTCGTCATATCTCTTGGCTAGAACATTTGGCGTCCACCGTGAGACAAGTAAATTTAATCTTGTGCCATATCAAATTTAGCAGAAAAGGTAAAAATACTAGAAAAGGTAGGAAGAAAAATCAATAAGAGGTATGAAGAAAAAGAGCATATCTACTGGAAACGCTGGATGGAGGAAACATACCGAGAACATGGAATACGACCAACTGAAGGTTTTATTACAGGTAAAATATCTCTTTCTAATTTTGCTAGTTTGATATCTTCATGTTATTTTTCAAAGTTTTTCAGGAAATCAATAAAGCAAGAGTTTCAGGTGATATTTGAATTTCAACAACGACAAAATCAAACAAGTGGTAACTCTTGTACAAAGCAACTCGCCAAAAAGCCAATACAACGGCAAAATCAAATGAGTCGTAGCTCTTGTACAGAGCTGCTCGCTAAAAAGACAATATAACGAAAAAATCAAATGAGTCATAACTCTCGCCAAAAAGCTGGATATTTATGGCAAAATTAGACGAGTCGTAGCTCTTGTATAGAGCTGTTTGCCAAAAAGTCAATACAACCACAAAATCAGATGAGTCGTAGCTCTTGTATAGAGCTATTTGCCAAAAAGTCAATGCAACGACAAAATCAAACGAGTTGCAGCTCTTGTACACAGCTGCTCAACAAAAAACTGGATATTTATGGCAAAATCAGATGAGTCGTAGCTCTTGTACAAAGTTGCTCGCAAAAAAACCAATAGAACAAAAAAATACAAGTCGTAGCTCTTGTACAGAGCTACTCGCTAGAAAGTCTGATACTTATGGCAATATCAGACAAGTCGTAGCTCTTGTACATAGCTGCTCGCCAAAAAGCCAACACAATTGCAAAATCAGACGAATCATGTCTCTTTAACAGAGCTTTTCGCCAAAAAATTAGGAGCTCGTATAACCTTTGACAGGTTTGGCCATATATATTAATAACGCAAAATCAAGTGAATAGGTGGTAAATTGACAATAAAAATTAGGTTTAAGGTAGTTTGACACATTCAAATAAGGTGTTTGTTAGCAAAATATCTTAATATTTCAATGTATATGAAATTAATTGATAGGATTTCATCCGACCTTTACACTAGTTTTTGTACTGACACGCTCGCTTAGGAACTGTATAGTGTAAGGAAATATCCAACCTATCATACTAGTTTTTTCGCTCTCATCCTCGCTTGAAAACTGAGGGTTGTGTAGTGGTAAAAAAATATCTAACTTATTTAACATGACTTCAACCCTCAATTAATAGTATTAATTATAAAATCTTACAATTAAGGAAAGTTATCATAATTAGACATTTAGAAGGATTTGATAATACATACATATAATTAGAAAATAAAATAAAAATTAGATACACAACTTCGTATTCCTATAATTTAGCTAAAATTTAGTGAATAATAGAAATATCAAATAATACAATAAATAAAAAAAATACTAAATGAGAAAGATAACATTCTAATTATAAATAATTTCATAAGCAAACCTTATCAAACCATATTTTCTTCTGCGATGGAAATAATTTACTGGTACAAGTAAGAAATCAGGATGTATTAAGCAGTCTTGAAGCCTTGATTGTACCTAACTCAGAAAGAAATGTGGAAATTCCCCAGCAACACTCAAAGCAGAAGAGAGGAGACAAGCACTGTCACATAGGACATGAAGAAGCAGACAGCAACCTTAGCCTGTGCATTTTGTGGTGGTTGTGCTCCTGGTGCAGCTCCAGCAATAGGGCTAGATGGGGATATTTTAGAAAAAGGAGCCAAAGGGGGTTCTGTAACACTATCTTCAGTCAGGGAAGGTGCTGGAGCCGTAGCTGGTGGTAAGGAAGATTTGCCTATGCGTTGAAAAAGGCCACCTATTTCAACTGCTGACATGTAAGGAGGAGTGTTACCCAAATTTAAGCATCTGTTCCCTGCAGTAGGATGATGAAAATCATACAATCAATAATCAGATATGAGACTTCATTGTAGATCTGAATTTGATAGTGAGGCAAAATAGAAAGAGTGAGACTCAGTTGACTTCTCTCAATGGATGGTTTTCCATCAGGGAAAACAAAAACCCTAACCACTTTAACAAAGTTATCTACCAACCATTAAACATTATGTTGGAAGTAATAAACTGTTTCTTATATGGTTACGGCTACGGGAAGAGGACTGGAAGCAAAAAAAGCTTAAAGCTTGAACTGATTAAACAGAAAATAGCAAAACCAAATAGTGCCAAAATTGCACCTTTAATTACAAGAACAATGAATAAAGGTTTGGTATGCACGTACTTCGGTATCTATTGGCTGTTTGAGGGAAGCCTGTGATGACACCATCAATACTAGCATCCTGAACAAATGTGTTGATCTCTACGGTTGCATCTGACAAGAAATCCCATGCCTGAGATACAAACTCATTGTGGAATATTTGTACGTAAACAGAGAGATTAGAAGATTTGAACTTTGGCACAATCTTTGTAGAGCGAGTCAGGAATGCATCATTCATCGAGTACACAGATTCCTTTCTGACAACCACAGAATGAGCAAATCTTTTGATATCCGAAATAGCTGAATCATCGACATCACCAACTATGTCTTTAATCATGTAGACAAGTTCATACTTGGTTTTCTCCTTGAATTTCAGTAGTACAGAACTATCAGTGGACTGAATCATAACGTTTGGAGCCCCTGATTTATCATAACCTGCTTTGCTCAGAGTATCAATGACTGCATCAATAACGCTTAAGTTTTGTTTACTTGCAAGATAGGGTGCATTCTGACAATAGTAGAAACAAGATAATTTCAATAAAAGTGAGAGAAAATAAATTTATAGAAATTTATAATTTTATGATTTGACATGCTAAGAATACACTGCTATCATTCCTTCTCCGAAAATAGAATTCCTCAGTTGAACACCACAGCCTCCTTCTGACCATGGTAGTTCTACAAGGTCACAAGGCCATGAACCTCACAAACCTTAATAATTTAGGGCACAGAGGGAAGAAGTATTAACTTCAAAGCCCACAACGTGTTTATGGAGCTAACAATTAAACCCATTGCTTTTTTATCATTGTTTGAACAGGATAATTGTGACGGAGATAAGGGCAACCATTTGCAGAATGGCAAAGAAAAGAAAAAAAGATGTAAGAAACTATACCTAAGGTTCAGTTAGTTAAAAAGATCCTAAAATATAGAACCTGAAGTTTCTTCTTGTAGCTAATTTAGCAGAGGTCATGTGTGACGGTCTTCGCTGCTATGTGTTCTTGTTCCCTTCACGTCTTTCAAAACAATAAGCTGACATTTGTCATATGAATTATTAAAATATTTCATTTAATACTTCTAATAACATTATTTTAATTACATTTATAAAAAATATTATCATAAATAAATTTTACACATTATAAATATTACTGTAAATAAGATATATGTAGATGTATATATATATATATATAATATTATAACATTTTTAAATAAATGTTACCAACTTAGTTTATAGTCTATTTTTTTTTAAAATGTTACTAAAGTGCGACACTTATTACTATATTGTTAATTTTTTTATTAATCACTGCTATATATTAATTATAAAAGTTTATTAATATTAATATATTTAATATTATATAATATATAAATATAATTATATACTAAAATAATATTCATTTATATTAAATTAACGTTTATAATGTTAATATTTCAATGTATAATATTTGTTATTTAAAATATATCAATATTATATATTTATATTTATTAATTTATATATATATATAATATTTTATGTTTTAAAATATTGATATTTTCATTTTAACGTTATCATTATTTTTATTTAATGTTTAAATTAACACGGGCCACGAAACATTCAACGACCTCATCTTCGAGCTCCGATGGGGAGCCTGTGGCGCGCGGCGACCGGCATGTCGGAGAATCCCACCGACTACGACGGCGTCGAGTTCTGGACCAACCCCGAGCGCAATGGCTGGCTCACCAAACAGGGCGAGTACATCAAGACCTGGCGACGCCGATGGTTCGTGCTTAAGCAGGGAAAACTCTTCTGGTTCAAGGACTCCACCATCACACGGGCCTCTCGGCCACGCGGCGTCGTCCCCGTCGCCACGTGCCTCACCGTTAAAGGCGCGGAAGACATCCTCAACAAGCCCAACGCGTTCGAGCTCTCCACGCGCTCCGACACCATGTACTTCATCGCCGATTCCGAGAAGGAGAAGGAGGACTGGATCAACTCTATCGGTCGCTCCATCGTCCAGCACTCCAGATCCGTCACCGATTCCGAAATCGTCGATTATGATAACAACTCCACCAAGCGCTGACCACGCGCCCTGCAATCCAGTTACCTCCGGTGAATTCTCCCTTTTTCCTTTTTATTTATTTACCGTGTATGATTATTATAATCGTTATTATTAGATCAATCGCCGATTCGAGGAAACTCTGCTTGCTGGTGTACCTGAACTGCTATTAAATTGTAATTTTTTAATCTTTTCGATGTAATATTACAATGAAAGCTAAGTTACGTATTGGAAATCCCATGTGTTTATAATTCAATCAACTTTACCATAGAAGTGGACCAGAGTTTGGGAAATTGCAGAAAGTGAAGAATTTTTTTTATCGTCATCTTCCTACTCTGGATCAATGGAAGCCGAAGGTGCAGGAAAGCAAGAATGTTGTCAAAAGGAAGCTTTCCAAATTGGAGAAGGAAAACACGCAAACACTTCTTGCGTCACAACCGATTGATGTTTGATCATTGTAAGTATCGCATAACATATTACAGACAGCATTTGCATTAACAAAATTATCAACACAAATACTACTCAGAAACTCGAAATTTTACCCTTATTTTCATGATATACAAAATAGAATTTTAAAAAGTAATGGTTTATTAGTTTAGTATTTGATATTGTTTTATCTTAAGAAATATTGTTCTTCCGACAATAAGGATTACTACATGCCTATAACAACAAAACAATTCATAGTTTAATTTAATGCTAGGTACATCTTGCTCTCTAATTTTGTATTCATTTTTCTCAAAGTTCATTAGAACATTCAGAAGTAGTTACCTAATGCTGCCAACAATTGCTTGACTCTCTCCTTATTGTTACCTTACCTTGGTGTTTACAACGATGATATTAATGCCTCTCACGGATCATGCATGACAAGTGATTTTTTATGTTTTACCATATGGCTTACACAGTTAACTGTGCGTTACTGCATTTCACCAAAGACATTACATGTTCACATAATTGCAGCCAATGGAACGAATTAAAGACTGAATTAATGGCATGAACGGAACGCACCTCAATGATGATCACAGCACCTAATTGGGAAGTATGACCTTTTGTGAAGTTCAAGAACTGCGACAATGTTAACAATGACACTTTATCGTTAAATTTTGGGTTTCTATACAATTGGAAATCCTTAAACGGGTTCAGCATTGAGGCTGCAGGAAAAAGGAAGAAAAGAAAAATACAGCCGTCAAATATTTGCGTTTACATTTTCGTATATTGATAAATATGCTCATACAAAAGAAAATGCAACTGGGGGCAAAAAAATAAAATTCATGAGCAGTTACACATAAAAACACCAAAACAACTATGATAAGTAAAATTGATTATCCTGTGAAGAGAAGGTCAAAATCCATTTTGTCCCAATTATTTCTAACAGATTATTTGTTTGTATTGTGTATTTACATCTCATTAGACATGAACTTTCACTTGTTTGAGGTATATAGCATTCACTGTTTGAAGAGTCTCTTATATAAATAACCTGAATCAGGAGTATTGGACCATTTGACTTACGGGTCAAGCTTGTTATATTATTCCAATATAAGTCGAATGCAAATATTCCAACGTCAGGCTGGATCTCTGGAATAGATTTGCCGAGGTTGCTGAAACCTGAATGAGCAACATTTGTGCTCCGGATAAGATCAATAGAGTTAAAGCAGAATGGTATTCCGTCCTTTGACATCTGAACAGGACAGTCAAGAACATCCGCACCATCTGAAATAGCCTTTTTATATGCTAAGTCGGTACAGGGAGGATAATCTCCACTTGCTCCATATTTTGAGATGACCAAAGTGTTAACTGAGACATGAACAGAATGAACGTATCTGGTTAACAATGATGCAGTCTACACTAGCATAGAAGTGTTATACAATCAATCAAGCAGGGATAGACTAAAAGAACAAGATGAGTACATAATCATAGAAGCATTAATTTTAACGCACCCTTTTTTGGAGCATTGAGGCTCATGTGAGCAAAGCAGTCTGCATAATAAGAAGAGAAATCAATGGTCATTTAAAGGGGATAATTTTATATTCAATATACACACGCATTCTGAGGTTAGTCAGGTCAGGATTGTTAAGTTATGTAGAATGCACATGCAACTAAAATCAAGTACATAATGCAGAAGCATAGTAAATCGATACAGAAAATTTCAGCTTGGAAAGATAACACTTAAAGGAAAAATATCTATATTTGGGTTAATGCAGTTAGGAAAATGAACACCATGTTTTTTACATGGTCGCCTAAAGTATATAGTTGGAATTTGGCTAAAGAAGAAGCCTAGTCTAAAGTGGACCTGGCTTGAAAGTTGGAAGCATAAAAAGATAGTTTGTAGTGGTCGCCAGGCAGATTTTTAGTAAAGATCACATGTGCGTACAATATCCTATATGTGATGGTCAATATAAGTTCCACCAGTGTCATTTCTTTGATCAAGAATTCTATATGATATAACTTTCTGAGTGGCACCACCATGGAAATGCTATATATCCCTTACCTAGATTCAAAATAAAGACAAGGCAGCTTACAGACAAATCAATATCTTAGTACGTTGATCCCAGAATTGTACAAAATCAAACATGTCCACTTTAAAAATTAACAAAGTAAAACTGCATGCAAATGCAAGAGAAACTCATTTAGGGTGATTCGTCAAAATGCTATGCACACAAGGCCATCCTAACAAAAATGGAGAAAGACATAACTTACCTATAGCTGCAGATGATGTTAGGGGGAAGTCAGACAACACACCATCAACAGAGAAGTTTCCAGTCTCAATGAAACTCAGGTGCTCGGCAACAGGGTCATAACTGTAATTATAGCTGATTAGAATATCAATCAGAAAAGTTGAAGCAAAGACTTCCAGCCCCACTTTGTGTGCGTCGGAGACCAAAGATGTATGTGGTTGTAGATAATGACTAATCGGATCCACAGGCCATATGTAATCTTTGGGAACAAGAATTCCTGAAGCAAATGTCTTGATAGATGCTAGATTTTTTAACAGTGAACCATAATTCTGTTTGGTTGATGGATCTACTTCATCTTTTCCCAGAAACCTGAAGACCAGTTTTGTTACTTTTGGGTTGATGTCTGTTCTTATACTTCTGAGGAAACCAGCTTCAGGTGATGAGATGTAACTGACATTTACTGTTGTGGAAACAGAACGTACGAAGTTTTTCATGCTCAAATTGTGCTGTGCGTAGAATGCATCATGCTGCAAAATATCCGAAAAAGAAAGTCTTAGTTTTGGGAAAATCTAGAATACTACGAGATGAAAATGCATTATACCTGTATATTCAACCACAATCCTGGCGGGGCTGCCGTTTTAACCACATCATTCACAGTAAGAATTTCAAATGCAAGGCTATCAAACTCGTTCGGTCGTCCGTAATCTCCCTGAACCACTTTCCAGTAACCAAAATAGTCAGCCATTCATTTTTAGATGAGTAAATTTACAGTATGCTGCATTATTGAAGATTTCAATTCATTTATAGAGATTGAGAAAGAGATTTCGGCATAAATCTATCCAAACATCAGTTGTTTTCCTATTATCATCATAATCCATGTCCCACACTCATTGTAATAAGCAAATATGTGTACGTGTACATATATAATTCAAGGCCTTCAAAAAATGCCGATTTCTGTAGCAAGATATAGTATAAATTATGCACAAAAGAATCTACTATTATGTGAAACTCATTTTTCTTGAATGTATAAGTTGCAACTAAATTATCAAAATAAGAACTGTCAATGTAATAACTATTGAAGACAGGCATGGAGGCCTCCCTTCGTACGTCTAGTCCAGAGGTGCAACCTTCCAGGGTAGAGAGGGGTCTAAAATTTTCTAAAACTATTTATCTATTTTATAAGATCTCTTCAAATGTATCTCTTTATTATTATTCCTTTTACTTTGAGGCATGGACAATACATATTCTAAATTAATATGATAAACTATCTCCTATTTTATGAGGACTGAGAAATACAATTAACCATAATTAGTTATAATTACATAACCATTATTCTTTTCACGCATTCAGTGGAAAAAAATACGAGAAAATGAGTCTCCACATTCTTAAGAATATTATTTTAAAAATAATAATACAATTTGCTGGATGAGCTCGCTAAAGATGGTTAAAAAATTAAGTATTGTTACTATAGAGTAATTAGCAAATAATTAAGGATGAAGTATTCTTTTAAGTATTTTATATTTATTTTATTGGTAAAGAAGTACCACATCCCATGAACCAATTCACCATGAGTTTAAAAATGAGTCAGCTTCTAAGTGAGGGCAACCTACTTTCTCATATAATTGAAGTGGGTTCATTTTATTTAATCTAACCCATCTTATAAGAGCAGTATTATTCTTAACAAATTTACATTATCAACTAAAAATTAATCAATTTTTTTAATTTGTGCAAATTAGTTAAAAGAATCTTGTATAAGTAGAGATGAAGGCATATTGTGTAAGAACAAAAGTACATCATTAACATAAGTTGAACTTACAGAAGACATTACGTAGCTCCCTTAGGGTGTAGTCCACAGAAAAATAGCCAGGGGTTTCTACACCATTAACTGGGTAACTCTTACTTTCATATTTACCATTTTGAGCAATGTCAGTAGCATTTTCAAGCTTCATGTCTGGGATGCAGATACCCTGCGCATCTTTCGTTAGTTGCACGTCACACCATACAATGACATTTTTTAAACTAGCTCCTACTGCAAAAATATACGCATAATCACTGGAATCAGGAAATATCCCTGAAAAACCACCACGTGCTATGACCAAAGGTGGATTTCCTGCACCAAACAACTTCTCCAGGTGAGCTTCATGATACAAAGTACACCACAATTTTCCATAAAAATCCATTCAAGTACATGCCAAATACTATTAAGAGAGCCCTTTTAAATTAGATAACAAAACTTTAAGATCTAATATTATTAAGATACATTTGTAGGAGTATCCGCTAGAATTTCAGATTTAATAATTCATGAAGAGTTGGATTCGCATAATAATAACAACAAAAACACAATAACAATGAAAGAAAGGAATTATACTATTGTAGAAGATTCTATACGTAGAAAATATGTATGCTATAAAGAGTATAAGATGTTTTAATATATAGAACTAAGGGGAAAAAAGACTGATAAATTAAAACAATTAAGATAACTCATCTGAAAAATGTAAGTAGTAGAGAATAGATATGTGCTCTTCATAAGTGGATTATGATTTAGAACTAATATACAGTTATTCTACAAAATTAAGGAAGGAATGCATCAATTAATAGAATGAATGCAGACCCAAAATTTTTTTAGTGGGACAAAAAAGTAGTTTATAATTTTAAATAATTATAAATTCTTATAAAACCACATAATATTGTAAGAATGAAATGTTTAAGCATGTATTAATTACTATTATTCTCCCTGGACATTTTTCTATTTTAAAAATGTTGTATCATATTTTTCATTGTTGATTCTAAAAAGAATATTCTCTAGTTAAATAACTTTTCAACTATTTATTTTTTCATTCAAAAATTTATTAAATATTAACTAATTTAAAGACAAAAAATAATTATCCATTATAGTAACTAAATTAAAAATTATTTTATAAACTAAAAATTATTGGTATCTAAAATAATTTTTATTATAATAGAAACTATATTTAATAGAAACTATATTTTTTTATGACTATTAATTTTAAAAAATTATAAAATTGGTTTTCATATAATGGTAATTAAATTAATTTTTAAATTAGAATCTAAATTTGTTTCTACCATTAGCTATTAAAGTTTTAACTACTTATTAAATTTTAAACTTTATATTAGTCTCTAATTCAATTTGTAACAAATTTCATCATTTTATAGGTCACTAATATAGTCGGTAAAAACAAATTTTTTTTAGTGATTCTTCTTATATGTGTACTTATCTTTTTTATAAAATTAAGTGTTTGAACATTATTTTCCATATATTACTTTTAAATTATATACAAAATCAAAGTAAACTTTATAAGTAAATATATCATTGGATATATAATATATTTTCTAATTTTTTATCAACATTTTATAAGATTCATAACTTCATTTAATTTTAGAAATTTATTTCAGATGGAACATCTATTACAAAGTTCCAAGATTATCGAATCTATAATAAGGGAAGTTATTGGAAAAAAAACATGTATAACAACTATAAGATAGCTGATGAAATTTTTGAAATGAGTTTGCTCCAATTTGCACTTAATAGAATTTTTTTTAGGAGAAACCTCTTTGAGTAACACTTGTTGCACCAACTAATGTGAATTTCCTGAGACGTATGAAATCACTGTTTGTAAAGACTCATTTGTAGTATATTTGTGTAAGTCCATTGGATACAACAAAAATGTCTTGAATGGTATACCAAAGATCTCATACCAACAACTTCTAAAAAGTAAAGAACCCAAAAATAAAAAGAGAAGAAAGAAAAGAGTGTGTTGAAATTTTTTTTTTAAAGAGAGTTGAAATGTTTATTTACAAGGATTTGAAGCTTGACCTACAAGGTCACACATTCCTATGATCCCATTAGATTAAAATATAGGTTACAGAAATCAAGCTTATATGTCAAAGCTCGGTGTTCGCAAACCTAAAAGAAGGCAAACCAGATAAAGTTTAATCAAAAGAAATAAAAATAAATAAATCAAGTAAACCGTAAACAGCCTAATAAAAATTCAAATGATATGTTTTACCATACCCACAAAATTCACAACACATTAGTTATCAAAAGTGTAATTAGGGGATTTTAAATTTTTTCATACCTTAATATGAGCTTTTTCAAGAGTAGATGTGAAAATTTTGGGTGGAGGATTAAAAAAAAATTACCAAGTATTTTGAATTACAGGATCTATCTTTCCTTTTACGTATTTGAGAATACTGGTTTGGGTTAATCCAAAAAGACAAGCTACATGAAACTCAGATGTTGAGAAAAAAGAAACTATAACTATGGAAACATAAACAACTCTCATTTACAAAAAAGGTGTGCCTTATAAACTTGATCATTTCATCATTACCCATATTCTTTCCTATCTTTTCTAAAAAGACCAAGTGGTGTGGCAAAAAAGATCAAAAGTATTTAGACCATGTTCTTTTAGGGGAAAGTAAAGAGGCTTAAAGAAAGATAACTTGGGTGGATAGAAGGATATATTTTGTCATAAGAGACATGGGGTTTGGGGTGAAAAATGTTAAAATCTTCAATGAAGTGGACGTGGAACGTCTCTCATCAAAGGCGTTCTCTATGGTCTTTTGTATTGGAAGAGTGAAAAGACCTTCAACTTAGGAAGGACACAAAAAGGTTTGTTATATGCGGTGAAGAGACATAAAAAGGGTGTGTGGAGTAGAAAATTATGCTAATTGGTTTTGGAAAGAGATTTGGAGGAAATTAAGGGATGAAAACAATATTAGCTTTTGGTTTGACAAATGAAAGGGAGTTAAGTGCATGTCGTACCTATCCGAGGCTATATCTAAATTCAATACAAAAAATGGATGTGTTAAAGGATATGGGTGCATGGATACAAACGAGATGGATATGGAGCTTAAAGTGGTGTAGGAGTTGGTTTGCATGAGAAGAGGAATTGGTTGATAACCTAATGGGAATGTTGACAAATGTTCAAATCATCACTAGGAATGTCAGTGATGAGTGGGAATGAAAAAGATATTGGACGACGATATAATATGACTTCTATAGAATCTTGCATGGAATGGTGTGAGGATCACAGTTGCAGCCAATCTAGCAAAAAATATGAAATATCAAGGCACCCCTAAAAATTGTTTGTCTCGATTGGAGATATATTAAAGAGAGGGTTCTAACTAAAGATAACCAAACCATATAAAAAGGAATGTTTTGCTATAAGATGATTTAAAGTGCCATTTGTCTTTGGAGGCTGACAAATATATGATCCATGGTTTATTCACATATGGATAACATGTTATTCTTGGCTGAATAGGGTGACTTTGTTTCCTAAGTAAAGTGGTTCCTACTTTTTGCAACACAATCAATGGATGAATTATTATATAAAGAAAGAAAAATGGTATATAGTGTGATGTACAATTGTGTGGTATTTATATAATGGAAGAAAAGAAATTGAATGGTGTTTAAGAACTAGACTTTGAGAAGGACATACTCAAAGGAGAGAGAGAAGTTTTTGTTATTAGTCCTAGATAATATTGATGACCATATTGTTCCAATACCCTTTCATGCGATGGATGGTCAATCTTAGTTTGTTTGTCAGGAATTAATATAAGAACACATTTAATAGTAAATTTTCAACAAAGATTTAAATCTAATATCTATTATTTATACAATTTTGAATAAAAAAGAGAGAAAATTTCCATCACGGAAAATGAATTATTCTTTTCAAGATCTCTAAAATAATTAAAAAATAATAATTTTTTTGCTACTAAATTAAAAAAAAAATTACTTAAGATCTTAAAGTGAAATGAAATGAGATCTTTGAAAAAGTTAGTCATATGTGACATGAAGGAACTTACTAGAAAATAATACAAGATCTTAAAATAACATTTTTGCACTTGAGATGCTCTAAGTAGGTATAGTGTGGTTGAGAGGTGATGAGAGTGATGTGATTTTCTCTGTTGTGATTGGATAAGTAAGGATTTAGGTAACCCAATTAGGAATGAGGAATGAATAGGGTGGATAAGTGCACAAATGTGGTCTGATGTAGCACAAAAAGGAAAAGAAGAAAAAAAGTAATATCAAGAGGCTAAGAAGGGTCAAGATAATGGTTTGAGTTTGGTTAGTCAAGGATAGGTATTGGAGTGATAGTGTGGGAAGAAAGGGATGGATAGGTCAGGGCACTGTGTACATGTTAAGAGGATAGATACAGAGATGTGGGGTCTTGAACTCAAATTGGTATAGAAGAAGGGTTTACCCTTAATCAAGGAAGGATTATGTTGGCACATAGTTGCTCTTAGTTATGATCTTTCCTTAATTTATGATCTTTCCTTACTTAGACTTTCTTTTTTGTATTATTATGAAAGTCCTACCCAAAATAAAGAGACATTAAAAAAATGTTTTAGGTCTTTGGTGGAGACGAGTAATTCATCTATTTGATAAAAGTTCAATAAAGTAAAATAAGTTGTTTTGAATAAAGAATTTAGAAGGAAATTGTAATTTAAGAAATTCAAATAACTAAAATAATAAAATTTGAAATTTACTTAAAAAAAGGAGGAAATTGAAATTTCACTTCCAACTCAAGTCATTATTAGGTCAGTATGGGCAGGGTTGGGTCAGACCCAAGTCAAGTTAGATAAGGTCAGACTTGGTTCAGGTCAAATTAAGGTTGATTTATCCTTGTTGTGCTGAGCTGAGTTAGACCCATGTTGAGTCAAGTAGAGTCCAATTAGACCAAGTTAAGCCCATGTGGGAATGAGTCAAGTTGAGCTCATGTTGGGCTGACTTGAGTTGATATAATGTTAGAATGAGTCGAGTTGAACTTATGTCAAACCGAGTTGAGTCGGACTTATGTCTTAAATTAAGTCAAATCCATATTGAGTCAAGTTGAGTCTGACCCATCTCGAGCTTAATTGAGTTTGACATGTGTCAAACCTAAATAAGTTAAGCTCACTCAAATCGAGTCAATGAAACCTATGTAGAACCTTTTTCAAAACAAATCTGACACATCTCAAACCGAGTCAAGTCAAGTTCATCTTGAACAAAGTTTAGTAGTGTCCACATTAAACTCATATTGAAGAGAATTGAGTAAGACACTCTTTATATTGAATCAAGAATTCGATCCGAGTTGAAAAATTTAATTACTTTATCCAAATCAGAAAAATATGTAAATAATTTAATTATCCAAACAAAATTTTTAAAAAATAAAACAATTAATTTAAGCATATTGTATTTTAATTTCTTGAAATTATTACAATTCCTCATGTAAAAAAATTGTTGATCAGGAAATTTCTTACAAGGTAAAAAAATTGTTGATCAAACAATTTCTTACAATGAACATTAATTGTAGTTTTTAAATCCAAAAATACATCAACATTAATCTAATCAACAAAATACGAATTTCAATTTGAACGGATCTATTAAAACGAACTTAAAGTTATTTACACTAACATGATTATAAATTATATTTAAATAATTGTATTTGTTTGGCAGACCTCTGTAAGAAAAATTTTTACATGCTCGTGTATTACTGCCTAATTCATATTCACCGCGAATTTCTAAACTACACATTAAGTTTTTAATATAAAATAAAATAATTGACTACATTTAATTATATACCATATAAGCCTTAATCGTGATCGTATAGAAAGGGTTGATGATGACTTAATAGTTTAGGTGTATGAATAATATTAGTTGAGATCTTTCCGTGAAGGCAGTGATATGATCCGGAGCATGCAACCGTCTAGAAATAAAGTTTTCAAAATTTCCTCCTTTTTATTTATTTTTTAGATTTATTGTTTATTTTATATTTATTCATAGCGACTTAAGAGATTATAATTGCAGTCATGACAATTACTGCAAGTACAAACAACCATCTGCATCCTATGAAAGAATTGATAGTTTTCATTTTTTTAAATGGCAAAATCAATTTCAGTTTGGAAGTAACTTCGGGTAATATAACACATGATGAGATTTTTGAACTTTAATTTAGTATTGACAGAATTATGTCATTCTTCAATCAAAACTTGAAGTTACATAGCAAAACATTTTAAATTTATCTAAAACGTAATAATTCTTATGATCAAGGTAAAATTTTGTTTAAAAAATTAAAAGTCATTGGTAAGATTTTAATAATTATATCCAAATCAAGTTTAAGAAATGGAGTTCTTTAAAAATATTTAGTTATTTCTTTAATGCGTGTATATCACCCTATTTAGATTCTCCTATGTCACAATCTATATATTAAAGATATTTCTAATAAAACCAATTTTAAAATAACTTAATTTTCTATTTATATTTAGACATAATAATATTTATTAATATAAATTAATCTAATTTAATTAATTAATATATTTCGTAAAAGTTTTAATTAAATTTTTAAATAAAAATGTAATTAATTTTTTTCGTTTTAATTAATTATTATTTAAAAATTAATTACTTAAATTAATAATATAAAATAATAATTTAATTTAAAAATAGTAAACTAATAACTTTAAACAATATATAAAAAATAAATAAGATTAAAAAAATATAATAAATTATATAAAATTAAATTATATTATTAAACATCCAATAACAATAGGTTCAATAAATTATTTTTTATAATTTTAAACAATCTCAAACTGTTAGAACAGAACGTTCCAATGAAAAGAAAAATTACTTCTAAGCAATTCATGAAACATCCTTCTTCAGTATTCTCCAAGTTTTGCTCAATTTCTATTGCAAATGACTTTTAAAAAATGTTATATTATAAAAAGTTTATAGATGATATAATATATAAAACAGCTGTATTCAAATGAAGAAAAAAACACTAAAAATCTGAGTTCAACCCAGCATGGAGGATAATTTTAGCTCGGTAAGGATAAAACTTCTCTATATAAAAAACTCAGCTACTAAATTTCAACAACTTGATTCTCCCACTCCAAAATCTCACTTCCTTACCCACTCTAATTCTAAAATCAACAAATTCATATATCTATAGTTTTCGAAGCACAAGAACACTGTACAATACAGTATCTCAATCGTCAGCTCATTTATTTTCATTTTCACCAACGAATCTTCAATTAAAATTCACACGGATAATTTTACTAATAACAAGTGAACTTCACATGAATTCGACGGAGAAGAACAAAGGAACGTTAAATCAAACTAAGGTAAGCTATGACCTGTTCCTCAGTTTTTATTTTATTTTTTTGGTTTATTTTCCCAGCAACATTATGCAGATGCAGAAAAAAGATAGAAGAGTGAAACGAGATACGAACCGGAGAGAGTGTTCCAAGTGGTTCCTTGCGCAGAGACCACAGGCAGCACGGAGTGAAGAAAAAGAAGAAGAAAATGGAGGAGAGAGAGTGAACGGAGAAGAGCGTGCGGTTTCAACATTCCGGCGAAGTTTCAGTTTCCGATGAAGCTCTGGGAATAGTTGGCGGAGAAGAAACCGAGAGTGTTGGCCACTTACTACTATCTGTGACTGTGAGTGGCAACTGCAACGCTGGAGTGATTGATGTATATGATAGTGTTAATATATAGAAGAAAAGATTTTAAAAGATGAAGTAGTTTTTAATTTTTGTATTATATTTTCGTATTCTGACAAAAAAATGCTCATTTTTATGTTAATTTCTATGTGTTATTATTAAATATAGTGTATTGATGGTGAAGTTATTTAAAGAATTGTTTAAGTTTATTAATTTTCAAAAATTAACTTATAAATCTTCAAAAGTATAAATGACTGTCGTGACTCATAAGTTAACGTGTTTTTTGAACTACTATTTGATAAGCTTTAATTAAGTCTCAAAACTATTTTTTATTGGACTTTTAATTTTGTTTTTGTTTTTAATTAGATATTTAACATTAATTTTTCTTAATAGAGTAAATAGAAGAGTCCTGAATAAAAAATAAATACAATTATTTGAAAAAATAAATTGTTTAGGGACCTAATATTAAACAAATTACACTAATTCTCTCCTGATAAAATATCATTTTTTTCTGCTTTTTACTATTATTCTTATAAGAGAGTTTGTTTATATATATATATATATATATATATATATATATATATATATATATATATATATAATTAGTCACATTCACGTATCTATAGTCAGTTTTCTTCTTCTCCTCACCACCCATCTAGGGTTTGTTTTGATAGTAACCAAAAAATAATTTTAACAAGCCTTTGAAAAGTCCTGCTACTTTGAAAATGACTTTTTTTAGCTCAAACTATGTAAAGAATCAATCCTTTAAAATACCAATATCTATTTAAACATTAAAATTTTATAATAAATGTTTTATATACAAATATCTGGAATAAAACATCATGTGTGGTTTTTTTTAATAATTTCTTGATATTATAGTTTCGTCAACTTTGAGTCTACTATAAAAACAAAAAGAGAAACTTGTGGATTCATATATGGTGATGCTGATTTGTGTTGTGATCAAATTGCATCAACTTTTGTCTTCTTCTACTTGGTATTCTCCAGAACGAATCAACCAACTTTAATTAAGTCTTCAGATATTGACAATGAATTGTGAGCCTCTGATTTATTTCCAACAAAATAATTATTGTCTTCTGCTTTTATACGTATAAATATAATAATGAAATTTGAGTTTTAGTCAATAAATAAATTATATATATATATATATATATATATATTATTTTTATCTTTCCGAAATATGAAGTCATTATTTTCATTTCCTAAACAATATATTTAAAAATGGGAAAATAGCATTTATTATAAAGAATTATATTTTTTTTAAACGAGTGATATTTATGATTATCATCACCTACTTTTACATTAAACTTTTTGATAGATAAAAAATTATAAAAATTAAAATCGTAATTTTACGTAAACTATAAATATCTTTAATCCTAATTTCAATTAATGAACACTTTAAGTTTTTTTTTCCAAAAGATAAGCAAATAGTGTCCAGATATAGTTGGCTAAGGGTTTGAAAGTTCTCTTTTTGGGTCTGAAAACTCAATTATTGTTTAGTTGTTTCTAAGATTGATACATGAAAAATTTTATAATTAAAAATTATTTTGATAGATATATATAATATTATATTAAGAACATCATCTGTATGAATTTTCCATTTATAGTTATTCGTAACTAAGAACTTAAAATGTGGTTAAATTTTATAAAGACGAAAATAATAGGATTTTTTTACACGTATTTAATATTAAAGGAACTTTTACACAAAGCAGTTATTTAATAAATAATATTTTTTCAGTTTCTAAATAAGTATCATTCTAGGAAAAGAAATTTATTTCATATTATATATCGTTTGTAAATTTTAATGATACACTAATTGTTTTTTATCAACTATATTTTATTTTAAAAATATAAAAATAATTAAATGATTCTTTTTATTAGACTTTAATGAACTAGCTGTTTGTATTAATCAATTATTTTCTATCTTTTTATTTACTTTTTCGTCAATCAATAAATCACATTTAATTTTTTAAGGGTATTATTAAAAAAAAATTTAAAAATTTATTATAAATTATAAGAATTACTACTTTTATTGGTTTAAGTAAAAAAACTTTAAACAACTTTTATTTAAAAATAGAGAAAATATTAGATTAGGATTAAAATGTTTAGAAAATGTTGAAAATAATATATAATTGATTTAGTATTGAAAATACTTACATAATAAATAATAATAAATGATAGTTGTGTACTACCATCACGTTCATCGAATTTCACGTCCTAAATTTTACATATGTTGCACTTTAAATTTTTGTTATCATCAAACTACATATCTTTTTAATAATTATGATTTTTAATTTAATTTGATTTTATTTAAATTAGAAATAACAAATGAATTTATTTACGCGTATGTTATTTAAATTTGTTTTAATTTTAACAAAAAAAAATTATATTCAAAATGAGTAAGAAGATCATGTCCCATGTTTTCCAATCCATTTTAAAACATATTTAGTTTATTAAGTGATTTAAAAAAATTATATTAACTTTTTTTAGTTTTTAGTTTTATAATTTATTTTAAAAATATATATTTGACATTTTATTATTATTTTTTATAATTACTTTATTTTTATTTAATTTTTATTTGATGATAATTTAATTTGATATTAGAGAGTAATACACAAACATCTAAGTTTAACTAACACTCATAATCCCAGAAATTTCCATGTTTTATATTTTAATAATACAATTAATTATTTTAATTTAAATTTAAAATATTAAAGTGTTGGTGTAACATAGATGTAACATTGACTTTGAGTGGTGCGTAAACATTTTTTTTTTTAGATTTATGTAATTATAATTTCTTTATTGATATTTGTAATTAAAGAAACGAAGATATGTATTATTTTCATATTGAGTAATTTATAATATCATGTTTCATTTGTTATAATTTTATTTTTTTTGTAAAAATTTATTTAATTAATATTTAGAATAACAAAGGACAAATTCGATTACACGTGTTACATAATAAAAAATAAGGATGAGACAAAATTTTCATACCCGATTGATATGGAAATGAGGATTAGAATGAATTTTTATTACGAAGATGAGATGGGAAAAAAATTTCAGTAACTCTTTTATTTAATATTTTTTATTTGTTAAAAATTATTCATCATAATTTTTTCTTCTTTATAATAAAAGAGTATTCAATTTTTTCTCTCTTCCCTTAATAAAAATATGAAATAGATTCCTTTAATATATTAACTAACATTCTTTTATATTTTAATACTTTAAATATTGAACTTTTTATTGTTATATAGTCATTATAACATAAAGAATGATCTATAAATATCAAAGTGCTTGTTGGAGGATCGGTAAATCATTAACCTTTTTTTTCTAATGAAATTCAATTGTATATTTCTAGGGTTGCAGTTATGTATGAATAGAAGTGAAAGAGAAGTGAAGATTTAAATAAATAGAATCAAAACAAAGTAAAGAAATAAAAAAAATTATCCACTTAAATATTTCTAATCTAATATTAGACAAAAGTTTTAAATTATTTAAACACTTATTAATATATATTATAATGTAATTTGACTATAATCATTCATATGGATTTGATTAAAAATATTTCTTCCCTTTAATTTAACTTTTCAATTTCTTACAAATACTTAGTATATTTAATGTCTTAACAAAGTATATAATTAACATATAATATATAATTAATTTAGGATTAAAATGTTTAAGAAATGTTGAAAATAATATATAATTACTTTAGGATTGAAAATACTTACATAATAAATAGTAATAAATGATAGTTGTGTACTACCAACACCTTCATCGAATTTCACGTACTAAATTTGAATTGGATAGGTTGGACTTTAAATTTTTGTTAGTATGGAACTATATGTTTTAATAACTATGCTTTCTAATTCAATTTGATTTTACAGAAATTAGAGATGAAAAATAATCTATTTACTAGATAATACTTAAACTTATTTCAATTTTGACGAAGAATTTGTATTAAAATTGAGTAAGGAATGAAAACAGGTCGTCTTAATATCTCATCTACATATTTATACTTACGCATTCATATTTTAAATTATTAAATATATTTAATTTATTAAGTGATTTAAAAAATTTATACTAATTTTTTTTTAATTTTGTAATTTATTTTTAGAAGATACATTTGATCATTTTATTATTTTTTTTATAATTATTTTATCTTTATTCAATTATTATTTGATAATTATCTAATTTGATATTAGAAGATGATACATAAACACTTAAGTTTAACCATACCCATGTGACCCTAAAAGTTTTCAAGTTTTATTTTTTTAATAATACAATTAGTTATTTTAATTTAAATTTAAAATTCTACAGTATTAATGTAACATGAATGTAGTATTGACTTTGAGTGGTATGTGAATATTTTCTTTTAAAAATTTATGTAATTATAATTTTTTATTGATATTTTTATTGGAGAAAGGAAGATATGTATCATTTTGACATTGAATCTTTTATAAGTCATGTTTCTTTTGTTATGATTTTTATTTTTTTGTAAAAAATTATTTAATTAATATTTAAAATATCAAAGGACAAATACAATTATACTTATTATCTAATAGGAATATACATGTACCCAATGGAATCGGAGATAAGACAAAATTTGATACCTATTAAGTATGAGAATAAGGATGAAAAAAATGAATTTTTACTAGTGAGAATTGGATGAGAGAGGGAAACTCATTTCGTTGTCATTCCTGACATAAATTCATTCAAAATTCTTTTGTTCTTTTTTGAAGTGTTTTTAAGGTTTTAAAGAAAATTCCAATAACACCTTTATTTAATATTTTTTATTTGTTAAAAATTATTCACCACAATTTTATCTTCTCTATAATAAAGGAATATTCAATTTTTCTCTCTTCACTTAATAAAAGTATGAAATAAATTCCTTTAATGTATCAATTAACAGTTTTTTATGTTTAAATGTTTTAATATCAGACCTTTTTAGTGCTATACCATCATTACAACATAAAGAATGATTTGCAAGTATTGAAGTGTTGGAGTATTGGTAAATCATTTGAAAACTTTTTTTTTCTAGTGAAATCCAATAGTATATTTCTAGGGTAGCATTTATGTATGTAGAGAAGTGAAGATTCAAATAAATATAATCAAGACAAAGTAAAGAGATAAGGAGAATTTTCCATTTAAATATTTCTAATCTAATATTAGTGCAAGAAGTTTTAAATTATTTAAACACTTATTGATATCTATTGTGATGTGATTTGACTATAGTTATTCATATGAATTTGATTAAAAATATTTCTTTCCTTTAATTTACCTTACCAATTTTTTATAATTACTTAGTATATTTAGTGCCTTAACAAAATATGATTGTGGTAATAATAAAATAGAGTAAACATAAAGAAAAAATTTAGAATGTTAAATTGTAAGAATATGAAACATTCAAGTTCATATTACAAAGTTTTCAATATAATCTTCAAAGTTAAATTTGAAACATTTTTCTAATAAGAGACTCTTCTTTTAAAAAACTACTTTTTTATCATTATTTTCTTCACTAACTCCTTGTAGAAAGTTATTCAAATCAAATTCACATTTAGTCTTATAAGAAGTCAACTTAAAAAACTCTTGATGAGTTAACATTTTGATCAATTTCAAACTAATCTTCAACTTTTGAGAAATATGTATCAATATTATCTTATGTGTTATAGAATGAGTCTTAAACTCTCTCTACTATACAAATATCATCTTGTCTTTTTATTTTTCTTTGTAATTTCACTTTACCATCTTCCTTTTATTAATTAATGAAAAGATAGATTAAAAAGTGAAAAACAATAAATTATCCATTCAATAATTTATTGATACAAGCAATTTTGACTTCATAAAAGAGTTAATTATCTTTAATGAATAACTTTTACTCTCCTAAAACAATAATTGAAAAATATCAGAGTAAGTATTAAATTTTTATTTACTAAAAAAACGGTATTATGTAAAAAATAATTAATATTAAATCATGTTAATCCAATCAAGAAAAAAGGTTAAGATAATTTAATTAAAATTTGAAATATTTAATGATAATTCTTGGATATATAAAATGAATAACAATAGCCATCCTATATTCTTTCAAAAGAATTTATGTGGTTTGTTGCTTTCCTTAATCATATATGTAACCAGTTTTTTAACTAATTACTTTGTATTAGTGTTTTATGAAGATAATTTTACCTCCAATATGTTATATGTTGTAAATAATGTACCTTTTTAAATTCAATGTACTTAGACATTCACTTTGCTTACACATTTATACCTTTATGGTTTATTACCTGTGCTGTTAAAGTTCAAGATATGGATTAGCTAGAGCATGATTCATAATATTGATTTTCTTTTAACATCATTTGATGGTTTATGAACCTAGCTATTTAATTAAGTTTAAATGCTTAAGGAACTAACATATTAATTTCACTTAAAATAAAATGTGTTTGTCAATTTTTTGTTTACAAACCTTAAATCCTAAACCCTTCACTAATTTAACAAACTTCTATCAAAACTCCTGAACATAAATAGTTTCAATCCAACTTTTTTGTTTTTGTTGTACAAAAGATGTAGCATAAGGTAAAGGAAAATGATATTTCGAACAACTTACTACAGGCTATATATATTCTTGTCAACTTTATACTTATAAATCCTTGTTTACTAATAGATTAATATTTTAAAAAGAAAAATGTAGTATTGTAGAAAAAAAATGTTTGGTAATTATTAAATTATATATAAAAGAATATTACATTATATTATAAAGATCTTTTAAGTTTAAAATAGATATATTTTCATATTGACGTTAACTAAAAGTTATAACAGAATAATCCTTATTTAATGTAATTACTTTTTTAGTTAAATTATCGAATTCTTTAATAAAATTAAATCATAAATAACTAATATAAATATTATAAATAATTATATATATATATATAACTTACTTTAATTATTAAAAATGAAATGTTTACTAAGTCTCGTGTAAAACTTTGAATGATAATAGGTTTTACTAGAGAATTTTCTTTTTTTAATTTAGTTTAAATAAATTTTAAATCTCTAATATATTACTTATTTTTATTTTTGAGTATCTAATAAATTATTTCTATACATTAAATACCTAATAAATTATAAAAAAAATTGATTTAAGTTTCTGAAAAAATATTCGTTTGTATGTTGTCTTTTTTAATTAATTAAAATATATATTTTTTAATTTCTCAACTTCTTTTAATCATAATAACCTATACGTGACATACTATCATAAAAGGTATTAAAAGTGATTTAATACATATTATTCTCTTAGATGGTATGATACATGTTTGGATTTAAGGAACACAACCAATAAAATTGGTTAGAAGAGACTTATATTAAAATGTTCAATTTATTATTTATCCAATTTGAAGAACTAAATATTAGATGTTAGAAAAATCAGTCATATAGTAAGTAGCAAAAACTTATTTAAGCCTTTAGACTTTAACTCTTCATTTTAGTTTTTGCTTTTCTTCATGCTATTTTGAAAATACTGATTTCAACTTTAGTAACCCGAGTTTTCAATATCAGTGTAGGTTCTTATATTTATAATTTCAATTGTAATCATTTTGTTTTATTAATAGATTAATACTTCAAAAAATGTGACAGTTAAAAAACTCTTGAATATATGTTAATAGTTGAGATTTACTTCAAGATCAAATGTAGTGTACAGAAATTGTTATGCATTTGATAAAAACCACTAACAAAAATTGATAAAAAAAGCTGCATGGATCATCACAATAGCAACTAGCATAATAACTCTAATGTTCAATTCAATAAAAAAATACTTCTCATACAAAGAAATCCTTTCGTTTCTTTAACTATGGAATTCACAAGGTAATGGCATGAATAAGCCACACTTGTTTTTCTGGTTTACTTTTCTTTATGCTTTGATGGGGGCTGGAGCTAATGCACCCACTTTTGGAGCAGCATTGGCAGTTGGAACTCTTCCAGAAACACTAGGCAAAGGTGCCTCTGTCACATTACTATCAATCAAGACTGGGAGTGGAGGGGGAAGTGGTGGAAGGAACAAATCAGAAATTTGTTGATAAAGTTTGCCAGGTTCAATAGGGCTCATGTAAGGTGCTTTGTTGCCATGCTTTAAACACAAGTTCCCTGCAACAAGTAGAACAATAATCAAATCAGCAGTGAAACAGTTATTACTCCTTTCCCAGAATTATTTTTATTAGGCACATAATGAAAAAAAATCACAGAAAAAAGTATTAACATCTGTAAAAGCTTGTCAAGTGGCAAGAACATTTCTGCATTAATAGCTTAACCTAATAATAACCCAAACCATGTTGGCAATAATCATGCATGAACAACTGTAAACTATAATAAATAATTTTGCATTACATCCATATAATAAAATTATTAGTTTGCACTTTGCATTATGCACAGTTCTGCTACTAGGATACTAGATGAAGAATTAGTCTCATCACTCATGGCGTAGTTCTCATCATTATCATGTAAAAAAGGGTTTGAGAAAATATTTTCTGTTTTCATTTCTTAGTTTTATAACTAATCAGAAACTTATCACTTGATTTATATTATTTCTTATACAAATATTTAAAATCAGGAAATGAACTAGACTTAAGGTGACAGTTTTGTGATTAGACCAAGTAGACTTTGAGCATTCAAATTGTAACAACGCAAAGAAAGGGCCAAGTGATGCCTTTTTTCCAAAATCCTTGTTCAAGAAGGAAATGTTGATAGAGAAGGTTGAACTTACTTCTGTATCTGTTAGCTGTCTTCGGGAAGTCAGTAATAATGCCATTAACCTTTGTTCCAATGACAAATGAATTTATCTCAACAGATGCATCAGAGTAGTAGTCCCATGCTTGAGATACAAATTCATTGCTGAAAGTTTCTACATAAACTAGGAGCTTAACTGATTTTAGCTTTGCCACAATGTTTGTAGAGTTAACTAAAAAGGCTGCAGTTTCAGGAAAAACAGACTTCTTTCCTATTACCACAGAATCAGCAAATGTTTTGATGTCCTTGATGGTCGAGTCAGCAGCATCGCCAATGGTCTCGTCAACCTTGTAAACCCTTTCAAATTTGGATTTATCTAATATTTTGAGCACAGAGCTATGAGTTGACTGAATCATAACTTTGTGTGATCTTGGTTTTGTTTTCTTTAAAGCATCAAGGACTGCAGTTAGTACACTTAAATTCTGCTTCTCTGCAAGATAGGCAGCATTCTGATAACAAAATAAATGAAAATGGCATTAGCAAAGCATAAAAGGAGTTAATCAAGGTGGAAACAATTGTTACTTTGCTGGTGAACTAATCAACCAATCTTTATATTAGTGAAATACAATACAACATTGTCCAAGCAAGAACCACTTAGACTTTACTTATTATAAAGAACCGAGTTTAATTGTATAAAAATCAGTGATGTGAAATTCGCATGAAATTTTCAAGCAGCATGCTCCTGTTAGCTTCTAGAATCAATGACAGCAACTAAAGAAAAAGTACCAAATACCTGTGTATTTAAATTGGTTTCATTATCACATAATGTTAGAAAATAGTATGTGAAACTGGGTATAAGACTCAACATATAATGATATCAGACTATGCAGTAGACTAATAAGACTATCTGAACAGACCGTAAGATGCTGCGGAAAGACTATAAGATGATACATAGAATTAAAAGTTGTAAATCAGAAACCAGCTACCTCACCCAAAAGGGAGCAAAACTGACTTGATATATTTCAGTAGTGCAACACTGATAAAGTGTTACAATGAATAGGAAAACTATGAAGTTCCTTATTAGGCAAAGCAAAAAGTAACCATGATTCATGACTAAGCTAAAAGAAAAAACCATCGTTAGTTGCAGCCGCAACTAACTTTTTCTAGGCATAAACAACCTTGTAACCAATATTACAAGTAATCACAAAAGCAGAACAAACATTTAATGTTAAGAAAGATAAAAATTTCAAATTTTAACATACGATAACACTCCTGTCTTTTAACCCCTACGACAAATCCTTTATGAAGCTACCTTTTGTAACAAAATATTCATCACATGATCAAAAATAAATTCTTAATATCGGAGTAATAGCCTGTAAAAGTCAAACGTCTTACACATGAATGAATATCTTGATAAAAAACAGTATACAAATGGAAGAACTCACCTCTATGCTGATCAAGATGCGAGAGCCTTCAGTCAAGGACAAAAACTCAGACAAGGTTATCAGCTTTCCTTGATTTTTGAATTTTGGATTCCGGAATAATCTGTAGTTCTCATAAGGTTTCAATATTGAGGCTGCAATAAAAAGCAAATAACACAAAAAATGAGGGATGTAGGACTTTTTTTGAGAACAAATTGCAGTTTTTTTGCTTTTGTCCCTCCCTTAACTATCCAAGAACTTTGACTGAATAGGATACCCAAATTGCAAACCAAAAGTTGTTTGGCATTAAAGAGCATACCAAAGAAACAAAAATGTTACTGTCAAATCCATTATTGTTGTTCATCCAGGAATTCAAGATTTGTAATACTTTAGGGAACATATTATAAGCAAAAGAAAGGATCTAATTATTAATTTTATAAAATGATATTACATTCTATAATGCAAAACAATGAGGTCTCTTACCCTCTAGCAATTCTTTATTTAATAAATCCATCCATTACTGCATCATTTAGAGTACCTCTGGTAAAATTATATATGGGACCTTTAGCTAGTGAAAAAAACATAGGAATAGATGATTTGAACAATTTAAAACAATTAAAAGTCTAAATTTTATACCCTACAAGGAAATAAACCAATGAGAATGGCTAAACAATACCACACCTAGATACGAAGCATTCAAACAATATCATTCAACTTACGAGTCAATGTTTTTATCTCATCCCATGTCAAGCTGAATGTATATATGCCACTGCGATTTTTTATCTCCTGAATAGTTGTAGCACGGCTTTTGAAGTTTGTATTAGCAACTGTTGTGCTCTCTGAAAGGTCTACAGAGCTTAAGCAAAAGGGTGTTCCATCCTTGGACATTTGAACAGGACAGTCAAGTACATCTGCCCCATCTAATTTAGCTTTCTTGTATGCAAGGTCGGTACAGGCAGGAGTATCTCCACTTGCTCCATATTTTGTGATAACCAAAGTGTTCACTTTATCATGCAAAATATGAAAGAAGAAACAAATCAATACTGAGTTCCCTCTGTGGAGAATTTATTTCTTCTTGTCCTGCTTTCATTGTATATTCTTCTATAAATAATACATTGTATATTCATAATTTTTACAATCTAAAATAGTAATTTCAAATATATGCAATTATTAAGCTGATTCTGTTGACCATATGAAAGGAAACAATAATAATAACGTATCCCTGACGAACACCCTTAATACAAGTTATAACTTGTTAACAAAAAGATGTAATACATCAATGGAGAGAGCTGATAAATTATACCTTGCTTAGAGGCCTTTTCTCCCTGTCCAGAAAAGCAATCTGCAGCAATAGATGGGATTTTAGAATCTCAATGGGATGCTGATTACAATTAGATTCCATAAAACTGATAGTATTAGATAAAATGTAACACTCAATTGTTTAGTATATCAGTATCTATTGTAATAGCATTGTCTATTGACGACTGTCACTATTTATTTAGTGTTACAGTGCAAGCCGTCTATTGATAATTGTCACTAGTTATTTAGAGTTAGTTATATTATAATAGAGAGTAATTCACTGACATCAATTGTCATGTACGAATTATACGAAATAGAATGAAAATTGCATACAACAAAGTCTCCACAGACTACATATACTCATCTCTGGCTAGTATTAGTCATCTATACTTGCATGCATGTACCGAAAAATAGAAATTCCATTTAAATTTATTTGTGAATACTTTATGCATCATAATATATTGTACTTGGTACGGTATTAAAGGGAGCTTAAAAGAAAATTTAAGTCTTATTTAAAAGGAATAGCATTAGTTTGGAAAATAATTATAGAGTATCTCTGAAGAAATGTTTAGATCTTTATACAAGGGAAATAGAACTTACTTATGGCTGCAGATGGAGTAACTGGGAAGTCAGACAACACACCATCAACAGAGAGATCACCAACATTAAAGAAAGATAGACACTCGGCCACAGGATCATAACTGAAATTGTAGCTAAATGGAACATCATTGATAAGGTCTGATACAAAAACTTGCAACTCTTCCTTGTGAGCATCTGAGACAAGAGAGGTGTGGGGTTGTAGATAAAGGCTTGAGTCTACAGGCCAGATATATCCCTTGGGAACAAGAATTCCTGAAGCAAATGTCTTGATTTGCGCAAGATTTTTCAAGAGTTCACCATAAGACTGATTGGTTGTAGGTTCAATCATAGACTGCTCTAGAACCCTGAAGATCAAACTGGTTGTTCGAGGACCAAAGATTGATTTAACTCTTCTTAAGAAATCCACATCAGGTGATGAAATGTAACTGACAGGTACCCCTTTAGCAGCGAGAGATCGTAAAAAAGTTTCTACACTCAAATTCTGTTGCTTGAAGAAGGAATCATGCTGCATTGTGTTTTAAAATGCAAAACAAGATTAGTGATCAACAGATATTAAAATGCATACGTTTAGGATCTTCTTTGAAGCAAAGAATGTTTTTCAGTTCAAGGACAAGAAACAAATACTCTTTTTCCAATTACCTGAATATTTAACCACAGGCCTGTAGATGGTGATTTTATTAAGTTAGCTACTTCTTCAACATGGAGAATGGGAAGCTTGTTGCCATCGAACCTATTAGTCCGAGAGTACACTCCCTGAAGAACTGTTTCAAGAATAAGATGATTATCAGTGTTACAAGCATATAATAACATAAAAAATAGGAGCAGGGACAGTGGAACAAGTTTCCCAGTTCTGAGATGTTATGGTCAAAGGCAAGCACCAAGAACAAGTTCCATGAATAAAGAAGCACCAAGAACAAGTTCCATGAATAAAGAAGCAATCAATTCAGTCTCTGAAATTGGCATTGCCAAATCAATTTGGTTGTTTAACTTACCGTCAATTTAGCTCCTAACAATGATCGAATCAGTCAATTAGTACTTGAATTAAACCAACATTAGTGGATTTGCTTCCTAATGTTAGAAATCAAATTTACTAATAGTGGCAAAAATTGAAGACTAGATTACTTTTTTTTGTAATTTCAAGAACAAAATGAATTGATAGTTGTTAAAGTCAAGGACTGAATTTCCATTTTTTTAAATCTCTTGGGACAAATTAACCCGTGTTGCCAACCACTTCAGGGACTAGATTGATGCTTTCCACTCTGTTCCATGCTTGAGTAATTAATGCCACCACTTTTGGAAAATATCTTACTTGATAAAAAAGATAGAAACATCATCAGAACAAAAAAGCAAAAAGGCTAAGGTCTTGAGATAGATCGAACTCACGAGAGACATTTGCTAGTTCTTTGAAGTTGTAATCTACAGAAAACCATCCCCCGGTTAAGACCCCATTAACAAAGTAACGCTTTGCCTTGCCTTGGTAAACAACTGAAATGTCAGTGGCATTGTCCAGCTTGAGCTCTGGGAAACAAATCCCAGTTCCATCCTTCGTTAATTGCACATCACACCATAGAATCACATTTGGGCTACTAGTGTTAAGTGCCAAACTGTAGGCAAGTGAACTTGAATCTGGAAATATCCCTGAAAACCCGCCACGTGCTATGACCAGTGGTGGAGATCCTGCATAGCATATGAACTGCTATTAAATAAAAATGGTCCTGAATCCTAACACATGATGTCAAGAAGTAATAAGACAAAAGTTCGGGTGCTTTTATGCATACAAGTTCATGCACTTTCATGAACAACAAAGAGATGAAAACCCATTGAGAAGTTAACACCGTCAACTTCTAGATCATTATCTGTAATTCATTTCCATGTCTTGTCTCTCTGCTATATATAACTTATTTATTGTCTCCTGACTCTCCTCATTTTGCATGCCTTATCAGTCACAACAAAACCAGATTTTTCAAGATTTATTTGAGGATAGATATACTTTGTATATGTTAAACTTCTATAAATGAAGTAAATTCTTGTGTTATAATTATTGATTCAAAAGTTTTAATTTCTATTTATTGTCAGCCAATTAAAAATCGCATGTTAGGTAAGATTTTTAAGATAGTTATTCTAGAATCAAACTTTGTTATATTTGACCATTGTGATTATTCAGTGTGAGTGCATACACTTTTACTCTGGAATTAATAAAATAACATGGTTTACTTCTTATTTTCTTTTTTAGATGGAAAAATTATGACTATTCATTGCTATGATAATTGCTGTAACAAGACTCATAAAGATTGTCTAAAAAGAATTGAAATAATCAGTTCATTAAAACAAGAGTCAAAAAGTCTCAAATTCTAGAAAGAGTATCAAATGCCCAATTTCCTTCCAAGCATGAGACTCGGCAAGCAAGCAAGCACACAAAAGTAGCAAATAAGAAGATGAATAGGGACCATAGGAAACAGTACAAGATAAATGGAAGAAAATATAACACACCTTGCAATGTTTTCCAGCCACTTGGTGGTCCAGCTGAAGAAACCAGTGCTACCAATGAGTACTGAAGAATGAGTACAGCAAGTACACGAGAGAGAGCCATGAAGTGCCACATAAGTTTCAAATCTTTCCAAGAAAATCCTTATCTGAGATATAATAATAACTTTAAGGAGGTACCAAGCTATGAAAACTATGCAGTTCTAAGAAAGATAGCCAAAAGTGAATGAACTAGAACTGTTCAAGTAGAAGAACTAGGCTATGATGAACTTGAATTGTTCAACTATAAAGGAATATCCATAGGCATAAGACAACACCCTTTACTCAACCTTGGCTTCTTCAATGATAAAGTCTACTTAGAAGGCAGGGTCAACCATACAGCTATTTTCCAAGCATATATGTCTGACTTTTTTTTCCTGTTATATATGGTCACGCGTTTTTTGAAATTTTCATGCAAATGCCTCAAAAGTTATGCAGGACGTGCAAGCTTTCATCTGCAATGGTTGAAATAAATAATAATATGTATTGACAGAGAGAAGATGAGTGGAAAAATACACAAAGAAAGGTGAGAGACAGAGAGAAAGATGAAAAAGAAAAAGGGTCAGATAACTCGTTTTGTAGCACTGGTCCTGTCTGTAGCTGCTGCTAGCTAACATTGCTGTGTTTATGTCCGCATTTAATGACCACTGCCGCATGTCCTCATCTGTAACAAATAAAACAGATTGTAGAAATTTCATTGAAATGCTTATTGTGTTTTTAATGAGTTTTCCATTCTAGAGTTTCAGATGCCAGTAATCTCTTTCAATTTGCAAAATTATTGAATAAAAAATTATTTGGAACAGCAAATTATCATTCTAAAACTTGAATCAAATGTATTTTGATTACCAAATTTTTGGTAAAAAGTGAAGTTAACTCGTGGAATTGAAAAGCAATTGTTTTGGTCATTGTACTTTTATAAATATTTAGTTTTATTATATTAAACTCCAAATCTGATAATAATTATTTACAACTCATAAATTTGACGAAATAAAACCAAATTACTTATGTGAATTTTTCTATCACTATTATGTGATATAAATTTATTTTTTTAATTCATAAAAATTAGTTGTAAGAAAATATGTTATTTACACATTTTAAAGGCACAATTTTTTCAACAAAATCATGCATTTTTGTGAAAATAAAAGTTAATTAATTTAATTTTTTTTTTGTTCAATACTAAATTCAAACCGAACTCTAAAGACTCTTAGTTGGAAGAAGAAAACTTTTCCAAAATTTCTTCCTCGTAAATTAGAGGCAAGTAAAATATAATGAATATTTCATAGCTAGAATATTATTTAAAAAAAAGTTAATTGTTTAAGTTACGAATTTATATATATATATATATATATATATATATATATTTTATTTATTTATTTATTTAATAATATGGCATAGAAATTTAGTGCTTCCCAACTATGACCTGGTAAAGGTTAATTTCTTGAAAAATCTCAAATATTAAAATATTTACACGTCAAACAAAAATATACTTACCAAATATTTATTTATTCGTGACGTGGCTTCAAAGTTTGTGCCATGACGTATGCATGAAGAGTAGTGTTTTAAGATACTCTTTATTATTCTAAAAGAAAATACACTTTATTACATTTTTTATCAATTTAGTCTTATTGGATCGAATTTATATAAAAAAATTATTTAAAATAGAAAACTACAAAAACTGTGATTTTTTATTATATAACAGAGAATACCAATCCTTTGAAAAACAGATAATATTAAATAAAGGTGTTCTTTTTTACTTTTTTTTAAGCGGTGTTAACTTGTATTCTTATTTTTATTATTAAATAGCAAAAACACCATTTAACTTTTAATATGTATTTCGTTTATAAAATATTTATACTGAAAATATAATTTGTTATTGACTTAAATATATTTTAATTTTTATAAAATCATCAAGTTTTGATTAGTTATTATATTATATTATATATATAGGTAAATATATTTTTAATTATTTAATTATTTGTCAAAATTGTATTTCGTAGATCAACTTTAGATTTATTTCATTTTTATGTTTTATAAATTTTTGTGTAAATAATTTTTGATGATGTTTCAGAATTTATTTTTGTTTTTTTATTTTCTTTTCACAGTTTCTTATTTTAGTATCATTCATTTTTTAAATTTTTTATTTTTTTTTATTTTTCTCTTCTTAAATATGTTTTTTATTTGTCATCAGATCATTTAACTAGATTATAAAATATAAGAACCAATTAAATTCAAAGCTTCAATACGAAACATAATTCTAATAAATATCTTAAAGACTAAAAACATATTTAATTTTATATATATTAATTTTGTACCCAAACCAAAAGGTTGACAATTTGTTTTGGCTTAATTGTAATGTGATACTCGTTAACAATTTGTATCTAATAACATAGGATTAAATCACTATTTTGAGTAATGCTTTCTTATTGCATTGATATATGATATTTAAAAAAATTAAATTTCTAAAAGAAATATTTTATTTCTAAAGTAGAAGAATAATATTTTTTTTAATTTATATGCCAGCTATTACACTCTAACTTTTTTTAATAAATTTGATTTTAAAATAAAATTTAATACCTAGAAATAAAATGCTTCAAGACATTCCATAGAACGTGATAAGTATTCTTGAAGCACGTTTGTTCTTATGATTTAAGAATTCATGTACCAGAAAATTGCAGAACAATAATTAGAACAAACACTGTTGTTCTGAAAGGAAATGCTCTCACGTTGGCTTCACTTGGTCAATTTCATCAAATAATAAAATTATTTTTATATATTTATATAAATATATTTGTTCAAATTGACCAAATCAAATATAAAGATAATTTTTTTATCAGTTGTCTTCAATAAATTGATTAAAGTGTGATGGATTAAGCAGATTTTTAATCTTCTCTTGCACATGTAAATACCTTATTAAAATCATCTCTAATACAAAGGTAATAAAAGTATTTTTTTTCAGTAATTATAATTAAATCATAAATCTAAGTTTTATAAAACTTTCTAATTAAAGTATGCTAATATAGTAATAGATTTAAACACACAATCACAAAAAAAAATACTTTTCTTTCTTAAAAATATATATTTATACCAACAATTATATAAAATATTAATTAGAATATGAACTTTACAATATTCTTACATTAAAAAAATACATAAGTTCTTGAAAATGAATTACGTACTTGTATCTTAAATATATATATATATATATATATATATATATATATATATATATATATATATATATATATATATATATATATATATATATATAAAACAATAATAAAATAAACTATTAATTAAAATTAAGTCTTATAAAAATTTTACATTAAAAAAATATACATAAAATTTAAAAATAAAGTTAGTTCGTGAAATCAACGAAATATGTGAAAATGATATAACATACAATCACGTCTTTTAATATTATAAATTAGTATTTAACCCAAAAAATTGAGTTGACCTGAAATTTTAATATGGATATTTATTTAAACATGAAAACTACTTGATTTATTAGTACAATTAATATTTTAATATTAATATTAATCCTAATTAATAATATTAGTGGAAACACAAACTGGTATATCTGTGTCAAATTTTTTCTTATAATAATAAGAATGAAAAATTAATTATTATAATTTTTTTCTTATTGTGTAGGTAGTTTTTTTTGTAAATAATTAATTGAGTTTAAAAAGAACTTAAAAAGTAAACTTAGAAAGAACTAAAACAATTATAGGAATAAATAAGTTTTATAATTTTATTTTCAATGTGTACTTGTTTTTTCTATTGTGAATAATTACTTGTGTTGAAAAAATAATTGCAAAATTTAAAAAAAAAACTGGTAAAAATTTATATATAAAAAACAGTTAAAAAGAAAAAAATTGTATATATTATTATAAATTATAGATAATTAAATAACTCTATAATTAGTCAGGCATATTTTATGGTAATATATTGAAATACAAAATATTAATATAAATATAATTAATGCTATATAAAATATTATTTATTAAGTTAAGAAATTATGTTATTCATCGGCATTTATTTCAAACTACTTCCATAAGAAAAATAAAGGACATGATATATTAAGTTAGAAAGGACCTTAAATGATATAATTCAATGTATTTTTAAAATTGATGAGACAAGATGATAATAAAAACACGTAAATTGGTGAGATAAGATGGATCATAATATACATGTAATCTTTCTCATATGAGAAGTGAGAGAGAAAAATATCAAAATTAAAAAGGTTTTAAAAGCCACATAATTACTTAAAAAATTCTATGCATATTTTTAAAAATAATATAAAATATTTATTATTTTAACTTTAACTGTAATGGTAATATAATGCAAGAAATTCAATTATATATATATATATATATAAATCTTACAAAAATAAATGAAAATACATAATCACAATAAACATGTATTTTAGAATGTAAAAAAATCGTTTTGAATTAATATATTTTTATAAAATTAATTTATTAGTTTAATAGTGAATCTTGTGAATAGTTTTTTAATTAGAAGTTATTAAAATATATAATAATTAGTATAAATTATACTGGACAATTGGATTTCTCTCAAAATAATTAAAATGCCTAATTTAAAGAGTATTAGTTCTTTACTCTCTCAATCGTGTTTTTTTAATAATTCTTGTTCTCTATATATGCATTGTATACTCTATCTATTTATTTATTATAAATTTTAGTTATAAAATGATTTTTGTATTATATTTGTATATTTGTTTATTATAAGTTTTAATTGCAAACTAAAGATCTATCTTATATAATACTAAACTACAATATTACAAGATCATCTCAAGTTTTGATTACTTCTCTTTTATCTAAATCCTCCCTTCCAACTAATTTTTACATTAGTTTTTTAGAAAGAATAATAAAAAGTCACTACCACACGTACTACATTTTCTTTGCTAAAATATTTAAAATATAAAATGTTTTGATGAATGTGTCAACAAATAATTTTAGAGGAAAATATAAAAAACAAAAAACAAAATAACCTTTTTTATAATATTTTTAAGTTAATACATTGATGTATCCTCAAACCTTCATATAAAGTTTTACAAAAACTTCATATAAACATTTGTTGGCTTTTATGTGTTAACCAATGAATGTTTTTTCTAAAATTAATGGAACATTTAAAAACTATAAAGAAGATCTTATGACTCTTAGAGGGTGTTATTTCTGTTCTGAAAAAAAAATATATAAAGTGACTTTGATTCTTTTAATTTATTATATCAATTGATAGATAATTTATCCAAATACATGAGACTTCGAAAAAAAGTTAAAAGTCTTTCAAAAAAAAACTCTCTAATCATCTCAAAAAAATAAATGAAAAGAATTATAAGTTTTTCCAAGTTGATAAATGTGTTATAAAAATTCAGAAGAAATAATCTTAGTTCATTGAATTTTTTGTTGACTAGTATTTTAGGAAGAAATAATTTTAGTTCGTAATTCTTTTGTGTTAATGGGTATTTGTAAAAGATAATGAATAATTTCTGAGCATTATTAATTTCAGTGATAAGGAAACTAAAACAATAAAATAAAATATGAAATTTGAAGAATCAAAAGTAAAACAAAAATTTGAAGGATCAAAATGATAAAACATAGAAATTTTAAATATATTTACATTAAATAAAAAAATGTTAATTGTTGTTTCTTTTTAAGAAAAAATTATTAAAAATAATTTTTTAAGAAATCATTTATCATTAACTAAGTTTTTTTATCATTTTTTTATTAACTTTTGATGTCTAGATCAATTCAAATATTTAGTAAGTTTGTGGTTTCAATATAATCCATTGAAAAACAAAGTGAAGATAAATCTTATACAGTAAAAAAAACATTTAATTATTTAAATCTTTCATTAATAAAGCTTATTATAAGAATATAATTGGAACTATGAAATATATATTTTATATATTTAAATGAGTTTTGTACTTGTCAACATATATCATGTCTTTACAAATGATCATCATGATTACTGATATTGTAAGTAGATTCTTTCTCTACAGTGGAATGATCATGCTATAGACACTAAAAATGTGTTACTTATATTGATTGGTTAGCAGAGTTTATGAATATTCAAATTCTAAGGAAACTGACCCATCATGAAGATGAGACTACAATGACACACATTAGATTGTTTTATAATTTAAACCTTGTATGCATATTTTTTTCCTATATTCTAGTAAATATATGTTATAAACAAATATTACTTCCTAAAATTAACTATTATCCAAGTTTTGAATATAATTTAATTAATTTATGATATAGTTTAAAAACAGATAAATACACACTTAAATGGTTAATGTAATGTCACTTTAGAAAGTTCACACTTTAACTTAAATTATTTTTTTTTAAAAAAACACACCCTCCCTTCAAATGTAACTAAGAATTTGTTTAAGATAGAGAGATGAACAAGAAAGAGTAAAATACTATAAATATGACCAATAAAAACAAAGAAAAAAATAAAGAAAAAATTCTAAGATACATTAATAAAAGAAAAGCCTCAAAAGATTAGAGGAAAAAATAAATAAATACTTATTTTTATAAATTTATTGATCATAACATATTTCTTGATTTTTTTTAGAATATTTTGCTTTGATTCTTATAACACTAATCATTCGGTAATCATATAGTAACCTGTTGTTTCTATTTCTATTCCTTAATATATTTTCTATCTCATCTTACATCTTATTTTTATTTTTTTTAAGTTTTGTATTTGTTACCTTTTCATCAAGATTCTTCCATCTTATAAAAATTACATTAAAATTTAACAATTTCTATTAAATAAAGTCCTTTTTCCTCCTCTCTCACTTATAAAACTTTTACTATCATAATATATTTTAATAATAATAATAACAAAAACAATATATACATACTAATTTTATGCACCCAAGGCACGTGATATATATATATATATATATATATATATATATATATATATATTATTCTTAAAAAATATATTAATATATTTTAATTAAAAAGAATAGATTTGATAAAAAAAATATCATTTTTATAGAAAAATGTTCTAAATGAGAATTGAAATTAAAATATATAATAATTATTTATAAAAAATATTTTTGATGTAAAATTAATATTTTCATTAAAATTATTTATGAATAAAAATATATCAATTAAAATAATATTTTTTAACATGCACATTTTATAAATCAAAATGAGTCTGGATAGATGTTAATCTAAAAATATTTAATAAATTTTAACATTCAAAGTTAAACATACATATTTAAGTAATAGATATTTACATAAGATTAAAAAATTATAAATTCAACCATGGGTTACTTGTTATACTTATAAAGATATGACAAATCTTTTGTTGTGTGGTGAAGTAATTTGAGTACCTTATATACAATGTGATATGACCAAGTACAAAGGATTTGTTTAACCTTGCATGGTGTCGGCCTTCCGATCTTATACTGATTTCCAGAGCGACACGTTATCTCTTCATGCAGTGTTTGCTTGCTATCATCGCTACACGTTCTTATATCTGTTCTTTGTTTCTGTTTATGATTTTTCAGATTCAACAACATCTATTAAAGCTAGAACAACAAACAACAAAATTTGAGTTTCTATGTTTTGTGATTTTGTGTTCCGCAGCAAAGTTAGTTTTATATGTATATAAACTAGTGAGGTGAGTGGTGTGAGAGTAACCATTATTATAGAAATTTACTAATTGGAGAACAGTATTTGGATATGGTGCCACTGAATTTGGTCTATGAGGGTATCAGGAATTTGGCTCATGAACATGCACAAGTGGTGCCTATGTCATTTTTTGTGGCTGTTCTCTGCCTTTGTTTGGTCATTGGTCACTTGCTTGAAGAAAATAGATGGGTTAATGAATCCATTCTTGCCATTATAGTAGTAAGCTACATTTTCTTCCATTCTAAATTTTGATTATAGTTTTCTCTCCATTATCAGGGATGCATGTTCATTTCTTGATAGGACTAGAATGGTTGAAAAGATGGCTTATGCAGAATCAATGATTAGTTTCATGGTAAACAGGTTGTTTTGGAGGGTGAGATTTGAATGTGTATGTCAAGGAAATTACTAAGTCATAATGAGTATGAACATGTCAATATCTGAAAAGGCACTAACAAAAAAAATGAAACATGGGGTCTTCTCAAAGAATGGAATTTTTTTTAGTTTCCTGGTTTACTTAATTGTTTTAGATTTATTAGTGCAAGTGGTTCACCAACTATAAGGTTACTAATTAATAGTATATGATGCTGCATTACTTGATTGCTGATGAAAATACCTTTCTTTGAATAATATGCATCCTCTTCAATCTTAATATAAATTAGTAGCAATGGCATGAAGAACATCTGTACTTTGTTTCTAGGTGATTTTTGGCTTTTCAGAAATAGTTCTAACTGGAAAGTGTTATTTTTCTCTTTTTTTTGCCCTTCCTTAACAGGGTGTTTTTTTTCAAACAACTAAACAGTACTAATATGGATAGTTTTGTAGAATTATTAAAAGAAATTAGTGTTGAATATGTGCATTTAACTTTCTCCTTGGTAGGGAATCATTGCTGGAATTATACTGTTATTGGTCACCAAAGGAAAGAGTTCTCACATCCTTAGATTTAATGAAGAACTATTCTTCATATATCTCCTTCCTCCAATAATATTCAATGCAGGGTAAGAGTTTGCCTTATATTAATTAAATCAGCTCTTGTGGTTCAAAACTTTTTTTGATTTGTCAGAGTTAACCCTCCTAACAGATTTCAGGTGAAGAAGAAACAATTCTTCCATAACTTTTTAACCATCATGATGTTTGGTGTCATCGGTGTTTTTGTTTCAACTTTTGTTATTACTTGCGGTAATGATGCAATCTCGTATCCTTGTTGTAGTTACCACTGAATGTTTCAAGAATAATTTACCTTTAAGTCTTTGTATTTGGTTCATCTAGGCAGCTGGTGGATATTCCCCAAGTTGAATTTGCTTGGCCTGAGTGGACAAGATTATCTTGGTGAGGTCATTGCATAAGCTCAATACTACATAGAAATAGATACTATATTTATGATGAACCGTGTACTTAGATATATCAGATTTGATGAAATATAATTAGCTTATCTTTATATGATTCAGCTATAGGAACAATTTTCTCATCAACGGACACAGTTTGTACCCTGCAGGTTGGTTAGATTGGTAAATGGTTTACTTTCACTGAACTCTTTTTGTATGCTCTTAATTGTCACAACACTGAATTTGGAATCTGTTGTAGGTTCTGCATCAAGATGAAACTCCTTTACTATACAGCCTAGTCTTCGGGGAAGGAGTGGTAAATGATGCCACATCAGTTGTTCTCTTCAATGCAGTGCAAAAGCTTGATGTTTCAAGATTTAGCAGCAAGACATTCCGAGTTATTGGAGATTTCTTCTATCTATTCGTGCTAAGCACTGGTCTTGGAGTTCTAGTGAGTTTCATTAATGAAAAATTGTATGCAAAAACTTGGCCTAGTGATCTTTTTCATGTGTTATCAGATGACTTTATGAATTTCTTTTCAAATTCTTTAGTTAGTTGCATGAGTTTCTTTCACATGCATATGTTACCTACTTTGTTGCATGAAAGAGCTTTCATTGTGAAGTTTACAAAGATTTTGTCTTGCTTATCTTTTAGTTTGTCACAGGGAATCAACATTTGATTCAAAACATTGTTACCATTTTTAACTTAGATTTTTATGGAAGAAAATTGCAAGCTGTTTCCACGCTTGACTTGCACATAACACACTTGTAAATGTATTCTCTTAACACAATGCATAACTTTATAAAGAGCATATATAGGGATTGTAAAATTTGGTTGTCAGCATGAAATTGTGAAGGATGGGAATCTGCATGAAACTGAAAAGGTCTTTTCAATGTCTGTAGTCTCCTATCATGATTAGTTGAAAGGTTGTAGAACCAAGTAAGAGCAAATTGCATGTTTATTTCAAACAAAGTTTAGTTCTTGTTATTAGTATAAACTACAAAGGAACAGAAGGACCCTCTTATTTTTCATCCCACGCCCTTTCTTTAAATAAATGCATATTTATGCAGGCTGGCCTCCTCACATCATATATCTTGAAAGCCTTAAGCTTTGGAAGGTATGTATCATGCTCTTAAATTTCTCACAAAATAGGCCTTTCAAGTAAAATTTTGAGTACACATTAACAAGTTTGCCTCTGCATATGCATGCAGACATTCAAGTGTTCGTGAAATTGCGTTGATGATGTTAATGGCATACCTATCCTACATGTTGGCAGAGGTATTGGAAGGAAGCTCATAGAATTTTTTTCTTTTGATTTCACATTAGTTGCAAGCTATAGAACTAAATGGGTTAGGGTTCAATCAGCGTGTAGGTGGGCTTTATAGGTTTCTTTACTTCCTCTTTATTTTTCTTGTGATTTTCTCTCTTTTTTAGATATTTTCAACTGGTTTACTAGCCTCTCCTTAAGTTTTACATGGAGCCAATTTAGTGTAAAACTTAGCATAAACTATAATGAACTAAACTAGAAATATAGAACTATTTTTGTCTACAATGAACTAAACTAGAAATATAGAAATAACTTCCTTTTTTGTTTTTGGCCATCCATCTTAATTGCAAATTCTTGCAGCTATGTGATCTAAGTGGAATCCTCACCGTTTTCTTTTGTGGAATACTAATGTCACATTATGCATGGTATAATGTGACCGAAACTTCAAGAATCACAACCAGGTATGGATTAATCCATCAAATATTTCAGTAATTTCACAGATTAAATGGTCTGAGGTTCCTGATTTGTTTCCCTTCTCCAGGCATGCGTTTGCAACAATGTCATTTATTGCAGAAACGTTCATATTTCTATATGTGGGCATGGATGCCCTTGACATTGAGAAGTGGAAGATGACTAAATTAAGGTCCTAATCCTTTCTACAACTCTAATCAATTGTATTTTATCCAGAGTTTACTAGTGACCAATACATCATACACTGATGGCATGTATTTATCGTCTAATGCATGTTCTTGTGTACCGCATTTAACAGTTGCTGATTACATTGTGTCACTGCCTATATAGATAAGTGATGGGATTTTAGGGTTTTTGAAAACATGTTATGGAGATGTATGAGATATAAGAGATATATTGTATGGAGGAGATGTTATTTATTTTATTCATGTACTCTATATATATATATATATATATATATATATAGTGAAAATGTAACAAATATCAAATATTAACAATATCTCAATATTAACTACCTAAATCTAAATAATAAATAAATATATTTTTCATCTTTATGGAAAAGATATTTTAAAATAAAATCTAGAAGATTTCCTAGAAATTAATTTAAATAAAAAAGATATTAAATAAATATTTCCAACATTCCTCTTTGCTTTAATATCTGTTTATTTGAACTTTGAAATCTTATATTTGATTCTCTTGATTTTCTCCTCTACCTTTGCTTATACTTTTTATCTTTCTCTTTCTTGTTTGAGATCATATCATTATGGAATTTGATATGCTTCACAAAATTGTTTGAGATCATATCATTATGGAATTTGATATGCTTCACAAAATTTCTTCTTTCATCAACCTGATCTTCATCATCATCTTCTTTGATTGTTGTGAATTTTGTGGTTGTGACCTTGGATTTTTGATGGATATTAGAATATGATTTTTCATCTGTCTTCTTCTCTTGGATTTTGATATTTTGATGTGACATCTTCTTTTGATTTTGATATTTCTTTCATGTCTTCTTCATTTGGAGTAAACTCTTTTTCAGATTTACTGGTTGTAAGACATGTTGTAAGAAGTAGTTCATTTTCTGATTCATCCTCTACAATTCCTGGGAATGATCAGATTTGCATATCTTTTCAACATGTCCCAATCGACCACATTTGTGGCATTTTGCATCTGGCCTCCACCAACACTTGTTTTGTTGGTGGTTATTTTTCTTGCAATAGAGACAAGGCAGAAAAACTCGCGAATTGTTGTTTTTGTTGTATTTGTCCCTTTTGTTGTTCTTGACTCCTTTAGCAATATAAAGTATAGTATCTTCAACAACACGATCTTCTTTCATCAATCTTCGTTGTTCTTGTGCTTGCAAGGCATGTATAATTTTTGCCAAAGTAATTTTAGACAGATCTTTTGTATTCTCCATCAAAGTGATGGATGCTTTGTATCTGTCTGGTACTGTTACCAAAATTCCTTACCTAGTAATTTTATCTTGTTATCTTCGTTTCCTTCATATTCTCCTTTCAAATAGTCCCAAATTTCTTTCGGTGATTTGGGTCATGATTCTGGTGAGTATCATTTATGAAACACAGTAAACAAACATGACTTCGCTTTAGCCTTTATGAAACACCGTAAACAAACATGATTTCGCTTTAGCCTTTCTTGTTTTCTTTTTCTGTTGAATTTTGATTTGGGCCATGGTGGGATTTTCTGGCAGCGGATCAATAGTGTAATCCTCTTCCACAACTTTCCATAAATCTAGCCCCTCTAGATATGCTTGCATTCTTACAGTCCCTAGATCATAACTTTATTAAAAAGTGAAATAGTGACTTGTGAGAAATTTTCTTCTTCTTCCATATGGCTTTGATGTCACTGATGGGATTTTAGGGTTTTTGAAAATATGTTATGGAGATGTATGAGATATATGAGATATAAGAGATATATTGAATGGAGGAGATGTTATTTATTTTATTCATGTACTATATATATATATAGAGTAAAAATGTAACAAATATCAAATATTAACAATATCTCAATATTAACTACCTAAATCTAAATAATAAATGAATATATTTTTCATCTTTATCGAAAAGATATTTTAAAATAAAATCTAGAAGATTTCCTAGAAATTAATTTAAATAAAAAAGATATTAAACAAATATTCCCAACCATAAGTTAATGTGACTTCAGCCAGTGTTTCAACAATGTCAACAATGTCCAAATAGTTATCAGATTGTGATACAATTGGTTATGATCAAGAGAACATTATTTTTAATTGTAAAGCATGATCTGCTTCTAATTGTGAAACATTCGGTAATAATTGGATTTATGAATAAAACCACATGCTAGCTACCTTATTTTCTGCTGCTTGAAATCGTTTTCATGATGACACACTAGATCTTAAGCATTTGTTTTGCAAAATTTGTGTTTCTGGAATTTTCTTAAGAATAATTTGTGAGATATGTTGCAACATATCATATCACACTAGTATAACAAACCTTATTCCTTCTAATAAAGATTTTCTTGTTAACTGACTCACTGCAGTTACGGAAATTTGTTGGGGATATACAGTTCCTTAATCCTATTGATATTGCTTGGGCGGGCAGCATTTGTTTTCTCTCTCTCTGCTGTTGCCAATTATACGAACACACGTGCTAGTTCTGACCATGCATCACGCATCACTTTCAGACATCAGGTTACTAAACATATTCTGTATGATAATCTCATAGTAACAGTTAATTGAGCAAATAGCTGTAACTATTTATTGGCTTCTTATGTTTGATAAACCATTCAGATAATCATTTGGTGGGCTGGTCTGATGAGGGGAGCTGTGTCCATTGCTCTGGCTTTCAAACAGGTATAAGCATTAAATTCAAAGTTCTACACAAATTTTATCAAATAAATGAGTGTTAATCCAAAGACTGTCAGTCTCTCATTCATCTTTTGTTGGATAATCCTATTAGCGTTGCAACCTGGCATTGTTTACCATTGTCTTGTGTATGGAGATTCCTCCCAACCAATCACAATAATACCTTAAGAAGTGAGTGCCATAATGCCATTGGTTTCTTCTCTTTTTTATTTATGCAGTTCACATTTTCTGGAGTTACTTCTGATCCAGTTAAAGCAACAATGATTACCAACACCATTATTGTTGTCCTTTTCAGCACACTGGTGAGTTGAGACATTCCCTCTGTCCTGAAAGTAACAACTAACAACATATAGTTCAGGTGGAGCAAAAAAGATTAATTTCCAACTGTTTTCTTCAAATATAGTAAAATCAATTCTTGCATCTGCTGTCATCCAGCTTTTGATTACATGTTGCTTGTTCATTCTTATGAGTTGGTGGTCCAACCTTTAAGTAATTGATATAGCTCCAATATCATTGCAGGTGTTTGGTTTTCTCACAAAACCATTAATCAGATATCTGCTACCCCACACTGCTACAAGGAAAAACATCAGCCATGAAGAATCAGGTCCACCAATTGAGGACTTGAATCTACCTTTGTTATCCCTTGATGAGTCCGCAGCCACCAACATCAGCCGCGCAAAGGAAAGTTTGTCCATGTTAATAGGAAGTCCTGTGTTCACCATACATCACTATTGGAGGAGGTTCGATGATGCCTACATGAGACCATTTTTTGGGGGACCTCATCATAACGGGTCACAGTGCTAGCAGTATTGCAAATCATGGACATCTCAGTGATGCACTTGAATATTGAAGCACAAATGATGATCCGTTGGAATCCAATTTTGAAGATGAGTAGTTTCGGAGGATTCATTGCCAGGGTTTTTTATCCTCAAGTGAGGAATATAGTAAGTAATAAGGAAGTAGCTGTCTTTGGATTATCACACAGGAGTGTGAACTTGAAGCTTTAAAGAAGTTCATATTTTCCTTTGGACATGAATGTTGTGGCATTTTAGCAGCAGACTTTTGAGTTAATGCATCCTGTTGATTAAAGTACTTTTATTGAGTTAAGTTCATTGCATAATGACTTGTTTTGGATTGTTCCCTTTGTGGACTGATGCTAGTGCATTGAAATCATTCAAATACTTCTGTTCTAATCCATTTATTTCTTCGTGCATTGAATTCAGAAAAAAAAAAAGGGAAAAGAAAAAAGAGACAAGCATTTTATTAGACTACAGATTGAAGTGGCAAGATACATGGCTTGATATTTTGAGTGGTTGGGCATCAAACACCATTGTAGACTTGATAGGAAACTGATAAATCACACGCCTTGCAAACATGTGAGGAAAAGGAAGTGATTGAAAATAAACTACTTGCTTGAGGGGTACAAAATGTCAATTTAAAAGCTTCTCCAATATTAATACAGCACATGAAAGCAAACAAAAGACTAACAGGGTGCTCAAAAGGCTGTGATTCTCAAGAATTTCTTCAAACCACTGCAAAATGAAGAAGATTGAGTCAAGAACACTATCTAGTCAGTCTAAGTTGTATTCATGTTAATAAAAGTTCTACTCAGGCACAAGATTATTACCTCTACATTCCGGTGGTGTTTTCAGACCACATTTACTGGGCAAGGCCAAAGCATTAGTGGGGTTGAATCCAAATGCTGGTAGGATAGACTTGTATCTGCAAAGGCAAGGCAAATTGGAATGCTTAACAACATCACAGCATTTTTTATTTGGTTTTGGAGGGTATTGTCCAGTAACTGCTGCATAGCATGAGCTTAGCTTACTTGACTCTGTGTCACATAAAACGATAGCTTTGGCACCACCTAACATGGCAATGAGCAAGGCTGCTAGTAGCCACTGCACCAAAACATTGCCACTAGTATGTGCCATATCCTCCTTAACCAAGTATCTAAGTCTAATCTACACTTGTGGTTTTGCTTTAATAATGTTAATTTATATATACTGCAGTTTGGAGTGTTGTTGGATTAATATTTTGTATTGGTTTCACATACTTTTAGGTGTGTCATGTGAATCCACTCTGTAGATGTTCACGAGATTGGTTTACATTTTAGAATTGAAGATTTTGTCTTAAACACAAGCAAACGTAAACTGGTCCATTACTTATGAAAAAAAAAAAGAATGACAGAAGAGTCTTGAAAATTGCAATATGGTTTGAATCTGGTCATGCATGCCCCTTGTAATGAACCTCATTTGGTTGTTTTTGCATATTTTAAAAAAATATTAGTTAAATAAGTAAAAAAGCCTTTGACATAATACAGACACATTATTCGTGTGTTATTCTTTCATGTTATTTTTTAAAAATTAATTGGTATGAGCGTAAGATTCTTTTACTATTATCTCTAATAAAATTCATTTAATTAATATAGTCAATATATCAATGGAGATAAGTCTAAATGGTTTCACACCATTGAGAACCAAGTTTTTAATTCAAAAAGTAGGTGTTTTTATTTGTATTGAATAGAAATATTTTCAAAAGAGAGTATAGAGACAAATTGAAAAAAAAAATGTATTTTAAATTATAAACTAAAAAAAAATTAATGCCCAACTGTTTCTGGATTGTTGTTTCTAAAAGAAAAAACACTGAAAAAAATAAATTAACAACAGAAGTCGGTTTCTCACATGTTTATGTCTTTATTGGATCTATTGGTAGGGAGTGGTAGAAAATATAATTGTCTTCAATAATACTGGAAAACAAAAGTTTTATTGTTCATTTAAACAGATTTTCATAAAAAAATACTTATAATTTATACAATATATATATATAATATAATATAAAATTAAAATATACATATATATACTCTAATTATACAACATCTAAAATAATTTTATTGATCAAAAGAATAACATAAGGGTCTAATCTAGTAGTTATTACTTAGATAGGCCCATTTAACATCATTTTTCATAATTTCACAGTTTTGCACACACTTTCTTTGGCAAACAAACCATCTTAATGGTCAACTTCTCCACTTCCACTCCAACCTTCAAGGTGTTTCCTATCACCCTTGCATTGAACACCATTTCACCATGATTTGGCAACAATACCAACTGACACTTGTTCTCCAGTGCCTCAGACAAAGACCCAGAATATCCACAAAGGGTAACAAAGCACCCCACATAAGAGTGCTCCAAGATGAACCTGTGAGGAACACATTCACCACTCACAACCCCTCTTCCTTCAACTCTCTCTTTAAACCCTTTTGGAAGTGCTGATTCCACACACTCAAAACCCTTAGGGGTTCTAAGTGCTGCCACAAAAGGCATGCCTGATAGCTCAAGCCCCAACAGCAGTTCCTGAAACTGACATGGTTCTAATGTGCACTCACTACCAAGGAACAATAAACCACACCGCCAGCTTCAAAATTTGCCAGCCATTTAGCCCAATCTCCATCAAAATGGCATGTTGCTTTTTTTGGTACAATAACATGCCCTTCAAGCAACACATGCCTCCTATGATAATCAGCATAGGCTCCTTCAATCACTGTACAACCTTTGAGTCCTGTTGCATAAGATTCAGTTAGAATACTAGTAGTACAACTTTCAGTGTGAACAATGCATTTACCATGATTAACTTTTCCTGATCCAGCAAGGCGTTTCGGTTCATGCAACAGGTGATGATTGCAGTGGTACCCTTTAGATATCCCTAAAGGGTATGAATATGATAATTCATAAGTCAATGATGAAGAGCTTACAAAGTAGTAAACTAAAGACTTGATTCCTAAGCACTGAGTTAAGCGTGGTTTGGACACCAAATACGCATGATCAAAGAGCACAATGCTTGGTTTTAACTGAAGGAGGTGGACTTCAATGTCCTTCTCATGTAGTACCATTGGAGTGGAAGAAGGAAATGGTGATGTGAGTTCAGCAACATGGGGAAGGCCATGATCATTTTGAGGAACACAGGTAGGGAATAGGGAGATGAGATTAGGGTGGTGATTGACGTGTTGGAAGGATGCATGTGTGTGGTTTGGGATGAAGAAAGAGATTGAGTGTCCTCTTTCAGCAAGGTTGTTGGAGAGTTGGAGAAATGGTGAGATGTGACCCTTTGCAAACCATGGGAGCATTGCTATGTGCAAAGAAGGTGAAGAAGTCATAGTGGCCAAAAGTTGAAGTCAACAAGAGACAAGGAACTAGTTTGTGAGAATCAACTTGCTTGTAACCCAATTTATAGGAAATAAAGTTCATGCAAAGCAAGCATGTTGATATGTTGAAAATAAATAAAATTAGTAAAATATAAAAAAATTATGTAATTATAGAAGAGAGATAAAAAAAACAAAGTAGAATAATAATTGGTGAAAGTGGTTGAAAAGTAATGGTTTTCCTACATTGTCACTCATATTATTTATTGTTTATAGTCTAAGTTAAGAGAAGAGTTTTATAGCTACCCACCAAATAGCCTGTGGTCCTCACAAACATCACACAAATTCATTAACCTAAGAAATTAATATACTGTGGAGTATAATGTATGATTACTTTTTTTTTTACCCATTTTTGTACTTTTACATGCATTATACAATTTTAAAATATTTTTAAAAATAAAAGATAATAGCTTTCATTAACTCAATTTTTTAATTATGTTCAGTATATACCTAGTTGAACTCTTTTTTTTATGAAGAATATATGCTTAGTGTAAGAATATATTAAATTACTTTAAAATTAGATAAACTGGATTGGTCATTACAATTGAATTTTCAAGATTGTTTTAACTCCAAAAATTATATATTAGCAAATACTTTAATTTTTAAAGCTTTAAAGTGACAAAAAATCTTGAATATCTATACTAAAATAACCTATATTTGATTACATTAAAGGATTAAAATTATATTTATGTAATTTTAGAAAACAATAAGTTGGAAATGGCTCCCACAAAACAATTTATAAAGAAAACAAAAAATTATTTAATGATACATGAATTTCTCAAGAAGATATACAATAAAAAATTGGTAAAACCTCCTTCATATCACACTAATGATTAAATTTTGATCTCTAACTTTTTTTTTTCTTTAATTCCTCTCTTTGTCCATCATTTTTCTTACAAACGATAAGATTTTTTTCTTTTAAATTCTTTTGTTTCCAAACTTTAAATTTGTGGTGTGCAGAAGTCTCAAAAAAGTTTGGTTGTCATTTTTTTACTACTGGAATCAAATACAGACAAAATTAACTGTTTTTTAATTAAAACTAATAGTTAAAAATTTAATATTTTTGTTTTCATACAATAAAAAAATATTTTTACTAAATTATCTTTAATTGTTCATTGAGATGATTGTTAAGCTTAAAAATAAAAGATATTTTTAAAATAATAAGACTAAATAGGGTTGAGATGGTTTTAATTTTCTTAAATTTAAGTAGCTATCTAATTAAATAATGGATTAAATATGTTTTTAATTTTTGAATTATTTTTGTTTCGTCTTTGAGGTAAATTTTGAACTTATTTCATCTTTATGTTTTATAAATTTATGTAAACTATCTTTGTTGATGTGTTAGAATTTTTTTTTATCTCTTTATTTTTTTTTTTTATAATTTCTTACTTTATTATCATTCGTCTTTTAAGCTTCTTCCACTTCTTTTATTTTCATTTTCTTTCATTTTCCTTTTTTTAAAATTGTTTTTATTTGTTATCGATGATCATCTACACCTGTATAAGAATGAAATTAGTTCAAAGTTTGTCCTAAGAATAAAACACAATTTTAATAAATAATTTAGAGACTAAAAATATATTTAACCCTTAAATAATCAATAACTTAGTTAATGACCTACGTAATTAAATTAATTGCAAATAATTATCGTATGTTTGTCAAACATACCTGCAAAGGAAAGGACATTCCTATTTCCAAACTATAAAGAGAATTCTTAAAATGTGCACTTCATGACTTCAACTAAGTTTGTAGATCGATATTAATGAAACTAAGTTTTGCAAATGTCATATTACATGAATTCCACAAATTATAAGGGTTAACAGTGTAAAACTAAAGAGAGAAAGAAGAAAGATAAAAAAAAATATTAAACTACCTCTAAAGAAGAGTGAAAATAAGAAAAGTTGTTAAATAAAATATTACCTCAAAGTGAAAAGGGTTTGGAAAATGATATTTTATAATTTTAAAAATTCAATTGAGTGGTGATAATTGGAATTTTATGAACTAATTTGGGATGCTCCCACAGAAAATAAATTATAAGAAAGTGCACTATTTAATGATACATGAATTTTTATAGGAAGATGCAAAATTATTGATAAACTCTTTTTCATCGTCCTTCTTTAAATATGTTTTTATCTATGTTAATTTATATCTGTCATATAAAAAGCGGATTAAAAATTTATTGAAAGTATAAAGTACAATAGTAAAGATTAAGTAGAAAATCAATGGTTATTAGTTTTAGATTTTATTAAATATATATTTAATTTAATTATAGTTGTTTATCTTCTAAAAGTATATCTACTTCATAGTGTGTCTATTTAGGAATGACAATTAAACTTGTATTTATAGAACCGAACTGTATTTGTTCCAAATTTAATGAAAAAAAATTAAGTCAAGAATTTGGATTTTAAATTTAGATTTTCTTTCGTTTTAAAAAATAAGAAACTGACATTGTTACTAGTGCACTTCATGACTTCTTCAACTACGATTTTAGGCATGGCAATGGGGTGGGGTGGGAATGGGGTGGGAATGGGGGTGGGGCGGGGCGGGTTTCACCTCCCGCCCCGTCCCCGATTCACTTAACCATCCCCGTTCACGTCCCCGATCCCCGCCGAGGATAACAATTTAGTCCCTACACCCATCCCTATCGGGGGTCGGGTTTCCCCGCCCCGCCCCCATCCTCGTTTCATTTTATTTTCTTAAAATATAATTTTAAAATATTTTAAATAAATCTAAAAATTTAAGCATAACTAATATATATATATATATGTAGCGTATCACATAAATAGACTATTAAAGATAAATTTATAGAAATTAAGTATTTTAATATTAAATATTTTTTTCTTTTATATATTATAATGTTACAAATTTTAAATTATTTTCTTAATGAAGTATATTTTAGTTTATTATTTTAGTATAAATTATTTACAAATTATTTGTTCCATTTTTTGATTTTCCACCCAAAAGCATTTTACAATAATTGTATTGAGCCTTGTCCTCTCCATTATTTACTTTTAAGCCTATTTGATCCTGATTGTGCAGTTTCTTCATGCTCATTATCTTCTGTTGCTGAGGAAACTTCATTTGGTGTAGTAGTAAGATCACTGATTGAAGGGTCTACATTTTCTTCTAACATTGATTGATGTGCTTGTGATATTCCAATATTTTCCATGACAACAAATAAAATTTCTGCAATTACAAAAGTAAAATGATTTATTTATCACATTTCTCAACAATAATTTTTTAAATTTTAATTTTAATAAAAAATCACAGTAATTAATTATACAGTTTATAAAGAAGACACTTTTAAAATTTAATTTTGAAGAGAATGAAAGTTAAGAAGATGAAAATAAAAACAATTAAAATAGAAATAAAATCATGTTAGAAAATAAAAATTAAATAGAAATAAAAATAGGTACACTCAAAACCAGTATACAAACATAACAAATATGTGCAAAATTGTACAAAAAAGTTATGTATCTAATCATAAATGTAATAGATTAGTCATAAAAATATTATAAATTATAAAAACTGATAAAGATAGACTAAAATTAATAGAAAAAATCACAACAATTATACAGTTAATAAATAAGACACTTTTAAAATTTAATTTTGAGGAAAATCAAAGTTAAGAACATGAAAATGAAAACAATTAAAATAGAAATAGAAATATGCTAAAAAATGAAAATAAAATAGAAATAAAAACACTAGTATACAAACATAACAAATTTGTGCAAAATTATACAAAAGTTTATGTATCTAATCATAAATGTAGTAGATTACTCACAAAGAGATTACAAATTATAAAAAAACTGATAAAGATAGACTACAAAATTAATAAAAAATCACAACAATTATACCATTAACAAAGAAGACACTTTTAAAATTTAATTTTGAGGAAAATCAAAGTTAAGAATGAAAATAGAAATAAAAATATGCTAGAAAATGAAAATAAAATAGAAATAGAAACACCAGTATACAAACATAACAAATCTGTGTAAAATTGTACAAAAGGTTATGTATCTAATCATAAATGTAATAGATTAATCACAAAGAGATTACAAGGTAATAAGGTTACATAGTTTACAATGAATACACTTTTAAAATTTAAATATCAAATGGTAAATAAGATGTTAAAAAACAAAATAGAAATAAAATAATACTAGAAAATGAAAAATAAAAATAGAAGTATGAATACTCAAACCAGTATACAAAACAAATGTAGAAAGTATGTGAGAAATTGTGCAAAATGTTATGTATCTAACCATAGATGTAATAGATTAGCCACAATGAGATTACAAAATATTGCTCAGCAAATCCCTCAAATGAAGTCCTCACAAAAAATTTCAGAAAATAAAATAATAATAGATGTTATTATCAATGCACAATATTTAGAAAATTGATAAAGAAACAAAGAACTAACCTTATGTTATGCGTTCACCAAATTGGTTGAAGGGACTAAGAAAAGTAAATGTGTAGAGGATGAGAGAAAGAGAAGAGTATATTGAAATTGGTTGAAGAGATTGAGAAAGTTGAAAGAATGAGTGAAAGGTAGAAGAAAAGAGAAAAGTGTGGAATAGAGAATAGGGTTTTAGAGAAGACACTGTAACCCTTTATGTATGAAAAATAAAAAGAAACACTAAGAAAGAATATGAATAGTTTTAGGGTTTATGTTTAAATTTAAAGATGGGGCGGGGATGGATACGGGGCCGGGATTGCATTATCCATCCCCGACCCCGAACCCGATTGATTTAAACGGGAAAAACCTGAACCCGACCCCGAACCCGGTCAACTCGGTTTTTCCCCGTCTAACTCGGGCGGGGGTGGTTCGGTCCCCACGGGTGCGGGTCTAATTGTCATCCCTATTATAGAGAAACATTAATACAAATAAAGAATAAAGGCATAAAAACACCTAAATGAAGTAACTTGTGAATAATAAATGAATAAAAATATTTTTTGTTTAGCTATGTATGTCTTGTTGTTTAGTTGAGAATTTCAATTAGTTCACTTAGGTATGTCTGAATGGAATTATTTTTTATTTAAAGTTTTTATAAAATATTTCTATTTTCTTTATATAAAGCCCTCATTAGTTTCATGTTTACATTTAATAAGTTGGAAAAAAATGAGAAAAAACACTAAATATATAAATATCAGTAACTTGTTGTGTATTTAATTTTATAAGTCTTTACATGTACTATTTAACACAAAATTTCATTCAATAACTGAAATATTGCCTAAGATTTTGATAGAATAACTAGAAAAGTTTTTAATCCTATAAACTTTTCTTTTTATAATAACCAAATTTAATAATTTAATAATTTAAAAAATGAGTGGTAAGTCAGTATACAAGAAAATATACTAGCATACAATTAAAAATAGTAACAAATTTTATATAAATGAGTGTATAATTTCATTACACCTATAATTAACTAAATTTAAAATAAGTCAAATAGTATCTCATTTTATTATCTATATTTCACCAAATCTAAAATAAGGGGAATTCTACACTAAATAAGTTTCATCAAATCCAAAATAAGCATGATAAAATATTTGAAGGATAAAAAAGAATAAGAGAATAAGATTGGAGAGAAAATAAGAAAATTAACTTAAAAATGAGATATAGGAAGCATGATACTCTTACAAAAATTAAAAAATATTTGTGGAGAAATGTTCTAGAAAATTTTTTGGATGATCTAGAGGTTAAATACATTTGATTACATATATAACTATCTAAAATAATAGCAAACAAGAAAATGGTATACTAAACTCTAAAATAATAGTTAAGACTAAGTATTTGTATTTATATTGATTGTTTTTCTTTTATAACTCTTTTAATTGTTTCTTCAACCCTTTCTCCAATCTCCAAGTATAATTAATAATAATCTATTCCTTACACTTAAATTAAATAAAATTAAAGATTTTGTGAAAATTTGTTAAGTTTTTAATTTTAAAAATTTCTTTATTTTTATTCTTATCTTTAAATTATTTAAGGTAACAAATTTTTATCTTATTCATTCTTTTCAATCTTAACATTTTATATGAAAACTTTGATTCAATTTTCTTTTATGGAGGTGATAAATTATTTGTAAAGACTTCGTTAATAATGCATCTAAGTACTTAAAATTGAAAAAAGAAATATCTTTTTTAACTAGATTTATTTTCAACAAAATATATATATATATATATTATTACTAGAATTTTTTATATTTTATAAAAAAAATTCTATAAATTTATTATAAAAATTTGTAAAAAAAAGTTTATTGTTATTTTTTTATAAATTTACAAAAAAATCTTATAAAATATAAATTTTTTTAGTAATATATGTCTAAAGTACTCTTATCCATATAAAATAAAATATTTATTTATACTATCAAGGATATAAATAGTTAATAACAATCAAATCCAACATTTCTATCTAAAATATCGTACTTATATATATTAATCACCTTATAAAATACTATGAGGAAATGACAAGTGTCAAAATGATATATTTTTACTTTTTAGACACTAAATTCTTAATATGTTATATATGTTTTTATTGCATTTTAAATGTAACATTTCAAAAATCTAAAACGACATTAATGCACATATATGCACAAATAATACTTTTAACGATATATATATATATATATATCCTCTATTTGAAGAAATAAATTACATACATGTTAAAAATTTCAGTCATTTATAAATCATTTAATAAAATAAAACACAATTTTAACACACACGTTTGTGTTTTACATGTATGTTCATACAAATAAATATCATTACATCAAATAATATTCTCATACAAATAAATATACTCATCATAGACTAACTCATATTGTATATGTACATCAACAAATATGTATTAGTATTCTAATTTCTACAGAATCTTTTTTTTTTTCTATTTACGTTCAATAATATCATTATGTGACATTTTACCTAATATAGCAAACTTCACCATTTTCTTACAATCATACCTTCATTTTTATTTAAATCAAGATATACAATCATTCAATAAATTTAACTCATCACAAAACAAACATATTCACAATGTTTTATTAGTGATGACCAAGTCATCTCAACAGACAGGATGTTTATCAATTCTAAAAATTTCAACAATTTAAATATAATTTTCTCACTTAACAATTTTTTCAAGAAACTAAAATTTCTTACTTAAAAAAGCAAGAACAAAAGTCTAGTCCCATCACAAAAACAATTAATTTGTCAAAATATAATACAAGACTTTTTAGACAGTGAAAATATGTCCAATCTACTCAAAATTCACTTATGAGGTCCAATTTGAACATGTAGTCTTAACACTTAATAACAAAGGAATAAGAGAAGAGGGAACACGTAGATGAGACAAAACTTACTCGAAACTAAGTTGATCGGGGAGAAATACTTCACTCACTCTCTATATCACAATTGTGGACTTTGATTTTGAAAGAGATTATTAGAGGCTGCGAATTTGGAAGAGAGAAATTAGAACTTTTTTGAATAAGGTTGGAAAGGGGGAGAGATTTGTGAAACTAAAACCTTAATTCCTCCTCTACCCCCTACCCCACCATAAAGTTCAAAATTAATTAAAATAATAATATCATTCATTAATTAATAAAATGAAATATAAAAAAATTGTATCTTACATTTCTTCCCAACATAAAAAAAAATGTCCTCGAAAATATATTTATTTGCCAACAATTCATAGTATACTTCTTTCATTGTCTCTTCTAGTTCCCAAGTGGAATCACCTGACTTGGCATCCCATTTGTGTATCTTCAATTCTCACTGGTTTAGTTTCAAAAAATAAGTCCTTGATTTTCACTTCATCCATTTCAAGTATATAACTAGTATAAGGGACATTATGCATATTAGACAATTGAGGAGGTAAAACATTCTCATAAGCTACTAAACCAATGCATCTTAGGATTTGATATGATCCAATGATCTTAGGAGAAAGTTTGTTTGACTTCAAAGTTCTTCCCACACCCTTAGTAGTTGTTAGTCTAATATAAACACATGGTCACATACTAAAAATCCCATAAGTCTCTTTCTTTGACTTGCATAAGACTTCTATCTACTCTGAGAAACCTTCATTCTCTCTTATATCTGTTAGACCTTCTTAGTGGTTTGTTGAAGTAACTCTGGTCCAATCAGTATACCCTCCTATTCCTAATCCCAACAAAGGAGATTCTACATTTCCTCTCATACAATGTTTTATAAGGTGTCATCCTAGTACTCATGTGATGATTATTATTATACACTCTACTAGTTCTTAACAGGTCTTTCAAAGATTGCATGATTATCTTAAACTGACCATTTGTTTAAGGATGATAAGCAGAACTCAGATTCAATTTAGTGTCTAAAGTATCCTGAATATCTGTCAGAACCTAAAGGTGAACCTAGGATCTCAATCTGATACAATGTTAGAGGGTATTCCATACAGTCTTATGATCTCCTTGATGTATAATTTAGCCAATTTTTTCATAGACATTCTCAAGTTTGCTAGTAGAAAATGTACACTCTTGGTTAATTGATCCACTATCACCCATACTGAATCATGGCCTCTCACATACCTTGGTAAATGGGTGGCAAAATCCATAGCCACACAATATCGCTTGCACTTTGGGATTTCTGATTATTGTAATAATCCCTCCGGTATCTATTGCTCTACTTTGGTCATGGCAAGTCAGACACGCAGCTACATACCAACCACTTCCTTCTTCATACCCGACCACCAACTCCTTCAAATCCTGGTATATCTTAATCATGTCAAGATGCAAACTAAGTTGACTCTTATGACCCTCCTTTAACATAATTCTTTTCAACTCAACTTTAACTAGTATATAAATTCTACCACAAAACTTTAGAATTCCATTAACTCCCATCTTAAAATTTTTAGCATACCCTATCATTTTATTATTTCTATAAACTACAATGATTATGTTAATTTTACACGAGAATAGAGAATATTATAGAAACAAAGTCTCAGAAAAAGTGATTAATTCGAGAAGTAGAAAAAAATTGTTAAATATTTTGAGTAATTATGATTAACATATACGTTAAATTTTGTATATATAATTTTTCTAAGAAGAGAGAAAGTTTATTTTAAAAAAAATATATATTGGTATCTATGTTGATACACACACAAATATATATATATATATATATATGTGTGTGTGTGTATGTATGTATATATATATATATATGTATGTATGTATATATATATGTATATATATATATATGTATTTATATACACACTCTATATATAACTTAACATTTCAAAACTACAAAAATAACCACTAACAATTTCTCTCTCTCTCTCTACATCTATATATATACATGTAATTGTGCATGATATCCTTAAGATTTTTGGGATGTTACAACAAAAATGAGTCAAGTAGCAACAATTGGAACTATTTACCCTGAATAGAGATTACTTGAAGAACCAGTGAATTCTCCATATCTATGCATATCAAGGTTGAACAAAGCATTCAAAAGCCAACATTGAGATGGTGCTGAGCACCAGAAGCCAACACAGGAAATTCCATTCAACACTAAATGCTTGTGCTAATTGGATTAAGGGCAGAGACCTTTGCAAAAGAACCAAGCTTGATGATGAGCATTAAGAGTTGGTGCTAAACATATTTGTTTTAGAAAAGTATGTTCAAGTGAAACTCAAATTCGTTAAACGGATGGACTGGAGGCTCTACACCTCAAATGCCTTCAGAATGAAGAATTCACATCCATTGAACACCTGAACATGAGGATGAACGAAGGTATTTAAAAGGTAATTACATGCTTAAGTTATAAGTAAAGAAAAAAAAGTAGTTGGCCACGAGAGAGAGAACAAAGACAAAGTTTACATTCAACTTTCTTGTCTTTTTATTCGAAGATCATTGTGATCATGATCTTGAGTAGGTGATCTTTTTCTTTATTGAAATTACTCTGCTATTTTGATTTCTATATATATGGTTATGGCTATGTTTTCTATATATTATGATTTAATTTTGATTTTAATGCTTCAACGTAGAGGAAATTGTATTTATTATTTGAAATTAAATCTATTGAAAAATACTTTCTTATCTTGATCTAAGTTAAATCACTAAAGAACTTTAGTGTTTAAATTAAGAAATTAATGTATGAGCAAGAAGTTACATATCAATGAACAAGTAACTTCAATCTCAACTCTCAATCACAATTGAATTTTTCAATTAAGTTATTTGGTTTCAAGCATTTTAAACTATTCAATTAAGTTACTTGGTTTCAAGCATTTTGAACTCTATTATGTGTGTTTATATAATACATATAAATCTCTATTGTAAATTTATCATTAATTCTAAAAAAATGAATTAACTTTATAGATATTTATTAATCTCTAACGAATTAATAACTTCGTTCAAGTATATTATAGTTCACTCGGTTTACTTGTAAAAAAATCAAATGATTTACTAGTCGAGAAATGACATGTTGAATTTTCACAAAAAGATTTTATTCAGATATTATTTTCTCTTATATTCTCATTTCTCACCTTCGCAATTGTCATTAACTTTCCACCATTCCAGATGTTACCATCATTTGAATTCGAAGTTGTTGCAGCAAAAAGTGATCCCTTGAATAGCTCATTTGTTTGTTGCATTGGAGCTTTTGTGCTGCTTTTGCTTCCTATCCTAAAATGTTTCAGCTTGATTCTTGATACTATTGGCCCTCTTCCTAATTGACTGTCTGTTCTTTTATATATGTTGTATTTGTACCTGCACGACCTCAGGAGTATAGATTCTAAAGTATTTAAATTTGATCTCAGTTATACATTACCACCTGCACAAACTCAGGAGTATACATTCTATCTAGACTATTTAAGTCTGATCTTAGTTATACATTACCGCATACAAATTCTCATCCACTAGATTACAGAACAAAAATGTACAGATATATAAATCATTAAAGACATTTCATATATCTCAATTTGTGTCAGTCAACTTCTATTTTATTATCTTTCCTACCAAAATTTTATGTCACATGGGCTTTGATTTCCATTTCCCTATTATATTGGTATGCTACTATTCAACATTTATATTATATCAATACCTATAATATTTAAAATTAATTTCTTGCTTTCACACAAAGTCATCATATAGATAAAATTTAACAGGTTAAAACTTGAGACACTAGATTTATAAGAGAGAGATAAGATATTATTTCTAAGTATACATAATCTACATGGTTTATCACTGTCATCCTACACCTAGATTTACATACACTATATTAGCACTAAGATATATATAAAGATATCTCTTCTACCTCTGAATTCCTTGAATACAAGTTCTTGAACAAAGACACCAATTAAAATAAAATAAATAAATTCTTATAATTTTATTAGGTATCCATACTCATGCATTTATCTGAGATGATTTAAAAATTTCTTGTTCATCTACCTTTTCATTCTTAAAAACAACACCATTTCTTTGGTTTCATATACATAAACTACAGCAACACATATCACCTCCCATATTAATTTATTAAATATTTTAGGTCAAACATAATAAAAAGATTTAATGAGCCCTAGATTAATTATCAGAGACCCATGACACTCCTATCCAGTTATTAGAGAGAGCTATCTTAATAGTTAAAAAAGACATAATTAGCATAATCACCATCCATTTCACATATTACATACACTATACAGCCTGCCAGAATATTCCTATTCATTACATTATCTCTAGTCTTCACTCTTCCTCTTCCTTTTAACTAAAATAACATCTTAGTATATATACAAGTAAAAGTAAAACAAAATAATATAAAAACAACTCTGGCATATAGGCCAAAAAAAAGTAAAAGAGAAAAAAGAAAATCAATTGAATTGTTTCAATGACATGAATCAAGTTTTAAATTAAGGAATTGATATAATTTCTCATTAGGTTTGATTTAAACCCAAATGTACAACATAAATTCAACCAACTTCATTTAACTTTTGAAGATTATCTAGTTGGTTCAAATCAATAGACCCTCCTAAAATCAAGTACAATCAATTAATTACAAATCTGATACTTCAATGAGGTAAGCATAAAGCATGCAACGTATTACTTTTAAAGCACATGTTCTCCTTTTAAAAGTTTTCCTGTTTGAGATATGAAAATATACATGTGTTTCTAGTGAGAATATTATCATAAGCACACAAGTATTTATATCTAGCAAGCTGCATTTCATTAGCTACACATAAATGGCATGAGTAATGTTTGAAGGAAGATACCTTTTACATAATTTTTTTCCTATTGTCAGAGCATTTTACAGGTGTCAGAATACCCACCCACAGGTCATTCTATCCTAAGTGCCAAGTTAGACAAACAAGAACTGCAAGACCTAGAAACACATCACTCCCAAACTAATACTTGTCCCTATTACATTTTCATTCTGCTAATAACTTATCAACATGAACTAAGAACGCAAATCTGATCAGTCAAATTACAGAACCATATCAACATGAGGTCAAGATCAGCTCCATCTATACTGGAATTAACACCCTGCAATCTGTCACTGCAGCCAAAAGCAAATATTTTATCAAGTTCTATGCATAAATATCTTTTGGAAAAGCAGAAAGAAATCCATCAAACTGAAAACAAAAGTTTCAAACCCTAACTAGATAAGTCATTGTTTTCTGAAATTTGCATTGCATACACAAGTATGTAAGAAAAGCGGCAGAGTCATGAATTTTGGGAATCGCTTTACTCTCTTTAGCCAGAGTCAATCTGTAACCTCATTTTTCATGATAGTCTCATATTGAAAAGATCAAAATATTCATAAGCCAAGTGCTCTAACCAATTACTTAATTAAGGAAAAAGCTAATGAGAAAAATACATTATTATAAAGGCTTAATTATCTTTCTAGTCCCGTTATTTATTTATTTTATTCAATTTGGTCTCATTATTAATAAAAGTTTCATCAATTCCTTCAATTTTTATAATTGCAACAATGTTACATTTTTTAAATTGAGGAAATTGATTCAATCTTTCCTAATAGAGGGATCAAATTGAACAAAATAAATAATAGGACCAAAAAGATAATTAAGCCCATTTATAAATATAAATACTTAAGTCATTCGACGATTACTCTTTAAAGTAAATAAAAGCATTCTCTATGGTGAATATGAATGAAACCAATAAAATTAAAAGAGACTATAAGAGATGCACTATTGTCATAATAGTTTTCAGTTTACAATTTCTCTATGAATATAAATACTTAAGTCATTCGACGATTACTCTTTAAAGTAAATAAAAGCATTCTCTATGGTGAATATGAATGAAACCAATAAAATTAAAAGAGACTATAAGAGATGCACTATTGTCATAATAGTTTTCAGTTTACAATTTCTCTATTATCGTACTAAAAAAAATTGTATCAATTATTCCAAGATAAATACAAGTAAGAACCACTTCGATTCCATGAGATAGCATCCTGGAAAGAAAACCAGTCATAAAAGATGCGGATATTCAACACAGTGCAAAGTAGATAGCATGTTGAGACATCAGAGGATAAATTGACTAAACAGAAGATTCAAATAAGTAGGTCTAGTGAAAATTGAAAAAGGTTAGAAAAAAGAAGAGTCATATGACGGCTTTGGAAAACAAAAATTCTGTGCAAGTCAACTTTACTAACCATAGAATGCTGTTAACATCATGAACTCCTAAAAATATGATGACGGCCCAGAACTTCAGGTATCCCCAATGCCGAAATGCTTTCACAGCCAAAGATCTCCTGAAGCTTCGCATCACACAGTATTGCCATAGGATTCATGGGATCCTAGGAATATATTCAAGGACAGTAAGTCAACAAGTTATGTCCCAACAAAGATAATAGTATATAATTTGTTATTCAGAAGATCATATCATTTAACTATGTTTTCAAGCTAATTGTATGAAAAGCAAACTGTTTTTTATCTTCTTCCTGCAATAACCATATTTGCCTTTAATTGCCCATTGGAATACAAGCTGGAGGACCAATGTGTTTGTGATAAAAACACAAACTTACAAATGCACCTAACATTAGAGCACTAGAAACAAATTATACAAATACTAAGACTGAAATTTCAAGGTTAGATACTAGATTCAATCATGCTTAGTAAAACAGGAAACAATCACAACATAAGATGTAACAAAAATACTAGCAATTGAAAAAAAAATGTAAAATAATAATAATAATAATAATAAACAGGGAAAGAAAAGGCTATATAGTTAAAAGAGAAAGATATTAAAGTGGGGTAGAGCTGAAATTTCATGGTTAGATACTAGATTCAGTCATGCTTAGTAAAACAGAAAACAATCACCACATAAGATGTAACAAAAATACCAGTAATTGAAAAAAAAATGTAAAATAATAATAATAATAAACAGGGAAAGAAAAAGCTATATAGTTAAAAGACAGATATTAAAGTGGGGTAGAGCTGAAAGAAGAAAAATTATGGATCCTTTATGGGAGTTAGTACTTCAAAATTCAGCATTAGTTAGCAAAAAACTATCAATTATCAATAACTATCATCAACATCATATTAAACTTTAATGCATCAGTGTCACTGTGCATGAAGTTAGTACATATTTTATCTCTTCATTCTTTATTACCTCTAGCTGGTTGACTTTTATGTACTCCCAGATACGTCTCAGAACCTCAGACTGCAGCATCTCCCTTCCAGTAATTCCAAAAAAGTTAGCGAGTGCATCAGATATTATTACAGAGGGAGTGGGTTCAGCAATTCTTTTTCCTGAGTCCACATCTACCTTCTGCTTCTTTGGAACAGGCTTTTCTGAAAGTGCAAAAACATGAAGAATTTAAACAACACATTAAACCACAATTCAATAAAAACAACCATCACCTAGATACCTACTGGTTGGTTCCAGGGGGATAATGTGTTTAGCTAGCAGCTTGTTCATCTTGAACATATCCGTACAATCTGTCTCAAACACCACACGCAGCTCATCATTGCAAATTATTTTCCTTTTGTTGCTGGGATCTTGAAGATTGTTTTTCCTTATGTAAGCCCACAGTTGCTTGACAATCTAAACCACATTCATTAGAAATATTGCTGAATTGCTGAAACATATCATAACGCATAAAGCAAACAACTTCAAAAATATGGCTACTAACCTCAGTCCTCGACAGTGCTGGCTGGCCAACAATGACCTGAAGTTCAGGTGATACACCACAAAGTTTGGTGAGACCTCCTGGGCCACCTCTTCTCTTTACCTTCGTTTGAGTACTACAAGACAATATAAAAATACCATTACTTTACTAGTTACGATTACCAAACAAATCACAACAAAAAAGCAAATGTAATATATAATATTCCGTCTGATAATACAACAACAAAAAGGCTTGAATTCAAGCACATGCAAACCCGTTTCCCCTTACTATGTTTCTGACAGAGTATCTGTTGTTAAAGCTTAATCTTCTGCCAAAGGCAAGTGTGGTTTCCCAGTATTCATTTTTTATTAATTTACAAACACCTAGAAATGTCACTTTATTTTCTCTTTTTCAAGCCAGAAACAACAAAAATACTATTCTTACAAGCAACTGAACTTTTCACTAACTATTAGTGAAAATAAAACAAACAATGAAATATTTTCTCAAGCCATAAATTCTATGTTTTCAACAATTAAACTAGTATTTTTCATTTTCTTTTAATCCTTCTAGTGCTTTTTTCATGTATAAAAAAAATGAGAGAAAAGAATGTCTCTCCTGAGCTGTAATCTAAACTATAATATGCTAATCATGTATCAGACGAGTATGTTACAAGCAAAAACCCGTTGTTCACCGTTAAAGTAGCGCTAGCTGTTCCAATTCCTTTTCCACTAACCCTAATTTTCCCTCACTTTTATCAGTTCTCACTTTTCCAAACATTTTCAATCAAACTAAACAATTTCATCTCAGCGAAACCTAACCTTTCCTTCGGAACCTCGTTAACAGGAGCAGGAGCTGGAGCAGGAGCAGGAGCAGAAGGAGCTTCAACGCGCGAAATATCAGCAGCAGTGGCGACGACAGCGTTAGAAGAAGGTAATTTGGGAGCCTGGAAGCCGGAACTGACAGGGACAGAGTGGAAATTAGGGTTTGGTGAAGGGGCAAAACGATCTCTCGGCTGTTGCAACTGCCTCTGCGCGTTTTGCGGCGGAGGTTGTGGTGGCTGTGGTTGGGATCCGAAGAGGAGGTTGATCTGCGCGGTGATGAAATCGAGCTTGTGAGAGAGGTCGTGGCCGAGCTTGGCCTGAAGCTCCTCCACCACCTGGTTCAGCGTCGTGAAGCTACGCTGGCTAGGGTTCGATTCGCGCAGCAGCGACGATACCGCTTCCGATATTTGTTCCTCTGTCACCATTGTTTTTTTCTCTCTCTCTCTCTTTTAAACTGAAATTAACGGACTCTTTTTCTCTCTCTCTCTCTGGTGATGAGGTCTTTGTTTTCTCTCTCTACTCCATAGTGTGGTTCAGTCTCTGTCTCTCTCTATCTTTCCCACACTCTCTCTCTCTCTATCTATATCTTTCACTCTCTCTCTATCTGACTCTTGGGTTTTGAAGTGTGGAACGGAAAAAGACAGAAATTGGAAGGGGTTCGATTGTAAGATGCCACGTCCTCTTCTCTAAAATTCAACTTAAATAAATATTATTTTTTTTTGTTTTTGACTAGAAGAGAAGTTGTATTGTATACATGCTCTTCTTACTTAAGAAAGATATTTTGGTTAAGATAGTTTATAGATTCTTTTTTAGATTTTTTAAATAGTGTAAGAAAATATTATTTATGTTTATTGATGATGATGATCAGAAAAAGTATTTTAAGAGATAATTGATAATATGGGACTTGTGTGTGATAGTTTTTATCATATAATTATTTTTTATTTAAATATGTCATTTGTCTTTCCATATGTGATTCATCTTTAGTTTTTAAAAAATATAGAAATTAATCTAAACACCTATAATTACCTTTTAGTTTTTCTAAAAAAATAAAAATTAATCCTAAAATATGACATATGAAAAAATCAATTAGAAAAATATTCATGCATTCTTATACCACAATACACCTTAATTATTTTTTTAAATTTTTTTACTTTTAATTAAGAGATTTTTATGTTATGATTGGTGTACAATAGGTTTTCCTATCATCTTCAATAAATTAAATTGTTTAAGAACAATAAAATTAATGTTTACACAAAGTGGTAATTAAATTTAATTTTACATAACAAAATCATTAATTTTATGGTGAAAAATTTATTTGTTCTATTTTTATAAAAAAAAATAAATATTTGTTTATTATAACAAACTCAAAATGAAATAGAGAAGATGGATGAATTTTTTAAATGATTGTAAGTTTTATTTGATATATTATTAAAGTAAGACAAATGTATTATAGATATTTTGAGAAAAAGAAAATTATATATTTATTTTTATGGTGAAAAAGTTAGAACTAATAAAAAGATTTAAGGATTTAAATCTTGGTGTAAAGTTTATGTATCACCATATTTGATGTGGTATGCATTCTATCATCAGTTATATTTAATGAAATGATAAAAGAAAAATGACTATTACACTATAGTTTAAAATATGTTATGAAATTAATAGGTACGAATAAGGTGAAGGAATTTTTTGGTACAAATGGAGTTTGAGATTCAAAGACAAAGTTTTGAAAAAACGTCATAAGAGTAAACTTAGTATACACTCAAACATGACTAAAATGTATCACGATCTAAAAAGTTCCTTTTAGTTAAGTATGAGAAAATATGTATTATGTCATCTTGTTTGACTTGTCAAAAAACAAAAGTGTAACATCCAAAATCGGGTGATAACTTACAAAAGTTAGAAGTGCCTAAACGGAAATGAGATAGCATTATCATGACCTTTGGTACTGGACCTTCTGGGTGATGACAATGACTCGGGTTCATAATGTCGATCAGAGGTCTCGATTGGTAGATAATATGTCCATAAGTGAAAAGTCAAATGGTAAAGGGCCAAGGCGCAGCACATGACACATTCTTGGTATAAGAATAATCTTTTTAGAATATTGACATGTCCTTTCCTCTAAACTAACCGCAACAGACACAATAGATATAGGGACTTCCCCAATGAATGTTACAGGAACATGGGTCATGGACCCTATTCTCAAGGGGCTTATTGCTAAGAAATAAAGAAGAGCTCAACAACCTCAAGGGGTCTATATAAAAGTAAGGAGGGCACTACTGAAAGACAACTAACATTGAGTGTTTCTGGTTGAGGAATCTACTTTTGGCTAGAACTGTTATCATCCATCGATATTTGTGAAAATACATGATGTAGTGTGGGTGGTATTAGACAAATTCATTGATAGTGCACACTTTTACCCATGAATCTAAGAATATCTATGAAAAAGTTTACCCAACTATATATTAAGAGATAGTAAGGCTACATGGTGAGTCTTTCAACATTGTGTCTGACAATGATCATAGGCTTACTTATAGGTTTTGACAGACTTTACATGAAGTTTTAGGAACCAAGCCAAACCTTAGTTTAACTTATCATCCCAAATTATGTATGGTCTCAGAGAAATATCTAATTTCTAGAAGATTTGTTGAAAACTTGTGTTTTGAATCATCTGGGTAGTTGGTGTTGTTGATAGATTTTACCTACAAAAATTATTTGTTAGTGCACTTTTTGAGATTTGTATGGAAAAGAAATGTAGGACTTCACTATGTTGGTTTCAAGATGGAGAGATTTTTTTGTGCGACCTAACTATTTGAAACAGACTTATAAGAATATCAATTTGATCCAAGATGGAATATAGATATCCTTAAGTATACACAAATTGTATGCAAATTAGAGAATGAGAATTTAGAATTTGATGTTGGTGATCATGTGCTTTGGAGGGTTTCTCCTACCTCATGTGTTGGGTGAAAATTCTAATCTAGGAAGTTATCTCCTATGTTCTTTAAATCATATCAAATTCTCTAAAGATAGGTCCAATGTCTTATGAGATTGTTTTACCCATTTCTCTCGCTAATTTGCCTAATGCGATCCATGTTTCCCAACTGAGAAAATATGTGTGAAATCCAAAACATGTGTTGGAATCCTGAGAGGTGCATATCCTAATTACCTCTTTTCTAGTTATTGAACTTTCAAAGATGAAAATTTTTGTTGTTGAGGATAATGTAAAACCTGACTTTTATATTTAGTACCAATATTTTAAAAAGAACATAGGATAAAATTTGAAGATATGTTATATATATATAATTAAATTCTTATATATATATTAGAATTTTATTTTTTTAGTTTCATTTATAAAATATTACCATCTCTTTAATTTTCTTTTCTTAAATTCTCTTCATCTTCTCTCTAAGATTATGAGATCATTTACCATCTCTTCTTTAATTAGATCACAATTTTAAATATAAAAGTTATTATGATAATTTAAACCAATCAAATTGTGTTTTTTAGTAAATTTTTTTTTGGCTTACATAATATTTGTTTTTTGTATTCATGTAAGATCTAAGCCTATTAAATTCTTTCCTACTAGTTTAATATTACAACAATATGTTTTTTTGTGAATCAAGGTCTCTATGAACAAATTAGGACTTTTCTATATTTGTTTGATTTCTTTTATCTTTCTTTAGTCGCACATGATCATATGTAAGGTGAATTGATAATTTTATTTTGTTTTCAGATATAATTGTATTTGACTTTTTGGAGTTAGAGAGAAAGATTGAATATGATTTGAGATTAAGAATTACATAATATAAAGTAACAAGAAAATGAATTATTTTTGTATTTACCTTTGATTTTGAAATTGTTTTTTTATCAAATAGTGTAATTTAAGTAGTTATTATTAAATCTAGTATGTATATTATAATGAATGCTTAAGTTAAATATGTATAAGTAGGATAAATGATGTCATATGTAATTGCTCAGGTCATAACTTAATTATGTGAATTTGAGTTTGAAATAATCATGTTGAATTAGATTAATGTCATGAGTTTTTATGTTTTAGTATAGTGTTGATTGTTGGTTTAAACTCGTTAAATACAATTGAATTGAAAAAAAGATCTCTTGGTAAGTTCTGGACAAGTTATAATTTGTTGCATAATTTGGTTTTTGACATAATTTTTCTAAAATGAGGATTCTCGATCTAGCAAAAATGAGATAGAGAGAGTGTTTTTTCTATTATTTTCTCACTCCAATGATAACTTGTTGTTCAAGCAAAAGTGCTTTTGCTCAATCACGAATATGACAGAGACTAACTTTTATTCTCTATACGATTATTGTTAAAGTAAAAATAAACGCTTAAACGTCATCTTTGTGATGAGATTTTATGTATATTTAAAGTTTATATATATTTAAAATTGTTATATTTATATATGTAATGATGTTAAAATGATATTAGTGACTTGTGTGACGTTGGTATGGGTGTCAATGCTTTTTATAAGTGTTGATGATTTGTTATAGATGTTGTTACCCTTTTAAAAGTGTGATAGTGCCTGAAAATGTATCGTGACTCTTAAGGATTAGATATTAAGCATAAAACTCATTAAAAAAAGAGATATCCTTAATTCACTAATAGTCTAATCACATATAAATTATATAAATTAAGATAATCCAATGATGAAAAGTTAAAATAAAATGTTAAGAAAATATATTTGCCATTAATTTTCTATATGCATTAGAAAAAATAAAATAAAGTAATAAAATTTTAGTACAAATTAAGAATATCTTCATTATAATATAATTTTTTTCTATGACTTATATGTTATTTAAGATCTTTATTTTTTTTATTTTTATTAAAATATTCACATAATCTCATAGTTCACAAGCTTAGACCTTTGCAGTAGAAATGTACAAATCATACACATATTTCAATACTCATTAAAAATGACTTTATTTTATAAAAAACATAACCAAACTAATACAATAATAAAAAATCAAAATATGTTAAATATCAGTTTAAACAAGATATTATATTATTAGCTATAAATAAAATAATACTAAATAATAGATTAAAATGCTTTTTACATCACTTAGTTGTGTATAAATTATGAATTGTGGCAAAGATGTTAAAAGACACAGCAACAAATTCGGTTTCTGAAATTTATGCTAAATCCCAAAAAAAAGTAGTGGAAGTGTCCCAAATGAACTTTTAGTTTTTTTTTTATTATTATATTTAAATTGATTGTTTAAAGTTGTAATATTTAAAGTAACTTTTAGTTTTGATAGAATAATATGTTAATATGTTTAATATTTTTTGCCTGGAAATAAAAATTCTCTTAAATTCCGTTTAACTTAAAAACTATAGTAATTTTTTTTTCTATCAAAATTACTCCAAACTGATACTTTTTTCCACAAAAAATTCTATTACTTATATAATGACATATAATCTTAATATCTAGTTGTTACTCTCTTACATTTTTATTTAAAGAAATAATATTTTACTATTAACCAAAGGAAGAAATCTATATATATTTTACTTTTAATCCAAAGAAAAGTTAGATGAAAAATAAGAGTGTGTTTGATAACTAATAATCTAGCTATTAGTTTTTTATTAGCTTATTAAGTAAGTAATTTGAAACAGTTTATTTTACATTTTAATATAAATATATATTTATTATCCTTAATTTTTATTTCTTACTAGTCATTTCAATTTTATAAAATAATTAATTATTACTCTTTCTTTAGTATTTATTAAGTTACTTTTTATTTTTTTTATGTAATTTAAATTAAACTAAAATTTAAGATTATAAATTGAAGTAATAATTAATATTTTATTATATGAAAATTATACACAATAAAAATTATAAAAAGATAAATTCAATTTAACAATAATTTAAATTGAGACATATGTTTTTTGTTAAAAATAAATAAAAATAAAATTTTTCATACTCATTATATTAATTTATTTAAATAATTGACTAGTCCAAATAAAAAAGTTTATACCATTTTTAAAAAATAAATAAAAATATTTTAAAATTTAATTATTTTAAAAACCTATAATTATATAATAATATATTTTTATATAAAAATATAAAAAATTATATAGTTATATCTTTTCATGTCATTTTACATTTATCAAATTAGTTAATGAGATATTTTCCCAAATACTTATATAATCAAGTAAGTTAACTTATACACTTAGTATTTATAAGTTAGAAATTTATGAATATAGATGTTATAAAGTTATCACTTAGGTAAATGGTGACTTATGAACTAATTTTGCAAAGAAGACTATTATCCCAACACTCCATATATGTTAATTTCATATAAAACTTCACTAAAAAAAATTCAAAAATATAATTCTTATTTTATTTTCTTAGTATTAAAATTTATTATTATTATTTTTACATAATTCATATTTATAGAATTTTATATTAATATAAAAGTATTTATAATTTTTCTCATATATATGCTAAATTTGACTTGATGCATACTTTTAAAATACACCACAACAGCACGAACAGTTCAGAATACTATTTTTTTTATTGTTATGCAATTTTGGATAAAATTTAATACAAACTCCAAGGTACCATGTGCTATAAAACTTAAACAATAATAAATGATCAATAAAATGTGAAATAAAACTTAGGAAAAGAAAAACTGTACCTTGCTACTTGAGGCTTCAATCTCTGTTTGAGAATCTTCAGGAAGAGTTTAAGCATGTATCAACCGTCTTCACTTCTCTTTTCTTCTATTCATTCGCATTCGTACTGAAACCTGAGCCCTAAACCCTCGCCTGCTGTTCTCATTGCAAAAGGTGCGCATGGTGTTTCTTCCCTTTGTTCTTCAATTCTTTTCGTCCTTTTAAATCCCTCGCTAACTAGCACCATATGTGTTCGCTGTTATCTCTTGTGTACCCCTTAGTTTCTCAAGTTTTTTCGATGGAATCGGAATCGTTAAATTTGATTTTCCTGGAGTTTTTGTCATTGTCATTATAACTTGTGGATTGTGCAATTGGATATTCTATGACTTCATTCACATTCAGCGTTTTCAGTTACCCGTTAGTTTAATATGTTGTTAAGTGTTATCAGTGTTTTATATTGCCTTCGAGGTCACGCTTTTGTTGTATTCTTTGATATTGCTGACAAATGCCTCCGATGCTAACACAATTGCGGTTGGGCACTCCAAAGTGTGTTATAATGGTTTTAAACTGCGGACGCGGTTTTGTTGCGTTATTTGATATTGCTGTGAATTGCGATTGCTTCAATCACAATTGCGGTTGTAGACACTCCAAAAAGTGTTATCAAGGTTTTGAACTATGGTTGCTTTTACGGTTTTGTTGTGCTTGTGCTATTTTGATATTGCTTTGATGAAAAAAGTTGACCGTTGCAACCATAACATAGTTGAGGACGTGGACACTTAAAAAAACTTTGTTGTTGCGGACTATTTTATTTTATTTTTTTCAATTTTGGTGTTACTCATTGTTGTATTTTTTTAATACGTAGTTTTTTTTTGTGTTTTTGGTGCTTAGGTGTTGAGTAGTTAGGGTTTGAGGGTGAAAAAGAAAGACCATGGCATCTTCAGATGACGAGGGAGAGGCTCAGCCGCTATCTGTGTCAAATTACTATTTTGAAGATGACAAAGATGTGCCGGTGTGTTTTTCTGTGTTGCCAATTCGGTGGAGTGACTCAGAGAGTCTAGTTGGCAAGAAAATACAGGTGTTTTTGCGTGGTTTTGCAGATAATGGACTGCAGAAAGTTTTCGTGCAAGTTGTTGCATGGAGGTTTGATCTTTCCTATGTGAGGCCTGAGATATCGGTGTTGTCAAAGGATGGGAAATGGATTAAACTTGAGAAGCCTAGGAAGAGCTATGAGGAAACCATAAGGACTATTTTGATCACCATTCACTTCCTGAGTTATGTGAAGAGGAATCCTGACTCATCTTCCAAGTCTGCGTGGGATAATTTGTGTAAGAATAAGGAGTTTAGGTAATTTTAAGAGTTCTGGAGTTCTTTTTATCCTAATTGTTGTGGAAATGCATACTGTTACATTTTTTAAAATTATGTGCAGATCTTATGAGGTTATGCCTTCGCACAATGATATATTAAATCATATTACTTTAATGGGTGAAGCTGCCATAAGAGATGATGGCTTAGCGAAGTCCAAGGTTTGTATTTAAGTCTCTTAACAAAAATGTTGTGGTGTTTTTGAAATTAGCACTCGATTTATTTTTCCCTTCTGAAACATCCTTTGGGGGCTATGGATTCAAAATATGGTTTGAAAATATACCTGTATGTTTTTTTTTTCATAATGAAATTTATATTTTACATTAAACACAGGTCTGATAGTTGATGCAAGACCAGAGGTTGTCTTATTATATCTGTTGCTGTTTTTTGCCTTCTAATTTTTGTTTAAGGAAACAGGTTGTCTTATTATACTAAATTGTAACCTTTGACAAGTTCCAGTAAAGATCTAGGATTAAGAGGTAAAATGGGATTGCATTTTTGAAGTAGATTTTAAATGTTGTGGTTGTGGGATTGCTCTATCAAGGGACATTATGAAGGGTGAGGTTGTTAATTGGAGGAGTTCAGAAATTTAAATAAGCTTCTTAATCACTTTGATTTTCAACTTTACCTTGTTTATGGAAATTACAAATGAATAAGAAGTAAGTAGATTGCTCAATTCTCTCCCTGCTTCCCTTCAACTGCAAATGATGAGGTTCCCTTTCCAGATATCCCAGTGAAACAATTAAAATTTTAGGTTGCACATTCACTTTCCCTCTGCTTGAACATACACTGTTATAGTGAATTGCTTTATTTCTTTTTGCAGCTATCTCCCTTTTTCCATTCTTGTTAGCAGTTATTTCCTTGTTTAGGATGAATAACCATTTAGAAAACATTAGGAGGGAGCGGTACCTTCGTAAGGAACTTCCTTTTGGAAGATATGCTACTATAGGCATAGTCATTTTCTTTTGATGGCAAAATAGAAGATATTCAGAAACATTTTTGACTTTGATAGAAACCGGTAGTATATTAAAGGAAATAGATGGTTTTTTAGGAGAGCAACTTCTTTACAGCAGCAGTATTACTCTAGCTTAGAAAAAGAAATCAGAAAAACAGAAAATAGGAATGCAAAATAGATGATTACCACCAGGGCAAAACTACAAGACAACCTCTGTCCCCAAGGCAAATGCCTATCTAATTCTGTTGGAGATTCCACATTGACTAGAGATAGGTCAATTTAGTATATATAAGTGTATGCAAACCTCACGTTACAAGCCGGTTTTGTGGGGTTGAGTTAAGTTTAAAGTCTACTTCTTAATATGGTATCAGAGCCATATAAATCCATCATAACAAGGTTGTTGGGTCTATCGGACCACCCATAAATCTATAGTCCATGCTCGAGATGTCCAGTCCTCGGCGTGAATGGTGTGTGTTGGAGATTCCATGTCGATTAGAGATGAGATCAATTTAGTGTATATAAATAGGTGCAAACCTCATCTTACTAACCAGTTTTGTAAGATTAAGTTAGGCTTAAAGTCCACTTCTTAATAGATTTCTCACTGTATTTCTATTCTCTCTTTTGCTATTCTCTCCTACCCATGAACATGTCCTCCACTATCTTTCTCATCATGACAGAATATTATACTCCAATATCTTCTTCCCATGTGGAAATTCTGTTATGCATATCACACTTTCTGTTTTTGCGTTTCTATGCTTAGCCTATTTGTTCTCTCAGCCCATCTTCCTTCTTTTTACCCCTCTTGTAACACTTGGTTAAAGGCCCAATATAGTCTGATTTGGATTACATCTTTGTTGAATCCAAATTGATGAGATGTCATTTATGCTCATTGTTTCAATTGTTATATTTTGTTAATTTAAACTTATGACAGTAAGAATGACTATAAATTATACGGTAATCTTTTCCTATACAAGTGTACTTGAAATATTTTATTAACTTGCTTTGGTCTATGCATATCTATGATAGTTGTAGAAAATTATGGTATGCATTATTATAATCATATTAGATACTACACTCTTACCTATAACTGTGTACATATAGCTTACACTTGATTGACTCTGACTTCATTTAAATTGAATAGGAAATACATGATTTTTCTTTGTTATTTGATATAATTGATGATTTTGTAAGACCTGTAGGTCAAGAACATGAATTTTATGTAGTGGTTTGCATGCAATATTGAGCTAAATGAGATGTGTGATCTCAATACTGATTTATCATACTGTGTATTGTAATGAAGTTGTAGTTGCTTGATCTCTGATTATCTTATAAATCTTTCCTTGTTTTCCTTCTGGCTTAGTAATTTAATATCCTTTTCATATTCTGAATATGTGATCCTTCATAAATTGTACTTAAATTTTGATGATGCATCTACTATGTGCCCTTACGATTTGCTTTTCCTTTAGGATGCTAGGTTTGCTCTCTCCTTGGTTTTGTTATAAGGATAAATATAAGGATTTAGTTATCCTTTGACTTGCCCTTTTTGATTTTTTATTAAGCCTTAAATATATTATTTTCTAAAAATAATATTTAATTTCTTCCCCTGTTTCCTTATCAACATTTGAGCCTCACTTCAATGATAAGTATATGATTTAAACAGCTTTTGCGCATGGTTCGGGAAGATAAAGATAAGCTGAAGATTAAGAAACTTTCTGATGAGGTTTGTTAGATATTTAGTTTTCCTTCATCGAAGCTAATATTGCTCTGACATATTGTCTTCTGTTACTTGCTTTTATTCATGCCATATGTGTTGTTATTTTAAAAATATAATTCATTGATTTCAGGAAGTTAAAGATTTAGCACGACCTGGATTTATAACTGATGATACTGACAATGATTTGATTGATGAAATTGGTGAAGATTCAGATGGAGAGGATGGGTTGTTTGATTCTGTTTGTGCGATTTGTGACAATGGTGGTGAACTTTTGTGGTATATTTTTTCTCTCTGTGTGGGTTATTTTAATTAGTGTGATTTCTCTGTTCTGTGTAGTGTATTTAGGTTGTTTTACATAATTTCTACACAGTATTGTATATGTTGTACTTGCGTCAATGATTTTTTATTTAGTTTTCAAGTTATTAAATGATAAATGCAGTTGTGATGGAAAGTGCATGAGGTCGTTTCATGCTAATGAGGAGGATGGTGAAGAATCTGCTTGTGCCTCTCTTGGTTTCAGCCGGAAGGAAGTTAATGTATGTAAAGTTTATATTCTCCTTATTTTTATTCGACTTTTTCTTTTTCATTTACTTTTCCATTGTGTACTGGTAAAAATTTGATTGCTCATAACAAAATTTTGCAGGATATCCAGAACTTCTACTGTAAGAATTGTGAATATAATCAACATCAGTGCTTTGCATGTGGTACACTAGGCTGTTCTGATAAATTTTCTGGTGCTGAGGTATATCTATGTGAAACACAATGGGCTCATATTGTTGATTATTTCATCTTTATGTATTTTTCTCATAACTGTGCGAAGTGCCATACAGTCCTTGGTTGTTTATCTGACAGGTACACACACACACTCTTTTTGTCAGTTCTGTTTATAGGAGAAAGAGCTTTTAGCATATTTGCTCCCACTATTAATGTAAGATTTTGATGATGGTGTTTGTGGTGGTTTTTGGAAACTGAATATCAGGATACCTGAGGGCATTTTCATGCTATGAAGCACGAACTGAAACCAGACATGTAGTACACCTGAAAACGCACATACATAGGGGGCATATATAGTGAGAGTGCCATTTCTATGTTAGAATTAGAAGAGTAAATCTAGAGCATACAACTATACATGGATGGTTAAGTATTATTATATAACTACCTAAAAAAGTCATGTGACTTTTTTTAAAAAAATCACATGACCTGTTTGTTTTGATTTTGAATATTCTTGATAATATCTAATGACCTAGATTGCTTACTCCTCTTATTGTCACATAAAAGGTTACCCTCTCACTAGATACATTTCCTATGGTTTGAGAGAGGGAGAGAGAGAGAGGAAACTCAAATAAAATGAAATAGGAACAATATTACAAAAAGTCTAAATGATAATCAATGTTTGTATTTTCTTGTATATTCACCTTTTTCTTATGATTAGGGCTGGAAATGAGTTTACTTGAACCAAGGTTGATTTGATAAAAATTGCTTAGGCTTGAAGCTCCACTTAATTTTAAATATGAATCTTCTAAATTAGTTTTAACTTGACTCAATTCAAGCTCATGAAGGGCTCAGGTAGCTTATCAACTCAATTTAACTTAAAAGTATAACTGTTTTATATATTCTTTTTTATTTATTTTATAAAAAATATCATTAATTTGAAATCAGTTATATAAATATAATAATATACATGTATTATTTAATATATTATTGTATTGGTTCATGAACCACTTGCTATTGAAGTTTAGCTTGTTTATTTAACGAGCTCAATTTTTTACTCAACTTCAGCCTATTTGGTTCGTGAATCAAATTCAACAAGTCAACGGTTGGATCTAGTTTTGAATTTTGTTTGAGTAGATTCAGTTCAATTTCAGTCCTACTTATGATAATAAGCCTCGGAAATGAAAAATTGGTCTCTTCACAAAAGTCTCAAAATAAGAAGATAAAGTTATCTTTTCATAAAGGTATATTCACCTTCTCAAACCAACTTACTAAACTTTTTTCTTATGATAAGGAGCCTAAAAAAAGTGAGAGGCATGAGTTTAAATATTTTGTATTATTATTATATTTAAACTGACTTTTCAAAAAATTAAAAAAATGATTATTCTTTTAACAAAAACTAGAATGTGGTCCATTAACATGGAGTTGTTGGCTATAATTGGTGTAGATAATAATATGGTAGGTTTGATGGATCTAGGATAGATTGTAATACCATTTTAGAATTTGGGTTGAGACTTAGATAATGATTTTAGCTTATTCAGTTTGAGTTTGAGTGATGATTCTGACGATGAAATGTAACTCCTGCTGCTAGATAAGGGAGTGGCATAATGAAGACAGTGATTAAGACTCAAGAATATATGTGTGTGGAGCAGCTAAGATAACCAAAGTCCCTGTCTGAATTCTAAGATAGTACTAGAGTTTATCTTAGATCCATTGAGAAGGGTCGCCTAACATTATTTTCCATGCACCAAGCCCAATAGTGGTGGGTATAGGGGGGGAGGTGTATTGGGAAAAACCCAAGTCCTAATTGACTAGAAATAATGTCTCAAAAGAGTATAGAAGTGGGGTGAAACTCTCACCTCATATGCCGATTTTATAGGGTCAAGTTAGATTAAGCATATAAGATTTACAAATTATTTAAAAAAAACATGATTATGTTATTTATTTATGCAGAAAACATGATATTGTTAAGAATTCAATGCTAAAGGAACACATATTTTCTTTTCTTCAATGTCAAATATTAAGGAAGAAATTATAATTGTATAGATCTTAAAACATAGTATCAAATAACACTTGTATAAATGTCAAATAATTATAGGAAAAATTAAACAAGTACGCATAATTAGATTTCATGACAGTTACAACATCTATCATTTTTGCAAATGTTGAAAGGAAAAATACTTGGAGATTTGAGTGAACTTGGTGGATATTGAACAAGTAGCCGTTTAGAGAGATAATGAAAACTTATGTAGCGAAAGAAGAGGTCTTCAAGTGAAACAAAACTAAGAACCAAAGAAGATGAGTTTTTTTAGGTTACCTAATAAATTAAGAGTTTATATGATTAAACATTTGAAATTGATAGTCAGACATTCTCATGTAGAAAAAAGAAACAAAAAATAAAAATATTGAAAATGGAAAAAAATGATCAAATGTGTGTCTTAGAAACAATATAATTCGATAAGATTGAGGTTTATATTCTCTAAAATGCAATACATCATTTGAATGAAACCGAACAAAGGAAAAAAATGTATAATTGAAGTTATGATGAGAGGGAATGTATATCAAATGACCAGAACAATTGGGGGAGAGAGAATGAAAAGTTTTGTAGCAAAAGAAGCGTCCTTCAAAGCAAAGTACCAAAGAGAATGGTAAAAGTAAATTTTTTAGGTTACCTAATAAACTAAGGAAATTTTAGTAATTTAAAATGAAGATGGGTCTGAGGACAAGGATAGACGAATATGTACATACCCATCATTGTCCCTATAACCGATATGAAAAATTAGGTATATTCATACCTGTGCCTGGTTAGTACGAGGGTTCCTCCTCACCAAATTTGGAATGGGTTCGAACAATATATGCAGGGATGAGTTTAGTTGGCATCCCTATTTGGGATTATTTAAAAGATTTGCTGATTTCTTTCAATTATACTTATACAATACGAATTGTTTGATCAGCCTTGCCCTTACAATAGCCTTTAAATATTTGCTGATTTCTTTCACTTATACTTGTACAATACGAATTGTTTGAGCAGCCTTGCCCTTATGAAAGATTTGCACTTATACAAATTGTTTTTTTAGGATATCTAATAAACTAAGGATATTTTAGTAATTTAAAAAGAAGATGGATATAAGGACAAGGAGAGACGAATATGTACATATCCATCATTGTTCCTATATCCAATCTAAAAAAATCAGGTATTTTAACCATACCTCTGCCCGGTTAGTACGAGGATTCCTCCTCGTCAAATTTGGAATGTGTTTGGACAATATTTGCACGGATGGGTTTAATTGTCATCCCTATTTGAGATTTAAAAGATTTTTTGATTTCTTTCACTTATACTTTATACAATACAAATGGTTTGATCAGCCTTGCCCTTCCATTGATGATGTCAACTTTTCAATGTTGACGATTTCTGTGCAGTTTAATTTATATTCTATGAACACATGTTTTGTGCTCATGCATTTTGGTTCTGCTCATAAGCTTACAATGCACATGTACACAATTCAATCTTTGCACTCGTGTCATGCATTACTGCAAACTGTTGTCATTACTGCAGTTCATTGCTCAATATTGAGGCTTTGTAGTTGAATTGCTTCTATGTTTAGTTTCTTCTTCGAGAAAGAAATTTATTTCCTCTCAATGAACATGCAATAACCAATGGCCAAATGTTGATTTTCTTCTATGTCCGGATTTGAATCTCAATTTTATAACCTCTTTGGTAATGTGTAAAATAGGTGGAATGGGAAAATCATACCCAATGTGTGTGTAAGATCTTGTAATGTATAATTTTATATGTAATAAACAGGCTTTAGTATAATTTAGTACAGACTACAGTACTGAGAGTGCTAAAGACATAAATACCCTTAAAGCACACTAAACATGCCATGACACCACTACTAATGGACACTTTAAACAGTAGGTTTTCCTAGATCTTCTTTGTTCTATATGGGACTAAAAGTCATTTGGATTTTCTCCTTTAGGTCTTCAAATGTGCGTCTGCAACCTGTGGCTTCTTTTATCATCCACAATGTGTTGCAAAGTTACTTCACCGGGTAGTTGAGGAGGCTCCAGATCCGAAGGAACTTGAGAAAAATATTGCTAAAGGAGGAGCTTTTACTTGTCCTACTCATTATTGTTGTGTCTGTAAAGGAATGGAAGTAAAAAATGAACATGCTTTTCACTTTGCTGTTTGTAGGCGTTGCCCCAAGTCCTATCACCGCAAATGCTTGCCAAGGTTATTTCATTAATTTTTTACAGTGTTGCTATTACTCATTTAATGATTATCATGTGTGGAGGGCTTATTCTTAAGTTGTTGCTTATATCAGAAAGATCGCATTTGATGACATAGAGGATGAAGAGATTGTAACAAGGGCTTGGGAAGACCTTCTACCAAACAATCGCATTCTTATATATTGTTTGTAAGTGTTATGGTGTACTGGGGATATTGTTCTCCAATTTTTACTTGTAAACCTCTTGTCATATCTTTTTCTATTCTTCTGAAACAGAAAACACGAGATTGATGATGAACTTGGAACTCCTACAAGGAATCATATAAAGTTTCCCAATGTAAAAGCTACTGTTCGAGAAGTTATTACTGTGGACAATGAAAAGCCTACAAACAAAGAGAGGGTTATACTGAACAAGAACAATAGTGTCTCAGAAAGTTTAATTGGCAAAAAAGCTTCTGCTAAATTTTCTAAACTGTCTGGTAAAATGTCTTCTGGAAAAGTTGGTGACAAGAAGTCTGAAAAGATTTCTGGATCAAGTATCTCAAGGAAGAAAACAAATGAGGCATCAAGAAGGGGTTTGAATGGAAATAAGAGACCATTAATCCCAAAGGAAACCAGAAAGTCTGACAGTGCAGAAAATAAGTCGTCATTGGGCACAAGATTATTTGCTTTTTGGCACAATGGTTCTGAGCAAATTAATTCTGGTAATCAGGTTGATAGTGTAGCTAATAATACCCAGCCTGTTAAGCCTACTAAAAAGCTGAGTAGTGCATTACCCTCATTAGATGAAGATGAAGAGAGGAGGTAATCTTTCTTATCGAACTTCTGAACTGTTAATTTTTCTGCATTTGCTGTTATTTTGTCCTTTTAAGTCTTTTTATTGTGTTTTCCATTATAGTAATTCTATTGGATTATTTTTTGAAACTCAAAGGAAGCTATTTTTATGGTTATTTATGATGCCATTTGTTGATACGGTTACTTCTGATGTAGATTGGTGGCTATGTTTAAAGAAGCTACTTCATCAGTTACTTTGGAGGATGTTGTAAAAGAGCACAACTTTGCTACTACTCATACTCACTCGTTGAAAAATGTTGTAGAGAAGACCATTACGGTGGGCAAATTGGAAGGCTCAGTTGAGGTATATATCTTACCATACTAATTACTTTAGTGTGTTTATTTCAGAGTTTGTTTGGAGGTTATGTATTCTCTTTTGTATTCAGGCTGTTCGAACAGCTCTAAGGATGCTAGAGGATGGGCACAATATTCGGGATGCTGCAGCTGTTTGTGACCCTGATGTTCTTAACCAAATATTTAAATGGAAGGTACTCTGCTATTTTTTTCAAACAAAATTATAGGGATGATTCATTCTTCTCTAATTTATCTTATTGTATGGTACTCTTTCACTGTTTTTTAAGTCGTAACATGTGCTAACCATGTCTTGTTCCATATCTTGTTCCATATCTTATCTAATAAGTTGTTTCCTAAACTTCTTTCTTTTCTTCAATTTTAAATTAACATAGATGATTCAGTCCAGTTGTCAATGCTGTATTAACTGATTCTTCTGTAGGACAAGCTGAAAGTATATCTTGCTCCTGTTCTATATGGTAATCGCTACACTTCATTTGGCCGCCATTTCACACAAGTTGAAAAGCTGGAAGGGGTATTTATTCTTAGTGTACTTTTTCTGTTATTATTTTAGTTATTCTGTCAGATTCCTTTACCTCTTTGACTATATATATATGTATATAACTCTAGGGTCAAATAAGGGTTTGGTACTTCCAAAATTGCCCTCTATTGAAATTGGTCCATCCAATTTTTTTTTCAGTATTTTTGATACCCAACATTTAATAAATTTGCTAATTTGGTCGGGATAGTTACTTTTGGATTAATAGTGTTGACGTGTTAATTTTGACAGTGTCGTGTGACAATATACTTACAAATATCTTACTAGGATGATTACATGTCAACACTTTTTAAAGTGTAATAAAGTTACTGTGTGACCAAATTAGCATATTTATTAAATGTGGAGGATAAAAAACATTGAAAAAATTGAGGTGCCAATTTCAATACAGGTCAATTTTGGAGATACCAAAAACTTATTTAACCCTAAAATCTCTACTGGATGTTTTTTTACGTCTTAAATGTGTTGATGTATTGGAAAGATATAAAAGCTAGCTTTATCATCCTCCTTTTTTCTTTGGAGTATATTATAGATCTAGTAGTCTGGACAGATCTTTGATGTGTTACGGATTTCTAGGTGAGGCTGATATCACAGAATAGTGGAAATAGTTAAGCTGATGCCGTATTTTGGGAAAACATATTAATGATATGTGAATTTGATTATTGAATGTATTGTGTAGAATGCTGGTGGCGCAAATGTGGCAACTAGCATAAAGAAGCATCTATAATGGTAGCTTACAATTTTAGTTCAACCACATCTACTGGTTTTTTGGTCATATTAGTTGGGTTTAATGTCTTCAATGATGGTGATATGATAAACCATTAGATAAATGGTGGGGCTTGAGGGAAGGACGGGTGGGGTTAGGGTGGGAGGCAAACATTTCAATACCACCTTAAATCTATTGTTAAAGAATGATTTCACTAAAAGTCTACATGGTCCACTTAAAAGCCTGTGTCTGGGATCTTTGGCTTTGAAGTAAAGGTGAACTGTTCACATCACTGTCCCACGAAACTTGATATTTTGTGACACTAAAGTTTTAATTATTAGATGAGGTTGATAAGAGCTGTGTTAAAATCACGAGTTTAATTGTGACTTTGCATAAACATGCTATTTTTCTACAAGCCAAGGCGAACATAACTGCTAGGATCTGAAATTGAAGTGGAATCACGTAGTTAGATCCAATTGTGTGATTGGAGGAGCTATAGCATAGTTAGATAAGTTTTTGGTATCTCCAAAATATTATTAGTGTTTTTGATATCCAACATTTAATAAATATGTTAATTTGGTCTTGATATTTATTCTCTTATTTTTGAAGTAAAAATGTTGACATACTAATTTTTACTGTCACATGCCAGCATAATTGCAAATATCTGACGAAAATTATTACATGTTAATACCATTAATTTAAGAGTAATACGGTTACAATAATGAGAACCAAATTAGCATATTTATTAAATGTGGGGTATTAAAAACACTGAAATTATTTTGAAGGTACTAAACCAAAAACTTATATAACCTTTCATTTTTTTATGCATTTGTATATGTCCAAGTATAATTTTAGTTTTTTAGTAGGATCTTATGATTCATGTTATCTACCTTGTACAATTTAGAATTTTTGACCTCACTCCTGATCCTATTTAAAATTTTGATTTTTACAACATTGGGTAAGAATACTGTGCACTTGAAGTAAAAGCTAAAAGCTCAATTTAGAACCCAAGAATATTTTGACCGCCAAGGGATGAACTTATGTTTTCAACTACTACAATTGTATAAAATGGCTGTTATTAATAAGCTATCTACTGCAAGGATTTTTGGAGGTTTAAAATATTTATGAAAGCATACGTTTGAAATCCAATTATCACTTAAACTATATTTTAACAGCACTAAAAGTGGTCAAAGTTCTGAAATGCATCAGTAGTTGAATAGTATTACACTTGTTGACAATGTAGCCACCCATGAGTTTGGTCATAGAAAATTCGGAAGGCCATTTTTAGATTGATTATACTTATCACATTTGTTTGTTGTAATGAATTTGTTTTTTTTTGGCATAATTATATTCATCAACCATTGCTTAAATAATAGCTTTTACGATTGCAGATTGTTGATAAACTGCATTGGTATGTTCAGAATGGTGATACAGTGAGTACTGATTTATATACAAGTACTTAATTTATTTTCTGCATTTACATAGGCTTTTTGTTATGCTAAATAATATTCTTGAAACTATGCCTTTTAACCGTGGCAAATGGCATCATGTGATCCATGTAGCCGACATCACTTAGTGGGATAAGGTTTTGTTTTTATTTTCTTTACATAATTTTTTGCCATTAGTTGTACCATTTTATAGTGATTTAGAGTGAAGATAGTCCCCCAAAAGCTTGTGCAGGCATGAAATTTACTATAATATTTTCTCAAACCATAGAAGAGATCTAACGTAGTAGTAGTTAATCATGCCGAAGCATTGCACACTCTTCCAAGGGTGATCGCAGCTGGAGCAGTGGTTTTCACTGTCAAAATTGTGGAAAATGGTGTCCAGAGCTGGCAAATTGTGCTTCACCGAGGTTTATAGCTTCTGTTCATTGTTACACTCTCATGGTTGCACTTGCTGCTAGTGGGTCGAAGAATAGAGATGAACCATTTCTCACAAACAACCCTTACTAAAAACAACACCGTACTTTATTGTGTTTGGATTTGGACCGTAATTATTAACGTTGCTGTTTGGATCATCAGTTTTTAACTATTGGACCCTCATTAAGATTTTCTTACCTCTTTTAATAAAAATTTTGAAAAAAAATTTAGATGCACTGTAAAAAAGTTATATTTTTCTAATCAAATTTAAATTGAGATATTTTAGAAACTTAATTAAGATATTTTAATATTTGAGGTTTAATTTAATAACAGAATGCTAGAACATATGATAAAATTTTATAACCGGACTTATCAAGTATTGCTTGGTATCAAATAAAAATATAGTTAATCTGATATATTTTTTTTTATTTCAACTAATGTTTAATATGTTTTTATCATTAAATTTACCGAAATCCTCATAAAATGTGATATAGTTTTCATTAATATATAATTAAATTTATAGCATTTTATTTATTTTAAATTTTAATATTATTCTACTATGGCATTAAAACACTATCCTGCTGTCTGTTGTCCTACCATAGCATTTCTGAAGATGGCTGCTTCACGCCAATACTATATGGATCTGATAATGGGTAGTTTTAGTTTTTTAATATCCTTTTCACACTTATTATTTAATTCTTTGATGTTTTTGCTAAATAATTGGCCAGAAGTGAATGATGCAGGTTTTGACTATTCTATGTTTGCATGACTTGAGTTTTGTATGCATCAGGAAATACCATTTACCATTTCCTATTTCCATGTTAATTTCTTGCTTATTTGGAACTTTTGGGAAGATACTTAAATGCTTGTTTTCACATTTTTTTTCTGTTTTAGACAGTTAAAATAGTTATAGGTCCATTCTGTATAGTAAAAGATCAGATTTTCCTTGTGAAACTGTGATATACTAGCGTCTGGTGATGGTGGATGGTATTCTTAACATTGTTAATCATCTGCTAACTTTAGTGTTCTTAACCTGACTGAGGATAGTTACACTGTGATCAGATAGTGGACTTTTGTTGTGGTGCTAATGACTTCAGCATTCTCATGAAGAAAAAGCTTGAAGAGACTGGGAAGAAATGCTCATACAAAAACTTTGATCTACTTCCAACGAAGGTCACTACACTTCCACAAGTTGTTATAACTAATTACTCTAATAAATGCTTTAATTCAATTTCTGCTCATTGCCACTGCCAATGTTGATTTTAAACTAACAGATTTATTTATATTTTAATATTGAGAGGCTGGGAAAAAATTATTAGTGAAACATTGAGAAGGAATTTGAGGTCAATAGTTTGTCTAGACATGTTTTACAATAGGATATCATGGAGTTGTTTCATCTATTGTTAAATGTGAAAGTAGTGGTGTATTTTCTTTTACATGTATCGTTGTGAACATCTTTGACAAGTTGGCAGAGGTTTTCAACATGTTATTATTTTAATTATCAATTATCTACTTTGTATTATATGTTACTGGCCCTTGGTATTAGAATACTCAAACTCTGAATTACTACTGATTTGGTAAAATAGGATTATAGTGCTTACGTGTCTGAATTGACATATGCCTTTTTCGTTTCGTATTATTGTTTGTAACTATCTATGAATTTGGTTTCCTTTTTTTAATTTTTTTTGGTTCTTTTATAAACATTAATAATGATCATTTTCTCATTGAGTGACAAGAGGAATGACCTATTATTGCGTATAAAACTGGTCAACGAGTCATTCCCGGAAAGAATTTGATTTGATGATCTAAATATGAGCAGAAGCATAACATGTCAAGATGTATCTTTCGAGTATCGTATTTTAGAGTTTTTTGTGAAATTTCCTTGTTCATGATTTTTCACGTCTAACCAGAATTTTCCCAATTATTCTAAACAATAAATGCATATGATTGAAGTTAAAGTGTGTGGGTGGCGTACAATATAGTTGTTAACTTGTCACTTATTTTTCAGGAATATTTCATTGCTATTGAAATTTCTCTTTCTCTCTCTTCATATATATATATATATATATTATTGCTGTATAGCTGCTTTTGAAGACTGAATTACTGTTTGTCGAGATAGTATCTCATTTGAGGTTTGAAGACTTTTGTGCCTTTCTCTAGTTCTGGAGCCTAATTGATATCTAGTAATAATTGATCGGCTGTACAAAACAGCTCTATGAATTGTTGTGAAGTGAACTGGGTTAAGGTGAATTGTTATGAGCATAATAGTTTTTGCATGATGGTTTCGGCTAATTTTGATGAATTAAAACAAATACAGGATTTATTAGCGTACAGTCTGACTATCATTATTTTTCCCTACCTTTTTACCAGGATTTTGTTTTGTTTACAGAACGATTTTAATTTTGAGATGCGAGATTGGATGACTGTCCAAACAAAGGAGTTGCCTACAGGGTCAAAGTTGGTGAGAATCACACACTCATTTTTAATGGTTGAGACATGTACATGCATAGCATATCCACATGGCCAATTCACTTATTTCTTTCATTATTTTTATTGTCTGCTTCTGGAACAGATCATGGGCTTAAATCCTCCCTTTGGACTTAAGGCAGCTTTGGCTAACAAGTTTATAGACAAAGCTCTCGAGTTCAGACCGAAGCTCATGATTCTCATAGTACCACCAGAGACAGAGAGGTAACGTCCTTTTTTTCTTTTTTCTTTTTTTCAAGAATAAGAGAGTTAAACTTTCCCTTCACAGTAACCTGCCAAGTCTACCTTGTCGATGTTGCTTCCTTGGTTGGAGGAGACAGATAGTTCATTTTCTTGTGCTGCCTCTTCATGTTTTCTTCCTTATTATATGTAGGCTAGATGGCAAACGGCAGCCTTATGATCTTGTCTGGGAGGATGAGAGGTTTCTATCGGGCAAGGTAAATAACTATTAATAATACACTATGGTAATTTATATTTGATCTATACATGCTCCTCTTGTTCTGACTGCTGTCTTTATTTTTTTTTCCCTGTTCTTGTCCTTTTTTGTCTTCAGTCATTTTATCTACCTGGATCAGTTGATGCTAATGACAGGCAAATAGAGCAATGGAATGTAAAGCCACCCCTACTGTACCTTTGGAGTCGTCCTGATTGGACCAGCAAGCACAAGGTCATAGCTCGGGAGCGTGGTCACCTGATCAGCCAACGTGAGGAGTCAAAAGTGGAAAGCTTTGATGAAGAAAAATCACCTGCCAGTCATACTAAGGAGGATAATTGTGGTGTCAATGTCATACGAGGTGATGACATCTTGAATTCAATTGATGCACCTATCAACAATGAAGGCCAGATGGGATACTCACCACATGGAAGTGTTGATCGAGGGAGTCAAGACAGACAGGAATATAGGGTGAGCAAGGCTGAGAAGACCTCATGGAAGAGGAAACGAACTGAGGAAAATGATGAAAGAGGAGTAGTAGGTGTGGCCTCACCACTCAATCCAATTGATGGGAGATCCTCAGTTGAACGTTTTCAGCCTAAACATGACATGCCACCTCCAGATTTTGAGCCTGGTGATAAAGGTTATAGGCATTTGGAGCCCATCACTTCCTCACATACAGGGGGAATTAGAGCAGCTTATAGCGGTACCCAAAATTGGCCAAGTGTTGCCAATCCCCTTTATGATTCTGGGGTTACAGGCGTAGATGGATACCATAGCAGCCTTATGAAAGACACCGGATATAGACCCTACGTCAGGGAGTATGAGAACAACCTAGAGACAAGGCAACATATTCGCCAATATGGTTCTCAGAATCCTAATAATGTGACGAGTAGTTATCTACTATCTGGTCAGGATCCTGCTTTTAGCCACCACACGGGGTCAAGTTATCCAGCCTATGGTTCATTATTTGAGTCTCCTTATGTTATGAATGCACCAGCCATGCAGCGATATGCACCTCGTCTGGACGAATTAAACCATGTAAGGATGGATCCTCTGGGGTCTGAGCCTCCTATACTTGGTAGAAATGGCACTGTTGAAGTTCCCCCACCTGGATATGGGAGTAGGATGCCAGGTTTTACTGGTGGTTCTTCTCACCATGTCTACTCACGCCAGAATTCATCTGACCGGTTCAAAGAGTAGGTTTGAATTTTCATTGGTTAGTTTCCCCCCTTTAATTTTGCTACTAAATGCTGTATGCCATATTCGCAGAAATCATAGTTCTTTTCGGTGTATGCTCTCTACTCCTGTATTGTAAATCAGATTTCAAAATTTAAATTTTGAGGCATTCACATTTCTCACGGTTCTACATTTTCTTCATATATTGAAGAGTAACACAAGACCCTCGTTGCTGTTCAACTAGGCATTTTTAATACCTCTCCTCTCTTTTAGAAGCGCACTTCACATTATTTTCACAATTAGTTACAAATTCTTTTCAACAATTTCGAACTACTTCTTTCTGTATCTTTCTAGTAACTTATTTCTTTAAATGGACTTTTTTTCTATATTTTAAATGATTTTTTAGTAGTTTTAAAGATAATTTATCAGTAGTTAAACATGATTTCATAGAACAAGTTAAATTATTTATTTGTAAATTTAAAGTATAGTTTATATATTTAAAGATATTTGTTTATTATGATTATGAATTTGAAGTATATATAGTAATATCCATTGCCTAAAGTATTTAGAAGTAAAGTTCCAAACATCTTTTTTTTATCAATGTTGAACTTATTGCATCTTTATGGAATTCCAGTTTTGAAATAAATTATCATTAATAAATAATACTAACAATAAACCCTATAATTATTATTATTATTAGCAGAAGTAACTTATCGGACAGTGCATTAACAATTTTTAATAATATTTTTAATTTTTTTAACCAAAATTCTCAGAACTACAGTTAATGTTTGCCGTTTATTTTCTCCACTCCAGTAAGACTCTATTAACAACTTTACTAAGATTAAAAAGATTAATTATTTAGTTGGTGTAACATTTATTAGCAATTTGTATACCTTTTGGAGAACCCCTTTAAATTTTTTGAAAAGACGTTGTAATTCAATTAATTCAATTATCTTCCCCTATCTTCATATTTTAAGAGTGCCCAAGAAATGATTTCATTCCATTTATTGTTTATCGGAAATTATTAAGTAATTGAAGGTATTTTTATAAAAAGATTTAATACATTATAGTTTAGAGGGTGACTTATAATAAATGAACGTAAACTTCTCAAAATATTTCTATAAAAATAGGTGAGAGGGAGTAATATTTTAAACTATATAATTGTTCAAAGTTAAAATATTTTTTGTTTCTCTTAAATTGTCATTCTAGTTTAAAAGTATTTCTCTTTCAGTACATATAATTATCAGTAAATGATAGTCATAAACGAGTTACAATTTTTAAAAGTAAAATACTTTTAAATTAGAGAAACGAAAACAAAACAATTTTTTAAGAGATAAAAAATGAATTTGAAAATTAAGAGGAAAAAAAAAACAAATTTGATCTTTCTTTTCAAATGAACAAAACTTAAACACTATAGTTTAAGTATTATTATTTTTGTTTTTCACTAAGAATTGAAGTTTCATCTTAATATTCTACACAACCCTTGAATGATTGCCTATATTATATAAATTATTAAGAAAAACTTTAATTTTGGTTAGAAAACTAAATAAGTAAATATCCAAAATTTTTTTCCGTTTGAAATTAATACTCGAGATGAAATGGGTTGGATATTCCCTTTATTAGTCCTCAGTTTGAGAAAAGATAGTTTATTCTAATTTTCACCTACCTCTGTTGTTTACCTTTTGCTTGGTACGTAACTGATAAAAGACTTTTAGATATTAATTAAACCCATACAGTGATAGTCTCCTACTCTTGAGCTAAAATTTAGAAACAAAGACGTATATCAGTTCGTTAAGCAACCAAAATGTGAGTTATTATAAATTCTTTATACGTATTCACTTGCTTTAGATTTTTTAATGAAATCGATATATAACTCTATACAAAATTTCTCCTTTGAATTTCATTTATTATATCAAATACAAATCATACTTTCTTTTCAATCATACCAGATGAAAGAAATTCATTACAGGAATGCTAGTTTTTGAATCTATCTATTTATCTATCTATCTATTATTATTATTATTATGTAATGTTATTATAGGAAGTAATTCATGTTGATACCAATCATATAGAATTGCGGAGAGGTCTCGGAAAGTTTTTTCTTGTATTTAGAATGTATTTGAGTTTTAATCTATAAATATTTAATCACTTTGATTTATAGAACTTAAACAGTAATATATATATATATATATATATATATATATATATATATATAAGTGTTTTTAATGATAATTAAATGAAAGAGAAATTCATTCCAAATAATGTTGAATAAGTTCGACCATTTTAGAGAATTTCAACTAAAATTCAACAAAGTCAAATATTAGTATAAATTGTGATTAAAGAATGAGTAATGGGACAGTTAGAAACACAACTGCTTTCTTCCGCTGACCCTGACACGCATTTATGGTAATTATACAACTTCATATATATATATATATATATATATATATATATATATATATGTCCCAACATAATAACAATCCAAAGAATTATAATTATGATTTTCTTATCCATAATTTTACTCTAAAATAAAAATATAATTAAAGTATTTACTTATCTAATTATTAATAGTAAGATATGTTTATTGTCTCATCAACTAATTTATATAAACATAAGTGTAATAATAGTTTGTTACAATTTAAATATTTAAATATATTTAAAAATTATTATTTAACTAAAAATCAGACATAAAATTAGAAATTAAAAAAATAAAACTGTCAAAGCATTATTTATGTAGAATTCATATATTAAATATATGAGGTTGGTAGCCATATTCAACCACAATCTAGAAATTAGTTATAAAGGAGATAAAGAGAACCCCAGCAAAGAGTCGAATCCAAAGTAGCAGATTAAGAGGAACCATAGAAAAATTTCTCATTTTCTTATTATTTGTGACATCTATTGAGTATTTTCTTTATCACAATGCATATCCCTCTACCTTCTCCATTTTAAAAAGAGTACGAAATGAAATAACTTCCGACAGAAAATTCGGTGGTAGGAAAGAAATTGACATTGTCGCGATTGAAAGTTATTGATGATGATTGATGAAATACTGAAGAAACGTAATGGGTAAGAAAAAGAAGAATGATTAAAGAATATTGTATATGAATAAGCAAAAGTGTGTTTTTATCAGATGTCATCGAAAAGAAAAGTGAATTAAGAAATGCAATTGGGCTTTTGGTGTTGAATGTTTGAGATTGAAGGAGGAGAGAAAGAGGGAAGAAAATGAAAATGGAGGATGGTGAAATTGAGAGGTTCATAAAGGTATGGCTCACAACCATCTCATGTCTATGCTATTGTTATTACATATCTTCAAGAATACCAAAAGGTTTGTTGAGGCTTCTCTCCATCATTCCAATTCTCATCATCTTCCTCATCCTTCCCTTCAACCTATCTTCCTTCCACCTTGGTGGCCCCACCACCTTCTTCCTTGTTTGGCTTGCCCCTTTCAAACTCCTCCTCTTTTCCTTCAACCAAGGCCCTCTTGCCCTATCACCCCCAAACATTCTCCATTTCATCTCCTTAGCTTCCCTTCCCATCAACATCAACATCAACCAACACCAACCCAAACCCAAACGCCTTTTCCTCCCAAAAGTGCTTATCTTAGCCCTCATCATACATGCTTATGACTACAGAGAGAGTTTACACCCTCTTTTCATCTTAGTTCTTTATTGCTGTCACATGTACCTTGGCCTAGAACTTGTGTTAGCCCTCACTGCTATCCCTGTTCCAACCTTCTTCTCAGGATTTAACATACAACCTCAATTTAACCAACCCTACCTTTCAACTTCCCTTCAAGACTTTTGGGGTCGTAGGTGGAACCTAATCGTTTCTGCTATTCTACGTCCCACCGTATTCCACCCCGTATACGCCATTTCTACACCTTTTATGCCTCCCTCTTCTGCCCTGTCAACTGCTGTGCTCGCTACGTTCCTTGTGTCTGGACTCATGCATGAGTTAATATATTATTATCTTACACGTGCGCCTCCCACGTGGGAAGTCACTTGTTTCTTCGTGCTTCATGGCGTGTGCACGGCTGCCGAAGTGGCGGTTAAGAAGGTGCTGCTCCGCCGTGGGTGGCGGTTGCATCGGGCCGTGTCGGGGCCGCTTGTGTTGGCGTTCTTGGCGGCAACCGGGAGGTGGTTGTTTTTTCCTCAATTGTTGAGGAATGGAGTGGATAGAAAGGCCATAGAGGAATATGCAACTTTGGCGAATTTTATAAAGTCAAAGTTTCCTCATAGAATATAGTGCACCATGTGTAGTCCATTTGTGAATCAAAAGTTTTTATTGTTTGATTTTGTTTAGTTTTTTATAACTTTTTTTATGATACATAATAATTACTTTGTTAAATTTAGAATCTTTCCAAACTAATAGAGGTGCAAGAAGAAAGTATAAGGTGCTAAAATAAATTACCATAATAGCATTCAGGGATTAAAAAACAGGCCGTCCGGTTTCACTGGGCCTACATTGCCACAAGCCTTCTAAAACTCTTCACCTTGTGGTTTTCCCTTGGCTCGTTCTCCCTTAATAGCAAAGTGCAATTACGAAATTACCTTTAAACTTAAATAAAATGCACCCTCTCTTCCTTTCTCTTCCTCTTTGCGTTCCATTTTTCTCTTCCGTGTTTCCTTCTCTTCTTTCGGTCTCTCTTCCTCTTCTGGCGTCCGCACTGCTCCGTCCCTCTCTCGTGGTTCTCCTTCTTCTTCGTTGCATTTGATCTGTGTGAAGGTATTTCAACAAGTTGAAGCAAGCAGACACGACTGCACCGGTGCCGGCATGGGTAAGGTCCTTCGTTTTGCTTATTCCCGATTTTAGAAAATGGCTTCCGGCGTGTAAAGATTGGAAGTCAATTCGGATGCGGAGTAAAAATTGACTTGCGGTCTGTACAAACTGGAAGCTAAAAATTTTTGAACTACTTTCGGCTTGTACAGATTGTAAGTCATTTCCAGATGCAGGAATAACTTTCGGGTTGTACAGACTGGAAGTCATTTCTGGATGCGGGAATGACTTTCGGTTTGTACAAACCAAAAACCAAAAAATTAGTTGACTTCTGAGTTGTAGAAACCGAAAGTCAAAAAGTGACTTCCGAATTTTAGAAATCGAAAGTCAATAACAAGGACAATCTTGAAATTTTAATTTTTTGAAAAGTGTGGAAGAAAATTTGGAGGTGTAGAAAGAATCGACCTTTTTCCTTTCTAGATAGATTGACTAACTCATGAAAATTTTAAAAAGGAAAAAAATTTAACTTTTTATTTATAAAATTAATTTAAATGAACACTTTAGCTAAAAATCTAAAATATATAAAAAAAATCTATTAAAAAGAAGAAATCAAGTATTTGAAGCAAGAGACAAAAAAGTACAGTGGTTTTAAGGATGATTTTGAGTTTGAAACCTCAAGAAAACGTAACTTTAAGATTTAGTTGTTAAATAGAGTTTTAAAGACGATGATAAACATGTTCCTTAACTTAAATCTTTTTATACTCTTATATTAGATTTCTTTTAACTTAATTCGCATGAATAAACGAAAATTGAATAATCCGTTTTAATAATTCTAATCGTATAAATATTGAATAACTAACTATATTATATGCAATATATAGATTTGTCTTTCACATTCTGAATATTATTTTCCGGTGATGAAATTTCAATCAAGAAAGGTTACAAGGAATTTTTCTAAAATAACTATTATTTCTATTAACATAGCAGTTATCTTAACAGGGGTTAATTGATTAAAAATCCAAATAAAAGAATGACCCTAATTAATAAAATCTTGATCTTATAGTAAAAAAAGAAACAAGAAAAAATCGAAATAAATTAAGATTTAAATAAAAAACATTATCACTAATTGGTGGTAATTAGTCCACATGATCGGTGTAGAATGGTGACACTGATCATTGATTAGGCTGTGAACAAATTTCTTAATTGAGGAGTGAAGAAGGTGTCAAACCACATCATTTCACTTATTAATTCTATATCCTTAATTAATGTGCAACATGTTGTTTTCATTTATGAAATACTTGCAATGAAAACTACTTCAATTTTAGATGCTAATGTTCACTTACAAAGTATTAATAATGATAATATGATATAAGTTTCTGAAGGGTGTTCAAAACCAAATTAATTTATACAATTACCGAAAGTTAATCTAATAAAAATAGACAAAGGCTTAAAATTTATTTCTTTTCAAATTTTCAAATTTATATATATATATATATATATATATATATATATTAATTTCAATTTTCTTTTTGGAAGTGTGATGCTATAAATTAATTTTTTTCACTCCCTTCGTTGTATCAAAAAATAAAAAAAAATAGAGACAGATAGATATATCACCTAATAAACTAATATTTACTTACTGAAAAATTAAATTATTAGTTTGCATGTTACATGTTTAAAATTAAATAATGAATTATATTAATGAATATATATTAGTACATAGAAAGATGATATATATACATCAAATGTTAATAAAATGGATCATATTATACGTTTATACAACATTAGTAAAGACAATATTATTAATGTTAAACATTTCTTTCCTTTTATATCTAAAAGCATGGGAAACGAAATGATTCATAACAAATATCCAATGAAAAAAAAAACAACAACCAAACAAAAGATAAAACACACACAAGAAAACAAATCTTGATAAAAACACTTAATCCAACTTACGTGTGACCCTAATATCATACAAACAGTACCAAACCACAAACCCTAATATCATACTAGAATTGGCTCAGTAGTAAGAAATTTGAATAGTTTACATGAGATCGTAGATTTAATATTATCATTAATAATACTATATATAAATTTTTGTCCATCTTAAGTTACAATATAAATGTAAATTTTTTATATTTTAATTAAGGTGGTGACTTGTTTATTATTATGAAATATTCTAACTTTAATTCGTGATCTTGAGTTTGAAGTTTACAACATTAAATTATATATATTCTCTGTCTCAGATGAAGTCTTGATCTTCCTGAATTTTTTTGAAGAAAATAGAAATAAGAAAAGCACGTTGTACTTTTTGCTTCTTCTGCAGCAGACAATTATTGAAGAAAGTCAAAATAAACTTCTCTGTCTCTGGTGGCAATGACAAATTAAAGGAACATAGAATTTAGCAATAACATGAATGATGGAACCACTCGTTTACTTTTGAATACATAATATATTTTTGTGGATCGTGTTATATATTTTATTTTACACCATATGATAAATTATTTACATATGATTGTCATTGCAGGCTAAAGTCTTCAACACATAAACATGTTGATTAAAAAAAAATGTATGGATGAATGTTCATCCCATCTATAATATTACTCGTCATTTCCATAGAATTTCACACTCTCATGACATAGATTGAAGGAGAGATGGAGGGAGAAATTGAAAAGTTCATCAAAGTATGGATTTCAGCCATTTTAGGTTTATGTTACTGCTATTACATAGCTGCAAGAATCCCAAAGGGTTTCTTGAGATTTCTCTCCCTCATTCCCATTCTTTACATCTTCATCACCTTTCCCTTAAAAATCTCTTCACCTAACTTGGTTGGTTACACTTCCTTCTTCCTTGTTTGGCTTGGCACTTTCAAGCTCCTCCTTTTCTCCTTCAACCAAGGCCCTCTTGCCCTATCTCCCCCAAACATTGTTCACTTCATCTCCATAGCTTCCCTCCCCATCACCCCTAAACAACACCCACCAACCAAACAAAACACCACCACCAACAAACCCAAATGGCTTTTGCCCCTAAAAGTGCTTATTTTCGCAATGATAGCTCGTGTTTATGACTACAATGAATACTTGCACCCTTATTTTATGCTAGTACTCTATTGTTGCCACTTGTACCTTGGCTTGGAGGTTGTGTTTGCCATCGTTGCAACACCAGTTCGAATAATTTTTGGCTTTGAGATAGAATCACAATTCAACGAACCCTACCTTTCCACCTCACTTCAAGACTTCTGGGGTCATAGATGGAACCTCATGGTTTCTCGTATTCTACGACCCTCAGTATACGACCCTGTACGACGTATATCTACTGCTCTCATGGCTCCTTCGTATGCCATGTTAGTAGCCATGTTTGCCACATTTTTTGTCTCTGGACTTATGCATGAGTTAATTTATTATTACGTCATACGTGTGCCTCCCACATGGGAAGTAACATGGTTTTTTGTGCTTCACGGTGTGTGCACGGTGGCAGAGGTGGCAACAAAGAAGATGGTTCTCGGTCGTGGGTGGCGATTGCACCCTGTGATGTCAGGAATACTTGTGGTGGTGTTCTTGACTGTCACTGCGAATTGGTTATTTTTTCCTCAATTGCTGAGGAATGAAATGGATAGGAAGTCTTGTGAAGAATATGTTGTTATGATCAATTTCTTCAAGTCTAAGATTACCATTACACGTGTTTGACTCTTCAAACTGAGAATTGTTATCCCATCAATGCTAGAATATGAATTTTTACATCAATTATACCATCAACCAACCAATGTAGTAGTGTATGTTTCTTTTAAAAAATAAAATAAACATATTTTATACTATTATAAACTAATGTATATTACTAGATATATTATATAAATAACATTAAAAAAATGTTAAGTAAAGTATAGTATAAAAAATATCACTCCCTTTGTTTCTAAATAAGTATCCTTCTAGGAGAAGAAATTTATTTCATATTATCTGTCGTTTGCAAATTTTAATGATGCATTAATTGTTTTTTACCAACTATACCCTTATTTTAAAAAATATAAAATAATTAAATAATTCTTTTTATGAGACTTTAATGGACCAACTGTTTGTATTAACCAATTATTTTCTATCTTTTCATCTATTTTTTCGTCAATCAATAATTCACATTTAATTCTTTAAGGGTATTATTGGAAAAAAATTTAAAAATTTATTATAAGTTTTAGGAGTTACTACTTTTATTGGTCTGTGTGAAAAAACCTTAAACGACTCTTACTTAGAAACAGAGGGAGTAGGAGTTAGTATTTTTATTGGTCTGTGTGAAAAAACCTTAAACGACTCTTATTTAAAAACAGAAGGAATACTAATATAATATAATTTAGTGAAATTTTATGTTATTAGTGATGTTAAGTAACATTCTTACCTATATTATTAGAGATATTTAAACTATATTATTAAAAAAAATTAGTTACAAATTTTTAATAAAAAAGTAACATTTAAAAAATGTTATAAAAAATATTTAGTAATATTTTTTTAATGAAAGAGTAATATTATAAAAATGTTACTAAAATTTTTTAAGTACATTTTTATAAATGTTAATATATGAATTGGTGGATCTCTCCTTAAACATTATTCAACTTTATTTAATGTAGATTATGAATCCTTCACAATTTTTCATTCTTTTAATATATTATTTATCTGTTCATCTCATTCATAATTAATTAATGTGAATTTTATATTTGAAATTTTAAAATCTTTTCTTCATGTATAATAGACATAATATTACTTCTAATCTAAGATATTAAGCCAATTAATACAAAAAAGTTTTTTTTCTTGTTACATTTTTATCGAGATAAAATTATTATTTTAAATTAATATTGTTTAAATTTATATGATAAACTGGAAAATGTATAATCTTTATATTTTTAAATAAGAGTTATTAGATAAAAATACAAACATGACAAAGATTTAATTTTTATCCGTAACTACTTCAAACCATGTCCATAGATTTACAACAAAAGAAATCAAATCAAAACAGTTAATAGAATAATGATCTCTCTATTTCAGTTTTTTTTTTTAAGTAGTATTAAACTATAAATTAATTATTTTATATTCTCTTCCTTCTATAAAAAAAATAACGTATATTTTTTATTTAATGAAAATTAAATTTTCAGTATGCATATATTGCATGTTAACAATTAAATTATAAAGTATATTAATTACCCGACCCTTCTATTAGTAATAAAGTTAATGAATGATACCAACTCATCAAATGTTAATATAGATTTATAATGTTTATGTCAACAATTTATTGAAGACAATTATTAAACAAGGTGGTGTCGTTTCTATTTTATTCACTGTGGATACATAAGAGATTGCTTCTTCTATCCTTCCCCAATAAATTCGAATAAATTTTTTTGACCTAAAAGCATGACAAAAGGAGCCACCAAATCATTCATAAAAAATATGCTAAGAACAATAAATCTGGAAATTGATAGCGACTAAACAAAAAAAAAGACAAATAACGCATAAATGAGACAAAAACCTAGATATAAAAACTGATCAAATCAAAGTATATATAAAGGCAAAATAAACCCATAAAATACTACATCTATTATTTAAGTTTTTATTCATATTCTTAAGCTAAGAGAAATGTGTCCTTTTATACATAATTTTTGCTTTTAGATACCTTATGTCTGGCTGCCCACAATCATAGAAAGAAATCTAAGTCAAATTTTGTTGCTGCTAAAACAATTAAAGTGGAAATATATATTATTACACAAGTCGTTTTTACTTCTGGATATAATATATATCTTGTGTGTATTAGTTTGTATATTTTATTACATCAATTATTTATATAAAAAGTATGATATCATTACAACTAAGTCTTCAATATCATATGCATGAGAGATACACCAATCTATAATATCACTCATTATTTTCATTCACTTCACAAACTCATTACCTATTGAAGGGAGAGAGAGGAAGATGAAGAATGGTGGTGAAATTGAAAGGTTCATCAAAGTATGGATTTCAATGATCTTATGTCTAAGCTATTGTTATTACATAGCTTCTAGAACACCAAAAGGCCTTTTGAGACTTCTCTCCATCATTCCAATTCTCTATCTCTTCCTCATCCTTCCATTATACCTCTCTTCACCAACCTTAGTTGGAAACACTTCCTTCTTCCTTTGGCTTGCCACTTTCAAGCTCATCCTTTTCTCCTTCAACCAAGGCCCTCTTGCCCTATCATCCCCCAACATTGTTCACTTCATCACCATAGCTTCCTTCCCCATCACCCCCAAACAACACCCTCCAACAACCAATAAAAACCACACCACCAACAAACCCAAATGGCTTTTGCCTCTAAAAGTGCTTATTTTTGCAATCATCATTCGTGCTTATGACTACAAGGAAAGTTTGCACCCTAATTTCATGTTGGTCATTTATTGCTGCCACATTTACCTTTCCCTAGAACTTCTGTTAGTCTTTGTTGGAGTCATGATTCGATTTGCTTTTGGCTTTGAGATAGAACCACAATTCAATGAACCCTACCTGTCTACTTCACTTCAAGACTTCTGGGGTCACAGATGGAACCTTATGGTTACTCATATGCTACGTCTTGCAGTATACAATCCTATACGCAGTATGTTTAGAAGTTTTGTGAACTCCTCTTGTGCCACTTCATCTGCAATGTTGGCCACTTTTCTTGTATCAGGACTTATGCATGAGTTAATTTACTATTATCTTACACGTGCACCTCCCACGTGGGAAGTTACTTGCTTTTTTGTGCTTCATGGTGTGTGCACGGTGGCGGAGCTGGTTGTGAAAAAGGTGGCTAGCCACCATGGGTGGCAGTTGCATGGTCTGGTGTCAGGGCTCCTTGTGATTTCTTTTTTAGCAATCACTGCAAATTGGTTGTTCTTTCCTCAATTGCTGAGAAATGGTATGGATACAAAGTCAACCGAAGAATATGCTATTTTGGTTCAGTTTTTTAAGTCCAAGTTCTCTTTACAAGTCTTATAATTAAATTATAAAAATATGATTGCAAGATTCACATATTTAAGAAAATTCTTGTATTTGAAATATATTACCTGATAATAAACACAAGATTCAATGTTTTAAATTCTTGTATTGAAATATGTTACATGATAATAAACACAAGATTGAATGTCTTAAAAAAATATTTTTATTGTAAGGTATCATAAGATGTTTTAATTTAATAATTTTATAAGTACTATTATATCCTATTATTTTTAAAATTTTATATTTATTTTTTTATGTAAAAAATGTGTAAGATTTCATTTAATAATATATTATTTATATTTTAATTTAATATATTTTTTTAGAATATAATTATATTTAATGTAAAAATAATTAATATTTTATTCTATAATTTATAGTATGTCATATCAATAGATTTCAATACAAGAATTCTTATAAAACTCAAATATTAAGCTTATAAAAGTCTAAGTATGATCCATGAAGATGGTTTTATAGAATAAAATGTTTTTTTTCATTTTTTAATAAATATTTTTAAGATTTTGTTACATAAACTAATAAAAATAATAATTTTTATAATTTTTATTAAATTTTTAATTTTTTAATAATATTCTTAAAAAATTAAATAAATTTTATTCATTAACAAAAAAATAGAGTAAAAAATAAAAAATAATTTATTGATAAAAACTACAACTTAAAATTTCATAAAAAATCATTTAATTATTTTTTATATTTTTAAAAATAAAAGTATAATTAATAAAAATAATTAATACAGTATTAAACTTTACACATGATTAAATAATATATTAACATATTATTAGATTATATAAAACTCTTGTAAAAAAATTGGAAGTGGAGATCATAAGATACATTCTAAATATTTAAATAATATTATGAAAATGTTTAATTTTTGTAGGGTCAACATAATATTCAGTTTCTTTATAAGAAGTAATTAATTAAATTATGCTTTTGTCTTTATTCATAATTATGTTGGATATTTTTAGGAAAAGGAGCTACCTAAACATGCCAATTTTCCACTACTGATACTTTTAATTAGAAACCGAATTAAATCATACTTCAGATATTTTTATAAGTTAAATTTATTAATAAAAGAACTTGATTATAGTTGACAAATGTGTGAAGAAAAAGAAATTTATACCATTTATTATCAACTTCCCCATAAGAAATTGAAACAAAAACTGGTTTTGGATGTGTGGCAATATGACCAAATAAAATTTATACCATAGTCTCTAGTAAAATGAGAATTGAAGAACATGTCACTGCAAAAAATTGAACTATAATTTGACCAATAAGTTGATAAAATTGAACTTTTTCTTTGAACCAAAACCAAGACCTAAAACACACTATGTGCAATATATAAACATTTATTTATTCTCACTTTTTAGTATTTAAAGTGCAAGGTGTTACTTAAAAAATAGGAAAAAAAACATATCAACTACAAAAAATTGTTGGTTACTTTTCTAATGTTCCAATCTACTTTTGTTCAGACAAATTTCACTAATTTCTCTTCTATTTTCTTCATATTCTCTTAAAAGAATTGTGTACATTAACTCCATTAATGTTCTGTTTTAAATGGTTTTTTTACAAAATAAGTTTTATTTATAATTTATGCTCTTTAGTGTCTCAAACGTTTCAAAAATCTCAAAGTCTCACAGTGCTTCCAACATTTTGCCAGTATTTTCTATTAATTAATTATTTTTTTTTAAATAATGGACTCCAAAGGTTATAATAGCGATAATTGTTATTTTTTTTCCTTTCTCAAAGTATAGCAACAAATTGCATCCTTTTTTATTATTATTTCATAATGGGATTAACGATGAAAAAAATAAATATGAAGCCATTAGGACTTAAGAATAATGTATGAATGATTGAAATTAGGTTGGAATATAATATATTGTGTATGGTTTTATGACTTTGGTACCATCAATCAATTATGTACATAAAATTATTATAATGCAATAGCACATGGTCATTAAAATAAAATGTATTAGAGACCCACACCACAGATCTAGATCTATAACATTAATCATCATTTTTTTTCACTGACATTTCACATATTGAAGAGAAAAAAAGAGAGAAGATGGAGGTTGAAATTGAAATTGAAAGGCTCATCAAAGTATGGATTTCAGCCATATATTATGTCTATGTTATAGTTATTACATAGCTTCTAGAATACCAAAAGGCTTTTTTGAGACTTCTCTTCCTCCTTCCAATCCTTTACATTTTCATCATCCTTCCATTAAACCTCTCTTCACCTATCTTAGTTGGATTCACTACCTTCTTCCTTTGGCTTGGAACTTTGAAGCTCCTCCTTTTCTCCTTCAACCAAGGTCCTCTTGCCCTAACATTCCCTAACATTCTCCATTTCATTTCCATAGCTTCTCTTCCCATCAACCCCAAACAACACCCACCAACCAATCAAAACCACACCCCCAACAAACCCAAAATAGCTTTTTCCCCTAAAAGTGCTTATTTTTGCAATCATCATACATGTTTATCACTACAAAGAAAATTGCACACTCATTTTATATTAGTCATTTATTGTTGTCACATGTATCTTGGAGGAGAGCTCTCTTTGGCTTTTATTGGAGCCATCATTCAAACTCTTTTTGGCTTTGAGATAGAACCTCAATTCAATGAGCCCTATCTTTCCACCTCACTTTAAGACTTCTCGGGTCGTAGATGGAACCTCATGGTTACCCATATTCTACGTCTCACATTATACAACCCTCTACGTAGCAGCATGTGTACAAGTTTTCTGGTTCCCTCGTGTGCCATGTCAATTGCCATGTTGACCACGTTTCTTGTGTCGGGACTCATGCACGAGTTAATGTAGCAAACAAAAATTACTAACCTCCAGTTATTGAAATTCTCTCAGAATGTCTACGGTTTCAAAAAAATTTTCTCTCTAAAAATGTAGATGGTGTGAATGCTATAAAAGAGAGCAGATTTGGTGACCTTGAAGCACAGATCATATGTGGTATTTATAGGGCTTTGTCCATCACAGAACTCCATAAACGTAGTACCAGATTTATGGTAACTGCTTGAATAATGGACCACTTACACATAATGTGGGATAACTTCTTATAACGTGGGTTTCTGAATACCCACATTTATCTCTCACTTTCCTCCAGTATAGAAAGTAATTACATGCTAACATTCTCCCACTTGGTCCATTGATTCCATTATCAACCAAAACAAGAAATTGAATATATGAATCATGGTGACAGTTCCTCTAATAATGAGTATTATCTCCCATGTATTACAATATATCATTTCTCTTATCAAATGCTCTTAACATTAATGAATAAACCTTATGTTTATTTTTAGGTCAAATTTAAATGACATTTCTCTAAGATAAACAAGTATGTGCACAAATAAATGAGAAATCATCAAACTGAATAAGAGTTTAATAACAATATTAATTGTCACATCATGGAACTAAGTCACATTCGTACTACATGATCCTTGAAATTCTTTGGTGACATGCCTTTAGTCAAAGGATCAGCAATCATCAACTCAGTTTTAACGTGCTCAATGACCACTTTCTTTTCCTTAACATGTTCTCTTATGGCTAGATACTTAATGTCGATGTGCTTACTTCGACTTCCACTCTTGTTATTCTTAGCCATAAATATCGCAGCAGAGTTATCACAGTATAGCTTTAATGGCCTAGCAATTGAGTCTACAACTCTAAGCCCAAATATAAAACTCTTCAACCATACACCATGTGAGGTAGTCTCAAAAAAAGAAACGAACTTAGCCTCCATAGTGGAAGTGGCAGTCAAGGTTTGCTTTTTACTACTCCAAGATATAGCTCCACAAGCTAGCATAAAAACATAACCAGATGTTGATTTTCTGGTATCAATGCAACCAGCGAAGTCTGAATCAGAATAACCTATCACCTCCAAGATATCAGTCCTTCTGTATATGAGCATGAAATCCTTTGTTCCTTGAAGGTATCTCATTACCTTCTTTGCATCTTTCCAATGGTCAACACCTGAATTACTCTGATATCTTCCCAAAACTCCAACTACTAATGCAATGTCAGGTCTGGTGTAAACTTGAGCATACATAAGACTTCCAACTAAAGCATATGGGATATTTTTCATGTGTTCCCACTCAAAATATTTTTCGGGCATTGACTTAGTTCAAGTTTATCACCCTTCACAATAGGAGCCACACTTGGTGAACAATTTTTCATGTTAAACCTTTCTAAAACCTTATTGATATAGGTCTCTTGAGACAAACCCAAAACGCCTAGAGACCTTTCTCTATGGATCTTAATGCCTATAACATAAGATGTCTCACCCATATCTTTCATATCAAAGTTCTTTGAGAGAAATTGTTTCACCTCATATAACATTCCCTTGTCATTAGTTGCAAGCAAAATGTCATCCACATATAAAACAAGAAAGCAAATTTTGCTCCCACTAACCTTTTGGTATATACATTGATCCATGATGTTTTCTTCAAAACCAAAAGAAAAGATAACTTCATAGAATTTTAAATACCATTGGCGTGAAGCTTGTTTCAATCCATAAATGGATTTATTAAGCTTTCATACTAAGTGCTCACCATCACTAGAGAAAAATCCTTCAGGTTGTTTCATATAAACCTCTTATTCTAGATCACCATTAAGAAAGGTCATTTTCACATCCATCTAATATAACTCAAAATCAAAATGAGCTACTAATGCCATGATTACACGGAAAGAATCTTTCTTAGATACAGGAGAAAATGTCTCCTTGTAATCGATTCCTTCTCTTTGAGTGAATCCTTTGGCAACCAGTCTTACTTTATGTCTCTCAATGTTACCTTTTGAGTCTTTCTTAGTTTTAAATACCCATCTACATCCAATGGTTTTTATACCATTAGGTAACTTAACAAGATCCCAGACTTGATTAGATGTCATAGAATTCATCTCATCTTTCATAGCATTATACCACAAATTTGAATCCTTAGAATTCATGGCTTGTGAAAACGTTTCTGGATCATTTTTGGCTCCAATGTTATAATGCGATTCTTGTAAATACACTTCATAATCACTAGAAATTGCAGATCTTTTGATTCTTGTAGATCTTCTTAATGTTGTCTCATTATCTTGATGAGAAACTTGTTGTTCAAGAGGTTGTACAACAGGTTGCTCACATTTACTTGTTGTTCCTCATCAACAACTTGATCTACATTATCATTTTCAACAACTTGATCTACATTATCATTTTCAACAACTTGTGGAACTCGAATGACTGGTTGTCTAGCATGCTCTTGAACCGAAAGAGCGTGTATGACTAGCAATCTATCATTTGATTCAGTGGGTTGTACTTCATAGTGATCCTTTTCAAAATAAATATCTTGAATTAAATCACTCCAACTAATCAAGTAATTTTCAAGAAATTTTGGATTTCTTGATTCCACAATTCTAGTGCTATGGGATGGACAATAGAATCTATACCCTTTAGACTTTTCAGCATATCCAATGAAATACCCACTAATAGTCTTAGGGTCTAATTTCTTCTTTTGTGGGTTATAAATCCTCACTTTAGACGGACATCCCCCAACGCGTATATGTTACAAACTGGGTTTCCAACCTTTGAATAACTCGAAAGGTGTCTTTAAAACAACCTTAGTTGGAACTCAGTTTACTATACACACAGCCGTCTTAAGTGCTTCAATCCTCAAGAATTGAGGAAGTTGTGTTACTCCTCATGTTTCTCACCATATCCATCAAGGTTCAATTTCTTCTTTCTGCCACACCATTCTGATCCGGAGAACCAGGCATAGTGTATTGGGCAACAATCCCATGCTCTTGAAGAAATCTCGCAAATGGACCAGGTGCTTGTTGATGTATGTCTTTTTACTCTCTTTTTTTTATCTAAGAACACTTTCTAAGCCATTTGTTCTATTCTTAAACCATGCATTTTGCACGTTTTTATAAAAATAATGACATAATTTAAGTTTAGTAAATTTATTGCAATTTACGTATTTTTAACATCAAAACATACATTCATATTACATATATTTTTTTTTCCTGGTTGAGATTTTTTTTGTAGGAGAAAAAGAACTTGAAGTTATTTTGAGATGAGCCCAAGGTGCTTCAGTGGGGAAAACTTTTTCAATCTTCCAAATTAAATTCCTCGCGGCCCATTTATCATGAGACCAACAGAAGAATTTCCTTTCAAATCTGCAATCAAATCGAAGCATTAAATTTATTCTGAAGGAGCAATTATTTCTATTCTTGGCAAAGGATCTCCTAATCAGCAAAATCAAATCCGGAGAAAAAAAATATTTGACTTGAATTGTAATTAATTTTCAGATTTTTACTTGTAATAAGACCTTGGCTAATCTTCTATAAATAGGAGATTTAGATGCAAGGCAAGACACTTCACCAAACCAATAGTTTCTCTTCTTCCTCTCTTTCTTTTCCTCATTATAGTTTTGTTGTTAGTTTTGGGAGTTTTAGGAGCTCTTGCTACAATTTTCTGGTTTTGTTTTCTTTATGTTAATTTATTTAATTTTATTATTTCGTATTTTAATCTTCATTTTATTTAATTCTGGTCAATAATTTAAATTTTGTACGTTCTACTTTCTCGCATTCACATTCACACCATCACACATATCTATTTATTATTCAGACTCCAGTAATTTTATTAGCATTTTATTTTTAATTTAAATTCAGTATTTTATAATTCCAACCTACATTTTAAATTCAGTATTTTACTTATTCATTTTAAATTTTAATAGTTAATGGAATATATTTTTTTATTTAATTGTTAATTATTTATTTTTATTATAATTTGAATTAACATCAATATATCATTCTAATTATTACTCTGTCTTAAAATCTATAATTTAACTGTTAATTGTTTATTTATTTTTATTAGCATAATAATTTCATTCCAATTGTTGCTTTGTCTTTAAATTTATCTTTTAATTTATTTATTTTAATCATATAAGCATTTATAAACGTTCTCATTATTAAATTCTTAGCACCGTAATTTAATTCTACATGCATTAGTTTTTCGTATTTAAATAATTTAATTTCCATATTTGTTTTTAATTTTAATTTCCCTTAATTATTTTATTTATAATTTTCTTTACTATGTGTTTTTAATTTTAGTTTTCATTAATTATTTATTTACAATTATTACTCTACATTGTTAATTTTATCAACTCGACAAAACCCCTTTTATTATTATTATTATTATTGTTTATTTTAACTTTTCTTTGGAGAACAATGTTTAACAATGGTTACACTCCTACAATTGTGTCCTTGTGAGATTCGACACGGGTTAGCTATATTACATTAGTTAACTTGTTTTCTTTTATCAGAATTTTATGCGACAAAAAATATGTTTGTCAATTGTCCATTCCCTGTGTATCTACCATAATACTCGCCACCTCTATCCGATCTCACAATTTTAATTTGCTTTCCACATTGTAACTCTACTTTAGCCTTAAAAACTTTAAAGGCATCCAAAGCTTCATCTTTAGAACGAAATAAGTAGAGATACATATATCGTGATTAATAATCAATAAAAGTGATGAAGTATCTCAGACTACTTGCATCCATATCTAGACAACAAATATTTGTATGAATGATTTCTAATAAGCTTGAACTTCTCTTAGCACCTTTTTTAAACTTGTTAATTTGCTTACCCTTAATGCAATCCACACAAGTCTCAAAATCAGCAAAATCTAAAGTACTAAGTACTCCATCATTTACCAATCGTTTAATTCTTTCAATGGAGATATGTCCCAATCTCCGGTGCCATAACATAGAGGAATTCTCATTCACAACACATCGTTTTACTTCAGAAGAAACATGCATAGAATTAAAAGCAGTGTTGTTTTGTAAATTAATGGAGTACAGACCATCACAAAGTTCACCAAAACCAATAACATTTGAATTATTTAATAAGGTAAAACCAGAATTCATAAAATTAAATGAAAAACTCAAAGGTACAAGTTGTGAAACGGAAATAAAGTTTTTACTGAAACTAGGAACATAAAAGGTCTTCTCTAAACACAAAATAAAACCACTACTTAAAACTAAATTGCATGTGCCAACAACCTCCACATGTGAGCTCATCTTGCTTCCTGAATAGATGTATTGCTCACTTCCCATTGGTCTCCTTAAGTTTTGCATACCCTGGAAGGTGTTGCAAACATGGATTGTAGATCCAGAATCAATCCACCATGTGTTATGATTAATACTAGTCATATTAGCTTCATAACAGACAAAAGTAAAAGAATTACCTTTCTTCTCTAGCCAATCCTTAAATTTTTTACAATCCTTCTTCATATGTCCTTTCTTTTTCCAGAAGAAACACTTGGACTCCTTCTTTATAACTGGCTGAGCAGGAATCTTTTCCTTTTGGTTAGCTTGATTCTTCTTTTTCTTAATAGAAGTAGTCAAGTTTACCATTTTACCTTCTTCCATCAACAACCTCTCCTCCTCTTGGACACACATGGTCAATAATTCATTAATAGACCATTTATCCTTATGTTTGTTATCAAAGATTTTGAAAGGGGCATACTGATGAAGTAAAGTACACAAAATATAATGTACCAGAAAAGAATCAGACATGCACTACTACAGTATTAGGAATTAACGTCGCCATTTTACGTCGGTTAATCTACAAACGACGTAGAAGAGTGTTAAAGGGTCTTTAACGTCGGTTATTGGGCAGAACCGACGTAGAATGTGAGGGACTCAACATTCCACGTCGGTTGCTATCAGAACCGACGTTGTAGATGTAACATTCTACGTCGGTTCTGGTAGCAACCGACGTGGAATGTTGAGTCCCTCACATTCTACGTCGGTTCTGCCCAATAACCGACGTAGAAGGCCCTTTATAACACGTTCTCGCGCCCTCTTCTTCCTCACTTTTCGTTCTTCGTTTTCGAGTTCTGCTGCCGCCGCACTGGTTTTTCTGGTTTTCCCTGCCGCCGCGAACGCCCTTCCTTCCAGAGACGCCGCTGCCTGCTGCCGCTGCGCCGCCGCCAACCTCCCTCTGCGTTGCGAATCCGTTTGGCACTCGAACCCGGTACTGCAAACCGCGCCGTTGCCCCTGCCACTGTCGCTGCCGCCTGCCCCTGCCACTGTCGCTGCCGCCTTCCCCTGCCACGGGGAAATTATTGTGTTTCCTGGACGATTGTCTTTTAGATCTGGTCATCATCACTGGTGCACACCTTTCCTCACCTCTTGCATTCTTGCCTCTTGTCTAGCCATGCTTTTGCCTTGCCGTCGTGTGTGGGCTCGTGTCCATTGTCTCCTCCTCTAGTTTGGCTTCTGATTTTGGGAAGGGTTTTCAATTTGGGACTTTGCCTTTGAGAATAAATTCCTGGGTTAATTTAATTAGGGAATTGTTTTGAATTTGGGGCTTTGCTTTTATTTAGGGTTTGTTTTCATTTTGTGGCTTGGTTTTATTAGGGTTCTGTTTTCATTTTGTGGGTTCAATTTAATTAGGATTTTGTTTTCATTTTATGGCTTCAATTTAATTTGGGGTTTTATTTTTATTTGTGGGGCGGTTTCAATTTCATTTTGGGTTCTATTCTGATTTGGCTTCATTGTTTCCTTTTGTTTCTTTGCTTGTTTATGTTCAGGTACAAGTTTTAAGATGTCCAGATACAGCATCTGACTAAAATATTTTCCGCGTGCTGAAGCTAACTTTTCTGTATATTCTTATATTTCTTGTATGTATTGAAATTCAGGATCCTTGTCGACCTGGTGTAAAAGATGCAGTGCTACGTCTGGGACTTTCAACGTCGGTTATTTCCTTAACCGACGTGGAAAGTCTTGTGATTTTCAACGTCGGTTCAAATTGAACCGACGTTGAAAATATTACTTTTAACGTCGCCTCTTTCAACGTCGGTTTTTGGGCCGACGTGAAATGATTCCCAGAATCAACGTGAAAAGTGATTTCTGTAGCAGTGATGGTAACCTCCAGGGCCTTTAGTTGAGCCACAATGTCCCTTATGCGCATGATATGATCACACACCCCTTTAATCCCAGTGAGCTTTAAGGATGAAAATTGCATTATAAGGGTGTTGGCTAGAGATTTATCAAACGTGGTAAGTTGCTCATCAATGGCCTTTAGTAAATCTCTAACATTGTTATGATGGTCAACAGAACCCCGGATTCCAGCAGAAATGTTGGTCTTTATAAAGGTTACAAAGAGACGATTTGATCTCTCCCACTTTTCATAAAGATCAACCGCATCTAGAGTGCTGGTCTCAATGATAGCCGATGGTTCTGATTTCCTAATGGCATAATCAATGTCCATCCAGCCTAAATGAAGAAGTACTCTCTCCTTCCAAACCTTATAATTGTCACCTCTCAATTCGGGAATACCACACTTAATATCAGAAAAAGTCATAGGTTGATGTGGGTAACTTAAGAAATATAATGTAATATTTTATCCAAATTAATCACATAAATGTAAGAAAATTCTTGTGGGTATATTTTATTACAATACATGTAATTAATTACAATTAATGTTTAGGACTATAATTTAATTAATTAAAGATGTTGTGGCTATTTTCTAATTTATTAAAATTATATCCATTATTCAACATTAATAAAATCATTCATACAAAAGATAAATGTGCATTTTAAATAAATGAATGTCACATTTCTCTAACATTTTATTTTGGCCTCTTAACATAAAAATAAAATTAAATGTACAGAATGTTGTGTTAGTGAATCAAACCCACGCACATACCTCAAACAAACATGCAAATTACCATCACACTATAATGCATTTCTTACCTATTTAACCACACTTAAACTATATATAATATAGTTTCTTTAATATGTTAACCAAATAAAACGACTGTGTTTTATTCATCTTCAACCTCACGCCGAATACAACCCAATAGCGAAAATGAAACCTCCATATCTCCAGCCAGACATAAATGCGATAGAATCATGACATAAATGAGAGATAGAATCATGAATTGAAAGAAAAAACAATCAAATGCATGAATCACAAAAAACCCAAAACAAGGCATTGAAAAATTCAGCTCTGATACCTAATGTAATATAGGAAAGCGGAAGCAAACAAAAATTACTAATCTTCAGCCATTGAAATTCTTTTAGAGTGCCTACGGTTTCAAAAATCTTTTCTCTCTACAAACGTAGATGGTGTGAATGCTATAGAAGAGAGCAGATTTGGTGACCTTGAAGCACAGAGCATATGTGGTATTTATAGGGCTCTGTCCATCACAGAACTCCATAAACGTGGTACCCAGATTTATGGTAACTGCTTGATAATGGCTTGAATAATGGACCACTTACACATAATGTGGGATAACTTCTTATAACGTGTTGGTTTCTAAATACTCATGTTTATCTCTCACTTTCCTCCAGTATAGAAAGTGATTACGTACTAACATACCTATAAGTGACTCCCACTTGGGAAGTTACATGTTTTTTTTATGTTTCATGGTGTCTGCACTGTGGTGGAGGTGGTTGTGAAGAATGTGGCTCTTAGCCATGGATGGAGGTTGCATTGTGCCATATCAAGGATAGTTGTGGTGACATTCTTGGTTATCACTGCAAATTGGTTGTTTTTTCCTTAATTATTGAGGAGTGGTATTGATACAAAGATTAAGGAAGAGTATGCTATTTTGCTAAAGTTTATTAATTCTAAGTTGTCATTAAGTGTTTAAGGATGATTATGACCCTTTACTAATGTATACTCTCTAAGGAGTTAAGCATAATATGAATAATTTATTAAATATTATCAAGTGAACACAGTTACTTTATTTTATCAGAAAAAATAATTTATTAAATATTATTATTTTAACACATTAATTTGGAAACATAATGAAACTTTCCCTGCTTAGTTAAATATGTGAAAAATATGTAATTCAAAAGTATAACATGGTGTGTTTCATGTTATTTTATTTGATTTGTCTTAATGCCTTTTAATATATTACTTATCTCAATAGGTGGGTGTATTAGTTTAAGTTTGAAGAAAAATTATTTTTACACAAGTTTTATGCTTTTTCTTTTATGTCTTTATATTTTTTACTTAGAAAAATATTTGTATGAATATAAGTATGGAGTACTTTACTCTTAACTTTATATAGAATTTATTAATTTGTACTATGAATTTGGATCAGACAATGCATGACCTAGATGTTCTTTTACTACAAGATATCAAAGTCAACACCAAATGATGCTGAGGAGGACACTTCTGAGAAGGTGTATTACTTAGATGACGTTTTAATATCTTTTGTATTTTGTATATGGATTGAGCACCCCTATTTGGTGCTACATTTAAATAGAGTATTAGTGTTAGAGGTAATATAATTTGAATAAATCAAATTTAAATAAATTAGATTGAATTTTATTTATAATTAGGTTAAACACTATCGAACCCAATCTAACTCACTTTTATATGAGTTGAGTGATGAGTTTATTACAAATGAGGCGAGATCCAAATTGATTCACTTTTATACTTGTCTCAAACTCATTCTCGCAATTGACATAATTTTATACATGTAAAATATAATGGTTTTCTTGTAATCATATATAAAAGAAAACCCAAATAATAGGGTCTTGAAATAAATAATTCTCAGATCAGATAAAGAAAGAATATGTGTATTTTTCTCCATGAGATATTTCTTTTTAGTAATCTGGAAATTAAATCAAATAAGAGATGATATATAAGGTTTCACTCCTCTCTCCATTCTACGATCTTTTTTTATGAATGAAGGCGACAGAGGAACGTATGTATTTGCTAGGAGGTGGACATTGTATATAGTGGTTTTTATATAGATATAAAAATCCTATTATTTTGTTAAGCCCATCAAATAACAGCTATCATTAAAAAATTAATCTTTATTAACCCAATTACTGTTTTATCCTTTGTTATTAATTCATTTACTTCTTAGTACCTTTAATTAACAAGTCACGTGTCTCTTACATGATACATAAGTTCTTACAAGGCAAACTACCAAAAACTCTTACAATAGTTATATGTCTTTCTCCATTTAATCTTTATCACACACCTTTGGCATTCATCTTCGTTGTACCTCAACCATCAGAAAAACAAACTTAAACACTCTTAACATTATTGTCGAGAACTTGTGTCAAGATATTTAGTGGTTCTATTGATTACTTTTAGATTTGCTTGTAATTATTTGTGAATATATGTATTTTGTTTTTATTTTTCAGTTTTGATATATAATTTGTTGCGCTAATTTCCTTTTTAGTTTTCTTTGTTTGTATGTGAGGCAAAACTACAGTAGATCAATTGTAGTTTGATCATGAAATTGAAAAGATAACTAGAAGAAATATCAGAGAAACTAAAAATAGAAGAGTTTAATGCAAGTGTAGAAAGAATCTCCTTCTTCAGGTCTAAAGAAAAAGAATAAGTTCAAAATGGTAGTACAAGGAGGTCATGATCATCAATAGAACAATCAAAACAAACATAAGAGTGTTGGGTGATTATGGACCCCAACATGTGCCAAAGCATTGCTTTAGTATTGCTAAACTAACTAGGAAGTTGAAATAAAGTCATCTTTGCTTTTTTGATAACTTCAAACCAACTTATAGAGAGATCATGAAGACTTTTATACTCATCCTTCCACTTTATATAAGTTATGTGGTACTATAGGAGTTACTAGAGATGATGAAGAAGCGGTTTACTTGAGGTTTTCTCCTTTTTCTTTAACACGGAAGGCTAAAACTTGACTATAGTTAGATCCAAATCAAAATCTAAAAAGACAGGAGGATGTGGAGGAGAAACTCTTAGCTGGATTTTTCCCTCCATCCAAGTACATAAGTTTAATCATCTATAGCAACTTTCTCTCAAGGACTAACCGTTGTGTTAAACTTTGGAGAGATACAAATTATTGCCAAGAAAGTATCCAAACCATGGATTTGATAATGTTGCACATAAGAATATCTTTTGCAATGAGTTGAGGTCCCAAGACAAAAATATTTATGGATAAAAGTCTTAAAAAAGCTATTGTTATAATTGATGCTTTAGCTATCATCAAGTCCATCATGGTAGAAGTCAATATCACATGAAGGATATATTTGCTAAAATCTTTGACCCAATAATAAGATGTAACTTTTGTTTAGGAGATCATCAAAATAGTCATTACAGTACCATTGAAACTGAACCAGCTAAAGAAGTAAAATACCTAAGAGAGGCAAAATATTTATCCTAACAGTTGCAATCAAAACTGAAGACAGTATCAAAAGCAATAACCTCGACAGTTTGATTGGAAGCAAGAACCTCGATCTACTCATTGGCAGCCACTCAACAACCCTATCAAAATCAGCAACCTCATCATCCTGACATGTTATCCAAATTAGAGGATACTTTCACTCAATTTATGTAGATGTATTGATCAGAAGAATACACATACATCTATCAAGAATCTGAAAGTACAAGTGAGATAATTAGATAAGCAGTTAGATGATCAATAAAGAAGAAATTTCTCAGTCAATGCACAAGTCAATCCAAAGGAGCATTGTAACTCTATTATTAGCAGAAGAGTATAGCTAGAACCTGTTTAGAACCAAAATAGTGATAGAGGGAGATCTGGTGTTTGTTAGGATCGATGGAAATGGTTCTCTGTCAACTATGCATTGCAGGTACAATAAGTCAGTTAGCTAGACGAAGTTGGTGCGTGACGTTGGCCTGGAAGAAATATGTGCTAGGAGAGCAACTGAGAATGCAGACAATGGCGTGGTTGTGAAGGTAACAGTCAAAGCTGAATTTAATGCAACGTTGATAGGAAGCACTTGATGAAGTAGTGAACTTGGTTCTGGTAGTGATTTAAGGTGTGCCTGCTACTCATAATTGAAGAAGGGATCACTACTGGTTATATAGTGGCTTTTTGAGATACAACTACTGCATCAATTATGCAATTATTGGTGGGAACAGAATTAGGCCTTGCAGGGTCACGTGGAGAGGATCTCCCTCAAGTGGATCTTCACAATCTAAGTTTGTGTTTTTTGTGAAGCTTGATCAAAATAGCTCAAGCAAACTTGGTTCCATATGTATATTGGTTGCAGAATTGAACTTGGTAGTTTGATGTGTGTTAGTCTAGTAGTGTATCCCGGAACAATAAATGGTTGTTTTTGGGAAATCTAATATCAAATAAACAACATCAACTCAGAGGAAGAAAATGGAAAAAGTATGGTGTCTCAAAGTCAAGAAAAATAAGATAGAATGTCACATTTAAGAAATCATAAATTTAAGTTTCTATTCACTTTCTTGAGTTAGAAAAGTTGCAAATCTCTTATAAGGAAATACCAACCATTACAATTGATAATAATGTGAATTATTGAACCGCTCCTGATTATATAATATATCGTATACATATTGTTTTTAACTTTGATTACATCGATAAATTATTCACATTAATTTAATATTATTCCTGCCTTGAGTCTTCAATGTCACATGCTCATGAAAAGAAAATTGTATTAGAGACCCACCAATGTAGATCTATAACATTGTTCATCATTTTCATTGACATTTCACATATAGATTCAAGAGAAAGGAAGAGAGAAAGAGAGAGATGGAAGATGAAACTGAAAGGTTCATCAAAGTATGGATTTCAGCCATTGCATGTCTATGCTATTGTTATTACATAGCTTCTAGAATACCAAAAGGCCTCTTGAGGCTTCTCTCCCTTCTCCCTATTCTTTACATCTTCATCATCCTTCCCTTAAGCCTCTCTTCACCTAACTTAATTGCATTCACTTCCTTCTTCCTTGTTTGGCTTGGCACATTCAAGCTCCTCCTTTTCTCCTTCAACCAAGGCCCTCTTGCCCTATCACCTTCAAACATTGTCCATTTCATCTCCATAGCTTCCCTCCCCATCACCCTCAAACAACACCCACCAACCTATCCAAACAACACAAACACCACCCAAAAGCAGCCCAAATGGTTTTTGGCCCTAAAAGTGCTTACTTTAGCCATGATTGTACATGTTTCTTCCTACATTGCATATATGAATCCTCATTTTATATCTGTCCTATATTATTGTTACTTGTACCTTGGCTTAGAGATTGTATTAGTCTTTATTGCTTTCACGGTTCAAACCGTTTTTGGCTTTGAAATAGAACCACTATTCAACAAACCCCATCTTTGCACTTCCCTTCAAGACTTTTGGGGTCAAAGATGGAACCTTGTGATTACTCGTATTCTACGTCCCACCGTATACAATCCTCTACGTCGTATATCTACTGAATTTCTCAACCCTACACATGCCACGTCAGTTTCCATGTTGGCTACATTCCTTGTTTCGGGGCTTATGCATGAGCTAATGTATTATTACCTTACACGTGTGTCTCCCACATGGGAAGTAACATGTTTTTTTATGCTTCATGGTGTGTGCACGACGGTGGAGGTGGCTGTGAAGAAGGTGGCTCTCCGTCGTGGTTGGCAGTTGCACCATGCCTTGTCAAGGCCACTTCTGATGGTGTTCTTGGTGACCACATGTTGGTGGTTATTTCTTCCTCAACTATTAAGGAATGGTGTGAATAAAAAGGCCACAGAAGAATATGGAATTTTGGTGGATTTTGTTGTTATGTCTCGATTACCATACATATATGTGTCTTTAGGGTCAACATAACAAAGATTTAAAGAACATTGATATTTTTTTTGGTTTCTCCAATTTCATTTGGTTAGTGATTTTTTCGATGAATAATCTGTATGAGAAAATTTTGTTGGCCACTTTCATGTTTTATTTGGATTAGATGATAAAAAATGAGAAATTAAAAAAAAGAAAGAAAACAAAAATTATTACAAAGTTAAATTATTTGAATCCGATAAAAAGAAAGTAAAAATATAAGAAAATAAAATATTTTTTCATTATAATTATTTTAATATATTTTGCAATCATTTAATATTATTATAAATTAAAAACTTAAATATTAGCAAAATAAGTTGAAACCGAAACATAAACATAATCATTGTTACCTAAAACATAATCCACCTATAAACGTAAATATTATTACCTAATGTGCCGCCCAGTCTCTAGCACCTCGTGTCCAGTTGAAACTAATTTTAAAACATGATGAAAGAAAAAATCAAAATCAAATTAAGGTGTAACTCAGGTAAATCGGGTTTCGTCAATTTTTTCCCCATTAAAATATACAATTGATTATGCTAATCAAGCTAGATATGATTCCTGGCAGCAATATAGCCTGCTACTTTACCCCTCATGTTTTATAATATGTTTCATCAAAAAATGAAAATCAACACTTACTAAAAAGATTAGCTCCAACATAAATCAATGATGACGTCTCCGTCAAAATTCTTCAAATCTTCAATCAATTAACATCTCAGAGTCAGAATTCTTCTGTGTTTTATTTTCACGTGTCTTATTCACTTAGTAGATAAGTATGATGAAAAGGTGCGTTAAGTTGTAGGCTAAGCTTTATTTTCAATATAAGTGACTGTTGTTTTCTAAATAAAACCTTTTCACCATCATATACTGCTTTTGGTTAACAAGTGCATGAGACAGGCTCAGGATGCCATATTTTGAAACCATGAATATGGAAACAAGCCATGCACTTGTTAAAATGTGTCTCACCCCTATATCTAAAAATGTCCATGAAGACTACTAGAAAGCTACATGAAACCAAAAGAAAGATGCATACGCTATACACCTTAACCTTATCTTAATGATGCCAAAGAAGAACGCAATATGCCCTTAATGAGATGTAGGAATTGTGCCCTTGTTGTGTACCCTTGTTTTCTTCGATATGGGGTGTGCAAGTGCTGCTGACCCTTGCTTAGTTAACCCTTCAACAATAAAAGAAAGAGCCCCCAAAGTGAGGCAGTTCTGTAGAAGTGATTGGGGTGTACCTAAAGAATCGTAAAGGATGAGTTAGGATAACAAAAAAAAGAATACAGTGTAGCAGTAATACATACATGCATATACACTGACAGACCATTACAAAAATAAAGTGATTTTGTTTGGCAGTCTATAAATTAAGAAGAGTAAAAGTACATATACTACGAGCATATAAAAAATCACTGTGCATGGTATTTTTTTACTAACCTTGTAAGATATATCTAACATGATTTCTAATGGGTTGATAATTTAAAAACACTTCGATACTGATAGAAACTAAACTCTGTTAATAAACCTTAAAACTTTTCCCCTGTCACCAATTGAAAGCAAAATCGTCTCATTGTTTGACATGAAGGATCATCTTTATTCAGAGAGATCAACAATGAAAGACAAATTAAAATTCTCGTTTTAGGAAATGGTTGGTGTGTATTCTGATTACAGTTTGAAACTTATCTGACATACAAACATACTTTTCAATGTAAAAAAGAACGAGAAGCAAGTATTTTGTCTGATTGAGATGATGCAATCAAAATGGGCAAAGGTTAGTCTAAGCTTTTATCCTTAATTTCAATTGCTGCAGGGACCATCAAGTTAATAAAGTTTTCAAGTAAAGGTGGACCATTCATCAATTATTAGAAGAAAGGATACCGGGAGAACTTGTAGCAAGACCAGCACAACATCCAGCTAGCCCAGCATTAATGGCTGCAGAAGTGAAAGTAATCACATTATCAGTGGAGAACATTGTACTGGCAAGGATTTTGAAGTAAGCTTATACCGTATTTGACAGAATTAAAAGTTTGCTTCACCAAAGTATAGACCTCTTTGGTGAAGCAACGTATTTTGGTGTATTTTGAAACCCTTTCACGTAGTGTTTGAATGCTATCATATCATAATTACTTTTTTTACGTTTTTTTTGTCATTTTAACAAACACCTTTCCTCCAATTAGCTAGTTTATCAATTTTGAACTAATTTCTAGCTTACTCATTTAGAATTTTGCCGAAATATGATAAATATTTTATACCATCATCCTTTCCTCGAAGTCTTCCCAAGATGCAGACAACCAAACTATCAACTCCAGATAAAATTGCAAATGTCTATTGAAGAGAACACAAAAATCCACCCGTTCAAATAAGTATTAAGCTCATAAAGTAAAAAGCCAGGCAGAAAATTAACAACATTGATGTGTGATATACCTTAGCATTAGACCCTGCTTCTATAAAAGATCCTTTAAATCCTTTCTTCTTGATCAATCCAGCACCTGAAACAGACCCATTGAAAGCATCCTTGAGCATGAATACAAATATTGACCAACTATTTAACTCTTAAGAATTTAAATCTCTTGTCATAACCCTCTGCCAGCATTTCAAAGATAGCCTAGATATGTGAAATAACCTATGATTGAATTAAGCAGAAAATTTTGTTCAAAAGTTCATTTCTCTAGCTACTTGTTAGGAAAATATTATATAGATTCACAAGTTTAAAATGTTACACACCGACAGAAAAAGTTTGAAGTTGAAACTATCTACGAATAGATCCCTCCGTTCCTTTTCCTCTTTTAGTTTTGTGATACGCAAAAGATGAGAATTAAAAGAGGCAAAGTTTTACTTATACAAAAATCAGCTGAACAAATAACAAATAGAAATATGTAAGAGATAAATAAATAGAAATATGACACTCAAGATAAGTACTAGTGAGAACATTATATAGTTGCAGATGCCTCAAAATAAACCACTAAATGACAGTATTTATTTCAGAATTTGGTCATCAAAATCATTTTCATGGTTTAATTTTTTTATATTTTTCTTAAGAGGAGTTCAATTTTTTTTATTTTTAACTTTACTCGTAATTAAATTCTTAACAGAAATCCTGATATTTTACCGCAAAGAATGAACATTTGAGAACTTGTCATTTCTTCTTGAAAGACGTAAGACGTAAGGAGTTAAGAAAAAAAAAGTATTTATAAATTATTATTGACCTTTATTTCTAAGCAACATGGAACTAAGGGTAAGGGTGGTATAAAAGTTCAAACCTCTTCCAATTTATAATCTTCATCATCAAGGTCTCTAGTGATGCAGAAAGGTCCTTTCTAATTAGGAGCTAATTTGTTAGCTTCCCAATTTCTCGTGGTTTGATTGTTGTTTTCCACACGAGATCATCTTCGTCTGTTTAAGCTTGAAGTTATAACGCCGAATCTTATATGTTTCTTCCTTGATGTGTGCTTTATCTCAAACTTCTTCCCCCGAGTCTAAATTTAACTCCAGTTTTGCTTTAATGCCTTCTGAATCAAAGTGTTTTCTTCTGTAAGAACTAATCTATAGTCCTAAAAGTTAATCTTTAAGAAGTTTACCGAGCTGTTGATTGCAGGGTGCAATCCACAATATAGTCGGTAACTCTTCAACCCAAGTTCCTTTGGGTTTGGCTTACCTTCTTTTTTAATTCATCCTTCACTTCTCCATTAGATTGTGAATGTTCAACGAGACGTATATCCCAAGTTGCTTAAAAAAATCATTGTCCTTTTTGTCAACAATTGTGGTTTTACTTACTAAACTTTAGTGTAAATTTTTATTACATGAATTATCAAAGTAAAACTCCAATTAAGAACAGAAACAACACCAAAAGCACCTAGCTAAATGTTTCGGATAAAGTTAACATACCCAACAAGAGAATGATGACGAAAAATAGAATAAAAGAAAGGGCAAGGTAAGAGCATAAAAAGGAAACATGTTGTAAATTTAAAAAAGGACATGAAGCTCCAAATTAGAGAGAGGACCGTAGCCGAAAAGGGAACCAGCCAAGGCACCACAAGCAGAGTTGCCGGCAGAGAGAAGAAGGCAAACGGTGGGAGACGGAGTAGAGGAGCCTTTGGTAGGGGTCGGAGCAGGGTTCACATCACTTACTGAATTAACTGTTGCATTCGATGCCATCACTTTTTTACTTTCTCGATTGGATAACCCTGTTCTTCACTTCAATTTATTCCACACTAACATCACCTATTTCAGCAATGAATGAACTAATCAATACTGTTATTCACTATGATAAGTTATCTGAGACCCATCTTTCCATCTTTCCCAGAAAAATAAAACTATTTAGGGACACAAGGACTAGGTCCTTCTCTCGCTAGGGACGTAATGTAATGCTCATTGTTATTGACGATAATCAGTATCTTTTAGTATGAAAACAAAATTCTGTATTGAAACCAACGAAAGGGACCTTTCCCCCCTTTTTTTAAAGGAAATGTCTTCCCTAAAGCATATAATAAACCATACAGATACAAAAGTTATGATTTCTGCTTTTGGACATAGATCAGTAAAAAGTGGTCTCTTGACCACTATAAGAAAGCTGAAGTCAGAGCTAGCTAGCCCCTAACCCGAAAGCTATCCTTTTCTTTTACTTCTAAGCAACTGCTTATGCTATAAAGTGAAAAAACTGATCTCGAAGTTTATGTGAATAATTCAAAATGCCAAGATTACTTTCCCCCGTGTGGTCTGACTGCTAACACTGTTGCCTTGACCAGAAGATCTCTAGGATAAGATTCCAGTAAGAGGAAAACTTGAAACCAATTGATTCAATAAATATGAAATTTTGTGCAAGAGTGGCTTATGTCTAGTGTCACAGCTTTGCTATTGCCGGAACTGTAAACAGCTAATTGATTTTATTTTGTTTTGGGACTTCTGCAATCAACCTAAAAATCTGTCAGAAACAAAATGTTGCCCAGCTATTGTAAGCGTTTCATAAGGCATCTCGCGCGCTAATCGATTGTCAGTATTCTATTAACATTTCAGTCATCTGGTTGCTGACCAGAGCAAATTGTATATAGTACATGAGAAGTGCCAATCATGACACAAGAAATTTTTTAATCTTAACAAAACATACTTCCCTTTCATCAACTTATTTTTCAGCAGAATACATATTTGATACCATTATCCACGGATATCTAAAATGAATAACAGAATGAGAGATAAATACAACATTCGTAACACGACTAATGTCAAGTAGCAATAGAAATGCCATTATCCGACAAGAAATACATACAGTTCAGTTCCACTCTGAAAAAAATACTGAACAACTCATGATAACCAAAATCAAATTCTATGCAGCAGCCAATTCGTGATCCATGTTCTCTAACTTACAACGAGCTACATCTGTTCCGAGACTTATTCGCCCTCACTCAGTATAGGTACAATGAGTGGTTTCATCTGTGCCAGATATACAATCGCCCACCTAAAAGAACAGAGGAAAGACAAAGATTGAGCCCAGGAAGAAGACATGATTTGGTATTAATAAGCTATAAATACAACTGAACCAAACACAAACAGAAAATAGCTCACTGAAACATCAATCAAGATAGCATTCAATAATGAGTAGATAAAAAACTTGGGAATGAATTATCAACAAAAAAGAAAGTCATACCCCAATCCCTAAAAAATAAACAAAAACGCTTTTGAACATACAGTTACTCATGTTCATATTTTATCACAAGCTTCTTGTAAATAATGAAATACTCATAACGAGGAACAGAAATGCAAATAATAAGTACATAAACTATTTATAGTTTCCTCTTGTAAAATCACACATTTAAGATGTGCATGTATAAGAATGATAATGAGTAGGTATACCATAGAAAGAGAGAAACTTCGCAGCCTATTTACAGTTGGAGACATTTTAAGTTACTATTATCACATTTGTGGCATGGCAAGCTCCTTTTTCAGTAATAAAACTACTCGCCTTTTATAATAGAATAAAAGCATCCAGGCTTACAAATGCTCAGGTACAATCACTTAAAATTATCCTACTATCACAGAATTCAGTTACACTGCTTCAATTACTATTCTTCATAGGAGGGCTGCCATTCCACTCTGGTATTTAGAAAATAAAGATAAAAATTCACATGCAGAACGCCAGTATCATGGTCTAATCAATAAATGGCAGTCTGGGCGGAGTTATCTACGTGAGGAAACAAGAATTTAACTTTTTTTCTATTCTAATCAATAAATACCTTGTCAGGGGAAATAAAAGATATAGGTGCACAAATTCTATAACTCTAATTCCTATTTTAACTTGATACAAAATAAAAGAAGAATACCCATCAAACAACACTTACATCATCCAGCAGCAAATTGTTGCAGTAATTACCAAAGTTAGGTGAAATCTGAAACAGAATAAGAAGAGATTTTAGACACACGTCAATAAGAACAATTCACACAATTCATTAGATTCGTAAGTGTGGACATGCATATGTGTCAGTATAAATTCTTCAGAGCGCGCTCAAGTCACTAAATACATCTGAATAACTAGCATTTATAAAACACAAAAAGGTTGCAATACATAGTTGATAATCATATCAATTTGTCAACTACTAGGTGTGTTTTCACGTGAACAACTGAACGTGAAAGGGCCAAAAGGTCGGAGAGATGTACAATGGTGCTTCTAACAGAAAAATAAACACACACTAATAAGAACAATGACAGTTAAGGTGTGGAACAAGTATCAAGCACACTGTCACAACCAAGGCAGCAACCACATGCCTGAAGGAGAAAACCCTATCCACTCTTGCCTTCTTTACATGGAAAGAAATTCTAGAGAAACAATTAACACCCAGGAATATATATTTTTCCCAAAATACTGGTCAACTCATACTTCCCAAGTGAATACAACAAAACCTCATCCCATGCCTAACTATAAATACCTTTATTTTAATGAGCAAGACAACCTTAATCTTAGTTCATCTCCCTAAAATTCGCAACTCTTTAAAGCAGCAGCAGGATTCACAACAACAGAAAACGATAAAACACATTTCTCCAAACAATCCATAAATTCATCAGATCAAAATCCCACTAATTGCACCATCAGAACTAAACGAAAACTAATGATGATATAATCCACTCACACAACCTAACCAAATCACGAAATACAATTCAGAAACACGTCGTACTACATACTCTAATTGAGTGAAGAGCCTCCTAATTCCTCGAACGCAAACCACTCTCGAGATTGCTAGGGTACCGAAATCGATACATTGAGAACTTAAAACATAATGAAAGAGAAACGGAAAAGGAGCGTACAGATTGGTAGAAGGTCCTCTGTTGCAACAGATTCTGGTGCAGAGGCTCGCGATGATTCCGATCACTACAAAGATCAGCGTCGTCACCAGGAAACCCATGTCGAGTCGTTCCCTTCCAGATCCCGATCAGAGAAAACGAATTCCTAGCGCGAATTGAAAAAGAGAGTGAAATAAAATGTGAATTAATTGATCGATTGATTGATTTTGGAGCAGAGTCGAATTGAACCCTACTATTTGGGGGCGTTTGGATGCCGAGAAAATGGTGGAAAATGAAAGAAAGTGAAAATAGGAAAGAGAATAAACGTTTGAATAATGATAGTTTGTTATGTTACCTCTGAACTCTGAAGCAGAGATCTCACGGTGCTGTGATTCGATCACCTTCGCATATAGTGTGTGACGCGTCGTCGATTTTCTGCTTCAGAACTAATTGGGCTTCAGCCCACCTAGGCCCAAAATCCGGCCTATTATAGTAAGAGCACTGGACAATGTTCGTTTTGTTCAGGCCTTTCCTCCTTCACCTCCATATTCTCAATCGGGCCATTCTTAATGCACCTCTCTCATTTCTTCTTGTACCTCCAAAAAAAATCAAAATTATTAAACTATTCCTACATCCTATTTCTTTAAGTATTTTTCTAGATTACGTAATCTAGTAAATACATTCACATTGTATAATTCAAAAGTCATATTAATGATTATACAATCTAAAAGTCATTTTCAAATTCAAAAATAAATTTTAAATTGTACAATCCGAAAGTCTGGATTCAAAAATAATTTTTGAATTATGAAATCGAAAAGTTATTTTCAAATTTAAAAATGATTTTTAGATTATATAATCCGAAATAAAAAAAATTGTTATTTAAAAATGATTTTTAATCCAGAAATCTAATGAAAAAATTTGTCTTTCAAAATTTATAATCCAAAAAATAAATAAAAAATATTTTTGAATTCAATAATCTAAAATACATTTTTATCTTCTAGTATAATTTAATTAATCTTTTAATTCCTAGTATAATTTTCCATTTAATCATCATAAAACAAATTCATAATAAAATATGGAAAGGGTGTTTCATTTTCACCTCCATTGATCTCTTGTATTACTTTCCATTAATTCCGGTATAAGTTTTTCAAAATGTACCGTTTTACATGTGATCCAATATTAAAATATACTCTCTCCTTCCTTTCAAATTATAAGGCGTACTTTAGAAGAAAATCTTGTTTCATAATATAAAGCGTTTTAGAATTCTAATAACTTTTTTTCTTATATACCTCTATTAATCACATCATTATTTGTATTAACATTAAATAGTAAAAAGAGAAATTAAATATCAGAAACTAAGAATTAATTATCTTTTATCAGTCTGACTCTTCATCTTTTACCATCATCTACTAATATTATGTTTTTAATTTTTGTATTAAAGCTGCAATAGTAACTAATTTTAATTCACTATTTCTATTTGCAATTTGGTGGGAATTGAAAATTTTGATTCAAATTTTGAAAATAAAATTTAAGTATAGTCATTTACAATTTAGTAGGAATTAAAAATTTTGATTGAAATTTTAAAATAAAATTTGAGTATAGTCATTTGTAATTTGGTGGGAATTAAAAATTTTGATTGAAATTTATTTAAAATAATTAGTAGTTCTGATTTTAAATTATTTAGAATTGATTTCAAAACTATTGAAATTCTAATCTTAATCAATTTACAATTTTATTAAAAAATTAATTAATTTATAAATACTTCCGGTTAAATTTCAATTAATTTATTTAATAGTAATTAATAAGGATAAAAATAACAAATTTATAGAAAATTGAACAAATTAATTGTTTTTTTTGTATGTGAATATAATTTGAAAACGGAAGAAGGAAGGAAGGTAGTAAAATTTACAAGTAACGTACTGAGTAGTTTAGCCCGAATAAATGAAAAAATATATCCTAAACACCCTTTCGAACCTATATATCCCCAAGAATTAGTTTTTAATCATTGATGAAAAAATATATACCATATTTAAGTATTTAAACATGAGGGTATTATGACATTAACATTATATTTGGATAAAAAGTTTACAATTTTCAGGAAATTCAAATACACTCAATTTGAATTGTTTTCATTTTAAATTGTTTAATTTTTTAAATATTTTTTGAATTAAATAATTCAAATTTATTGAATTTTAACTTTTTCTGATTTTGATTGAATATTCAATTATTACCAATTGTAAAATTAATAATAGATAAAACTAGTAATATCAGTTAAAATATTCCACTACACAAAAATTAATCAATATAAATTTGAAGAAAAAAAATATAATTAACATCCATTAAAAAATAGTTTAGCTAATATTGCTTAAAAAACTCAAATAAATATCAATTGAGAAATGACATTGTTCTACTTTAACATATAAATAATTTCCTTAACAATATCAACCAGGAAATAACTCTTACATTAAAAAAATAATTTCAATTGAAAAGAAAACTCTTAATGTTGGCTAAATAACATTGAAATATATTTTTATTAAAGCTGGTTATAAAATAATATTGAATGACAACAATTTAAAATTACTTTAGTTAACGTCAACAAAAAAAGATTATTTTTATATTAACAGTAACACACCGATTTTATTAACCAAAAACCTAATTAATGAGTTAATAACTAATAACTAATAATAAACAATCTCCAAAAAAAAATCTTATAATAGCAACAAAAATAACTGATTTTAACCTAAACCAAACCAATGTTTGCATAAACAAACAATATAAAGCCGACAAATCCCCATCCTCTAACAAAGTGAAATCTAGCTAAGTGAACTCAAGTCAATAAATCAAAAAGAAAATACGAAAAAAAAAATATTTGAAAGAAAAAATGAATAAAAAGAATTTCAAATTCTTTTAGCATAAAATTTGAATTTATCTAATTTGAAGTTTATCAAAATACTCTAAAAAATTCATAGTATTTCAATTTCTTTTATTTTTTTATAAAACATTTCAAATTCTTTTTAAAAATAATTCCCATTTAAAAGAATTTCATTCAATCACACTAAGAATCCTCTTAAAAATTTCACCTTAGCGTTGAATCCTTGCTAGTCAACCACTGCATAAAACTGTTGTTGGTTATGGTGTTCACTAAATACACAAGTATACATTAGCTCCAAACATGTATGAAGTAACCTTTATATATCCATTCCTTTGACAAAAATGCTGTTTGAGTGAGCTACAAGCAAGCTGTTTGTTACTAAGAGTTCTGACTAACCAATCATGCAAATATCCAACTTTTCGAAGAAAAGAAGTTCGTAAAAGCAAGCTCCACATTTGAAAGACACCATCACCAGAATGACATCTCAACTAATCTTCAAGATCAAGGAGATTAACTACAACAAAAAACTCTGAAAGAACTATGCAACTAAAAGAAGAGCTTTCGTGGGGATGCTCTAGAACCAACTGTGGGATAGTTTGAGGACTTGAGAGGAGAGGATGCTGCCTTGCTTTCTTGGCCCTCAGGCACTCTGTCAAGCAACTTTGCTGCCCTTGGATCTGTTAGTAGTGTCTTTTGGAAGGACTGCGAGAAGCCAGTTGCAATGATAGTCACATGAATCTCCCCATTGTAGCGATCATCAACAACGGCACCAAATATGATATTGGCAGAAGGGTCAGCTAAACTTGTCACCACCTATAACAATTATGAAGATTTGAGAGCACCAAACAAATGTTTAAAACAAATTCATGTGATCAAAAAAATATGTTGAGAGTGAAGTGTTCCCTTCTGCCAATAAAGTACCTGAGACACTCTGTTTACTTCCTGCAGAGTTATGTCTTTTCCTCCAGTAATATTATAAACTACTCCCTTAGCTGACTGAATAGAAGAGCCGATTAAAGGAGCCAGAGTAGCCTGCTCTGCAGCTTCTTCGGCACGGTTTTTACTGGAGGAAACACCAACACCAAGCATTGCTGTTCCAGAGTCTTTCATCACAGCTTTTACATCAGCAAAATCCACATTTACAAGCCCAGGTATCTGTAAAAAGACAACAGGAATATCATCCTCATAAGCTGAGATCAAAACGTACTTTACATTATATAATTTCCAATTATGACAGTAGAGCAAACACTCCAATGAGTTGGGAGAAAGGAGATGGAAAACGATTCAAGCCTGTAAAGTCCCCTCTTACTCTTCTCAGTCTACCATTCTAGAATGAACAACTAATGCTTTCCATGGTGCACTGACCGCTTCCAGATAGAAAGTCTGACAAAATTGTTAATCAACTCACTGTTATGATGTCTGATATTCCCTGCACTCCTTGCCGTAGAACATCATCTGCTAGACGGAAAGCATCCTGAAGAGGTGTCTGCTCATCAGCCATGTCAAGCAGGCGATCATTTGGAATCACTATAAGAGTATCCACATTTTTCTGCAGCTTTTCAATAGCTTCCAGTGCCTGAGGATAAAATCTGAATTTTAACTTCTCCAAGTATCTTCGGAACAAAACAATACAATAACATCAATCAATTTTCAAAATACATTATACAGTTCAGTCTTAACTAAGATAGTTATCAATTATAACACATGACCTATGGTCAAGTGCAAATGGGTATAGATGAAAGAAAATAAACAAGTAAATCCCAACTTCTTGAACACACTTAATTGGGCAGTAATATTTTACACTAGGAGAATTGCATTGGTACAGCACCTAATCATATTTCTCAAAATAAGGAAGGAACTGACACCTGCCTGTAATGATCTTTTGCGTCCTTCAAAACTGAAGGGATAGGTAACAACACCTACAGTCAAGTAACCAGCCTCTTTTGCTATTCGGGCCACTACTGGTGCGGCACCAGACCCAGTTCCCCCACCCATGCCAGCAGTTACGAACACTAAATCAGATCCTTGAAGAGCTCTAGCAATAGCTTCTTTAGATTCCTCAGCAGCTTGTTCGCCCAAAAGTGGATTTCCCCCAGTACCTGCATCTCTATCAAGCAACTCGAATCAAAGGAAACATAAAAATAAAGAAGCCAAACGACACACGCATACAAATCAAATCACACCATAGCAACACACATACAAGTGCCTGACCTAATCCCCGAGTCAGAAGCTCTCCAATTTTGATAGGGTTCTCGGCAGCAGAATGCAAAAGTGCTTGAGCATCAGTATTTATGGCATAAAATTCTACACCCTGATTAAAAAAAAGAACAAAAAGAATTGTAGCAGAATACAGCATTAGCAAAAACATAAACTATACTTTAACAAAAATCTACACCATCTTGGCCATCATAACGTTAAGATTCTGTTAAAATTAGCTTGTCTCTATTTTAAAAGTAGTGACCCTCGTATTCTAATATTTGATGAATTTCATCTGACCCGGTACATTCATTTTGACCTCACCAATACGAGGACCAAAAAAGGTAGGCTCTATATCCAGTTTTCCTAAATCTTGAGAAACCTAAAACACATCTTACCCAAAAAAAAACAAGAAACATATTCCATTAAAACAACAGAGTTATCAGACAATTTCACATTGTTCATAAACACTAACAAAATAAATAAAAATGATGCATTAACAGATACGCCAAATGGGTTTCTTAACAAACCCACCAAAGTTATCTTACAATCTCACATTGTTCATAATTTCATAAATAAAATAAAAATGACCCATTAAAAGACACCAAATGAGCTTATCAACAACAACAAAAAAATAGTAAATAAAATGGGAAACAAAAAAACGCACGTGCAATCCGCAACCAATCATGCGGTTAACGGCATTGTTCCCGCCGCCGCCGACACCGACAACCTTAATCTTGGCGTTCTCGAGTGTCGAGAAGGAGCAGCACCTCACGGAAGCGAAACGGCGTCGCGGGGGTGCGGAGACGCACGTTCTGGTTCTAGGGTTGAGGGAAACGCAGCTTCTGAGAGCGAAAGAAGAAGAAGAAGAAGAAGAAGAAGAAGAAGAAGAAGAAGAAGAAGAAGATAAAGCGTTGTGGCGGATTGAACTTGGGTTCGTGAGGGGAAGCATGGCCATTGTAACAATTGTTGAGGAATGTTGTTTTAGGGTTGAGGGAGAAGGATTGGGGTTTAGGGTTTTAGAAGAAGATGAGAATTAAGTTCAGTTTTCATCTTTCACGTTCGCTTTTTTGGATTGGAAACGAACGAAGGAAGAAAAGCGGAAGAGAAGGTTATGGCAGTGGTGGAAATAGTACTGTGAGGTGTGAACACTTGCATTTAACTTCTTTTTTATTTCTTTTTTTTTAAAGAAAATTCACGCACCAGATAAATGCATGGAAAAAAAAATCGATACTGGCATTTCAAAATACTATAATTATTATAATATCAGAAAAATTCCATAAAAGTAAAATAAAAATTATAAAGTTCAAGAAAAGTATTATCTTTGGTCTGCATTTCTATATTCCAACAATTTTAATTAGTTTTTTTATGAAATTCGAACACCACATTTATTTTTTCTATTGGGAATCTTGAATTGCAGCTGAGACAACGTTGGAAATTCCTTTTGTCCTTCTCATAGGAACAGATTCTATATATAGTATGCACGCGATATTTCATTTGCAATTATTTGGATTTTTGTAACGAAAGCAAATATACGACTCTTGCGTCGATTTCTTTCACATTCAATTACTATTGTTGTTGCTGACTTGGTTTCATTATTATTAGTTCTCCTACAAAATTTATACAAAATTTATACAAATCCATTTCTGTGAATTGTTCTTCACTGTTTTTACGTTGTTATTTTTTTCAACAAATATCTTAACTTTTCCACTATTGACATTCTTTATCAGTCATAGTGTTGGTAACCTAGTCACAAAATAATAAATGGGTAATTATCGCTATTAATTACTAAATAAATAATCTAAGACAATCTCAGACGGGGTTACTGGTTTTTCCATGAGCTTTTTTTATGCATTTCCCATGACTTTAATATCAAACTTAAATACAGGTTAATTTCTACTCTAGACTATGGTAATTTATATTCTGCAGCAAGTCACATGAGGCATGCCACCTTATTGCATGCACTTTCACATGCAAAAACAAATACCTAATCTGCATCTCTAGTGCTACAAAAACATAAATGCTTCAGGGTTTGGAACAAATGGTAACACCCTTTCGCCAAACAATTCAACCACTGATGACACCAAATTTCCTGCATCAATGTCATCCTTCCAAGCCTGAGCAAGAGTGGCAGACACCTTCCTCTGTTGATCTCCAACCTCCCTCCCCGGCACATTGTCACTCGAAATTTGACGAGTCATCGACATCGTAGGAGCCCCCATCATGGTGGAAAATCCCCCTGTTGAGCCTTGCATGTCAACTGACATGGAATTCATTGGTATTACACCTCCATGGCCATCTGTTGAAAGTTTCTTCATGGGAGGTTGCTGCTGCATCAGATTGTCGGCACTGGCTTTTCGTTTGCCTTCATTAGTGTAAAGATAGAGTATGATCATTATAAGAACACAAAATTAAAGATTGTATTCTGATTATAGGAAATATGGATGCCAAAATGAGCATTCTGATGGAAACAAATTTAGTCATCAGGGGAAGCACATTCAGAATTCAGGCTTTAAGAATTTAACCATTTAAAGTAGCATGCATGGTCAAATTTTCATTTACTTAAAATCAATATCGAATATCCGTGTGTGCTTAAAGATAGATTAGCTTACTTTCAAATAATCTTCATTGCCCATTTTGGTAGTAAGTTTAAAAGTTGTTCACTTCACTCGGTCAACAGACGTGCTTTCTACGTATGTATAATTTTAAATGTCATATATATAGTTACCCTTGTTGTTCAAATTATGAAGGGAAAAGTAGCAGTATTTAACATCAAACATCTTATAATTTATTAAGAATTCCTTTCTAACGATGAAACAACCCTTTTTATCCCAAACAAGGAATAATCCAATAAAATATTATCAGCACAAAATATTAAAAATTCATTGGTTCATATTGTTAAATGCAGTAATATATTGAAAGTTTATTTACCATAATCGGTTATTAAATAAGTATTCTTTTTGTGGCTTTCAATGCATTTCATAAACTAGCTTGTGTATTATTTAAAAGAAAACGTTTTCCATCATACACAGGCCTTTTTATGTCTGTGTTTCCTGTTAGGACTAAAAGTTAACTTTAGGGAGAGAGAGATCATACAGCTCACACCATAAGGCATGCATACAAACAAATTTATTCATTACTCCATTCAGGATCAGACATGTATTTCTTTTCAAATACATCAATATAATTGCCGAGGTAGCAAAAAAAATCATACCCGACATCCGAATAATGGCTTTTCCACTGCCTCTTGAAGTAACCCGAGTTGGAGGAGAGAACAAATTGCTGAACATTTTGACCTTTTCATGCACGCATTGGCCTACTGCACCCTGAAAGATTTGACTTCAGTGATCAGCTAAAGTGATGTTCATTGAAAACAAACCACAATTTAAGCATAATCAAACCTATTAAACTTCAATAAAATAAAATTAAAAAGTTTTACCGTGTCATCTAAAGTCATAGTGCAAATCATATTATGATATGATGACTTGTAAACATTAAATGTAGCAACACATTAATGGATGACAACGTAATAGGTTTTCAGATCGTGTCGAATTTAAACAGTTAAAACATTACAACTCACCAACAAAGCTCCATAAACCTGCCAAGCTTCAAGCCTCTTCATTTCATTTTTTTGTTTCTCGGGTTGCATTTCTGGCTCAAGAAGATGCAAATATGGCTCGAGATTTGGAAGTATAAGCAAGTGAATCTACTCAAAATGAAGAAATATATGCATTAGTTTACACCAATACAACCAGTGGTTCTAAATCACAAAGCATAAAAGTCATCCATGCACCCCATACAAAGAGTTAAGAGTGCAATAAAACATAAAACAGATGCATATATTTAAGTAACATCATAAAAGAAAAGTGATAATTCTCCATTATTTTCCACAATAACTAAACAGATGGTAAAAATTATCATGTTTGTATAAGAAAATAATCATATCTGATCTAAAAAAGAAAAGCAGAGCTGTCCTCGATAAGTTATTATCCGCAAGAGATCATCAAACGTATAATATGATACCAATTGAACTACCACAACCCATTTAAAATCTACTACCTTAAAACACCAAGGTCAGAACATACCAGTCTTGATCCAAGAGCTTCTATCCCTTTAATTGCACCATAGTGCTGAGGCAGAGCTTTTGTAGGGTCCAAGAAAGAATGAAGAAATGTCTTTGTCACACGTGGCTGCAGATTGTGATATATATGCCCAAATCTGAAAATTCCAGAGACTAGGAATTTAAAAACTCAACAAAAAAAAATACAAGCTCAGTATTCTGTAGTTAAAAACAAAATCTTCCTTATAAAACCAAAGTATGTGCAATCTTGAGGAAATTTAGGTATGCATATTAAGAAGCCCTTTGCATCATTTATAGTTCTATAGAACACGTTACTCAGACCGTACAGTTAAACTGTAAAGTGTCAATGTCAACTATAAATATATATATATATAGTATTCTATTTCAAACATATGCAAGTTTAACAGCCTCAACAACCACAATTAACATTTAGAACGAAACCTTATTGCTCATCAGCAATTGAAGCCTCGTCAAGCAGAACTTGACCTTCTCATTGCTCTTTATAATACCATCAAATGGAATGTTTGGAATATACAAAGGAAGAAATATGCACCAGTTGCCCATCCAAAAGAATCACAATGGCTGGGAATTATTAAGTTTAAAATTTGGACAAAATCTTAATATTATTTTCCGTTTTCTTTACTGTTCAATTCTGATTACAATTTACAATATATATACATACTCCGGAATGAATTAGTGTTATCCAACGATTTATGGGCAACAAATCAGACACGATTACAAGAAATAAGGAAAATCTGTCCTAATTAAAAATAATGAATAAATAACTCTAAATAAATCTTTTAGTCAAATCTGTACATAAAAAATTATAACAATGCACATGCTGCAACAGTTAACATCATAATTAAATTATCTCTTCCATGGTATTTAAACTCTTATTCAGTAGAAAGAAAGTCCACACCTTTGGCATATTGAAGCAACAAGATTAGCACTGAAGTTCCTAAGCTCCCAGTGATCATCAGATAGTCTGTTTCCTATCCTTTTTGCAACAATGCAAGTAATGATAGGCGGCATCAATTGATGTAACTACAGATTTTAGATATCAGAGATCAAACTCATGAGTTGTCATAGACGACGACAATCATCTGAAGTCAACGATATATATATATATATATATATATATATATATACACACACACACATGCAAAATCAGTTACATTGGTGCCAAACTTACATAAAGTTCTATGTGTATTTGAGAATTTTGCACAAGGCTCCGCACAAGGCGCATCAAGGCAAACAAAACAGCTAAATTATGTAAATTACGTGCCACCTGATATGACAAGAGAAAAAGGATAAAAGTGAGTACACATGCCCTATTTCACACACTGAATTAAGAACCTTAACTAAAAACATCACTGACGTAAACTTGCAAATACCTTATCCGCAACAAAGCATGTGAAATATGGAACTAAGGGATGGAGTCCTGAGTCTGTTGCCAAGCTAATCAATGCTCTTCTGAACGGAATGGATCCAGACTTATTTAATGTTAGGTCAGTTATTTTCTCGTAGTAGAGCTGTAAGAAAAAAAATATCCTTAAGTGAATAAAAAAACATGGAATTGCATAAAAAAATGACATACCAAATAATGTGTATACCTGAAGCTCCCTTGTTATCAAATGTTTAACAGGTAATTTAACATCGACAGAAAGCCCGTCTTCCTTATATTCAGATTTTCTTATTTCAGAGGGGGCTGCAAGTAACACAGGGCAAACAAATATGTCATTGTCAGGAAAATCAAACTTCTTCATCATGAGCCTCGTACAGTTTGGTAAAATACAAAATTCAGTGTAGCATTAAGGTTTAATCTTCAATATTATAGCAGGTTGGCTTGATAGGCAAGAATTGATCATATTATTATACTGACAATTTGGTTGAAACTCAGCATTAAGGAGGTTAATTAAGTTTTATTGCACTTAAATCTGGAAAATACCTTCAACTGGAGCATTTTCAGGAATTGCAGGTTGAACACCTTCAATAGCCAACCAGTGACTGGTAATTGATGTATCAAGGGGTGCTTTTGGTAAGGGAGCTTCAATAAGCTGTTCAAATCAGGAAAAATGTGAGAATACCATATCAAAAAGCAATTCAACAACTTCTATTATCAGAATGGCAATCTTGGTGTACCTAGAAACCTTACATCTTTGATATCCACATCTTTGTCATCGATGTAGAACAAATCCTTATGTCCAGCAGCTCTTTTGAACCTCGGAGGATCATTAGAGGTGAACCCATATATCGGCTGATACACGACAACATAAACAGGAATAAAACAAAAATCAAGTTCAGAGATAAAAATTTCAACAAGGGTGGTTTAAACTTGATGATAAGCATTTCATGGTGCACATGAGACACAAATTATATGGAGAAGTGTTTGTCATTTTAAATGTTTCAAAGCAATATCCTGATTTGAATGAGGCCTTATACTCTGTACAACCACCACTCTCATAAGACTATGCACAAGAGCCGCACCGTTGCCAATTTGTCATCCTCTCAACAACAAATAAGTACCTTTTCATAGATACACTAACAAAACCTTTATATACACTAGTCTAAGGAAAAACAATAAACCTGATGTAGACAATTCTAGGAGAAAAAACTACTCGAAGAATTGAAAGAAATAGGGAGTCCAATGAAAGAATGGATTCCGAACTGTATTGAACTAAGAGAAAATTGAGAAATGTCTACAAATCCAACGAAATCCAGACAGACACTAATACGGACACCAGACATGAACACGGCAACACTTGTAATTTCTAAAATATAGGACACGGGAACATGGATAAATATATATGGTCGAAGATCATTTTGAAATATTTAAATTAACAATCAAGATTTATACATTCAAAATCATTTATAAAAGAGTTAGTAAAGTATAACAATATGCACATATTGTATTGTTACCTGATACAAACTTGAATTAATCCATCCATCTAAAGTCTAAAAGTGAAAAGAGAATCTAATTCATTTAAAACATTTCATCCATTTCTTTATCATCAACATTGAAAAAGACATTTTAACTTAGGTTTATATAAAGAAAAAATTAATAATCTCAAAGAATTCCACAATATACAAGATATAATTGGAGAATGAATGAAAATGTCCCTAATGGTACACATAATTTAGATATTCTTGATAATATAGGATTTGTGCATTTTTCTATGATTACAATAAAAACTTACAAAATAAGTTTATGAATTTCTAATTTGCAAAAGAATTTATTATGTCTCCTATCATTAATGTTGTGTTGAAGCAATGGCGAACTCGTGTCAAAGTTATGTCAAAGACAAAAAAAGCTTATTAAAATTGGACATTCTGCTAATACGTGTTGTACCAAACCGGTGTCGGTGTCCGATATGTGTCGTACCGGTGTGCGAGCATCATATTTGAATGCCCAAACTCAGATTTGCACTTTCCTATTTATAGCTATCAACTATTGACAGTCTCTAACAACTTCAGCTATAACGGAAAATAACAAAATTACCAGCTATACATAGTTCTATATCAAAACCATCAACAAATCTATAATAGTTTCAAATATAATAATAATAACTAAACTCTAAAAGGCAAAGCAAACACATAAAAAGAAAAACAAGTCACCTCCAAATTTCTCAATGCAAGTGCAGTATCCACATCCTCTGTACTAAGAAAAGTTCTCATGGAATGGCGCATGCATTTTATCGATTCCTGTTAAATTCAAAACAAACAACAACCAATGGTTCAATTAGCCAGACTCAAAGTAGTAGTAAACAACAAAAGGAACAACAATATCAAAATCCAACAAACCGCTACACCCCTTCTAAGAACCTCAAACATTCCAACCACCAAATAAGGCAACTTCATTTCTTTCCCACAAAGATAACACTTTCTCGTAATTTAGAATGTGGGTTTCACCGTTAGCACATGAAACGAACCCGGTCATCGCAGTACAACGAAACCCACCAAGGGGGTCTCTAATTACCCGCGAAATATTCAAAATAACGCAAGAGGGTGCGAGAACACTGTGAAGGGTACCTGCATGATTTCGCGAATGCGATACTCGAGATCGGGGGCGAGAGCGAGGGCAACATCGGGGGACAAATTGGTGATGCCGATGCTCTGTGCGATGACTTCGATTGTCTCCTTTGGCACGAAACTCATCTTGATTTCAATTGAACATCAATTGGTCTTTCACTGATTCACTAAGGTGGCTTAGGTTAAGGGGAATGGTGATGGTGGCAATGGCAAAACCAGAACAATTTGCAGAAACAGAAGATTAGTTTGAATTAAGATTGAAAATTAAAAATATTTTTAGTGCCCTAAGAAAGAGTTGAAGGTCAAAGAGATGAAGAGTTGTAAGGTTTTTTTGTGAAAGATCAATGGTTGATGTAAAAGGAAAACAATTATGATACTACTGTGTTGTTTTCTCCAAACCTTTTTGAAATATCATTCTATTATTTAAATAATTTCATAACAAAATGAAATAAATATTTTACTTTATTACTTGAGAAAAAAATACATTACAATTTTTTGCTTAAATATATTTTTAATTTATGAAATATAGTGGTATTTTACTTTTTATATTTATAAAGAAATGACTTTTAGTTTTATGAAAATATTTATTTTGGTCCTTATTGTTTTTTTTAGCTTTCGTAAAATATTAATTTATAGTTCTTGTAATATTTTTCTTATTTTGAATTAGTTTCTTTCAAAAATATTGAGTAAAAAAATCATTTACATATCACAATGGCGAAAACAAAGCAATGAATATATTATAGATAAAATAAGTACTAAAACCAAGACCTGTTTTTGGGAGAAAAAACATATATTTAAGTCTATAATTTTTCTTTTTCATTTTATCTTTAAGTTAAATTAAAAGATGAATGTGGGCTAATTAAGAAAACAAATGGTTGTCTTTAAAAACCAAAACAATTATCATTGTACTAAAGAAACTCTATATACTTTTTAAAAAATAATAATAGTGATTAAAAAAATAAGTGACAATATTTTTTTAAGTGTTTACAATTATTTTAAAATTTAAATAAATTTTATATTTTAAATAATTTAATAGTAATATATTTAAAAAATTAAGTTATTACATCTTAAAGTATTTATATTTATTTTAAATTTTAAATAATTTTTTTTAATTTTAAAATGTGGTAAAAATAAAGTATCAATATAAAAGGTGTATATTAAAAAACCTTTTTATGTATTATTATAAATTTTATTTTAAATAATTTGATAGTAATAATTATAAAAAAAATAGTCAATTACATTTTAAATTATTTTTTATATATTATTATAAATTTTTATTTTAAATAATTTGATAGTAATAGTTATGAAAAAATAGTTAATTACATTTTAAATTATTTGTAGTTATCCTTGAATTTTAAATAATTTTTTTTGTTTTAATTTTAAAATATATTAAAAATAGAATATAAATATAAAAAATGAAAAAAAAAATCATTTATATATTATTCTAAAAAAATGTTACTATTGAAGGCTATACGCATGTGTATATATATATATATAGTATAATCATATTTTTAATTTTTACATATTTTATTGTGGTTGTTAACTGACAAGTCATGAAAAAAAATTGTTTAATTATAAATTTTTTGAAAAATGATATCTTGTAGCCTTTTATGTTTTGATGTTTTGTTGTTTTGCTAAATTGAATTTTAAAAGTTTCAATGGGATATTTTCTATTTTAAAAAAAGCATTTTAATCATTTTTAACTAAACGTTAAATAAGTTAATGGAGTTAGCTAAGTTGTTCTTTAAAGAGTTTTAAATAAACTCAATTTGATATTTTACGTTTTTAAAAAAAAAAAATTTTCTTTTTAAATTAAAACATTAAAATATCTTCAAAAGTCCCAATTTAATATTTATGTTTTTTAAAGGTTCATTTTAGGAGTTTTTTTAGAAATATTTATTTTGATTTTCTGAATTATAATATTAAATAAGTTAACGGACGTGAACCGACTACGTTGACTTATTTAACGTTTTTGGTTAAAATGAAAAAAAAAACTTTTTAAAACTTCATATACCAAAAAGCAAAACTACCAAAATAAGTAATATTTAGCCCAAGATTTTTAAAAAAACTTCATTTTATTTTCTAAAAAATATTTTTACATAACATGTTGGCACTTATTTTTGTCCTAATACAGCTTCTTCTTGCTCATTGACTAGATTATAGATTATTTTATTCACGATAATGTGATTATAACTAATCCCAACAACTTAATGAACATAACAAGGATTGAATATGAAATGGTTTCTTAAATTAATTGTTGTCAATACATATAAATATAGAATATTTATCGATTATGTCATCACACACTTTACAAAGAAGAGAAATGTAAAAAAAATGAAAAATATAACGATAATAGTATATGAAATAAATGAATAATAAAATTGGTAAAATGATGACAACGTAATAAAATTTAGAATATATTCATTAAATTATAAGATGAAAAAAAATGAGGGACGAGTTTGATTTGTCATTCAATAATTTTCTAAATCAATTCATGAAATCTTTCATGCTACATAAAACTACAATTCTTCAAATGCTCAAAGCTATATTTTGAACTTGATTTTAAAAAAATCTCAGTGGAGGTTGAAGGAGCATTAGGGTTCTTAGTTTAATTAATTGTGAGGAGAAAAGAGTTTTGACAACAAGAAGAGAATTTCTTTATTAGTTAATTTTTAAGTTTGAATAATCATAATTGGAGTGATAAAATGAATCGGTCTACCTTTGATTCATTAAAAATAGATTGATGGATTAGAAAGTTTGAATCGTCTCACATAATTACATATTTGTAGTTTAGAAGTTGATGTACATAAAATTTTAAAAATAAAAATAATTTATTTTTTTTATAATTCTTTTAATTTTAATTTTAAATATAATATAAAATAAAATATTAAATGTAAATATAATAATGACAACATAAAACATAAAAATTAATTATTTATTATAAATAATAAGAAAATATAATATGAAAAAATATATTAATTAAATCGTAAAATAAAATTTATATTTATATTTATAAATATATTATATTGATGAAATAATGAATGTAAATATTTAATTATATTTAATACACATAATACAATAAAAAAATTTAAAAATACTATACAAATTTTTGAGACAAATATATGGGAGCTAATGAATTAATGACTAAAATGTTCAACCTACTCAGCACTTTTTAACAGAGGATCACAAACTGGTCTAACCTGCATTATCATCTTAATGATAAATAATATAAAAGTTGTTATTAATTATGTATTCTAAAATAATTGAAAAAAATTAATAATACTAGTGGTGATTTTTAATTATCATTATATTAAATTACTAACGAGAATAATTTTAACCTAATAGAAGAATCCTTTATTTTGCTTACTGTCAAACATAAAGGACTATTAGTATTTAAAAATTAAGAAATCATGTTGAGTCTAATAAAAAAATATATATATAACTTAGATTTAACAAATTGCTCTAATTGTTTTTTAGTGTATTTAAAGGTTTTATGATTTACTATCCACGATTATATGTGATTGAATAAACTTGTAAAATTGTTATCTATTTTTCTATTTTCAATGTATAGTCTTTTTTCTTTACTTTTTAGCCTTTTTTTCCTTTTATATATTTTCTGTTTAATAGAGAGACAAAAATAGAAAATTGTAGGAGCAAACAATGAAAAGAACCAAAATAAACAGAACAAAAATTAAAGCGTTAAAACAAAGAAAAAATTGTATTATAGGGATTAGACAAAGATGACAAATGAACTTATTCATGTGGGTATTAACCGAACTCGTCTCGAGTTTGACGGATAATCTTCACATTGCTGGATATGGATATGGGTGATACCCGATTTTTTAAATTGGATATGGAGATGGGAATGGGTAGGGGTGGCAAAACGGGCCAGCCCAGCCCGTTTAGGCCCGCCCCGCCATGAGCCCGCCAAAAGCGGGCGAGGCGGGCCACGCCACGGTGATACTGGGCCAAAATTTCTAACCCGCAGTCATAAGGCGAGGCTGGCCGCCTATATTTTTGTTTTTCATTTTTTTGAAAAATCTATTTTTTGAGTTTTTTATTTTATTTTTTGATCTTTGATTTTAGATTAGACTTTTTTTTTCTTTGCAACTATTTTGTTTGTGTCCAATTTAAATGAATTTTTGTAATTACAACAATATATTAAAGATGTATATGGTGACATGACATTTAAAAAGTGCAAGCTAAAAGACATAATGTTTATTACAAAAGAAATTACAATCAGTGAGGTGTTGAAGGAACCTTAGGTATAACTACTTTCCCAAATTTAAAGAGAATGAGTGAGAGTGAATAAGGTGTTACATTTTTTTCGCAGGCCAGCGGGCTGGCCCGCCCCTGGCCCGACGGGTTGGCGGGATAGACGGGCCGGGCTGATACGGGTTGGCGAGTTGAAAATGCTAGCCCGCCCTGCCTCTATGCTAACGGGCTGCCGCCGGGCCCAACCCACTTTGCCATCCCTAGGGATGGGTATCTACATATCTGCCCCGTCCCAATACCTGTTTTAATATTAATACTCGTTCCTCTTTGAAATTACTAATATACCTTTATTAAATTAATTTTTAAACTATGTTTGAAAATAAGATTTAATTTAAATATTATGAGTGACTTTTAATTTTTTATTGGTACTAAAAATAATATTTAATGAGTTAATAACTTTTTTCAATAAATCATAATTTTGTTTAGAAAAAGAATATTTGTTTGTTAATATTAATAGCTAAAAAAGTTCCAGAGTCTTTCTTATCTCTATTATCTAACTAATCAATTTTGATTTCTATATTCTTTTTTATTTTCTCTGTGACTTCTCCTTTCTAACCCTAACTCCATAAAAGTTTTGAATTCTTTCTTCCAAACTCTTAATCTCCAATTATCTCTTTCAAAATCAAAATCCACAACTGTGATCTAGAAAGCGAGAATAATATTTCTACTTGATCAACTTCAGTTTCAGGTATTTTGTCTCTTTCTGTGTTTCCTATTTTTCTATTATTTTGTTCTTAAAAGTTAAACTTGCATGTTTGAATTAGAACTTATAAGAGAATCATTAGACATTTGGCTGAGGTGTTATGAGAATATTATTTGATGAGATGATATACATATGTGTATTAAGAAGTGTGAGGTGCTTTATTCAATGGTTTATAAATGATAGAAATTTTAATTTATCCTTGTTTGAATTATTTATATAAATTACAATGATCATGTTAATTTTACAAGAGCAGAAAATATTTTAAAGACAAAATCTTAGAGAAAGTGATCAAATTGAGGAGTAGAGAAAGATAACTATTTTGAGTAATTATAATCAACATGATAAGTGATAAGTTACTGGATGCAGGATTTGCTTTCATCTGAACCAATATAAATACTCTATATATTTTTCTATATTCATACTTTCTTTATATTCTGCTTATTCATTTTATACTTTGATTTCTATAAAGCATAACTTACATTTATATTGGAATTTTTGTTCAATTTTGTTTTAACAACATTAATTTTGAAAAAGACTTAATTATTGTATTAAGAAACAATTTATCCCCACTTATTTTATTTTACATACGCTATTATTCTAACATCCATGACTATTCTTCTTCCTTCACTTTGCTTTTCTTCTTTAGCACATGCCTCTTCTTCCTTTTCCTCGCTTTGCTTTTCTTCTTCAGCCCATACCTCTTCTTCTTCCTCCTCTGCTTTGCTCTTCTTTTTCTTCTTCAGTTCACGTCTCTTTTTCTTCGTCCTTTATCTTGTTGTTCTTCCTCATCCTTTTAACGGTGTGTCTGTTTCTTCATACTCTTTTTTCCTGCTTCCTCCTTCGTTCTAGGGTTATGTTTCTTGAAAGCTTCTGGTGCATCTTTAGTGCTATATTTGTGCTTCTTGAAAGTTTTGTATGTTTCAATCCATGACGAAACCCTAGTTAGTCACTATAGAATGGTCTACGCATTCTCACTCTTCAAGTTATCCTATTTAGTTTGTGTAAAGTTAGCAACAATACCTTATATTCAGCTTTGTTTTCTCTTCTACTCCAATCGGTTTCAAAAGCCTGTAAATGATGTTTCTGTTTTTCTTCTTATTTTTTTTGTGTCATAACAATGTAGGTAGTCTTCAAAGGTTGCTTCATCCTGCGCTCTAAGGTTACGTTTTTTGAATGTTTCTTGTGCATCTTCAGTGGTATATTTGTGCTTCTTGAAGACTTTATATGTTGCAGTCGGCAACAAAAATCCTATTTCGTCATTGTGTAATGGTTTATGCTCCCATACTCTTCAATTTATCCAATTAATTTTTTCTAAACTTGGTAACATATATTTAGCTTTGTTTTCTCTTCTGTTCCAATATGTTTCAGAAGCGACGATTTTGTTTTTTCTTTTTATTTCTTTGGTCTTCATAATAATGGAGGTAATCTTGCAAGTTTCAATTACAAACATAAATAAATTATATATATATATATATTATATAATAAATATATTACAAGTTTATTAAAGAAAATAGAAAATTTCACATTGAATTAATAGATGAATATTTTACCTTCATTCACATTAATATATTTTAGTTAATCTAAAAATTTATAATAATATTTTTATTAAAATATAGTCAAAAAAATTTTTTAGTAAGAAATGAAGTTCTGCCTCCATATTGTTCTTGGCTTTTTTTTTATTTAGAACATTACTCTTTTTTTCACTGCCCCATCCTACAGAATTGTTTTCAATATCTTTTTCTTGGTTTGATCGAGAGAATTCAATATTTATTCGATCGGGGTATTCTCCTTTTGCTCGATTTCTAGTCTCTAACTCCAATTCTATCAATTCCTTTTTTTTCGATGCTCTAAAAACATCTATTTTTTTTATATAAATTTTTTATATTTAATTTATTTAATAAAATATTTCTAATGAAGGTATTTTATAAAAATATAGAATGATAAAAAAAATTTAATTAAAAATTTATATTTGATCTTTAAGTAAATAATTATTTTTATTCCATATTTTATAATTTAAATTATATTTAAAAAATAGTTTACATAAAAGTATTTAAGAAAAAAAGTACTCTCTCCGTTTCAAATTATAAGGCTTGACAAATTCTCACATACCAATAAAAGCAATTAATTTGTTCAACTTTCAATAAATTTTTTATTTTTACCCTTATTAATTACTATTAAATGAATTAATTGAAATTTAACCAGAAGTATTTATAAATGAATTAATTTTTTAATAAAATTGTAAATTGATTGAGATTAGAATTTCAACAGTTTTGAAATCATTTCAGAATCATTTCTAAATAATTTAAAATTAGAACTACTAATTATTTTAAATAAATTTCAATCAAAATTTTTAATTTCCACCAAATTGCAAATGACTATACTCAAATTTTATTTTAAAATTTCAATCACAATTTGTAATTCCTATTAAATTATAAATGACTATGTTTAAATTTTATTTTTAAAATTTCAATTAAAATTTTCAATTCTCACCAAATTGCAAATAAAAATAGTAAATTAAAATTAGTTGCTACTGCAACTTTAATACAAAAATTAAAACATATATTAGTAGATGATGTAAAAGATAAAGAGTTAAACTAATAAAAGAAAATTAATTCTTAGTTCTTCATATTTAATTTTTCTTTCTACTACTGAAACAAGATTTTCTTCCAAAAGTACACCTTATAATTTGAAACACGGAGGACGTAAAAGAATTAAATATAAAATATTTTTTAAAGGGAATATTAATATAATATTTAAAATATTTTTTAATTATTATTTTAATTATAAAAAATAAAAGTAATATTTATTAAGTAATGAAAAAAGATAGATATTCCAAATTTGATCCTAATTTTTTTTATGTTGAACTAATGAAAATTGATTTCTATATTACAAATGTAATTGTAATATTATGAAAATGAATAGACTTAAACCAGGTAATAATAGTGTGGTTCCTTATAATCCAATTAAAGTTAACATTATTACATAATATTGTAACTAAATTTAAAAAGTAATTTTCTAAATATATCAACAAAAATTTAGATCGAGTTATAATTAAAATTAGTAAGACTTCTATCACATGATGATGTTATTCAAATATTAACACTTCATTTTTCATGTGAATAATCAATTTTATTTAAAAATATTATAAAATTGATATAATCTTCCAACATCACCCACATATTATCACAAAGTTCTTAGTTTAGTTTGAGACTAATAAAATTGATCACGTGGAAAAAAATTTGACTTACGTTGAATTTTCAGCTAAGTTTATCTGGATACTTCAACAAAGAGAACAAAAACAAAAGTTGCAATGATTATAATAGTTATAAACATGTTCAATTTTGATGCTTTTATGTTATTGTTCTAATTTTAATGATTAAAAAAATATTACTATAATAATTTTCAAAATGCTTGAATTTTAGTTTCTACATTAATATAAATCCATAGCACAAGTGGGTGACTAGTTTATGATATAAGATTGAATCATATATAGGTTTTAAATACAATAAACTGCTTACATATTTTATTTAGGGAGTGTGTTAATAAATCTGAATGAAAAACACTTAGTTTAATTCTATATGTATTCTATATAATGACACTACCAAACACGTTAACCAGTGGTCTCACTTACAAAAATAATTTATTGTAGTTCTATTATCATTTTCTCTAATTTATTCTTTATTTTAAAGTAGCCTTTTCTGTTACTTTTCATAAAATAAAAGTTAGAATATAATTTGGATTAGAATAATTAGGCAGCAACTAAGGAAGACGCAATACACACCCACGCAAATGCTGAAAATGGCTTAACAAGTCATTAATGGAAGTCACTAGGGATATAATGATTTTTACAACAGAAACACTCAAAGGCGTCAACTCCTTAAAACTGAGAATTACAAAACAAAGCCTTTCAACACCTTAGTAAATTCCATGTCATTGCCAAAACACCGAGTGAAAAAAAAAACAAAGAAACACGTTGCCATGTTTCAATGCACACATTCAGAAACATAAAAAAGAGAGAAAGTTCACGAGTTGGGTATGTTTATCTTTACAAATATTTGACCAACAGCCATATGACCACAACCAAAACCACTATACCGATCACTGATAAAAGCATGCACAAGCAGGAGCAACCACCCTTGGTACGTTTGTTCAAAACTGCCAAGTTCTTTTGCACTCGCTGTTTTCACATTAGAAACTCAAAAGGTCAGTTGCAGGCTACTTCATTTCTACAATATCTCAAATCAAGAGTTAAAACAAGGGGGAACAACTTATTGCTCTTAGAATAAATGCACCAGAAATAGGTATATATTAACATACGTAAATATCATTATTTATTTCCATACACTTTTGCTTTCTATGCCAAGTGTCAATCAGAAATTTGAAACTTCCAAATTAAAGTGTTTAACATAGGTAGTAAAGGAAACGAATATATTTGCAGAAAATTTACTAAATATTGTTATACAAAAAACGTTATCTCCTGATAAAAAAGTAACATCATGAGCAGATATCCCCACAGATCCATAATTGACAGAGTATAATGATGAAAATACATTCCATTCCATCCCAAATAAGTATGATGTTATAGCTAACACTACCACAATAAATACTAACCAAATAATATGTGTGCCTGTGTTTGAAAGGAGGTTAAATTGATTCATTTTCAAAAATAACAGTTTAAAGATAACATACCAATCAAAATCAAGGAATTTATAGACTGATATTACATAATTGAAGAGGATATCACAAGATTTCACCAAATTGAGCATGTTGTAAAATCCATGCCATAACTTTAACTTTCTTACGCTTAAAAACAAGAGTTATGATCACAATATAGAAGTTATAGTGAGAGTGTTACCCTCAGCCGAGAATCTGTAACATCTACATGTTCGTCTAAGTCATCCTGGTAAAAGAAGAGAAAGGATTAGATTTTAGAACTGATAGGAGAAGATGGACTGTAAAAGGAGGAAAGAAAAATAACACATGGGGGAACATACAATGAGTCTGGTGTGTAGATCCAGCTCTTCATTGACTGCCAACGCAATATGTTTAGTACTAATTACAGTCTCCTCCAATTTCTCAAGGCCATCGTCTTGTTCTGCTTGAATAGCACATTTCCAAATTAATATCCAAAAAGCAGACTACAAGTGATATTTTCCAATTTCAAACAATTCAAAGTGACCTTTCATAATTTGCCGTTGAAGACCAACTAGTCCACTGTTGTCAAGGCCAACAGTTCTGCTCATCGCATCTGATTTTATTTCTGGCCCAAGCAAACTATCCCTATTTGCAAAGTTTGACATGTTCAATGTTGAAGCCATTTGGTTAACTTTAGTCCTCAAATTTCCAAGCATGTCCTTGCGACGATTCATCTCCTTCTCAGTTCTGTGCATTATTGACAAGGAAACACTTCAATATCAAGCATGCATTCTAGCATCAAAGAGATAGTCTAGATCAGGAGGTTTCAAAACATTTATTTCAAAATGAAGAGTATCATATGACTACAAGCCAATAGTGTTCCAGGTCATTATGCTCTACTTTAATAGCATGAACTTTTCTTAATCAGCATAGGAAACAACTAAACACTCACTTTGCAGGGACCTTTGACAAAAGAGATTGCAAGCTATCAAGCCTGGTCCCTAATATCGTGATCTTCCTTCTTATAGCAGATGCATGCCGCTGGGTTTCTGGTCCAGATGCAGGGAGTGAACTACGTTCAGAAATCATGCCAGTGATATCATCAGCAAGTTTTACAGCTTCATTATATTCTTTCATCCATGAGTCTGAAGAAGATGCCATTTGCCTGAAAAAAATATGCAAAAGAAAACCAATCTGAGAACCAAGGTAAGGTCATTTACTCATTTTATAGAAGAAATAATCAATAGAAGTTATATTTAATATATTTTACATTGAATGTAGCATAAATAATACAAGAAATAAAAGATTCTGTAAAATCAATAATATAGTAAGTTGAGAAATCTTCAAGTAGAATAAGTAGTGTCCAACTTGATAGATAATTTTCCAGTCCATGTGATTAACATGAGATAAATTATACCAGGTTATGACACAATGACTTCCATTTATGATAATTTAACACTCCGTCTTACTACCTACTCTGGTGCCTCAAGAACAAGCAGTCACAGCCATTCGATAGTGCAATAATATCATGATAATAAAGATACTGAAAAAATTAAGTCACGATGGTATTTTACATTATTACAGCCATTGATCACTTTGACTTGAATAAAAGCAGTGAAAGTAAATTTAGGTAATTTTTACACAGTACTTCATGAAGTTACTCCATCCCTCCCTAATGAAAGTGTTATGTCAGCCTTCTAACAGAAGAGGAAGAGAGTGATCAGTCAAAGTTACCTCTACACATGACCACAGTCTCATTCAAATGCAGCAAAACTTAACGTATCACTAATTATCAGCTGAACCAAAGATCCATTTTGCTTTATGTCGAAAACTATTCATTGCAGCTTTGTTCCCCGAAAAGTTCCATAACATATTTGAAAATGGAAAAAGGTTTTCCCAATCAAAAGAGGAAACTATATGATCAGCTAATATCATGAAGTTATACTTTTTTATCTGTTTTGGTTAAAGAAATTTATTGAGGGGGAAACTACAAAAGATGAGTCCGAGTGATAGTCTGCCACTTTCCTAGTGCAATATGAAAAGAAAATCAGTCCAATAATCTCCATGTGATAGTCTACCACTTTCCTAAAGCAATATAAAAAGAAAATCAGTCCTAGAATCTCTATGCTCCAGATGTCTAATTCAGAGTGAGAGGATGTGTTGAAATCTCACATCAACTACATGTATGACTAAAATGGAGCTTATAAAGGCTTGGGCAATCCTCATCTCAAGAGATAGCTTTTGAGCTTGAATTATGCTCTTGGCCCAAATTCAAGACGCTTAGACCTTTTGAGCCTTGGTTGTCCAAAAAGAAGCTTTCTCAAAGCAATGTAAGTTTGTGTATATATGTACATACATACGTACATACATATATATATATATATAGAGAGAGAGAGAGAGAGAGGAGGATCAAGTTACTCCTGATAGATTAAGAGAAAATGAAGGTGAAAATAAGTAACTCTCTTAGACTTACACTTTAAGTAACTTGATCCCTCTTTTATATATCATTTCACACACCAAATATCCAACATATATATGAGTAAAATAAAACTTAATTAAACTCATAAAGGCGTAGCAATCATAACCTCATAAATAACCGCACCCAAATTCATAAAATCCCATCTGCAATTGCCCTCACCCACCTTTAACTATCAACCATTGAAACATGCCAACACCAGCATCTGCATAATTCTTACCCAAAAATGAATCTTCACCAATATCTCGACCTCTTATACCAGCACACCAGACTGATCACTTCAACAACGAATGCATCTATGCAAAATTCGAAATCTACACCACAATTGCTGCGAACCACAACATGAAATAAAGGCATAGCACTATGATGTCCTTTTAAGCTCATCGTCATGATCACAAATGGAAAACTACAAAATCCCACCCATCATGCGATATGCAGAAAACCAATCACAAAACACGATACCGAAATCAGATACAAATACACAATTCTCAGAAAACAATAACCGCAGCAAGAAAACATGAAAACCAGACACCAAAAGCGCACAATTCTGAAGACCTAGAGCTCAACCGGCAACTCCAGTCCAAATGGAAAAATCGAAAACAATAGGAACGAAAAACAAAAGTGAAAGATGATCGCAAAAGGAGAATTGAATTAAATTGAATTGAATCGAATCTTACACTCTAATGATGGTGGAGGAAGCGACCTTTTGTGTTGCGAATTAGGGTTTGGGAGTGAAGAGGAAGGAGGGGTTTGGTTTTGATGAGAATGAGGGATAGAACGTGGTGTAAGAGATTAGCGTAACGGCGGCACCACCAACCGGCACCGTTTGTCTGAAACTGTCGTCGTTTAAGGTGAGTGGAACGGAAAGAGTCAGTTGCTGAGCGCAGCGTCGTTTATGGCGTCCTTTCCCAACTAAATACTATTTCTCATCGACTCATTCTAAAGTAAGAGTTGGTTTTACCAGTTTTTTTAGTGCACAAAAACTTTCATTTCTTAACTAATTCTTATTCTCTCATAATAATAATCCTTTTATATATTTTCATAAATATTAGCAAAAATATATGCCCTTCACTGTATTATTACATTAAAATAATATAATTTCAAAATTATATATAATTTTGCAAAAGAAGTGTTTAAAAAATTATATAGTGATTATTTTTAAAATAAATAATTATTTAATTATTTTAAAATAGAGAGAAGTTCTTTTATTATTTATTTTATTGGATAAATTATTTTTTATTTATTAAAGAATAAAATTGTCCAATTAAAAGATGATACAAAAAAATTACCAAATAATATATCTTCTTTATATATAATGGTATAGATAAATAATATATCTTCATATAATGGTATAGATAAATTAAATTATGTTTGAGATTATTAAGAAATGTGTGCTAACTCTTGAGTCCTTATGATTTAATCTTTTATGTTTAATATTAGGATCTCTAAATTTTAAAAACTAGTCAATTTGATCATTTGGTTAGTTTGAATCCAATGTGTTTTTTTCAATTATTATTAGTGTCTTATTGAAGAACACCAAATGAATTTTAAATTTTTTTTATTCATTAAATAATAACTAAAAACCATCTGATTCTGTACAATTTTAAAGGATTGCTGAATACTCAATTCCTTCACAGCTTTATTGAAATTAACAAGTTAATATCAAACAAATTCCTTTTTTAATAATGTTGAACACTAAATTTCAATATGTAAGCATATTTGTACTATAAATACTGCGAAGAAAATATTAAGAATATTCAAAATAGTTGATAAAGCTATATTTTAAAATAAATATATAGGATTGTTATTTTACTTGAGACTTGAGCATTTTGAAAACGTGTAATGGAACACTACGACTTAAAGACAAAAGATATAAAGAATAAAGCCAAGAAAAGAGAAAAAAATATATGTAAAAAAAAAACAAAGGATTCAAAAACAGTATATTATTTTATTCATACAAGGACTATCAATGAATTAAAAAAAAATACCCGTAAATTCTTAGATAGCAAAATAATTTAGTGGAATTTTTGGATTATTGATAAAATCGAATTCACCTTTTTAGAAAAGATGAGAATTAACTTCAAATCTTTAGCTATCTGTGCTATTGAATTTGTACACGAAAGTTAACTCTAAATTCTCAACAACTTGTGTTAGATAAAACATTTCTAATACCTTTGTTAAAGAAAAGAATTTATATCATAATATGTACATTAAATTAATAAATCATAAGCATCCACATAATAATATTCGTGATAAATTTTCAATTCATTCATGATTTATCGTATGGGCATGTTGCTATTGTGCTGATACAATTGCCGGCTGAGGATCAATCAACTTTACCTAACATTCTTCCATTTACCATTGTTTAAGGATAGTTAGAATAAAGTAATTATTTTAATTGAAACTCACCTGATAATAGTTTATTATAATATGATTAACTTTTGAAATAGATATTTTAAAAATCAGATTTAAGATTATTTTTTTAATTTATAAGCAGTATAAGTCTTTGACATTGATAGTACATAAAATTAAATGCTAAAATGAATGAAGTTTTTGGGTCAAAGAAAAGGTAACATTGGCCTTTCAAGTGTCAGAATACACTGAAAGCTCTCATAGTAGTAATAATTGGTTAATAACATGGTGACTCTAACTCAACAACAACACACATTCAACCACTTCCTGCTACATACGTCTCCTTTCACATTGTTGCAAGCGATTCATATATGTGTAGGCTTATTTGACTCGTTAAATTGTATTCGACAGCAGCAACAAGAAACGCGAAAATATGAGAATTAGCAGAAGTCAGAGGCTAGCTCCATTATCTACTGCTCAAAAAGAACAAAAGTGGAGTTCATGACAGGGCTAATGAAACAGTGAGTGTGTGCAAACACATCAAGCTACTCTATCAGTGGTATCAGTCGAGTACTGAGAGAAAACCTACCAAGGGAAAAAAACGGAAGACATTTAGAACTAAACTTTCCACCTCCAAATTGGAGGGCTCGAGCTTGTGAAGCACCAAGCTTAAAGATAACAAAGGCATTACTGTAGCTAATAATAAAAACAAAAACAAAGGCATAGCTGTACTGGCAGCATAACCAATGTAAAACTGACTCTCTGCTAGAAGGAATAGGCGCTCATGTCAGAAATTAGTTGACAAACGATGATACCAACAAGGGAGCAGAACTTAAATTTGAGGCTCTTTTCCCAAGATACAAACTAAAATTCATCTTTAGGGTACTTATCACCTTTCGCTGGTGAGAAAAGCCACTGAAATATCTGAGAAAACTTGCTGCCCGAGGGCTCCTGCTCTAGCTTTGTATTACAGACCGTATGGTAGTCATGCTTCTGATGAGGTGCAACTATTTTTTCCTGTGGAGAAAACTCAAAATTAAGAATAGTAGAATATAAAAAGCATACCAAAATTAATATAACATATTGATCATATTCAGTATTGTAGTGGGACTATAGAAGTACCTTGAATAGTTCAAATGGACAGAGATCAGAGCCATCACAACCCTGTACACGATGACACATACCGAGTTATTGAAAAATAATAGCTCAATATGATTTTAAACAATAAGTGAAACCTTACAATCCCGGACCATAACCATTGGTAAAACTAAAAGATAACAAAAGCTTACTGGCATTGGAATGGGGTGTTCATTGTGTAACACCTGCACAAAGTGCTTGCTTGTTGATTTATCTGGAGCAGGACAACTATACAAGACCAGCATGTTGTTACCAGCAAAAGGGGCTACAGTGCTACCCCGCCATTTTCTTTTCTGTGGAGGCATTGGAGGCTGCTGTAGAGGTTGTTCCTTCTGAATTTTTTTTATCTCTGTACTTTGATAAAAGTGAACATATATAAGCACACTTACTACTAGTTAGTAGAAATGTACAGAAAAAAACAAAACAAAAATGTAATTCTGTACACATTTCAAGCAAAGAGTATATATAAACCTCACCAGATCCGTCAAGAAATAAACCAAGCAGACATGAGAATGGAACTATAGTTTCAGCATGCGCAAACCGAAGTCTTGCCTTTTCAAAGCTGCCAGAAGCTTGTCTTTCTACAGAAGCAATCAAGTGGAAATGAGTCAAATGTTCACACATTCAAGAGACATACGTCAAAAGGAGAAATAATAGTCTGTAAACTAAAAAAAAATCGCCCTAGCTATTTTTGCATTAGCTATAATTTCAACCAACAACTTTGAGTGAGCGCGGGAAGCGTACAAATAGTCAGCATGGGGAAAAGCGTTTGACCCAGTTTATTAATACACAAGACTTGTAGATAAATAGAAACAATGAGATGCAAATTACATACTATTTATTACTGGAAATTACGTATTATTTATTAATGCAAATTACATGGTGTGTCTAAACAAACACAAGTGTAAAGTTAATATTGCCTATTTTTTTATAAGGAAGCAAACATTTTTAAAGTTGTTCTAGAATGAGAGGCATCTTTTCCTTTAATTACAACAAACAAACAAATAACGACTTCCTTATCCAAATATGTTCAAATAAATTCTTGGCTCAAAAAGATAATTGTTTGATCAAAGTAGTATAAAACACAGATAATATGCCAATGGTTGTGGCTGAATTTGTGTGTGTGTACACACTTAATGATACATGGACGTTGTTATGTGCAGTCTTTGCCTGAGGTATTTGTGGACAAGACAAGTTTAATACATGATTTACCAGAAAAGGTTTAATGTATACATAAATATTACGAGTTTCATTAACAGGATATCGTATGAAGAGAAAGATGTAGTACACACTTAAAATGTACAAAGCTAAACTACCTTCTTTAGCCACGATAGCCTGTTGCATGGATTGAAAAACATCTTTTAGTAATGGAACTCCCATTCTATAGTTTAGTGATTTACCATAACCCTTCAGAATAAACATCTCCAAATCATCTGTCCACTCCAGCAATTCAATCTATGCACACAGAAATTAGCATATCAATAAGCATTCAGCATACACTAACATAATAAACTATTTTTCTTCTGCCACTCAACAATAATCACATAATTGGCATAGCATGAGCAATAACTTATGTGGAGTTATCTCTTTCTTGACATATGCTTCTTTGCAGCAAGTTAAAAACAATGATATGTGAATGGAATTTTCAGTTTTATTATAAATCAATAAGCTATTGTAGAAATATCACATCAAAGACCGAAACATGTCTTTCATATATCATAAGGTCAAATTAAATAGTTTCTTGACATCTTTACTATTTTGTATTCTCTATTTAAATATTTATAGACATTGAAAAAAGGAGATTGTTAAGATTAGATGAGAGACGCATTGCATAATGACTACAGAACAGAAGTACCTCTGTAGGGGTGAAAAGACTACACGCTTGATTAGTTATATCTAACAAGGATGCTTCCTGTCAAAATATCCATAAATTGGGCAATCGAAAGGAAAGAAAGAAAATTATCAATCTCCCAAACCTCAGCTAAATGGTTATTTATAAACTCAAACTTGGTGAAGAACAAAAGGAGCTGGGATTAAAATTTGTATTAACCTGTTTACACAAAAACCAGAGAGAAGATGTATCCTGCCTGGTAAAATTAAGTCCGTGGCGCCCAATCAATGCAGAGGTAACATCATCCAAGATGGGTTCCTTAAGTTTACTAACTGCAGGTTCCTGGCTTCTCCGATAAGCCTGCACCATAACCCAAGAAATTATACAACTAGACAAAAGAAGTTACAGAATGTAAAGCATAAACACTACCTTTAAGAACACAAAAGATCCCAAATTGTTCAATTAACCACAAAGTCATGCTCAAGTATTTAGCAAATAGTAACATACGTTTCCTATCAATTATTACCTCGTAGAGCCTCGTGAAGACACAACAACTTTCACATTCAACCAACAATGGACTTAACATAAGGCAAATATGGAAATTTAAAATAAGTTAAGTTCCATCAGAATGGCACGGCAAGGCAAAACTGTAAGGAAAATGTACCTTCCAGTAATAGGGAAGAAACTTTATCAATGAAAGGAGCAGACACAAACATGGTCATCAATAATTACAATGTAAAAAGGATGACATTGAACTTGAATGATTTTATATAATGTATAACAAGCATATTTCAAATAGACATTAAAACATGAAATTGTCTAACTTAATTTCTATGATTACATTAAATTTTGTCAACAGTTGTATTTGCTGCATTAAGAGTCCTGCACAAAAATCAATGATGACTACAACATACCTTGTAATTATGACAGCAGTCATGAAATCTCAGCTGGATGTCACTAGCACGGCTTTCACTTGTAACAGAAAAAGCTCGATGATTCCCAGGTCCAAGACTTCCATTGCCAGTGAAAAGCCCCATACCAAATGCCACAGCACTGGCAGATGCTCGGGGAATCTGTTTTCAAGATAAGAGAGAAGAAAGAGTTAATTTGTAGCTTCGAAATGTCCAAAAGCACGTCCATATGTTATATTGCAATTAATAATACAGTGGCACTGCAACTAATTAGCATCATATCTTAGCATTCCCTCATCAACATAAAACAAAAATACTCTTTTAGCTTTAGATCAATCACCATTTCCTTACTAATCCAAAAACTATTAGTGTTGTAAATTGGGGTAACAAAATATAAATTAAAATATCAAAATCGAAGAAAAACTCACCTGAGATGCCCTAATAGGATATATGTCAGGATGGTATTCCTCTTCAAACAAATTTGGAAACTTTGCTCTAATCCTGATTCCAAGATCATATAATTCTTCCTCTCCTTTGGTAATTAACTCACCACCCTTACGCTTTCCCTGCCAAGGAGATTTCCATCCATTTAGCCAGGATGGAACCCTCTCCAAAGGCAACTTTCGCTCTTTTGCATCCCTCACAAGATCTTCTAGATGTGCAGACAAACTATCTAACTCCTTTATCCTTTTCTTCGTGGGAGACCGAGTTCCATGCCTTGCCTAAGTAAAGTAGTATCATCATCCTCTTCCATTAAGTTAAGTGCTACGAGTGTACCAGACAGTTCAAAACTATCAAATTTCAATCATAACCTAAACATTCTAGAAATATTAACTCTTGATTCAACACCGTTGTACATTGCTCCGGTAAACAGCATAACACATCCATCATAATCAATAAAAAACCTTTAAATAGTCCAGAAAGTTACCACAAGATTCAAATGGATCGGAACACATCCCTCCGGGATTTTAGAAGGAACGAAGTTATTGTCAGCAATGTCTTTCACGGCACCATATCTGCCAAAAAAATTAAGATAAACAAATTTAATAGTCAGGAAGCACATGCATACAAAATTTCTAGGAAATAAATAAAAAATAAAATCGTAGAAAATGAGCGAAAAGAAGATTTAATTTGTCGAATCAATTACGAGTGAAAAATGAGAGACCTGGAGACAGTGGAGAGGTGTTTGCGAACATCGAAAGCTTCTTCGGCGTTTGAATAGCGTAACGCCCAAAGGAATAATAGCAGAACAAAGGCCATACTAGAGATGTTCATTTTCTCTGCGGTTTCAAATCCGAATTGGAATCAATCACCAACTGAAATTGTACATTTCTTAACTTATACTCTGTTTTTAAGTTATTATAATCTATGCCCCGGTTTCTTACTCAACTGGAAAACCAAAAAGAAAAGTTAGCGGTGTCTCTGGTGACGTCAATTCGACAATGGTGGCGAAGAAACCAACCCGACCCAACTGTAACCGCTTTTAGCGAAATCGGGTTGGCCCATGCATGAAAATGGGCTGAAGTGGGTCTGTTAAATACTACATAGCTTTTTGCTTCTAGCACCTCCTTCAATTATGAAAAATGTCAAAAACATTCTTTCACGTATGAATGATTCAAAAAGTTTACACATTGCACAATTTGAAATTTAATTAGATGTTATATTTTGGATTTCACAAAATATGTTATTCAACTGTCCCGATCCTGCAATCCGAAATTAATGTTTTTCACATTTGGATTGACCAATCCATAAATTTGTGTTTTTTATCAAAGAGCATGACAGAGATAAGAACAGGGCATCCTCAGTTAATAGCTTATATTGATAAACCCTTATGGCTACTTTTTGTTGTTAATATCAGCTGTTATAGTAAAAGTTGTTTAATCAAACTGAAGCCAATGAGCTTTCTACATACAAGAAGGACAATGAATTGCATAGCTTTGTTCACAACAACAGCAACCTCATCACCAAAAGAATTTTTTTTAAACGAATCTGTCAAAAAGTAGAACAAAGTAACGAAACCAGTGGAGCTCTTATGCAGTTATACATACATGAGATTTAATGCAAGGCACGTGAACTAATATATAGTGTGATGCTAACAATGGCATAATTAATTGCTCATATGACACAGGACACCCTTGATTCATGTGACGATAATTGCAGGCATGGATTAAAAAACAAACTTTCGGATTGTGCAATTTAATTTTTTTCTTTTGGATTATTACCTAATTCAGATTGTGCAATAGAAAACATTACAGGATAATTTTGAAAATTTTCAAGGTAAGAAGGAAGAAAGTATAGAGGTGCATGAGGCAAAAGAATTATCTGATTTCATTGTACATCAAAACCAGGCACAAAAAATGCGTAATTCGAAAGACCTACACCTGAACCAGCAACTCCAGTCCAGAATTACAATCGAGATGGAAAATAAATAAAAAAACAATATGAACGAAAAACGAAAGTAAAAGAAGGAATCAAAGGGGAATTGAATTGAATCTTACGAGCTACTTCTGTAGAAAGTGACCTTTTCTCTTCTGAATTAGGCTTTGGGAATAAACAGGAAGAGGTGGTTTTGATTAGGCTGATGGATACGACGTGGCGTGTGAGATTAGCGCAATGGCGGTGGCACCACCAACCCGTTTGTCTGAGACGGTCGTCGTTTAATGTGAGTAAGACGAAAGAGCCTCTTGCTGAACGCAGTGTCGTTTATAATGTCCAAAAGTGAGAGTTGGATTTACGACAATGACTTCTAATTGTCCTTTAAAAAACTTAATCACTTCTAATTATCTTATATATGCATATATTTACATAAAATATGAAATAAATAATGCCTCAAATTATGAAAAAAAAAAACCATGCAATTATAACACGTGTTTTTCAATTCAAAATAATATATTTGTTATTTCATAATTTGTCTTTAAAGAACAGTCAACCCTTACCCTAAATTATAATAAAATGAATGAAAACTAATGAATAATATCAAATGTTAAACTTAAAGAATGATAAAACATAGAATTTTGGAGTTATAGAACTACACACCATAAAAACTATAAAAATATTGAATTACATAATAAAAATCAATATTTTTAAAATAAAATGAGTTTAGTTTATTCGACATTTATATGTTTAACCTTGAACTGTTGAATTTATAATTTTAAAATTTGTAATATTATTTAAACAAATGTGGATTTTTTTTGTTTTATTTTGATTCATTAATTAATCATATTAATCAGACTTTTTACTAAACGTGAAGGTATGTTCTTTTAATACGACTTATTTATTTAAGTAATTTTTAAAAAAAAATCAACTATTTTAATAAATTTAAAAGAAGATTACATCATATTTTTTTTTTATAAAAACCTACCCATCCATATTTAATAGATTTACCATTATTATTGATAGCTGTCATAGAAAGTACGTGACACCTAATTTTAGTGAAAACGTCATAATTACTAAAATGACTAAGTGAATATGAAAAAAAAAAGGTGATTTTTCTGCACCTTACCACTTCAAAACATAAGAACATTCTCAAAATTTTTGTATTCTTCAATGGCTTTTTATTTTCATTTCTTTGATATTCTAGATGTTATTTTCTTTATTTTTATTTTAGAAGGTAATTTTTAATAAATTAGAATTATGTGTCTATTTAATTTTAAAATTATATAATTTTAAAATTATTTTATATTCTTAGAATACACAATTTAAAAATTATTTTTTATTTTTGGATTATAGAATTTTTAAGTCAAAATTTTAAATGTATTTTATACTTTTGAATTACATATAGTTAATTTTTGTTTCTATATTTTATAATTTAAAAATTAAAAATAATTTATAAATTATATAATTTAAAAATAAATTTATAAATACATTTTAATTTCTAAAATTTTTTAAATATATAATATAGAATGATACGAGATTATACAATTTAAAATGAACTTATGTCACTTAAAAATAATCAAACATAAAAGTAGTTTTTGAATTTTTAATATTGTAAAATTGTAAATTGAAAATATAAAGATAAAGAAAAAATCATCCTAAAAAAATTTCTATTATTTTATGAAAAAAAGTTTTCCACATACTAATATGTTATAATAGTTGTATAGATTATGAGAGGTGTTTGTTTAAATTAATCTTTGTTTTACTTATTTTTTTAAGAATTATAACATGTTATTTGGAATTTAATTTTTAAATTTATATTTTTATCATCATCTTAATTTTTTTTAAGTAATTTCAAACTTTTAATTAAGTCTTACACTTATATCATTTATTAATAAAACTATTATATTTTTTCTATTTATATTTTTATTTTCATTTTTACGGTATTATTGTAGAATTAATAGTTCATTTTGAGTATTTTTTGTTTATTTTTATATTAAATTTACTATTTCAAATTTAATACTCAATTTAAGTTTTTTTTAGAAATCGCTTAAGATGTACTTTAACAATAAAAATAGAACTTATAAGAAATTGTTATTGGAGTGATTTAAGTGGTAACAAAAGTTTAAAAATTACTTCCTAGCATTTTATTTACAATTTATTTTCTTTTTTCTTTTAATTAATAATTAATATATATTTTATATTTATTTTATATAAAAATATTATAAAAATAAAAATTACACTATAAACAAAAATTTATTTTTATAAATTTTTTATTTCATTTTATAATACATTGTAATTTTAATTAGATATAATTATAATTATAATTATAATAAAATTATAATTGTATATATGTTTAAAAGTACTTTTATAAATTGATATTATAATTAAATAAAAAAATTAATATAATTTTTTATTTTTTATTTATGTTTATATATTATAAACAATTTTTATCAGAGGAAAAAATTGTAAAAATATAATATAAATTGTTTATAAATATTTAAATTGATGAAAATTATTTATAAATTATATATTTGACTTTTAATTTTAAAATTTATTATTTAATTTGAGCAAATATTTTATATTATTATTGCTTTCCAGTCATTTAATCAAGTAAATATATTGATATACCAAGACAAATACATTATATTATTTGTTGTGGTTATAAAATGATTATAGTTTGTTCAACGGTAAAATTAAAAAATCTCCTAGCAATTCTTAAAATTTTGTTAAGTATGTAATTTAAAAAATTAGAGGTGATAAAATAGGTTTCACCCTTTTTTGGCTGGCTTGTAATTGGTTTGTCAAACCTTAATTATCTAAATATTGTTTAAGTATTTAATGGGTTAATTAATATTTTTTATGTTTCTAATTGATTTATTGTCTTTACATTAAGTTATTTTATTATAATCAATAATTATACATTAATTTATAAGTGATAATGATTTAATTTATATTTAAAATATTATTATATATTTTTAGTTTCTAAATAAAATATTATAAAAAAATTAAATTTTTAAACTTTTTTATTTTAATTCTAATATAAAAAACAGGAGCAGTCTCTAGTGTCTATCGTGAGTCAAAAGCATTAACTTTTGACAAACCTTTCTTAATAGAAAAATGAAATCTAGTAAATATTTTTATACTAAAAAACTTTTCAATAATTGTGTTGCTTTAATGCACCAAGATAAATTTAATCATTTATTTAAAAATAAAATATTTTAAAATATATTTTTTATATTTTGAAATACTCATCTCAAAGCAAAAGAAAATATATCAACAATTTTAAAAATTATAAATTTAATAGATATTTCAATCATAATATTTTGTGAGAATTTATAATGTTTTTTATATTTATTGTTTTCTCAATTGAATTCAAATTTTATTAAAATATATTAATGTGATTTTTTTATCAAAAATTCATAAATAGATTATTAGTATATTTTTGTCTTTTTTACGTATCATAAGTTAACTTAGATGTATTACGTCTCATACAACAACGTTAATATTAATTTAACAAAAAAAATTATATTAACAAATTTTAATAAAAAAAAATTAATTTAATTAAATAAAAAAATAAATATAAAAAACATTACAAATTTTTAAAAAATATTGAAATTAAAATATCTCTTAAATCAAACTTATATCATTATAGAAATGATAAAATGAATTGAGTGTAACTTATCAACTTATAATCAATTTGGTGGAATATAGGATGACCTGTCCGTTCCTATTGATTTTTATTTTCATATTATATGTGTTAAATATTATAATTACTTTATTAAAGTTTAAAAACTACTTTAACTTAAAACAGCTATAATATTTTATTGTATTATTTGAAATATACAAATATATAATAAAATTATAATTTAAATCATCAATATTTACAAATTAAATTTCAGATTATAATTAAATAATTTAAAATGAAAAATTATTATTATTTTTATTTATTAACTTTATTATATTAATTAACCTTTAAAAATTATAAAATATTTATATAATTAATTTTGTTATATATATATATATATATATATATATATAAAGAGTCCAAAGTCCAATGTTAATGATAAAATAAAAATAAATGATTAATTTAATCTCTAGAATTATGATTTTCTGTCATTTTAATTTTATAAAAAAAATTGTTGTTTAAGTTACATAATATTAAATATAATTCCTAATTAAAATAGCTGTCTATTACAGTTTGAGGACTTACTTTATAATTTGGATGCATTGTTATTGATCTATAAGAATATACAATGAAGATTAATGATCTATAATATAATGAAGATTAATTATTTATAAAAATATATAATGGAAATTTTCTTTTTTATAATAACTTTTTGGTATATATGTTTTAATATTTTTATTTTTTAAAATTATTTTTAAATAATAATAAATAATAAGTTTAATTAGATAAAAAATTTAATTTTTTTATCTTTATATTTTTTTAATTTATTACATTCTACCTTTTAAAAAACTTCCTCATTTTAAGAAGATTATCTTTTTATTTTCTCTTATTTTTTACTCTGTAATACTGAAAATTATGATACACACATTAAATATGAGTAAATTATACTATAGAAGAAAATTAAGAAATCGACTAAATGTCAAATGTAATGTTTTTATCTAGAATTTCTCACATTTTTTTTGTTAAAAAAAAGCATTTTCATCTCAAGAATATCTCATTCTCTTTTTTCTATATATACAAAATAATGTATAAATGATACTATGAAAAAATAAGTAAAAAATCAAATAGTAAAAATAAAAGGTAATATTCTTCTTTAAATTTTTTTCACTTTAGAGTTATTTCTTATTTTTTAAATGATAATTATTTTCTATTACTATTATTTTTAATTTAATTTTCATAATTTAATTATAATTTTTTTTTATATAAAGAGAATCTCTTTCTTTCTCACAACATGTATGTGGAGGTAGAAGGTTTGAAAGGTAGAAAATACATATAAGGTAATATTAGTTTTTATAATTTCTTATTTTACTATTATTTTTTATTTTTTAAAATGTAATTATTTTTTTTATTTTTTAAATTTTATTTTGATATTTTAATTTATTTTTTTAAATTTATTATTATTATTTTTACCTAAAAGTTGTTTTCCTTAAAAGGATTAAGAGGTGAGGATAGAAGTTAGTATTCTTTCTAAATTTGTTTTATATTGTTTATCTAATTTTATAAAATACAACATTTTTTATTCTATTTTTTCTATAAAATCTAAAATATAATTTTTTTCTATAATTATTTTTCTTTCAAAATTTATTTTTCTCCCGTCACTTTTTATTATTTATTATTTTTTTTTTCTTTATTTTTTTTCATAAACTTTATTTTTAATGTGCATATTTTTTCGAACAATTATAAATATTTAAAAAATACTTTTCATAATTTTTAATTATTTGAATATTTGAAAATAATTTTAAATAATTTTAAATCTATAACAATATATAAATGGACTTCTCTTTTTATATTTTTTTATTTTATCCTTAAAAGTTTATAATTATTTTTTTAAAATTCAATTAATTACCTTTTATTGAAATTTAAATTTAAAAATTACAAATATAATAAAATGTTAGCTTTTGCTTTCATATTTAAATTCAATTCACTACACTTTTCTTTCAAATTAAAATTCAAAGATCATAATTATGACAATTCTTTTTAAATTAAATTTATTATTTATATATTTTTCAATTCAATTAATTACCTTTTATTCTAATTTAAATTTAAAAATAACAAATATAGTAAAAAAATATTTTTTCAAATTTAAATTAAAAAATCATAATTATAATAAAAAAGTTATTCTTTTAAAATTCAACTAATTATCTAGAATTATTTTTTTTAAAAAGTTTATAACTATATTTTAAATTCAACTTACCTTTTATTTAAACTCAAATTTAAAAATTACTGATATAATAAAAAATTACTTTTATATTTAAATTCAATTAATTTTTTTTCAAAATTCAAATTCTAAAATTAAGGGAATTCGTTTTGGACAATTTTTTTCTATATCCTCAAAATTTTGTAATATTTTTTAAAATTCAATTAACTAGATTTTCATCAAATTAAAATTTAAAAATCACAAATTCTTTTTCCACAATTTTTTTTCTACATCCTCAAAATTTTGTAATATTTTTTTAAATTCAATTAACTACCTTTTTATCAAATTCAAATTTTAAAAAAATATAATAAAAAATTATTATTTTTAAATTCAACTAACTATTCTTTGTTTTCAAAATTCAAATTAAAAAATTATAAGCTATAACAATATGTGAACAAGATTTTACTTTCATAATTTTCTTTCCAATTTTACTCTTAAAAGATTATAACTTTTTAAATATTCAATTAACTACCATTTATTCAAATTCAAGACTCACACATATAATAAAAAAACTACCTTTATTTTTCAAATTTAAATTCAAATTAATTTCTCTTTTTTTACAAAATTCAAATTCAGAAAATATAATTATAAAAAACTTAATTTTTAAAATTAATTAATTATCTATATCAGTATATATAAAGGGAAGGAATTCTCTTTTTGGTGCATACATTTTAATATTTTTATTTTATCTTTTTAATTTTTTTAAATAATAATAAATAATAAATAATAAATTTAATTGGATGAAAAAATCAACTTCTCCATCTTTATATTCTTTTTAAGTTACTTCTATTTCTTTTTAACTTTTCACATTTTATATTTTTAAAAAAACTTTCTCATTTCAAGAAATCCTTTTCTTCTTCTCTCATCTTCTATCTTAAAAAATAAGAAATTATAGTACAAACATAAAAGACGCGTAGATCATATTATGGAAGAAGTACAAAATTAATGGAAAATAAAATGTAATGTTCTTCTTTAGATCTTTTCATTCTTGAGTTATTTCTTATTCTCTAAATGAAAATTATTTTACTATTATTTTTTTTAACTTCTTACACGATAAAAAAAACTTTTTCATCTAAAAAACACATTCTCCTTCTCTTTTCTCGTACACGAAACAATGCATACATGATATTATGAAAAAAATAAGTCCTTATAATTTGATTATAGTTTTTAACATTTTTTATATAAATATTATTTTCTTTCATTCTCACCGCACATGTATCAAAACCGTTATCGCTATCGTATCGTTGTGGCTGTGGTTACGATTGTAGTTGCGGTTATGGTTGTGATTACAATTGCGGTTGCGGTTACGATTGCGATTATGGTTGCGGTTGTAGATGCAGTTGCGATTGTAGTTATTGTTGTGGTTGCAGTTGCGGTTGTGGTTGCGATTGCGGTTGTAGTTACAATTGATGTTGTGCTTGCACTTGTGATTACGATTACTATCAATGTTGCAGTTACGGTTGTAGTTGCGATTACAGTTACAGTTGTGGTTTTAATTGTGGTTGCGGTTACGATTGCAGTTAAGATTGTGGTTATTATTGCGGTTATAGTTTGTGGTTTCAATTGCATTTGCAGTTAATTTTATAGTTGCGGTTACGATTTTTTATGTGATTACAATTGTGATTGCGATTGTTGTTGCGGTTGCGGTTGCAGTTACAATTATGGTTGTGGTTACGGTTGCGATTGTAGTTGTGGTTGCGGTTGCGATTGTAGTTGTGGTTGCGGTTAGAGTTGTGGTTACGATTATGGTTGTGCTTCTGGTTGTGCTTCCGACTATGGTTGTGGTTGCGATTACGGATGCGATTGCGGTTACGATTGCGATTGCGGTTACGGTTGCGATTGCGGTTACAGTTATGATTATGTTTATTATTGCAATTACGGTTACGATTATGGTTGCGGTTGCAATTGCAATTGCAATTGCGATTGTGATTTTGCGATTAAGATTATGGTTGCAGTTGCACTTGTAATTACGATTGCAGTTCTGGTTGTTGTTGCTATTGTCATTGCAGTTATCATTACAATTAAGATAGCGATTGCAGTTACTGCTATGGTTTCAATTGCGGTTGCGATTTTGGTTGTGATTGTGATTGTAGTTACGATTTCTATTGCGGTTACTGTTGCGATTACGATTATTGTCACTGCTACGATTACGGTTGCGATTGCAATTGTGGTTTTGCGATTAAGATTACGGTTGCGATTGCATTTGCAGTTACGATTGTAGTTGTGGTTGCGGTTGTTGTTGTCGTTGTAAATATTATTACAATTGAGATAGCGATTGTAGTTGCGATTGCAGTTACTACTGCGGTTACAGTTGTGGTTGCAGTTTCTATTGTGATTGCGGTTGTAATTATGATTCTTGTTGCGTTTGCGGTTGTGATTATGATTATTTTTACTGTAGCGGGGTTACAATTGCAATTTTAATTGTGGTTGTGGTTACGATTATGGTGATTGCGATTGCGGTTATAGTTGTGGTTACGGTTGCAGTTGTGGTCACGGTTGCGATTGTGGTTGTGGTTGCGATTACAGTTGTGGTTGCGATTACAGCAGCGATTACAGTTGTGGTTACGGTTGTAGTAGCAGTTACTGTTGCAGTTGCGGTTGCAATTGTGATTACAGTTGCAGTTGTGGTTGTGATTGTGGATTCCATTGCAATTATGGTCATGCTTGCAATTGTGATTATAGTTGTGGTTACGGTTGTGGTTGTGGTTACAGTTGCGGTTGTGGTTGTGGTTGCGGTTACAGTTATGGTTGCGGTTGCAGTTACAGTTACGGTTGTGATTGCGGTTACGATTATGATTGCGGTTGCAGTTGCGAATGTAGTTTAGGTTGCGCTTACGATTATGGTTGCAATGACGATTATGATTGCGGTTATAGTTGCAATTACAATTATGGTTGCAGTTGCAATTACGATTACAATTACGATTGTGATTACGATTATGGTAGCGGTTACAGTGGTTATTGTTGTTGTTAAAACTGCGGTCGTGGTTGCGGTTCTGATTGTGGTTGCGGTTATAGTTGCAGTTGTGTTTGTGGTTGTGGATTCCAATGCAATTATTGTCACGGTTGCGATTGTTGTTATAGTTGTAGTTACAGTTGTGGTTGTGGTTAGATTTGCGATTGTGGTTGTGGTTGCAGTTATAGTTGCGGTTGCGATTGAGGTTACGGTTACAGTTGTGGTTGCGATTGAGGTTACGGTTACAGTTGTGGTTACGGTTGCGATTGCGGTTGTGGCTGCGGTTGCGGCTACGATTATGGTTGCGGTTACGGTTGTGATTGCGGTTGCAATTGGGATTACTATTGCGGTAGTGCTTGTGGTTGCGGTTTTTGTTACAACTATGATCATGGTTGCGGTTGTGGTTATAGTTGTGGTTATGGTTGCGGTTACAATCATAGTTGCGGTTCCAGTTGCGATTACGATTATGGTTGCAGTTATAATGGTTACTGTTGCAGTTGTGGTTGCGGTTGCGACTATAATTATGGTTGCAGTTACTGTTGCGGCTGTGATTGCGGGTTACAGTTGTGGTTATAGTTGCGGTTACGATTCTGGTTGCGGTGACGATTATGATTGTGGTTATAGTTACGACTACAATTATGGTTGCCGTTGCAATTACGGTTATGATTGTGGTTACAATTATGGTTGCGGTTACAGTGGTTAGTGTTGTTGTTAATGTTGCAGTTGTGGTTGTGGTTGCGGTTACAATTATGGTTGCGGTTGTGATTACAGTTGTGGTTACGGTTGCAGTTGTGTTCACGGTTGCGGTTGTGGTTGTGGTTGCGGTTGTGGTTGTGGTTGCGATTGTGGTTGTGGTTGTGGTTGCGATTACAGTTGTGGTTGCGATTACAGCGGCGATTACAGTTGTGCTTACGGTTGCGGTTGTAGTTGTGGTTACTGTTGCAGTTGCGGTTGCAATTGTGATTACAGTTGCGGTTGTGGATGTGGTTGCGGATTCCATTGCAATTATGGTCATGCTTGCAATTGTGATTATAGTTGTGGTTACGGTTGTGGTTGTGGTTGCGATTATAGTTATGGTTGCGGTTGCAATTATAGTTACAGTTGTGATTGCGATTATGATTATGATTGCGGTTACAGTTGCGTTTATAGTTGCGAATGTAGTTGAGGTTGCGCTTACGATTATGGTTGCGGTGACGATTATGATTGTGGTTATAGTTGCAATTATAATTATGGTTGCGGTTGCAATTACGATTACATTTACGATTGCGATTACGATTATGGTAGCGATTACAATGGTTATTGTTGTTGTTAAAACTGTGGTTGTGGTTGTAGTTGCGGTTGCGGTTCTGATTGTGGTTGTGGTTATAATTGCAGTTGTGTTTGTGGTTGTGGATTCCAATGCAATTATTGTCATGGTTGCGATTGTTGTTATAGTTGTAGTTACAGCTGCGGTTGTGGTTAGATTTGCGGTTATGGTTGTGGTTGCAGTTACAATTACAGTTGTGATTGAGGTTACGATTATAGTTATGGTTACGGTTGCGATTGCGGTTGTGGTTGCGATTGCGACTACGATTATGGTTGCGGTTGCGGCTACGATTATGGTTACGATTACGGTTGCAGTTGCGGGTGGGATTGCGGTTGCAATTGGGATTACTATTGCGGTTGTGGTTGTGGTTGCGGTTTCCGTTACAATTATGATCATGGTTGCGGTTGTGGTTACGGTTGCGGTTACGGTTACGATTATGGTTGCGGTTATAGTGGTTACTGTTGCAGTTGTGGTTGCAGTTGCGACTGTAATTATGATTGCAGTTACTGTTGCGGTTGTGATTGTGGGTTACAGTTGTGGTTACGATTACGGTTGCGGTGGTGATTATGATTGTGGTTATAGTTACGGTTACAATTATGGTTGCTGTTGCAATTACGGTTACGATTATGGTTGCAGTTACAGTGGTTAGTGTTGTTGTTAAAGTTGCGGTTGTGGTTGTGGTTGTGGTTGCGGTTGTGGTTATGCTTGTGGTTGCGATTACAGTCACGGTTGCGATTGCGGTTGCGGTTACAGTTGTGGTTACGGTTGCAGTTGTGGTCATGGTTACAGTTGTAGTTATGGTTGCGATTACAGTTGCGGTTACAATTGTGGTTACGGTTGCGGTTGTAGTTGCGGTTACTACTGCAGTTGCAGTTGCAATTGTGATTATAATTGCGGTTGTGGTTGTGGTTGCGGATTCCATTGAAATTATGGTCATGGTTGCAATTGCGATTATAGTTGTGGTTACGGTTGTGGTTGCAGTTGCGGTTGCGATTGTGGTTGTGGTTGCGGTTACAGTTACGGTTGTGATTGCGGTTACGATTATGATTGTGACTGTAGTTGTGGTTACAATTGCGGTTGCAGTTGCGAATGTAGTTGAGGTTGCGCTTAGGATTGTGGTTGCGGTGACGATTATGATTGCGGTTATAATTGCAATTACAATTATGGTTGTGGTTGCAATTACGATTGTGGTTACGATTATGGTAGCAGTTACAGTGGTTATTGTTGCTGTTAAAACTGCAGTTGTGGTTGTAGTTGCAGTTGCGGTTCTAATTGTGGTTGCGGATTCCAATGCAATTATTGTCATGGTTGCGATTATTATTATAGTTGTAGTTACAGTTGCAGTTGTTATTATAGTTGTAATTATAGTTGCGGTTGTGGTTAGATTTGTGATTGTGGTTGCAGTTACAGTTGCGGTTGCGGTTGCGATTGAGGTTACTGCTATAGTTGTGGTTACAGTTGAGATTGTGGTTGTGGTTGCGGTGACGGCTACGATTGTGGTTGCGGTTATGGGTGTCATTGCGATTGCAATTGGGATTACTATTGCGATTGTGGTTGTGGTTGCAGTTTCCATTACAATTATCATCATGGTTGCGTTTGTGGTTATAGTTATGGTTGCGGTTACAATCACATTTGCGGTTCCAATTGTGATTACGATTACGATTGCGGTTATTGTGGTTATTGTTGCAGTTGTGGTTACGGTTGCGACTATAATTATGGTTGAAGTTACGGTTGCGGTTGTGATTGTGGGTTACAGTTGCGGTTATAGTTGCGGTTACGATTACGGTTGTGGTGCGATTATGATTGCGGTTATACTTAAGGTTACAATTATGGTTGCTGTTGCAATTACGGTTATGATTACGATTGTGGTTACGATTATGGTTGCAGTGGTTAGTGTTGCTGTTAAAGTTTCGATTGTTGTTGTGGTTGCGGTTACAATTATGGTTGTGGTTGCGGTTATAGTTGTGGCTCAGGTTACAGTTGCGGTTTCGGTTGCGATTGTGGTTACAGTTGTGGTTACGGTTACGATTATGGTTGTGGTTGCGATTACAGTTGCGGTTACTTTATGGTTACGATTGCGGTTGTAGTTGCAGTTACTATTGCAGTTAAAGTTGCGATTGTGGTTGTGGTTGCAGATTCCATTGCAATTATGGTCATGGTTGCAATTGTGATTATAGTTGTGGTTACGTTTATGGTTATGGTTACAGTTGCGATTGCGATTATGGTTGTGGTTGCGGTTACAATTATGGTTGTGGTTGTGGTTATAGTTGTGGTTATAGTTGTGGTTACGGTTGCAGTTGTGGTCACGGTTACGGTTGTGGTTGTGGTTGCGATTACAGTTGCGGTTACTTTGTGGTTACGGTTGTAGTTGCAGTTACTATTGCAGTTGCAGTTGCGGTTGCAATTGTGATTACAGTTGCAGTTGTGGTTGCGGATTCCATTGCAATTATGGTCATGGTTGTAGTTGTGATTATAGTTGTGGTTACATTTGTGGTTGTGGTTACAGTTGCGATTGTGGCTGTGGTTGCGATTACTATTGTGGTTACGGTTACAATTACAGTTACAGTTGTGATTGTGGTTACGATTATGATCGCGACTATAGTTGCAGTTACAGTTGCGGTTGCAATTGCGAATGTCGTTGAGGTTGCGCTTACGATTATGCTTGCGGTAACGATTATGATTGGGGTTATAGTTGTAATTACAGTTATGGTTATGGTTGCAATTACGATTACAATTACGATTGCGGTTACGATTATGGTAGCAGTTACAGTGGTTATTGCTGCTGTTAAAACTGCGATTGCGATTGCGGTTCTGATTGTGGTTGCGGTTATAGTTGCAGTTGTCTTTGTGGTTGCGGATTCGCATGCAATTATTGTCATGGTTGCGGTTGTTATTATAGTTGTAGTTACAGTTGCGGTTGTGGTTGGATTTGTGGTTGTGGTTGTGGTTACAGTTACAGTTGCGGTTGCGATTGAGGTTATGGTTACAGTTGTGGTTACGATTGCGATTGCGGTTGTGGTTGCGGATGTGACTACGATTATGGTTGCGGTTGCGGTGCGGTTGCAATTGGGATTACTATTGCGGTTGTGGTTGTGGTTGCGGTTTCCGTTACAATTATGATCATGGTTGCGGTTGTGGTTATAGTTGTGGTTAAGGTTGCGGTTACAATCATAGTTGCGGTTCCAGTTGCGATTACGATTATGGTTGCGGCTATAGTGGTTACTGTTGCAGTTGTGGTTGCGGTTGCAATTATAATTATGGTTGTTGTTACAATTGCGGTTGTGATTGTGGGTTACAGTTGCAGTTATAGTTGCGGTTACGATTACGGTTGCAGTGGCGATTGTGATTGCGGTTATAGTTACAGTTAGAATTATTGTTGCTGTTGCAATTACGGTTACAATTACGATTGTGGTTACGCTTATTATTGCAGTTACATTGGTTAGTGTTGCTGTTAAATTTGCGGTTGTGGTTGTGGTTGCAGTTACAATTATGGTTGCGACTGCGATTTTTATTGTGGTTGCGGTTACAGTTGCAGTTGTGTTTGTGGTTACAGATTCCAATGCAATTATTGTCATGGTTGTGGTTATAGTTGTAGTTACAGTTGTGGGTCTGGTTACATTTGTGATTACTATTGCGGTTGTAGTTGTGGCTGCAGTTACAGTTGCGGTTGCAATTGCGGTTACAGTTATAGTTGCAATTTTAATTACGATTACAATTATGATTGTCGTTAGGATTATGGTAGCGGTTACAGTGGTTATTGTTGCTGTTAAAACTACGATTGTGGTTGTAGTTGCAGTTGCGATTCTGATTGTGGTTGCGATTATAGTTGCAGAGTTTTTTGTGGTTGCGGATTCCAATGCAATTATTGTCATGGGTTCGGTTGTTGTTATAATTGTAGTTACGATTGCAGTTATTGTTAGATTTGCGGTTGTGGTTGTGGTTGTAGTTGTGGTTACAGTTGTGGTTGCGGTTTTGGGTATGATTATGGTTGCGGTTGCAATTGGGATTACTATTGTGGTTGTGGTTGTGGTTTCCGTTACAATTATGATCATGGTTGCGGTTGTGGTTATAGTTGTGGTTACGATTGCGGTTACAATCATAGTTGCTATTCCAGTGGTGGTTACGATTATGGTTGCGGTTACAGTGGTTACTGTTGCAGTTGTGGTTGCAGTTGTGACTATAATTATGGTTGCAGTTACGGTTGCGGTCATAGTTGGCTTACGATTACGGTTGTGGTGACGATTATGGTTGCGGTTATAATTACGGTTACAATTATGGTTGCTGTTGCAATTACAGTTACGATTACAATTGTGGTTACGATTATGGTTGCGGTTATAGTGGTTAGTGTTGTTGTTAAAGTTGCGGTTGTGGTTGTGGTTGCGGTTACAATTATAGTTGCGTTTGCAATTTTGATTGTGGTTACGGTTACAGTTGCAGCTATGTTTGTGGTTACGGAATCCAGTGCTATTATTGTCATGGTTGCGATTGTGGTTATAGTTGTAGTTACATTTGTGGGTTTGGTTACATTTGCAATTACTGTTGTGGTTGCGGTTGTGGTTGCAGTTACAGTTGCGGTTGTGGTTGCGGTTGCGATTGCTGTTACAGTTGCGGTTACGGTTACGGTTGCGGTTGTGGTTGCGACTACGATTATGGTTGCATTTATGGTTGTGATTGCGGTTGCAATTGGGATTACTATTGCAGTTGTGGTTGTGGTTGCGGATTCCATTACAATTATGATCATGGTTGCAGTTGTGGTTATAGTTGTGGTTACAATTGCGGTTACAATTATAGTGGTGGTTCCAGTTGCGGTTATGATTATGGTTGCAGTTACAGTGGTTTACTGTTGCGGTTGTGGTTGTGGCTACGGTTATGGTTGCGGGTACGGTTGCGGTTGCGGTTATGATTGCGGTTGCAATTGGGATTACTATTGTGGTTGTGGTTATGGTTGCGGATTTCGTTACATTTATGATCATGGTTGCGGTTGTGGTTTTAGTTCTAGTTACGGTTGCGGCTATGATTACAATTGTGGTTACAATTATGGTTGCGATTCTAGTTGCGGTTACGATTATGGTTGCGGTTACAGTGATTACCATTGCAGTTGCGGTTGCATTTACAATTGTGGTTGTGTTTGTGATTGCGGTTGTGGTTGTGGTTACGATTATGGTTGCAGTTGCTATTGTGGTTACGGTTGCAATTGCAGTTACAATTGCAGTTGTAGTTGTGGTTGCGGATTCTGTTACAATTATGGTCTTGGTTGCGATTGTGGTTATACTTTCAGTTACTGTTGTGATTGCGATTCCAGTTATAGTTGCGGTTACTGCTGCAGTTGCGGTTGTGGTTGTGGTTGCAGTTGCGATTGTGGTTGCGGTTGTGGTTGCGGTTACGATTATGGTTGCGGTTACGGTTAAGATTGCGTTTGTGATTGCGGTTGCAATTGTGGTTATGGTTGTGGATTCTTTTACAATTATGGTCATGGTTGCGGTTGTGATTATAGTTGTGGTTACGATTGCGGTTACAATTACGGTTGTGGTTGTGGTTGTGGTTACGATTATAGTTGCAGTTACGATTATGGTTGTGGTTATTATGGTTACCATTGCAGTTACAGTTACAATTGTACTTGTGGTTATGGTTGCGATTGCGGTTACGGTTACGATTATGGTGCAACTACAATTGTAGTTACGGTTGTGGTTACAATTGCAATTATTGTTGCAGCTACTGTTGTCGTTGTGATTGCGGTTGTGATTGTGGTTGAGGTTATGGTTAGGTTTGCAGTTGCGGCTACGATTATGATTGCGGTTAGGGTTACGATTATGATTGTGGTACGGTTACTGTTATTGTTGTTGTAGTTGCAGTTGTGGTTGCGGTTATAGTTGCAGTTGCGGTTGTGGTTGTGGTTGTAGTTACGGTTGTGGTTGCGTTTACAGTTGTAGTTGTGGTTGCAATTGTGGTTATAATTGTGGTTGTGGTTGCGGTTACGGTTGGGATTGCAGTTACAATTATGGTTGTAGTTACAATTACGATTGCGGTTACGATTATGGTTGTTGCAGTTGCGGTTATGATTATGACAGTTATGGTTCGGTTGCTGTTATAGTTGTGGTTACTATTGGGGTTGTGATTACGAATGTAGTTGTGGCTATGGTTACAGTTTCGATTATGGTTGCGATTGCGGTTGCAATTACGATTACTGTTGCGGTTGCGGTTGCAGTTATGACTACTGTTGTGGTTACAGTTGCAGTTGTGGTTGTACTTGTGGTTATGGTTGCGATTGCAGTTACGGTTACGATTATGGTTGCAATTACAGTTGTGGTTAATGTTACAATTGAGGTTACGGTTGCAGTTACAGTTGCGATTACTATTACAGGCACGGTTGTGGTTGTGATTGCGGTTATGGTTACGTTTGCAGTTGCGGCTACGATTATGATTGCGATTATGGTTACGATTACGATTGTGGTACGATTACTATTGTTGTTGCAGTTGCAGTTGTGGTTGCGATTATAGTTGCGGTTGTGGTTGTAGTTACGGTTGCGGTTGCGGTTACAGTTGTAGTTGTGGTTGCAATTGCAATTATAGTTGCGGTTGCGGTTACAGTTGTGGTTACTGTTGGGATTGCAGTTATGATTATGGTTGTAGTTACAATTACGATTGCGGTTACGATTATGGTTGGTGTTGCAGTTGCGGTTATGATTATGACAATTATGGTTCAGTTGTGGTTATAGTTGTGGTTACTATTGGGGTTGCGATTTCGAATGTAGTTGTGGCTGTGGTTGCGGTTTCGATTATGGTTGCGGTTGCAGTTACAATTACTGTTGTGGTTGTTGTTACGATTATGATTCTGATTACGATTGCAGTTACGGTTACAATTGTGGTTGCAGTTATAGTTACAATTGTGGTTGTGATTGCCATTAGTTGTGGTGGTGGTTGTGGTTGCGGTTACGTTATAGTTGTGGTTGCAGTTGCAGTTATGATTATGGTTGTGGTTGTGGTTGCAGTTATGGTTACGATTACGGTTGTGGTTATGATTATGGTCAGTTGTGGTTGTGGTTACGGTTATTGTTTTGGTTATGGTTTCGGTTACGATTATGGTTGCGGTTGTGGTGACCGTTGCAGTTAGTGTTGTGGTTGCGGTTGCAATTGTGGTTGTGGTTATGGTTATGGTCAGGGTTGTGGTTGGGGTTACAGTTGCAGTTGTTGTTACGGTATCGGTTGCGGTTGCGATTGCAGTTACAGTTGCGGTTATGATTACAGTTGTTGTTACGGTTGTGGTTGCGATTGCGGTTCTATTGTGGTTGTGGTTGCGGTTGTGGTTGTGGATGTGGTTATGGTTACGGTTGTGGTTGCAGTTGTGATTGCATTTACGATTATAGTTGAGGTTACAGTTGCGGTTGTGGTTGCTGTTATGATTATGGTTGTTGTTGCGGTTGCAATTACGATTATGGTTGCGGTTATGGTTGTGGTTGTGGTTATGATTATGATTGCGGTTATAGTTACAGTTATGATTGTGGTTACTGTTGCAGTTGCAAATGTAGTTGTGGTTACAATTGCAGTTTCAATTATGGTTGCGATTGCAGTTTCGATTATGGTTGCGATTGCGGTTACAGTTATAGTTGCGATTGCTATTATGGTTACGATTCAGTTACGGTTGCGGTTACGATTGTGGTTATCATTATAGTTATGATTGTGGTTGCAGCTACTATTGTAGTTGCAATTACGATTATGGTTGTAGTTGCGATTATAGTTGTAGTTATAGTTACAGTTGTGGTTGCGATTGTGATTACGGTTACAATTATGATTACGATTATAGTTACGGTTACAATTATGATTGTAGTTACAATTGCGGTTACGGTTGCAGATTGCATTTCCTGTTAATGTTATGGTTGTCGTTACAATGCAAATGCGATTGTGACTGCAGTTCCTATTGCAGTTACGGTTGTACAAGGATTACGGTTACTATTATAGATGAAGTTACAATTATAACTGCGACTATGATTTCGGTTAAAGTTGCTATTAAAATTGCGGTGTAGTTACAGTTGCAGTTGTATTTTTCATTTCTATAACATTAATAAAAAAATAATACGAATTGAGATTCTCTTTCTTAACTCTTTTTTGGTATACAAATTATTTTATGCTTAAAATATTATAATTATTTTTTAAAAATTTATTCTAAAAATAACAAAAAGTCTTTTAATTTTGTTTTTCTTAACTATTATACATGTGTTTTGATTTTTTTTCTTATGTCAAGATTTAATGTTTGGATATAAGCAAAATATATTTAGTGTTTGTTTTGTTTTGATTAGAATGCAATTCTAATTGTGTTGTTGCATTGTATTTGAGTGTCACATGTACAAAAGAAAATCATATATAAAAATTATAAACAAATAATTTTACTGTTAAATAATTTTTTATTTTCATAACACTAGTAAAGAAAATTTCTTTTCTTAATTACTAATGTAGATCTACGTACGTATATATATATATATATATATATATATATATATATATATATATATATTAATTTTAATAAACTCCTTTTACTTTAAATAATTACAAGTATATATTAAAAAAATAAATTTTATTATATATGTATAGATAGAAAACAGCAGATACACTTGTTTGCGCTAGTTTAGTTAATAATTATAAGACATCAATGACTAAACACGTTATGAAACATATATTCTAATAAAATTCTTGAATTATACCATTGACTAATGACCCTTGAAAAATTAAACATGAAAGAAAAGAAAAACTAGCATTCCAAGTGAAATCTGGTTTAGCTATCTAGTCACACGCAAACAAAAGTGCTGCTTAGGATGTGAATAATGATGCGTTTTCAAGTGTAAGAATATACTAAAAGTTCACATCGTAATAATTGGTCCATAACATGGTAATTCTAATCTAACTCAACAACAACACACATGCCAACCACTTCCTGTTACACACGTCTCCTTTCACAGTTGCCAATCCTTTATTTCAGACAAACCAAACTCCAATAAAAGTTTCAACACAACTACCACATTAAGAAATCCTTTCTTAACCATGCTGTTTCATCATATGGGTGTCTCAAATTTGTCATCTTTCACGTCATGAACATCATAAAACCATCATGCTCTTACCAAAGGAAATTTTTTCATGTTTATGCTGAGTTGATGCTAGTTAACTTTATCCCTCTTGTAAGGTTCTATAAAATAATTCATGGCATCCTCTATTCTTTTCTCTGTCTTGTGCCTTCTGTTGGTTTCGGCATGTGGTTATGTGCAACCCCTTGAAGAGGGTTTCATCTCTGGGGTATTATCTGACACGGGTCTTGAATATGCCAAGGAGTTGTTGATAGAGAAGGGTATTGCTTCCATTGTTAGGCTTCAGCTGCCAGAGATTGAGAATTCTGCCCAAGTTGCTCTTGTTGGAAATGCTAAAGTGGTTCTTTCTGACATCACAATTGAGGATGTTCAAGTCAATTCTTCATCTGTTAAGACTGGAGAGAATGGTATTGTTCTTGTTGTTTCTGGTGCCATTGTTAATTTAAGTATGAGGTGGAGGTACACTGTAAGCTCTTGGTTAATTCCAATTGGAATTTCGGATAAAGGAACTGCTTCAGTGAAGGTACATAACTACAATTTCTCTCACCTTTATACTTTTTACTATCCCCTTTGATATTTTTCTACGGCTCCAGTTGTAGAGTTTTGTTGAATTGTTGTTTACATGGTTGAATTCAAGTTTCACAAGATTTGACTTTGTGAAAAAAAATGACAAATATTTCCCAGAAGTTGATTATTTTGTCATAATTGATTGAGTTGGAGTGGCCTTTAGCATCATCTTGCTTCTGGAATCAAATCAAATTAGTACCAGTTGCTCTTAGCTTGTTCTGTATATATAAGAAGGAGATTCCAAACTATAGTTCATAGGACTGGTTAAAGAGTTTTGATTGTTGTGCACTGTGCAGAATTTAACTTTCAAACTTTATTATCTTGTTCTTGTAAGTAGAGTTGATTATAAGATTGCAAAAAGAAGAATGAAGAAAATCTGTAGTCGTTTCTTCATCTTTGTAAAGGTTGCAGCTAAATGGAAAATCATAAACAATGAAAAGTAATTTTTTTTAGTATAGAACTTCCTGGTCATAATTAATTTTTCACAAGTTTCTTTTTTTTCATTTTTAATTACAAAATTTGTTTTATTTTTCCGAAAGTTTGTATAAACAAAATAGATAACATTTTTTGTAAACCAAACGGTCTCTAAGTTTTTTGCCAAGTTTATAAAGTGGCGTAACACCTATTATTAACTCTTTTTAACTTATTTTTAAGAAGCCTCACATTAATGCTTAACAAAATAAACTTATTAATAATATCTTATTGAATAATCACTTAAGTTTTTTTCCCACTGTAAACATAGAAAAAAGATGTTGTTATAGATGAACAAATGTATTTCAATTTTAGTATCTGTTTGGCAAAAGTCTATGAAAATATAACTTAGTGCCTAGAAAAACATACACACAGGTTTCTTGAATAATATTCTTCACTTAGTTGTGTTGTACTATGTTTGAAGGTTACAGGTATGCAAGTGGGGCTTACAATAAATTTAAGGAACCAAGAAGGAACCATGAAGTTGTCTCTCGTAGATTATGGATGTTATGTGGGAGACTTGTCTATAAAGTTGAACGGAGGAGCATCTTGGCTTTATCAACTGTAAGCAATCTTCTTGATCCAAGTTTATGAAAAATGGATACTATTCACATATTCTTTCTTTTTAGAACAATTGGTTGCCTATTGGTGCTTTTACATTCCCCTGGTGAGCATTTGGTAAGCAACTACTATAACAAAGCCATGTTTCAATTCCATTCCTACTTCTTTGTTATTTGGTCAAATGTGACTTGAAAGAAAGAGAACAGAAAAGAGCTGCTTCTATTAACTCTGCAACAAGTTTTTTCTAGGAATGCAGAGTCACAGTTTATAGAGTATATGAACTTCTAAAAGGAGGAATTTGAATTCTTGCTTCCATCCATTTAGGATCAGTTTGCCAAGTGCGAAGTTTGATGTATAGCTGCCTCTTGAATGTGTGTGGTGAAAAAATGCATCAATTCCACTTTAATGCTTCTTTTCTTGGTGAAGTAGTTTTACTTTTTATGGAGATTGGTCTGTCCTTGATTTCACCAGACACAAATAAGATGGTTCTTAACTGAAAGTTATGAAAGATATACAATTAATTTTTCTATTTGATATTTTTAATTTTCACACAAGGGCTCATTATGGTCAAATATACTTCAATGATATTATGAACTTGGCTAACATTATTGACTTCATAGAATCATTTTCTTTTCATGATATTGTGAATTTGGCTAACATTATGGTCTTATATACTTCAATGAAGATATTATGCCACTGACTTCTTTATGTTTGCTTCAGGCTAGTAGATGCTTTTGAAGGGAATATAGCATCTGCTGTTGAAGAGGGAATTTCAGAGAAAATAAAAGAAGGGATAGTGAAGCTTGACAACTTTTTGGAATCTCTTCCAAAGAAGATTTCACTAGACAAAACTGCTACACTAAATGTTTCTTTTGTTGGCAATCCTGTGTTGAGCAGTTCCTCCGTCGCAATTGCAATTAACGGTTTATTCACAGGGAAAAATGAAGTCTTACTACCTCAAGGTTACCACCAGAAAAAATTGAACATTTCTGCTGCCTGTGGTGGTTTACCAAAGATGATAAAAGTATCAATACATGAAAATGTGTTCAAATCCGCTTCCCAAGTTTACTATAATGTAAGTTTCTAAAATGTAGACTTCTTACTTTGCATGCCTTAGTCCAATCATAGTCTCTCCATCCCCTGGTTCGCATATTTTGAGCTCTATCTGTGGTGGATACTGCATAATATCTTCTCATAATATGCTGCAAAGGATTTAAGCTAGAATATCTGTTGATAAATTTGTTTTTCTATAAGCTCTTAAATAAATTAATTCAACCCCACGAAACCGACTCATAAGGTTATGCATGGTAATTTAATTTTATCTTTAGTTAATATGAGATCTCGAACACATTTCTTAACACTGAGAACTGAACATTTCGAGTGTGGGATTAAATATCTATAAATAGTCTAATAGCGCGTGACACGGTAAGCTCAACAAACTTCACTAGGATAAACTCTAATCCTAAGTTAGTAAGTGGATTTATGCTTAACTCAATTTCATAAAAACAACTTGTAAGATAAGGTTTTTACTTACTTATATACTATAATTTAGCATTATCTCTAATTGACATAAGAAAATAAATGGACAGTCTTGATTCAACTGAACCTTTGCTTTCTACAGTTTGCATCATTTAGATTTACATAATAGTGATATTGCCAGACTCTCAACGAATTTGTGACAAGGATTATTGTTTGAGCTCAAATACACCTTAGACAGCTAAGATGCATCACAATAGCTTAGAATTGAGTCCTTGGTTCATGTTTTTTAAAGTAACATAAATTTCTATTTTATAGAATAATTGAATGGATTCAATTATTACTTTATTATAGATTGAAATGTAGTTTCTCAGTTTATGTTTCTTTTTTGCTCAGGCAGGTAAAATGCAATTGATTGTTGATGAACTACCTGATCAGGCCATTTTGAACACTGCTGAATGGAGATTCATAGTTCCCCAATTATACAGGCGATATCCAAATGATGACATGCAGCTTAATATCTCTGCATCTTCTCCACCAGTTATACAAGTGACATATCAAGATGTTGGTGCAACTATTTTTGTAGATATAACAATTGATGTTCTGGAAGATTTTGAAGTCATACCTGTTGCATGCATCTCAGTGGTATGCTAAATAATGTCCAGAAAAGGACCCTAATGAATTTAATTTGATAGCTAAAAATTCCTAAAGCTAGCCATCTTTCAAGGAGCTAAACATCATAATGCACTTCTTTTCAACATAGAGATCAAGCTATGATGCAATATTCAAACTTTTCACTCTTTTATTCTCATATTGATGCCATATACAAAACCAAGTTACATTGACTAAAGTTTCATAGTGACCAAGCATATTTTTTCTGACTCAGCATGTCCATGATCTCATTTATCATCATAACCAATTATCATATCTAACAAGTTCCATTTTTCTTGCTTATGCTACAGGAAATTAGTGCTTCATGTGCTGTAGAAATTGTAGGAAATGACATTGTTGGTAGGCTCACATTACAGGAATTTTCTACATACTTGAAATGGAGCAAAATAGGGAAATTGCACATTCATCTGATTCAGGTAAATCATGTCAAAAGTAGTCTTACATTTTCTAGTTTCTAGTTTCAAATAATTGGTTGCTAAAACTAAATCATTGTGTACTCTTCAAACTACAAATTAATCTTACTCTCAAACTTTTGTCAACTTTTTGCAGTCACTGATGTCAAGTGTCCTCAAAACTGTTGTCCTTCCATACTTGAACTTCAAATTAAAGAGAGGATTCCCATTGCCAATTATTGATGGTTATGGCTTTCAGAATGCTAATATCTTGCACAATCATCCATGGATTGAAGTGTGTAGTGATGTGTCCTTCTTCGAGGATTATTAATTGGGTCAACAATCATCTTCATCTTATGTTCCTTAAAATTAAAGTTACAGGGAAAAAATTTTCTGCTGTATTCTGTTGTAAGAGGTTGTACAGTGTAAAAAATATGTATAGATACCCAATTTTTTAAGTTACTACTATTGTATATCACAATTATACCTTCTGGATACACATAATCCTTCCATGAATACATGTTAAAATTCTATTCCTTAATTTTTGTGTCAAAGTTACTACTATTCTGCATAATTGAATCAATTTGATAACCTGATGAATTTGAATCAATTCAAACCAGAAAGAAATTGGATTGATTTGGATAAGATTAAAAAAACTAAATTTGATCAATATGTTTGAAATATTATATTTGATTTTAAAGACCTGCTAAATAAGCATAGTCCATTGCATAATCTATATATATCTATATCAATATATATATATATATATATATATATTATATATATTATATATATTATATTTTAATGTGACATGTGTCTATGTCAAGACACTTTTGGATGAGCTTCATGAATATTTTTAGGAGAAGAAATAATGGAAGGTAAGTTAAATATTAATGGATATAGGAAATTAAGCTTTTGAGTTCATAGGATCTAGCTCATCAAAGAAATTTTTGTTGGCTATTTCTTCTCCAACTCAATATTTTTCTTCTTCTACTTGTATTATAGAAAATTATCCATGTATGTATCCTTATCATAATATACGTCATACACAAAATAAATTCGAATTACATAATTTAAAATAGGTATACTAATCCTTATCGTAATATACGTCATTCATAATATAATTTCGTATTAAATAATTTAAACCATGTATGCTAATATTGAATTAAGTAATATGTGATATAATGTTGGAAATAATTTTTTTTAATTAAGGAAAATATTTTCTATTCATGGAGAATAACAACATGCACTTTCATCTAGGTAAAATACATTTTATATCCACTTGCCTTTTTTTGACGAAAAAGTCTCAATGTTTTACTATAAATATTGTAAGTCTTGAGAGAGTAAGATACAAAAAATAATAAAGAAATTTCACCTATAAATTGAAGAGTAACAGTGAATTGAGAATTAATTAAGAAAAAAATAGATATCTCACTGTTGTAAGTCATTTAAAGAAATGTAAGTTAATGTTCTATCCTCTTAAAAAAAGATATCTTTTTATAAGTCTATTTTTATAATAAAGTTCTTATGTTAGCTTGGTCTTTGATTTTTTTTTCTTCTCATTTTGGTTAGGTAAAATTTATATGTATCATCTTTTCTCTCTTGTTATTATTTTTCCTAAGCCTATCTTAAGTTAGACACATGGAGTTAAAAAAAAAATTGTTTCCACATATATTTTCCAACATATAATTTAGAATTATGTAATTTAAAATATGGATATTTTAGATCCTGATATTCAAAATATAATTCTTCAAGAAAATGTAATATGGAACATATTATAAATATTTATAAATTATTTAAAAAATGTTCAAAACTATATATATATATATTAAATATATTTTGGTATTAGTTGGACAGGAAGACATTGATTATTTTTTATATTATGAAAGTAAAAAAAGAAATTACGGAGGTGGAAAAAGAAATGATAGAAAAATAGGGAAAAAAAAAACTCATTTATGTTTTGTGTATATTATGCTTGGTGTCTGTCTACGTATTCCTAACACGAATTTATCTATTATTTGGTTTAAGAAAACATTTCAGATACACTTGAAATTGAAACAAATATTTAACCAATATTTTTATTGTAATTATTTTGATTTAAATTAAAAAATTAAATATATTTTTTATTAGATAATGCATTAAAAAAATAAATGTTACACAAGAATATATAATATTTATGAATATATAATACATCACATTTTGGTTTATATATTATGAACAATAAGAAGTTATTCGAACAATGTGATATTTTTTTAAGAGTCTGACACACAATTATAACTTAAGCTCGAGGTTTGTTCACCATTAGATTTGATTTAATAGTTTATAAAAAATAATTTAAATTAAATACGACTTAACTTGATTTTTATTTAATATAAAATTTAAACTAATATTTTGCAATGAAGTTTCCATCGATTTTTATGATTTTTTTTTACTATAAAATTATTAAACACTTTATGATACAGAAAAATCAAATAAAGTAACACATTGTGAAAAACCTTTTCATATAATTGTTATCATATTCATAGTTTAAAATTTGCTATAACATTTTGATAAATACAAATATATTAGAGTAATATCATAATATTCTAAATTTCTCCTAACCATATAAACTTTAAAGCAATTGCCTCAAAGGTACCATCATGCATATTGGAGTAAACATGTGAAATTGTTTGATTTGTGGGTCATATATGGGATCATCACATCTCATCTTATTAATTCTTTGGTGGAATTAGAATAATTATGCTTGTGTGTTGAATGAGTTACTAAATAAAGGGTATTCAACAAAAGAGGGGATACCTAAGGGTTTAATTTTAGCCATATAAAGAGGGTTCACAAATGGTAGCATGTGGTTAGGGTTTTCACTATGGAGACATGGTGATGAGGAACCTCACAAAACATATGAATCAAATTATGAACAAAATATTTTGTGGCTTCTCCATGGATGGATGATTCCATCTACCCACCTGCATGAGTTTTTCTCCTTTTGGTCTCCCACCACCATGAATGATAAATTGAAGAGCATATGTTAGATTAAATGAAGACCTAGGGAGCTAAAGAGGCTAAAAAGTCATCTTCAATGCTTGCATTACTCTATCATTTGTACTACTAACATACACCATTTTCTGATCTTCTTGTCTCTTTTTTCCCTTTTCTTTTGGGGACACATTGGTAGGTAGTGATGGAAAGTTACAAAACTGTGGGAAACAAAAACGTAGTGATAAAGATTAATTGAATTCCACACTTATATAGGGTGTGCCTTTTCTTGTTCTCTATCAAACCACCTAGCTAGCTAGGTCCTATCGTTTTACACCACCTCTTCACATTCAAAGCAAGACTCATACATATCTTCAAGAAAATGTTAAAGAAATCAACACTATATTTCCAAAATTATTCAAGCATGGTGGTTATCCATACCAAACTTTTTAGGGAAACAAACTATAGGTGGGCATTTCTCACCACAAAGTATATAATAAATTATAATTTTTTAAAAAAATTTCATAAAAGGACATTGATTTGGTTGTATCCTTTGCCTATTAGTATTACAAGTATTATATCTAGAAATATACGAGTGTCATTGATTTTTCTGTATGAATAATTCACTAAATAATCTCTTCGTTAGTTAGGGGAAGAGTCGGCACAAATAGAATTTTTTGAAAAATATGTCATAAGAGAGAATTGGATTTTTGCATTGTATATCGTGAACATGATGTCTTAAATTCAATCATGAATGACAATTAAATGTGCATACCTGGGAATTGAGCCCAACCTTTTCCAAGTTTGAAGGAGAAAAATCGAGTTGATCAGAGTTTGAGTTCGGGTTTAAGTTTTTCTCATTTTAAGAAATCAAAGTTGGAGATGGATAATGCAATCTTTATCCTAATCCTATACCCATCCTTCGGTTTTTAAATTTAAATCTAAACCCTACAATATTAACCTTATATATTCTTAATATCTCTTTTTATTTTCACATATAAAAGACTATCATTTCTTTTCTATTTCACAATTTTCTCTTTTTTTCCACCATTCACTCACTCTTTGAACTTCCTCCATCTCTTCAATTAATTTAATACATTCTTTTCTTTCTTTCATCCTCCACACATTTATTTTTCTTCATCCCTTCAACCAATCTAGTAAACACATAAGGTTAATTTTTTACTTCTTTATCAATTTCTAAATATTATGCATTGATCTTATTATCATTTATTACTATTTTGTTATCATCTGATGTTTATTTTGAAAAATTGTTAAACTTTAAATGATACTTGTTTTTATTATATTACTTTTAAAAATTAATAAATTTAATTTAATTTGTATAAAAGAAATTAGAATAAAGATTGAAAACTCACCTCGTCCTATTGTCATGTCTATTCAAAAGAGTTACATAAAATTTAGAAAAAAAACAAAGATTTTACGTGAATTAAAAATATAATTAAATTATTTTATAACTATATTTATCCTATAAATAAGTTAACTTTAAATTCAATTCGCCATATTATTTTATACTTTATTTGAATAGTTATTGTTGAGTTTATCAAATTATATATGTTGTTAGAATAGTGGGAGATGTTCAATTCCTACTATAAAAGGTGAAAAAAAATTTCATTTATTTTAAAAAATAAATCAATTATGTAGAATTAAATTAGTTCTCCTTCTAAATATTTTCTTTTAAATATTTCTAAAAGAAAGAATAATGAAGAAAAGGTACAATATTAACTTTGAGTAAAAATAAGAAATGCACGAATAGGTGTATGTATATCTCTACCATGTTAGTTCATTTTTTCTCATGATTCATTCCTGTGATTCTATATGTATCACTTCACATAAGAAAAGAAAAATATTCTTTGAATATGTACAAGAAAAAAAAATAGTTAACCCAGAAGGATAGGGGTGGCAAAACGGGTCTGCCCGGCCCGTTTAGGCCTGCTCCGCCATAAGTCCGCCAAAAACGGGTCGGGCCAGCCTGGCCCGCCACAGTGATGCGGACCAAAATTTTTAACCCGCCTTGTCATAAGGCGGGCTGGCGGACTGACCCGCTTATTTCTTTTATTTTGCATTTTTTTTGAAAAGTCTTTTTTTTTTTTTGGATTTTTGGTTTTAAATTGGACTTTTTTTCTTTGCAGTTATTTTGTTTATGTCCAATTTAAATGAATTTTTGTAATTACAACAATATATTAAAGATGTATATAGTGACATGATATCTTAAAAGTACAACATATTTTTTTTCACGGACCAACGAGTTTGCTCCGCCCCGCCTGTGATCACATGGGTTGGCGGGCTAGACGGACCGGGTTGATACGGGTTGATGGGTTCAAAATGCTAACTCGCTTCGTCCATATGCTATCGAGTTGGCGGGCCGGCCCGCCGGGCTTAATCCACTTTGTCATCCTGAACAAATTTTCCTAGGAAAAACTGCATTTTGAAACAATTGGATGGATTGAGGATAGAGAAAGGAAACTACAAGCTAAATAAAAGGAAAGATTAGAACAAAGAAAACTAGAGCATTGAGAAGAACTCTTAGAAGTTCAAATCATATATACTTAAGCCAGTTTTAAGATTTTGTAAGTTACATTCTTGTTTAAGGTATAAATTACAAACTTATTATAGTAGTTACTTAAACAATGATTACATTTTTCATTTATAAATACTATACTGAACAAAATATATTAATGTTACCTATCAATTGTAAAAATAATATATATTATTTAACAATGCCATCTAATAATAGTGCAAAAATATTGTTTGATGATGTTGTTATCAAAAGTTAACTCATGGCATTTTATAATTAACGCTAAACATATAAAGATGGTTGAAAAAGCAATAGTTGTGATATGAATTATATGATGAGAATGGTTTCTTTAATAATTGTTATATAATTTTTAATATTGTAAGGAATGCAATTTTATCAAATATTTTGTCTTTGTTTTTTTTATTTTCTCTTTTCATCTTTCTTTATTTGTAACAACTGCATTTAGTATGTTACTAGGATATGCATGTCTATGATAGTTATCATCATTGTCACTTCCATTCACTAGTATAAAATAGATTTATTACGTTATCAATTTTAGATTTGATTAATATCCAATATAGTTAAAAACATTAAGATTACATTTCTTAAATATTTTAAATTTTTTTATGTTGGATATAAATTAGAACTCAGACATAAAGCTCAAAATTTATCATTATATTATCTTTATTCAATTATAGGTTTTCTTATGTTTTTTTACCATTTTTTCTATAATTTTTTAAATTTAGTTTTTGATATGAAAAAACATATCATACTTTGCCTATTTTTTTAAATATATTTCTATTGTTTAAAAGTTTAATTTTGTATTAATTATCATTCACTAATTATATTTTTATTTTTAAAAATATAAAAATTAATTAAATGATTTTTTATAAGATTTTAAGTGACATATTAATTCTCTATCATTTAATTATTTTCTATCTTTTTCTTTACTTTTTCACTAATTAATATATTAGATTTAATTCTTTAAAAATATTAAAAATTTATTGAAAAATATAAAAATTAATACTTATTTATTTGTGTAAAGAAACTTTAATAAACACCTCTTCATAAATAGAGAAAGTAAATGATAGTAATTTTCTTTTGCATCCTGAATTTAAATTCATTGAACAAAATTTGTTGACCGAATTGTGACTGTTTCATATAAACTTTCACTTTTATTCATACTTGTTTAAAACAATTAGGATTAATATACTAATAATTGGAACACTCTTGTTTATTTTTTTAATTTTATCTTTTAAAAATTTTATTTTTTATTTTAATATACATAATTTAAAATCACACTTAATTACATAATATTTTATAAAATTTTAATTAATTAATTAATATATTTAATTAGATAAATTAAAATTATTAATACATTTATATATTAAATTATTTTATTAAATCAATAACTGAAACCTAATTCAGTTATAATATTATTTGTATTTTTTAATTAATATAACATAAAAATAATTTTTTTAAATTATTTTTTAATTTTTTCATTTTAAAAATAAGTAGATTAACAAGTCTATCTCAAAGTTATGGTATATTATTATTGTTAAAAAATATAAAAAATATTATTTTACTAATTTCGATTAAATTCTGGTTTAGTTCTGCTTCTGCATTCTAATCTTAAACACATGTCTTCATGGTTCACTACCGGTCTGGTTTTAAAAACCTTGTTTAATACATATTTTATTATTTAAATGGTCATTTATCTGTAAATATAATATTAAATATAAGATTTTTTTTATATTCATGAAGTATTTGTGTGTTTTTATTGATGATTAATCTTTGTTCAAAAAATCTTCATTGATATTTTTAATAAAATCTGTCATATTAATTATAGTTAGGACATATTAAAATATTACTTAAGAATACATATTTATTTATAATCTTATAATTCCATTGTTGTTTAACTCGAGTTAAATTGTTGGGTGAGATATTATTCAAGGGAATTTTAAAAAAATTGTTTGAGTGATTTTCGAATACCTATTTTGGATTAGTGGAATTTTTTAAATCAAACTTTAATAAAAATATTACTTTATACAGATGAATTACCTAACACCATACTCAATACCTATTTTTACTAATAGTAGGGCATAATGACTCAATCTAATAATACTTTGTTTGTGTAAAAAAACTATCTACGTAAATTTTCTTTTATCTTTAGTACAGAAATCTAAATTTCATGTTACAAACTAAAATTGAATTAATAAATAATATAATAATAGAATATTGGATTTTGAGGCAACAAAATAATACCTTAGGTAAAGTTTGTTTATTATATAAAAAGTAAAATAATAAAATATTTTATTTTATTTTATACTATATTAAAATTGTTATAATAAAAAGTTGAATAATGTAAAATCAAACATTCTAAATACTTGTAAAAACATTTTAAATAGTTATATATATTTTTAGTATCTGAATTACTTGTAAAAGTTATATTTTGTCAGAATTTTTTCAATTTATTTTATTTTTATACTTTATAAGCTGGTATAAATAATTTATAAATAAAAAACGTTTTTAAGAAAAAAAAATGAGAAAAAAATTGTATTTTATCAGTAAATTTTTAATTTATTTTGTTTTTATACTTTATAAATCTGTGTAAATAATCCATAAATAAAAAACATTTTTAAGAAAAGAGAAATAAAAGAATAAAACAAATTTAAATAATATTAAAGTAAGAAGTCATAAAAAAATAAAAAAATAAAAAAAAATAAGAAAAATAAAAAAATAAAAAATAAATTATGATATATCATTAAAAATTACATCAATTTGTAAAATATAAAAATAAAATAAATATAAATTTTTTTAATAATAAAATATAATTCTAACAAATAGTTAATATTTAATTTCAAAATATTTATTTATAACAGACTAAATTATATTTAACCTTTAAATACTTATTGCTAAAAAAAAATACCTAAAAGTCTCTTTTCTCGTTCCATCGCCATTTTTTTTTCCATTATATATTTTTTTCCAATTTAAATGTCTTTTAGCGTAGATTTTACACAGTATCAAATCCACATTATATAATATAACAATAATAATATATTATTATTATTATTATTATTATTATTATTATTATAATAATAATAAAGAATAGCCAACATTCATAGTTACTATGACGTTGTTTTTATTTTGATTATTATTTAATTTTGGTTGTTTTGGTTATAATTACCTTAATTTTTTTATCTTTGTAATTTATATTTTCTGCTGTTCTAATTTTTTTTTTTTTATCTCAAATGAAGTAAAAGCTAAAAAAACGTTGTAACAAGATATGTCAACGACTAAAATATTTTAAAATATAGATGAGTCATAAGAAATCTACTAATATAATAATATATATAGTCTAAATATTTTACATAGAGACAGTAGAAGTTCATGATCTTATTTCAGAAAACAATATTTAGTTTTCCAATTTTTTCAAAATATTTTTTTTATCTTAAAATGTAGATATTTAGTTTCTACTTTTATGAATTTTAATTTTAATTTTTCTGTAAACTAAAAGAGTTTGATGCTATCAAATTAGAATTAATTATATAACGTGAATTAAACTAGATTCTCAAGTAAAATAGATTTAAAGTCGTGCTGAGTTTTATTTTCACTCCGAATATACTGTAAACAAAAGAAGCTTCTCATATCATTAGATTTGAATCACATTAAGTGGATCAAATATTTCAATTTTAAAAATTAAAAAATTGAAGGCAACTATTATAAATTGAAAAAATATATTAAATTTTAATCTTTTATTTATTCGTTTGTTTAAAACCGATTCATGCAAATTCCTTGTTGCATGTCCCAAGTTGGGAACACGACTACCTTATTGTTCATTATTCTCTGATAACCTAATTCTCCCTTTTACTCGGTGGCTGTTCTTGTTCAACTCTCGTCTGCTATTGCTCAACACTCTCCTCCTAAGGTTGGTTGCCCCTTCACTTCTTAACTGCTGTTAGGGTTTATTTTCCTGCAATTCTGTTGCTGATTTTTCGTTGCACCGCTTCCTTGAAAACACATGCATGGGAATGAAAATTTGCGTTAGCAATGTGGTTATTTCAATTTAAAACAAAAGTGTATGAAAACATGTTTTTTTTAATGAAATCTCTGATCATATTAATTTTGATATTTGCACTCTAACCGGACAAGATTGTTTGTAAAATACTGTAGCATGATAATTAATACCTAGTTTCCTGTAGTTTCTTTGGATGGTGAAGTTTTTTTTTTCGTTGAGAATAAGTAGTGGAGACTAAAACAAAAAGAAGAAGAACACTGAGACCTTTCCCGCATCCCATCTTTTTATGCAATGCAAAGCCTAGTAGTTTTAGATACAAAACATGTTTCAAAACTGAAAATCTTAGTGCTTCCAGAACTGTGATGTTCCTATGCCATGCGTCAAAAATAGATTATGAATTTTCAAAATTTTCATTTTAAATAGGAATCACGAGATGCTCTGTATTCGCAGACGATGGTATTTACAAAAAGCATTGTCACTATTCCCTGTATTTATTGATTTACCTCATCTTTTATATTTTGTATAATTACACATATACTTTCTTGGTTATTTGTGTACTGTATATGTTGACTACATCATTCTAAGAAATAACAAGTGCTTCAAGTAAGCCTCATGCACTACTGTTTGTTGAGGATTTAACGCTAAGAGTTTGAAGTGAATAATAACCTGAACGTGGTTTTTAATATTTTTGAAAACTCATTTCTTTTAATTAAAGGCAGACCACTTGAAGTACTCATTTTCTGCGACAGCAAAAAAAAAAGTGGTAGAGAACAATGATTTCGGCAATTTCATGGATACCAAAAGGAGTATCAAAACCGGTACCCTTGGTAGTTGATACTACTCTCGAAGAAAATCTTGAAGAAGTTATCCCTCCCCAATCAAGTGAGAGGAAGAATAAAGATGAAGATGTGGTGGATGCGCAGTCAATACCAGTAACTAATGCAGAATGTGACAACATAAGCCATGCCTTGAAGGACCTCCACATGGAACGTTATGATGAGGAGGATGAAGGTATAGATCAATGTACCATCTTTCACGTCATTTTCTTTCTCTGTTATGCCATTTTCTTTGCAGCTTATACTCATCATATGAATAAGTAGGAATTGAGTTATTTAGTTCGGGCACTGGTGATCTATACTATCCAAGCAACAACATGGATCCATATCTCAAAGATAAAAATGTTAGTTCCAACACTTTTATTCTTTTGTTGCCCATCTTTTCCCTTTTGATTCTATGACATTGTTGGTCAGGATTATGATTCTGAAGAACTTGAAGACATGATCATCTGTCCAACCGATTCCGTCATTGTTTGTGCACGTACTGAGGCTCTAAAGGAAGAAGACAGTGATAACGAGGACTGTGTCGGTCTTGTTGAGGTAACTAAATTGGTTATTGTGATGAAAGTATATTATACTTTTCTTCTCTATTCGATTAGACACTAGGAAGCTTATGAGTAATTTGTTTATGCTCTGGCAGGTTTGGATACTTGAGGATAGAGAAAAGAACATGTATCGCCACCATGGGATCGAAATTTCAGCATTCCCACTTTGCACAGCTTGGCTTGATTGTCCCCTTAAAGGAGGAGAGAGAGGTAAAAGACTATGGTTTCTTATTAACTGTTTGTTTTGTGCAATTTGGATTTTCTTTTTCATATATAAATGAAGGGGCTTTTTTCGAACTTTATTTTATTATATGCTAAAACTATGGACAATTCATATTTCATCTAAAGGTGAAGCTAAAGGTTGAAACCTCGAATGTAATTCATTATTAAAATTTGTGTAGATCATCAAAAGATGTCTTTTAAGGTTGGAAAAATTTCATATTGTTTAAAAAGTTGAATTATTTTTAGAAGCTAATTTGTGTCTTATTACAACCATAAAAAAACATCCAGCGTTTTCTCTCTAGTATTAGTGTTGTTTAATTCCCCAATAGTGGCACTATATATAGCACAATTGCATTGCCGAATTCCTCAAGATTAGAGATTGTGACTCTGTCCACTATTGCTCCACCATCAATGTTACGGTTGTAGCATGTCTGGCATCTAAGTTAATATTAAAACAAATTTTTATGCATTTTATTTTTATTTGTATACAACTTAATCTTTTATACATTTGTAATTGATTTATATCATATATTTTAACCATTATGTGACTTCTGCTATATACCTGTGATGCTATCCACTATATATAGCGCATTGTTGGCTTTTTCCATTTTCTGCAATCCACAATTGATAACAGTCTACTACTATGGGCTTAAATCACCGGCATTACTTGCAACTTTGCATTATCTTTTTATCTCATGTATTTTCATTATGATCACAGGCAACTTCTTAGCTATTGGTTCAATGGAACCTAATATTGAAATTTGGGATCTTGATGTTGTAAGTTAATTTAGTGGATAAATCTTGTTGATTATTTGTAACTTTTAGTAGAGTGCTTTTTTAAGGATACCCTACAACTTTTCCTTGTTCTCAGATTGCGGAGGATGGAGAGGCAGAGCCTTGTGTGGTGTTGGGTGATACTGATGAGAAAAGGAAGGGAAAAAAGGTTTGCTCTACTTTTTGTCAATTTCTATCCATTAAAGTTTGATCTAAAGCTTTTATAGAAACTTATTTTTATTATTCTCCAAATTGTTGTGGTAGAAACCAACCAAATGCAAAGGTGATGGCCACAATGACTCAATACTTGGTCTTGCATGGAACAAAGACTACAGGTTTATTATATTTAAGATTGTGTTCTGCTGTTATTTTTTCTGTTGGATATTTTCTAGAACATAAAGTTTTCACTGAGTCATTTCTTAACTCTTCTTTGGCATTTATTCTTAAAATATATAGGAATATAATTGCAAGTGCCAGTGCTGACAAGCAAGTAAAGGTTTGGGATGTTGTCACTGGGAAGTGTGAAATTACAATGAAGCATCACTCAGACAAGGCAAGAATTAAGCTAGAAAGGAAATACTTTTCATTTTAGTTTTTTGAACTTTTTTCTCTTGATGTCCACCTTATTTTGGAATTGTTAGAAACTTAAGAACTTCGGAATTGTGATTTCTACCTTTTATAGATTTAGGCGATATTTATCAAACAATTATGAACCAAAATATAACAATTATGGTATTTAATCGACACATTCAAATTTAACTGGTTTATTGGATATGGATATGTAATTGTCATAAACAAGTTTACAAGCCTTACTTGGGGCTTCCTAATGCAATGCATCACAATGTTAGACAGGGAAAAGATGTTGCATTTTCTTCCTTAATCAAATCACTAAATTCATTGAATGTAATTTTTTTCCCATCAACTATTTTAGATATTCGAATCAATTACTCTTCTTGATATCTCTCATATCCTCTCACAGGTTCAAGCTGTTGCTTGGAATCACCATGCACCACGGGTTCTTCTTAGTGGTTCGTTTGATCGTACTGTTGTTGTGGTAATGATCTAATGTTCCTTGGGTACTCTGCTTTTCTATATTTTTCCCTGGCATTGATTATTTATTATAGGGTGCATTTTGTTTGTATATTCATATGAAAATGAATATATTTTAATTTTGAAAATCTCAGTTGACTTTTAATGTTATTACACTTTGCAGAAGGATGGGAGGATGCCATCACATGCTGGTTATAAGTGGACACTGTCGGCTGATGTAGAGAGCTTGGCATGGGATCCACACTCTGAGCACTCTTTTGTGGTGTGTTATGGTTATTTCTAAGGCCTAAATACCAAAACGATTTTTTTCAATTTTAATTTTTATCTGATAAAGCATACCAACCTTGTTAGTTCTTAATTTTTATCTGGTTCTTATTCTGCCAGATTAATTCTTAATTTTGATTTATGGAAGGCACAAGGATTATTTCATTGATTTCAATTTAATTTCTTTGTTAGGTGAGTCTTGAAGATGGTATTGTTAACTGGATTGATGTTCGGGCTGCCAAGTTAGATTCCAAATCTGAGCTCAATGCTGCTTTCACCATTCACGCACATGACAAAGCTGTTACATCAGTATCCTACAATCTGTCAGTTCCTAATGTATGTATATTCATCATTTTGATTAGAATCTCTATACACTGTGTACTTTAGTTTAACCCTGTTTTCATAATATGACCTTATGCAGCTTCTGGCTACTGCATCATTGGACAAAATGGTAATAATGAAAGCAATTTTGTTGTTTTTTTGTGTATAATGCTGCTGCCGTTTATTATTGGAATTTATCTCCTTTAATTGCTAATATATGTCACAGGTAAAGCTTTGGGATTTGTCAAACAACCAACCATCTTGTGTAGCCTCTTATTTTCCAAAAGTAGTAAGTTCATTTTTCTCACTGAGAGTATGTATGTGTGATGGGAAAGTACGATGGAAATCATTATATCATTGTTAGAGTGATGTTTATATAATTTTCTATGGTGTTTGTTAGGGTGCTGTCTATTCTATTTCTTTCTCAGAAGACAACCCTTTCTTATTGGCTATAGGAGGCTCAAAGAAAAATTTGCGAGTAAGTGAAACGAGCTTATTGAGATTATTATTTTTTGTGTTCTTGATAATCTATTTCTTAAAGTGAATGTCATAACTAATTATTTTATAGGTATGGGACACCTTTTCTGATTCTACTATCTCTCAAAGATATGAGAATTACAAGAAGTAATTGAGTTACAGTTTGCTTGGTAGGTCATGTACCTGTTCAATTTCACTTATAAATGGAAAAGAAAGATCAAAAAAAAAAAAAAAGAGAAATTTTATGGAACTCTTACCATTTGTATGGTTTCAAAGTCCTCAATATGTTGCTCAATAACATTACATGCAATCCTGAATCTTGAACTTGCAATGAATATAATACAGTATAACTTTATTAGTTGTTTGGCACACTCAATAATTTATTAAGAACCATGTTTGATAATTGACACAAAAGTGTATTAACTGACGATACATGACAGGCAGATTACAGATAATAATACCGCAGTCTCGGCACCTTGTGAATCCTTGAAGGTAACAAAGACAGTTTGAGTTCGTTGACCATCACTGCATTAATATATAACTTGCAATTTGTATAATAAAAATTAAGAGTAAAACACCAAACAGAGCAACTTACTGACCTCTGCATTTCAACATATTCAATATCACCAGAAAAGAAAAAGAATTCCCTAATTTCTTGTAGAGTTGCTCCCAAGGAAACTTTACTGACTTCTATAGTTTTGATCTGGAAAGAAAATAATGTAATACTAAGACACTAAAACACTGCGGAGAACCCACCTCCTTACATGCACACAAGTTCTGAAATCTCACACTTTAGGACAAAATCAAAGCATATACTACTGCTCAATACTGAAGCACACTTCCTAAAAATGGAAACTTCCGTTGTGATGTTGCCTCAGACCATAAGTAATGTTAAAAAAAGAAACATACATGTAAATAATATATCTATTGTCAAGCTGTCAATCCACTGGTACGTTTTTCAAATGTTGATAATTGCCCCTTATAACTACCATTCACATATTAACATCGTTCTAGATTATATTCTCATAGGAGAGGATAGATTCTCAAAGTAACAAAGTATTATGAAAGATGTTAGTCTCTGAATCTAAACTTACTATTAATCTTCTAAAAGTAGTCAATCATTATATATTCATACAGGAGAGAATAGATCTTTTGAAAGTAGTCAATCTTTATATATTCATAAAAGACAGGATAGATTTTCAAAGTAACAAAGTGTTGTGACATACATTATATATATATATATATATATATTTTATATACACCTATTTAATAATTATTTTTTTCTTCCAATTTCTTATTTCCTATCCCATAATAATATATGTTATAAATCTATAAGTTTTTTCTCTTTATATATATATATATAATAAAAATAATCTTTGAAAGGCTTTATACGTGATTATACGTATATTTATTGTTGTTTCTTTTGTTTTGTATTTTATGTTTTATGATATTAATATAATTTTTGAACACAGAAATATGATTCTAGAAAAGCAAATACAAGAGAGAGTTCTAAAGTTTTATTTATGTACGTTTATGTAGTATATATGTGATGTGTAATATAAATATTTAGTAAATATGCAAATGAGAAGATGTATGTAGATTGTCTGTTTTATTAAACTTACAATTACATATTTTATATGGTACATTAAACCTTTATATTTTTGGGTTTCAAATATTTATATAAAAAACAATTTTTTTTACCATTCTCATACAAATATTTGAAACAGTATAATAAAGAGGATGAAACCGTAATCTCACGTCACCAAAAACAAATATGATATTTTTTTTAAACTTAGAAAAAAAATTAAAATCATATTTTGGGTGTGTGAGGGGTGAGAGTAGAGAGGGCGAGTTTTTTTCCTTTTCAAAATAACAATTAGGAAACGTTTTTTTTTTTTTTTCAAATAAGTAAATTTATTGAAATTTGATCTTAATTACATAGCCTTTTAATAAAAATTTATTTAATTAATAATAAAAATGGATAAACTAACCATATTCTTTAGCAGGTGTAGGTTATAAATAGTTTATGGACCACCTGATTTATTTTTATCTCGAATTCCGGTCACATTTAATTTATAATCCTTCAATGTCTTCTTTAATTGAGTCAGAGAGTCATTATATATGTCTAATGAATAAGTATTTACCTTTTCCTCCTTTTTTAAAATAGTGCTCTTGTATTGTTTATCATAGTTAGTTCCTTTTTCTTATTGAAATTAGTTGGTTTATTAATATATAAGCTAAAATTTATTCAAGACAAAGTCTCATAATATTTACATTTCCATTTAAAATATATTTCATTTCAAATTAATTCATTAAGTTATAGTTTTTTTAATATATAGAATATGAGTGACTATAAGTTTTTTTATACATAAAAAGTATCTTTTAAAGGTAGAATGAGGTATTTGAAAAAAAAATTGTAAATCATATGTACAACCCATAATATTGTTGGTGTAGATTTATTTTTCATAGATTTTTTAATGTGAATTTTTTATATTTTGTTCACACAATATGCAAGTTAAAGTACCTTTTCTTTTTTTAACTCTCATATGTTTAACCTACACTCTTATAGTATTAACATTTTTAAACTAGCATATTTCTTTAGTCTGTAAATTTTCACTTTCATAGATAAAAAAATACAGTCACCTTGCTCTGTCTGTCACCACCAATCTCATGAAGCATCAACTATTGTCTTCCTCTTCTTGTTTCTCTGTCGAGCCTTGTACAAAGAACCTCGTCAGTAACTAAGAGGACCTCATCTTCTTTGACTTTTTTTGGTATCAAAATTTCCATCAACATCAACTCCTTCTTCAAGAAGTGTAACTCGAGAATTTTCTAAAGTTAAATAACTTTTGAATTGTGCAATCTAAAAGTTTTGGATTATATAATTTAAAAGTCACTTTTAAAAAATCACTTTTAAATTGTATAATTTAAAACAAACAAAATAGATAAACATATGGGATACAAAAAGAAAAACTCTACTTATAAACTTCATATTTTATTCTTAACTCATATAACCATGTTTAATTTAACTTAAAATTCAATATTTTTCTTCTATTGGTTATTAGAATATAATTGAGCCTAAAATTCAATATTTCTTTTCTGTTAGTTATCATTAAACTTAATTTATTTAATAAATTAAATAAATTGTTGTTATACAATTAAATATTAAAAAATCTTATATATCTTTACAAGTACAAATTATCATATTTAATCTATAAATTTTACATAAATAAATATAATTCGTAAAAACTAAAAGTATTTAAAATATAATTTATACAAACAAATTTTTTTACCATATAAGTGAAAATGGACTCAAATTACATAAACGGTTAGATATCCAATTTTACTCATAATATAATTAATAGTTAATTAATTCTTTTTTGACAATATTAACAGAACATGTATTTTACTTTTCTTATGAAAGTGTTATCATTTTTCATATATTAAATCAACTAATTAAAACCCATAATCAACATACTTATGAAACTCAATTTTATAGCATCACTTGCAATAATATATATATATATATATATATATATATATATATATATATATATATATATATATAATCAACTAATTGAATCGTAATTAACATGATTATGAAATTCAATTATGGCAATTGTGTTTAGCTTTTTTCCATGCATATCTTATATAAAGAGAGGATTAATCACTTTTTCTACGTCATATTTGAAAGTTTTATAATCTCCCAAGATTAAAATATATGCCCAAAAGAATAGGGGAAATCTAAAAGTTTTAAATTCTACAATAGAACCAAAAAAAAAATCAAATCTTAGTTCTAATTCAATAGTATTGACTATAATATTAGTGAAAATAATTTTTGTTTATGTTTTTTTAAATCAAATAGCAAGAGGTAATCAATAAGAGACAAAGAATGAAGAATTAGACGAAGTGATTCCATTATATATCATTACTCAATAATTTCTACTGCGTTAAGCTAAAGCTCTCTACCATAAGATTTTTAATTGTAGCCTCGTTAATTAATTATACTTGTATCATCATATTATGCTAATAAGCTTCTTTTATATAGGCCAAAAAGGCTATGTATATATAATAACATATAGTTATGTATTATAATATAAAAAAAATCCATCTATAGCACTTATTATGATTTTGTACTTGTTTTTGGCTTTTCTATGTATAAAAAAGCTCAGATTGTATTATGTGGGAATCAATGCCATATAATACAAAGTACACTACATATATAGTTTTTGGCTTTTTGAAAAACATTTTTCAAAATGTGTGAAATTTGAACTCCTAGTTAATCTCATGATTTGGTACAATATTTTAATTCAAGTGGTAAATTAGTTTACTTTAATAAAAAAAAACCTTATTGTAATATTTTAAAAAAATTAATAAAAATTGAGTTTTGATGGAGATAAAAGGCAAGACAATGCTAATGGTATTCATAATGATGATAAATGCTTAATATATATGCTGATTTAGACTATTTGGTTCCAGCACACTACTTATTATATACATAAAACAAAATCATTTATTTTGGACCTACATATTATTATTACCTTTGGATAAATTTTACACCTTTTCAAAATCCTTTCTACTTTACTGCCTCAGAATACCACACAAACTAAAATGTAAAATATAATTACAGAAAGAGATATATTGATGCATAAATGAAATTTATTTGCATATACAATTATACATGTAGAGTTTAACTTGAAAAAATTCCATTTTAACTCAAATGAGAAAAGAGACATATAAAAAAAATAATTCTACTTTTAATATAAAATCTTAAGAATTAATTTTTATGATTTTTTTCTTTTTTTTCTACTTATATACTTATACAGTTGAATTTTTATTCTTATTCTCGCATTTAAATTTCTAATATTTATAATATTTTATTTTATTTCAAATTTATGTAGGTAAGTGAGAAATTTTAATATGAAACTATAACAATTTGCCATGATTATAATTAACACTTACATGATTATAAGAACATTTCTTATTTAAAAATAATAATATTATATAATTACTTATCATAGTACATATCCCATTAATAGATTATGTGTTTAAAGGTTTTTATTTGGAATATAAAAATATTATTTAGAAAATTCAGTTTCAGGTTGTGGAAACATATAATCGGTTTTTATTAACAAATTGATACTCGTTAATCAGTGACATAATTTAAAAAATTGTGAATCAGAAAATATCTTATTTCTTTAATTTTAACTTTATGAATTGATTTGTGCTCTTCCATTATATATGTAATAATATTTTTAAACCTACACAAATCAGATAATAGAATATATATATATATATATATATATATATATATATATATATATATATATATATATATATATATATAATTATGTGTAACTCTATCTATAAATATTTTAATCATTATTTATTGAATATATAATCATTCGCCAAATTTATATGTATAATCAAAAGATGCATTAAATAGAAAAATAAAAAAATAGAGACTCTTTAAGTTTTATAAAGTGAAGGGATACATGTTAAGTGTCCCATGATTGAAAACTAGAAATCTCTCTAACCCTAAATTTACATTCCATTTTTCATATTATGAAAAATAAAAAAATGAAATCCAAAAAGGTTCAAAACAATAGAAATCAGTTTTATCCCATTTCATTCAAATTTGAAGGGGAAGAATTCATATAAGTCCCATAAAAAAAATTCTTGATTCCTATTTTCCATATCAAATGAATACTGTTTGTTAAAATTATGTTTCGTTTTTGGAATAAAATCTATTTAATTCTTATAATGTAAATGATAAAAACATCTTAAAATAAGAAAAATGAAAAAAAATAATGGAAGAAAAAAAGTAAAAAAATTTAAAAGACGAATGATAATGAAATAAAAAATTATGAACAAAGAAAATAAATAAATATAAAAAAAGTTCTGAAACATCATTAAGATAATTTATACGAATTTATAAAATATGAATGAAATAAGTCCAAAGTCTATCTCAACAATAAAATTCAATTTTAATAAATAATTTAAAAATTAAAAACATATTTAACTCATCTTTTAAAAAAAATCAGTATTTCCTTCTACCATTTCCGTAAAATCACAAAACATATATATTATTAGAAAACTTATTTACAAATACAAATAAAAAAATGTGATGCATGCATTACTTTTTTTTTCCTGTGTGCAGAGTTACTTTTCTATAAAACATTCTCAAAGAATCACTACCTAATAGAGTCATTAAATTATTAAATGGTTTGAAAGTAAAAAATAGTAAATTAGAGAAAATAGTTATAGTTGAGTTGTTAACAGAACTGAAGTCTAGGAGCATAGGTGTAATAAAGATGTCGAATTTTTTAATTGAACTCCACTCTAGCTCCCTCTCCCTATTTTTACTAAAGTCTTTCATCCATTCACATCATTGTTCCATCTTTTCTTTTACAGTTAGGTCTTTCAACCATATGCTTACAGTATACATGTTTCTTGTACGTGTTTTTTTATAATATTCTGTTATAACCTAAGTCTTCTAATAATATTTTAAATATATTTTTAATTTTAAAATTATTTATTAAAATTATATTTTTTTTAATAACTTTTTTTATCTATTTATCCTTATATTTTATAAATTAACATAAAATATTTTTTATAACAAATAAAAATGAGAGAAATAAGGAATGATATAAGTTTAGAAGAAAAAAAAAGTAAAAAATTATAAAAAATAAGAAATAAAAAATTAACATATTATTAATAATTATTTATATTTATTTATAAAATATAAAGTCAAAATAAATTTAAAATTTATTTAAGAAATAAAATACAATTTTTAATAAATAATTAAAAGATTAAAAATATTTAACTCTTTAACTAAACACATGTGTTATTTATACACAATCTCTTATAATTTGCTATTAGATTTTTTGCCTAAAATTCATTACTAGATTTTAGACCATCACTTTAATTTTGTAATTAGATCTTTATTTATTTTGCATATTACATGTTTTAAAAAGTATTCTTTACAATTAAAAAAATCTTAAATATATCTTAGGAATATGCATGATAATACAAATATGTACATGTGAATATTGTATAAAATATTTACAACCATGAATATAAAAATAATATAAGATTTTTTAAATTAAATATAAAATTAGGATAAATATGTACACATGATTTTATTATTATTTTTATATATTTTTAAATTTTTTTAAAAATAGTATAAATTTATTAAATAAATTAAAAAATTTATTTTAATATTCTTAGTTCTCTTTCATTCAAAACTTTCATTTTACCATATACTAATCTTTCTTAATTGTTTAATATCATTATTAAGATTTTCAAAATACTTTTTTACTTATTACAACTTGAATTACACATTTTTTTTTCATTTATATTATTTTGTTCAAATGACATTTCAAGAAATTAAACCTGAATTTTATTAAATTAAATTATTTTTAATTATTTTTAGAGAATACATTTTATTACTTATATTTTTTTAATATTTTTATTTTTTATATTTTATTCCATAAGAATATCTCGCTCCCAATTTTAAATGTTCAATCAAGTAAATCCAACTTACAAGATTTATCTTATCTTTAGTTTTTATTTTCATTTAATTTAAAAAATATTAAATACTTTTTAATTTTTAAACTTCTTGTTCAATATCCACCCTTCACTTGGATTATCAAAGTAGTTTCCGTCTTAACTTTTGCAAAAATAACAAACATTATTGTGTATAATTATTATTTATCTCTTTATGTTATTTGACATCTAGCCATCGTAATTTAGATTGTATTTTAAATTTATAAAAAATTCTTGATATTTGATATTAAAAAATAATTTTTATCGGTACATTAAAAAAAATATTCTTTTATAATATTTAATTCATCATAAGTTGTAAATTTTTAAAATATTTAATCAATATTTACAATCACTATTTCATACATGAATAAAGATAGAAATAAATATAATATAAATTTTTATTTCAGATTCATTCATTTTAATATAGATAAAGGACCTTCAAAATTTAAAAAGTGTTATATTCATTTTAATATAGATAAAGGACCTTGAAAATTTGAAAAGTGTTACATATATTATAACACACTGTAACATAAACAGGTTTGAAATAATTATTTAACCTTCATAAACAATTAAAAAGTTCCCAAATATAATGCAAGAACAAAAAATATAAAAAAAACACCAAAACATACCTTTTTTTCATATAACTAAAAACAAATTTAACTCAAAATTATTCATTTATTAATCTAAGATTTTTTTTGCAGTAAGCTGCTTGGTGAGCATAAAAATCAAAATCCGGCGCCAATCTTGGGCCTTCCTTATTTTGCATGTGAGGCCCATACTCTATGCTTTCAACTTTTTGTGTGTTTTATCTTTTATTATTATTGTTATATTTTGTTTTTTCCCTTCTGAAATATTGTGCATAATAATAATTGCTTCTTTTACTACTCGTAACTCCTTCTTTGTAATCTATAGGGCAGAAAAAGGAGGCTATAGATAATAGAATATACAAATAGCAGACATATAATAATATATTTGATAATAGTCTCCTCTTCCTTTGTCTATATATATTAACTCTCTTGTCTCTCATTTTAGCCATCACACAGACACAATCGCCCACCACCATTTACACACACTCACACTATATATTCTTCACTCTCTTCCTTCGTTTTCTTCATCTTTTCCTCACAAACTAAACCACTTCATACTCATTTGCTGCCATGGGAGACAATGTTGTAGTGTCCAACATGGAGCTTGAGAGATTGCTTAGCATGAAAGGAGGCAAAGGTGAAGGAAGCTATGCCAACAATTCCCAAGCTCAGGTACCCTTTATCCTTTCTTCCACCACCTTCTCTCTCTCTCTCTCCATTTTCTTCCATAAATGAAGCTTCCAAACCCACCTTTCTCTTAGTAAGACAAGCATTTTTTTTCCACCTTTACATACCCTCAAACTATGATTTTGATGGATCAATACATATGCATATACATGCATTTATGTGTATAAGAAATGTACCAACTGAGTATTATTTCACAAAAATGTTAAATGTTAACCTTACAATTATAAGCAAATAGTCATGCTTAATTTTAGGACAAAACTTACACACAAGTGTTAGTATTGTTCTTCAATCATCATTAAAGTTTCATCCCTTATTGTAAAAAATGAAACTTTAAATATGATTAGTTTGATACTTTGTTACTGATATGTATAGTATGGTATATAATCATCAGACTTTGTCATTTAATATTGTGGTCTCTGGATAATCATAGAATGATGACATATATGTTGTGGAAAACATTTGGTATATGTGGTTTTTTACTTTTTTGCAGGCCATACATGCCAAGTCCATGCATCATCTTCTCAAAGAAGCCCTAGATGGAGTTCAACTTCAAGACCCTAACATCCCATTTGTGGTTGTGGATTTGGGGTGTTCATGTGGCAGCAACACCATCAATGTGGTGGATGTGATCATCAAGCACATCATCAAACGCTATGAAGCCTTAGGATTAGAATCTCCTGAGTTTTCTGCTTTTTTCTCAGACCTTCCTAGCAATGACTTCAACACCCTCTTCCAGCTTCTTCCTCCTTTAGCCAACTATGGAGTTAGCATGGAGGAGTGCCTTGCTGCCAACAACCACCGTTCCTACTTCGCCGCCGGCGTCCCCGGCTCCTTCTACCGGAGACTTTTTCCGGCAAGGTTCATTGATGTTTTCCACTCAGCCTTTTCCCTGCATTGGTTATCTCAGGTAATTAACTCTAGTTAATTGAAAGTTGTAACACTTTTTATAATTATAATACTTTTTACATCTAAGTTTAATTTATATACTAAAGTAAAGATGCTTAGTACTCATCATATGTTAAACTCCTAAATCTTTCTCTATATATTTTTCATTCACTTTTTAAATCTTATTTATTTATTTTTCTTCTGATTCTATGAAAGACTTGTAGGAATAAAACTTTTTGTTAATTGGTAGTATATCACTTTTCCTTCTCTCTCTCTATTTTTGTTTTTTTCTTCTCTTGATATTTTCATTTGAAAGTTAAGTGCAGGGAAAAGTAATCATGTCAGACTCCTGTTTTGTTTTTGTTATGTTTGTTTTAAAAGAAAAAGTAGCATAAATGCTAAATGCTTTCATTTTTAATCCTAATATCTTTCATTAAATTAATCATTTTGTTTTTTGAACTTTTTATTCCACCTGAACCAGTTAAATCACACAAATTAATAGTAGTAGATTTCAAATCATGCTGTTACTTTTCTTTCTTTTGCAAAGCTTTTGATTAGAATTCAAAGGTACCATAAATTTCTTGAAAACTTTTAGTGAACAACGATTTCGTTAGTTTGCTAAACAACTTTTAAACCATTTTCTCCCTTTAATGACTTTGAAGGTCTCATTCACACCCCCACTAACCCATCAAAGAATCTGTGTATAGTCTATGCAGTAATTTCTACGACAAAATAAAAACAAAACAAAAATATTTGCCACTTCCCGAGGACAACTTAACAAAACCGTTACATGTGTAATGCATTAATTTGATGGTTAAGTCCTAACTTATGGTCCAAAGTTGGTGCAACAGAACCATGGTCTTTAAAGACATTATTATATTTCAGGAACATAATGACATATTTGGACTATTTTTCGATGCATGGATAGTAATTAAGCTCATACATTTATTCAACTCCATGCATTTTATTTTTAAATAATTTATAGCATCTGGGGTGGGTGGATTTGTTTAAAATTTTTCTTACAAAAGTTGTTTCAACATTGAGAACAATTTTCGATCTAAATCAATTCACGAAGGTCCAGAAAAACAAGTGAATATAAATTGTGTCAATGGTTTTTCAACGTGATTTTAGATGATAAACATGAATTTATTGCATGTTTCGTTTAAGGTAGGACTAAGTCAAATTCATAATAGTTTTCATTTTTTCCACTGGTGGATCGAATCTCCAAAAGTGAATCCAAAGACATATACTTAAACGTGTCAGATGGTATTTCAACATGATTGATCCAACATGAATGACTGAATTTTTGACAATGTTATGGAACCTAGGTACCAGAATCTGTCATGGACAAGAGGTCAAGTGCATACAACAAGGGGAGGGTGTTCATCCATGGTGCTAATGAGATCACAGCAAATGCTTACAGAAAACAATTCCAAGCAGACTTGGCAGGATTCTTGAGCTCAAGGTCTGTGGAATTGAAGAGAGGGGGGTCCATGTTCTTGGTTTGCTTAGGCAGAACTTCTGTGGACCCCACAGACCAGGGTGGAGCTGGCCTCCTATTTGGGACCCACTTTCAGGATGCTTGGGATGATCTTGTCCAAGAGGTAATTATCATATTAACAACATTTTTATGCGTGCTTGTGTGTCAAAATAGTGCACAATGCACATCAGCACCACATAGTCTTGCACATCTGTCATTGGCAGACCAAAAAGGACTTTTAGACACATTAGGGGAGATGAAAAGGAAAAAGGTCAAAAACATAAACAATCAATTGTTGTAGGCGTCACAATAATGTAATAGCTTATTATTGTCAATTTTTCACTTCACTTGTCATGATTCAAACAAGTTTATCTCAGCCGTTTGATGGCCACCCCAAGTTGATCAAGCTAGCCATCCTTGCATTCATCATCATGTCGGCAGAAATAATAATTAGCTGCTGGCTACCATAATATTAGCCAACAATTAGGTTTTGGATGTTTAGAACACACAAAATCATCATCGTAGCTTAAAGCAAGACAACAAGGATATGTTTCCATTCATCTGATCTGTTTTTACCTAATGATTTGTATGTGTTCAAAGACCAAACTCATGTATATTATATATATAACCTCTACCACAATATGTTAGCAATTCAATACTCTTGTTTGTATAGTACAAAATTTAATGAGACATTCCTATAACTGGCTCAATATTATTTTGTAGCTCATATGATATGTCTAAACATTAAAAGTTCCCTTTTCTAGATCACTTCTGTTGCGCAAATCTCTTTAAATGCTGTACTTCATATTAAATGCTGTTTTAATTGCTGAGTCTCTTAATAAGTGGACACTCTTAGCTGACCAAAACTTTGGTTGAGAGGATATGAGGTCGTAAGTGTTCTGTTTTCAAAACCTTTTTCAACCAATTAAAGCATATAGTATCTCCTTTCATGTATTGGCATGTTACATAATGTGTATACTAAATCATATTCTTAATCACAGGGATTAATTAGCAGTGAGAAAAGAGACAGTTTCAACATTCCAGTTTATGCACCAAGCCTGCAAGACGTTAAGGAGGTGGTTGAATCTAATGGTTCATTTGCCATGAACAAACTTGAGGTGTTTAAAGGGGGAAGCCCTCTTGTGGTGAACCAGCCAGGTGATGCTAGTGAAGTTGGAAAGGCCCTTGCCAACACCTGCAGGAGTGTGTCTGGTGTCCTTGTTGATGCTCACATTGGTGAAAAGCTTAGTGAGGAACTGTTCCTGAGAGTGGAACGTAGAGCCACAAGCCATGGCAAAGAGTTATTAGAGCAATTACAGTTCTTTCACATAGTTGCATCCCTTTCTTTTGCTCAATGATAATAATAAGAGACAAAGAAGAAAAAGGCCCTTTGGACATAACAAGATGACAAGGAAAGGGGCTTATCTAGTTCTCTTATTATCCCTCTCTTTCTTTTCTTTTTGTGTGTTGTTTTGCACTTTTTATTTCATAGGGAAGAGTCAAAACACACATGAGAGAGACAAAAAAGAGGGTTCAGCACTTGCTACCTCTATTTTTTTTCCCTCTTATATGAGTGTTTTTCTGTGTTCTTGCTGACAGTAGCTACTTTCTACACATCATGTGCTTTCTGACTTGTGTCTCCTTGGATCTGAAATAAAGCTTTCTTAACAGCTTATCATAGTGTGAAAGTATCAAGAATGGAACGGTGTGCCTTCTGTACTAACAAACTGGAGTATGGAATATGTCATTTGATGAATAATGAGTCACCTCTTCCTTTCTTCTTTGTGTTTATCAATTAACACTATGTCTATTACATAGGAGGCATACCAAATCATATGAGATCGCAAGAAGTGATAAAAGTTAATCTTATCATGAGTAAGAATGGTATTGGTCAAAATTATCTCTTCTCATTCTATCATATGTGTATAAAAAGCATATCAGGTGAGAGGGCACAAAAGGAGCTAATCTTTACATATAACAAAAGTGAAGTTAAGATAGGGTTTAAGTCAAACAATTTCAGTTATCCATGTAAGATTGCATGATTAACAATAACTCTAGCCAGAGAAGCCCTCATACACACAAAAATGTATAAAACATTTTTCTTTATCTATATGACATAAAATAAATAATATACAGGAAAATATACAAAAAAGATATCATTGTACAAATTATCATATGAATGGTTGTACATATAACATTTCTTTCTAAACTAATAACTGGATATACATTGGGTTGTTTTGTGATGTTATTATTGAAACGTGGAAACGTGGTTCTCTTTTCAAAGCTTTGAATTATTCTTTGCTTTCACATCTCTTAGGTACTAGCTGCCTAACTTTGCCATCTTGATTATATTAAATCATGTCAATCATATTGTGTAATGCTGAGAAGAGCAAAATCTAACTGGTGGAAAGACAAATGATAACCTCAGTAAAAGAATAGATGTGAAAACAGAACAGCGTGACCAGAAATCCTCTTGAAACTTACACAGAAAATATCAAGAAAGAAAGAACAAATTATAAAAAGAAAACAAATTGAGCATCAGCTCACTCTTCATTCCCTCCACGCATCTGATAGGGACAAGTCTCTTTATTAAAATCTTGCATTATCATGTCCATTAAATGAGGGGACAGGAAAAGATATATATCTAATGGCACAATACTCCACCAAAAGTGCACAACTTCAAGGCACCTTACACTTCTCTCTAAGCCTCCAACTTGAGTTCATAGAAATTAATTTGAATCTTAAACAACTTTGACATTTTATATGCTACAGATAACTAGCAATTGCAGAGGCAGACAATAAGAAGAAAGAAACTACTGTGTCACATATCACTCTTTAAAATTCACAACTGAGTATACAAGATGATAATATTTTACCCTTCAGTCCATTAGTCTATAAAATTTACTATTTTTTTCTCTTTACTTGATATCTAATATCTTGTCAATAAATTGAACCCCGTTTCATTTACTTCAATAATCAACCTTTTCAACTTTCAAAGGCTTATCCAAAGAGAAGTTTTAGTCCCCAGACACAGGAATAATCTCAAGAAAACAAAGGAGATTTGGTGGAGCAGGAAAAACACACAAGTGAACCCACTTTAAATTTGATCTATTGATTTGGTTTCATCGTGACACTTGTACAACAGTATTTATACATACACAAGTGACTTCACTCACCATATTTAGTGCATATATTATTATGACACACCTGAGATGCTTTGAAATGATAACTTCTTGAAACAACAATTTTATATTTCATGTTTTCAACTTAGTAATATTCACCAATATCTCCTTTCCAAACATGGTTTGTATTCCTCAGAGTCAGAAAAACACTTATACTTTCTATAAATACTGAGGGGTTAATGAGTAAAACAAATAGATACTGAGGTATGAATATTGATGCTTAAAGTCAATTCATTCTATAAACCACTCCTTTTATATGTAAATAAACAAATCGGTAGTGCAATTTTCTCTCCCTTACCGCATGCATGTATTAAGGGTATTGTGGTCCTCCATGTTTATGTGAACCATGATAACATGTCTTGGTATACGAAATATAAGATCCCTATGTGCACTACAGTACACCAAACTTTTGGCAATTTTATCTTGTGAAAATATGTCTTCACGTTTCATCACTGTAAGTACAATTAAAGTTATTGGGCAGAGCTATCGCCTGCATATATGTATCACTTCCATGTAAAAAATAAGAAAAAATCCAATGTAAAAATGGTAGTACTAAATTATCAGATTGATCATGAGTATGAAAAATAGTTCAAAAGCTGAATTTGGACAAATATCATTAGATAATACTACCTGTGAATTTGGATCTTTCTCTTCAAATATTGATTCTATCACCAATATAAGCATATAGTATTGTATACAGTGCATTGGTTGACCTAGGCAAGTGAAAAAATGGGGTGTCACACTGCTTTAAATTTGTACACAGACTGAAACATAAAGGGTGTGCACCTCAATATTTCAAAACAAACATTTAATGGATGCCACAATATTTTGATACCAAGTTAAAAATAGATAACTATTTGTGGTCCATGGACTGTGGAGATTCCTTAGCTTTTCAGTCTGATATAGTTTTTCTTTGTCTTCTGTGCTTTTCATGAACTTTTGTTGTTATATGTGTGGGCTAAAATCTAGAATGAAGAGCCAGCTTTCACTTGTGGTCCTCTAAATTAAAAATATTAAAATCATATGTTATGGCATACATGTGGTTCAGGTAAACTAAAACTTTAAGCACATATGTTTCCAAATTTCACTCTATTTATTTCTTATACTACTGTTTTTAAAGATAATGTAACATCCTCCAAAACAATCTTTCTGACACATTCTCTTTTATTGGTGGAAGTGTATTGAAAGATGTAAGATTCATTAAATAAATAGTAAACCATGGTAGTTTTCAACAATTTAAAGCTAATATAAAAAGTGTATTAACATTTTTCATTTTATAATGAGTATTAAATGAGATTTTGTTGTAACTTTTACTCTTATGTGAAAAAGGAAGAAGATTACAGAAAAATGAAAAATACAAAATTGTCCTGTATAATTAATTGTCCAGAAATATACCTCCACATATATTTTAACAATAACAAACCCATCTAATTATTGGTGAAAGTGAGTTGAAAGATAAAAATTGTAATATTCATTAATAAGTAGTCAATTCATATAACTTATTCTGTGATTTTCAACAATTTACAACTAACAAAAAAGTGTGTGAAAGAGAATATTATTAACATTTTTTTCATTTTAGTTAGAGTGTATGAAAAGAGAATTTGTTGAAACACTCACTCTTACTCAGTAAAAAAAAGCAGATTAGAAAAAAAATATTATATATTTTAATTAATTATCCACCAAAATATGCATGTACACTTATTACACATATTCTAACAATAACAAACCAATACAATTAACTGTTAATTAACTTAAATACAACCAATTTGTTATGGAATCAAAAGATTAACACATTAAATACTAAATATCACTAGAGTATACAAACCTTTAAATTTTTTTCTTTGGTACTTCTTATTCTTTAAACCTCACCAAATGATTTGAGTGCACTAATTAGTATTTGATGTTAAAAACTGTAGGGATAAACTTCAAACATCAACTTGGAAATGATAAAGTTATCAAGAAAGGTAAGGGATGAAAAGAAAAAAAGAAAAAAAAAAAAGTGATAGTAATGTAGCAGGTCACTTTGTCTCACATAAGGGTTGACTATAAACAAAAGGATTTTAGCAGAAATGCAAAATAATCAGCATGCAACTTAAATATGCGTATGGATTATAGAAGGAGTGATTATATCATTGCTTCCAGTGGAAGGTGCAACAGCTTTGTTAAAGAAAAGGTCACCTCAACAAAACTGTCCAGGGAAAGAAGTCATGAAGAAGCATATCAGAAAATCTTTCTAATTGAAAAGATTCTGCATGTTTTGGATTGATTCAACGAGATAAGTAAGCACCTGAGGTTACATTGGTATCAGAATTTTGGAGGGAAGTTGATTCTTGCCCACTCTTTCAGGAGCCAAAACATGCAACCACTGTCACAATGTTCTAACAGCTACAGCATTAGTTGCATTGTCCGACATAATCATGTAAAGTGCAAACGCAGACATAACAGAATCATAATCTTCTCTCCCAAGTTGCCAAAATATGAACACTAAAATCCAAATTCATTTTGTCAAGATATCCTTACACTCTGTACTTTATTTACAAAAGAATTAAGACAGTAGCTGACAATCTGGTTGTGTAGTATTAAAATACGTGCTCTACTTTAAAAGATTGGTAAGAGTTTAACTTTAATAATAGAGTGGAATTTTTTTACATATATTTCTAATAAAATTTTACCATTTATTCATTATTATGATGTGGGGAAAAGGTAAATTTGTAAAAGTTGAACTTAAATACGGTGTAAAGTTTTTACATGCATCTCTAGTAAAAAAAAATTGACCATTTTATTAGGTTATCTTAATCATTAATATGATGTGGTGAAAGGTAAAATTTGATTAAATTTATTACCAAAATTCTATTCAAAGTCATGTTTTAGTGAATTTCTCACTCTTTTTACATGCTCAATTAATAACTACTTGAAAAAAATTATATGAAAAGTAAAGGGTTGAAACTCCATGAAAAAGCTAATTAGGTTTAGATAAAATCTTCTTGACCAAATGTATGATTATTCAGCAACTCAAAGTGATCTTTTCAAGTAGTCTACTGCAGTTGACACAGTTGGTCTATTTTTCTCATCCTTCAATCATTGTTAACTGCAAATTTTGAATATAAAGTTCTTATGTAATACACAGAGAAAATAACACAACAATAGTTTGGAGTTCCTAAGCCTAGTTCTCCTTGATAAAGTACATCAAAGAAAATAAAGTTTAGAAAAGTCATTACTGTAACAAGAACTATATACCATGAAAGCAATAAGATATATTATTTAAATTTTGATCCCTTCTATAAACTGGCTTAGCTGCTGCCAGAGGACTTCTTAAGTAGACTCTTTAATCCAGAAAATTTTAAGACATAACACTTGGTAGAGAGTGTATTTAAATGGTGAAGCATAGTGTTTTTTATATCCATAAAAAATTAAAAAGAAAAAGATCTGTTTGTCAAATTTTGTGTTATTACATAAAAATTTGAACACTAACTAATATTTTAAGAATAATGCCAGAAAACAATATTTAACAAATCTAGCCCATTTCATCAAGAGTATATTTTGCTTAGAAAAATTCACGGATTTCTTCTTGTACCCCCATTTATCTTTAGTATGACTTTTTATTTTAGATAACTACTTTGTCTTTTCTGTTTTACAACATGTTTCTAATTTTTTTTTAATTATACAATCCAAAATAATAAGTAAGTTTTAGTGTTGTTATATATTCTATATTTTAAAAATTAAATGTCTGGACAATATAATTTATAGTTAGAACAAGTTAGTTCTGAATTGAACGATAAAATTTTATAATATTCTAATTTCTATTTTAAATATAATAATTTAAGAAAAACTTAAATCTTTTTAATTTTTTTATTATGTTTGAATTTAAAAATGATCTCACTGTTTCTTTTTCTTTATTTTTTAATCTAGAGAAAACACTAGTCTCTCATGGCTTTTACCCTTCTCTATGCTTTCCGACCTAGTTTCTCGGACCAACGACAGCAACATGACTCCCGTTCTGATTCTTCACAAGTCAGAATTAACCTCGGATCTCGTGCTTCGTGCTTTGAGGGATTAGAAATTGTGATAAAAGCAAGACCTTCAAATTCTTCTCCTCCGCCAGGACCCACATCGGTTTCAATTTGTCCATTTACACAACGTTTTGGGAGGAGACAACAAAGAATTAAGGGAAGCATTGTCACTGTTTGAAAACATCTAGACTGTGTTCAAATTGTTCAAATGTTACATTATCATTGTCTTTCTGAAACAGCACAGAAAACTCACTCTGATATGTATTTTTGTTTCTAAATTTATTTTAGATGGACATTTCTAAATTGTAGTTTGATCTTAATAATTAAAGAATATATTTGAAAATATATTTTAAATTATTCAACTAGAAAAAGACTTTTATATTAAGATAAGGGTATTTTTTTACTTTTAACACACTTTCATAGAGGTGCACAAATAAATCATGGAAGTGCAGAAAGTATTTGTCCTTAGTCCATCTAAGGTTCACCCATCTATATTGACCCATACTTATTATGCTTGTGTTGTGTCTGTCTGTCTCAATTGTGAATGAACTACCGAAAGTGTTATTCACAATCCTTAATTTTACTAATTTTTCTTCTATCTGTATTTTTTTAAAATATATTTTTTTAAAAAGAGTTTTCGAAAGTGTTAAAATTTTAACATATTCTAGAATAAAATTTTCTCAGGTGTCAAAACTTGTAAGACTTTCATAAATTAGTTTATACTTCCCCAAAAGTCAATTTTCAAAACTAATAATAATAATAATAATAATAATAATAATAATAATAATAATAAATTAGATGTTGCAGGAATATATGATCATAAGGGGATGAGTGAGATAGAATCAAAATTCATAGTTAAAGAATCCAAATATTAAACCATTCTTACTAATAATTTTTATTTTTTTTTAAATTGTTTATAGTTAATAATTGATAAAATTTAATTAGAGCTGATTATCCAAACGGTAGAAAACTAGCTTATATAACTTTGTTTGTTAAATAAGTTTCTATCTATACTTACAATTATTATTATAATAATAATTTACTTAATCTATTAAATAATATATAATTAATATAATTAAATAAATCAATTTTAAATTAAATTAAGTTTCATAATAATTAATAAAATAAAATATATTTGAAATTTTTTATAAACTCGTGAATTATGGATAATAAGTGAAATCAGTGGGTAAATATGAGTTGACCAAATATAAAAAATCAACATTAAATATTTATAAAAAAATTCAAATTTACACATACTACAAATTATGCGAGTGATCAGTCAACAAATTAAATATCTCTCTTTACAATATGCATTTCATTTAATCAAATGTAAATGATAAAAAGTAAAGACTCCAAATTTAATTACAGTTATTTATTACATCATAGTTAGTTTTGTCCTTAATAAAAAAAGTTTAATAATTAAAATAAATAGGGCAATAAAGGGCTATTAACATATACAGATAACTAACATTACCAGATACATTTAACACATCAATTAAATGTTACAAATTTCAATAAAATAGATAAATTGTTAAAGTTAATTTCTATTTCAAGAAATACAATGGTCCAGGTACATTGGTAGCCCACCAGCAGACTCTGCTAGGCCTAAAAATTAGGTTAAAAAAGTTAGGTCGTCTGAACTATGTAAAATTATAAAAACATCTCTTAATTTAAGAAATTATATTAGAGATTATTTTTTTGGAAATTTTTTATATTAGGATGTTTTGGAATATTTTTTTATTGGATTGCAGTGTTCTAAAAAGATTCTGAAATAGAATTGAAAAAATTTTATTCTAAATTTTTTTTCAAAGTAAAATAACATTCTAAAACAATTATTTCAAAAATCTTGCAAAATATTCTTTTGAAAATACTGAAAAGTTAAAATAATTATTTTAAAAATTGCAGAACACAATAGCCAAAAGTTAGTATTCCAAATGAGCCTTATTTTGAAGAATTCATTATCTACAACCATCAAAAGCTCAATAAATTTTCTCCCAACCACACACAACACAACCCATATTTTCAAATTAAGGATAACTTAAGTCTTATAAAAAATATCTTAGACAAATTAATATGAGATCACAACAAATAAACCAAAAACCACACATGTGAGAAATAAAATCTAAGACAATTCTATAATAGTCATTTCCTCTTTCAAAATAATGCCAAAGGGTTTATGGTTTCTCATCACACAATCTTGAAAAAGTATAAATTGCTCATGGATGGAGATTGTCTATTATACTATTTAAAAACACTTATTTTAGATCGTAAATGTACAATACATTCATAAATTCTGAATTTCTGAAATATATTTTTTGACTTTGTATTATATAGTCTCGAATTTATGTATATATTATACAATCAAAAATATTTTTTTAAACTACACAATTTTAAAATATATTTATGGGATGTATTTAGACCATCTAAAATGTATTTTTAAAATCTATAATTTAAAATATATTTATGAATTATGTAATTCAAAATCTATAAATATATTTAATATTTTTAGATTATATAATTTAGTATGTTTCCAATTTGCAAGAACATTTTTTATAGACATACTACTAAAGTTCATGTCAACACCTATGCCACACTACTTTGAAAATGGTGAAATTTTAATTTTTAAAAAATTAAATATGACATAGCATTTTTCCTTTCCAAATATATAGATGTTAAAAAAGAAGCTACAAGAGAACTGAACTGAAAGAGAAAAGTCCCTCTGATGATACTGATATGAAACTCTTCCAGAACTAGAAAATGGGGATAGATACTTATTTGGTTCAACTTTTACAATTCTAATTCGCTTGTCACTGAATCTGAGGCATTAATCTACTATGCTTGTATCCAATAAAAATTAAAATATCAAGAAAAATAGCACACCACTAAAATATTTTCAAGAAGTCATACAATAACAAAATCACAAGTGTCATAATTAGCAAATATAAATTTGTAGGTTTCCTGATTCCAATTCAAGATTCTAAGTGGAAAATGGTAGGAAATTTAGAATTATTCATAAATTAAAAGGTTTTATTTTTAAAACATGCATTCCATCTTCTCTTGACTCTTTAGCTGCCTTTTCTAGATTCAGAAGCACAGAACAATGTTGAATAAGTAGAATATGTGAAATGCATGTCATAACAGATGATCCACTAAATCATATGCAACTATTTACTGATTTTTTTCAAAAGAAAAGGGAAATTAAAACTTCAATGAGACTTGAGGGAAGGCCACACATTGGATTCAAGTTGAAAGAAACCAAGGAGATAGGAACCTTGTGAAGCAAAAGGCAAAGATTACCTACCACCATGCATGCATTCCTTTCATGTGAAAGTGCTTCTAAGGACAAAGCATCATGTATTCAGAAAACCTCTAAATGGCACATATTAGATACACATGTCAGAACAGTTCCTCTCCTATTACTTGTCAATAACGTGGTACATTTTCTTACAGATTTAAGAAGTAACATGACAATGATACAAAGATGACATTATGGAGCTAAAATACATATTTCACTAGGGTGATGTTGGGATTGGTTCAGTAGCAGAAACATGGGAAGCAGCATCTTCTTTTGATATTGATACATAGTTAAGAGGAGCAACTGGTCTAGTATTATCCCTTTTTCCATCTTTTGTTGTGGACCTGCTTCCATTTTGATGAGCATTAAGAGATAACCGTCGATTCGGAGTACCATTTGGTCCTCCATTCAGACGAGGGCCAACTACCTTCTTGTTGCCAAGTGGCCTTGCAGGGGTAGGTCTTGAACCAAATAGAGATTCCTGATCTGTGGGTTGTTGCTCATGATACTTTTTCTGGTCCTACAGAACATGATACGTACTTTTTTCAGTTCAAGAGTAACCAGCAACAACAAGAATGAACAGAAATAGACAACTTGATAGAAAATATAAAATAATCTAAAGATAACATCATTGAAACTCACCCTCATCCTTCGTTTTTCCTCTTCTCGTTCTTGCCTGAGCATGGCATATTCATCCAACATAGCAAGGAGTGGAACACCATCATATGTGAATGACATGTTGGTTACTTCTTCCCATGCGCGAGTTTTAGCAACCAATGTATCAACCAAAGCTGCATTTTTTCACCCCAAAAAGCAAAAAAAAAATCAATTATTCCATGTTCATGCATGACAAAAAACTATGATAGTACACTACAATCTGCCATCTACTAGATTGGCTTGAATCTCACCTCCTGATGACAATCCATCTTGACTTGTACAAAAGTACAATATATTTGCACAAGAAAACGTGAAGATATAGGGACAAGAGTACAATCCTCTTGACTTGTATTAAAGTACAATATATTTACAAAAGAAAACATACTTTACACGTGAAAACCTTGAGATATATTTCATCCACAATCTGATAATTTAATTTTGAATGCTTTATTATATCCATCCAGTGCCACCTATTTAAAAACTTAAAATCTTTTATTGTAATTGAAATATTTTGCCAGTCCAACATGGCATCTCCTTTTTAGCCGATAATGTAAGGAGTTTTAGACTGATAATGGATCAAATAAATAACAATCATTTGTGGTGGTTGTTCATTTTCATTCAACACATACCTGGAATTTTGCTGACCAGTATTCGAGCTTTCTCTGCACGTTTGAGGTTTACGTGTGCACCTCTACTTGCACTATACCTGTTTTCATCCTGTTTTACGATGTAATGTCAGGGGAAATTAACAGTTCAAATGAGGAACATAATATAACCATTGTATACAAGGACAGTCAATTGTCAGGATCACGAATGCTAAAGCTAAATGGCCAGCAAGGAAAAAGAAATGCAATGATTGTAAGATAACATTAAAATTCCATTCTTGCTAATGCATTAAAATTAAATTGACACTCAAGTAATTTCGCCGTGTCTCAATGAAATTTCTTCACAACCATTATATTCATCATTTTACAGCCCTAAGATCCTCAATGTTTCAGTCGAAGTTCTCACAACAATGATATCAGTTTAACCTATTACAGATCTTATTAGCATTATCCCAAGTGTCCAGGTTAAGATGGTATTATTTATTTATTCCAACTTTCCCACCAAAGATAGCCAGATATAGAATGAAGATGGTTGATTATAAGTACCCGATTATAGTCTTCAAGCCAACTCTCTTCTTCACAAGCTGACATCCATTTCTCAACCTTGTCCAATATTTCTTTTCGGCTTAAAGCTTCTTCTTTTGCTGCAGCTATCTGTTTGTCCATGTCAGTCAGTAATTCGGATGGTTCAATGTTTCCAGAGTTAATCAATGATAAAATATTCCCTCTAGCAGCTTCAGGGTTTATTTCTACATGAGCACGGGCATATATCGCTTCAAGCTCGTCTTGCTTCTTGAAAGCAATTTCTTTCATCTTGCTGGCTTTCAGCTGATCAAGCCTTTCCACTTCCACTTCAGCCTTCATAACATAAAACCAGAGAAAATCAGTTAGCATCATTTATGGAACATGAGTCTGCAAGCATCAGAAAATCATTTTTACCTGCTCAATCAAATCCAGAGCAAGGGCACCGGGAACAGTGACTTCATCTACGGAAGCAGAGATATTACAAGTAACATGATCAAATAGTCTCCTTTCCTCTACAGGGGTATCCATTAGATTCCACAGATCAATCAACTGAGAAGCTAATTCTTGAAGCTGCAAAGGATGAATAGGTTAAAGTCAAATGTATGCACACACACACACATAGAAGATCAGAAGTCAAGGAAAACTGAATACACCATTTTCCAGATGATATCATCATTGCCGAGGAGCCAAAGTGAGAATTTATGCTAATGTCATGCACAAACACCGGTTTGCCATAACTAGTAACCTTTGAAGCAGATATTTATTGAGGCCGTAGTATAAATAACAAATGCATGAATGAAGGAAATAAAACAACTTAACTAACATAATTTTAAATGCATTACCTTGTGTAGCCGCTGCTTTTTATCTTCTTTCAGTGCCGAGACTGTCTTAGCCAGTTTAGCTAGTGTGCCATTGCTTATGCTTTTGGAATGAACACCAATAGCATCATTTAAGCTTGGATGAACTTCAGTCACAATACTAAAGAAGTCCATGCCAAGGACAGCACATAGATCATGCACTGTACTCACATATTCAAGAACCTTGTGTAACCTCTCACTCTGCAAGGCAATACAAAGTAACAAAACCCTCAATGTATCGATTAGCAAATCAAACAAAAGTTTCAATTTTTACTAGCCGATAGACTATTTGATGATATAGCAATGTTACCTTTTCCCTTTGAAGTTCTTGGAGTTGGGATTGATATTCATCCAACTTCTTCAAGGACAGGTCAGACTCATCAACTGTAAATGATCCTGATCCAGTCTGATCAGGGTTCAAGTCCCCAGTTATCTCTCCACATATTTGTTCGATCTGTAACTGTACATCCGAAAACTCCTTTACTCTTTCCTCTTTTTGTTGCCAAAGCTGTTCAAGTATCGGTGCTATGGCTGCAAGTTGTTCCTTAATAGTACCTGAAGTCTTGTCAGGCTGCAAAGAAAACAAAAAAAAATGCATGGGAAACTAGATTACCAGTTCAATATTAAAATGCATTTTGAAGTTATATCAGCAGTTATTGTTGTTGCTTATATCAGGATATATAATTAGTTACTAACCATTCCCGTTAAACTGTTTTCACCAAGAGCCAATAAAAGACTAGACAGCTCAAGCTTAGCATCAGACAAGGATTGAAGTAGTTGTGCCCTTGATTTAGCAGCCATCTCAACCTTTCTTTTGTACACATCCAAGCACTCTTGCTCTATCTGAAGGAGCATCTTGTCTCGCTCCTCATCACTCTCACCAACCTCATCCCATATTTCCTGCAGCAAACCAAGATAACCTCACTGCCTTATACACCAGGCACGTCTGCAGTAACACATGAAAAACATTATAACGTTACCTGAAGCTTATGTAACAAGGAACCGCAGGTGGTTTCATCAAGTAGAGGATTTTGACCATCAGTCGCTGCCATTGAAGTTCATACACAACCTAGCCTTCACAAAAGGGGAAAATAATCATACGAAATCCCTAACTTCTTCCCCCAAACATAAAGAAACACAAATATATCCAGAAACAAGCAGGTATCCATTGATTCATCCAATTCCATAGACAGAAAAATAGAAAATGGAAAACTTACAATAACGAGTACAAATAAGATTCTCATGAAAGAATGAAACACCAGAAATGTTGTAATGCTATGTCTAGATAAATTTCTCCATAAGAACTTATAAGAAAAGAAGATAAAAAAAATGAATTGAGTTTCTCCTACAAGCTAAAATAAACTTATGCACTAAATTTCTATAAAAGTTCTCTCATTTAACTTCTCTAAAAACTAAGGTGTAGAAGTTGATTTTAGCTTATTGGAGATGCTCAATGCATTTTACCTTCGTTTTTTTTTATCTTATAGGTGTTTATTGAAAAGGTTATCTAAATTGAGCCAAAATTGTCTGCTTTAAAAAAATTAATTGTTGAATTGAATGCATTGCATCTGCTGAGAACATCTATGAACCTCAAATCCTGACTCCACTCAGCACAAAAGAATAATCTTACACCCAGTTACACAAACTAAACAAAACATAGCTAACAGAATCACAACAATAGAACAAAATGAGTTAATCTTTAACCCAATGCGCACGCGAAAAAAAGCCACCTCTCCTCTATGAAGTTTAAAAGTAAAAAAGCCAGAAACTAGCAAGAAACAACAGACCCTCCACTAAATCTGCAAAATTTCCCCCATCTCAGAAGCATTCTCCAAGAATAGAAAACAATTACTCCAAGTGAAAAATGAATAAGAGCTAGGAGGATCACTATTCACAATCATGTTTGGCACTAAATCAACACAGTGGCAACCTCAATGACATCACCAGAAGAGAGAAAAACCATCACAGTCAATGACAACCCCAACAAGAATAAATAAATAAATAACTTTGAACCTAATATTCAGAGGCACAAACACAATGCAGAATCCAGAAGCAGCAATCTTACACCTTGCATTAACAAAGTAAGAGTAGGAAGCAAAAGGATCTTATGGGTGTGGAAGATCAGACAAGAACGAACCGAATAAGAAGCACACTGTTGGTAATTATAGAAGCAGAAGAGAGAGAGAGAGAAAAATGCTTACCCAGTTGCCTTTTCAGCCTTAAGAGAGTATTGGATTTGTGTGGCTTCAGATCCAAGCATTACTCAAAAGCACACACAACACTGTGAGTGTGTGAGTGAGAAAGTGAAACACAAATTGTTTGAGTTCAATGAGAAGAGAAAAAAAGAATCTGTGTATGCAATCTTTGTGTGCAAGGACATAGGACCATGACCATCACAGTGTCACTGTTTTTTTATTGTCCGAAAACTCAATTACCTTATTGCCCCGTCATGGCGGGTATTTTACCGATGTGACACTGTGTGTGTCGTACGAAATGGAGTTCAACGTGGTTATTACTTGTCTTGAAGTGAAGGGAGATTTGATTTAAATAGTTCAATGGAAAACAAAGCTTGAACAAGTTTTTTTTATCTCCCAGGATCTTCTTTATAGAATCTACTCATTTTTTTAAATTAAATATTTAATAAATTAAAAGAAATTGTCCTTTTAAAGTATAAGATGTTATATCCATCATTTCTATTATTTACGTATTTGTCAAACTAAAACATGTATACGATATGAAATATTAAAATATAGTATACACTCAATTTTTTATTACTTGTGATCGAAAACATAAATATGATAAAAAACTAAAAAAATATTTCAATAATTAATTAAGAGAATTAATATTATAATAAAAATAAATATTGAAAAACTTAAATTAAAATTTTATTATTTACATTGAAGAAATAATTCATTAAGTATTCAAAATAAAAATCATTCATACATCAAAGATCTCAAAATTATTTAAGAGAAAATATATTATTCAACTGAGTTCTGACGAGTGTGAGTGAGTCGTGGTAACTTCAGACCTCATATAAAGAAAATTTAAAAAAGAAAACGTTGGAAAGTGGTATTCGCCGCTCTTTTAATTCAAAATTAAAAGAACTATGACTTAAATTACATTCCCTTTAACCTTTTTAAATAAATTAATATGTTATTTCTTATCGCCCTTACATCAACAAATTGTTGAGTCTAACTTGTTCCAACATGCCTATAATAAGGTATCTACCATTCATGCTACATGATTTTCTGAGGATTTAATTTTACCAATTCAACTCACTGAAATTAGGTTAAGTTTTATTTACATTTAAGTCAAATTTGACTTTATGAAATAATATAGTAATATAAGATTTTAATACCATACTTATTTTTATATTTATTTTTTATTCATTTGCTGATAGAAATAATATTAGACAAATCTATCTCATTTTCTTTCACTTATTTTTTTTAATTTATTTTTTATGTTCAGTTTTATAAGATTTTAATTCTAGACAAACAAATTTAAATAGTAAATTTTAATATTAATTCTAACATATTTATAAATTTTTATTTAATTATGTTACAAGTATAATAATTATTTACAAAAAATTATAAATAAAAAGTATATTTATTAGTTATTAAATATTAATAAAAATAATAATATCTTATATTTTAAATTAAAATAAATAAAAAAATAAACATATTTCTATTTATTTGGAATAAATAAAAAAAATTAAATATATTTTTATTATAATTTTCGTCTTATAAAAAATACTAAACAAGTCTATATTTTGATTAAAAATATATCTAAGTAAATATTTAAATGGAGTTATGTTATTTTAAATAAATATTTAAATATATTTATATCATTCAGAATACATTGTATTTAAATATTTATTTGTATAAATATACATTTTATTATTTGTTAAGTAATTATTTAAAGAATTGAAATTTATATTATTAAAAATAGATTTTAAATTATTAAAAAAGTAATTAAAATATAAATAAATATTACTACTAATAAAATCATAACATTTTATCAATTTTTTATATTTAATTATAAAATAATTAATTAAAAGTCAGATCTTTTGTAAAAATAACTTTTTGTAATATATTAATAAAAAAGATTTTCATACTACTTTTTTATATTAGAATAAATATTAAGGATTCGTAGAAAATTTGTTAATAATCTATTAAAAATAATTAAATATACATTATTCTAAACAGTTACTTAAATAAATTATTCAGATTAAAAGTAAGTGATTTTACCTACTAATTTAAGATAGTTTAAGTTTGTGCTACATAAACCTATATTGTAAGTTATTTTTAGTTTTTATAAAATGTATTTTTTTTCACAAAATTAACTGGTAAAATTATCAACTTGGATCGATAAAAATATATGGAATTTTTTTAACAAAACTTACTTAATATACTAAATAATATTCAATTAATAACAAAATTAAATATTAGATTAAGTTGGATTTTGATGATAATAAATAAAATATATTGATTTTAAATTAAATAACATGAATAAAAATACAATTATTAAATTTTTAGTTGAATTGGAGTTGATAATTAAGTTATTAGAATTTGCGTAGAACTTATAACTTATATAATTTTTTTATTATTATTCTTTATATTTTAATATTTTTTAATTAATTTATATTTTTATCTATTATTATGTATTTTAATATTATAGAGCCAATTGATTACTGCATTATTTTTAATATTTATTGGGTTATATTTTAAGTTTTATGATTCCATTGAAAAAAATGTTAACAATAATAACTAGTATTTCATTATATAATATTATCTCAAAATTACATATAATGGAAATTGTAAAAATATAAATTTAATATAAAATTAGTCTAAACTGAAAAAAATTATTAAAAAAATTTAATTAATACCTACTAAATAAATTTATTTAAATAAAATCATTTGTCCAAATAAATCAACACAATCTTTAAAAATAAATAGAAATATTAAAAAATAAAAATAATTTAATTATTTGAAAAATATAAAATTATAGTTATACAATAATATATTTATAAAAATATAATTTTATTTATATAATGAAATCTAAATAATTATTTTATTTTATATTATTTTACATTTACTGACTATTTTATTAATTAAGATTTTTATAAACCAACACTTAGAAAGCTAATTTTATCAGATACACCATTTGAAAGTTATTTTTATTTTATCATTAATTAGTGTGATAATGCCTGCAGATTAGGTATGGAGCAATTAAAGCATCAACTATTTGTCATCGCCCATTATTAAATCATTGAAAACTTATCTTTCATTTATTATGAGTAGTAAATACACTCAAAATATCAAGTAATAATTTTGTGATTGAAAAAAAAAATTAAAAAAAATGGATGTGGTTTAGTTGATAATTCATCATTAGTGATGGATTACATTTAATATAAACTAAAACGTTTTTTTTTTATATCAATACATGATTATTACTAAACGGACTTTTAAAAGATAAATACACTTTATTTTTTTAAAATAGATATGTGACTTTTTCTAAATTATAATTTTGATTATCTACATAGTTGTATAACTTAAATTTATGATTATCATATTCTTAATTGTTAATACAAGTTTTTTAATTAAAATTTAGTTTTGATTTATGATAAATAAACTATATTATGGTAGAAGATTATTTTCATTATTGATTTCTTTTAAAATTGTTAAAATTTAACTTAAATATGAAAATGATTAGATTGAAAGAAAATAAAAGGTTGCAAAAATTTTCAAAACACTTTGATTAAAGAAAAAAGTCTTAAGAATTCTATCGTTAAAAATGTTAAATAATTAAAAATACTTTAATTCAAAATCATTATTTTAGTTTATATATAGGATATGAAAAATATTTTTCTCAACCATTTCTTGTTTTTATGTGTGAACATTTGGAATGTAGTCACACAATCATATTCTTGTTCTTACCAACAATTGGAAATTGTAAAATACTAACATATTAGTCTGATAATTAAGACTAAGTATAACAATTATAATATATCTATATATTTATATTTACACACTTATTTACTATTTGTACAATTATATTCTTAAAATAAAAAAGAAAAAGGCAAAATATGATACAGTATTAACCAGTAGAGAGTTGGTAAAACTAATCAAAATATATATATATTATTGTTAATTATGGTTAATAAATTTTATTTAAATATTTTTTAAGAAATAAATGATTAATGTGATGAAAAAAATATTAATTTTTAAATATTAAAAAATTATTTATAACTTAATTTATATATATATATATATATTTAAATTAAAATTGAAATATTTTTTATAATAGATTAATTTTTTAAAATTTATATTTTATGGTTTAATTTATTTAAATTTATTTTTGAAAGATTAATTTATTTATATTAATATTTTATTATGTGATTTTATTTAAATTATACTTTAAATTATTTTCCATTTTAGTTTATATTTTAAATATTTTTTGAAGAATTTTACTTAAAATTATAAAAAATAAAAATAAAAATTCGTGGGACAAATGTTTGAGATGGGAAGGAAGAGGATAGGAAAAGGTATTACTCATATTTGTCTTGTATTGTTGTGATCCCTACATATAACTATATATAATTTCATAATAAAAAAATTCAATCATTCCATTAATCATGGATTAACACGTGAATCTTATCATTAAAAGGCTACTCCATAATGAATATATACTTAAATGTTCTAACTTCTTAATCATTCTAAGCATGTTAATTAGGTATACAAATATCAGTTTTTTAGCTAAAGTTTACGACATCCACAATTCAATCACATAAACTTTTTTCTCAAATTATCATAATTTGAAGTTTTAATACACGTTATTTAGATATTCATTGAAGCTAAAATATTTATATTATATCATAAGTTACATTACTTAACACATAGCTCATTCAACAAAAATTTTATAGGTTAATTTTGTTAGTTTGTCCTACATAATACTAAGTTTGTGAGCTATATACCAGTCCACATAATTAATGAAATTTTTTGTATTATATAATATTGTTATATATTTTTTATTTAAATTCATAATGTATTGTATATTTAACATTTCCTGTGCATTAAAAAATTCATTCAAGTCCATTAGTAATAAATTGTTAGTAATGTATGATATTGTCTAAAAGCACCCTAAAACTACTAGAAAACACCATAAACATAGAATTTGAATATACAAATATGCACTAATCAATCAATTTTATTTAAATGAACTTTTATTGAGCAAGTAAACATTCACATATTAAAACATAAAAAAACTAATTGAACTAAGATTGCATCGCAAATAAAAATTAGAATAATTAAATAAATATGATTTTTGTTTTTGCGAGTTACGCGAGTCAGTCTGCCTCACCCTATCCATGGCCCATGTTGGCTGCAAGTTATGCAAGACGGGCTTTAATGGGCCAACAGACTCAAATGCTTAGTCTGTCCCATGTTTTTTGGCAGGTCGGCCCGTGCGGCTCACCTTGCTTTGTCATCCATACCTCCAGGACTAGGAATAGCAGAACAGGTTGTGTAAGCCGGCTTGCGGTCTGCTATCAAAAGTTTGGGGCGGATTGAAATTTTAGCCCGTCAACCCGCATAGGTTCGTCCCGGATAACCCGCGACCTACAATCTGCATTGGCCAAAGTGCAAGTTGGCCTGCCCCATCCCGCAACTAACATTGTATATATAATTTTAATTTTTTATTATTGTGTGAGTTGAATATGACTAAATATTTTCATTTATTATTTTATCAATATCATATATTTACGAGTACAAATTTAAATTTTGTTTCATACTCTAATTTAATATTTTTTTCATAATATGTTTTCTTGATTACTTACAGTAGACAATAAATCATTAGTTTTTATGTTTCTTTTTGTAATTGTTATACTTACAATAAATCTTTGTTTTTACATTATATTCAAATTTGAGATTAAAAAAATTATAAAAGATTTTTTTTTTTAATTTATGTGGGCTGGCTAGTAGACTCACAAACTCACAACTACACGAGACAAACCAAACTTTTTAACTAATGATTCGTATGCAAGTCAGTCTGTTCCGACCTATTTTTGGTGAGCCAAATGCGGGACGGGCTATAACGGGGTAGACTGGCTTGCTTTGCCATCTTTATTTGGGACTTTAATGCTTAAGTGACATAATAGTTATTCAAATGTTGAGGTAGTACTAGTAGTAGTGTATGACGTTGCTGGAATTGGTTGGATTATACAACAAGTTTCCTTACTCAAGTGCTTATGTGAATCAAAAAGAAGGATGACCAATCAGATGATGAGAGAGTGTTCGAGTGAAAAAAGTCACAAATTTTCTATCTTTTGAAACTGGTGTTACTTAAGTGAGATCAACTCACAATTGATGTGCATCTAATCGTAAGTATTGTATTCTAGCATGTATATATGATTTGATACTCATATAGATACACAATTTAATATGGTACGATTATTTAATAGATTAAATATGTTGTCAGTATCTGAACTATTTACCAAAATTGTATTGTCTTTAGGATAATTTTTGGACCTATTTTGTTATTATACTTTATAAATTAGTGTAAACGATCTTCGATGACAAATAAAAATATAAGAGGAACAAATTTAGGAGACAGTATGAAAAAAGTGAGAAACTATGAAAAAAGAAAACGAAAAGATGAAAAGAAATTATGATTCTATACACCAAATTATAAAATATAAAGATCAAATAGGTATAAAATTTGCTAAAAAAACACACTTTAAAAGAGACTACAAATATATTTAATTCATTATTTAATATAATTAAATAATAAGATAATTATATATTTATTTTCAAATTTTTATTCAATAATTTACTTTAACGTTATTTCATTAAAAAAGTTATATTTTACTTATAATTTATTTCGTATATATATAACATATTTATTGAACTATTATAAAATAATCTTTTGGTATATAATAAATATATAAAAATAATAAAATATATGATATTTTTGAAATTAATAATTATAATATGTGAAAAATATATGTAATACAAAAAAGTCACAACACGTCTGGCCAACTCCCTACCATTAAATATTGTCAAAGTTAACTATTTAACATATTTAATATCAAATAATATACAGATATGATGTAATACGAAAACATCAAAGAATATTCAAGCCATTGTAAAAGACTTATATGGCTTTGAAAATACTATGTTAAGCTGTATATTAACCTTCAATTGAGAGACTAACACGTTGTATATTAAACTTCAAGCTCCATGCTTTTTTATCCACTTATCCAAAATCTCTATTTATATTATCAATAACTTTTCAATAACTTAATTAACTTTGTTTTTAAATTAAAATTCACAAAAAGTTAATGTAGGTATTGCAGAAAAATTTAGATGTACATGAAAACTTTTTCTAAAACTAAATAATCAAACTATGTTTCTTTTCAGAATTCCACTAGAAAAATTTCTCAAAGAAAATACTTTTGTCTAAATTTTGCTAGAGAAAATAATTTTATTAAGTGAAATTTAAACTTTTCACATTGCTCATATTTCCTTGAGTGAAATTTCCTTCCACTGGAAGGTATGAATTCTCATGATTAGTATCTTTAATATGTGAAAAAAAAAACATGGAAAGCTCAAAAATTCATCTCTCATACTCAATTTATATTAATTTTAATTTTTATGAATGTGTCATCAAACTTTTTAAAACTAATATAAAAGTATATCTATAATATGTAAAAGAGTATTTTAATTCTATAATTAATTAAGAATTTTTTAAAAGATATATAATAATTAATAAAAATTATAATTATATAATTTAACCTGTTTCTGTAGAAAAAAAATATCATTCTATTATAAAATTTTGTCTAGTTTTATAATAATAATTTCACTAAATCAAAATTTAGATCTCTTTTAAATTTTGATTTACCATTTCGATTACTTTATTTTTCTGTCACTTTAATTTATAAAATCATAATTTTTATTTAATTCTACATACATTTATCTTTTATATTTTATGTTTTAATTAATTAAAATATTTTTATAATACCTTAAATGGACATGTTAATTTTTTTTAAAATTTGACTGTAAAAAATTAAAAATTACATTACATAAACTACAAATTAAACAAAACCAAGTTTACAATTTAACTTAATTAATTTATAAAATGTTTACAAGAAATCACAACTCAGATTCTACAAATATGGAAAAGAATTACTTTATGTCTTTATATATCTTAAAAAGTATAATTTAATAATAATTATATAAAAAGTAAATGCATTCACGAATTTAAATAATTTATTTCATTTTGAAATATAATTAAAAATAAAATAAAAATATAAAAAATTAATAAAAAATCGTATTGTTACAGATTATAGATAAAAAACTTTAATTTCTTAATTAATAAATAATAAAACTCAATAACAAATTTATGACATCAGTAATAATAACTTTGAAAGCTACCACTCCTTATTTCTTCATCTCTTACTTTTAGAACAAAAGTCACTTCTCACTCTGCCACTTCGGTGGCAAACTCAGACCCAACCCAAACTCCAAAACATCTTCCTCCTCTGCCACGGCCACAAAAATGGAGGCAGTCGGTTCCAGACTCAGTCGCGCCTCCTCTCGCTACGGCGCCGCCACCGTCTTCACCGGCCCCGTCAGGAAGTGGAAGAAGAAGTGGGTCCACGTCACCCCCTCTTCCTCACCCAGCAACACCTCCGCCACCAACAGCAACGGTCTCTCTCACGCCAATTCCAACTCTTCCTCTCGCCTCCTCCTCCGCCGCTGGACCCCCACCACCGCCGAAGACGCCGCCGCTGTCTCCGACGAGCCTCCCAGGAGGAAGTTCCGTTACACCCCTGTATGTCTCTCTCTGTCACTGTCCATTTTTTGTTTGCCCTTTTGCATTTTTGGGTGAATATTTAATTGGGGTTTTGTTTTGTGGTGAAAAGTTTCAATTTTTTATTTATGTTCCTGTTTTTTGGTGATGGGTTGTAGTGTTTTGGTGGGTTTATTACTTTTCTGTTGGGTTGGATTGTTTGTTTGCATGTTGCATGAGTTGGGATTTGGGGTTGTGAGAAAGATGGTTTCTTTGCTGATTTCTCTGTGATTTTAGGTGGGTATTGATATATGTCCAATAGAGGGAAGAAAACAGAGAAATTGATGAGAAAATACAGATTAATAATACTTTTTTGGGGAGATATGTTTAGTCCCAATATCCTCTGGGAAATTTGATTTTGGTTGGTGTCTCAAATTTATGAGTTTACTTATCTAATTTTTGAAAAAAAATATGTGAATTTAGTCCCTTCCCTTGTTTAAATTTAATATTTAGTGATGAATTTTGATTGTTATAAAGTTGGAAAAGAGATTAAATTCACATATATTTTCGTAGCTAGCCTGCTAAATTCATTTTTTTTAAGTATAGGGACCAAAATAAAGTTTGACGAAAAGTAATGAGATAAAAAATCATTTTTCATTATTTTTATTTGGTTTAAGAGAAAATAAAAAAAATAAGTTAACTTTTATATATGTATAACAATAGCAATAACAAAGTCTTGTCTATATGGGAGATATTGGCTATAGGGATCATTCAGTGCCATTCAGTTTGGTAAAGATCAAAGTATGATAGAAGTAAAAATTCTAAATTTTATTTTCTTTGATTTTCTTTATTTTAAATTAAATTTTTTCTTCTTCTTTGTTTTCCTTCTTCAATACCCGACGGTGGGATGGGGGTGCTCCCCTGTAGTATAAAATGTGAAGCTTCACCTATAAATGAGGTGTATTGAGGTGGAAGAAAGAAGTTAAAGAAAGATAGTGATAGATATGATAAGTAATATGGTGGGAAAAGAGCAGAGAAAAAAGGGATAGAAAATAGGAAATGATACAGAAGGAAATGTGGATATATATTAATAAAGGTTATTATTTACAACGTTGCATTAGTCCTTATTTGGGTGGAGATTGTGGTTCCACTGAGTATTGCAATTTGTATCTTTTTTGTTGGTAGAAACTAGATATGTCAAGGAAAATTGTTATGACTACATAGTTGGAGTTAGGGAAAGTGTAATAGATTTTAATCAAGGAAAAATGATAAAGTAAACTGGTCTGTGCATTATATTTTCTGGTTTCTGTCAAACGAGTCCTTTTCATCATGATTAAAGGTTGGTCAATTCCGTTGTGCAGATTGCGGTGCTGGAAGAACAGAAAAAGATGATGGTTGTAAAGGAAGAACGTGAATCCGCTGAGAGTGACCAATCGGCAGTTAGACAAACAAATATCACCCATGAGATGCAAGGGAAATTGAACATGAATGAAATGTTAGAGGAAACCAAGGTAAAGTAGCAGAGTTCTTCATTCCTGTTTTGAATGGTTTAGTATTCTAGTTTCAAGATTCGGATTTTCGAGGTTTTGATGTATTTTATATCTGTATTTTTCCTCACTTTTATTATGCTCTTAGATTATCTTTGCTTAATAAGTTACACTATAATCTTTGTCTGTATTGTATTTAATAAATGATTAGATAGAGTTAGGCAATTCAGAGGATGACCATTGACAACATGACCTTATCTTTGAAGATTTGGAATTTGACTGAGTTGAATGACTTGGTGTGATTCGTAGAATGCTTAATGCATTGGGGTTCTCTTTAGCCAATCCCTTAATAGAACAAAACTTAAGATATTCATGGTGAGTATAACATTAATAACTTTATTAACAATGATCTGCATATCAATGTTTTGCAGGATTCAAACATGGTTAAATTGGATCATGGTTTGGACTTGCAAAGCAACAATGATGAAACCAGCCTAAACAGTGATACTCAATTGGAAACTAATATCTAGTGGGTGGTCCATGGACTGAATATATGATATGCAAGCAGAAAATCAAGCTGTCAGGCAGCGAAGTGTTCATTCAAGAAATACCGAGCTAGTATATATGACCTCTTATCACCTTACATCCAGCTATCCTACATTGACATGTAATGTAGTTGAGCCATAATCTTGTGTATAGTGCTGCTAGTAGTATAGGAATGATCAATGACTCGTTTTGGTCAACAAAGGATGATCAGTTATATTTCATGATGGATCATATGTATGATGTGATACTTATACTATGCCTTGTCTTAATTTCTCAAGTGTTATTTAATCAAAATTAGAGTTATATTTGGTAATATGTGTCATAAAAACTTGTATTAACATCAATATATATGGCCCAAGTGAAAATTTTTATTTTTATTTTAAATGGAAATCCTTGGTAAATAAAGAGGGATTGTGGGGGAAGTGAGAAACCCTCTAATTAAATTCCTTAGATATTGTTCTTAACTTGGACCGATCCAATTAATCTCGAATGAACTATCTCCAGAAATGTTTTTCTCTTTTCACCTTGTTGAGAATTGTTGAGCATTTATTAGATTAGTTGTATCTATCTATAAACTTATTTTCTAGAATAAGTTTCTTTATCTTCTCTAGGTCTATTAATTTTCCTCTCTTAAATGTATCTTTGAATCTATGTATTTCTCCAATATAAATAAATAAGAGAACTCAAGAGAGGGATTACAAGCTCTCAAATCATCATTTTCTAATATCTTTTTTATCTCAAGTTGGTATCAGAGCGGGTTCATCCCGCTCTGCCTGTCTCTGTCATCTCAAGCGGAAAAATCGTCTTTCGGCTGCCGTCCGCCTCGCCTCGCCGTCCCGAGGCTGAATAGGCCCTTATTTTACTGTTCCAACACTGTTTGTTGGAGGTTCAAGGTCTCTCCTACTACACACGGTTTCTCTCTCTCCAGGTGCCTCTTCTACATTTCCAGGTGCCTCTTTTACATTTCCAGTTTTTTTTTTAACATGTCTTCAGGGCCCACAACCTCTTTTTCGGGGACTCCTAATATAACAACCGAGAAATTAAATGGAAAAAATTACTTGTCTTGGGCTTCTTCAGTTGAACTTTGGTTCCTAGGACAAGGGTTTCATGATCATTTAGAAGAAGATGAAAGTAAAATACCATCAGATCAGGCCCTACAATGGAAGAAACTTGATTATCAACTTTGTGCTTTGTTGTGGCAGTCGGTAGAACCAAATATTTTGAGCAATCTCAGATCTTTCAAGACTTGCAATTCTTTTTGGAAAACGGCTCAAAATATCTTTGCAAATGATATCCAACGTCTCTATGATTCTGCTAATAGACTAGCCTCTCTCAAGCAAATGGATAATGATATGATGCCCTTTATTGCGGAGGCTCAATCAGCAGTTGAAGAATTAAAGATGTTCCTAGAGGTGGATTCATTAGAGGAAATGAAGCGAAGTTGGATAAATTTTATATGGTCATGATTCTCGGGACTATGAATCCGAATTTAATCATGTTAGAGATCAAATCTTAGCTGGACAAGAAGTTTCTTCTATGGAGAGTTTGACTACAAGAGCGCTCGTGTTCCATCTCTCAAAAGTAAAAATAGTCAAGAACTTGCTGAATCTTACGCTATGGTTTCTACTCGTGGAAGAGGTAATCATGGAACTAGAGGAGGACGTGGTGGAAGAGGACGTCCTCAATGCACTCATTGCAAAATATTAGGTCATATCAAGGAAAATTGTTTTGTTTTGCATGGTTATCCTAACAAGATGGCCAATATTTCAAAATCGAAGTTATTGGACCTAAGTTCTCCGATGAAGAGTATCAAGAATATTTAAGGATGAAATCGACCGAGTCTAGCACAATCATCCGTAACTCCAAATTCGTCAACGACTTGCATTTCACAATCGTGGAAAGTCAAAATCCATGGATTATTGACTCAGGTGCTTCTGACCACATGTCTGGTAATGTCTCTTTGTTCTCCTCTCTATCATTCCCTAAATTCCCTCATCTCATAACCTTAGCCAACGGATCTAAAGTAGCCTCTAAAGGAATTGGTCAAGTCTCCATTTCTCCTTCTTTAAACTTGAAAAATGTTCTTTTTGTTCCTTCTTGTCCCTTCAGTCTTGTTTCCTTAAGCCAATTAATAAAATCTTTGAATTGTTCCATAACCTTTAATGCCAATTCTTTTGTTATACAGGAACGTGGTACGGATCGACTGATTGGCGAAGGACATGAATCTGGAGGCTTATACTACCTTGGGATTAATTCATCTGTGTCTTGTGTTGCATCCTTATCTCCAAAGCTGCTACATGAGCGATTAGGGCATCCTCACCTATCAAAGCTGAAAAAATGGTTCTCGAACTTCAAAATTTTCAAAATTTTGAATGTGAATCATGTCAACTAGGGAAACATACTAGGTCATCTTTTCCTAAACATTCTGAATCTAGATGTGATTCTGCTTTTTGTCTTGTTTATTCTGATATTTGGAGACCTAGTCGCGTCTCATCTTTTGGCTATAGATATTTTGTTACTTTCATTGATGAATTTTCTAAATGTACTTGGATTTATCTAATGAAAGATCGTTCTGAACTATTACCTATCTTTAAGACTTTCCTTAATGAAATAAAAAATCAATTTGGAAAAGTAATCAAAGTTTTACGAAGTGATAATGCCAAGGAATACTTTTCTACTGATTTCTCTACTCTCTTAAGTTCACAAGGCATCTTACATCAGTCCACTTGTCTTCACACACCACAGCAAAATGGTATTGCAGAACGAAAGAATAGACATTTGATTGAAACTGCTCGTACCTTATTGCTTGGTGCAAATATGCCTATTCATCATTGGGGAGATGCTATTCTCACTTCATGTTTTCTCATTAACAGAATGTCATCCTCTTCTCTTAACAATAAAGTTCCACACTCCATTCTATTGCCAAAGGAACCTTTTTTTCATGTTTCTCCCCGTGTGTTTGGATGTGTATGTTTTGTTCATGATATGTCTCCAGGTCTGGATAAACTCTCAGCTAAAGCCATAAAATGTGTTTTCTTAGGATATTCTCGTCTTCAAAAAGGCTATCGGTGTTATTCTCTTGAAACCAAGAGGTACTATATGTCTGCTAGTGTCACATTTTTTGAATCAACTTCCTTCTTCCCTTCCTCTACACAGGATATTAGATCAATCCAAAACGTCCTCCCTGTTCCCTTAATTGAGTCATTTGTACCACCTATTTCTGACACCCAAAGTCCTTCACACAATCCACCAGCACCCTCATCACCTCCTCTTATCACCTCTCAACGCAGGAACCAAATGATCAGTCTCATGTCCCAGGATGAGCCTTCCTCAACAGGTCCTTCTCAATCATCATCTAATACCACGTCTCCTGCTAATGATGACTCAAGTTGGCCCATTGTCATTCGCAAAGGTACTCGCTCTACTCGTAACCCCCATCCCATTTACAATTTTCTTAGCCATCACAGATTATCTCCTTCCTATTTTTCTTTTGTTTCTTCTGTATCCTCTATTGTCATTCCTAAAAATGTGACAGAAGCACTTGATCATCCTGGATGGCGACAAGTCATGATTCCGAAATGCAGGCCCTTGATCACAACAATACATGGGAGCTGGTTCCTCTCCCTTACGGAAAGAAAGCTGTTGGTTGTCGTTGGGTCTATGCTATTAAAGTTGGGCCTAATGGTGAAGTTGATCGTCTCAAAGCTAGACTAGTGGCTAAAGGGTACACTTCAGATCTATGGTCTTGATTATAGTGATACCTTCTCTCCTGTGGCCAAAATGACTCTTGTCGAGCTGTTCTTTGCTATGGTCGCCATTCGTCATCGGCCTCTCCATCAATTGGATATTAAAAATGCCTTTTACATGGTGATTTAGAAGAGGAGGTCTACATGGAGCAACCCCTGGATTTGTTGCTCGGGAGTCTGGTTTGGTTTGTAAATTATGCCGTTCTCTTTATGGTTTAAAACAGTATCCACGTGCTTGGTTTGGAAAATTTAACTCTATTGTTCAAACCTTTGGGTTAAAACAAAGTGAAGCAGATCATTCAGTTTTCTATTGTCACAACGTCCCTGGAAAATGTATTTACTTAATTGTGTATGTTGATGATATTGTTATTACAGGAAATGATCTTTGCTAGAATATCTCAATTAAAAGAACACTTGAGTAGTCATTTTCGGACCAAAGATCTTGGAAGTCTAAAATATTTCTTGGGCATTCAAGTAGCTCAGTCAAAAGAAGGTGTCGTGATTTCTCAAAGGAAATATGCTCTAGATATTCTAAAAGAGACAGGCATGAGTGATTGTAAACCTGTGGATAGCCCTATGGATCCAAATCTAAAATTAATGGCAGAACAGGGTGAAGCCTTCTCTGACCCAGAAAGATATAGAATATTGGTGGAAAAACTTATTTATCTGACTATAACTAGGCCTGATCTGTCTTTTGCAGTTAGTGTTGTAAGCCAATTTATACGGGCCCCATGTGTTGATCATTGGAATGCTATCATTCGTATCCTTCGGTACATTAAAAGAGCTCCAGGGCAAGGCTTGTTATACGAAGATAAAAGAAATATCCAAATTTCGGGTATTGTGATGCCGGATTGAGATTGGATCTCCCATAGACAGACGCTCCACTACAGGATACTGTGTTTTCCTTGGAGACAATATTATCTCCTGGAAAAGTAAAAAAGCAAAATGTAGTTGCCGGTCATCTGCATAAGTCGAATATAGGGCAATGGCGTCTCTCACTTGTGAACTTATATGGGTAAAGCAGTTTCTTCAAGAACTAAACTTACGTGAGATTCAACCAATGAAGATATATTGTGATAACCAAGTCGCTCTCCACATTGCTTCCAATCCGAGTATTCCATGAGATGACTAAACATATTGAGATCGATTGTCACTTTATTCGTGAAAAACTATTGTCCAAAGAAATTTGTACTCGAGTTTGTTGGATCTAATGATCGACTTGCAGATGCGTTAACAAAGTCCTTAAGGGGACCTCGAATGGAATTCATTTGTTCCAAGCTTGGTACATACAATTTGTATGCTCCAGCTTGAGGGGGAGTGTTGAGAATTGTTGAGCATTTATTAGATTAGTTGCATCTATCTATAAACCTATTTCCTAGAATAAGTTTCTTTATCTTCTCTAGGTCTATTAATTTCCCTCTCTTAAATGTATCTTTGAATCTGTGTATTTCTCCAATATAAATAAGAGAACTCAAGAGAGGGATTACAAGCTCTCAAATCATCATTTTCTAATATCTTTTTTATCTCAAGTCACCTTTTCCAATTGGAGTTGGCTCGCCTGAGGATTTTCATTACAGAAGGAGTATTTATGAAAACACTCCAAAATTTAAGTGAGTAGTTTGTTAGAAAGAGAGATTAGTGCAACTAATGAATAGTCTCTATTTTGAAAATTATATCTATTTATTGTTAGAATTGATTCTAACTATTAGATGAATTTAGTTAAATAAATCAATTTGTTAACTTATCATTTAGTCTTCAGATTGTTTTGGTTGCTTGGTATTCTATAAATACAGACTCTGTGTTAGAATGTAATATAACAGAAAATAAAAAAACATATTTTTTCTTTCATTTTTGTTTTTTTTGTTACTATAATACATGAGTGTGTGTTTGAGTTCTATTTTGTGCTCCAACAAATTGGTATCTAGAGCCAAAGTTCAATAGAAGATCCTTGCAACACACACAATGGGACCAACCGGTGTCAGTTTCTCAACAAATCTTCTCATCTTGAATGGCAAGAATTGGGACCAATGGCGTGTGCAGATGAAGACAATTCTTGGTTATCAAGAAGCTGCAAAAATTGTAGAAGAAGGGTTTCCAGTGCTCACATCAGATGCCACAAATGCGCAAAAGACAACTTACGAAGAAAATAAGAAGAAAGATTGTAAAGTAATTTTTTTACTGCATCAATGTGTTGATATGGTGCACTTTGAGAATATTGCAGGTACTGTAACTTCACGAGAAGCGTGGCAGATTTCGGAAAAATGCAGCAAAGACGCAGAGCAATTGAAGATGGTGAGACTCCAAACGATGTGACGACAATATGAATTAATGCAAATGGAAAACAACACAAAGATAGCTGAGTTCTTCTTCAACAAAAATCATCTCTCACACGAATGCAATGAAGAATTGTGGTGAAGAGATCACAGATCAAACAGTTGTTGAAAAGATTCTCAGAACTCTTAATCCCAAATTCGACCATATTGTTGTAGCCATTGAAGAATCCAAGAAACTATAAGATTTGAAAGTTGAAAAGCTTCAAGTTTCTCTTGAGGCGCATGAACAGAGACTTATTGAAAGAAGTTTAGAAAATCCTGGTGATCATCAAGCACTACAGGCTCATACTTCAAGAAGAGGAGGCCACAACTTTAAAGGACATTTCAGAGGTCGAGGTCATAGAGGTGGCTTTAGAAGAAATAATCAAAACCAAGATCAAGAAAAGATTGATCAATATCAACCTGAAAGCTCCAATAGAAGAGGAAACTTCAATAATTGGCGAGGAGGAAGAAAAAAAGCTTATAGGAAGAGGATTAAATGCTTCAATTGTAATCGAATTAGACACTTTTCTATAGAATGTATAGCCCCAGCTAGTCACACAGATCGTCAAAAGAACCAATCATATGGAGATCATCATGCACACATGGTTAAAGAAGAAGATGAAACAAGTTGCAAAGAACCTTTGATGCTAATGATGATCACCAATCCAAAATCTTGCAACAATGAAGTATGGTACATAGATTCTGGATGTTCTAATCATATGACTAGACATCGAGATTGGATTGTCAATTTTGATCCAAAGAAGAAGAGTAATGTAAGATTTGCAAACAATAGAACCACTCAAGCTGAAGGTTCTGGAAATGTAATGGTTAAAAGAGAAGACGACGGAAGACAAACAGTGATTACAGAAATATTATATGTTCCTGGATGACCACAAATTTGATCAGTTTGGGTCAGCTCTTAGAAAAAGGATGTTAAGTAAATTCAGTTAAAGGTTTTCTAGAAATCTATGACAAACAAAAGAAACTTGTGATGAAAGCTCCATTGGCCAAGAACAGAACCTTCAAGGTAAGTCTAAACACCATTGAATCTCAGTGTCTTTTCGCTACTTTGTCAGATGATTCTTGGTTATGGCACCTTAGATTAGGCCACTTAAATTTTAGAGATATGAGTCTTTTGAAATCCAAGGAAATATTAATTGGTCTTCCTTTAATTAAAATACCTAAGAAGATATGTGACAGTTGCTTAATCAACAAACAACCCAAGAATTCCTTTAGTAATTTTACTGCTTCTAAAGCTAGTGAAATATTGCATGTTGTTTACTCAGATGTTTGTGGACCTTTTGACACTCCATCATTAGGAGGAAATATATATTTTGTCTCTTTTGTTGATGATCTGAGCAGGAAGGTGTGGCTCTACCTAATCAAAGTCAAGAGTGATGTATTCAACATTTTTAAAGATTTCAAAACTCTTGTGGAAAAATATCTGGAAAGTGCATTAAAATTTTTAAAACAGATGGTGGAGGTGAATTTACATATGGAGAAATTGAAGATTTCTGCAAGAAATAGGGTATAGTTCATAAAGTAATTGCTCCTTACATTCCCCAACATAATGACATTGCAGAAAGAAGGAATAAGACAATCTTAAACATGGTCAGAAGCATGCTTAAAGAGAAGAATCTTCCTCACAATTTTTAGGGTGAAACAGCTGTATGTTCTAAATAAATGTCCAACCAAGAGGCTAGACTCCATGGTTCCAGAAGAAGCTTGGTCAGGTAACAAACCTTCAGTCAAACATTTCAGGATTTTTGGATCCTTATGCTACAGGCACTTTCCTGATCAGAGGAGAAAGAAGTTGGATGACAAGAGTGAGACAATGATTTTTGTTGGATATAATTCTACTGGTTCATACAAGCTATACAATCCAAAGAATCAACAAGTTCAATTTAGTAGGGATGTCTATTTTGATGAATTAAGCTCATGGGCAGAGTTTCAATCTACTTCTCAAACAAAACCGAAGATTCAGCTTGAATGGAAAAATAATGATTCAGTAGGAGAGATACATCAAGAAGTGGTCCATAATGAATCTCAAATGATGATTGATAGACATGCAAGAACTAAAAGTTTTTTCTTAAAATTCAGAGATTATCAGGTTTATCCTGATAATACTATTACTGAAGATGGTGATTTGGCCCAACATATGGCATTTATGGTAGACATGGAACCTATTACTTTTGAGGAAGCTATCTCTAAGGAAGTTTGGAGATCAGCAACGGAGGAAGAGTTGAAGAACATTGAGAAGAATGACACCTGGGAAATGGTAAATTTACCTCAGAACAAAAGGCCTATTGTTGTTAAATGGGTTTTTAAAACTAAACTCAAACCTAATGGGTCAATTGCTAAACAGAAAGCTAGGTTGGTGGCCAAAGGATTCATGCAACAAGAAGGTTTAGGCTATACTGAAGTATTTATTCCAGTAGCAAGATCGGAGACTATAAAATTAATTGTTTCACTGGCTAGCTAGAGAAATTGGAAACTGTGGCAACTAGATGTTAAGTCAGCTTTTCTAAATGGGCCACTTGATGAAGAAGTTTTTGTGGTACAACCTCCTGCCTTCATATGTAAAGGTAAAGAACAACAAGTTTTGAAATTGAAGAAGGCCTTATATGGATTGAAACAAACACCTAGGGCATGGAACAAAAGGATTGACTCCTTTCTCACTGGTTTTGATTTTAAGAAATGCTCTATTGAGCATGGTGTGTATATCAAAACAGTAAGTAAAATTGAGATTTTGGTGTTGTGCTTGTATGTTGATGATTTACTGATCCTGGTAATAGTTTGACTGCTATTAAATCACTCAAGCAAGGATTGAAGAGTGAATTTGAGATGACATATCTAGGAATTCTATCCTATTTTTTGGGAATTGAATTTGTCTACACTGAGAAAGGAATTTTTATGCATCAAGGGAAATATACTTCTGAAGTCTTGAAGAAATTTAAAATGATGGGTTGTAAACCAGCAGAGACTCCAACTGAATTGAATGTGAAACTTGTGAAGAGTGAAGATGAGAGCTCTATTGATGGAACACTATTTAGACAAATTGTTGGTAGTTTGAGGTTTATTTGTCATAGCAGGCCAGAAATAACTTTTAGTGTTGGTTTGGTCAACAGGTTTATGAATGATCCTAGACAATCACACTTGATTACAACTAAAACAATATGAGATATGTTAGATGCGGAATTATATCAAGAAGGGAGGTTGAATTGATATAAAGCTTTATTGAAAACTTTTTCGTATCAGAAATTTTACTGGTGCAGTTTACTGAAAAATAGCCGACTGATTATTGCAAAATAGTAGGTTAGTTCTTAACGCAGAATATAACAGATGATGAAGGATACGAAAAGATAACACCAAGGATTATACTGGTTCATTCTTTGTGCAAGAACTACATCCAGTTGGTGATCTGCAACTCTACAGATCCTAATCACTATCAGAAATGTATTCTTTACAACAAATCTTTCTTGAACACTACAAGAAACTCAAAGAACCTATTCTAAACCTATAGAACAGTTCTAAACCCACTGACTCACTCTGAGTCACTGTGATCACCCCGATCACAGACAACAGGGTTCTAAAACCCTCTTACAAATCTCTACCCTGAGATTAAAGAATACAAAAGAAAGGTGAAAGAAAAATTCTTCTTGAAAAGCAAATACAGTAAACGAAATTTTGCAGATTCCTTTGCTCTGAACGTTTGCAGCTCTTAAGTGTATCTCTGGAATTCTTTCGCACACTCAAACGTCCTTTAGAGTTGTATTTATAGACAAGAAGAGACGCTTTGGGTCAGGCTCTTTTGAAAGCTTCAAAGGTGCGTTCTGCACTTTTCTGCATAAAGAGGGTCTGGAACAAAATAGTCGACTGAAGTAGCAAACCAGTTAGTTATTTTCATTAAACCTGTTTCCTGGTACATTAATGAAAATAGTCGACTAAAGCAACAGGATTAGCAGACTAATTGATGAATAATAAAAACAACAGATTATCATATTTCAATTAGCTATCCATATCCAGATAATCTAACATCTCTATAAATGCTAAATCAATCAAGAACCATTAATCACAAACCCAATATATTCTAAAAACAACATCAAAGCTTTTTAAACATCATCAAATCTGAAATCATCAACAAGATATGTAAGAGGAACACTCAGATATGACATTTTATTTTCTCATTTCACTAAAGGAGATGATAGTATACGTCTTGTAGCCTATTCTAATTCTGATTGGTGTGGTGATTTAGTTGACAGAAGGAGCACCATGGGACAAGTTTTCTTACTGATAGTAGTAGCATTATCTACTTGTGAAGATGAATATATTGCAGCTTGTACAGTTGCTTGTCAAGCCTTGTGGTTATCTTCTCTGCTTGAAGAATTGAAGGTGTTTACTGGTAAAGCAGTGGATTTATTGGTAGATAGCAAATCAGCAATTGATTTAGCTAAGAACCTTGTATCACACAGCAGGAGTAAGCATATAGACACTAAATTCCATTTCCTCAGAGATTGAGTAAAGGGAAGATTAGACTTCAACACTGCAGGACTGAGAAGCAACTTACTGATATTATGACTAAATCCTTGAAGAGTGAAAGGTTCAAAGAGTTGAGAGAATTTTTAAATGTTGTTAATATATAACTGGTTTGAATAAAGGGGATGTTAAAAGTGATTCTAACCATTAGATGGATTTAGTTAAATAATTGTTAGCTTATCATTTAAGCTTCAGATTGTTTTGGTTGCTTGGTATTCTATAAATATAGACCTTGTCTTAGAACGTAATATAACAGAAAATAAAAAAACATATACCTGAGTGTACGTTTGAGTTCTATTTTGTGCACCATTATTTATATTATTTTTGATGAACTTTTATATCATTATGATTTTTCTATTTTAGATTTGGAATGAACCTTTTTATTTTGGATTTGGATTTAGTGACAAGTCCTTCTCCTTAATTAGAGGTTACGATTTGTTTGCATACTTGAGAAGAAAAATAATTATGTTAACGAAATTGTACTGAAACTAAACTATGTCCATCGACCTATCCAGCTACCTCAACATGTGTCTCAGTTATTAGGAATATATCTCAGCTGTCTTCTTTGGTTAATTTGGTATAGATATAATAATATGTAGAAAATCATACAACATTTATGAATCACGCCGATATAAATTCTTATGATTCTCTAGTAAAATTATGATCTGCAGAAATGTTAGTATAATGACCATATAAATAAATAGCATGTATACAACCAAAATCTCATGGAATCAAACTCATAGTACATAGTACTTTTGTTGTTAAAAGATTAAGACTCCTAATAATAGGAAAAGCATATAGCAAAAAAGACATCGAAGGGTATTGAATAAGAACTCACTACATTGACAATAATTTCTTCATGCCATCATCACCCATTTGCTTTGTTATCATCTACTTTTTGAATTACACCAACTTCTTTTAGAAAGAACCTTCTACGTGATTATTTGATGAAAATCAAAGAATGAAAGGATGAGAATCTTCTGAATATATCCTTTTTTCAAATATTTATTTTTTATAAAATATTAAATATATAATTAATCTTTATATTTTCAAGAATGTTGATTTTTTATTCTTATTAAAATTTAATTATATTTAATCTTTATCATTTAATAAAAATATATATTTTATTTTTATATAAATTTAATTACTTGTTTTAATTTTCCAAATTAATAAAGTGTTTATTTTTATAATTAATGTATTATATATTTTCAATACAAGAATTAGTTTATTCTAGTTAAAAGATATAACTCTTTTCTTATTAGGCATCAAGTTACTCCAATTACTCCAATAATCTTGAATTTGAACTTTTTATTATTTAAGTAGAATAAGTTTTTTTCTCCAATATTATAAAACTTTTTACAATGTGATCTTAGAATTTTTTTTCCAATTAAGTATCAATTTTAATTAAAAATAATCAATACAATGATTTTATTAAATTGATGTCAATAGTGTTAATAATATTTTCTTTTTTATTTATTTTGTTAAATTGATGTTAATAATGTTAATAATATTTTTTTTATCATGTTCTTCTACTCTTACCTCCTCTTCTTTCCAACCATCTCCCTCCTCTTTGTCTCATCCCTATCCTGTCCCCTCCTCTTTTTCTCTTGTTGTAATTGAATCAAAGTTTATTAGAATAAGCATACCATTGACAAGATGCTTTTCATGACACTCATGTTATATAGATTTGTTATTAGTTAATATACAATTAATAGTTTAATATATTTAATATTTTTTTTCAAAAGTTTTTTAAATTGTTACCTCAACATATTTTTTTAATAATAGTTGTAACAATATCCAACTAGCAATCTCTTATATTATTATGGTGAGAAATAGTTAACATTTTGTATTTTTTGATAAAAATGAAGGATAATTTATTCTAAAGAAGGATAGTTAATAATGTGTTGGACTGATAAGCAATTCTCATATACTACTTGAATGATGGATTGAATCAATATAGATTTCAAAATTTTGGACACATTGATGGAAAAAAAGGTATTTCTCTTCTCACCAACTTTGACCCAACCAATCTTCGTAGGTGACAATAAAAATGAAGTAAAAGATGATAAAGAATAAAAGAATATTTTGACAAGTGATGTCATTTGTCCCTCTGCATGTGTTACATCACCTTTATCCTTTTAATATTATTAACATAAAAGATAGATAAACTGTTTTGAATCAAACTTAAAATTTAAATAATTTCAATTAAATTATCGCTTTAAACCTTTTTATGAAAAACATGTATTCGTCACAATTCTAAGATTCTGATTCAAGATTTTAACTTATAATAAATTTTTGACAAATAAAATTACTTAAAAGAATAAGTTCATTTAAGCAGTTTTATTTGTAGAAATATTTATTTAAAGAATAAAATTTTTCATATTATATGTCATAAATAATTATGTTAGTTTTTTTTATGTGTACACTTTGAAAAATAGAAATTATCTCTTTTATTTTCCTATATTTTTCTTTGTTTTACTAATCAATTTTTTACATATAATTAAAATATATATAACAACATTTCATTTACATATAATTTTATTCTCATTTTATCCACTTAAATTTAATGTTATTTATTTAACTTTTAATCTTCTGTATTTTAATATTTTATCTTAATATCTTTTCTTCTTTCTAATAAAATATTTCAAATTTAATTATAATTGTTTATCTTTCATCTCATCTTATTATTTTTAACATGATTTATATCTTTATTAATTATATTAATTATAAAATAGATCAATTTCTTAAACATTAAAAAGTAAGTCTAATAAAATAATATAAAAATTTAATGAAATCATTTAATAGTAAACATTATTATATAACTTTTAAAATAATAACTTTTAAAATAATAACAATAAATTAGAAAAATATATTTTTAAAAATAAATTATACTAATATATTTTATTTACCACAATATATATTATTTTTTAAATATATATAACCATATTTAAAATGAATATATATATAAAAGGATATGTAATATAAACTCTTTGTATATATTATTTTCATATTTATGTTTAATTATATTTTAAAAGTATAAATTACTACAAATTCTAATTATTATTTATGTAGAGTTTATATTTTATTGTATATTTTAAAAATAAAGACAACTTTTTATTGTATAAAGAAATGTGGATATGTGTATGTTTCTACTTGTGTATGAATTGAATAAGTAGTTTCATATTTTAAATAAAAGTTATTATAATAAATCTTTTTTTTAAAAGTATGTGTGTAAAAAATAAAAATATTAAAAATTTAAAAAGTTATACAGATAAAAAATATAATAAAAATAAGAAATGAGATAAAAATAAAAAAACAAAAGACAATAACGAAACTGGTATATTTCAGTGTTTGTCAAATTATTATATTAAGAAGAAAAAATCATCTTATTTAATTAATTTTTTATCTCATTGTAATATATATCAATAATGAAATAATTTTTTAAATTAATAATTCTAAATTTTAATTGTGAGTGATTAATTTTTAATTCTTATAATTAGCAGGAGTTTTTAAATTTGAGTTAATAATTTTTTTATTTTAATTAAAAGATATTAATAAGTGATAATATTTGAATTTGAAGAGTTAAAACTATTTAGAATGAGTATGTATATTTTAATTGTGTCAGCAATCTATTGGTAGGACTAATACAAGTTATAAAGTACCACTATGTAAGTGAATAAAATAGGAAAATTTTTTATGGAAAAGAAATACTCACGTGTGTATTTTAATTTTATGTCAAAAATTGATTGGTGAAACATGAAGTTGTGACAAGTGATTTTTATCACACCAAGAGATAGTAAAGAAATAATAAAGAATTTTACTTTCTCATCTCAACTAAAAATTTATCCTCATTGTCATTCCTACATTTAGTAAGTGTAAAATTTTAGTTTTATCTCCATTCTCATCATATAAGACATATACTTTTATTTACTCTTTACTATTTTAAATATTAATTAAATATTTTAAAAAAATAAAAATTACAAAAAATAAAAGATGATATTATCAAAAATTCAATATTAAAAGAATACATATCTTATTTTTTTAATGTCAAATATAAATAAAAAATTATAATTATATAAACCTCAAATTACATAAAGATAAAATAATTATAAAAAAAGTAAAAATTATTAAATATGTGTTTTAAAAACAAGTTTAAAAACTAAAGATCAAATAGAAACTAATATAATACCTAATAAATGTATGAAAATAAAAAAGAGTATTGAAATATCTATACACATCTTTATTTCCATCCGTATATCCAATGTAAAAAGTCAAATTTTATTCATATCATACTGATGTTATATCAAAATAAAACTCATATTCAGAAACGAATTAAAAAATTAAAAAAGAAAGATAAAAAAAATAAAATTTGATAAAAATTAAATTACTATACATAAATACATTATACTTTTTATTTAAGTTATATAAGTCACTTGAAAATATGAAAAACACTATCAATTATTCACAAAAGAATTATGACGTGCAACCGTGCGAAACCTCTATCAGTATTTAAAAGATTTGAAATGAATCATGAATATCTTCTTCTATTAATAACTATAATACTCAATACACTATTGTGAGACAAATTCATTCAGGTATTTACCATTCACATCAATTAATCAATCTCATCATCAACACACAACTTTATCCCCTCACATCAATATCATCAAATTCACAAAAATAAACAACAACTTATTTAGCTTTTCACTTCACTTTTATTTCTCTTCTTTTTTAAGAATATGTAGTTTTAGTTTCTAACAAAAATTAATTATACATTTTTTTAATTAATCAATTTTGTTCCATTATTAATATTCTATCTAATTACCAAAATTAATCAATTCATCAAAATAATCCTATTTTTGTTCTCATTTATAAATAAAAAATCACATTTTTATTAAATTTAAATAAAATTTAACTATAGTTACTTTATTTAATGATACTTTTTAAAAGTATCCTAACTTCAATTAATGTCTAATTTTTTCAAGTAATATTAAAATAATATTCTTGTTAAGTAATAAATAATATTAAAAAATATTTAGAATTTTTTAAACAAGATAAAAATACAAAAGTAATAATATCTCAATAATATAAATTGCACATAATTAAAACAACTCTATTATTATTAAAGTCTTCAAATATTTATGATTAATAATTATTAGCTAGGTAATTTCATTTTAGGTGATTAATTGTGATATTTTTGAAATTGTTAAACATGTTTTATTTTTCTATTGGAAATTGCTTATAAGTTATAATATATGTAATTGAGTACATTAAGGCATACAAATAATAAAATTAAAATTGAATTAAGTTTTCAGTTTTTTATAAATTTACATGTTTTTAATTAATCTTTTATCAAAACTTTTTTCTATTTAGTTTCTAAAATATTTATATCTTTTTAATTAAGTATATGTTGTTTCATTATGCTGATAAATGCGGTGATATTTCTGTTACTTTTGATTGTTATTGTTAACGCATCTCCACCTAGAAAATAAAAGTCGACTTATATTTTTCATTCTATTGAGTATTCATGTATTTTTCAATTAAGTTTTTTGGTTTAACTTCACTGTCAACTAATATGATTATTTGATTTTGCAGTTACAAAATCATAAATTTGAAAAATAATAAAAATGAAATTCTAAACTCAATTATCTTTATAAAAAAGTGGCATATCTCATGTAGGTTTTAGAGTTTTAAAACTTAGAAAATAATAAAAATATATTAATAACTAGAATTTCAAAATTTTATTTTTTAGTATTGTCCAAGTCATTGATGTTTTACATCAAATAATTATGTGGTAACACCAAATAATTATGTCATAGTAAAATCAAATGAACTTAATTCAAAAATATAAAAAATTTAAATAATTAATAAAACACATTTTTTAAATAAAATTTTAATTTAAATTAATAAATTTATAAGAAATTTAAAATTTAATTAAGTCGTTTTTTTCACATGAAGACACATTAACATTAATGATGCAAGATAACAAATACGTTATCTCAACCTAGAGCTGTCAAAACGGGCGGTCCGGCCAGGGCCTAGCCTGGCCTGGCCCTACGGGCTGAGTTCAGAAAATCTGATAGCCTAGCCTGACCTATATTTTAAAACGGGCCATAATTTTTATCCTAGCTTGACCCTATGTTAGGCTAACGGGCCAACGGGCCATTTTTAGCCTAATGAAAAATTGAAAAAATATTACAATATATCTACAATATAATTTTTTATCAACAACATAAATATAAATATATATAATATATTTACATAAATGTCTCTGTGAAACTGTTTACATTTGAACAACTTGTAAAACAAGCTTAGAGCACATATTAAGTACTTCCAAAATAGTCAAGCATCCAATTTATCCATAATATAATATTTTTGTCAACAGTAAATAATATATAAATAGACAATATATTTATATGAAAGTTTGTGCAGTGCAAAATTAAGAACAGTGCAGTAGAGGAAATGAAAGAGCTACTGTAATGGATCCTCTCCTTCAAGTGAGAAAGAAAGAGAAGAGATGAAGAAGAGAATAAAGACTCTGGGGTTTCTTTCTTTGATATGACAACATAACAATTAAAAACAAAAATTTAATATAAAAAATAAACGGGTCAGCCTGGCCTTGGCCCATATGGGTATCGGGGCAAATGGGTCAAGCTAAAAAAATGTCTATTGTTATCTATGCCATAATTTTTTAAGCCTAACCTGACCTAAATCATAGACTATACGGGTCAACCTATCGGGTTAGACCTATTTTGACAGTTCCTCAACCAAACGACGGAAACAAATTAAAAATTATAAATATTTTAAATATTTAAAAATATTTGAAATATTTAATAAATAATTCTTTTTAATAAAAATTTAATCAAAATTTCAATTTTAATTTTTTTAAGAGAATTAAAACTTAGTAAACCTAAAATTAAACTGAGAGATTAGTTTATGTGTATTCAATTAATTTTTTATATCTTTTTTCTAATTTTAATAATATTCTATTTTTTCCAGTTATACTACAATAATTTATGTATTTATTGTATTAGATGAAAGAAATGAGTAAAATATTACGTTATGCAACTACTATGTCAAAATAATTTTTTTATATTTATTGATTTCTGTAAAATAATATTAAAAGAAATAAAAAAGGAAGAGAAAAAACATTATTAAACTGTATTTATGAAATATTAAACACAGTCAAACAATTAATACTTCATTGACGGTTGCTATTGTTTGTATATAGTAAACTTAAATTCAATATTAATGCAATATTTAATGTCCTCACTACAATATTTATAAAATTATATACAAAATAAATTTTACGTAATATTCAATAGTGTACTCTGTTACTATATAATAGTTATTTAAACATGTTTAAATAATTAAATAGTTTAATTATTAAAAATAAATAAAAGCTTACTCTTTTAAAGTGAGAACCTTTATATAAAAAAATATAATTTAAAATAAGTTATCTATTTATTTTTTTATTTCTTTGTCCATTTAGTGTTCAAATAATTTTTTTATGGAATTAAATATGTTTGTAGTTCTTAAATTATTTGTCAAAATTGTGTCTCATTTCTAAGATAAACTTTGAACATATTTCGTTTTTATATTTTATAAATATGTGTAAACGATCCTCGATAACAAATAAAAATATTTTTAAAGAGAAAAAAATGAGAGAAAGTGGAAGGAAAAATAGTGAAAAAAATTTAAAAAATGAATGATAGTGAAATAAGAAAGTATAAAGAAATAAAATAAAGAGATAAAAATAAATTCTCACATATCATCAATCTCCTTTACACAAGTTTATAAAGCATAAGAACAAAATAAGTCCAAAGTTTACCTCAAATACAAAATACAATTTTGACAAATAATTCAAGAATTAAAAACATATTTAACTTTTTTTTATGTATAGTAAAAATGGAAATAGACATTTAATTGAAAAAATAGGTTATTGAATAGTAAAATTTCAAAAAACAATAAATAAAAAAAATTTGATAGAAAAAGCACAATTATAAAGATACAAAGAGAATATTTATTATTATATGTAATATGTCTATTAAATTTTGTAAATATAATATATGTTTAGTATAAATTACTAAATAAAAAATTCTTACATTTAAAATTAAAACATATAATAGCATACTATAAAATTATATATGAATGTTTATACGTAATACTCTGCTTGCATATTATATTTAATATAATTATACAACTATATTTAATTTTAATACGTTAACAATGACATTTCTTAAAATTATATATTTATTCAATAATATTTTAAGTATTTCATTAGCAGTTGTATATAATAAAATATTGGTCTATATTTAATAACTTTGACCTGAAATACAATAAAGCTTTACATATGTTATTAGTAATTAATATTTAATAACATAAGGATTGCATTAAATATTTATTTACTATACATTAAATATTTTTTGCATTGACAAATTGCTATTTAATATAACATTAATATAAATTAATATATTTCTATATAATATTAATGATGCATTTATTGTTATAATATATTTATTAGACTTAATAAATGAAATATATATATATATATATATATATTTAATAATGAATTTGATGTAATATATTATTAAATGCAACGTATTTATAGAAAGTATTATAAAACGTAAAGCAATAGTAAATTTAAAAATTTACTCTTTATTTTCTTTTTAATCTACTTGTAAGGGAGTCATTAAGTTATAAAAAAAATTATATTTCGTAAACATAAGCTTTTTGTATAAATTTGTATGTATGAAAAAAACATTATCAGCTTAGTACTAGTAAACTAATATTAATGTTGTATTGATTGCTAGTGGTTTTCTTATAAAATATTAGTGTGTATTTATTAAATATATATGTTTTTATAAAACCAATGTGGTAAATCATGTTTTTAATAACTCGTCAATTAATCTTGTCATCAACTAGTACGAATAGTTAAAGAATTAAAAGCATAATTAAAAAAAATACATGTAATTATTTATTTAAATTCTTTAGCTGTGTCATAATTTACCACAATAATATATTACTGCTTCAGTTATGAATGAAATGTTATAAATTTTTTCTCTTAAAATTAAAATCAATCAAAATTTTAATTTAAAACTAAAAAGATTGAAGTACTCTTTAGAGAATTTTTTTCAATAGAAAAATAAATTTAAACATTAAGTGATATTTAATTTCAATGTAAATATAAACCTAAATTAAAAATCATAAAATTATTTATTTACTTATAATCCTTTATTCTAATGGTGAAATCCTTCCATTTTAAAAATCTCACAAAACAATTTTCTTTTATCCGTTAATGCGAATTTGCCTCATTTTACGTTGGTGAAGCGGTTTCAATAACAACGGTTTCTTGCAATTACATTCATAAATAAAAAATATAATACTAGCAAAAGAGTGTTATATGATATTATCAATAATATAGAAAACAGTTTTGTGTTATTCATTAGAGCATATAATTTAATAGTTATAAAACAGTTTAAAATAACATTACACTATAATTCAATTACAAAAAATTATTGATATAATTTTAGAGGAAATATTATAAAAATCAATAAGATTATCATACATGTAAATATAAAATTAGATATCGTTAAAAAATTATTTTTCATTTTATAAGAACATAATATTTTTTCTCATATTTTTAATAGTTAAATTTTAATCAAAACTTGTTAAGTAATATTTAAATTAAATACAAATACAAATATGCAATTTATTTTGTGAAGTTTTAATTAGACTAATTAAAATATATGGAAACTTCTCTGTACCACATTGAAAAGTACACCTTTAGAATTTAAGCACAAGTAAAATTAACCAAGTTTTATGTTAATTTAAAAGGTTTGTTAATATAATTTAATTATAATCAATTATTTGGAAGATAGTTTTGGGAAAATGCATCAACAACTAGGGTGAAAGTAGCTAAAGTTTATTTATATTTGAGTTTAATTTTTTTACAGCTTAAAATTAAGTCTGAATGGAGTATTATAAATATACATTTTATTATATATGTTTGTCATTTTATATATTATGATATCTAAAGGACTTTACTTTGTTTTATAGGGAAAGCAAATTTATTGAATATGGCCAGCTAATTAATAAAGAACAATGAATGTTATTATAACTTAATAAATAATAATATAATTATAGCATAAGAATAGTAGTATAAATATGGTTATCATGAAGCTTACAGTGACATACCAAGCTTTGTGAAAGGTGCTTTCATGTTCTTATTTCTGGCTTTAATGGAAGTCACAAATTTTTTTAGCTTCGTAGTGAATAACCCAGATGCCCCAGTTCCTTATCCATGGGAAAGGATTTTTGATATTCAGGTATAACTATGTATCAGAACTGTTTCTAAGATATGAGAATTAAGAAGTGTAGATTCCTTATGAATTATTTAAAGTTTGTTATTTTGATTCTTGTGGTTGTTTTGATGACAGAGAAGAGTTGTTTATTACAAGCAGAGTGAGAGTGGAGACATTGTTTTTGATTCTAGGTCACCTATCAGTGTTGGAGGAGGTGTTTACTTGGAAAACTCTCCTTTATCAAGTTACATGAATCACCAGAATCGACGTGCTGTTCATGATTTGATAAGAGAATATCAGCTTTGCAGTGACATGCCAAGAGTTTTTCTCTTTAGCATTGATGGCCATGGTGATAGACCTCTTTATCACATTGTTCAAGAACCAGTCATTCAGTGCCCTTCATGCAACATTACAATTAGGGGGCTTCCATGACTTTATATATTATCTATGCATAATCTATCAGAACTGAATAAAAACTATGCTTTTTAGCATGGCTTATGTTTAAGGTTAGAGTATGAACAACCAAGCTATGTCTGTCTCTATTATATAACTCTTATTTGGAGTTTTATATGAATTATATGAGTGGTGGTTAAATATTGAATTTTTATTTTGTGAAAGTTGGTCGATGGAATGTGAATGGTCACTATGTTTTCTGATGTTCCAACGACAATACACTATGATGTCTTTCAATCCATCTAGATTTTCTATGGATTTTGTCGTAAGAACAACACCATCACGAACACGTAGGAGAGAATCTATGCGACTCTGTCATAGATTGAGAGTGAATAACCGTCGTGAATGTAAGGAAGAAAGACAAGATGACAGAAGACGGACTTCAATAAACAAGATCATAAATTGGATGGAAAATAAAAAATTGGAATTCAGTTCCTAAAATTAAAGGGTAAATTACCGAATATCATGAAAATGAAAAGGTAATAAAAATTAACCATCGGATTGAAGTTATAAAATAAGAATATTTTGACAGAAATACTTCTCATGATTTATGTCCACGTTTATGAACATTATTACACTCCTTCACGTTCGAGGAGTGGACATCTCGAACATAGGACTATAGATTTATGGGTGGTCCAACAACCTTGCTAGAATGGACTTATATGGCTCTGATACCATTGGACTTTAAGTCTAACTCAATCCTACAAAACTGACTTGTAAGGTGAGGTTTGCACCCACTTATATAGACTAAATTGACTTCATCTTTAGTTGATGTGGGATTTTCAACAAACATGAATTCTATCCTAACACCATAACACTATATTTTACCATAAAATCTTTAAGAGATTTAATTTATGGATATTTTTTATCATTATATATTGTTTTTCTTATTTATTTTTATTTAATTTTGGGATTTGAACTGACATATACTTTAATAAATATATGTGAACTTTATAATTAAAAAATAACTATCTAGTTAAAATTAAAAATAAAAGTATTTTAACGAAAATATCCTCGTAATCTTTGTAAGACTTGACTAAATATTTATGTAATATAATCTTTTTATTTAATTTTTAAAAATATGATTTTATTAGATTTTTTTAGAAGAGACATCAAAGAGATTTGATATGGAGATAAAATATCCTAAAGAGATTATAATACCACATTCTACCAAAATATTTAAAGCAATAATTTTATAAGTATTTTTTGTTTTATATTTATTTTTATTTAATGTGAGACTCAACACTTGATTTTAATAAATCTATGTAAATTTATGAATTAAAAGATAAGGAGTATTTGACAGAAAAATATGTCAAAATTTATGTCCAATCTTATGATGAGAAATTCATAATCTTTCTAGAATTTAATTGAATATTTATTCAATATAATTTTTCACTTTTTTCTATATATAATTTTATTGGATTCTTTTTAGGAAAGACATCAAAGAAATTTGTAAGAAACTTATAAATAAATAATATATAAGAGATCACATGCTACCAAAATCTTTAAAACAATAAATTTATAAATACCGTTTTATATGTTGCTCTTCTTGTCTATTCCTATTTAAGTTATGATTATAACGGACACATGACTTTAATAAATTTATTTGTAATTAAAAAATAACCATCCGATTTATGTAAACTTTTATAATAACAAATTGATAATTTTTGTAGGCTTTGGTTGAATGTCTATTTAATATATTTTTTTACTTAAATTTTGAATATTTGATTTTATTGAATTCTTTCAAGGGAGACATCAAAGAGATTTGGTATAAAACTTATAAACAATCATATATAAGAGATTATAATACCACATTCTACTACAATATTTAAGACAACAAATTTCACATATATTACTTTTCTTGGATATTTCTATTTAATGTGAGATTCCACTTTAATAAATCTATATGAATTTTATAACTCAAAAAAAATAATTTGATTTTAATTAAAAAATAAGGAGTATTTTGACGAAAAAATGCATCACGGATTATGCCAACTTATATGATGACGAATACATAATCTTTGTAGAATTTGATTGAATGTTTATTCAAAATAATTTTTTACTTGAATTTTGAATATGTGATTTTATTGGATTCTTTTGAGGGAAGACATCTAAGAGATTTGATATGAAACTTATATATATAATGATACACATACACTATAAAATATTTTATAATTAATTTATTATACATTTAATAGTGACACAAATTCATTTGATATGAGAAAGGTGTAAATATATATGTATATACACACATCTTATATGTTGTTCTTCTTACTTATTTATATTTAATGTGCGATTCCTGACTCTAATAAATCTAAGTGAACTTTGTAATTAATATCATAATTAAAAATAACCATCTTATTATAATTTAAAAACAAGGTGGATTTTTACATAAAAAACGCATCACAATTTATGTAATATAGGATTTGACTTATAAGTATATATATATATATATATACTACATTGTAACAAAATATTTTAAGATAATAAATTTATAAGTAGTTTTTTTCTTATATGTTGTTTTTCTTGACTATTTCTATTAATTTTTTACTTGAATTTTTAATATGTGATTTTATTGGATACTTTTGAGGGAAGACATCAAAGAGATATGATATAAAAGTCATATATATATATATATATATATATATATATAATTTATTATACATTTAATGAAGTGACACAAATTTATTTAATATGAGAAATGTGTAGATATATATGTATATACACACATCTTATGTGATGTTCTTCTTCCTTATTTATATTTAATGTGCTCTGACTCTAATAAATCTAAGTGAACTTTGTAATTAATAAATAATCATCTTATTATAATTTAAAAATAAGGTGGATTTTTACATAAAAAAATGCCTCACAATTTATATAATATAGGATTTGACTTAATGTCTATTAAGTACTATTGGATTATTTCAAAGGGAAAGATAAAAGAGATTTGATAATTATCTATATATATATACCACATTGTATCAAAATATTTTAAGATAATAAATTTATAAGTAGTTTTTTTTCTTATATGTTGTTTTTCTTGTCTATTTCTATTTAACGTGGGACTCCAATTGACGCTTAGCTTTAATAAATCTATTTGAAACTTGTAATTAAAAAATAAACATTTGATTATAATTAAAAAATATGGAATATTTTGACAAATAAATACATTACGATTTATGTAAACTTTTATGAAGAAGAATACATAATTTTTGTCTATTCAATAGAACTTTTAACTTGAATTTTGAACATGTGATTTTATTGGATTCTTTCAAGAAAAAACATCAAAGAGATTTGGTATGAAACTTATAAGGAATCATATATAAGAGACATAATACCATATTCTAGAAAAATCTTTAAGGCAATAAATTTATGAATATTTTTTGTTCATTTATATATTGTTCAAACCTATTTTACTTAATGCCAGACTTCAACTGATACTTACTCTAATATAATTAAATAATAAGGAGTGTTTTGACAGTAAAACATGTCATAGTTTATGTAAACTTTTATGATGATAAATTCATAATCTTTGTAGGATTTGACTGAATGTGTATCAAATATAATTTTTCTCTTGAATTTTGAATATGTGATTTTATTGGGTTCTTTTGGGAGGATAATAGAAAGAAATATGGTATAAAACTAATAAAAATCATATATAAAAGATCATAGCATCACATTCTACCAATATTTATGAGTATTTTTTCCTTATATGTTGTTATTACCTATTTCTACTTAATGTGAAACTATGTGAAATAAACTTTTAATCTAGTAGAGTCTTGAAAACACATTATATCAAAATATATTTCACTAACTATTTTATGTATACAATTTAAGTCTCATAAAAGATAAATTATATTATAATGTTTAAGATGGGTATGTTTTTATGATGAGATTTTATTATTTTTGTTAATTTTTAAATATGATATTAATAAATATAATTACTATTATTTCTATACACACCCCTCTTAAACTCAAAAAAAAATTTAACTTTCACTTTTTCAATCCTCTCCTTCCATTGTTGTTATAATCTTAATTTCGTGTATATCTTTGCACCCTCTCGTCTCTTATTATAATACGATATAGGTAGAATGGTTTGTAGTAGTAGTAAAATTATAATGATACAAAATTTATGTGGGACTTTAATCACTATAATGTTATTATCTTATGTAGAATTCTTTCTTTCCTTATAAAGATCTCAAACTTCTCATTTCTACCTAGTGTGAGACTTTACTCAATCTAATGTTTAGAGCACTTTCTCCTCTTATGAAGAGTTCTTTTTTTTCTTATAAAGATCTCAAACTTTTCATTTTTACTGGATGTAGGACTTTACTCACTCTAATGTTTATAACACTTTCTCATTTTATGAAGAGTTATTTCTTTCCTTATAAACATTTCAAGCTTCCCATTTCTACACAATGTGGAACTTTACTCACCCCAATGTTTATGACACTTTACTCATTTGTTTATTTTTGTTTTTTCAAATTTAATCTTTATCAACCTCACAAATCTTAACCATGTACCTTAAACCATCTATCACCCAATAACTTTAAACAACAAAATGTTTCACACCCTATTGTCATGATTATTGATTATATTCGTTTCATTTCACACAAAATTCAAAGAAAAATGAAAGATTTATAGTTTCACATAATAAAATTGGTAATTACATGTATGTGATTTCTATATTTGGATGGTAAGATCTAAATCCATGACAAGTTATTAATAATATCTCTCACTTTAATCTATTACATTTATTGCAATTTTAATTTTCAAAATAAAAATGTAAACTATAAATTACATTTTTTTCTTAAAGATTACTCTAATGTTTTTGGTTTAAGGCCTTAAAACGGTTGAGGTTGGTGCTTCACTATTGAAAATGTTAAATCAATTCTTTCTTCTTTAAAAATGGTGTAACTTGGACAACATATTTATAACTATATTTTATAACCATGATGTGACATCCATTTATTTATTCACAAAAAATGGATCTAATTATTTATAATAAAAATGTTACATTTTTTTTTAGAATATTTTAGTAGATCTTTTAGCTAATAGGTAATAGTGTGGAATGAATTTATGGGAAAAGTCTTATGTCATTTGTAGACGGAGGAAAAACAATTTATCTTTCTTCTCTTTTTTTCCTTTCACTAGCATTTTAAAATGCTAGTGTGTGTGTAGACATGGATAGCATAGTGATTGAAATTGTGTTATTTAAGTAAAATTAAGAAGCTATCCTCTATGTTTATGTCTGGTTGAATGTGGTATTATCCAAAACAAGATTACATAGGAGTATTAGTTAAGGTATCAATTTATGTGTTCAGCAAATCTAACAAACAAAAAATTAATCTAAATTGAATAATGTATAATGAATATCTTAGAAAATTAAAGTATCACTTATTGAAACTAATTGAAAAAATGGTTATTTGATAAAAACTAAGTTCAAGATTTAAGCTTCCTCTAAATAGTTCAACTCAATATAATTTTTATAATATATAAAAGAATAAAAATATCTCAATATTTCACGAAGTTGTGTTATACTCTGTAATATGATGTTTTGCTTTAAAAATATAATATAAAAAATATATTTATAATTATGAAAGAAAAAAATTATTGAAATAATAATATTGAAAGTTGTTAGATAAGTGTTAAAAAATATTGTGTTAAAAGTCATTAGATAAGTATAAAAAAAATATTATGCATGTCAATATATCATCATTTTATATAAAATTATCATGCTATAAAGTTTATCTTCGGGAAAAATCATTTTAATTTTAAAATGTTGACTTTAAAAACATGTTCAAATACTAATAATTTAAATATTATAAAAATTATTAAGTTTCATATTACAAGCTTAAAATAAGGAGTTCTATCTATAACACCTTTTCGAAGAATATTTTTTGTTAAATCTTTTAGCTAATAGGTAATAGTGAAGAATAAATTTATAAGGAAAGTCTTATCTGATTTGTAAACTGAGAAAAAAGACTTTATTTTTCTTATCTTTTTTCTTTTCACTAACATATTAGAATGCTATGCTAGTGTGTGTGTGGACATGTGATTGGAATTGTGTTATTTAAGTAAAATTAAGAAACTATCTTATATGTTTGTGTCTGATTGAATGTAGTATTACCCAAAATATAGGAGTATTAATTAAAGTATCAATTTATTTGTCTAGCAAATCTAATTAACAAAAAATAATCTAAATTTGATAATGTATAATCAAGATATTAGGAAATTAAAGTATCATTCATTTGAAACTAAATGTAAAAACCAAGTTATTTGATAAAAACTCAGTTCAATTTGTAAATAGTTCAACTTAGTGTTCAAATTTCTTACAATATATAAAAGATGAACTATATCTCAATATTTTATGAAGTTGTATTATATTATGTGATAGGATGTTTTTCTTTAAAAATATATTATAAAGAGAATGTTTGTAATTATAAAAGAAAAAATTATTAAAATAATAAAATTGAAAGTTGGTAGATAAGTATAAAAAAATATTATCTCAATATTTCATGAAGTTGTATTATACTCCACTATAGAATGTTTTTATTTAAAAATATATTATAAAGTGTATGTTTGTAATTATAAAAGAAAAAAAGTATTAAAATAATAAAATTCAAAGTTGTTAAATAAGTGGAAAAAAAAAAGTTATGTTCAAAGTTGTTAGTTGAGTGTAAAATAAATATTATGTATGTCAATATATATCATAACTTACTCCATAAATCATGCCACTAATCACACCAGCATAATACATGACATGTTGACACAAATCTTTCATACTAGTACAATAAATTAAAACATGGACGGTCTATGGATGATATATGCTTCTGGTACGCATAAGATGGTCTGCACTGGACAGACTTCACAGACAAGTGCATCAAATGCTTTCCATTAGATGATCCACATAGTAAAAACTATGAAACCTTAAAACAAACTTGTTTATTAAGCCAATATCAACAACTATAGTCCCTAATTCACCATAAACATATTCCTCCTCCCAACCCTTTACTTATGTTGTCTACAATAAGTAACTAATTTCCAACTGCAAACAAGAATCACAAACAATACTTGAACACAAATGTAAACAACTAAGTAACCACACTATAAAATAACAATAGTGAACACAAATCTAAACAACTAAGTAACCACACTACAAAATAACAATAGAGAAGAAGAAACAAAGAAATAAAAATAATATTCACAAGTTTCTTCCAACTTCAAAAGCAGAAATCAACATTGAGAAATAGAAGGACATTTAACAAAAGCAAAAAAAAAACATCAAAGGAGCCAAATTTCAAGATGAAAAACAAATAAGAGAGGATATCCATGTTCTATATCATAGAAGGACAATGTTCAAAGTTTTTTGAGTTGTACGAGGACTTCTCCATGATGATAATTAACTTATAGTTTAATTACTCATTTAATCTTTACAATTATACAAATTTTACCTTTTTGTCCTTATACTTAAAAGTCATAATCTTAATCCTTATAGATACTAATTTTAATTAGATAGATGGTAGAGTATAAAATAGATTAAAAAAATAGTATGTTAATGGACCAAAAATGGTATGTAAAGGACTACATTGAATTACTTTTAAATACAAGGACTAAACGGTCAAACATGTACAACTATAGGACTAAATGAGTAATTAGACCTTAATTTTTTGTCTCGTAGCCTGGCACCATTGACCTGCAGAAACTTACAAGCTAAGAGTTTGAATGATAATCAATTGACAAACTTGGTTTATCCTCTTCAATGTTGGGGAGAAACACAAACATCTAACCTTGGGTGTGCTCTAGTTGCATAGAACTATATCTAAGAGACAAACATGTGCACAATAGCAATATTAGGAATAAAATAAAAGAGATAGATCCAACTAGAGTTTGTTTCCCTCCTTAAGCCTATATGAGAACTTAGCAAATATAATTGAAAACACAAATATTTTCTAGTAAAAGCTTTCATAACTTATATGTGTTCCTGTAATCACAAAGTTTGTCACCTGACTGTGAGAGAACTATGACTAATATTAGATTAGTTACATGCTGCAGAAGATGGTTTATACCGCAAGATTGAAACTGATAATTATTACAAATAGAAGTTTTAAAAAAGACAAGCCATTTTTTATGACAAACAACTCTGTTTTTTTAATTCATTCACATTGCTATCCTCAAATGACACCCCCACAACTACTATGGATTCCATTTTGCAGCCACATCATCAGTGTTCACTTTAGACCAATCATGGCATGACATGACATGACACGAATATTTATTTGGTAAACAATAGCATCACTACTTCTGTTGATAGAGGCTACATAACTCAGAACAGCGCAGTCCAGATCGGAGAAAGCATGGCTTACATCACAAAGAAAGTCAGAATAGATATGGAATTTACATATTACAATAGATACACCTTAATATTTACCCTATTTTTCTGATAAAGTAGCTTTGGCTCCCTTTTCAAGAAACAATGGCAAGGAATCGTACAATGACTTGCCATAAATGATAAAAGCATAATATATATGAATACAAAATCAATATCTAACTGACAAAAATTTTAATTACAAAATTTAGAAAGTGGCAAAAGCATGCTGTGAAACAGGACATTTCATGTTGAATCACATGTAATAAGATTAATCCATCCATACAGCATAAAGAAAACTGCCAATTTGGTGGCTCCGAAGCTAGATTCCTACACATATAATGTTACAGTGTGGAGGAAAAGGAGAAAAAGAAACAAATTCAGAAACTCGACTAGAGGTAGGCTATGCCCTCCCATAAAACAGGCATTTTGATTTATGCCACTCATTCATTTGGGTTCTTTTGGAAAATGCATCTTGATAAGAGCAGGAAGTTCTGCCAACTCAACCTGAGGTTTCCCCAACAAAATACTTTTTAATTTATCATCACAGTTGATCACATTCTTGTTGTTTGGATCCTGCCCAATTAAAGAAGTAACTCATCTTAATCAATCCATGTGAGCTGCATATCAACATATCAAAATAAATATACCCAACCCATAAAACACCAGAGCCAACTTGACAACCGGGCAAGGACAGATCTTCAACTAATTCTTTGAGAAATAGAAGTACGAGAGATCAGAAGGTTTTTTTTCTATTATTTTAATTGTTTCCAGAAAAATTTGCAGGAGTGCAGCCCCCTCCGTGGCTTAAAAGCTCCGCCATTACAACCAGGTACCATTTTACAAATTGCATTTTATAAAATCACAAATTTAATAGTTATAAAAGATTATACAACAGTTCAAAAACGTCAGAAAGATATCTCTATTTTGGAATAATATGTAGATAGTGCATAGCATAGCACAAACTAGAGATTTCTTGTCTTGCCTCAGCCCATGTACACAAGTGCATAACGTTTTGCTAAGTACTACTGTACCATTAAAGCTGTGAGGAAGCATATCTTAGCCAAATATAGGGCTGTGTTTGGATTTATGTAAAAGAACGAAATAGAGTAAAAATGAACAAAGCAATAGTAAGTTCCATCTTTGCATTGTTTAAAATAGGATGAAATGGAATGAAACATAAAAGAATGCATTCCGTTCCATTCAATCAAATGCTCTTTTCTTTCTTCCCTTCCAATTTGAGGGGATAGAATTACTCCTTTTTTTTCTCATTCCGTTATAAAATACCCAAAAAATAGAATGATAATTTTATTCGAATCCACTCCATCCACCATTAGATATTCAAAAATGGGCTAGGTGTGAGCATCAATATTGAATTACTCAACTAACTTATAAAGGTCTCATTCCAATCATTCACTGTTTCTACTTCCTATTTCTTTTAATCACCGCCATTCCACAAGGGAAAGTAATATCTATTTCAAAAACAAAACTCTTTGAATTCTTTTACAAAACCCTTAGCTCAAAAGCCATATCACCTCTTCGACGATAATCCAGTAACAAACAATTCACATAATTCTGTCATCACAAGTAACCTTAACATGAATTTTAAAAACTTCAAAAGCGAGGAAAAATCCAACTTCCCAGCAAGATATAATTGAAGTTTACTTCAACCAAAACATCACATTTTTTTAAAAGAAAAGAGGGTAACCTGAAGATTTTTTGTTTTGATGTAGGACCAAACGCACATGAAACAGCCCAAACGGGAAATCTGAGACTGACCAACAAATTCTCTGAGCGTGGATGGAAGGTTGACGAGGTCAATCAAGTTGGCAAGCTTCTTAGGGTTGTCAGTGATGGCTTTCTTCATGCGCTGAGGAAGCATTTTTGCTTTGAATCCCTGAAATTCAATGCCTAAGCAGAGTTGGGCACTGATAAAAATCGAAGCTTGACGAAGAAATAAAGGACTAGTGTGGTTGGAGTTTGAAGGATGCTACCAAATGAATGAAAATGAGCAGTGTCACAACAAAACCTCTCCTCACATGAGGTTTAAGGTTTTAAATTGTTCAATTTTCTAAGGTGTTTTATTTTTTAAGTTAGGTTTAGCATTTAATTTAATATCTATAAATATTATAGATTCCTGATCTGATTTCTACATAATTGTTGTTGGCCATTAATTTGTTTAAAGTACTTTTTATTTAGTTGTTATATAAGTAGCATATTGAAAATCTTATTATATATATATATATATATATATATATATAACACAATTACTTTTAAATTATTATATTTTGTGGATATTACAAAAGCATATAACTAGCCTAAAATTCATTTTTTCAAAAAAATTTATATATCAATACATACATAGTTAAAAGTGGATAATAAGAAAATAGGTCCTCACACAGAGTTTAGGTTGAGATTGAGTTTTAAGTGAACTTGTATGATTACGTTTTAGTTCAAATATCTTGTTCATTCCCTTACGTGATAAAGAGATACAAGTTCTTTTTGACATTTGGTTTATTTATTATCCAAAATTCTTATTTTTTAGTCTTACAGATAGGACATTGGAGCTTACGTTACATGTAGTTTGTTTCTGAATGTTGGAGACAAGTAGCCTTGCAATTACAATGTCTCTCCTTTTTTGGAGAGCTGTTTCTATAAATAGACTTCTTAGCTCTTCCCCACGACATCAAAACTTACTCCTCTCTTCTTTTCTCTTATTTGGGTTTTCTGCTCTTTAGAACTTGCTGTTCTCAAATATTCAGTATACTAATCAAGAAGTTCTTGTTGTATTCAAAATTTGCGCAATATACCGCAGATAAATCCTTATAAACAGTACTCTCATACATGTCGAAAAATCTTTAACTCATTTGTAATCAATTAATTTCAACATAAAATACTATTTTTCAATTTTGTATATAAATTTTATCTCTAGTTACACTTCATTTATATATAAAAATATATAAATACTTCATTTATATATAGAAAAATATAAATTCTTTAATACTAGAATACCTATATTTATTGCCTTAATATAATATATATAGAAATATATAAATGCTTCATTTATATATAGAAATATATAAATTCTTTAATACTAGAATACCTATATTTATTGTTTTAATATAATTGATTATAATAGGATTGATTATAATAGGAAAATTTTGATATTAGAGTTAAAAAAAATAAAATAAAAATTGACATTTAAAATTAAAAAAATTAAAAAATAAAATTGCAAATAAAACACTTAAAATTAGGATAGAAGAATAATTTTAAGTATGTCACACTATTTTTCATCTTTTTCTTCTTAAAAACGAGGATAATAAAAAAGTAAGAATTATTATAAAATTGTCATCATATTTCTTCTTACATCAAACAAAGTAAACAGCAAATGTTTTGTCACTCTTCTCTTCACATATACAGTACATTCCCTAAAACAAACAATTCATAAAATAATTAAGATATATTGATACCCACATTATAACATCTAATAATTATTATATTAACATTATTGACCATTAAAATATGCACTAATTAGAATCACATATTTCCTTCGAATATATAAATAAAACTAATAAGATACAAAAATTATTTATAATTAAATTTATCAATTATAAAAACAATTAATCATTCAATAATCTATAAATGTTTTATAAAAAAAATTCAATAAACTCATAAATCAATAAATATTTATAATTTAATATATTTTGTTCTACGTGTAATTGATATAAGTTATTATTAAATTAAAATTAAACAAACTTTAAATTTAACGTGACTACCAAAGTTATCGTACATTTAATTTTAAACAAATATATATGATTTGTTTATGTTTACTAATATTTATATAGCATTCTCACTAATCTCACTTTGGACACATATCATAATATAATAAATTTATGTGTCACGTTATAAAAGAAAAAGACAACATTATTAAATTCATATCTAAACATTAATAAACTTTCAAAGCAAAAAAAAGAATGCAATAAAATCATCTTTATAATACAAATAACCCATCATGCAATAAGTTTCTCACTGTCTAATAAAATAAAGTAAGATTAAATTCAATTGTTATAGGTAACATATAAATGTTCTGACCTTAAATATATCTTTCATTTTCATAGACAATATTAATATTTCAATCTTAAATTTATAAGGAAAACTTTGTCATGATTTTCTTTAAAAAGCACATCCAAATATTAAGGAAAATAATTGTATACAAATTATTTTTACCTAAATTTATAAATAAAATATAATTATTGGACATACAAAACAAAAAACATTAACATGAAAAAATTCCTAAATTTATAACGGATTCATAAAAAATTAAGGCAAAAAAATTATATACAAAGAATAATATTATTTCATAACTTTATTATAATACCACGTATAAAATTATACAACCATGATATAATAATCACATAACAAAGGAAAGAGTATACCTATATTTCTCCATAAAATTATACAACCATGATATAAAAATCACGTTGATGGAATAAACTTAGGGTTTACATGCATATGAGCATAAAACCGAAGCAAGAATAAATTACACAAACTTATATAGCAACCCCATAAAAAAACAAAGCGGTGATTACAAGAACTTGTAGATAGAGGATTCAGAACAATAGAACAGAAATCTATAAACAAAAAATTTTACAAAAAGAATTAACACGCTTTGATTTGTTACTGATTTTTACTTTGTTCGACATATTTTTTGTTTATGATTACGGAATAGTGCTATTTTTTTTGAAAAAAAAATGAGAATTATTATAAATAATTGACTAAAATTAAAATTAAAATAATAAAAAATGCATTACTAATTTCTATCCCAAATTAAACCGGGAGCAGATGGCGATTGGGAGCAATAAATTGACACATTTTATAATGAAACAAACCAAATAAAATAAAATAAAATTGTTCAAGAGAAGCCTATGGTTTTTCCAAGCAACCAAAGAACTAAGGAGAGTTCAATGCCAAATATTGTGTGGAGGGTACTTCTATCCAACATGAATCCATATACTGTTATCCCTGCCCTGTTATTCTCGAAGTAATTTACTGCAAAGACATGTCAAAAGCATCCTATGATGTGAGTAAACAAATATTCATGATAATCATCATATTATGATTCAATAAATACTATATTCCTTTCATTAACAAAATTAAATATCATTTCACAGCTTCTTCTCTTATCTTTTTACCTTAATTAATTAAAACCCAAAGTAAAAAATAGCCTAAGGATTAGGTATAGTTTAGGTTACGTGCTTGTGGGAGAAACTAATTAAATGATATAATATATGAGTGATTGATATGTTGGCATTCCATATTATAAACTAATTAAAGTATCATTGTCAACGCGCTTACAGGTCACACAGTATATCAACTACCATTTTTGCATTATGTGTTCCATGCTCTTCATTTTATCTTAATCCTTCAATTTGGTAATGTATATTCTCATGTGTTTAATCCTATTGGGAATAAAACAGTTTTACACCATCATCTAACTATATATTATCATTACTGTAACTTTCAAAATAATTATTATAAAAATTAACAAATTTGTCAATAATATATATGCTTTGTCTGGTTGAAATTTATTGAAAACAGAAATTTTCAAAACTCCTTTATTAGGATTTAGAAGTGAGATGTATTGAAAACTTGTGATTTTAAGGAAATTTTCAACCAATAATAATAAAAATATTAAAAAAATGTCTTACTAAAAACACTCCTCAATCTTTGATACACCTGTACGAGTAGTTTTTGGTATTGTTTCCATTAGAATTGAAATTTATCTTAACAATTTGTTATTTTTTATGTAAACTTTTATATCACATGAATTATCATTATAAATCTCTAATCTTAATTAAGAAGTGACAATAAAAATACCTAAAATACTACATCTAAATTTTATTCTTATAGGTTGATATTTCAAAGGTAGTTACTTACTCAGTTTCTAAACAACAGATAGAAAATATAATAAGGTGTGAGAAATGAATTTACCAAGAGCTTGTCTCTTCTGATAAGAGATGGTGCTGTAAGCATAAGATGGGATGAACTTAGTAGTATCAATTTCATCTTCTTCATCCCCTGCTTCATCAGTATCTGATTCCCCATCTGTTCCCACATTAGGAAACACTGTTTCATGGGAACCCTGAGGAGCCATTGGGGTCTCACCATCTGTCAGCACTCCATCAAAAGAATCCAACGTCGCACACACATGCCACTTGGCAGCAAGCCCTGTGATCGCTTGTGCTTTGTGTGTTATCTTTGTGGCACTACGCAACAATATGCACAGCGCAGACAGGAGTGTCACTGAGCACAACTGCACAAGAATAAAACCCTCAGGAAGTTAATTTTCTTAGTACTCATCCTCTTTCATTACAATGCTTGAACACGACAGACCAAAGTTTCACTTGGTAATGAATTGTTATAAATGTTTTGGTCCAATTTGGTTTCCCTGATTAGGTTCGATTACTAAATGTTTTGGTCCTTTCTATTCGTCCTTTTCATTATTATTTTATGATCTAGATATGTGAAGGAACAATTAATCAATAATAGGGTAATGGCTGACTTTACCAAAGGAACATAGAGGAAGTCACAATTTCATCAAATTGGACACGTCTTCGTCACACTTCAAATTATTTCGATCATATAATTTTTTATATTTCGAACTTTAAGAAATTTCGTATATACAGCTAAGAGGTAGGCCGGTATGAGTAAGCTTATAAAACTATTATAAGAAAGATAATAAACAAAATACGTAAATGATCAAGATGTGGTTAATTTAATTATTGAAATTCCTACTTTCACCACACAAGGGCATATTAATATATACAAGTGAGAGCAAATATATTTTACAAAATTAAGATTGAATTAGACTTAAAATTCTTAATTTAAAATAAAATTAGTTCTTTAAATTAAATTTTAAATAATAAAACAGATCCATGAAACTTAACAATAAAATACAATTGCCAGATTGTTTACATATTTAAAAACTAAAATAAATCTTTTTATCCTCTTCAGGATTGCTTTACACATTTAACGACTAATTTATGTGTATGTAATAATATCAATAGATATGATGAGTATAACATTAAATTATAATAATACATTAAAATTAAACTCTTATAACAAAAATAACAGTGGAAGAGCATATACTTCACGTTTTTTTAATGTATTTGCAAATATATTAATTAAAAAATATTTTATATATTATTAGTACTAAAAAATTATATTGTCAACTAATTAAAAAATACGCGGAATATATTTTTTTAAAATAATTATTATTAAAATTATAGAATTTATAATAGAATAAAAAAAATTCATTATGAATATATTAAAATTAAGTTTGTAAAAACTTTCATACCCCCAAAGATTTGGTCTAACTAATATAATAAACCATGAGTGGTTACTTTTGATCAACTAATTAAAAATGGAATCATCTCATCAAAATATTAGATTTTCTTTTATGAAATTTGATAGAAAAGAATAAAATTATTTGGAATATTCTAATAGTATAAAAAACTATATTTTCATTCCACCATAAATTGTTATAATTAATATTCATTAATGTTTTATAATTAATTGAAAGATCATATTTTAAATAATTTTAATTGTTTGTTATAAATATTTATATTTTACACTTACGGTATCAAATTAACATATAATAAAAAAAGACATTAGACATAACAATAAACTTCAATGCCTACACCTCAGTAAAGTAGTAATAATTAGTATGAGTTATCACTAAATGATTTAATTTACACAATGGATAAAGAAATAAGTTATATATTCAACAAATGTTTTTAGTTTAGTTGCATTCTAGTTTCTAACCTTTTTTTTTGTAATTACACAATTTTACCTTCTGGTGTTTTTTATTTTCAGAACAACCTTCTCTTGTTTTAATAGTATTAATGATATTTTTTAAGCATTATAAATTTTGTTATTTTAGTCTATTATATTTCAATTGTGTAGTTTTTAAAATATTATATTTAGGTAATTTTAGTCCATTTATTAGTTAAAAACTATTAAGGCGGTGTTAGTAACTAACGATGTGATTGAAATTCTGAAAAGTAATTACAATAAAAAAATGTAATTAACTGAATTTGAACTTTAAAAAAAATAAGATCCTATGCTAGTGATATTTGAAATATTTAACTCTCTTAATTAAAATTTAAAATTCTAAAATAATATTATTATGATACTAAAAAGGATGAAAAGTAAAGTTATTATTTTGTTTTGAAAAAAAAGAAAGAAAAGGGAGGGGACATACCGCAAGTTCACCGGCCATGTATAAGTTCATGTCATGTGTATATTTGGTTGAGACCAGGAGGCTCGCGAACTGGCTTCCAGTGACCAATACGAGGGCGAGTAGAATAAACGCGCGGAACCTGTGGCTTATGATTCGCAGGTGCCTTCTGATCCTAAGGTGCTCCGACATCACCGACGCCACGTCCGAGTCCACATGGAAGAACCCCGCGAAGTCGTGCAGTCGGAGGATCTGGAGGTGGCAGATTAGACGGAACAGAACGCATACCAGAAAAATCACAGTGATACGGTACAGCCAGGAGCACAGTTCCAATATGCATGCCACCGCATCGCTCACGTACACGTTCCCCAGAAATGGGATTTGTGAGGCTCCAGACGCGTACCACCATATCTTGTATGCACACTCCACCACAAAACAGGGACCCACAAACACTGAAAGGATCTTCAGTGATCTCTGTCAACAACAAAAAAAGTTTATTGAATATTGTAAAATTTTGGTGGGTGTTATTTATCATTTAATGATTTTTAAATTAGAAGTGAAGCATACTAAGATTAATAGTTTTTTATTATTTTTAATCGATTATAGAGAGCTTTTGAAAGAGGGTGTCAAAGAAAGCTTCTCTTGCATTCTTCTTGTGTGCATAAAGATTGATCTAATTCTCAAATATTATTGTGCGGGAATCATAATGTAGTGTAAAAGATAGTTAAAGAGAAAAGAACGCACTTAGAAAACAAAAGTTGATGAGTGTCTTTTCTCCTTTCTTTCTTTAATTGAGATTACTAAAGATTGTTCTAGCATAAGTGATTTAGATGCTTTAATAAGGTATATATGTTTACCCAGCAAATAGGATGAACATTTAATAAATTTTTCATCTAATAAATTAATAGAAACTGAACAATTAATATTTCATAAAATTTCGGAATATTATATAATAGTTTCTATCACTAAGATTACTATTTTCTACCAATTTTTCTAATCTACAAGTAACTATCTAATCAATTTTTCTATAATAATGAATTAACTTTCCTATTGTTTTCTTTTGTTGATATATATATTATTTATAATATTTATATTAGTTGTTTATACTTTATTGGATTTAATAAAAATTATTTAATTCAGTAAATTCAGTGTGTTTTTATATTGTTAAGCCGTAACATTCTATCAATATCAATATAGGTATATTTTAGAATTTAAAATATCTTAATAATTTAGTGTAAAAAGATTTTATGGTATGTGATTTAATATGAATCCAGAAATTATTTTCCTACATATAATAATTAGGACTTAAAGCTGTTATTACCTTGAATCAAAGTTTAATCGAAAATCATTCTTTTTCAAAGTAGTGATGTTGAAGTTTCACAATTTCCATTATTGGTTATCCTCGATATATTCTTGTGGTTGGGATTTGAAGTGAGGTTTGAAAGCCGGGAATGGTTCTAAATTACGTGACCAATTCAAATCTCTACTAAGAAGCCGAAATCAAAATCTCCAACCGTAAAACAATAAAAATCAAAAGAGACACATGTTCATGTTTCCTCAGCTTAGCTCCCACAAAGATAAACACGAGTAACCCAAAAGGAAAACAAGCGTCATAATGACTTATAATTAAATAAAAACTATCATTGTAAATAATATTATATAATTTATAAAATAGTTATAATTATACATCTTTAAAAAAACCAAAGAAATTTCAGTGTATAAAGATCGGACTACGTAGAAAACTTTACTAATAAAACAGTAAAGAGTAACACCAGTTTACATATTGATGTTTTTTCATATGAATTTTACATCAATTAACAATAATTTAGTTTATTGGTGAAAAAAGTAGCTATCAAATTGAGTAATTTCTTTTGTTTTGTTTTGTCAAACTCAGATAATAGAAAGGGCAAAAAAAAGGAGCGATGGCATGATTTCCTTTTTCTTTTTAAGAAAGTATTACCTTTTAATTAAAAGAATACGTGAGTAAAAATTATAACAATAAAATAAAAATATCTAACATTTTTTCGTAAATTCAAAATAATATATTTTTTAAAAGAGTTAAGAAAATCTACAAAAAGCTACTACGGGACAAATTGTGTCTCTTACAAGTTGAAAACTGAATTTCAAAAAAAGGTTGAATAAAAGGCTTAACAGAAATTATAGGAATAATTTCAGGTGTGTTTTATTATGTGTTTATTCTTAAAAAATAGTGTTAAAGCTATTCTTAATTATTCTTACGAGAAAATAACAATTTAAAAAAAGAAAGAAAGTAATTTTCTAAAAACATCCAAATTCTTGATGATCCAAAGATAGATAGAAAGAGACAAAAAAATGTGCAATAAATAATGCTAATAACACATTATCTAACATATTATTGGTTAAAATTTATTAAAAATATATAATTAAAATAAAAAACGCACTAACCAAGAAATCAGATTTATAATTAATTTTAATAAATAAATAAAAAGTGTACAATGACTATTCATTTTAGAAAAGACTATAGAATATAAACTCGTGAAGTAAAAATGTTTTTCAGAAGAAGAAATTCGCTTCTAGACTTCAGAATCAGACTCATTCATCGTAATGCAAGCAAAAGCATAGAAGTAAATAGTTCGAGAATCAACAAAACAGGTAAAAAAACAATGAAAAACAGCTCAGAAACAAGAAATGCAGAAAGCAACACTTAACAGAACGAAGTTTGAAATAATTAACAATTCTGAATTAATTTATAATTAGTGCATGAGGAATAGATAATAATAGTAATAACAACAATTAATTGGTTTAAAAAAGAAAGAGGAAATAATTAAGGATTGGAGAGAGAGAGATTAGATGACATACATTGAGTTGCGCCATGTAGTTGGTTCTCACATTTTCGCTCTCATCGCAGAGCTTGTCGAAGAAGAGGAATCTTCGGAGACCGTACTTTCGGACGAAGCCAGCGAGGCAGAGGAAGGAAAGGGCGGCGACGGTGGTGAGAGAGACCTGCACGACGCCGTCGTAAGGCCGCGAGTGGCGGCCGTCGCAGTCCGGGCAGGCTAGTAAGAAGTGCGAGGCCGCGGGGACGGCGACGGCGAGGAGGAGGAAGACGGACCAGGAGAGCGCCGCCGTGAAGGCGTTGGACTGATCGACGCACATCCAGCGCAGGTAGGAGCGGAACGTGTGAAACTCATCGTTCACGTGTGACACGCTGCGGTTGTACTTGCCGCGGCGGTCCAAGAGCGTCGTAGCTGCTGTTTCGCTCATAGGAAGTGGTTTTTTGTGTATCTGTGGCGTTGAGAATTGAGATCTTGAGAGAGCAGAATAAATAGCTTCGCTGGCTGGCGTTTGACGCATGGGTTTTTATACGCCAATTTTTGGAATCGACGCAACAAAACAGATAAGAAAGTAATATAATTTTTTAAATCTTATTTTGTATTTTTCTCTTATATGAATTAAAGGTTTCTTTTTATAATCTATGTAATTCTTTAATATACATTTGTATTATGCAAATTATTAAAATAAATCTCATGAAGACAGGGAATTTAACAATAGAATGAAATTAAACTGCATTAAATTTAAATTATCTTTTTAAAATTATTTAATCTAAAATATTTTATTTAGATAAAATAATTTATTAAATTTTAATTTTTTTAACAAATATTAAAATTATTATAAGAATGTCAATAGTTATTAGAAAATAATTATTACACACATCAATAAAAAGTTGTTACAAATTTCAATTGAAAAGACACCACGAATAAGAAAATTCTAAGAAATTCAAAAATAACTTTGACTTGTATCAATAAATAAATAATTTTAATAATTAAAAAATAACTTCTATCAGTATTGATTAAAAAAATTCGAATTTATATTTAAAAGAACATGTCATTAATGTCAAATAAAATTTTAGTTGGAATCAGTTTAAAAATAATCTTAAAAATGTTAGTTTAAAAAATTATTATTAATATTAATTGAAAAATAAATCTAACTTAAATTTAAATAAAACTAATTAAAAAATATATCAACTAAAAAATCATCTTAATTAATGTCAACCTAAAACTTTAAACTTGACATTAGTAAAAAAATACCATTATTATTTAAAAAAACTCTAAAAGAATTAATCCTGAAAAAAAATGTTGACAATAACAAGTAAAATTAGTCATAATTATTTTTTATATTTTATTTTATTAATTAATTAAAGATATTATTACTTTAAAATAGAAGAGAAATTAGCTTTTAGTTTGACAGAATTTTTTTTCTTTTTAATTTTAATTTTAAAGAAGTTTTGATTTTTTTTTCTTTTAAACCTTTAGTCTTGAGTCATTTATTTCAAAATCAAAATATATAATTTTAATATAGAAAGAAGAATATAGTATTTCTATTCGATTAATTTTAGTTTTTAGTACATTTTGTTTTATTTTTGTGTTTTAGTTTTGTTTTTCTATTATTAAGTGTTAAATTTGTATCTTCAAATTGGACTTCTAAGTAAACTTTGAATAGATTTAGACAAATTTCTACTTTCAAACAAGTTTTGTATTGTATTTTAACAAATTATTTGTTTTTGTGTTAAAATTAGATTTTTATTCTTCCTTTTTAGTAAGAAATTTTAAATGACCTTTTTCTGGTAAAAGTTCATATCCCATTTCCCGTACGTCAATTTTCCTGTTAGAAATCTTATATGAAAATTGACTTACTAAAAGTCCATTTCTATTAGGAAAAAGTCATTTAAAATTTATTTTTTTAATTTATTTTAGACAAAAAATCACATTTTGTTTCAAGACAAAGTATAGACTAAATAAGTGATAATATTTATAAATATAATACACAAAGAACATCTCACTTTAATCAATTCATATAATAGATCTAATACTAATTTTAATTTAAAATCTTAACATGTTTTTGGATATTTTTCTTTATTTATAACTTAACTTTCTTATTTTAATTTATGTGTATTTCTAATATATATATATATATATGGGTTAAATATGTTTTTAGTCTTTAAATTATTTATTAAAATTGGATTTCGTACATAAGATAAACTTTAAATTTATTTTATCATTATGTTTTATAAATCATATGATTGATATTTGATGATGTATCAGAATTTTTTTTTATTTCTTTATTTTTCTTCTTCATAGTTTTCTATCTCTTTATCATCTGTCTCTTAAATTTTTTTCACTCTTTTTTCTTTCATTTACTCTTTTTTTTAAATATATTTATTTATCATGAAAGACTAACTGATTATAAAATATAAAAATGAAATAAATTTAAAATTTATTTTCAAAAATAAAATACAATTTTAACAAATAATTAAAAATATATTTAATCATATATATATATATATATATATATATATATATATATATATTAGTTTCCATAATCATCGGAAACAGAGTAGGGAGAACGTGATAAGGAGCCAGCTGGTGGTGGGACCAGCAGATGGGAAGAGTGGAGTAAGAGTGAGGAGAAGCAATGCATTGCATCCATTTGGAAACAAACATTGATACGTGTAAGCTTAGATTCCTTCTCTGCACAAACCATGAAATCACAACCAATAAACAAACCATTGAAGTTGAAACCTGGAACATCCTCATTTGCAAGATTTGCTTTTTTTGGAGCCATTCCACCAAAATTATTTATATTGCTATGGTGCCAGGTTAGACCCGTTTTCTGATTGTCAACAGAGCTGCTTTCACACTGCTTCTGCTCACCACACACACCAAATTCATCTAAACCAATATATATATATATTAACTTTAATGGATTGCCACGTGGATGTCTTATTTCGTTGTAACTTGTCCATGTTTAAGTCATAATAGTGTTTATAATGATAAATGTTAGTTAACTTCAAAGTTAATTATATGATTAGAATAGCAAAATCTAGGTATAACTTGTGTATGAGATTTGTCAAAAGCAATTATGCATCTTCTTTGCTCTCAAGTTTTTTTGTTTTGTACTCTCATTCACTTTATTAGAAATTAGCTCTCAAGTTTTTCACTTATACGTTTTCTTTTAATTTCAATGTGAGATGAATAAACAAAATATTCACCATGTTTTCATTATTAATTCCCCTTGTTCAAGCTGAATTCATTTTGGGCAACAACATTATAAATAGAGGCCTAAGTTTGAAAGTGGCATTGCAACTTAGCTAGCCCAATAGCAATACAAAAGCCCAATAGCCCATCTCACAAATCATATCTTTTACATATATAATTCTAACAATTATTTCAATTACACAAAAAATTTGTTTGTGATAATTTTAACTATCAAAATTTACACATTTTTTTAGTGTAATCTTAACAAAATTTCACAACTGAACACAATCTTTTAAAATATCAATTTCATTGTTCATATCTATATATTATGTACATTTGCATTTAGTTGGATAGACTACACACTATAACTATTTTTTATTTTCGTTTTTCGATCATAATTAAAAAATTCGAATTATGACAAAAGAATCCAAATTTAACACAACTTTAGCATTCGAAATATAATATTTATAAAAAAATTAGTAAAATTATTTAGATAGATTTATATATTCATGTTAATTATTTAGGTTTTGACTACTTAAATATGCATTCAAAACAAGAACATTTAAGTAAGTGAAGAAATCAACATGATTAACCGCAAATAATAATTAGTTTATGTCGTTGAAATGATAATACAACTAATTAAAACTAATATTTAAAACTAATTTATAAAAAGTAAGATAAAAAATTAGACAAATTTTTTTAAAGCGAAAATATTTCAAAAAGTAAGTACCGGATTAGGAAATACAACACCCCACATATATTAACAAAAAGTTTTAAAATACTTAAGAAAGGAAAAAGGAAAATATTTTAGTTTTTCTTGTAGAGCACTCATAAGAAATTACTCAAAAATTACTTCATCTAATTTCAAAACAGACAATATTACAAATACTTTGGATCAAACCATGTTTAACAAACTTAAGTTAAAACATTAATGAATGAATTTCATTAAATGTATTTTTGATGGTTTTTAATTAATTTATTCTATATTATTGTCTTTATTTATAGTCATCAAGTTATTTTAAAGTAGTCTAAGAAAATATTTCATTAAGTTTATTATAAAGCAAAATAACCAATACTATAATAAAAAAATAATAGATTACATAATCATAATTTTTTTCCCTATTTTGTTGTAGTTTTTGTTAACATAAGTTTTATTATGCTTGTGGTTCAAATACACCATTATTATAACAAGTTTTTGTCATGCATGTTGACTGAAATTTATGTATCTTTTCATGATATGTTTATATTATGTTATACAAGTGTACAACATCAAGGAATATTTTCATCAAAATCATTTATAAAAAAGGTGGGGTTTAAATAATCATAGGGGTGGTGGAAATAGTAATTCTCATTAAGTGGCCCAAATTCTGAACTGACACAAGTAGCAACTTCGGTTTATTGCAATCGGAAGCCCAATGGTAAACTCCTATTCCCTTCCCTCATGATCTTTTACTAAAGGTTTAATTAACCTTTTCAATTCCAAATTATATATGTATTTTATTTAATTAGTTTTGAGGTTTAATCAAATGTCTTAGTTCAAAAAAATATAATATATTTTCATCTAATTTGCAATAGAATCGTTAATAAATAAATATTTACGATTTTTATTTATGTATAACATAATTTATAATCAAATTTATAAAACTAACGATGTATTTTTAAATGAAAGAACTTTGAAACTTTTATTAATAGAAGTTATAAATTAAATAATAAATAATAGAAAAAAAATAACTAAACATTTACTAAATGATGACTTTCTACGGTTATGGAAAAGTTAGGATATTAAAGGAGTTTTTTATATAGTGATTACTCATTATAAATGGATCCAAAGTCTAACAAGTTTATTATATTTATTAAGAAATAAATTTTAAGTCTAATTCAACCTTATAAAATCAGCTTGTAAGATAAAATTTACACTCACTTATATAGACTAAATTGACTTTATCTCTAGTGGATGTGGAATTTTCAACAATATCATTATAAAAGAGTAAAATTTATCTATCACTGGATTCCATCTTCTCTTTGGTACACATTAGAATAAAAACTACCATCATAAAGATTAATCATCACAAACTAAATTCTACCATCATAAAGATTAATCATTACAAACTAAATTCTATGAAGGTCATACTAAATAACAAAACAAAAGACGTTTTCTCTTTATTTAAGAAACTTTTAATTGATAGCAAGAACAAGTTTACACTTCTTTCACCTTACACATGAGTTATATATGTACAATTGCAAGCAATCGCACAACTTGAAAGTTAATACAACATAACATCCCTTCCTTTCCTCTACATTTTACATCTTCAATCAATAGCTATTTCCCCACACTATTTTTGTTTTTCCATTTCCATATCTACTATCAAACTTTGCCACAAGAACACCAATCACAATAATCATAAAAGCTAGAGCTAATTAGGATTTCTTTCTCCCTAACTAACTCAAACCATGTTTAGTGAACTAACTTACTTTCACTTTTCCTTTCTTTTCTTTTCTTTTCTTTTCTTCTTTTACCCTAACAATATCAACCTACACCCTTTTATTAGGTTAATCCACCCTATAAAACATTCCATCGGAATAACCTAATATAAAATCAGGTCGAAATTGTTGGTATATATAGAACAATTGCACTCCAACAATGTCAATTGCAGCCACGAGCACCAAACCCTATCTTCCCACCTCCAACATCGTACACAACCTCTAGGGTTCTCTGTTGCACGTTTCCAAAAATGGTGACATCACTATCATCACCATTGGCAGCAAAAGCCAAACAAACTTGCTCTTTGCTGGCCGCATAGAGTATGCCTTGGGAAGGCAACTCCACTGTGACAGAGCCACCGAACACAAAATTTATCTTGGGAATGGAAACCACCTTATACGCGCTGAGATCGTAACACGTGTCGAGTATGGAGAGCTCACCGGCAGAAGGGTACTTGGACATGCCCTGGCGGAAGGCGGAGCGGAGAGCGGCGTAGGCAGTGGGGGGGAGGCGCGTGATGACGGTGCCGGAGTCGATGATGGCACCGCCAGTGGAAAAGAGGGAGGGGGTGAGAGAGAGTTTGGCACCAGAGACACTGATGGAAGCGATGTCAAGACCATAGAAGGAGGAGCTACGGGAAATGGTGGAGAAGGGCGTGTAGAGGAGGCTGCGGGAGGTGGTGCCGCCAAAGGTAAGGTGGCCGGTGGAGCTAGAGACGGAAGGGAGGCAGTAGGAGAAGATTTTGCGATACTTTGAGGCAGTTTGTTGGACGAAAGAGATGGGGTGGCGACCAAGGCCGATGAGACCGGCGGAGCCACCGAAGAGGCCTTGGTTGTTCTGACCACAACCAAAGAGGAAGTTATCGATGACGTCGGTGGTGGTTACAGTGAGACGCTCACGGCTGAAGTAGCCAACAGAGAAGGATTGGTCACCATATTCGATGCCATATATGCATGCCTTTGTGACAGAAGAACATCCAGGATCATTTCCTACAAATTATAATAATCATACTTAAGTTGATAATGACATGAAACTAAGTAATATTAAAACAATTTCTTCTATATATAACATACATAACCATGATCTTGTGGTCAAATTTTCTTCTATATGTTAAATTTTGAGAATGTTTACCTGTGGCAGAAGAGAGTTGAGTGCAGAGTGTGGATGTGCAAGTGATGTTGGAATACGATGAAGACTTTGATGGGTCAAAGATTGCATCTTGTTGCTTGTAGCAAGATTTTGCACAAGGTTCACACTGAGTCCAAGTGAGATCACTACCAGTGTCAAAAATGAGTGACAAGGCTCTCTTAGGTGTTCCAAGACCAACCACCACAAAGTAGTTTCCTGATCCAATGAGAATACCAGACTTGGCTGGTAGGGTTGCTGAATCCAATTCCTTCACACTGTCACCACCACCTAAGTCCTTAGAGATTCTGGAATGAATGTACTTAACCCTTTCTTTGTCTAGATTCAGAATATCACTGTGTGTAACCTTTGTGTCATCATGATTCTGTTGGGAGCATGGCCCATATTTGTGCACCACTTCTACTGATCCTTTTCTCTTGTAACCTGAATTAGAAGTAAGCAATTATTAGAGGAGTTAAAGAATTCATGCCTGTTGAACTAACTATATTATTAAACTGATTTAACATTAAGGTTTGATATATAAGAGACAAACTACACTAATCATGGGGTGAGAAATTATGGAGTAAGATCCAATTTTAATGTTTTTTCAATAATTAATTACATATTTATATTTTATTAATTATATATAACCATTGGCTTGGATGCATCATGCATCTCACTTATGAATAAAAAAAATATTTATCCATTATTATTTTTCCATCAATAAATATATTTTTATATTTCATTATTATTGTCATCTATAAACATAATTTTACATTTTTATTCAATTTACACATACTAAAAACACTCATATATAACTCATAATTTGGTGCAAGTGTGTGTAAGGAATCATATTAACTTTGAAAAAAAGTTTGCATCCATTGAGAGTAATGTTTCAATGGTTGGTTCACAAGCACTACATTAGTGGGTGTATTTATTTATATTCATGCACAGTGTTGTGTTCTATTATTAGTTAGGTACAGCTGCACATAGAATTAAAATAGTAAAATAGAAGAGTTTAATTAAGATTAATTTTGTATAAATAAAAAAAAAACACTTTTCCAATTTACAGATATCTTGTTCACACATGGTTGGAATAATCAATCTAATATAGTTAAATTCTTTAAATAATTGAAGAAGCTTGTGGGTCACAAGTGCTACAAGTCTTAGTAAACATATTATGAATTTTTGGATAGTTACATATCACCTAATTTTTTGGTTAATCATTGTTTTTTTTAGGTCGTCTCCTAAATGATATTATTCAAGCAATTATAATTGAAGCCTAACTAATTTTATGTTATATTTTGTTATTTTACTCTCTTTGTTTTACTATTATTAAAACCAACAATTAGTTCAATGATATTGATATTTTTAGAAACATGTGGTTAATTTAAATTAAATTAACTAAATTCAAGTTGATATAATATTTTTATATAGAGGTGTTTTTTATTAAAATTAGATCAAAATTAGAGAAATAGTTATACGAAGCAAGATCCAATTCTTTCATTCTCACCCTTTCTGGGTAACAACTGTGTCCCTACCATGTTAATTAAATAATTGACCAAACTTTTTTTTCGTTTTCTTTTCTGTATTCCATCTTTTTCATCTCATGAAGATCCTTATGCAAAAATTTTGTCAATTTTCTTGACCAGTACAAAACCTATGACTTCGTCTTTGTACCTTAACGTCTGACATATGCGTAGAAAAAACCATGATGTTTTTATTATTTTACAAGAGAAAAATTGCCACCTTTTTTTTCTTTTTAATTTATAAAGGGTTTGGGGAAGTACCAACCGTGAATGAAAACTACTTCTTGGAAGACTATTAAACAAAACTACAAAATTAAAAGTAAACGAATTCAACTATGTTCTTCAAAACTTTTTGATTGTTGAAAAGGAAATTATTGCTTCAAGTCTTTCACAGTCACAAGGATGATTTTCTAACCCGTGACAATATGAGTCTCATAGTCATTAGGTTAAGTCATATCATATATATGATCCGTGACAATAGACCAACCTTGGTAGGTACCATAATAATCAAAGCAAGGAAATAGGAGAAACATCACTTTCCAATGGGTGAGAATTGTTAAATCTATACAACATGTTTAGTAAAACCAGGAGATAAGTTAATTGAAATCTGAAAAATTAATTAGCAGAATTTTTTATGTAAGTTGGTAAACTAATTGGGTGAATTAAAAGTATATAATAAAGTTATTAAATATTGAACTAGTTGATATTATAAGTATGTAAAGATGTAAAATCACCCTTTTAATTACTTGATCATATAACTTGAAATTTAGTAAATATGCGTATTTTCAATCACTTTTCTAGTTTCAAATAATTCACCATTTTATAAAGATAATATTATTTTAATTTTTTATTGAATGAAATGTGATCATATAAATACATTTATACTATAATATTCTTGATCTTTTTATATTGTTAAAAATTTGAAGGTTTGTGGATATAAACAATAAAAGGAACTCTACTATATAATGGAATAATATTAATAATGTTTTTTAGGAACTTCTACACTTAAATGTTATGTAAACTAGCGTTTCAATAAATACTTATTCTTGCAAACAAAAAAAGAGTTAAATGTTGATAAATTAAATAATTGAATTGAAAAAATTTAATAAACTATAGAATTAGTTAAAAGTGTGGAATAACATAAAAAAAAGACATACTTGAGCATAACAACTTGAAATTCGGTAATATTATATATTTTGTAAATAAATATCACTTTTAATAATTTAATCTACTTGAAATAATTTATCATCTTAAAACAAGGATAATAATTTTAATATTATTTTCATAGAGTTTTAATATTTTTAACTATAAACATAATATCTATGTAATAATAAAAATACGCATAAAATAATCATAATAAACTTATAATATAAATGAGTGATAAAGGTAACTAAACATTCAGCAGATATATGAATATTTAAGTATTAATAATATAATAAGCTAAGGAATTCGAAAGAGTTTTCCAATGCCAATTTTTTATTATAAATTTGATTATTTATTTTTTAGGATAAGAACATCCATCATTGTAGTCTTTCTTATCACGCGTATTTTTATAATTACATAGATATTATTTTTATAGTGTAAAAGATCAAATTATTAATTATTTGTAAAAACCCTTTTGTATTAAATTAAAATTTTCAAAATATCAGTTGTAATCAGAAAGTAATTCTTTCATTTTTTTAAAAAAAATTCCTTTTTTCACTTATTGATATTTTTGTATATTTTATATTTCTTAAAATTTCACTTCAATAAAAAAATGCCCGAATGATATATGTGCTATATATTCTCTAACTTTATATAATAGTTTATCATTGAATTAAAAAAATATGTGAGTGAGTGGTGGGTGGCTTTTCTTTTCCTTTATCTCTCTCTCTCTCTCTCTCTATCTTCTATCTTTATATTTAATATGTGTGATCATAAGGTATTGGTGGCCATGTGAATATTCTGTGTCAATTATGTGATGTCAAAGAAATGACTCGTCCCACAAGCCAAAGGAAAATACAGTGACTTACTTGTCACTACTAATATTAATGTTCTCTCTCTTTCCTCCAAAAGAATTTCCAATTTTTCCACTTAAGAAAATTGCTAAGATTTAATTCTCTTAACACCAAAGCACCTAGACCATAGAGTAGAATGTTTTATGTACAACATATACCATCATTATTATGATAAGCATATAAAACTAGTATAAAGTTGGCATCATGCATGCAGGTGAAAATATACTTCATTATTTAAACTAGTTTAACATATAAAATAGGTGAAAATACCATGGTAGGTATTCCATTTCTAGATCATGATGGAGACAATTATCAAATTGGAAATAAGATCCATAAGAACCAATCATGTATAGAATCATACTTAACAATAGTTTACTGTAAATGCTATAGCATAACGAAATTGTGATTGTGATTAGAGAACATTATGCAGAAGCATTTGAGCAACTATATATATGAGAAGAGGAAAATTGAATTGACCTTTGGAGGAAGAGCTGCTGCAAGAGGATGATGGAAAAAGAGAGTTGAGTTGAACAAGATGAAGATTGTTGCTTTCTGTGTCCTCTCTTATTGCTTGAAAGGCAAAGGTGTTCTCCAAGGAGGAGAAGAAGAAGATGGAAACTGCAAGAGAAGAAAAGAGAAGAGAAGCCATTTGAATGACCATGGGAAGAGGTAAGAAAATGATGATAAAAAGCTAAGCTTAGCTAGCTATAGCTATAGCTTTGCAACACACACTTTCACTCTGTCGTGATGCTTGTCCTTTATATATAGCCAATTTCTATCAGTGGGGGGTCCAATAAATTATAGATTATCAATTCTTGCACGTCACTGGCTAAACATGTAACACACAACATTGTTTCATTATTAATATTAAGCTTCGTTATTTCTTGTTAAATATCACTATTATTACTTATACATGGTAGGTTGGAGTGTTATACAACTCATTTAATTCTTTCAACAAGAGTTTATGTTCGAGTATATTATTATGCATGAAAAAATATAAGAGATTTACTAAAAATAATTTATCATATTCTCCAACAAAGGTTAAATTAATAAATAATATTATGTATCTACAACATATATAAATTTTTTTTAGGGTTTTGCATAGTGCAGACAAAATTTGACTAAATTGACCAGACAAAAATGGAGCTAACAGAAGGGCAATTTTGTCATTTCATGTAGCAGGCCCGTGTAATTTGGTGCCTAATTTATATTTATATATATATATATATATATATGTGATGAAGGAAATTAAGAACATTAATGCTGAGTGGGGTTGGCTTGGTAAATTCTCCTGTGTTTAAACTTTGAATTTTGCACTACTTTATGCATCTGGTTGTGATGAATAAATCATTTTGGTGAAAAGAAAAGAACATTAATGGGAGTCACACTTAATTATATTCATAGAGACACATACTGCTCTCAATGGGATTAAATGACACATGGACTCATTCCAAATTAAATCAATGACTTTTTATTGAAATAGTACATAAATTGTTGTATGACTATATATATATATAATCATAGTCCCCACAAGTTCTATAAAATGTATATTATTAACAGTGTTATTGGATTTTTTTTTCAAAAATTATTATTAGATGGAAGTTTTTCATTGTATTAAATTGTATATTAATATAATTTTGTTTAGTACCTCCACATATATATATATATATATATATATATATATATATATTAAGACCTATAATACTTTTAGAAAAATAATTTTAAATGGATAAAAATAAAATTTTAATAAATAAATTATAATTGTTCATTTTTTATTTTATTAAAATTTTGATTGTTCTAAAATTTCTTTCCTAGATTATGAGGTCAAAAGTTATTTATTTCTATAAAAAAAATATCTTAAAAGAGGTAATAAATAGTGAATCAAGATACTTCAAATAGATATTTTTTATTAGAATGTTTGAGTTGTTTAGTGTTGATTTAACTCTTTTTTCTTCTTTCATTTATATTTTTTTTATTTAAGAAGAGTTGTGTTTGTGTAGAGTTAAAATTTTTGGAGTTGTGGTAATTTATTTTATATCTTTGTGGTGTTTTGAAGTTGTTGGTTATTACACATCCTACTTAGAAATAAGAGGAATTAATTAATTAAGGATATATATTAGGATGCAAAATGAATCCGGACTTAGTATTTAAATTCGTCTCGATTTAGATAGGAAGTCTTTGTATTGAATATGAGTCATATTGAATTTTTTAAATTGAATATGAGAATAGGAATAAAGATGTACACATCCGTCCATTCTCCGTTTTCATACGTGTTCCAATATCTTGTTTTCGTTCTTATACACATATTTGTTTCAAAATTACTAAAACATATTTAGTTTATTAACTAATCTAAAAAAATTATATTAACTTATATTTGGTTATTAGTTTTGTAATTTATTTATAAAACATATATTTGATAATTTTTTGTACTTTTTTTTATAATTATTTTACCAATTGTTATTTGATGAAATGTTAAGTGGAATGTAATAAATTATATAATAATCATTTCAAGTATAATTAATGGAATAGTTAAAATATAGTGAATTTTTCATTTTGGTATTGATACATAGGGGAATAAATGTTATGATTTAGACTGATGTTTTTCAAACGAGGGACTACTTCTCAAGTGGTGAACAATCATTACATACACTACTCAATGTTGTTTAAGTTTATCTTGGTGTTCAAGTGAGAGTGCATATCACTCAAGTAATGATATGAGGTTTACTAAAAATGATACTAAGACAATTTTCTCTTTTCTAGAACTTTCAATGCTCAAGAAAAAAAGTGATTGCTCAAGCATTAAGGAAGTGCTAGTGTGTTGTGTTTTTGGAACTAGTTGCATTATACAACATCCCTCCTCGCTCGACTGAGTGATGCAAAGGAAATGATGGTTGCTTATGCAATTAGAGGTGCTCGAGAAAGACATCAATTCTCTTTCCTTTGGAGTTGGTGTTGCTCAAGTGACATGAGGTTACTCAAGTGATGAAGTCTTCCCTTATACGAGGAAGAAAGGTTGCTAAAGCAATGTGCATCTAATGATGTTGGATTTAATTAATGAGATGCATGTGTAATTTGATATATATGTGTGAAAACAGGCAAAACACAAGAAAAGAAGGTTGAATTTTGTTTTAAAAAAGAATTTGGCAATCAATCACAATTTTTCAGTCGAAAAAAGCTGAGCAAACGAAGTTTGATTTCAACAGACGTACACAGTCTACCAGTTAAAAAGTTTTGTATAGAAAGGCTCTTTAAAACTTAGATTTTTCCCTTTTTGTTATCAAAAGTTATAACATGAAATTGAGTTAAGTTTTAAGGAAAGAGAATACTAAACTCGAATTTTTATACTGGTTCATCTAATAGCGTAGACTTAATTAAGTTTCACTAGCAGACTACCACTACAAAGAAAGAAGTATTCTTCCGGCTCGTAATCACTCCTAACTAACCCATCAAGTATTCTTTACCATAAGCCACTTCTGGCTTAGTCAAGTATTGTTTCAACAAGCCACTCCTAGTTTAACCCCGAGTATTGTTTAGGAATGCAGTCACTCTTGGTAAATCCCTTTACATATAAAGAGAGAGAGAGAGAGAGAGAGAGAGAGAGTGATTAAACACTCACTTGAATAACTATTCTAGAAGCTTAAACATCTTACATATGGATGCAAGAAAGACTTTGTTCTAGAGTGTGCTAAGAAACACTAAAAGTGTTCTTCTAAAGCTTTTAAAGTTTGAAGAGAGAAAACAACGGAGTTTTAGCACTTGAGTAATAAAGCACGTTCTTATTTTCTTCTTTGAACTAACTCTTATATTATATAGTGCTTGAAAGCAACTAATTGTTAAAGATCTATTCTGACATCTTCAACTTTAGATTGACTTCAACAACTTGATCTTCTATTGTCTGAAGAGGCTTCATGTAGAATGCATTAAATGCACCTCTTCATGCATCAAATGCATGCTTCTTCTTTTGACACAAGACCTTATAACTTGTAGCACTTATCCTCCATTGAACAATGAGTTTTCCTTCTTTTAGTGAAAGTCGGCTTCCGTACATGGCAAGTGTACTTCAAGATTTGACAAAGATTGAGTGCATTAGGAATTTGGTGAGAAAACAACTTTACTTTTATATATTAAATATTCTTAAGCATAAGTTCAAAATCATGTAGTGTTGAACTTTTTCTTAGCAATATGTTTATATATATATATATATATATATATATATATATATATAATGACAATGATGACAATGAGATGCATTTTATATGGATATATCAATGATATTACAATCTAGTGTCATTGTGTGTGTTGATACCTAATGTGATGTTGTGACCCTTTTATCTATGTATAGTAAGAGTGTATAATGAGAGATACTTAATATGACATTGTGATGTTGTATTTCATTTTCTCCCAAATTTACTTTGTCGAGTGAAAATTTTGTATGTTAAGTAAATTTCATATTTTTTTTGTATTTTCTTCTCTATAACGACTTTATTTGAGTGATAAATATTTTGCTTAGTAAAATTTCTAAGATTTTCTTCTTCTCATGTTACCCTTTGCTTAGGAAATTCAAATCCAATAATTGAATTGTGCTGAGAAAAAAAACAGTCAAAGTTAAAAAATATCATGTTTTTAATCCATCAATAATTCGATTTTACTATAGATGATAGTAGAACTTTAATTAGTATAAGCATTAAAAATAATTTCAATAGTTAAAAACTTTATATATGTCATTTATGAGCACAAACCAGAATTTGTCGTGTGGAAATCTGACTGACAATTTTTAATTAGATAATAAAAGTAATCAATGTGCACATATGAAGGGGATTACAAAAAAAAAATAACACCTTGAGTAATAATCATTATCATTTTGTTTTAATTGATTGAGTTGCTAATATAGAAACCTATTTGTCCTACGTAGAATCCACTATGTTCAATGGAAGTGCATCACTATCTTTCTGCCAATTAAATAATTAGGTTCTTCAAAACTATCATTATCAATTTCCATGTCTTCCACTTTTGTGAACCTTCAACGGGTTCAGATTAATGAGTCTATTTGTTTAATCTCACAAACAAAATAATAAAGGTTTAAGTATGTTCTTCTCAAATTAGGTTTAAGTACAAGATGAAACCAACCTTTAAACTTTGCTAAAGAATTTTTTTAAAAAATATTAGAGAAACCCTTAAAGAAAACTCTTAAAAAAATTAAAATAAGAAAAGATAAATCAATAAATGTACTGAAAAAAATGAAGAAGACGATACAAATTAAAAATTAGAATTTTAGACAACTTTACCATATGTAAAAGCTACTAAGAAATCTCAAAACAACTCAAATCAAGTTGTAAGCAAGTGATGAATGAAGATATGGTTATGTGCAATTTGACAATTAAGAAGGATTCTCAAATCAATTGATGTTGCCAAACTTTTGGTCCTCCATGTTGTATATTTTACTTTTTGCCTTGTTTCAATTTGGTTTGTTACTTTTCCTCCACATTTTGGATGAATTTTGACCTAACATCCTCCTCACACAATTTTAAATCGTGCAATTTGTTTTTATAGTATAAAAAATTAACTCAATTAGTTTAAGAATCCAAATGTAGATTATACTCCTTTTTTTGATAATTTTTTTTGAAAACTAGAATGTGTATTTAGATTTAGAAATTTTACAATATATATATTTATTTAAAATTGTAGTATTTTGAAAATTAAAATATAAGTTTGATGTGGCTTTTAATTTACTTCATAAATTTAATTACTCTAATAAAAATAATATTAAAATAAAATTATTGAAATCATCAAAAAAATTGCTTAAAAAATTATATTATTCACCTCTAAAATAATAAAATTGATCATTAATTTAATTAAAAATTAATTTAAAAATTAATTTAATAAATAGTTAAAATCTTAATTAGAAACTAATTTAAATTTTAATTCAAAAATTAATTTAATTATTACGTTTTAGAAAATAATTCCTATCTTCTTATAATTAATAGTCACAACAAATATTTATTTTATTAATAATAAAATTTATTTTAAATATAAATAATTTTTAATTTAATTAATATAATGATTAATTATTTTTTATTTTAAAGTTAATTTATACTTAATGAATTTCTTGTAGTGAATATTATAATTTTTTTATTCAATTTATAGTAATTGTATGAAATGCTTTTTTATAAACCAGTAACAAGATGGATTAAAACAGAGAAAAACTAGTTCATTTTACCATCTTTGAAACTAGATTAAATATCTATTAAATTATGTACTTTTCATTGAAAATATGAAAGCAAAGCTACAAGAAGAGAGTTAATGTGGAGGAATGAGGTCCATAATGTCATTATCTTTCTTACCTATAAATTGAGGAGTACAATGCAAGAAGAAGAAAAAAAAATAGTAAATGGAAAATTTAAAGGGGGTTTCATAATCTTAACTACTTAATAAAAAGATACCCAAAAAAAAATACCTGTTAATGAGAATGACAGATATTAATATCCATGAAAGAAATATCTTATTCTACACGCCTACAATCTTTGGCCACTAAAGCTTAAGATTAATTATATATGAAGCTGGTAAGATTCTAGCTAATTACATATACCTATTTGATTTATTTCGTTTGGTATCATGAAATTTTCTTCATTGGTACTTTTAAAATACAAAAATAGAAACAAAAAGATTGAGGGAGTTTTCTTTTTCAAGTTAAAAGAAGAAATTATACCATATTTATATATTTGTTCTTGTTTTAGAATAAATATTCATCTTTCTTATATTTTCATATTTTTGGACAGACATTTAATTCTTTTAGGTTTTTAATAAATAACATTAATTGTCTTTATACTTTTTAAAAAAATAATGCTCAATTTCCTATTTTTATTTAAAAATAATATATTGAATAAAAAATTATCAAAAATTAACATTAATGTTTTTGTAACAACCCAAAAGAATTATTTTTTTTTTGCATGAAAGAGAATAGAAAATTTAAATTAAGGTTCATACAGTCATCCTTATAATAAATATTTCAAGTATAAAAATAGAACAAAAAGGGGATAGAATCTCACACATAAAAAAGAACTAAATACCTATATTAATTTCAAAAGAAGGCATTCAAAAGGTAGAATATCATTGTCTTGTGAGCCCAATTCACTGGGACTTACCATCACCTGCAACAGACTTGGAATCTGCTCACGTGTAGAACACGATCATGGCAGGACCCCAAGAGGATCAACATACAACAAAAATAAAAGCTAATTTATACAGAATAACACTTCAATCATGATTTAAAGAAAATAATTATTTACAATCAATCTTAACTAGGACTCACCAAAGAGCCTAGTATCTACAACCATATACACACAGACAGACGCCTTCCGGAAGACTGTGCAGAACTCGGACAAGTAGGGTTAACCACCTGATGAGGAGTAGTGGACATCATGCCAAGATTGATATCATATAAGGAATCATCTCAGTCAGGGTAGCACCGTCACAGGTATTGCACTCCAGTCGAAGCCTACTATCAATCCTGTGGGGTACCTCCTTCAACTCCACACCATAAGTGACTGGTCTATGTGACTCAGATCACCTTAGGAGTCAGGATGCCCTATTCGGCTTTTCCTTAGTTCTGCACACACTAAGCTATCATATAAGCACACATAAGATAATTCCCATTTCACAGTCAATTTCTCATTCATCAAGGTCTTATTACCTGTGTCTTAACTCATCAGGTCTTATTGCCTTATACTCATAAACATCAATATAATCACTCATATTACATCAAATCTCAGGTATTCAGTCTCATAAGAAAATTCATGTTCAAGATATACAATTCCAATCATCAGAAAATTCACATTACTGGTCAAAATCTCGCTTGAGCGAGACTGGCCATTTTTGGACAACAGCTCTTTGAAACTTGGACTTGTCCAAAGTTTCATGTACCTGTATCAGTTTAACCCAATTCTAATCGCCAAGATTCACATTTGCAGTACAAGACTATATAATCCACACAATGACATTCCACAATAACATGTACTCAAGCACTGACTCATTCCAAACAGATAAACATAGTAATTCATTAATACTTTCTCATAAAACATAAACAAATATCATTATACAGATTCACATGGATATAATTATCATCAACACCAGTACAATCAAACAACAATTCTCCACTATACAGGTACTACCAAAACAGCAGAAATACCTAAATCTAATAATTATCCCAATTGAAAATTTCTTCATTCAAACATACCAAACTGACTAGAATTGACCAAGGCAAGACTCCTCTTATCTGAAATTAGGGAAAAGAGCTTCTCCCAAGCTCAAAACAGCAAAGCCCTAAAATTGCACGCGTGAACACTTCGTTCCAGCTATGCAAAAAACCTAATTGTACAAAATGCTGTCCCAAAACAAAAATTAGACCCCTATACATGAATTTGGGTTGCAAATCCCAATTTCGAAATCCTACTCAGAAATGCAAAAAGCCCCAAATGTCTACTCCTTAAACCCTAAGTTACGAAAAATTAATGAAACAGGAAAATGTTCGGTTGAATTTCTCCGGCTCGTTCCAAGAAGCACAAAGGTGGCTTCAGCTTGAGGAGAGGATGGGCAAAGAGCGACGTCCTGTGAAGAAGAAGATGAAAAATGAGGGTTTTGAAGGAAGAAAAGGGAAGAGGGTTGGGGAAGAAGGACTCTCCTCTCTCTAAAAAAATTGAAATATTACAGTTTTAAAATATAAAAGTTTTACAAAAATATAAAAAGGAATATAGTTTATAAATAAAATAAAGGATGTGAGTATCATGTTAGATATTAGGGAGTTAAGTTTTATTTATTAAAAATTATATAAGGAAGTTAAGTGTTATTTATTAAAAATATGAGGGAGGTATATGCATATTTAAAGATTATATGAATGTGAATGCTATTTTATTAAAATATAAGAAAAATTAATGTTTGTTTCAAAATTAAGAAATGTGTTAATGTCATTTAGTGAATGTGTTAATGTTATTTAGTAAATCAGTTAACGTGATTTAGTAAAACTAGGACATGTGTTAGTCTTAATAAATTTTAAATTGATAACAATTTGAAAGTTTTGTAAATAAAAGTTAGATATTTTTTTTGGGTTAGAGAAGAATAGAAAAGAAAAGAAAGGAAGAAAAAAAGAGTAGAAAGTGAAAAGAAATGAATGAAAATATTTGAGATTGTTTTATTGACAGTAGTATAATAAAATTTTTATGTTAATATATTCTTAATTTATAAAATAAATTTTTAAAATCATTTAATATAAAAATAATTTTTAAAATATAAAATAAATTTTAAATTAAAATAAAAAGTTATTATAAACTTTTCATAATAGAAAAGTATATTTCAAAAACATATTAAAATATAAATATAAAAATAAAATAAAAAAATATTATAAAGCTTTCATAAATAAAAATAGTAATAAAGTAACCTAATTAATAAAATATCATAGTTCAAAGTAATTTATTTATTATTTTAATTGATTATTTTTTAAATTTAAAATGGAACTATTAATTAAATATTAATAATACATATTATATTGAAAGAATAATCAAATATATTAAAAAGATAATCAATGATCGATTATGTTTTTATAAATAATTGATTATCAAGTAACTTTCCTCACAATTCCCTCTTATATATAGAAGGAAGTCTGATGCCGAAATTGGTTTTCGTTTTGCGTGATTTCAATATTTTATTTTATTGTTCTTTTAACTTATTAAAAACATATGCACATTGCTTCGGCCAGAAAAAAAATAGGCTATAAAACTCTTCTTTCTAAACTCTCTTAAGTCAATAAAAGATTTTGATTATACTATCTTTTCGAGGGTTGGAAGTATAGAAAGTTTTGGAGATAAATTGGTTTTTAGTTTTCGAAAGTATGTCATTTTTTATTAAAGGTTTTTAATTTTTTTTCTTAACCTTTATAAGTGAGATTTAAGAAGAGATTGGAATATGTTTGGATTTTTGTTAGATTTCCAAATGTGTTAAGGAAAGTTTAATTACACTTTAATCCAAATTTGGAGAGTTAATATTTATTTTTATTCAAATGGATTTGGTTGTTTAGAAGTGTAATATTTGAACTATTATATATATATATATATGAAGAATGTTATATTTATATATTTGAGTATGTTTTAGAATAATAGAATATATATATATATATATATATATATATCCTAATTGAAGATGTCATCTAATGGACAATGTAATGTTTGAGTGAAACTATTTATTAAAAGTGTTATTAAGAGATATCTTTATCTTTCTAACCATACAAGTGTATCTATAAGTTATATGTAAAATATGATAATATATATATATATATATATATATATATATATTTACATATAATATATAAAATGTTTAAAATTAAATGAATTCATCCTAATCTATATATTTATTAATTATTTTGTAATCATACTTTATACATGAAAATATTTAAGATAGTAAATGATAACAATAGATCTATTGACTTTTATATTTTTTATGCTATATATATGTATTCTTTTTGTAAATTTTATGTCCTGTATTATTATAATAAATGTAATATATATATATATATTAGTATTTATTTTATTGTCAACTAATTATAAATAATAAATATAAGATTTTAGAGGCACAACTTTTCCTAAATTAAAATTAACTTATAAATAAATTAAAAATAAAAAAAGTTTCAACAAACTAATTTATTTATAAACTAATTATAATTTATAGAAAAATTTATTTTATTTATTTTTTTCTTCTAAAAATTTTTAGGAAAAAAAAGTTTATTCAAATATACAATATATAATATTGATATTGCTCAAGTTAAAAGCTCTTGATTTTATTTTCTTAAGTTATGATAAACTTCGTTTCAATTTCTTGAGTTTTCATTAATCAGATATTAGTTTTCTTTTGTGTATCATAGACATGTCCCTCCTTATAAATGTTTATTTTTTCTGCACTATGTAGATTAAGAAATGAAAGTCTAAATCTAAAAATATTATCCATTCCCTAATTTTGTTTGGTAGTTCCTTATAATTAAATAGTTCTTCTTGTATTCACACTATGAAGTCATTTTGATCTACATCATGTCATTGATTCCATTGGATAAGAGCACTTTCCTTTACTTTTGATAACCTAGTCATATAAATCTCAAGATTAATTTTCAGATAAAAACAATTTAAAGAACTAGTTTTCTTATTAATTATTGCTAATAAAGTTCTTCCACTAAATCCAATCATGTTGGTGCCAAGTCCTTTTTTATATATGGTGAATACTGTGGCTTTACTTTTTTAATATTAATAATAATAATAATATTGTTATTATAATACATTGTATTTTTTAAATCCAAAAATGTTATCCCATGATTTATGTCACCTTTTATTTTTTTTAAAATGCAAATATATGTATATGTACTTAATTGCCGTCCACCACTTGTGTATATATATGTATAGGAATTTGAATATTGACTAACTTTCAATTTTGATTATTCAGAACTTGACTTCAAAATATACATATATGTCTCTATCTCTCTATATATTTTATTATTATACATAATTTATACAAAATATTGAGAATTAGATATAATTTTTTAATATATATTATAAAAAAAATATAAGAAATGGACTGAATCAGTATATTAAAATAAAAAATTTTAGATATTCTTATTTAAAAGTGGACTTTAAGTCTAATCCCACTAAACCGGCTTATAAAGTGAAATTTGCACCCACTTATATAGATTAGATTAATTTTATCTCTAGTCGTGAGATTTCCAACAATTCTAATAAATAAAAAATTTATAATATATAAATACATGCAATATATCCAAATTCAAAATCTGATCTTTGTCTTTTAAAATGATATTCTGAAGCATTCCAATTATTTTTTAAATATCTAATATTCTAATAGTAAGAGATAGCAATGCACATTGTTATACACAAATTGAGATATATATATATATATATGTATAAATTAATCCATGTTGAGGGTTTGCAGGGAGTAGTGTGTCTCAGTTGTCATTATCTAGAGCAAATGAGTGAGTGGTGAGGAAGCAGAAAACATGGTGTTCTGATGAGTAGGGCAAAGGTGGTGGACCTGACAAAGCTTGTGAATGCTTCTGCTGATTATATATTGGAATCTTTCATGCTTGTGGACCACCATAATTGGTTATTGAAAAATGTTGTTTGGTGAATTGGTGCTAACTAACCAGAATCTCTTAGAGAGAGATCATTATAAGTACTCATAATAATGATAATTATAATATTATTATTGCTGTGATTTCTTCCTATGTAGGCCACAATGCACACTTTCTTGGAATAGAGGAAGAAAGCTGGAATCTACTCAAAACCTCATATTCACATTCACATTCACATACATAGATTCAAGGAATGGGAAGTTCATTGCTTTAATGGAAATTTTAACTTGCAATATCACTTTCTTTTTAATTTTTAAATTTTTTAATTTTTAAATTTTTATTTTTGACATATTTTCTCCCCTGTTTTTTTTAAATACTGTCAACTGTACTTTTCTTTCACCTTTCTCTTTAAAATAATTTATTTTAATATTGTGAGACATTTTAATTATCACTGTTAATTAGTTATATTTTAACTATTATGTTAAATAGTTAGTAATTCTACCCTTTTTGTTATAGCTTAATAAACTGAAGAAGAAAAAGAAAAAATATAGTTTCTAACCTAAAAAACAAAAATAAAAAGATTTTTCTGTGTATATTTAGAATTGAGTGTGGATGGCTATTAAAAACAAGACAAACTTATTATTATTGATAGAGCTAGATGTTGGAGTAAAAATCCATAGAGAATTCGAATTATCTATAATTCACATGGATGAGGGTTTATATTTTTTAGAAAATTTTTAATGTGAAAATTTTTATATCGGATAAGTTAAGTTATTTTTACTTAAAGATTATTATTGAATATAATTTAATTTAAAATTTAATATTTTTATTTTTATTAATTATTATTAAGTTTAGTTTAATTTAATTTAAAATATATATATTTTTATATATTATTTAATAAATTAAATAAATCATTTTATATAAATGAATGTTAAAAAAATCTTAATTTATTTATGTAAATTTGGACTAACCTTGATTAATTTGTAGATTTTACAAATGAGTGTGATTTACAAAAATTAAAAAACCGTTTAAATACCTATAATATATAAGTTTATGTCGATGCATGCTTAAAAGAACTTAACTTGTCCTTATACTCAAAGTTTAGTTATTAAAAATTTTATAACCATTTTAAGCTAATAAAAATGTGAAAATACATAATAAAATTTACAATATTTTAAAAGGTTTGGGCAAAAGTATGTAAAAATAAAAATAAAAATAAAAAACAAAATTTGGAAGAAAATGATAAACTAAAAAAAGGGCAATTTGAGGTAGTGGATATAAGGGGTCCATGACAGTGGTGTTTTATTATTCCCATAGTTTTCTACCTTCTCTGGTTCCCACCTGTAACTCAATCTCAAAGAAACTTCTAAGAATTGATGTTAATGGCTGGAAAAACTTTTTATCAATCAACAGCAAATAAAAGTCATGATAGGACTCTCAACGATATGGAAAGCAACAAAACAAAATGGGGTTATTATTAGAAAGCATGTACGTATGCCAGTGGACTCTTCTTCCCAAAGCCCACTAAATTTATGTTGAATACGAAGAAAACTAATTCATTCCTAATAACATTCTAGGAAAAAACAATCAATGACTTCGTGTAATTAAATGGATAAAAAGTGTATATAGTGAAAAATTAAGTCAACCAAATTTGTGATCATTCAGAGAAATTTTTTCAACATTTTTGCTCTTAATTTTTTAAGAATATTTTTAATGTAAGATTATAAAAACTTACTTAAATTTAAAATTAATTAATATTTTGATAAAAAACTATAAAAGTAAATAGTGTGACAATATATAATAAACTCATTAAGTTCATCTTTAATGTAGTTATTTGTTAGAGTTGTTTCAAGTTTGGGTTTTAAAAAAATTATTATAAAGAAAATAACATGTTATTTTTCATGAATTGTTTTTCAAAAGAATATAATACCATATTTATTTAAAAAAAATTATGGATCCATAATTAAATTTTTATAAACGGAATGTTTATGTACATCTTTAGAAATAAAGATGTTAGTTGAAATAGAAATTATATTAAGATTGTGCAAAATGTGTTCAAAATTAAAAATAAGATAATACGAAAAAGTTCGGAGGTTTGTACGATAAAATCAATAAAATAATTACTACTTTATTTTATTAGTTTATAAATTAAGTTGATAAACATAAAAGTGTTTAATAAATATCTCAAAAATTAGTTCATTTTATAATTTCTAACTTATAAGGTATTGGCTTTGTTGTTTAGTAAAACTAGCTAATAAAAAAATAAGCTAACTACTAGTTGATAAAATAAGTTTTAAATTAATATATTTGACTAAAATACTTAATAAATTAGTTGATAAGCTAATTAGTAAATATAAATAACATAAAAAAATATAATTATATAAGTTTTATCATATAATTTTTTTTGTTTTTAGATAAAAGTATTATAATTTTAGATTTTTTTAAATAGTTGAATTCTTATTAAACTTGTTAATACTTTTATTTATTTTTTTTAAAAAGTTGCATAGATTTTTTTGATTTAAACAAGTCATTTTATTTAAATAAGTTATGTAATGAGTATTAATAAATTTTATTTTTATTTTTTTAGAAAGATATTTTTCTCAATTTAAATTATTGTTACATTGGTTTTTGCTTTTTTACAATTTTTATATAATATCATGCAATAAAACATCAATTACTTCAAATTATGATGTTAAATCTTTTATAATTTAAACTATATAAAGTAAGTTAAGTACAATAATTAATAATATAACAAAATGTAATAAATATCAGAGTTAATAATAAAGTAAAATTACATAAATTATAAGTTATAAACTAGTGGGATAACTTATAGTTAAAAGTTCTTAAAATAAACTATTTTAAAATACTTACCAAATATTTTTGTATTGATGAAACTAGTTCATGAGTTAGTTAAATAAACTAATAGTTAGTTTATTAGTTTTACCAAACACATTCATAAGCTATTTCAATTCACTTCTAGGTTATTTAATTTTCTTGCATTATTATTTCTTATATTTTAATATATATTTTTATTTTTCATAATTTTGTTTTACATATTATTATATATTTCAATCTTATAAACACAATTAATTATTGCACTATTGTTATTGTATGAATGGATGACATTTTATTTTGGATGGTAAGATGTGTAAAGAAATTATGATTTGAAGTGATTATATTTTATATTTTTTACTTATATTTCTTTTCATCAAATTATTTATATGAATATTTTACTTTCTTTAATTTCTCTATTTCCTACCCTGTCTCTTTCTCTTCTCTATCTGCTCATACTTTAACGTCAAAACATGAATTTATGTTGTTAATATAATTAATTAATTAATGAGAAATTGGTGTAAAATAATAAAGAAAAATAATTTACATACTCTTTTCTTACACACATACCACACTTTAATATTTTTTAATTTTTTTTACATTTAATAAGTAGATTTTGTGTCAATGAATTTTAAAACCGAGGTATCCCTCTATTATCACTCAATGATAAATTTATAAATATTGAAATCACATTCTAATATATTGGTTATTTTTATAATTAATAAACATGTTTTAGTGGTGCTTGAAACTATAACAAGGTATTAATATGTCCTTATATATTTTTTATTTGAATTGATAAAATGAATTAAAATAAATTATTAATAATCTTATGTAATTAAATATTAATATTAAATGAATTGATTAATATACCAATCTAGAATCTAATTATTTATTTAGTATAATATCTTTTATAAGACCAGACATAATTTTTTTAACTCTAACATATTTTAAAGTTTAATTAAAAATATATTCTTTTAAAATAAACTAATTTTAGCTTTAAACTATGCATGTATATAGGTTAAATTAGATTGGGATTTGTATTTTTCTATTAGACCAAATCCACCAATCCAATCAACCTTTTATAGGTTATCTGAGTTAGGTCAATAGGGTTATAATATTTCTATAATTTGTTATTTAAAGCATTTTTTTTTGTTAAATTTAAAACATTATTTTAAATAGACTACATTATTTAATATTTGAACAACTGAATAATTTAATATTTAAAAAATATTTAATTAATATATTAATGAAATAAATTTAATAATATTATTATTAATATTAATATTATTTAATAATTTTGAATTGAATTAGATTTCAAATTCAACATACAAAACAGGTCACAAATTAGTAGAAGATGGAGTTTGACTCAATAAAACAATCAACTCAATTTATTTGATTGGATAGAGTCATCAAATTATTCAGTGCAATAAACACCTCTGCTTTAAATAAATTTGTATAACTCGGTCAATATAAAACTTTGAATAATGACCATATTTAATGTAAGTAAAAAAACATATTAAAGATAGAAGTATTTTAAGTAAAAGTATAAATATTTATTATTTAAGTTGAAAAGTATATAAACAAAATCTAAATAACTATTCAAAATTCATTTCAAATTTGTAAAGTTCTATTACACACTCTTAAATCTAGAAATGTCAATGGAACGAATTGGTGTGAATTTCACCGGTACATCTTTATTTTCTGGATAAAAATTCATCATCATTTTTATATTCAGCGAGAATGGAATGTTATTTTATCTTTATTTCTATTGGATAACGGGTATATATTCATGTCTATATCCACATTCTTATTATTTTAAATATTAATTCAATAATTTTTTACAAAAAATAAATAAATCACAAGAAAATATTTATGATATTATTAAGAATTTAATATCAAATATAAAAAAAATTAATTTCATAAATCTTAAATTAGAATACTAAATAACAATTGGATAAAAGTCAAATAATTATAAAAAAGATTTAAAAATTACATATAACTGAACTTTTTTTATAACCAAAACATCATTTAATTTTGTAACAAAACAAAAACAAAAAATAAGGTCAAAGAAAATAAAATAAATAAATTTTGTATGTTACCCAATAAACTAAGGGTTTAGTTGATTAAACACTTGAGATTGAGAGTTAAACATTCTCATGTTAAAACATAAATAATAAATAAAAATATTACAAAGAAATAAAAATAATCAAATTTGTAATTTAGAAAATATTTGACTCAATCGAATTGAGGTTTGTGTTTCCTGAAACGCAATACACTATTTGAACCAAATCGTACAAAGAAGAAAAATATATAATCAAGGTTGTGATAAGAGGGAAAATACCTTATGGATGTTTTAGTAATTTCAAACGGAGACGGGTACGAGGACGGAGACAGGACGGATATGTACATACTCATCCCCGTTAATTTAAAAAATGGGTATTATCCATTGTTAGCAGCGGAATAATATCAAGAAGGGGGGGTTGAATTGATATTAGCTTTTATGAAAACTTATTCGTCACAGAAAATTTACTGGTTCAATTTGCAGAAAATTAACCGACTGATATTCGCGAAATAGTAGGTTAGTTTTTACTGCACAATATAACAGATAATGAAGGAAGAGAGAAAATGACTCAAAGATTTATACTGGTTCGTTCTTTATGCAAGAACTACATCCAGTTGATAATCCGCAACTCCGCAGATCCTAATCACTAATAAAAAATTGTATTTTTTAGACAAAATCCTTTCTTGAACACTACAAGAAAACTAAGGAACCTATTCTAAACACTATAGAATAGAAAACCACCCACAGACTCAACCTGAGTCTCTGTGATCACCCCAATCATAGTCACAGGGTTCTAAAACCCACCTATGAATCTCTAACCCGAGATCAAAGAATACAAAATACAGTGAAAGAAAGAAAATCTTGATTGAACAGTAAAAACGAAAACTCTTGCAGAAATCTTCTTACTCTTGAAAGTTGTAGCTCTTGAGAGTTTTCTCTTGAATCTTTTCGCACGTTGATGCGTTCACGAATGTTGTATTTATAGGCTTGATGAAACGCAATGGGTCTTTGCCTTTTGAAAAATATATAATCAAGGTTGTGATAAGAGGGAAAATACCTTGAGGATCTGAGTGAATTTTGTGGATTTTGAAAAGGTTGAATAGTTGAAAAATAATAAAAGAATTGTGTAGTGAAAGAGAAAAAGAAGGGTTGTAAAACTAAGGAGCAAAGAAAACAATAAATATAATTTTTTTAGATTATCTAATAAATTATGAATGTTTTAGTAATTTCAAACGGAGACAGGACGGATATGTACATACTCATCTCCGTTCTCATACTCAATTTAAAAGATGGGTATTACCCATGTTTAGACAATGAGGGGATTCTCCCTAAAACTTGAGGTGAATTCATTAATACGCAGAGGGACGAGTTTATTTGTCATCCTTACGCAAATATAAACTACATTCACTAATTTTAAATAATCATTCATTTATATACATCTCTAAGATGATGGGGTCATTTTCAAAAAGTTTAAAATTTAAACATACTCAAACCTTTCACAAAAAACTCTAATTAAAATGAAGATACTAGCATGACCCTAGGTTAGTAGAGATTCATCTTTGCTCATCAAATTACACACACAAATACAAAACTTAGGGATGAAAACCAAAATGGATCCGTAACCTCGGGAAAAGGATTGGCTCTGAGGGCTGGGCACGGGGGTCCCAGTCCCGAACCCGTCATGTGTCGGTGGACTGCTCGAGCTGCTATCGTGGCGAGAGCGGGTCGTCGCGTGCCGGTCGGGGGACGGATTGGGAACGGGCCCTTCGGGGCCTCTTCCCCGGGCGTCGAACAGTCGACTCAGAACTGGTACGGACAAGGGGAATCCGACTGTTTAATTAAAACAAAGCATTGCGATGGTCCCTGCGGATGAAAATTGTCCCTTCTTGTAAAAACCTAAGAAAAATAGATAAAGAAAAATTTATTCTAAATCAAATTTTGATCAGGTAAAATTGATCTACTATGCATCTGGATCCTTCATGTGAGCTCCAATCTTCAAAAAGATAAATGAATATTTCAAAAATTTGTGAGCTCTAATATTTAAGAAAATGAGTGAATACTTCATAAATTTTAAAAAAAAAAGTCAAAGAAAAATATTTTAAAAAATAATAGTTTTTATGAAATAAATTTTGAATGATAACTTTTTAATTTAAATAATAAAATATTTATACTTTATTTTACTTAAACTACTTCTATCTTAAATACTTTTTTTAGTTGGTATACCAAAATTATAATAATAATTATTTTTTATTTATCTTTATTAATTTAAATTATTTAAATTCCAATCCTTAACTAAAGCAGCAGATATTTTTTTAACATTATGTAGATAAGTTTGACCTAATCTTAACAGTAATGCAAATTATAAATTCCTAACAACTTATGTCTATCTACTTTTTCCTATTTGAACAGATTGACTTTTTAAGAGAGAGTGAAGACATCATCAATCTGTGAGTAGGTACAACCATGTAAAATAATTAATCTGCTTCTTATCACACCAACACAACTAATATGTAATATATGAAGTGGAAAAGTAAATTTTAAAATAATGTCAAATTTAATGTAATGAGATATATAATTATTTACTTATATGGGAATCAAGTTTATTGCCCCAAATATTATATGATTTTATTGCAAACGAATGAACTCGTATTTCTACTATTATGATTATATCCACATACAAAAATATTACTAAAGATGTATTTCTTAAAAAATTAAGATTGAGTTAAGAAAACTTCAATGGGATATAGTAAAATTAAGTAAATATTAAATTTGAAATATGATAGTTTTTTTTATGATACTTTATCTAATAAAATTAAAATCTTCATAAATAGTCTTCACATAGTTCTTCTTAAGATAAAAACTGATGTTTATCTTTTGAAACCATTGGAGGCTTGGGTTGTGTATTTAGGTAAGTATTTAATGCTGCTATTCTACCCAAAAAATAGTTTTTAATAATAAATATTATATTTATACAATAAAAATGTAAAAACAAGTGATTTTTTTAGGTAAAAAAATAACAATTAAAATTGTAAAAATGTGGAGGGTCAATATTGGACTTCTTTAGAAAAAAAATTATAAGTTGGCGCATTAGAGAGAAAAATTCATTAAACTAATTAACATGAATAATATGCATGAATTATTATAAATCATTTTATATACTCTTTCCTTGGAATAAAAAGGTTAGATTAAGTGAGGCGTAAAAAAGTAAGATTCATTTAAGAACTTTAAAAATGGAGATAAATAAATTATGTGGTTTTACTTTTATTGAGATAATACATTTAGAAAACTCGAACCATAAGTAAAAATAGTTGAAACATAGATTAAACATTTAGTTATGAAATATTCCCTCCGTTCCAAATTATAAGATGGACTTTCGAGAGAAAATTTGTTTCATGCGTTTTAGAATTTCAATAAATTTTTTTTTCTTATATATCTTTATTAATAACATGATTATATGTGTTAATATTGTATTAATATTAAATAGTAGAAAGAGAAATTAAAATCAGGAACTAAGAATTAATTATCTTTTTCTTCATCTCTGTTCATTCATTCAATAGACTTTTTATTAAGGTAAGTAATCAAATATCATATCTAAATTTATTTTTTTTATTACATTTTGTTTTTTAACACTTTCATATTTTAAATATCAAAATAGAGATGAGTTTTAAAGGTTATTCTGAAGTCGTTGAAAATTCATACGAAAATATTGAATAATGTCATTTTAATTTAGTATTTCTATTTGCATTTTGGTGGGAATTGAAAATTTTGAGTAAAATTTTAAAATAAATTTTAAGCATAGTCATTTACAATTTGGTGAGAATTAAAGATTTTTTATTAAAATTTTAGTATAATCATTTATAATTTGGTGGGAATTAAAAATTTTAATTAAAATATTTAATTAAAAAAATTAGTAGTTCTGATTTTAAATTATTTAAAAATAATTCTGAAATAAATTTAAAAATATTGAAATTCTAATTTAAAAGATTAATTCATTTTATAAAACTTCTAATTCAATTTCAATTAATTTAGTTAATAGTAATTAATAAGGGTAAAGATGGAAGTTTTATAAAAAGCTGAACAAATTAATTATTTTTCTTGGTATGTGAGAATTTGTGAAATATGTCTTATAATTTGAACGGAGAGACTAAAAATTAACGTAACAAATATTTGAGTAACAAGTGAAGTGGGATAATTAGTAGCTCCTATATGCATAGGATAAAACAACTTATTAGTTTATCATTTGGAACTGTAGAAAGTTGTTCTCATGCAACCTTGAAAAGCAATAATTAGTTATTGTGATTATTATTTCATGAATATAACATGTACTTTGTTATTGTCTTATAGAGAAAACTAGGGTTCACACTCATGGCAACGTAGTTATATGAACATGTAGAGTTTAGTAGATAATCATGTCTTGAACATGATGGTCCACAGGTCAATTCAAGGTTGCGTGACTCGCAGTTTCTTGTTCTGTTTTCATTCCAACATCCAACAAGCAACGACCGTAATGTCCATGGCCATAGTTTCATTATCATAAAAAATACTAGTTAGAATCTTTTTTCAGACGAGTTTTTGGTAAGTTACTTGCAGAAAAGAAAAATAGAAGAAATTAAACAATGTTTTTCATAATTTAAAATAAATTTATAAATAATCAGATCATTTGTAAAAAATTTCTTATATAAGTTTCTAAATTTTATTCTAATTTTAATTTATAAAAAGTTATGCCATTTTTTTCTTTTAGTCCTAATGTTACAAACTCTCGGATCTTAACGACATGTTATTCCATCTTTCATGGCACCTCTCAATGAGAAGGAGATCGATGACAAAAACCAAAAGCATAAAACGTTAAATTAGTAGGACAGACCAACAAAATTATGGAGATCAAAATAATAAAATTATTTTTAAAAAAAAATTATAATTTTGCAATTGTTTTTAAAGAAATGTTTTTGTCTTAATTAACTTTTAAGATGAACTTTAAATTTTAAATATTAAATCATAAAATTAGTCATAAAAAACCATTCAAACTTTTTAATAAATTAAAAAACCAAATATATATGAACATGATTTTTTTTCACTATGGTATTAATGATTATGTTCAAGGACTTTGTATTTTTGTATAATAAACAAGTGTATGAGATATATAATTTAGGACTAATAATTAAATTTAATCTATGTTTAAGCTTTAAATCTTTAAATTTTTATATGAGTTGGGTATTTTATTTATGTTTAAGTAGGGTGAAAATAGAAATTGAGATGTAGCGAAATAAAAGAAACAATCTTAGGTTTTAAGGTTGGGCTGGTAGAAGTTTGGTTTTTAAAACAAAAGAAGGAAAGAGTAGAACTTAGAAGTTGTGTAACAATGTGAATATATATATATATTAGGATATTATATTATTTTTATCTCCTTTCAAAAATTTATGTAAAGATTAGATGGATAGTTTATTTTCACAAAATTTTTATTTCTATATTTTAATTCTTTTTAAACTTTCTCTAAAATTAAGATACTAAAATGTTGTCGAATCTTAAATCTGAAAGAAGCACGAGGACACTAACAAAGAAAGAATCAAATCTATCATATCATTTTTGCAAAACAAGTAAGTTTTTTCAATCATTTTCTAAGTTTCAGTTGAAAGGGTATTTTGGCTTCCTCGGGATTAGAAACTAATCATAGGTAAGTTGAAATGCTTCCCATGTTTTTTAGTAGATAAAAGATCTGAGAGTAAAAGGTTATTATATGGAGGAATCAGAAAGTCACAAAAATCCAGGTTAAGGAAACTTTCATTTGAAAACTACAGAGATATGAACTCTTTTGATTTTAAATAGTAAAACAGAAATGTAACTAACGTATGAATTGTTAAGATTGTTATAAAGGAGTTATATTATGATTTGGATGGTTTTTATGATGCTAAATAGGACATATAACTTGTATTTTGGATGTTTGGAGAAGAGAAACCATGGTTTCTTCAGCCTTGGATTTGGTCTCGGACCTAGTTTCACTCAAGTGAAGCATTCTTGCTCAAGTGAAACTTAGACGGTGAAATTTTTGCTTAAGCAAAAGTAAAGCGTGGTGTTGAAGTAGTTCAATTTTTGCTCAAGTAATTCAGACTTTTGGAATTAAGCTTAGTGATCTTCATGAAAGTTGTAACTTTGAATTTTAGCTTTCCAATGGATTTGGAATTAACTAAACATGAGGTCTAGAACTCTAGTTATGCTCTTCTTAGTAAGTAAAGGTCAAGTTGTCAGCTAGTTGAAAATGTTGCAAATTTAAATATTTTTTGTGAACTAAAAAGCTATTAATGATGACTTTTGATCATATTGTGAGTTGAATGATACTTATATGCATGTTTCATTGATTTTTTTATAAGTTGAATGATACTTATATGCATGTTTCATTGATTTTTTATGTATATGAGATAAATTAGGTCGAGTGGAGTATGAAATTGTGGTCCAAAATCTACTGTGTGATGTGATAGGCCGAATAGAGCCTGAGATGTTATCCAAAATCTATTATGTGATGTGATAGGCCAAGTAGAGCCTGAGATTGTTGTCCAAAATCTACTGAGTGACGTGGTAGGCTAAGTGAAACCTAGAGAAAGATCCCATAAACTATTTGTATGATTGAAATATGATATGTGTATATTATGTATGATACCCGGGGTGGTACACTATTTTATTATGTTATATTTGTACGGATTTAATGAGGTCCCATGTTCCACTGGTAGTCCTAATCACGTAAATTGAGATACCAAGTGGTGAAAAGTCGATGAGGGATCACTGGCAGACCTGCCCAAGGCTATGAGATGAGGTATGCCGAGAGTAGTTGATGGGGTCAGTGATTCTACTATGTGGGTAGGGTGGTCTAAGTTCTAGTTGCCTGATCGGTGCATCCAATACAGTAGGCAATCACAATGTGACCTATAGATAATAGCCTTTGAGTTTGGATATAGCAGCCTTAGTCTTCCGGAAGACAGTCATAATATGTGATATATGTTATGTGGATATATGACCATGATTAGTATAGTATGGTCACATGTGGTTAGATGTTAAATGTGTTGAAATGTTATGCTTTGTGATTTATTTAGTAAATCACTTGTGAACATTATTTTTTTTATAAATGTTTACCCTAACACTTCTTATGATCTATAATGATCGTGTGTGCACAAGAGCAGAGATTTTATCAAGGGATCCAAGAGAGGGTTCGAGGCCGCAGGAATAAATTAAGTCATCATATGTATATATATATTTGTATTTCTATATTTTGGGGGAATTACTTACTAGTGGGAATCTTATTTTGTAACAAATAATACAATTATAATACATATGTTTTATGTTCAATTAATGTTAGGCATTGAATACAATAATAGTAAAAATTTCTAAGGTCCTTACAAGTTATGGAGTGCCTATAGGAACTTTTATTTCTCTATTCTTTCAAAAACATAAGTTACTTTTGCTTCTAATTTTTTTTCTTCTCCTATTTCTCTTCTTAAAATGTGTTGGATCTATGATTTAAGTATTTGATGAATCTAACTATTCTCTTAGGTTATCTTGAAGACTCTTGAAGGATACAATAATTTATGAGAGTTAAAGTGTTTTAGGTTGATCTTTTTTTATTAGGACATTATTGTAATTTTACACTACTTGATTTAATCTCACATATCTCACATTGTAAATAGAAATTTCTTCAAGTGATTTAGATTTCTTCTTGGTAGTAGACAATTTTTTTAATTGATTAAAAAGTATTTTTAATATGTTAAAAAAAATTTGGATGGTCTAGAAAGATGAAAAGAAACATTTTAATTAATTAGATTATCAATTTAATCTACCAAACCGATGTGAGTTATATGTTGAAGATGACCTTTTATGTTTAGTGACAATTGATCAAATATTTTAGGGTTGCATAAATATCGATGATGTCCCTCTACAGTCCATACTCAGACTAGATACCTGGATACAGATAGTGGTTGATGATGTTTAAGATGTTGTTGCTCTCGTGCCCCTACTTAATATATAGGTTCAACTAGTAGGACAGGCAAGGGACACATTCTTGACTTGGCCAAAACTTTTGGTGATGTTATTCTCAGCATGGTAAAAAGTAGTATACATTGTGTTTCTTTTTATTCTTTTATATTCTTATAATTTTATTTATGTTTAACTAACTTTTATAATTTGTTTAGAATTTTATCCATTAGTTGATTTGTGTTGTTATTTTGTATTTATTATATTTGAATTTGTATTATGGATCGTCTAGGTTATTTGTACTGAAATGTTAAGATTTTATATGCAAGTGTTGGTTGTAAGTCAAAACCAAATTAATTCTTTTTTAAAATGTACCAAAACATATTGAACCCTAATAGTGTTATGTAATGTGCATTGTGATTAAAATTTAAAGTACTGTTATGCATTGTGCATGATTTTTTGTAATCCACGAGAATCAAACACTGAAACTAGGAGACAACCCTCTGCTGGCATGCCCCTCACTTCCCCCAAGCCAATGTATTGTTTCAAATTCATTCCCACTATTTATCTTTTACCTGTTCTTTTTGTGTTTTCCAGAACTTGGTGTTCATAATTAGAGAAGCAGAACTTATTTAAACTGAGATGCAAACGATGCCAAAGAAATTGTCGAGAACTATTGGATGTGCCAAGGGATTGATTGATGACTTATATTACAAAATATCCGGTTTTGGAGAATGATTTACCCTAGTTTGCTTCATTGGTTAATTTTGACCTTTAGATTCTAATCACGCTACTTGGCTGTGATGTTCCTTCTCCAGTGTTCGCAATGATGCATAAGACAAGAAGTGCTAAGAATACACACACATCTTCTAACAATTAAAACCGATTTTCATTAAATATAATGTGAGACACGAATTTTGAGATTTTTACTGAATTTCAAATAGTAAGAGAGTAAACTCAAAAGAGTGTGCTAGAGAGTATGTCCTAACATTTCTCTGCATAATACATCACATTGTCACCTACAATGCATTGGAAGTTCCAAAATTGATGTTAGTCTGCTCTTAGCATTCAACGTTGTTGCAAAGTTGTTTGGTTTGTTACTAAATTAAACTAACTAGTACATCACTCCCTTCAAAACTCTTGCCTTCCTTAAATTCTTATGCTTATTCGAGTTAGAAATATAATGAAATTTCATTTATGTTGTGATTTGAAAGACACTAGTGCTTTTCTGCACCATGTCTTTTATGCCAAATAGATTGGCCGTATAGCAAAGGTTATTCTGAGGAGTGAAATAGTTTAAACCTGTAAAATCGAAGTTCAAGATCTCTCTTAGTGGTCTGCATGATGGTGTTGATTGGACTTCACCTGTCTGGTGTGCAATTCTGGTATTGTTTACAGCTATTTTTATTTGTTGGTCCCTTCAAATTCTTGATTCAATAATTGCTAAAGTTGTGGTATGAAGAAAACTCAATATGAACCAGACAGAAACAAGATATTGTGGTCTTTTACCTCCTATAGTATTTCACTGTTGAATTTGGTGCATATTACTCTAATCAGTTATATTCAGTCATATCAATCCAAGTATTTATTGTTTAAATATAGCAGAACTATATGGAGATGAAGTTATAAAAATGAATTTACCATTCTGTATTGTTTATGCAGTTTGAGGAAAGGTTAAAAAGACTTCCTAGGAGTGATGTCAGAAGCAAATGAGCAACTGGAACTTGATGCAAAGGTTAAAACTTGATTTCTGATCAAGTTTGAATGTGTGTGTGTAGGACCATCCCAAAAAATAAGATATCCAAGAGCTAGCTGGAAATGAATCAAAGTTATTGAAATGGTGAGTCTCTCTTTCAATTATCTTTGTATACTAGTGACACCTCTCCATCCACCTCTAATTCTTACATGAGAAACACTAGCAATTTACTTTCTAACATGTTCTGTCGAACACCTTGAAATTTATTGAAAATCTCTAATTTATGTAAATCTCACTTCTTATTTAACAAGTCATATGTAGTGTTTTGTAGATTTTGACTAATAACAAAGAATGTACATTATGTTAAAGAATGTGTTATTAACACTCTTCTATCAGTTAGTTATATGTATTCCTTTCAATTTCAACTTACATATTAGAAAAAATACTCATTTTCACACTGATATTAGAAATGTTGGTTAAATTCATGTAATTTCCTTAATGTCATATAAAAACAACTACATTTTCTAAACTATCCTTAATCATATTTATTAAAAACGCTGTTCAGTTTTGAACTTAAAGTTAAGAATACTTTTGGAAGAATGGTATTAAAATAGGATTCAATTAGTTGAAATTTGTCGATATTTCAGTTTATCAAAACTGAACTTTATCTTTTCTTTTATCTGAGTACGGAGGGAATAACATAATACTGACCTTGCAAATGGTGGATTAAATGATTTGTTTTGGTTTTATTATCTTGTAGAATTTGATGTTTGTGTTGCTGATGTTCAAACAGCTGAGGCAGTGGCTGCTGCTGAAGATGCTATTTCCAGTTGCCTGTCTGTGATTGCATTGGCTGGTGATGGGACTAAAACAGACTCAGACGAAAGTAATGCTAATGATGAAAATGGGGATGAAATTGAAAGCACTAGCAATGCGTGTTATGATGGATAATGTTGATGAAATCTAAAGGGAAATCCTTGTTCCCAAAAACGTTAGCACTTGTGTACAGGTTGTTTCTTTGATAAGGAAATTTGATTAAATTGTTTTCAAAAGTTATCGTGGAGAGTTTATTAAAATAAGCTGAAAATGATAGAGTTATATTAAGTTGTTTTCATAATTTTTCTAATTTCTTACCCAAGTACTTATACCATAGAAAATGATGGAGGAAGGTCAATTGTACTTAACCTTGAAGGTCATAATATTACATGTTTTTATTATCACTTTGAACAGAAGAATTTTTTGGATTATTTAGATAAGACTGGAAAATTGACATGCTCTTCACATCAGAAAAAGAAAACAGACAACTCATGCTTTTAATAAAAGTGACTGCAAGACAATAAAAAAAATTAAGCAATGTGGGCTGTGGGCCCATGCTGCACAACAAAATGACACGTGGCTAAAGAGTTTGACATAGATACGTGGATGAACAAAATGGTTCTACTTACTAACTTAAAACTTACATCATGTGCCAAGACCTTGTATTTTGGATTGAAGAATGGGACCCCTTTTGATTATCACAATTATGGGCGAAATCTAGAGAAGCCTCATTCAGTGATTCTTGTGCTAATAGGGTAGTGAATTCACTTGCCTAATTTTGTGCAAGTGATTCCTCGCACAATGCATCAAAAGAAAATTGACCCCACTGGGTAGTGAATTCACATGTTCTTGTTGCCTTTGGACCATAGCTATTTTTGTTCAAGTAATTCCACACACGATGCATCAAATGAACACCATAGTGATCTTACCTATCTTACCTGAATTGACAGATTAGTGGGGAGCATAACCTGATATTTGAATACAGATGGCTTTGGATAAAAAAGACCGACATTGGAGGCTTTGAGGGGGGACCATAGTAAAGTTAAATAAAAGTCATTCAAATTTCGATTGTTCCTTATTTATATGTTACGAAATACTATTGCCATGATTTTTATTGTTATTTTATGACACCAGAAGACTATACCAACCTCTTAAGCTTCTAAACAAGGCATGTAAAACAATTCAAGACAGAAGGACTAGTTGAAAAATGCCAGCATACATCATGCAATTGAATAATCGCATAACAATGTACAACAAGGTTGCATATGAAACTGCAATGTACTAATATCTAGGTAGATAACACATTTTTAGGTCATCAGCATAAACTAAAAGCAAAATTGAGTATTGACTCCTAACTAAAACTTGAGCCATCTCTTTTCTTTTTCTTTGCTAACAACTGCATTTGAGGCAGAGGCATGAACTGCTTCGGCATCTGCCAAGGCTTTCCGGGTTTCGTTTAATTTTCTCATGGCAGCCTCATACACAGCCTTCTCTTTCTTATTGGCATTCACAATCTGCTCAAGCTTTTCAACCCTCACCTTCAAATCCTTCACCTCTTCCTCATAAGCAACCAATGCCCGTCTATCCACCTTTTTACCTTCCTCAGAACCTTTATTGTGCTGCTTCTTCGTCGATCCACCGCCGAAAGCCTCACTGTGCATTGCCAGCTGATTGTTTATCAATGCAAAGACATCTGATGTCGACTCCTCTTCCTCTTTTGCTGCACGATTTGCTTCTGCAAATTTCTTCTCACGTTTTCTCTTGCCACCTCGGCTCCGTTTCTTCTTGCTTTGCTTCTCTTAATTCTCTTTCCTTTTATGAGACTCAAGTGCATAATCTAAAGACTGCTTTGGTGGTAGCATCTTCACTGGTATGGGGTCCAGCATTCCCTGACCCGTTACACCCAAACCCATTCCTTCTCTATACCCCATATTAGCCATCATTTTGGAAGCTATGCCTCTAGTGTGGTTTTCCCAAGTGGCAAACTTTGCAGTTTCAGGTTGAACCCCTCTCTGTAGGTTGGTACTCTCCAGAAATCCTAAACCTTGTGATTCCTCATCCTCCTCATAGTCACTGGACTCAGATTGCTGCAAGCTGGAATCACTCTCTGAGTCACTTACTTCTGCATGCTCAGACAGTGCCATCTCTTCTGCACCAAGTTTCACAGAACTCCCGTCATCTCGGAAAACAACTTGTCCAACTCCAACCTTTTCGTCCCAAGACTCGAGCTCGGCTTCTCTCCAAGTGCCAGCATTTGCAGTTGAGACTGCCCATATACTTGACCCGACAAGGGACTGCTTCCAGATTGTAGGGACAAATTGCTTAAGAGCAGACAAGTGAACATCAACTCCTGTAGATTTAGACAGAGCATTAGTTATCATAAATATTTAACAGAACAGGCTTGTCGATACAAAGGTCATCACCCGAAACAATAAAAACCAGAGTAAATTGCTCTGACACCTCCCAGTTTTCACAAACTACAGAGACCCCAATTTTTTTTAAAATTCTACACAAACCACTCCCTTTAAAAAAAAATACACTTACATCCCCTAATAAGAGAGACCACTATAATGGTTAAAAACAGAGGGTACAAGTTTGCTTTAATCAAATCTCAGGGGGTATTATTGTAATTTACTTTAAAAATCTAACAGTAAAAAACAGGTTTTGCAGGAGTGTCAAGATTCAAACAATAAATTACAGAAATTCTAACCCTTCAAATCAACAAAAGTAAAAAAATTAATCAATTGGATTAACAGTTCTGAGTTTGTCATTATTTCTTTTAACTTTCTTGGCCTGAAGAACACCAAATGTTAATATGTTATTGTGCCTTTAAGTATGCTCTAAGAAACTTAGCAAAGTATTTCCAAATTATTCAATGAGAGAAGTATGAATAATTTCACATAAGCTTCCATAAACATTAAAGCACAAAAGGATTGTTATTCTTTATCCAAAAAGAGAAAAATTGACAAACACAAAGCACGTGATAAATATAAATGAATGTAGTTGTAGGTTGAAATAAATATACCCAGGCGAAATTACACCAGCCACCTAAATACTAAGATGCCATAAAAAATTGATATATCATTATGGAAAAGCATCATAATGTAAAAAACACAGTTTAAAAAATCTTAGGCTGATTTCTTAAGTTATGTAACTACTCAAGTAATTAAAACTTGGACCCCTAATTTATAAATACGAGCTACCGGCCCAAATGCTAATAAGGACTCGACTGAATAAGTTACCCAAGATGGCAGGGTCCAAATGCTCATTGAATATTTTCACTTCAAAGTGCAAGTGGAACTAAATTTTAATGACAAAGTCAATTACACAGAGGTCTATGTGATTTCACCTATACACAATTTTGTTCAATTTGCTCAGCAGCTTACCATGTGATAGGCGACAGTTACTACCAAATCGACATCGTTGTTGTAAAAAGAACTTGCACATCTGCACTTTGGTGTTCTAGTATTAGTACAATGACATGAAAAACAATTGTTTTATTGAATAATCTGAACCTATATTTCTGAGGAATAACAATGTTAAAGAAAACTTCTTCACATGAGTAGAAATTTCATTTTACCTTACTCACAAAACTTTTATGCATATAGTGTTCTCAATCTGTATGACTTTTCTTGATTTACATCGTACAAGGCAATGGTAGTTCAGGAATCTTAAAACCCTTGAGATGGCTTGCAACTAAGATGGTGAGATAGGGATATGGAAGGAAGACAGAAAGAGGCACACGAATATGTCACGTTATAGGGCTTTGTAACTTCAAATTTTTACTAGTTAGAACTCTCTCATTGACTGGGATAAAAACCTCAAGCAAAAAAGTTTCATTCATTATAAAAAGATTATTGTATGAAACTCGTTTGGAAATATTATTTGTTTAAAATGTCAGTTCATTTTAGAAGAATGCTGTATCTATTATCTAATATTTAATCAAATGTATAACATATTTTAATAGAAATTGTAAATCCTTCAATTAAAATGGTTTCTTCTTAAATATTGCAGTTAAGTTTTCAAATCACAAGAGAGTTGAAAGCCAAAAATAGCATAAAACAGCTAGTCTTGAACTGTCTTCAGCTGTGTCCAGAACACCCCACCAATCTACCTTTAACACAACACTCGCGTATGATATAAACAATATGTCAAAAAGGGTTGTTAATGAATAAATTTAAATATGAAATGAAGAGCCTAAACCGTCCCGATATCAAATCAAATTAAGAACAATTGTCCACAACTTCACATAGCAGTGCAACTGGAACATATCATGACATGAATCTTAGGAATATGGTTTCTTTTCATCATAAAGGTTGCAGTAGCATTGGAAAGAGATTACAGGACAAAGATATGATTGAGGATAAGGAATACCAAGAACAGAAAAAGAAAATCAAAACAAAATATAGAGGCAGAAGTCCTAGCAATATGATAAGAATAAATAGGGAATTCCATTTAAAAGAAAAATCACCAATTATCTGATTTTTCTGTGATTGGTTTCAGTATTCGAGTTCAGAAACTCACATGCTAGAAGATATACATTGCGTAAGGATCAAACACTTCACAGGTATTTACTGACAGCTTCTGCTTATACTATGGCAACATCTAGCTAATCACATTCATCGTGTGGGGATGTTAAAACGTAAGAGGTATTGAAGACAGCAAACGTTATCATTTGCCTTTTTTATCTACTACTACACAAATCTAAGGAAAGTTGAAAAGATAGCTTAATGCCCATGAAATACCTTCGTTGCCTAATTTCTTAATTTTTAATTGAATTCAATCCCAGATTTGGCAAACTGTCGTTACATCAAATTTCCTTATTTTCTCATAATTAGTTATAGTAGAGGAAACATACAAGGAAGAGAAACTATACTAGTTAAAAACTCAAGAATACCATAATACACTTTTTGACACCAAGAGAAAACATAGGAATACTTGGCAGAGTATAATCTTACATACCAGCATATTCTCAGACGTGGGAGTGAGGAATGAAACTTTTGCCACTGAATTATCCAACTGCACCACTTGACCGTTGTACCAGCGCCCATCTTTGTGACGGAATCTACATTTAGATCCAACAGAATGACATTTTTCCTCCAATGGCTCCGGTTCAACATCTATTGGATCAAGGAGTTCCACTTTCGCCTCTTCAGTAAAAATATTAGTGTTATGCAGAACTGCATCCGCTTCCTGTAACAATCGTGCACGTTTTAGGTGAAAAAGTCCTTCTTCTGCATCCTTAATTGCCTGGACAAGCTCCTCATGAACCTGTGATATCAAATAAATTTTTAAGAGATTTAAGTATAAAACTAGCCTCAAATATTGATTGTGGTCAAAATCATGCCCAGGTCATAGAATCATACAATTCAATGTGTTGCACCAGATTCTGTCAACCTGGTCCCAGGTAGAACACAATTACACAATTTGCGGAAATTTTGAAAGATGTGAGAATAGAGAGATAAACAGATAATTTATCTGATCTGAAAAATCAATACATTGATACTGAGTTTCAAAACTTGGAGACTCTTATTTATATGATACTGAGACAGGATTCTCTGATATACTAACAAAGTTACAGTAACTACCTAAAATAAAACAAAGTACACTTGCATAACTGAATGTAAAGCTGTTATAACAGAAACCTAACCAGCACATACACAGTAAGAAGTCCGCACTAGACATATGCTCTATCAACGTGATGCTATCGGAGATAGTGTGTGCAGACATGTAAATGTGCACCGAATCACGTGTTTTCAGTCATCTCAAAGTTCCATCAAATGCATGTTCAAGAGTGAAGCAGGGGGCAAAATAATCCATCCAGTCAAGTGAGGTCAAACCTAATTTTACCCTTACCCCCTTGAAGTAATCTTCCTTCTACTTTTTATGACTCTCCTACAGAATGCAACCTTGGCTGAGCTATGGCACTATGCAACTGTGATGATTGACACAACTTTGAGTGAGTACTGCACCTCTAGACTGTGTCACTTCAACTTGGACTGAGTTTGGGTTTTCTACTTCCCTTGTGTCTGACCATGCTGGTTGTTGCTCAATTTCTCTGCTATGATTTGGTGGTGATGTTCCTCTGTTGTAATTTACTAGAAGCCCCAAACATAATTATATAAAGTGACATCTATTATGAATTTTGAAACAGAACATGCTTAAATGTTAATTAAGATTGTGAATTCACTAAGACCTATCTGTGTCATTTTATATATTTTTAGAATATAATATTACATCAATGAAAATGATTGGGCCTTAATTTTATGAAAATATCTCACATTTTGCGATCAATTGGTTTGGGAACATATTTTCATTTTGTTTCCTGTTTTCTAAAATTTATATAAGAAAAAGGTGAAAACACAAAATAAAGTTGTTTTCCCTGTTTCCTACATGAACTTCTTGAGATAGGAAAGAAACAAAGTGAAAACAAAACATTTTCTCAAACTAAACCCATTGTCAGGTAGATGGATTTGTTGCGGATGGCATCAATTGTTTTGTGACGATGGACAGATGGACTACAAGTTATATGGACCAAGTCACGATCGAATCGTGATATTTGAGTTGTTACTCTTTTAAGTAGAAAGAATTATGTCCTAACTAACGGCTATAACTTTTTAGTCTAGTGGTAAGCGTTTGGTCCAACGTAAGATCCACAAGATTGACAACCTTGGCAACAATCGTATAGATACTAGAATGGGACAGGACACTATTCCACTAGAATGATCTAATTTTGTTGATTACAATGATGCAGCTAAACAGATCTTAAATAACAAACAAGATTGGAGTGGTTGCAGTATAGTATTGCTCAAATGTAACAACTGTAATGCGTACAGAACACCTATCTTCTTGCTGCTAAGAGTCCAAAACGCATCAACAACTAGTTATTGCAACATCTTGACTGTATCGCCCCCTTTAGCAGTAAAATTTTGGGCATTTTAACACTTAATATCATTTAGCCTTCTGGTCAAAGGGTACTCTTTCTTTTTCAGTTACTACCATTTATCAACAAGGCACTAAAGGTGAGCTAACCTATACCACAAAGGTGTACCAAAGGCAACAGAGGCATTCACCTCACCGAACAAAGAATGCCTAAACAAGGAGTTCTCCCCATCTGGCTTCGCTTTTAGTACACTATTCCTGTTACTTAGGTTTTAAGTTTAATAATAAAGACTCTGCTCTAATTGAATTACATATGACCAAAGTAGCAAACATTACACAGCACACCAATCCATCTTACTCACATAAAACATCAATGAACTCAGCATGATTCTCTCTATCTATGCACAACTAGAAAGTGCAGGTCTGAGACATAGCAATAGATTTCATTAATACCGCTACCATTGAAATTTTAGGAGTCACAAATCTACGTATGATAAGTATTCAGCACATATCCCAAACCTCAATATTCCGGCATTTTGGCCAACAACAAGATCAATTTCAATAAACCAGTAAAAAAATCTCAAACATCAGCATCATTTACCATTGCAACGATGCCATGTAAGATATCTAGTAAATTTAATTAAAACAATACAAAAAACCCCATTTCATTCCTACTTGCTCACAGAAAGATTCAATATTTGAACAGAAGCAAACTGCCCAAGAGCCAAAATTGGGAAATCCAGAAAAATCCTTAGATTCCAATGCTATTAAGAAATGGAAAATCCAGGAGGGACAGAAATTGTCAAGGATTGTTGATAAAAATAATTTTTGTTGATTGAAACTTGAGAGAGAGTGTGTGTGTGGTACCGCGAGGAGCTCAAGGTTGGTTGGATCAGAGAGGAGAGCTTGATCGATAGCAGAGAGAGAATCCCTTTGCTCTTGCAATTGAAGTTCGAGTTGGTTCTCAAGAACCCTCTCTTCCTCGCTACCCATTGCCACACCCACCGACACTCATGTTACACACGGTGTTATTATAATGGACACAAAAAAAAAAAAAAAAAAATATTATTATTATTATTATTATTATTATTATTATTATTATTATTATTATTATTATTATTATTATTATTATTATTATTACTATTATTACTATTATTACTATTATTATTACTATTACTATTACTATTACTATTACTATTATTATTATTATTATTATTATTATTATTATTATTACTATTATTATTATTATTATTATTATTATTATTATTATTATTATTATTATTACTATTAGTATTATTATTATTAGTATTATTATTATCATTATTATTATTATTATCATTATTATTATTATTATCATTATTATTATTATTATTATTATTATTATTATTATTATTATTATTATTATTACTATTATTATTATTACTATTATTATTATTATTATTATTACTATTATTACTATTACTATTATTACTATTACTATTATTACTATTATTATTATTACTATTATTACTATTATTATTATTATTATTATTATTACTATTATTATTATTATTATTATTATTATTACTTTTTAAGTTAAAAAATGTGAACTTTTATACGTTATTATTTCAGTAACTACAACCGTTCACATCTAAAAATTACAAAATTATAGGTAGTTTGATTTGGATGAATTTTATGTTTATATAGCTTTTTATTTATATATATATATATATATATATATATATTTTGTACAAAATTTAAAACATAAGTTTAATAAAGAAAAAAAATACATGTATTTCTCTACCGCCTCCATCTTATACTTTAATTATATATTTTTAATTTTTTTTACTTTAATTAGTTTTTTATGTGTTATATTAATAGATATGAAATCACACTTTGTAAAAAGGAAAGGCACACTTGTCAAAGTTCATTTAATAAAAAATAATCATACACCTATAAAGTGTTTATATATTTATTTTAACATTATTTTATTAATATTTTATAATTAATTTATTAAATATTTAATAAATCATAATTAATTTGTGATTAATATTTGTTATATACATATCTTAAAAAATATGACAGAATACATTTAATAATTTGTTTTTAGAAGTATTCAACTAAACCACATTAATGCTACACTTTTAATTCACTAACAATAACACACAATAACTTCTTTTCTACAATCACTTCTCTTAATATATTGAGGTGGAAAGGTCTTTGGTTTCAGTTGATATGAAAGAGTCTCCATATATTACATTTAATTTACTATAATGACAAATGCACAGTAGATTAAGTTGATAATTGTCTCATTCATATTATTTATAATGCACTTTTACTTGTATAGGCTTTTGGAATGAGTTCAAATCATTCTTAATCTTACTTTAATAGTTGTTTAAATGTTATACTTAATTTAAGTATGAATTTATATTTAATTGATTTTGTTAACATTATTATATGTTAATCTTGTTTCTAAATAGGTTAAGAAGTTCTAAATTTTGTGTACTTTTTGAGAGATCGATATATTTTTAGATTCTTAGTTTTGTATAGTACTTTTCATCAAATTTAGATGTTCTTGATTTTTCTTGATATTTTTTATTTAATTTGTTAAATTTTTATTAAAAGTGTGAATTTTATTTACGAAAATATTTTTTATATTTCATTAATCTTTTGAATTTGTATCGTGTTTTATAAATTTTAATAAAATATTGATAGCATTTTATATTGAGAGACTAAAATCATTCTTTTTTAATTTAAAATACTAAATCAGATTTATGATAAATTTCAAGGATTAAAATCATACAATAATAGTAGTAATCATAAATAAATAATGTAGATGGAAAACATAGAGGAAAATGGTATTGTTGTAGCTATTTAGATGGCTTTAATAGCATTCTCAAGTCTTAACAGCACACTTTGGTGTGATTAAGAGTAAGAAATTCAACAATGTTGTTTTAGACAGAATTGAAGTTATATGATGAACAACAAATCTTAATCGTTTTCTCAAATTTTAAGCTTGGCCAAATCATACATAGATATCTCAGAACAAGAACATTCTTGAATGAATTAGAAAACCATTATTTTGATAATGTTTTTTTAGATGAACATTTATGTGATGACTTAATATAATAAACCATTGTGACATCACCAAAATACATCACACATATTTCTATTAGAAACCATGCCTTATTATTATTATTATTGAGATTTACCAGAGATAAAATCATTGAATTTGCACCAAGGTCATTGCAATCATTATGAACTCCACTTAGTGACAGCTTCATATTTTCTATTTCTCCCTTTCTCTTCTTTCTTTTTCCCCCATTATCAAATTCCTCTTTATTTATTAATTTTATTGCAGGCTCACCCTGTCCACTTTTTTCTTTGGTCCAACACATGGTCACCCTTGAACAATTCATTGTTTAACTTTTTGAGTAACAAGGGTCAATATACTGTGTGGTGCATGTTTCTAGACCCATATTTTGTGTTGCTTCTTAAAATAAATGCATATGGAGCCCATGATATGATCACTAACATATTTACCATTTTTGTGACCACACTCTCTTCACCCCTCCCCAAGCTTGGTACCTATTCCACCAACTCAATATTAGTAGCTCAACCTTCTGAGTGGTCCAAACCCAGCACCCATTCTTTACTATCACCAAACCCTAATCACAATCAAACTCCTAAGAATTTCAAATCAAAACTCAATTCTCACTAATTGATTGCCACCCTTTTGGTTCAAATAATCCATTGAGAATAACAACTTTTTTGTTTGCATAAAAAACTATCTAACTATACAAACCCTAGTGGTTGATTTTTAAATATATAAAATAATTAAATTATAATATTTTCACTAATTTTTTTTACCACTTTCTTTTAATGCAAAAGTAGATTAGAGCAAAACACTAATGGCCATACAATCCACAAGGCATTTAGACAAAGCAATATGATGGGCATCATACAATTATTCTCTCTTATTTTTATGTTGATATGGGAGATACAAGTTGGCAAGCAAAGAAGAAAACCTCACACAAACTTAATTTACACAAGTGTAGATTAAGAAAGCAGAAAGCAATAAACTTGCATTGCATTATTGGTCATTATTCAACCACATGAAGTCATATGGCAACCCAAGATGGCTAGCATCTTCATTGTGCTAAATTTGAGCACATTTGTACCTCAAAGATAATGTTCCTAGGTGTGCTAATACAACTAGACAACTAGACAACCCAAACAAGACAATTAGTGGCAAAGTGAGGTGCACCAAAGTGAGAATGCCCGAATGGTTCAGCTACCATGTATATGCTAGGGCTAGTGAAGGCTACCTTGAAAGTTCCATTTCATGTAGTTTGGGAAAGAGACAACAAAAGTTTTCGATTGCCAAACTATTCTAATTGATTCCAATAGTGTTGTTGTTTTACTTGTTGCAAGCCCCATCTTCAAAACCATCACTTCAAACCACCATAGTGTTGGACTTTTTCAAGGTTCTTTTATTGAAATAAAACAACAACGTGAACACTTCTCAAAGACCTCTTAGGTTTCTTTCATTAATTTCTATCTCTTACAAAAAAATAATCCTTTAGAGATCTAACAATTAGGAAGAAAAACTAAGATAAACCCAATTTCACAAATACATTAATGAAAACACCATGTGCTAGTTCTTGGAATTGAGATGTGGATTGATTCTTTTCCCACGCGGTAGAATTTCCAAAGGCACCACGAGTTATTATTATAGTGAGGATTAAAAGTCCAGAAAAAAGAGAAAGCATCTCTCTCTATCTAATCATTCACCGTCCAAAATCCAAATTACCCACCTTGCCAAACATCTTTGAGTGTTGTAGAAGGCACCATCATTGTTCTTTTCAAATTGCCATTGCTCACACAATAAGAAAAAGAAATAAGAAATTATCACCATCTACCTCCCCCACCTAACAAAGTTTCTCCCCCAATATCTTCTTTAGCCCAAAGATATTATTACACCAAAATCACGTTATGGAAAAAAAAACTATGCTTTTGTCCCCTAAATAAGGCATGTTCCGTGACCAATCTACATTGTCCACCCATTTAAGTCATACATTAATTTGAAGAAACAATGGTTGGTCTTTTGGAAAACCTAAGAAACAAAAAAAAATAACAATTCTTTAAAAGTTCATTTGAACCAAAATGCAATGTGTTAACTATAGTCTAACTCACAATACATACAAAAAAATCAACATGGGCAAAAAGAATCAAGCCATAAATAGAAACTAATCCTCTAAATGTGATGAAAGATCATTGATCATCAATGAAAACTAATATTTGTTCTTAACTCGTATTATACATAGAGACACCATACCAACGATGCAAATTAACTCTCCTATCACTTTCTTCTTCGGCTTCTAATCACCCACTAGATAATTTATAACAAAAAAATAAAGTAAAAAGTAAAGGTATTTAGAAAAAAATAGAAGGATGTGGAACAACAATATCTTGAATATTTACTCTCACAGAAATTAAGATCATATTACCATAATCTTCATAACTGATCATCAATCATAATTTTCATTTTCTTTTTCATTTTTCTCCGCATAGTAAAAAAAGAGGGGAAAAAGAGAAAGATAAAAAAATCAATAAAGAGAAAAAAAATTAATAATTCCTTCAACGAACCAATACATCATCATCATCATCATCATCAGAGACAAAGAACGGTGCAGAACATATCATTATCCACGCCACCTTTTGCCACGTCAGCATCCTCCAACGGCAACAAGTTTAGATCGAACGGCAAGGGTTCTCGCCGAAACGACGACGCCGCGTTGTCGCCGTCGCCGTCTTCGACGACGGAGGACGAAGAGTCGCAGTCGCTGCGGCAGTCTTCGGGGACAACCGGCGGCGTCCGCGGGTATCTCCGGGTGACGGCCACCGGAGTCGCCATAGTGGCGGCGGCGCGTGGACCGCTGAAAGACTCAACGGTACTGCTCATGCCACTGGAGGTGGGTTGGCGGTGATCATGAAAGGGCTCGCCGGAGCCCGCGAAATACCGGTGGTCGGTGAACGGATCGGGGTGGTAGAACGGCGGAGGGAGGGGGAAGTTGGTTTTTGCCTTGGGTCCCCGGAGGGTTCTCGCCGCCGCGTCGTACGCACGCGCCGCATCCTCGGCGGAGTCGAAGGTTCCGAGCCAAACCCTTGCTTTCTTCAAAGGGTCTCTGATTTCGGCGGCGAACCGGCCCCACGGTCTCTTCCGGACGCCGCGGTATTTCTGTTCTTTGAAAAAAGCCGGCCTTGAACCGGATTCCACGGCGTCGCCGGCACCCATGTTGAAAGTTCGAATCTTTTTTGAATTCCAAGACGACCCAGAAACCCAAACCAGGTTATAAGCGTTGAAAAATGTGAGATTGATAGAGAAAAGTTGCAGCCTTTGACCTTTCTTTGAAGGGTGAAATGTTTCTCACAAAAGGGTCATTTGGTTTAGTGGCTTAAGGGATTGAAGGTTAGAGAAGAGCATGGTGGTGTTGATGGTGGTGATGAGATTGAGAAGATGAGAGAAAGAAAGAGGAGAAAGAAGAGAGAGAAAGAGGAGAATGGGTGGTAGAGGTAGAGAGGGTTTGTGGTTGAAGGAAGGTACCATAACAACACAACTCACAACAACACCTTCTCTTTCTCTTGATCTTCATCTACACAAAAAATATATTAATAAGATTGAGAATGGACCTCAAGACTCTAGTTTTCTACTTTTCTTTCTCTCTTTCCTTTCCCTGTGGGTTTCTCAGCTGTGGTTGTAATGTTATGACCTTTCATTCCTTTTTTAAATAAATAAATCTTCCTTATCCTTTATTTTTAGAATAAACAGGGTGTGTTATGCAAACTTATTCTAATTTTAATAATTCTTTAAACTTTATATCTATGTTTTGATTCATCCATGGATAAAAAAAAGTTAAAAAAAGAAGCCAATTTTTTATTAAATGACTGTATAAAAACTTTGTAAGTTACTATAATCTATTATCTTCTTAAATAATAGATTTTCGTGATTTTAATTATCCCAATAAAAACTTAATCACATATATAACATGATTTTCATTGATGGAGCATTTCTTTTCCTTTTTTCTGTTCTTTGTAGGGTTTTAATTTTTGGGGGGACACGTACTATTTTTTTTTTCTCATTTGGAGGCGATGGAATTTAATGTGAGGTTGTGAAATGACGAGAAGGCCTTGCTATTTGTTTCTATTATTATGCAAGAACGTTAGGTTGTATTTGATAAAAATGGAATAAATAAAAAATAAAAATAGACTAATGGAATTCACTTGCTTCTATATTTTTATTACATTAATCAAATTAAATTGACACCACATGAATACGTTTTTTAATTTGTAACTGTGAATCCTTCATTGGGCAAGCTTCAATTTCTTTCTTCAACCAAAAGAACAAAAAAAATTATTTTCTTATATTTGATCATGATTAAACTAAAATATTATTGGATGTACTAAGATGGTTACAACCACCATTTTTTATTTTCTTATTACATAACTTTTCATATGAAATTTTTTCTTACACAAAAGTAAAACATGCAACTAGATCACTCTTTTTTATCAAATTAAGATATCTTGATAGTGTTATTGCACTGTTACTGATAGGGGTTGGACCCATAAAAAAGTATTAATCTTTCTCTGTTTTTAAATTCACACAAAACATATTGTTTAATGAGATAAAAAAAGGAAAAAAAATATATGTATTTATTCCTATTTTTTTATATCAAAGTTACCTTTGATTATTGTTCTTTTAAACAAAAACTAAGAAGAAAGAAAAGTTGTCTTGTTTCAAAATTAACATACTAGTGTTACACCATTAGTTTCATAAAATACTTTAATGAATTTTACTAACATTCAACAAACTTACAAATCTCTGTATAATGAGTATGGATTAGATGAGAATACTTCAAAATGAAAAATTGATATTCAATTATGACTTATTATAACATTTAAATACATCATCATAATAAGTGAAACAATAACATTATTATAATTATGTAAGATTTAATTATTAATTAAAATCATATATACTGAGTATTTATTTAATGGATCAACTTTAACCATGATAAATTAGTATTTACTAAGTTACTTGAATTAAAAACTATAACCAAGTAAGTGTTTTGTAGATTATAAATAAATAATTTTTTTTTATTGCTCCATTATTATTGTGTGTCTTAAACTTGAAGATTGAATAGAATCTACCTTTATTACTATTTATTTATTGCTATTTTGGTTTGCTGTTTTTATCAATTTTAAAAAAAAGTGGGCAAGTTAGATTGGTTAAGTTTGAATTAATTCGGTCATGACTCGAAATAAGTAAAATAAAAAATTAAACCAATTCAATTATGTAAGACAACATATCAATTTTATCAATTTTATTAATTTAAAAAAAACATTTTCTAAAAATTCTTTGTTCAAACATAGCATAAACCTATTTTCAATTTCAAAGTATTGGAATAAATTTTGAAGCATACCAAATTAATAAGTTGGATTGGTTCATGTTAATCCTTATCCATGTCTAATAATTAAACCAAAAAGAGAATTGTATTTCTTCTTTGTTTCTAGTTGGATTCATGAATCATGTGAAGTTGACTAAAAGCAATTGAAAGGAGACGCAACAAATTTGATAAAGTGATATCTTATTTCCAATTAAAGTTTTCAAGGTAGAAGCAAAGAGGAGAAATTTGTGCAATCAAATCAAGATTATTGTAGAAGCTTATCTCTTAATTATAGTTTATGGAAATTGCTTTTGAATGATTATGACTCGATTAATTATGTTCTTAAGGGAGCAAGATTTACAAAGAGGAAAGAAACCAACCATAATTAACAATAATACCCAATTGTGTCTACAATTAGAAGCTAATTAAACTATAGCTATATAGTATACTAGCTATGAAACATAGTCACTATTATATAAATATATATATATATATATATATATATATATATATATATATATATATTGTATTTTTTTATATTATTTGTAGAAGATTTTAGTTTTTCTCAAAAGTATCTACCCAAAGTTGGAATAAACTTCATTTGATCCTTTATGTGCAAGTCACAATGATTGAGGTTAACGTTTTCTTGTAATTTTATTTATGTGGAATCGAATTTTTTTGGAACATTGATATTTTTGTATTGATATTAATTTCTTTGTTTGTTTGTTTTTGGAGACTTGTGTGATTCTTATTCTTTAAGTAATTTAATTCATTTTTATGACTAAAATGATTTTTTTAGATTTAAATAATTCATAAGTTAAATATACATATAGTGTAAATAATTCATTTTTTTTTTCCATAATATATTGTGATCATTGATTCATGTAACATTAATTTTTTGTGGGATCATGAATTGTCATGTGTAAAAACTTGTTAGGTCAACAACAATTATAATACTCAAAAATTCAGTCTCAAATAGACTGAAAAAAAAAGTGATAGGATAAAACAAGCGGACAAATTTTTATTCAAATGCTTGAAAATTTAAGATGGAATAAAAAAAAGGAAAAAACTTACCTACCTTATCATATTATAAGAGACTTATTAATAAAATGAAACTCTAAATATATTGAAATACTATACTTATATAAAGTATATAAATTTCCTGATAATAAAAAAAACTTGCATATACCATCGTATCTATATCTGTAAGAAAAAGGAAAAAAAAAAACTAATTAAAGGTTTTTGTCTTTCTTTTTCTTTAAAATTTGTATTTTGTGGTGTAATTAATTGTTTGGGAGAATTATTGAGATTTATTAGGTGTTCATTTACCTTGTGTTAGGTAAGGAGAATTTATTTTTATTATCATTCTTTTGGTATATACTTTCCTTTGTTTCTAAATAAGAGTCGATTAAGGTTTTGGTACACATACCAATAAAAGCAATAACTTTTACAAATAATAAATTTTTAATTTTTTTTTCAATAATACCCTTGTCATTCAACGTTAAAAGAGTGTTTATTAATAAAGTTATAATAAAGAGTACTGAATGTATTCTCTCTCCACTTAACATTTTTTTTTTCATCTCCATGAAAATAAGTTTTCCTCTATAACTTTTAATCTGAAAATTTCCACCATCAGAAATTTTGATTTAAAAATTTGAAGAATATTTTTGTTTCCACAAAAAAAATTTATATCACTCTTAGTTTCACTATATATATATATATATATATATATATATATATTGAATCTAAACTTTAATAAAATTATCATTCTACAAATATGAGTATTGGAGATAGATTCTCAATGTGTGTTATCAAAGGAGTCTTCAACTCTCTCTATGATATAATTGTCAACTTCTGTCTCCATTCTTCTGTATAAGTACCAACTTCTCTTTCTATTTCCTTTATAATTTCACTCTAATGTTTTTTTTTAAATTAAATACATTTTATTGATTAAAGAGAATATAAGTGAAAAAGTGGAAACAATAAATTACTGTATTAAATAATTGGTTGATATAAACAGCAGACTACTTAAAGTTTCATAAAAGAAAGAATTTAATTGATATTGATATTTTCAAAAGTAAGGGTATAATTGGTAAAAAATAATTAATGCAATTTTAAACTCTACAAATGACAGATAAAAAAAACAAAATCACTTTTCTAAAACGACTCTTATTTAAAAACAGAAGAACTAAGATATCTCCCATCAATAATCAAACATTATTTTAGAAAAAATGAAGTTATAATTTGCCATATAATTTTAGCCTAAGTATTTGAACAAGCTACAACATTGATTAATTTTAAGAAGATAGGAATTTTAACAAGCAAAAAAAAATGGAATAATATACTATTTTCTCTGTTCTGTTCCTTTTTTAAATATTATATTTTTGTTTTTGTTTTTGTATATTTATCGTTTACGAATGAATGAGACAAGTATTAAATATTTTATTTATTAAATATTTTATTTATTGGAACAAATGTTAGGGGTTTTTGAATTGAATGATGGTATTTATTTGGTGCAGTGGTTCTTTGTTCTGCAGTTCCTAAGAGACAAACAGAAGAAGACAAAAGCGTTAGATATGCAACAAATCGCTTGCATTTCCAAGATGATAACAATAACCCAACAATAGTGTTTGAAAATAAAAATGAAAATAAATATTTAATTTAAAAACTAAAATCAAATTTCAAAAATTAGAAATAAAAATCGGCCTAGGGAGGGAAGGATCTAAGTGTCATTTCCCTCACCTTTCGGCCAAGTGCACACAAAGCCATGCAATCTTAATAAAAGCATGTTGACCGTTGACCAAAACCCAACGTGGACCCTACCACACCAGATCCATTCACCCAATAACAAGGGACACGTCATCAACGTCACCATTTGAATCCGAATCCGAATCCGGTTCAGTGCATGAACCGGTTCAGTGCATGAATCGGTTCAAAGGATAGAGACAGGTTTGGACAAAATGCAGGATCTAAGGGATTCTTTCTCTCACCACAAGAAAGAAAATAACTTTTCTTATTCAAACCCACATGCACTGGTTTTCTTCAATTTTTTTTTTTAAGATTTGAATATATTTTTGTTTTTCATAAATTTTTAAATCTTGTTTCAATCTTTTACTTTTAATTTTCTTTACTCCTAACTTTGTTTAAATAACGTTTTAAACAGTGAAACAAAGTGATTTAGATAATGTTTTCTTATTAAATAAAATAAATATTTGGGATGGACAAGTTATGTTTTTAGTGTCTAAAACAAATTTATCATCAAACAAAACGTATGTAATTAATCATTTTAAAATATTATTTTAGCATTTTAAATTTGAGATGAGTATGTTTTTTTTTCTTAGATTAAAAAAGTTTCAATCTTTCTAATTTTGAAAAATTCGCTTCTAATATTTAGAGTTGAAAATATTTAAAAAAGAGAAGAAAAATAATGAGGTGGCCTCACCAACAATTCATATTTTATTAATATTGTCTAGTTTAAAAAACAAAAACAAAAATAGTTTATTAAAGAAATTAAGAAAATAAATTTATAAATTAAAGAGATGAACAAAATTTATAATGGTAGTTAGTTGGAAGTATTAGGTGGGGTGGGTAATGGGTGGAAAGTGGGTCAGTGTTCTTGACGGGTAGAGGGATTTACAGTTTTTTTTTTTTGTTAATGGTAGTTATCACTATATTTTATAAAATTTGTAATATTGTTCTCTAATTTTATTTTCTTACTTTTTAATTATTCACAACTTTTGCTTTTGAATTTTTTAACGTAATTTTGATTTTTTTTTTCAATTTTCAATTTTAAAATATATTAAATGACTACCATTTTTAATTATACAATAATCATGAATATAATGTCTTTTTCTTTATCTTTAGTAGTAATGATTTTAAATATATATATATATATATATATATAAAAATTAAAATGTTAAGTTATCTATAATATATATTAGAATTTCAAATATTAACTTTTATTTAAAAAGTTGTATCATCTTTTAAAAAAACAATATTTTTTCTATTTTCTAAATTTATTTATCTTTAAATTTTTTTCTATCTATTCAGATTTTGATATCATTTTTTATATTTTTTTATGAGAAGCCGTAATTTAGAATATAAGGAAGTTTAAGATAATATGAACTGATAAAATTGTAATTTTTAATAAAAAAATCATTAAAATGTTTAGTTTTTATTTTTTTTCTTTAACTTAAATGTATAGCTTTTCCTGATATATGAGATTTGAACTAAATAAATTATTCTTTTTGTTAGTCTCTATTGTGATATGTTTTGTTAAGTGAATGAAAATCTTTTAAAGGAAGCAAGTACTTCTTTAGTTTTGCATTATTTAGCTTATACTTATTTAAGGATCACATAATCACTAAGAGAACTAATAAATTCATTTTATTTAAGTTGATTTGATACTAATTTGTATTTGGGTTAGGAGCTGATGGAACCAAAGATGTTAAAAAAAACATGAGATTAAGATTTATGAAATGTAAGTTTTCAAGGTATATTAATACTAGCTTCTAATTTTGTTGTTGTTATTGTTAGTGTGATGTAATTGGATGTTATATATATATATATATATATATATAATGAGTACTTGATTTGAAATTATATAAATAGATTATATGGATTTTGATTTTGGAATAATCATTTTGATATATATATGAGTGTTATACGAGTTTTGAAACTTTAATATAGTATTAAGTGTTGTTTTAAAATGGTTAAAAATAATTGATTTGGTAGAAAAAGGTTTTGAGTATGTTTTGAAATATTTTAATTTTCTTCATATAATTTGATTTCTTATATGTTTTTAGTCATGTGAGAGGATTCTCACTTAACTCAAAATGGTAGAGAGAATGTAGTATCTAAAATTTATAAAATTAGATTTTCATACATAATATATATTTATTTATTTTAAAATATTTTGTTATTTTGAAAATTCTCATCAATTTAACAAGATCAATCATCACTTGATCTATCTACATGTGTTGATTGAGAACTTAGCGCAATAATTTTAACTTTATTCTTCTTCTATTTAAAAGTGGATAAATATGTAAAATTATAATTTGTGAATTTTTTTAAAATTTAAAATTTTTATATGATATGATTAAACATAATTTTATGGTGAGAATTATGTTTAAAAAACACTAAAAAATCTTCTAAACCATTTAAATATATGGTTAACGAGTATATAAGTTACAACTACTGAAAACCATCTAAATTCATAACTACAAAAGAAAAAAAATGGGTCCATTTATTATTATTGAAAATTTGATTCATTAAAAAAATGTTTGGTCCAATCCAAAACGCACAGTAACACTTAGGACAATGGATAAAAATATAAAGATATTAAAAAAGCCATAGCATTAAAGCAACATGAACATTTAATAATTCTTAACTTTAACTCACAAAAACTTTAAGAAAGTAATCTAACAAATGTAATTGTAGTTTCAAGCTGACTAGAAATAATCATTACATTGCAAGTATAAATAGACATTAATGGATGGTTCAAAAGGAGTAGCATTTAATCTGGGTAAGAAAATATTGTAAAATTCTAGACTGATATATGAATGAAGTAACAATAGAGGATGTTTTCTGAAGAGTATAATTGGTTGTTTTTACGACTAGAAAAAAATGTCGGTGTGAACATGAGGTTGGAAGTTTAGATGGAGAAGAAACTTGTTTGAGTGAGAGAAGAATTTACTGAAGAATTTAGAGAATGATCTTAGGAGGGTGGAAATCAAAAGAAGTGTGGAAGATGAGTGGAAGTAGAAGGTTGATCCGAGTGGAGCATATGATAGCATACTCAATTCTATAAAGGTACCATGCAATAATTTAAAATGACAATATTTATAAAAACAATATAAGAGGCAAAGGTACCACTACTTTTTTTTGGCATATAAAGAATGATCACCAATATAAGAGAAATATATTGTGAATTCGTTCTAATATGAGTTGCTCAATGAATAAGTTAATCATATTATCCTTAGAAGGATGAATGGATCTTGATCAACTCAAGAAGACGTAGAAGACACAATCATCCATAGATAAAGAAATTAGAGTTGTGGAAGCTTAGAGAATCATGAAGAATGCTTGGAGTTTCAAATGAAACAGCAAAGTAAAACAAGCACAAGTAACCAATTGAAAGAGAAAATGAATTGAGATAAGAAATGGGAAGAATACGCCACCTTGAATGGAAGAACTTAAGGATAAGTGCAAGAGGATTTGTCACTAAAGAAAGTTTATCAAGATAAGAACCAAAACAAGAGAGAAACATCATTTAAAAGGCTTTCAAGATATGAACTAACAAACAAAATTTCATTCAATGCTTAAAAGTGATTTTTACAAAGATGGAAACTATCTTTTTGCAGGACAAGGAATGTCCAAGAGGGATCATGAAAAGACAAAAAAGTTAATTCATAATCCTAGAGTTAACTCTCCTTAATCCTGATTAGTATAATTAATACCACAAAATTATGAAAAAGTCACATGAGTGTTCCTTGAATCTAGGAAAGGTAACTATTACATTTGATTCTTGTACGTGGAAAAGGTTAAGAGAGCTCCAAGAGGCATGTGGTATGCATCCTATGTGCAAGAGTCAAAGGAGAAATGATTTTTCCTCTTATTAATTTTCCTTATCATTTCTTCTTTATTTCTTTTTGTCTCTCTTTTTTAAGTCTTCCTCTTATGAATCTTTTAAAGATTCTTTCTAATTTTTTTTTCTTATTATACTTCATGTATTTATTCTTCAAATTCTTTTTTTCTATCTTCAATAAATACTTTTTCATATAAAATCATGAGTTAAAATTAGATTTTTTTTTCAAAATATTTTGTTTTCTTACTACAAAACACACTAGATATGAAAAATGTGTTATAATTGAAGTAGAGGCAAGCATCCTTGTTCTCATATCACCCTTCTTTTTCAACATTAATGTATATATATTATTTTATAGAAGAAAAAAATAAAATCTAAACATAAAAAAAAACGTTTATACCATTCTTATCTCACTTTCTTGTTTGAAGACACTTGTTACAATATATCAAAATTGAGTTAAATTAAAAGTATTTTATACACATTTTCTAATCTAAATTCTCCTAGACACTTAACAAAAACAGAATAGTAAAATAGAAACCAAATATTAAAACTAAGAATATATCATGTGCAATAATTTCCTAATGTGAATGAAATTGAGACTGTAACAACCATGATAATCTATATTTGTTTGGGTAAAAGTTTGAAAATTAACAAGGCCATAAATAAAGGTAAAGTTGACACCTTATGGACTAACCCTACAATCCTTGGAGAATCCGATTCCACACAAAAATTCTTCAAATTTTCAAGTTCTACCCAATCTATGGACCTTTACTTCCACCACATGGTGGCCCACCAAGAGACTCATAAAAATCACACCAATCACTCAAATAAATAATATTAATTAATATATAATGATGATTCCTGTTTCATATTTTTATTTTAAAATTATACTATTTTAAATACCATAACTAAAATTAAAAATAATAAATATAAACTATTCATCCACTAAGAATATTTTGACATGTTTCAACTACTTCATTTAGTATAATTACACCCTTTTCCCTCTTTCATAGAAATTTGTAACCTATATTATCTTATACTGTTTTAATTTAAACTATAAAATTATATATTAAATACAAAAAATAATAATATAAATAAATTTATTAAATTTACAAATTGACATAAATTTTAAATATTAACTTATTAAAATAGATATTATAATAAAAAAATACGGACGGATACGTGTCAGAACCCACATGCTTCTATTAATATTTAATAATGAAATAATTATAACATATTAATAATTTATTAATTATAAAAGGAATATTTTGTTATATTTTATTATACTAACTATGTGGTCCGTTAAGAATGGGACGCAGTAGGTTAATTTGAGTTAATAAGTTTAATTCGCTTAATATAATTATAGATTTACGAAATATTTTGCATAATTTAGAAAATGAAAATTAACTATAATTATATTTATAATCTTAATCACACATTTAAGTGTATTATAAAAATAAGAAATTACATAAAGTACAATAATTGCAATAAAAATTTAAAAATATTTATTTATTATAAGGAAATAAAAAATACTATAAAAAGTATATTAAAGTTAATCATAAAATAAAATATAGAAATTATACTACAATGATGATATTCATTAGTATTATATAATAATAAAAAATTAAAAAGAAAAATAATGCAAATTGTGAAGTAAAATGAAATCCCCTTATTCTAATTTGAAGATCTATAGGTTATATAGAGAGGGCTTATACTAACTAACACACTTTTTTTAAAGTGAATTATGGCCAACTCATATGACTCGTGCCAAATTACCATCCTTAAGAATAAGTTTGTGTTTAATTTTTTTTCGCATATTAAAAATTAGTTTCATGATTTTAGTGTGTCACTTTTTTTTAAATGAGAAAAATTTACTTACCATACAGGTGTCAAAATGATTGGAATGGATAAATTTTTAAAAAAAATTACTAATAAATTGTGTTTGAAAATATTAATTTATAATGAAGAAGTTAGTGTTATAATATTGAACTTTAATATTCGATTTTCTTAATCATATTAAGAAGTTGTAATGCGTAGAATATTTTTATTTTATTTATTTGTTTATTTATTTCTTTTACATAAACAATACAAAAAATTAATATAGAATACAAGACAAAATTTAAATTATTTATTAAAAAAACTATCAAAATCGTAACTCCATTAAAAATAAACAATCATACTCTCAACTTAAAAAAAAAACTAGTTTTCATTATTCTTCTTAATTGTAATTAGAGTTATTTTTTCAAGTTAAGTTTTCATATGCATAAAATACATTATAAAAGATTTGTAAGTATACCCTATATTTTAAATGATATCTAATATTTCATAGCACTTACTCATTTAATGTATTATAAAAAATTTGTAAGTATACCCTATATTTTAAATGATATCTAATATTTCATAACACTTGCTCATTAAATGTGTTAGTATTCATACTATATTTGTTAGGTTTTTTGAGAGAGATATTGTTTTGAGATATTAGTTGGTTGTAAGTACTTATTTTTGTGTTTGACTCTTTTGTATTTTTATTTTATCTTAATGAAGCTTAATTGATTAACTTGTGCACGTGGATTTTTATTTTTTTCATATTGAGTGAGTTTTTCACGTTAAAAATGTTTTGTCTCTTTTATTATTATTTCTGCAATTTTTTGTTATTGTTACTCCTTATAAATTCTTGTAAGTTTAGAGAATTATTTCAACTATTTTGGTATTTTTACTTGTTAATATACACTATAGAGTGAGTGAGTAAGTCCTTGTATCGAAAGTATTTCTGACAGAGGTTTCATGCAAGTGTGTTCCATTGATGAACAAAATATAAGTAACGGTCATTATGATACTCGTGGTTAAGTACTCACACTTGAGAGAAATGATTAGAATTTAAGTATGAGTTTGAGTATCAAATTAAGTAGAAATAAGTATAATGAGTAACATATAAGAAACAAAATATTAAACTTTAGATTGAATTAAATTTAGGAATAAAATATTAAATTTTGAATTGAATTAAACTTATTGATACGAGTTGTTATAAATAGTGCGTAGAGTTTACAAATAAAAACTATATATAAAATGTTTACCAAAAATGCAAGTTTTAAGTATCACTTATTTACTTGAATAATTTAAAAAAAAACTATTCATTTTAATGATTTTAGTTAAAAATTATAATTATATAATAACATTTTAATGGATGTAAGTTTGAAGTGAATTAAGTTGTTACAAGACAAATACAAATTATTTAGAAAAATAGTTCTAACAATAGATATTATAATTATAGTCCTGGCAACCTTCTATTTACTAATTGAGATTTATCCCAATTTAGTTTATTGAAGATTAAATTATAAAAATAATTAAAAAGAAATTCTTTGTACATCAATCCTTTCTCCTAATTCATAACCATATTAATAATTAATCCCCATCCGTTTGAGTTCTTAGCCCAAAAAATTAGTTGAATCAATCAAAAGAGGCAAATTATACTTTTGATCTATTATAAGATAAAAAAATCAATTAATAAAATACAAGGATTACACATTACAACTTTTCCAGAGAAAAATATACAAAAAATTAAGATTAAAGTAATGTTTAACTGTTAGATAAAATAAAATTATCCTTGTTTTTTTCGGTTTTACATTTATTCATATCTTTCTTCCTTTATTCATAAAGAATACATATACCCTTTAAATAAATATATGTAATTTCTCACCACATTTACCTGATTATTGATTAAATAATAATGTTATGAGTCCACTAAACCTGTTCTCAGAGAGTTAATGGAGCATGATTTTGGTCCCATTAATCCCTTTTTGACTTCATTAAAAAAAACAATGCTATGGAATTTGTAGGTCTTTCTTTATATTTCAAATCCAGAAGAGTTGAGAGAAACACAACAACCCTAATGGAGTACCTTGTTTGACCTTTGCCTAGAAAGAAGATAAAGGAGAAGAGTCAGAAGGCAAGTATGAGGAAAAGTGCATGGATCTGCAGTTTTTTGACCAGAAATTGTTCCTCACACTGTCACATAACATAATTTCTTACACTCCATTTTAAATATTAGTATTCTCCTTCCAACTTTTGCTTTCCCACACACTCCATCATCAAGCTCAAGAACACCAAATTCAAAATGAGTGCATTTCACAAGAAAATATTAAAGCCAAAGAATATATATATATATATTTATTTATGGTAATGATCCAAACAGAACTAGTTGTACTTGAATCAGAAAATTTGCTACAAACAATGGTTTATTTCATATCAGACTCAAGATCACCAAATTGTTGTTCACAATTTATTTCAACTAGGTTTTTTTTTATTTTGATTTGATGTTTAAAGGTTGGATCCATATAAAAGTCATTTAAAATAGTTTTAATTTGAATATAAATCATTGATTTTTTTTTACTTAAAATCACAAGCATGTTTTTGGATTATCATTCTAATGCCACAAATCCAACCTAATTAACAATTCATTGTTGCTTTTGAAATAATTGAAGATTCAGGTGAATTTTTGTTTTTAATTGAATGTAAAAAAATTAAACATATTGACACAGTATTTAACAAAACTTGAAAATTAATTTAGGCCTTCCAACTAAAATTAAAACACATTTATGATTGTTTTTGTAATTTTACTTTTTATTTGAAATTTAGGCTTAAAAAATATGTTTGAAAAATACTGCTAGATTTCAACTGTTTGTGAAAAAAAAATTATAGCTTTAGTTTAATGTTGGAGACAAAAATTAAAATTTGTAAAAAATTATAAAAGGATAAATTGTTTTTCTCAATGTGAAATATGGACTATTCTTTAATAGTTTTTTTCTACCAGTTCTATATATAAATTGATTTTTTGTTACATCTAAAAAAGTAGTTTATTTCAAAATCAACCTTTTACAAAAAAAATTTCAAAATAAACCAATTTTGACTATACTAAATTATAGATATGTTTTATTATTGAAATATACAGTTATTCTAGGGACACCTCTAAGGCACTTAATCATTGAAATAATACTCAAATGGTAATTTATAAAATCAAACTCTAATTTCTTTGAGATAAATTAAGAATCAAAATATTGTCTCTTAAAATGTATAAAAGTTAGTTTATATGAATATTTTAAAAGATTAAATCGTAATTTGCGATGAACTCCTGTCAAGATCTTTCCGTATATTTTAATAATAATATTTTTTAATTTTGAAACAATAATATTTTTATTTTACTTTATTATTAAAGAAATAATATTGATTTTTGTATGCATTATAACTTAACCTTAATGTCTTATGAAGTTGAAAAGATGTAATAGTATTAAAGATATTTCAGATATTAAAAATATTATACGTATTATATATATATATTAGTTGAATAAATTTAAATCGCAACCAAATTACTTTAATTTAATGTATTTTGTATCAAGTCAACTTCATAAACGCGTTTGGTAGCATAATTGGAAACCTATCTTATTTTGTAGAGCAAATCTTAACATATTATATTAGGCAACATAGTTACTAAGATGCGTGGATTGCGTGACAATTGTTAACATGCCTAATTTGTAAAAATGTTTTACAACACAATTCTTAATACGTGTATTTTGCAGCACAGTTTCCAGAAAAATTATATCTTACAACATCCCTCTCAAACAAATTTCAAACCAATTTCTCTAAACCAGTTTAGTAAAATTAGTTAATAAATTAATTTTTATATAACAAATTCTTTGCATATTTTTTTAAACAAACTTTTTTATCACTTTCATTAATTTTGTTTTCATATATTAGAAAGATCCAATTTTTACAACAATACTTTATAAAATTATTTTTTAAACTATAAATCAATAATAACTCCAAAAACTAATCAATTTTATATTTCATTACATATTTTTAAAAGTATATTATAACTAATTTTCTTTAGATTGTATAGTTTAAAATTTTGGTTTGACCTTATCTCATATTAACTTGATTCGACTTAGACTTATGATGACTTGGTTTGACTGAAACCAAGATTAACTTGACAACTTAGTTCAACCTGATTTAGGTCGACTTAATTTGATTTAAGACGTTTGACTTGCCTTGACAAAAGGACAATTGACTCAACTTGATATGGGTCTAGGCTTAGTTGGCTCGACTTGGGTCTGGGTTGACTCAATTTGACCTAACGTTGGATTGACTAACTTAGTTTGACATGGCTCCCAACTTAATGTCTCGGCCCAACTCGACCTAACCTAGTTTGTTTAGGTTTCACTTGGGCCAAACAGACTTGGCTTGACCTGTAACACATACAACTTAATTCAACTTGGGCTAGGATAAACTCTGTTTGACCATGATGGACTTGGCTCGATCTGTGTTGAGCTAACTCAACTCGATCTTGGGTGGATTGACTCGACTCGACTTTGTCAAGTTGACTTGACTCGACCTGGGCTGAGTCAACTTAGCTCAACATAGGCCCTGATTTGACTCAGTTTGACCTAATGTGGAATTGGCCCAACTCAATTTAACATGACCTTAACCCGATGTGGCCTACCTAGTGTCTCAATTTAAGATGAACCCAACTCGATCTGGCGCAGTTTGTCTATATCCAACCTTGGCCAGACAACATTGCCCCAGATTGACTCAACTTGAGCCTGAGCCAACTTGATTTGGACTTAAGCCAACTCGACTTGACCTTGATCCATGCTGACTCAACCTTGCATCACTTGAACCCAATCTAGCTCGACCTTGCATGAGCCCAACCAAATGCTCCTTATTTGGGTTTCGCCCAATCTAATATTTTATATCTTGAAATGACCCAAACCCATCTTGACCATAGACCAGACCAACTTTATGTGGGGATGAAACTTTTTCAATACACTCATTTAATTAGTTAGTAAAAAAAAAATTATTTTAGTAGTAAATTAAAATTGATCACTCAATCATGTACTAAACTGACAAGTGTAATCTTATATAAAAGTTCTTAACAAGTTTATTTTTACAATACACACCTTACATATAATTACAACATCCAAATTATTTAAGTAACTAACACAATTAATATATATCAGTAAAAAAATTCAAAATATTTAAAAAGTTAGGTGACATGCTTCTTTCTAACATGTACTAATAATATTAATAATTATTGTACCTACATGCATCTTAGAATATAAAAAATATTATAAAAAGAAAATGTAACAAAAATAATATTTATCAATATCCATATAACTTAGATATTTTCTAATAACTCAAAATATCAAGTAATAACCAATTGTGATTGACCTTAACGATGTTATCTTAACAGACTTAAGGTCGGAACATTGGCGTCGTATGTGGGAACAAAAGGGAGTTTCAAAGTTGAACCCTCACTCCCTTAGCTTTCAACTGGGGGACTTGTTCCGGTACACCCAATAGTCTCACATCGCTTAGGAGTCAAGGCCAAGGGAAGTTTATATACTCATTCCTCCCTTAACTTTCCGAGGCGCTTTTTAAGGACAAAATCGTGACGGTGCTTCGAGCTCTTAAACGGACAATGCCTCAGATGTGATGATTGATCTTAACGATGTTACCTTAACGGACTTGAGATCGTTGATACTTGTAAACCATAAATAGAAAATTACTAAATTGATGGATTCAAATATTGAATAATCAATTATATCTTATGGGTTATCAAAACCTTTATTCTAAAATCCTAAAAGTTTATAAATATATAATTCTAATTCATTATTCATATATATATATATTTGATATTTTTAGTTCTTACTAATTTTAGTGTCGAAAAATCTTGTACGAATCAATCTCTTATTTATCATGAACAATTTAATATTCATATATTAGAAGGTCAATCTTTAATCCTTAAAAGTGCATCTTTTTCCACTTTAAAATAATCGATTCTTATTTGGTGAAAACAAATCTTAACATTATTACTTTAATCTATTATATTTTCAATGTCACAAAATTTTTAGTACTTATTTTTCGAACAAATCTTAACATGTCTTTATCAGTCATAAAGCTGTTAAAATAGGTTTGTCCTAATAGGTCAACTTGTGATACCTATAATTTAAGTTAGACTAGGCTTAAAAAATTGTAGCCTAAATAAAAATATGTTTTCTTAGTTTAACCTGGTTGACCCAAGGTCATTACGAGTCAAGATTATGCTGGTTCGTAGGCTAATGAGCTAATTTTTTTTTTATGTTAATTTTTTTATTTTTTATTTTTCTTTTATTTTAATTACACATGTTATTGTGTTATGAATGTGGAAGACATTGATAAATTTGTTTTAAGTAAGATTAGATCAAGAAATATGTTATAGACATTAATTATTTAGTGTGTACGTAAAGGATAGAGAATATATTTATCATAAAGGTAAAATGAAATATATTAAGAAGAAATTATTCAATATATTTATTTTATATATGGGAGTGATACAAAACTGAAGACAAATTTAATTTTTTTATGTTTTCACTATGATGCTTTAATTTTATACTTTGTTTAATAAAATTATAAGAAATGAGAGAAGATATAATTACAAAATTCAAGTTGAATGATCTCATAGAAAAAGACAAATTTGTATCTATCGTTAGGTTACATTATTTTTATTGATTAAATAAAATATTTTTTTATTTCTGTTATATTGAATATGATATATATTGTATAATATTTTTTTATGTTGTTTAAAGTTTTTTTAATTTAATTTATTTTTTTAGTTATAAATAATTTTATATAAATTTTTTATTTTTGATGTATTATATATATATATAATATATCTAACTGCTTAAATATTAAATTTTTGAATAATAATATATTATAATATTTTTATACACACAATTGTTTATATAGTGCTTTGCATTTAGCATGCGTATTTTGCAACGCATTCTCTGCTTTTGCGATACTATTCATGAGACGTACAGGTAATGTTTTGCGATACTATTCACCAGACGTAGTTCCTGCAAGTTATATTGTGCAACATGATTCTGGCGTATCTTGACTAAATTTGTAGGAAGAATCACGGTATATTAAATCAATTTAATATTTTAATAATAATTAAATAATATAAAAAAGTTATAAATAAAATAATATTATATGTAAAAAAATCAACTTAATAAATAAAATTAACATTAAATATAACATTCAATTTACTTACAAACATCAATTCAATATACTTGTTTATAATGTAATAAAAAATTGTAAGATTATACTATTTTTATTTCAATTCCGTGTTAGAGTATATTTATAATCGTAATACACCGTAAATGGTGAAATCATAGAGAAAAATCAGAAAAATCATAAAATCGAACAAATTTAACGTTCTAACAAATGCAGTCACTGAATGAGTTTTAATTTCATTTTAATGGGTTTAATTTCTTTTATTAGTTTTAATTTTTTTTAATATTGAGCACTATTCTATATTCCAGTTATCTATAATATTTTTTAACTCTTTCAATAATTGTGAATTATTTAATTTAGAAGTTGAACAATTATTAATTTTTTAATGATTTTTAATATTTTTTTAATATTTAGTAATATTGTTTCTACTAATTTAAGAGTTGAACAATTTTTTTAGAGGTTATTTTAACATGTAAGTCTGAAGATTGTTTTTACTTTTTTAAACCTTAAACAATTTTTAAATTTTTTAAGCCTAATAAAAATAATTAAAAATTAAATCTTTCCACTTCTGAAAATAAAAGTTAAAACGTTATTTGTTCAATGTAACTATTTGCTCATTTGAAGTTGAAGAAATATCATTTTTATTTTTATCAATAATCTTCCTCTTAAAAAAAAACATCAATTGTCTTGTTCTTAACCATAAGTATTGTACCTATTAAAAAATAATTATTTAATTTCAAAATATATAAAATTATAATAAATGATAATTTACAATCTAATCTACATAGTAATAGACCTCCTAAAAATATAATCTACAATATAATGTAATTTACTTACAATAGTCACATAAAAGCATAAAAAATAAATAATATTAAATAAAAAAAGTTATAATAGGTACCTGGAATGGAAGAAGTTTTATAGAAATATATTAGAAAATAAGTGACGTAGAGAAGAAACCTAAAAGAGAAAAAAACTCATTATATCTTAACATAAAGAGAAGAAAAAGAATACTAAGAGTCTATATTTAAAACAAAAAAGTAATTGTAAATTGCTGTTATCTATAAATTTTTATGGAAACTCTAAAAAGTATACCTCTTAAAAGAATTTATTAATTGTAAAAATTTATTTTATTAAATTGTGGGGGCCCACATAATAAATTTATATGTACAATAAAAATGTTTGGGGGCCGTGGCCCCCACCGGCTCCTATTAAGCTCCGCCCATGACTGACTTATATTACAGAATGTGCATAAATTTATTTATTTTTTCTATACAATTATTTAATAAAATAAAATATGACATTTCAGCACTTAAGTATTTACTTTGTTTTTAAATAAGTATTATTCTAAAAATAATTTTTTATTTTTTATTTATAAAATTTAATAATATATTAATTATTTTTATCAATTATGTCTTTAAATTTAAAAATATTAAAAATAATTAAATTATTAATTTTTATTAACTTTAAATAGTTTGAGTATATAATTAATTATTTTTTATTTTTTATATATTTTTATTAATTAATAAATTATATTTAATTATAAAAATAATGTTTTTAATCAGTTTATATAACAAAACTTTAAACTATTTTCATTAAAAACAGAAAGGTACATATTAACTAGTATGTGATTAATATTGCATTAAGAAGTAAAAAATTAATATATATTAATAAAAACATCTTATTTTTTCCTTGAGTTTCCGAGGTTAATTGAAGTTCAAACTTTTAAATACATTAATGAAAAGCGTCTTAATTTTTCTTGACTCAGAAGAACCATTCCAATCCAACTTTGAAATTGGTTGTCCAGATAATAATTGGGCTTATTGGGTTCAAGGGCCCATTAATGGGATAGGCCCAGCAACGTCATCAAGCTAAGGAAGGAATGTGAACGGTCCAAAGGGAATTGTATAAGACACGCTTTCGCAATCAGAATATCGCAGAGAGCGTAGACACAGAGCTTTTGTCGGCGGTAACCAAAGCGAAGAAGAAGCCTTTCTCCGGAGAGTTCGAGGATGTCGGGCGTTACCAACAACAACAACGAGGAAGACAAGAAGCCCAGCGAGCAAGGAGGACACATCAACCTTAAAGTCAAGGGGCAGGTACTTTCGCTTATTCCTTTTTCGTTTGTTTGATTTCTAGGGTTTTGATTTTCTCTTGGATCGTGTTACTTGCGAGCCGTAGATCCTCGAATTTTTACTCCGGTGAATGCTTTTTTGAGTTTGAGATCGTTTGACGGTGTTTATTGTATTATGATTGTGTGTCAAAGTATGTTCTTTAATCGTTTTTTTTTGTTGAATTGGGATTTCATTATAGAGTGGCTTTGATTATGTTTAGATTTTTGGTTTGGATTTCTGGTCTTCGGTAAAAATTAAAACTTTGATGAGTTTCTTTTAAAATCTTTGAATTTGGGTTTTGTTTACGCTTTATTTTTGTATTTTTCTTGCAAAAGTTTATCTATGTAAGATGTTTTGTTAATTATGCTTTTGTTCTGGTGATTTAATTTTGTTTTAGTGTTGGACTCTTCTTTGCATGTTTTGATGAAATTCACGCTCTGTAAATTTGATTTTTGATCGTCATGATAAATTGAGTTTGATGACGTTATCTTCTTTGTGTGAATATGTCAGAGTTTGACTTTGTTTATATCCCTGATGGATTCCTGCTCTGTGGATTTTGATGATGTATTTCTCCAATTGGTTTATGTTATTTGTTGACATGTTTTTGTTATTGCTTCTATTTTAGGTTTTATGGTATTTGAATGATTCAGCCATACGAATCCATATTTTATAGAAGAAAATTGGCTTCAGTTTTATTCATGTAGAGAAAACGGGGAAAACTATTTATCTGGGTTCAATTAGTTGCATGTTGTTTTCCACGCATCCAAGCTGATCCTGAATTTAGCGTGTTAATTTTTTTATGATAGGATGTGCAAAATCCAACTTTAATAATGTCAAGGTTTCCCTTCCCTTATTCGTGAAATTGTACTTTGTTTCGTTAGTCAACATTTGATGTGCCGTTGCATGGATGATCAATTTGTTATTGTTTATACTCTGGAATATTTAACTGTTTATAGTTTATACTCTGGAATGTTTAACTGGTTGTAGTTTAAAATATACATCCATAGCCTGACAAAAACATTACACCCACATAGAAAATAAAGGTACATTTCACATTGTTATATTCAATTTTTTTGTCTGGATTAGTTACTAACAACTATATCCAACGAAATACAGTTAATCAACTATTTGAGGGAAATTGAATGTTACTAGGTGAAGTGTGTTTTCCTTGTTCCTTGTTAGTCTAGGACTGTAATATTTTTAAGCTTAAGTCATGAAATAAACTTGTTTTAATGCCTTGCCAATTTGTTAATATGTTGTAGGATGGGAACGAAGTGTTCTTCAGGATCAAGAGGAGCACTCAATTGAAAAAGCTTATGAATGCTTATTGTGACCGACAATCGGTTGATTTCAACTCCATCGCTTTTCTCTTTGATGGACGTCGCCTCCGTGCTGAGCAGACTCCTGACGAGGTTCGTGTTATGTACTTTTGTTTATGGATTCCATCTTAACTTTTTGGTTTTGCTCATGTATTGCATAGTAGCTTTCTTCATGTTCTGTTGTTATTATATATGCACTTTTTAGATTTTGACTTACTTTTGTTGTGGCAGTTGGAAATGGAGGATGGTGATGAAATTGATGCCATGCTTCATCAGACTGGAGGTTCTGTATTTCTGAATGATGCCATCCTCTAGATTTGTATTCTGAGGAAGTATAAGTAGAATTAGCTTAACTTAGAACTAGGTAAGACATAAGATACATATTTTATTATCTGCTATACAGCGTTTGTTGCTGGACCCTTGAAGTCATTGTGGTGCTTCCTTTGTTAATATCATTATGGATGGATTGTTTTAATTCTGCTTCGTTTGTTTTGAGTGTTTCTGATATTCTCCTATTTCTGAAGCTTTGTGTATTGGGTGTTTTCCCAATGTCCTCACTTCTGAAAAGTGAAGTATACTTCCATAATAACATGTGAATGGTGAGTTTTAGATTCTTATAAGATCTATTTATAAATGTAGCATTCTCATTGAGTAAAGTGGGGTTTGAAGGATTCATTTGGTCATAAGAGTGAAATAAACAGTTTAAGTGAAAATAATGCGACATCGGATTGTAAAATTTTGTAAAACTTTTCTGCCCAAAATGTATTTTATATATGTCGACGGATATATGTGTACACACAAATATTTAGGTTTTGCTGGTGCAGGCTTCTGCAGTTGAACTCCTGTGTTTGAATGAATACTTCCGTTTAGTTCATCAATGGCATAGGTGCATTTGAAGTGTAGAGTTTGAAGATGATTTAGGGCAGCATGCAATTTTTCGAGGTTTTTTAGTAATAAATTATTTTATCGTCTATTTTGATAATTTTGTCGAAGGTGTTTCCGTTTTAATTTATTGCCATTATTATTTATATATTCTAACAATATATAAAATGACTTTTTTGGTGAAATTTTTACTATTTTATTTTTAAGTTTTTTTTAAGTTATAATTAGTTGTAATAACAGTCAAAATGGAAAAAAAAAATGCTGTGTTATGCTTTCAAAATTCTAGTCCCCATCCAAAAGTGAACAAAGCGGAGATTACAATAATTCTACGGGGAACATATGTGTGAATAAGTTTTTATTTCTTTATTTTTTTCTTTTTTCTCTTAAAGATTGTGAAAAATTAATCATCTTTTAATCATATCAACATATTTTAGCTAAAAACAAAATGGGCTCCCAGTTCTAATTAATATGATCTTATTGAAAAAAAAAAGCAAGAAAAGGAACAAAGAAAATAATTTAAAAAAGTGTTTGAGGTTGGTAAAGAGAGTTAGAAGCATTCATAAAAAACATAATTGAGAATAAAGGAAATAATACAGAACAAGAAAAATAAAGGTCCTTGGGCACACACTTGATTCCACACAATCTTTTATAACCTCTCAACACTTCTTTATTGCTCAATGTTTTCTGCTTTGGCTCAACTTTTTTTTTTCCATTTTATGAGATTAATTATTAATTATTTTCATTATTTCAATAGTCTGTCTTAATTTCGTCTTATAAATTCTCTTTCTTTTTTTCGAAATTTCTATAAATAAAAACATTTAAAAACTTTCTGAGTGTAAGATTGATGTACTATCAATAAAAAAAATCTTAAAAGTTAATCATTAAAAAACGCTTCTTGATTTTGCTAACCATGTATGTAGATGAGTTGTGTTCAACAAATTTATTATAATATATATTAATTTGTGATTGAATTAGAATATACAATTATCTATATAGTCAATTTTGTAACTCAATTTTTTTAATCTAACATCTTAAAACTCTTGAGGATTTACCATATTTATAACTTTTAAACTTTTAAAAACATTTGCATTAAATCCATCATAAAACTTCATTTGACTGACTTAAAAGAACTGAAGATACGATACGAGGGTTTTATTAGTGAAAAAACTAATGGGAAAACATGATTGTGACAATTTAAAAAAAAAATTAAGATTATTGATTTTAAAATTATTGAAATTCCAAAAGTGCATAATTGATCATAATAGATGAAAAGAAAAACAACATAAAGCTTTTGGCTTCGTCTTTATGATACTAGATTTTCCTGTCAAGTAATGATATCCAAAATATTCTTATATTCTAAGAAACACTTTTTAATCATTTCTTTTTCTATATCTCTTCCAGGTTTATAATGCAACCTATAATATTCATCTTCAATTGTATCTCTAAAATAAAAAAAATTATATTTATATTCGTTGGATGTAAATTTTCCCTTTCATACTTGTTTTTACTGGATAACAAATATACACTACACTCGTACATGCTCATATTGTTTTAGATACTAATTAATTATCTTTTTATAGAAAATAAAAATTAAGATAAAAATATAATATTATCAAACATTTAAAATAAAAAAGACATTTATTTTCTTTTTTTCAATGTCAATTTTCAAGAAAAGAAAATATAAATTACATAAATATGAAAATAGACCAAATAATAATTATATGATGTCAAATAATTATATAAGAGCATAAAAATTATGCAAAATTGAAATTCGATAATAATTATAATATTTATTCCTTTTTTAGATGTTGAGAGTTAAAATATGAATATTTGAAAAAGAGAATAAAAATTATGTAAAAAAATTATTTAAATAAAATGAAACTAATAACAAAAAAAATAATATGGTAACTTTTTTAGTGTATCTATTAAACTAAAGATTTACATAATTGAATACTCAAAATTAATATTATGATATTCATATTTGATAAAAAAAAACAAACAACTAAAAATATTAAAAAAGAGTTAAAATAATCAAATGTATGTTTCAAAAATAATTTAATTCAATAAAATGTTTTAAGATTATATGAAAATGAAAATACTTTAAAAATTTCAGTAAACTTGATAGATATAAAATGAGTTAAACAATTGAAAAAAAAATGAAAAATTTTAATGGTTGTTTAAATAAAATGAAAAAAAAACATAAAAATAAGTATTTTAGGTTGCCTAATAAATTAATGATGTTTTGGTAATTTAAATCAAAGAAGAAGATGAGAATGAGATAAATATATATATAGGGGTATTCAGAACCAAACCAATAAAGAAAATAAAAATTGATTTAAAAAATCAATAACTGATTAAAATGGATAATTTTTGGATCGATTTTAATATTTTTTTTAAGAACCTTCATATAAACTTTTAGATTGAAATTTCAGAATCAATTCAAATTAAATTAAATTGAATTGAACCAAAATCAATTATTTAAATATTATTATATTATCTATTATTTCATTCATAAATGATATATGTATATGTAAAAGGAAAATCTAATGTATCTAATTTTGTGCTTATAAATATATGACAAAAAGTAACAATGTATGTTTATCATATGAATGAGGTGGTAGAAGATTTGTCTTGGTAATGCCAATATTACACTTTTAGTCTTATAAAAAAAAATACTAAAACAAAATAAAATATTATTGAAATGAAAAAAATATAGATAAAACTAATTTTAATGTTTATATTTTGAATTTATATATATATATATATATATGAAAGATATTTATTAAATTATGAGAGATAAATCATATAGTTTATCTAATATTTTTGTTATAATATATAAATATAATGTATATATTAATAAAAAATTACACAATAAAACAAAAAAACTATAAAAATTGATCTAAACCAAACTATAAAAATTGATTTGGTTTAAAAATCTTTTTATGTTAAAATTTAATCAAATCAAATCACGTATAATTTTATATTTTATTTAGATTTATTTTTAACTACATATTGAACCAAACTATATCATCACCTTTCCTATTTACATATTCATTCTTATTCTTATATCCAATTAAAAAAATAAAAAATTATAATACCCATATTAATATTTAGTTAATTTAAAAATTTCTTATCAAAATGAAAATAATTTAGAAACTTAATTATCTGTGATTCCTATTCTCATCAACCACATAATCATCTATCATATATATATATATATATATAATCTTTCTTATAATATTTCATCATTAAACACTCTATCAACCCTTTTACTTTTAGCCACAAAGTTAAAAAAAGGTGATAGTGAACCTTTTTTACTAAAAGAATTCTATATTTTAAATAAAAAATCTCAAAAACGCTTGTCATTGTAATATCCAAATAATAGTATTAGATAGTAAATGAACTAATAAAGGATAGATTATAAATACTTTGATTTCTTAATTTATAAACATGCTTTTAGGTTAATGGGTGCCATAATTATTAAACTTTTGAAAGTATTATCTTTATTAGATGGAACGATTACAACTAACACTAAAGCTATAACTCAGTGTAACTCTCTCTTCTTCTCTTATCACATTCTTCCTCTGGATTTCAAGTAGGTTTTTGGTTCTCACTAATTTCTTTTTCTTTTTTTTTTCTTTTTCTTTATTATTGCGTATATAGACTAAGAAATATGGCATCGATGAACCACAAAAAACGGTGTTGAGTTAGTGGTTCATATTCATTGCTAATTCTTGGATTGATTTTGACTTTAAACGTTTGATATGTGGTCCATCTGAATATAACACACACACAACCCTAGTGGAAACATCAACAATTTATTCCATAAGGATAAGTAGATGCAAATATATTTATTAGTCTATTTTTTTCTAGTCATCTAATCGCAATTATCATCTATAATAATTGCTTAATTTTTTTTACTTAAGCTAATTTTGAGTTAATAATCTAGAATCTTTAATTACCTCAAAAAAGCATAAAAATAAAAGTTTTCTATTTCTTTCACTGATAAAGATAGCTTACGTTATACTTTTCTTAGCAGTTGATTGATGTTAAATAATTGGTTGAGTTGATAATTATCTCTTATCTTCTCTTAACTTTACATGGGTATCCAAGTAAGCATTCTTTGTCTCAAGTTGAGTCTTTCATTTTCCTTTGAAAACACTTCATAATCGAAAGCTTTGATGCTTTCATTATATATATTACAGAACAAAGAAATTTCAATTGGATTGAATTGACTCCACAATTCAAATTTATCCAATTAAATTGATACATTTCATCATTCAATTAATCATAATCCTTAGTCGCAACTATAGTTTGATTTGATCCAACTAAGGTATTTCTTTGGTTGAATTGACTCCATGATATATAATAGTATTTTTTCGTACAGTAATTCAATTATAATAAATTTATCTCCTTTTCTGACGATTAATTTAAAATATTATATTTAAGCTCATTTTTTATTGATGGGTGTAATTATTTTATACTGATATCAAAATTAAGAGAAAATCTATTATTTAAAAAAAGTTAAGAATAACCGAGCATCTTTAAAATACAACATTTAATGTTACCAATGTATCTCACTATAGTTTCTAATATGTCTTTTATTTATTTATTTATTTATTCTTTAATCATTAACTTAAAAGAGTAGTTAATATTAATATATAGGTGATTCAAGTGAAACTAAACTTAAATTTATTAAGCAATCTCTTAAATTTAAGAAAATGCTAACTAATCCCTCAAACATTGGTAAAAAAAATTAAAAAAAAACCCTTTTATTAAGTGTGATGTCATATAGTTATTTTGGATATTTTTTATCAGAATATAGACTTTTACGAATAATTACAAGACATATCTTGGAGAATAATATCAAAATAGATACTTGATCACACTTTTGAGTTTCTATATTAGAGAACAATATCAAAATAGATATTTGATCACACTTTTGCGTTTCTTTGTTAGAGAATAATATCAAAACAAATACTTTATTAAAGTTTTTTACAAAGTATATATGTGACCATTATTTTCTTTCTACTCTTTGAAAAACACTTATATTCCATAACATTAAAGCACAAATGAGAACTTATTTTGTAGTTATGCAAATGAAAACTTAACAATCTCTTACAAAGAACTTATAAATAGTTTACCAACAAAATCTTTACATCTAAAGTGGAATTTGAATTCATGTTCTTGTGAAATATGAGTCCCAATTATTATCAACTAACCAACCTTTGTTAACTTTTGTCTTATATGTACACCCTAATACAATTCTTGTTCTCCTTCTTTAATTGTTTACCTATGAACCCTAAACAATTCCTATAGACCTAACCCACATATAGTTTTTTACCAAAGTTTCTTTTTTTTTCTATATGTTTAATTCTCTCCTATTATTAGTATGGAAAAAATAACAAAGACTATGATGTGTTCATTAATCAAATCATAATTTGTGAATCTCTATTTTTTGGCCCACTTCTTTACTTTTTGTGGTGCCTCACAAGTCATGTGGGGCTGGTCACTCTCTTTGAAACCAATTTCAAAATTTGGATAACAACTTCCAACCTCGAAGGAATTGGATAAGAACATAGCTTGTGGAGGGTCCCATTTCCCCTTCTTTCACAATAAAGGACACATGCAACCCAGCTACCCTAAAGAGATCATAGTAAAAGAGGAGTGCTTCAATGGCCCTAAATTCTCACCCTTTGTGTTTTAACACCAAAAAATAGAAAAAAAAAGGAAGCAACATTGAATGCCAAGCGCAATTTCCGGTGATGTGCTTGGTTGCTTTAATTGGACATGAATGTCCCACCAGCAGTACAACATATTCACCAATGATGCACAAAACACCACACACAAAAGAACTAAAATAATCATCATATCCATAGAACAAAGCTGCATACCTTTGTCTTAGAATGTCCTTTTGTTTTCACAACAACAATAATAATAAAAAAAAATGCACTAAATCCTTAAATGAAAAAAAGCCTATGATTCATTATTTTGGAAGTCAGAAACTAGTCATCTTTCTAGGTACTTCGGATTAGAGTCAGAGACTGATAATATTTTAAGATACTACTTCAGGTTTTGAATTTAGTAATATCTTAAAATTAAAATGCTTAAAGGACATGGTTATATGACAATCATACCACATCAAATGGCATTTGTAAAGCCTAATGATTTGTGAAGTCTCAATCATTCACACAAGATAAAGAACTCAACTCACAAACACAGAATTTCAAATTAGTTGCAAACTAACTCATGAGTTAACAGAGTATTATAATATGATAGAAGAGAACTTTTTTCATGATCCAATGAGCAGACATGAATAATTTACTAAACAAAGACTAAAGGTAAAAGAGTTTCAATTGTTTTCTGGTCTCTGTGTGCTGCAAAAACACTGACAATTAAACAAGCTTTTTGGAAATACAAGACAACATTCACTTATTCTCTGGCTGCATATACAGCAGCTAAATATATATTTCACAGTTTGAAGGTTCCTATTCTCCCCCTTTGTACCTATTCTTAACTGATTCAACCTTTTGGTTACCTCTTGAAGCCTCTTCAGCACCATCAATGGCCTTGCCAAGGGTCTGACTTGTCACCCCCTTTTGGGCTTCCTTGGCCTTCTTCTCCTCTGCAACCCTCTCAAATTCTTCTGCTGTTGAAGGTGCCCTCTCTTCCATCAAACCCCTCCCCTTGCTTCCTTGCCCATAATTCTAACATGCATGTTCATATATCAGTTCAACATCAAGTGCATCAAAATCAATCACTGTATACATTCAAATGTCACCAATCTATGATACCCAGTTAAACACTTTGCATGGTTAATTACTTTCTAAGAAACCCATTTGAGTAAAGATTGCATTTTCATATCCAACAACCCCAAAAGCTTCCCTTGATTTCTCATGGGTTTCGATAACTTGATCCACTTTTCAGCCCTTTGTTAACAAAAGAACCATGCAATCAAACAAAACAGAATACAAAAAAAGAGAAAGTTTTATACATTTACTCTTCCTTCCCAAACACCCCCAAATCACAAAATGAAATTCAAAGTAACAAAAGGCAGTAATAGTCATACAATTCGTTCTTGGCACACAAAAATTAACAATCTTTTGAAAATGAAGCACAAGCATGGAGGGAAGAAAAGTGAAAGACAAACAAAATACCTTAATGGGGTTGTAGAGAAGAGGCCTAGAGGGCTTGACCAAGGAAGATCTTGAAAGATTGAGGAATTGAGAACCAGCCATAGCTAGGTAGAGAGAGTGTAAAAAAGTGTTTTTTTGAGCTAGAGTTTTCACTGCAACTGTGCTGCTGGCAAATATTATGTTGTTGTGTTTCTGAGAGACGATGATGATGTTGGAAAAGAATAAAATAAATAAATAAATAAAATAAAATAAAATAAAATAAAGTAAAATATTGGAGTTTGGAACAGTGGGGACGTGTCTGTAGATGGAAAGCCAATGATAGGCACGTGGTGGTGTTGACATGAGACGCTTCATTCATGCAATCCAAATCCAATCCAATTGGACAACATTGTAGAGTTCGATGATGCAAAAATAGGATATGCCTTCTATTTATATACTCACTATTTTGTATTCTTCTCAATCTAACTACATTCTATGTAATTCATATGACTTATTATAATGATAATAATCCTACTTTTACCTTTTTTATTTGTTCCCAAAAGGAATAATTTTCTTAAATTTTTAATTGTTTTCTCTAATACTACTCCTAGATGTGGTTAAGATGATACATTAATATAGTGTTACTTGCTTTCCCAAACATAAAAATAAATAGGTTAATAGTAGAATGATTCATGACATTAATAGTTCAAAATACTAAGAATATTCTTGTCTAAATCTGTAGCCATTAAATATTTTTAATGATTCTGTCATAACTTTAGAGAATTATTGTTTTAGTACATTTTATTTGATATAGCAGAATTGGTAGAATTTTTTTTATATAGTTAGAGATTTGACTTTCAGTATAGTATTTACAGAAAATATAATTAATTTCAGTATCTAAATATATTAGTTTCCTTATTTATTGAAATAAGAAAGAATGATTTGTTTATGACATTATTATAAAAAAAATTCTCCAATAATTTATGAAAATTATTAATTATGTATTTTTGTTTTTTTTAAATTTCACAAATTTTCTGGATTCGTGCATCCTAATAAAAACATGTGTTGAACTGGGAATATTTTAAACTTTATAATATGTATTTGAAGTCCTGCAAAGTTTACATGATTTCATAAGCTTCAAATGATGAGTAGATGAGTATAGTGGTAGATTAAAAATGTTGTTAAGATTGCAAAATCAAGTGAAAATATAATATTCTGAATTTTAGATTGTTGAAAAGTGACTTTTCCAAAGCTAATGTCATCATTCAATATTTCTGCTGTATGAAGAAATCTTTCAAGGAAAAGTGAGAATTTTATATGGTTCTAGAATGCTGAAAAAAAACTATTATAGAGTTTGGAAGATGAGGATAAGATTAATTTACAATTTTTTTAAATTCTTTAAAAATAAAAATACGAAAGAGTTATTGAGTTTCAACTATATTATATATTAATCATACTATATATTTATTTCGAATATTATATGTTTATTGTCCAATAATTTTTAGGAGTTAAAATATAAAATTTATATATTATTTTTAATTTTTTTAATAAGTTTTAAGAAATAAAATTTTGATTGAACTTTAAATTCTAAAACTAATAATATCTTATGTAGTGATTGAATCATGTAATTATATTTATAATATAATAGTTAAGAATTTAAGTATAAAAGTGTTACTAAAATCATATATTAAATAAAAATAAAAAAGTTAAATTATATAAAATAAATTTATAAACATTAAATATAAAAATATTAGATTAAATATAATATCACTAGATTCTTTATGTTTCATTGGATTTAATTTTTTTCTATCAAAAAATTTCAACAATAAATAACTTATCTTTCATCGGGTTTAATTCTTTTCTATATGAAAAAAAATTCAACAATAATAATTAACATTATTGGTAAAGATGAAAACAATATTTAAATTATTTTTATCTTTTAATTTTACATAATTTTATATTTAAAATAAAAAAATACTTCTGTAACTTTTATAACTCAACAATATATCTTATGAAGAAGAAAAGTGGTTGATGCACTTACAAAGCTTAAAATATTTATCATATTTCAATGTTAGAAAACTTAAAATTGGAAACCTACTTATGTAAAAGTTAATATGTATGGAGCAGAATAGTTTCAGCAATAAATGCATTTGTACTTGAAACCAGTAAGACAAAAAGAAAATTGTACAACTACAACATTGTACTTGTACTTGTGTAAAAGGTGAAATAAAAAAATACAAATATACCTTTGCAAATTAGAAAAAGAAAACATTACTGTGAAAAAGAGACCACCCAACAACTTTTTTTTCTATGTTAAATTTCAATGTTCTCCTTCATAAGACTTATTTATTCATATTGAACATTAATAGAAAAGAAAGAGTAAGAGAGAAGGAACAAGAAAATAAATGTCAACATTCTTTTTTTCTTCTTCTAATTTCTATTGCATAAACAACTGAATCTGCTATCATTGTTTTTTTTTATTACAAGATTCATGACAGAACATTATGAGATGTACCAACTGAATAAAGACAAATGAAAATGTTGACTGAACAATATATATAAATAATAAAACCAGATTCTTTCAAATTTTAGATTAGATGTGATGTGGATTTTTATTTTGTGCTTCTTCATGATGACTCTTATACATAGATATTCTTAATTTTTTTCCTCCTTCTATCAACCATAATAATTTCACCAGTAATGATGTGACTTGGTGACTCTAGCAAAATTTGAAAAAATTCTGCATAATTTTGTATTAATGAAAATATTTCAACTTAAAAACTACAAATAAAATATAAATGAATATGCATATACAGATTTTTGTCTATGATTTAGTAGTTAGTGCAATATTTATCATCTCAAATTTGTTATATTTATATATAAAAGCAATTATTGAAAATTGATATAATTTATATAATGGAAAAAAGAAATTATTTTAGTTCTTTTAAATCAAAATGCATTTAAATTTTAATTATTTTAGTTTTATTTAGTTACAAGTTTTTTTATAAACTTAGATATTTTTAAACGAATCTCTAATAAAAAGTTTTGTTATATTGAACATTTAAAATATTTATATATTTTAGCTAGATATGTTGTAAGTAAGATGTCCTGTTTTTTCTATTTTATTATTATGTTTCTATGTAAAAAATGAAAAATAATTTAATTTAATTTTAAAATATCTAATAAATATTAAATTTTTATTGAGTCTCTATTACAAAATTTTATTTCATAACAAATCTAACATCTTTAAATTAAAAATAATATTTTAGATATTCAATACAACAATATTTTTTTTATTAAAGATTAAAAAAAATACCAAAAATTTATAAATTACTTAAAATTTAACAAAGTCATATTTTATTATTCTTTTTTCAATTAGCCATTAAAAATGGATCTTCCAGCTTTTCTGCTAGTCTGTTTTTCTAAGATTAAAAATTAAGATAAAAAATTTAAAATATTAAAATTTTATGTTATATTATTTAAAGAATATAAATATTTAATAATATTCTAAGTTAAATTATTAAGACTTGTAGATTAAGTTCTAATTATTAATTATAATTAAATATTCTAATATATAAATATATTAATAATTTTAATTTAGAAAATATTTATATAATTAAATTATTTGTTAAAATAAAAATAAAATTTAGAAAAAAAATTAAAAATATTTGAAAAATCTGACATATTGATACCAGCTTGAACAGGTCAAAACTTCTAACTCTCTTAGTTACAATGTGTCCTCTCATTTAGTTTTTTTGGACCAACAAGAAGTCCATCTCACCTATTTTGTCATCTTTACTTACAAATTAATAAAACGAACAGAACAAGCTATAATGGATATTTGTTGTAGTTTTCTCAATCTTTTGAGGTTATATTCTGTCAATTCTTACTGTAAAATGGAGAGAATAGAGAAAAACCAAACAGTCTTAAAGGTGATCTTAAAATCAATTCAATGGAATGAAAGAAAAAGTAAAACAAGTTAATTCAATCCGAACACCCTATTTTTAGGGTAACCTCATCTCAGTGGTAAAAGGAGAATAAATAGCATGGTGAAGTTGAAAGAATTGTTTCACCCAATGCTTTATGTTATTAATTGTGATTTATTGGTCCTTTCTTTTTTCTTGGTTTGGAGAGTGCAAAGGGAGGGGGACCAGAAAAAAGGTGTCAATGAAGTGGCATTACTGGCAAGTAGAAATGCATCACAAACTCAAGTGGTTTTTCAAAAAAGGGAAAGTGAATGCTCTCACAATAATATGGATCAATAATGCATTGGAGTTGTTATGTGTCATCATCATATATTTGGCCCTCCATACAAAAGTGCACCAGGAAAAGAGTGAAACCATTTACTGCTTGGACCCAAGGTGCAACCAAGCAACACAAGGGTCTATTTTTTTTCAAATAAGATAGAATTAATTTAAAATGATTAAACATGATTTAAAAACAAGTCTAGATTAATTTAGACAAAAGTTTATGTTGAAACATAAACATGTCTTTTCTATTAAGAGGTGTGAGAACTGGTTTTCTAATATCAGGAGGCTAAATCCAGTTAAACAAGGTGGAAAGAAAATGAACCTACATGATGATATTTGGATTCCTATAAAAAAAGTTATTTTAATGATTGATTATATTTTTAAATTAATTATACTACAATGAATTATGTAATGGAGTTTTATGTTGTGACATGTAAGTAAAAGTGAATTTAGGATCATTTATTTCATTTTAGTTATCTAAATTTATATATATCAATATTGGTTGACTTTGTATCAGAAGTAGGGTGTTCCATCTTATGTCAGATTCATGCTCAGCTGCAGATGCTAAAGTTGATAAGAGAGCCTTTTGTTTTGGCCTGAATTTGATGCATGCTTATGATAACAAGATTTTAGGTGTTCAGAACACTAGTTTGAAAGAAATGGACTTAGGGTAGCTTAGGTTTCCTATGGAAACTTTGATTTGATTCCTTCTGACACTGATTTTTTCCTAGAATCTCATTCAAGAATATATCTGTCAGTGATACACTTTGTTTTGTTCTGTCACTAGCTTTGTTGTAATCATTCATATTTATAGAGGAATTTGCATACTCAGGAAAACCAAAATCGAGTTACTGAGGCAACTTGATACCATTTTGCCTATTCATATTGGAAAGAATGACTTTTAAAGCCACAGACAGAGCCTTTGCCAAAAGAAAGAAGGTGTACTCCCTTAGGTGTCACAGCTGGCATTTTCTTATGAATCTCCACCTTGTTTTGAGTTTTGCCAAATGCATTTTTATCTTCGCAGCTCTCAATTTGTTAAGGACTTTCATTGGTTGTTACTATATCAGGTTTCGGTGTACAAGAGCTGGGTGATGATTTTGCAAGAATGGTGAAACTAATTCCTTTAGGTGGTTTTATGTTCTACATTGATACGAGAACGAATTCCTGAAGAATTAGTAAAGTGATTTTGCTGGACAGAACCAGAGCCATGATTGTTGTTAAGTGGTGTACACCTATTTGAAGGGGAAGGGATATCAATGTGAGACAATTTTCGGTTTCTGTATATGCTGCTGCATCTGCAGACTTTTAAGACCTAGTTCTTTGTTCTTTTCTGTCTCTGAATCATCTACAAAATAAAGAAATCAGTCACACGTTGAAAACATACAACAGATTTATACGTTATTCTTCACAAATAACAGAAGATTAATTAACTGATGTTGAAATGAATTCAGTAGAGGTTAACTTAGCAAGCTTCAAAAATCATATCAAAGGCTAACAGTAATAGAGCAACAAGAGAATGAATAACGATATCAGAAGCATACCTTCTCTTTTTTTTTCTTTCTTTCCACCATGGTTCTTTTTACTGGCACTAGCCAACTGCAGCATATGATAAAAAAATTGACAAAGGGAAATTCATTGTAATTAGTCTGAAAATCATTAACCAGTAGGTCCACATTATGAAACTCCACATAAGGTGTCCAAAGCTATGGTTGAACATATAATTATCCTCATCATATTTCTGATTTAGAATTTTGCCCGGAACAATAAATGGGAACTCAACCATATAAAAAGACTGTGGATATAGACATACAACAAAGTGATTACACATTTAATCTTAATATAACTAAATGTAACAAAAGTAAGGATCACCATTGAATCAAAATCTTCAATTCATCATTTGTGGTACATACTAGTAAAAAATTGAAAGTGGTGAAATAAAATGAAGCTTAACAAGATCAGAAGTTAAGAACAACAATGCAACATCAAGAAAAATAAATTTAACAATAGTTATAGAAGAATGCCTATGTTTTATCTCCCTTCTCAAATTTAATAGTTTCATGAGCAACTACACATGCAATTCCTCTGTTGCCACCAGTTCTAGGCTCCAATTTGTCCACTATTATTGGCATCTGGAAGTGCAGTTACCAGAGTCACAACTTTTTTCCTTTTCTTGATTGTCAATCAGAAGAATATATCATGTTTCTAGTTGCAGTTTCAGGCTTCTGAACCTCTTCAACTTCCATCTGTTGTAAAATTAAAGCATCTGCAGAAGGCACATCAAATGAATTGCCATCTATTCCCAGTCTTCAGAGATCTCTCCCTCTTCCAAGACTACTTAAGAATCCGTCAACCGAACTTCACAGTCATCACTATGTTTCTTATCTAGTCCCATGTTCAAGGGAATTAAACAGCTATCATAAATAAGATCTTCAGTTCCTTTCATACCAGCTCAAAATCATTCATTAGCTTCTGCACTTTATCAAAACAACTTGCTTGGGTTGACATTTCCTCTGCTCCCATCATATGTTCTATATCATCTAGGACCATCTTGTTGGAAATAAAGTGTCCCCAACCCATCAATGGTCTCCTGGACCTCCTGTATATCCTTCTGGCTTATAGGATCCTTAAGATCCAAAAAATCAGAATCAACAACTTCAGAGCACTTAGGCTCCTTTACTAGGTTTCTTGATCCATCCTACCACTGCCATCATCTTGAAACTGGGAAAAAATGTATTTGTTCACGAGGGGTAAATAAATAAGAGCAGCACACATTAAATGGAAACAGACAGCAAATTGATCCATAACTTAAGATCTTATCTTAAACTCCAATTCCTAACCCAAGTGGAAACTTAACAGAAAAGGGTACCCTTTTGATTTCAATTTACCAAAACAATTTTGAAAACACTGAGTTGATACCTGAGAGATAGCAGCCAGAGGCCGATTTCAATATAACATTCACACAGAAAGGCACAAGTTGCTTGGCCAGTAGAACAACATCCATTTACAAGAGAAAGCAAAACCCTCAATCTTAATGTCAAACTACTCAAACAGCAACAAATTGATGACAACACAATGCATTCAATACCAGAAAATAGTAATAAACCATTTATTAATTAATAAATTATTTGTTATATTACTTCGAGTTATGCGTTCAAATGGTGAGTAATTGTGTAAAAATGAAAGTAAGAGCCATAATTTAAGAAATAAACTAGGTGGTTATATTAAAGTGAAGAAAGTATTTCCTATCCTCTATCCATATTATTTATGAACGCTCAGAATTTGGGAATGTGTGGAAGATAGCCAACTTTTCCGATGGTTTTTGCATGGCAGAGATCTATGAACATAGCAGATTTAATTTGTTCTGATCTTATCAATCTCGAGTAACAAATCAAATGAACACAATAAACTTTAGTATAACCTCATCAACAAATGTGTTACAAAGATTTCAGTCATCATCTCTACTATAAAAATAGGAAACTTAGATCGACGAGGTATGGTGGATGGGTGGGTGGCTAATAGCACGTAAATCTTATAATTTTCAACTTTGCACTACAGTACAACAATACACATTTTTCTGACCAAGAACACTAAAACCAGCTCAAAAAGCTCCATCATAACAAACAAGGAGTCCAAAATGGTGTCACTACTAATTTGCATGTTGCCAAATATACAAACACGTTATTTCCTGGAATAACTCAAGTTTCTCCAAAATCCCCATCAAATAACACTCAAAACATACACATTTTTATTTTGACGATGACAAGGCCCTGCATTTGAAATAGAGCGAACTTTCATTCTTTCTTGAAATGAAGGATTGTGTCATAGAGATAGCGTGTGATAATTGATCCTAACCTTTTACCACCAACGTGTTCACAGAAAGTTTCAATCTTTGAACATAAGCAAACTGCCCACGACCCAAAATCACGAAGAATCCAGCAAATTCTTAAATGTCAACGCGATAAAGAAATGGGAAATCGAACAGGGACAGAAATTATCAAGGGTTGTTGAAAAAATTAATTTTGTTGACAGAAACGTGAGAGCGAGGTACCCGAGAAGCTCATGGTTGATTGGATCAGAGAGGGATTTTCCGGTTGTTGGAGGCGGTTTGTTAGTCGAAGAAGATAGGGTGGCGGCGGAGCCGCCAAAGAGGCCCTGGTTGTTCTGGCCGCAAAAGAGGAAGTTGTCAGAAAAATGTGTTTTTTTTTTGTATTTTTATCTAATTTCATTTTAGGGGAAAAAGTTGTATATGATAAAAAATGTTCTTTTAAGACGAATTTGATTAATATATAAGAAAGGGATAACTGGGACAATTTTACTAAGTTTGAATGCGCTCCAACAGTCACATACGACTAGTTTTAAGCACCGGAACTGTAAAAGAAAAAGAACCTACATTTGAAGAAGAACACTGCAAGTAAGGAAAACAATCCAATGGTTATAAATTCGAAGAATTAGAACTTCAAAAAAGAATATGTTTGTTTTTTGTGCCAAGCTTGTATACATCTAAAAGAGTGTTTGTGAGTATGCTTTAGTCTGTGAATGATCAAAAGGTGAGCAAAAGGTCTTTCTAGAAAACGCTAACATGAGATAAGAGACTAGGGAATATCAGTTAGGGGACTGGTATTTCTCGAGTGTTTTTGTAAGAGTGGTGATATGTTGACACTGCCACGTCAGCATACAGATTTGATAATTGCTGACGTGGCAGTGATGAGAAGATAGATAATAATTTTTTATAAAAATGTTAGATTTACTTAATTTTAATGGATTAGGGTTCTTTAATTTTTTATCTTATCTTATATATTTTTTTTTCTCGTTTCGGCTCTTTGCATCTCGTCTTCTTCGACATCTCATTGTTCTTTTTAGTCCTTCTCCGACTAAAGAAATGTCTAATAGGACCCTCTCATCTCGCAATCAAGAAGTGGACCCTTCAATCACAAAAAAACCACAACTATAACAAGCATAATCCAAAATATCCTCAACGGCGTAGATGAACCCTGGTTGGTCTCAAATTGCAGGGAATCAACGGCCAAGGGCATGTTGTCCTGGTCCGAACTACACTTGGATTCATGTGGATGCGCACTGTACATCACAGCCCGCAACACTGCCAAAACGGTCGGTATATATGTTGTTTTGTTCCTTCCTAGTAGCCATGTCAGCGCTATCAGTTGGCAGTCCCGATTGAACATCTTCTTCGCTTTCTCACTCTCGTTCTCCTTCTTATTCCCTTTTATCTGCTTCAAAAATGAAACCAGACTTAGAAACATTGGCTAAACCTAATTCTACAAACGTAAAAGTTAACATTTAATGTTGTAATGTTTTCTATCTCACCTTACCACGTAACTACATTAATGCAGATCCAGTTGGATAGAACTGCATAAAATAATTGATTATTTTCCTTCCTAATCGATTATTTCCGCAGTGACATAGTTGACAAAATACCACAGTAATAGATTATGAATAAACATAGTCAATTAATGCCGAAACATCGATTATGAATAAACATAATCAATTAATGCCAAAACATTGTATAAAGCACACATGTAATATGCACAAAACTCAAAATAAGAGTAACCACGCATATGAGGTGGGGTAACCATTTATATTACAATTGCCCACTTTGTTCAATGAGTGGTATGAAGTCATGTGCAGGGAGGCTAACAAAAAATGTCTGCCTTTCACAAAGGATAATGTTGCATTAGTATCTTTAACACATAATTGAACATGACAAGGTTTTTGATGATAGTCCAAAACGTATAACTTGGGTAGCCACTTATACGAGAAGGGGTAACCAGGTAACCTGATGAGCACATGCAAAACATGCTCAAACCCTATGATCAAATCAACTAATTTCATCTTTAAAAACATTACAAGAATTAATGTGGGTTCTAAGATGTAAATGGGTATCATGTGTATAATGCAAAACTTTGCTCCATGAATGTTTTTTTTTCATTTCCCAAGTACAAATTACCACACGCTAACCATGATTGAACCCCTATGATCAGACCCCATTATCAAATAAACTAATTTCATCTTCAAAATCATTACAGGAAATAATGTGGGTTCTAAGATGCAAATAGGTATCATGTGCAGAATGCAAAGCACGAGTAACCACTTATACAACCAGGGGTAAGCACTTAAGTACCACCTCAAACAGTTTGTCCCATGAATGTTTTTTTTTTCATTTGCAGGTACCCTCATGACCACACACTAACCATGACCAAATCAAGTAATTTCATCTTCAAAAGCATTAGAAGAAATAATATAGGTTATAAGATGCAAATAGGTACCATGTGCAGAATGCAAAACATGGGTAACCACTTATATGGCAAAGAGTAACCACTTAAGTAGCATGTGTTATGCTTTTTCAAATGAAAGGTTTTGTTGTCATTTATAGGTACCCTGTGACCACACACTAACCATCCTTAGGCCCCTTGATCAAATAAAGTGATCTCATTTTCAAAATCACTACATGAAAGAACGTAGGTTCTAAAATGCACGTAGGTATCACGTGCAGAATGCAAAACATGGGTAATCACTTATACGAGAGGGGTTAACCACTTAAGTAAAATTTGTCACACTACCAAATGAAAGCTTTTTTGTCATTTCCATGTACTTTCATCACCACACACTAACCATGCTCAGGCCCTCTTTATCAAATCAAGTAATCTCATTTTCACAATCACTAGAACAAATAATATGGGTTCTCATATGCAAATAGGTATCATGTGTAGAATGAAAAACATGAGTAACCACTAATATGACAAGGGTTAACCACTTAAGTACCAACTATAACACTTTTCCCCATGAATGTTCTTTTGTCATTTCCCAAGTACCCATATTACCACACACTAACCATGCTCAGCCCCCATGACCAAATCAAGTAATTTCATCTTCAAAATCACTAGAAGAAATAATGTGGGTTCTAAGATGCAAATAGGTATCATGTGCAGAATGCAAAGCACAGGTAACCACTTATATGAAAAGGAGTAATCACTTAAGTACCACCTTAAACACTTTGTCCCATGAATGTTTTTTCGTCATTTGCAGGTACCCTTATGACAACACACTAACCATGCTCAACTCCCATGACCAAATCAACTAATTTCATATTCAAAATCACTAAAAGAAATCATGTGGGTTCTAAAATGCAAATAGGTACCATGTACAAAATATAAAACATGGGTAACTACTTATACAACAAGGGGTAACCACTTAAGTAGCAGGTGTCACGCTTTTCCAAATAAAAAGTTTTGTTGTCATAATAATTGATTAGCCTCATAATAATCGATTATTCCTGATTATGTTCTTACAAATGTGGTCAACAATAATTGATTAATTACGTAATAATAGATTATTTTATATTAGGGTTTGATAATTTGTGAGTCATAATTGATTACTTTTGTAATAATCGATTATTTTCTAATAGGTTGTCATGGTTGATTTTATTCATAATCGATTATTGATCCTTTTCTAAATTCGGCTATGATAGCCAGATGACGATTCCATTCTTCGTCGGACATATCATCTTCATCGTCATATTCTAGATATTCATCATAGAAATATTTTCGTTGTTTGGAATAGCTGAGGTACTATACCTATTTTCTGTTGTTCCTTCCTGTTCTAGGTCTGTTAAAGGAACGTTTGTGTAGTTTGCGAAACTTAGGCTAAGCCCTTCTTAAGACTCTTAAATTACGCCAGAAATTTTATTCCAGACTTAAGAAAATACACTGCTCCTTTATACAATAAGACATCGTTAAAAGGAGAAAGAAAATTCAATTCTGAAGATATAAGATTAATTCAAAAGATTAAACAAATGGTAAAAACTTTACCTACACTACAACTTCCGTTTGACACTGATTACTTAATAATCGAAAGCGACGGATGTGAATTAGGATGGGGAGCAATCCAATGGATTCCAGATCATACTACAACAACCCATGAGACCTCCAGGGATTAGCCCCACCTCCAGTGCCAATCCTGCCATTGAGATCTCCAAACAAATAAAGAGGTTAAAAAGAAAAGTAGCCAGACTCAGGCTACGGAGAATACAATTATCCCAACAAAACCCTCTCCAATACATCCATACATTAGCCTCATACAAAAGACAAATTTTTGTCTTAGAAAAGAATCTACAGAAACTCAGACATTTTGTTACTTAAACAAATGTGGTCAACAATAATTGATTAATTACATAATAATAGATTATTTTATATTAGGGTTTGATAATTTGTGAGTCATAATTGATTACTTTTGTAATAATCGATTATTTTCTAATAGGTTGTCATGGTTGATTTTATTCATAATCGATTATTTTAACATGTATAGTGTCACATTTGAAGCTCCCCTTCTAAAACTCCTCTTCTCTCTTGGTCCTCTTCTTTCTCAACACCTCCTCAAGTTTGCTACCCACAACAAAAATGTATTCCCATCTTAAACCCCTCTTCTCTCCTAGTGCTCCTTCCTCTGCTCTCTCTTAAAAAAACCCTATTCACGAGGATGGTTCACAAAAATCTATTAACCTTTTCTCTCAATGCTCCTTCCTCTGCTCTCCCTTAGAAGAACCCTATTCATAGTGGTAGTTGACGAAAATCTATCACTTTTCTCTCTCGGTGCTCCTTCCTCTATCACAGTGTGGTAGTAATGAAAATTTATTCTCCTGGTACTCCTTCCTCTATCACACTATGATGACTCACTAAAATCTATTCTACCAGTTCTTTATTTTCAAATTTCTCGTTTGATAGACAAAAATATCCCTACACGTGAACGTTGTCAAGTGTATGTCAAACCCTAATAGTGTCAAGAGAAAGTTTTCGTTTTTGTAAACATAATTGAGTCAGTTGTGTGTGTAACAACTCTGGAGTTGTAGATTTAAGTAGTATAGAAAAACTTGTGAAAGAATACTGGATAGTCTAAAACATTTAGTTTTTTTTTTATCAGCATTTAAAACATTTAGTGGTGAGAAAATTATCTCGACAAGCTACACAAGTGAGAACAATGAATTAAGTATAGGTAAGAATACTGATTTGGGGAGGTGGGAATACTTGTATAGGTAAGAATACAATATAGAAGCTTGAGAAAAATCCTAAGTATGAAATTCTGTGGAGGCATAAAAATAAAGAATACTAGCATATTTTGTGTGGTTCATAGTGAAAATCCTAGAGGAGATAGAGACTAGCCGTAGCTTAATATTTAGAAGTGAACCAGGATAAAAAAAAATTGAGTGCAGTATCTTTGTTGCTTGATTTTCATTATAGTTGTTGTTCTTTACAAATTTTCGGTTTTTAAAAGCATTACTTTTAAAAATTGTACTAACTACTAATATTGAAAAAAGTTTTAAATATTTTTCTCATGATTCAGAAGCAGAGTACAACTATTATAAGAGAAATATCAGTTTCTGATATGTACCAGAAACTAACCTTTTGCAAACCACTCCTCTATTTGTTTATCAACATTTACACTTACTGTAGTTGCTTGTATTAATTTTCATTCAAGTGAAAGAAAGGGTTCCCTTGTTAATCAACTTGTCATTGTAGAGAAGCATCTTGAGCGTACTAAAGCAGAAATTATTCCCAATATGTTGTGCAGAAAAAAAGCATAATCAGGCAAAAATATTATTCAACCCTCCTTCAAGTCATTCTCTAATCCAATTCACATAGTACATCAATACTTATCTCTCTTGACAGACATCTCAATTTGACTGTTGAAGTTTACAATGAATTTGAACATTTGAAGATGTCAATTGTACACAAAGTCTTGCCTCTGATACTTAAACTTAAAAAAAATTCTAATCTCAATGTGACACCTTTCTAATAACTAAAATGAAGTGTTTTTGAACGTGTATGTTGAGTATGTAGCCTGAGTAGTATGAGAACACTTGTTAATCATCAGAAAGTATTTTCCTCAAATGAAGATTTCTTCAACACACCATTCAACAGTGCTTCATAGGTCTTGGACTGATGAGATCTCAATAATCATTAGCATTGATCAAATGCTCACCTTTTTTTATCAATTTGTAAGTTACTTCAAATGCATAACAATGCTAAAATTCAATTTCTACCTTGCACAATATGAAAATATCCGCTGCACTTGTTCCAAAACACTAATAATTACAACTAACTACTCTTATTTGTTATTGCACTGCTGAGTCTCCACTGGATGTGAACTTCCAATAATAGATGTTATGGCAGCCGTAAGAGCTGCACTGAATTTGGGGTTTGTAGTGATAGCAGCTGTTGCTGCATTTATCGTGTCAGCAAATGAAGCAGTTTCTGTTCCCTGAGAGCCATGTAAGCTAGAAAGCTTACTTTGGCAAAAAATGTTTGGTGCCAAAAGTGGGGAAAGGAGGCTAAGTTGGTAATCCTGTGGTAACTGTTGTGAGGAAGTATTGGTGGCAGTTTGAGTGAGATCCAAAGTGATAGTTGGAAATGGAGCTGAAGCTGAGAGGGTTGCTAAGTTATGTGAAAATGGAAGTGTTGCACTTTCTAGTATGTTTGGGTGTGGAAGGCCATCTGAACTTGGCATTGATCCTGAAAGAAGCATTGATGCAGCTGCAGATGTGGTGGATGCAATTGCTTTGGCAGTGGGAGGGAGTACATGATTATGCTGCCCTTCATATGTTGTGACCAACACACTCTGATCTTCTGCACTCCTTTGCACCTTTAAAGGAGCATTAGGGCAATAGTTAATTCATGCATGCAACTTTATCATCACAGAGATAAACTCATGTTCTCTTTCTAAGAATCACACACATAATTCTTAATTTTACAATATAAACATAAGCATTTTACCAAAAGTAAGTAAAATTATTTTTCATGAAAAAAAGTAGGTAGATATAAAGAGTAGATTGTATACTTGCTTTCGAACTGGACAACCAGTTCCCATTGAACAACGATAATAAGCTCTTGGACATGGATTCCCTTTTGCCATCTTCTGCCCATACTTTCTCCATTGACATCCATCAGAAATCTGAGATAATTTCATGTAAACAAATAATCAATAAAGCAACCAAATTTTCTTCACAAAAACAATTAACATCAAATTTCCCTATAAACATTTTCAGAAAATGGGAATAAGAACAAATAATTAGAAAAATTCTCCATGAATTTTTTTGATTTGGAATAAGTTATAATATGAGAATTTTCTCATAAATTAATTTATACATAGCCTATTTCACTTTTTCTTTCTTTTTGAAAAATGTATCTAAATATCGCCTATCAAAAAATGGATCCCCATCCATAAACCACAGTGTTACAGAGAGAACCAGTAAATAATTCACATGAGAGTTAGCTTTGAACTTATTTTGGAATAAATTAAAATTAAGTTATAAGATAGTCATAATTCTCCTTTATAAAGCTATAGTACTAAAAAATCAAACATTAGTTTGAGAATTTATAGTTTTTTAGAAGCTAATGTAAGTGTTCATAATCCTTACTCATATCTATGTGATATGCAGTGTGTTTTTAATTTACAAAAAGGAAAATAATAACACTTAATAATTACATATTATTGATGTGAATTATGTGGTACAAAACCCACATAACATAGAAGATTTAAAAATATAAATAAGTTTTGGTTGTATCATACAAGATTTAATATCCTTAAAAAACATTTAAAATATGAGTTTTATGCTCCTTAAAATTTGAGATTTATATAATTTTAATGACATGATTAATTATTGACAAAATTGATAAATATTTTGTATTATATATATATATATATGATGAGAATTATATTTTTTAACTTTATTTTTTCATTTTTATTCTTATTAATATATAAATTTTATTGATCTGTAAGTAAATTACCCATGAAACTGATATTTATTAAGTTACAACTGTTATTATTATATAATTATAATATTATAAAAATTAATAAAATGTAACTAGTTTTATATATAGTTTTAATATAAATTTAGTAACTATATTTTTTTAATAATTACTATAATAACTAATTTTTAATTACGTATTTTTAATTACTATATATTGAAAAGAACAAATGGACACAGAAGCACGTAGTTCATACTAACCATGGAAGAAACAGATCTTGCTCGAACTGATACACGAGCTTTCTTTATCATTGACATGGTTTCTGATGCTTCATCAACATCCTTCAAAGAACTCAATCTTGTGACTTCGTTTGAGAGCCACCTTGGAATAGCTTTGTCAGATGCCTCCAACTCAGTAACTTCTCTATTACTGCAAATCTTCTGTCTCTTGCTGATCTCAATCAAGTCAATCATGTTTTTGCTTTCTCGCAATTTTCCCTTGGAATATTGCTGCGAACTCTCTTCCTCCATAGCACCTCCAATATCCAAGAAAGGCCTTGGAATCATATCAGCTTTCTTACCCTTCATGAAAACCACATATCAGATTTTTACCTTTTAATCAAGAAAGTTTATATATAATGGTAGCCACTGCATGAAATCCCCTCTAATGGGGTGCGAACTAAGGTGTATATATATATATGCAGTTTTACAGTAGCACCAGTAAAGATAATTCTGTGAAACTCAGGAGTTATTGAAACCTAATTGAAATATATGTAAGAGAAAGGATCAGATTTTGTCAAGATATATGTGACAGTGTTTTTTTTACCTTTTATCATTCATTTTGTTGAAATTTAATATATAGTTCTACCGAATAAACTAATTTTAATTAATAGATTTATAATTTATGAAAGTATATTACCTCATTCTTACGTTGTTTTTCCATCTGTTTCATAAGTTGATTCTGTAGAGCATGGTACTTATTGTTCACCAGATCAACCAGCTCTCTCAAACGTTGATTTTCCTCATTCATGTGGTGCAATTCAGATAACATAGCTGCAAACTGTATGAACCCAGAAAACGGAAAGGGGAAGAAAATTAAGTTTTTGTCATAAACTAATGATTCAAAGAAACTTTAGGTGTAAGTAAATACACATAAACGATATATCTATATTCTTTGATCTTAAAAGCTATAAATACGTTTGAAAAAAAATTAAAAACATACATTGACACAAAGACAAGTACCTTATCATCTCTTTTATTACCCCTTGCTTCTGATGATCCTTCTCCCGCAGTTGATCTATTGGTAGGGGAACTCTTTGTAAGGAGATCTAAACTAGTCTGCAGATTACAACAGATAAGAAACATAAGATTTATCAATATATATAACACAACAAGAAAAAAAAAACATCATAGGATAATTCCATGAGTTTCCCTACATCCACATGAAACTCCATTTGGTGCACCATTTGATCATCATCAGCTACATTTTTCTTCTTCTTCTCAGCGAAGAAATCCATCTCATCCATGACTAGTCTTTTACAATCAAACAACATCAATGGAGAAGAATGTGTAACTGCTGCAATATTAGAGTCATCATTGCAGGTAGCTTCTTCCATGGTCTTGGTGTATATATATGTATATATATATATATATATATATATATAAAGCTTGTATTAATTGCAGTTTATAGAAGGAGCATACATATGTGTATGTGTAAGTGAGTGTGGTTATAGAATGAGAAAGGGTGCATAAAGGACATGGAAAGAAACTGGTTGGATCAGTATCAAAGAAGAGTCCTATAGTTGTGCCAGTGAATTCTTAATGGAAGATGTGAAGAGAGAGAGAGAGAGAGAGAGAAGGGTCTGATTCTGAGAGGTTGAAGTCAGAGATAATGAGATGCAATGGACTCGGCAACAAAAATGGTTTGGACTAAGACCAAATATTATGTGATGTGGAGGGATTCAAAGATTAATTAATATTGAAGATTTTTGGAACTGAGGTAAGATGGTGCGTAAGAGTGTCCACGTGGCAGCTTTTCATGGGGACAGGAGGAAAAAATATGCCAAGAAAATAGCAGAGACAGTTGTTTGAGACACAGTCTTCTTTATCAACTTTTATTAAAGACACAGATCTGACTTCTAAATTCTCAGCATTGACAAAACTAAACTGTAACAAAGTTGGGAAGAAAGAATATTTTTATAAAGGGAATTTTGTTTCTTCAATCAATTATTTTATCTCAAAAAACCTAGTTTTCAAGTCTTGACCAAGGATATGACCACATAAAAAATATTACTATAAGAAAAAATATAATTAGTGAGGAATTGATTTGCATTTATATTTTAAAAATTTGTTGCTAAAAATTTTGTGACCTTGTGATTAGTGAAGAGAAAACACTTTGTGTCATCATTAATGCAATGATCATTTTAGTAAAAAATACCTAGAGAAAATGCTAGAAATACACTCTCTAATTCATAATTCAAAACACATTCTCATCGATTACAATTTATTAAAAAAATAAAAAATAGGGTTAAAAACTTATTCAGTTATTTTCTCCTTTAATTTTGTAATTTTTAATAAATTTTAAGTAATAAAAATGGGGTTAAAAACTTATTCAGCTTAAATAGAGTTAACTATAATGCATAATCAATATAGGTATTATAAGATAGTATCAACTAAATCCTGATTAGAGAAGATTTGGGTATGCCAACAAAGAATAATAAAATATGATGTTTTTTTATGTGTTATTGAATAATAAAGAATTACATCAAGAAACTCTATATACAAAATTATTAATAATAATAAATTTTTTTAAATCAATGAGAAAAATGTGCGAAAATTATTTGAGTGGATATACCTAAAGAAGATTTAAGAGACTAGAGAGTTTTGAGTCGGATTTATAAGAGATAGATATTCAAGTAGAATTTAAAATAAAAATAATCATGTAAAAGATTAAGAATAAAGTAATTAAGAAAAAAAATATAAAATAAATTATCACAAGGAAATAAAGGCAAGGAGGCCTCAAAAAAGGAAAAACTCAACAAAATATATATAAAAAATAAATAAAACTGTAGTACACATACTATTAAAAAATCAACAATATACATATTAAATTAATTGCTTATATAATCGATATAATAAATACTTTTTACATTGATTCTTTACGAAATTGATATAAAAGTATAGATTTATTTATAAATTTGTCACTGTAATTATTTTATTGAAGAATTTATATTATTCGTATTTTGTAAAATTATATACTTTTACTGAGGAATATGGATTAATTTTATTGTAGGCTATAATCTTATACGTGTGTGGTTCAACCAAATAATAATGGACAATTTTATATTAAGTAACTTCTATTAAATATAATCAATCATATATTCTACTTCAACAACAGCACACTACATTGCCATGTGTTTTCCTCATAAATTTTACTCTTGAAATTTGAAGATTTTCTCGAAATATTTTCATATATTAATTCTTTAAGAGTTAACAAAATATAGTTTAATAATGGTAGAAATCACACCACGTCCTTCTTGATAGTTTTGGTTGAACAAATTGGCATTCATCAACGTTAGGGCAAACTTCAATTTTATAATTATCCTTTAATTTTATATTACTCTCTAATGGCCCCATTAAATTGACTTAACTTACATGGACGGTGCCAAGCAAAAGTTATAATTTGTAATTAATACTTCTATCCATTAAATATAATTAAGGATGACCAGTAAGATCGAATGTGAGTAGTATTTATTGGCTACTTACTCGACAAAGAAAAACTCGTCTAGTATTTATTGAGTATCTGTGAAAAAAAATATTTAGAAATTCTTTTATATGTGTAAGAATCGGTGGATACACGTAGGTATTTTTTTAATTTTTAATTTAATTTTTTTACTTTTAAAAATAATTATTTAAAATATAAATTTAGATAAAAAATTAGTTTTAAAATATAGTTTAAACAAAATTTCATAAAAATAAATTGTAAAAATAAATTTAATTTAAAAAAACACATTTAAATAAATTGAACTATAAAATATGTTTTAAAAAATTAATTTTTTTAAAAATAATTTCAATTTTATAAAAATAAATAAAAAATATATAGATAAAATTAAATTCTAAATAATTTTTAAATTATTAATATTTTTATCATTAATTTTAATTTAATTATTTAATTTTCTTAAAAATATTTAAATAAAATTTATTAATAATAATGAAAAGAAGCTACGGGATAAAATATTTATTTAATATTCATTATGAATTTTGTGCACGTATATTTTATCCACGTATAAATGGGAGCATGGATTTTCTTTTTGACCAATATTAATACAAATATGTAATTAATCAATACAAATTTTAGGGTTTAGTAAACAATTTTACAGAAATAATCTGTTTCAGTAAACAATTTTCTGTTCAATTCGAGTGCCAAAATTAAAATTAGTTATGTACTCGAAAAATTGACTTTTTATTTTATTTTATTAATATTCTTAATCATTAATATTCTTCAAAGGGAAGACTAAAAATTCCCACCAACCATTGTAGAGATTTCTCAAACTTCTCCCCTTAATTAAGTCACAATCATTGTCTCAATTTTGTGGTCAGATTATATATATATATATATATATATATATATATATATATATATATATATAATCATTTTAATAAGTAAAAGGAAGCCAAGTTTGTCTAAACAATGTGGAATTTTCTTTCATTTAAAAAGGAAACCAACCTTTTTTACTTCTTAAACTGTTGTTTGACAAATTACACGAAAACACGTACTTAAATTTTGATGTTGTTCTTTTATCCATTAGTGCTGATTCAAAAAAGAAAAAAATATATTAATTAGTAGTTATTAGTTACATAGTTCAGAATTATTGACTATTTTTATTTATATCATTACCAAATTTCTAGATTTTATTTAAGATGTTATTCAAATTAATTTACATACATATATCTTTCAACATATTATTTACATAAATATCATATTTTATTATTCAATTTAAAATTTGAAGAAATCAAATTTTGATATGTAATATATTCATGTTGACTCATTTTAACATTCAGAATTTGGTTTATTAGAAACCGAATTCTGAAAAAAGTATTTTAACTTTTTTCTTGTCATTCAAAATTCGATTTTACAGGAATCGAATTTTGGTTAGATTTTTTTTTTACCTCCATAAACGTTACTTGGAAAGTAGACAAAAAAAAACATGAGAACAAGTGTTCTTGTTTGAGTATGGTCGTTTCCTTATGAGAATGACTATTTTAAGTATGGTCATTCTAAATGTTGCCTTTGTAACTTTGTTTTAGACTTGAGAACAATCATTCTCAAGGTCAGAAGAGTATTTTATAAAGACGAAAGAAAAAAAAAAGAAAACCCAATTCTGAGTGAAAAAAGAAAAAGAAAATGAAAATTGTCTTATCAAAATGTGATCATTCGATAATCAAAATTTGAGTGGTAAAACCAGCTAATGAAGTCACATTGTAAGTCAAAATTTTGGTTATCCGGAGATCGAATTCTAACATGAACAGTACGTGATATCTGTGTAAATAATATGAGAGAAGATATGTTTGGATAAATTTTTTTAAAAATAATAATATCTTGAAAAAAAAATAATTTTCTATATATTTTGACTAACTATAAAATTTTCGTTACAATTTTATTAGATACAATCATACAACAATTTCACGTCCCAATAGTCACAAACTATGTTGTAAAAATCGCAGCAGTAATTTAAAATCGAGATACATAGATTTTGTTAAATAAAGATGATGAAAGTAAAAAAGAAAAAGTCTATGCATAGCATAATCTAAATTATTTGGTGAATGAGAGCATTATTATAAGTTAAAGTCCATATTGTGAGTGTGTGAACGAGAGAATGCATTTGAATCCAAAACTTAGACTATAATTTATTAATTAGAGTCAACTTGGAGACATACATAACATTTCTTCAGCTTCATGCATATATTTTCATACCACACTTCGTCTTTTCTTATATGTCTCACATGCATATATATATATATATATATATATATATATATATATAACATTTCTTGAAAAATTATGTTTCCAGGAAATATTTTTTATAAAAAATTTGAAAACCTAAATGTTCTTAATTAAAATAACAAGCATTGAAAAAGATATTGTAGTATTTCTTTTGTTTCTGAATTAAGTGTACTTTTAAAAAGTATTTTATCTCTATAAAATTCAATATTGTATTAGTTATTATTTATCAATTATATTTTTATTTTAAAAATTATAAAAAGTAATTAATAAATCTTTTTATGAGATTTTAAATAATTTGTTATTTGTATTAATTAATTATTTCTTATTTATTTTTTGCTAGTTAATAAATTATATTTAATTTTTTAAAAGTATTATTTAAAAAATTAAGAGTATTTAAAAAAATAAAAATTTATTACAAATTATAAAAAATAATACTTTTATTAATTTTTGTAACTAAATTACCGAATTAATTAAGCGATGGATTTACAATTTAAGATTTTGGTGAAGATTAAATTATCGAATTGATTTTTAACTGTATAAACATTGTTAATTTAGTCACTAAATAAACGGAATATATAATATTTTAATATCTTAAATGTGTTAAAATTCATGTAATTACATTTTATTATTAAATTTTGTGAAACCTGTTAGTCATTAAAATATATTTTAATAATCAAATTTTCAGTAAAATGGAGACTATTTTATTAAATTGTGTCATTAATTTGATTAGATTTTTCATTCTTTTAAAAATAGTATTTTATACGTTAATTCAGGATCACCGAATTCATAATTTAATATAATAAATTAAATATTTCAATCAATTTAACATGTTATTTAATTTTAGGAAAATTTTTACGAATATTCTTTTACCAACTAAATATATTTTATTAATTTCTAGATAATCCCTTGGATATAGCTATTATGAATAGGTTCTCAAAATGGACATCATTCTTTTAGAGATAAAGATTCAAAGTCGCTGTTCATATATATATATATATTTATTAAATTAAAAATGAATACAAATAAAATTTTAAATTTATTATTCACCTTCTCTTTATATTATGTAATAATATCTCAAACTAAATTATATATATATATATAAATAAGTTATGATTGTAAATAAATTAATCCATATAAAGTTAAAACTGTTATTTATTTTAAAGTATTATTGTTCTAGAAACTTCAGCTCTAATGTATTAAATATGTTTTACAATAAAATTTGATTTGATTTGATCTAGACATTTTTTTTGTCTACAAGTGAACGTTGACTCTATAAATCATGGAAAATTTATTACATATATAATTATAAAAATGGTGGAAGAATGTGATACTCTTCAAAACTTAATAACTTCCAAATATAAACATTCATTAATATTTTAAACTGATAATAAGTTAACATAATTTAAATTTGTGTCACAAAAATCTAGAAAACAACATTATTTATTTATTTATATATATATATATATATATATTTATGGATATATATATATATGTTAATGTTGTTGTTTAACATCCACCTTAGTATTGTCTAGAGTTTCCACATGTAAATACAATTATAATAGGATATCATAACAAAACAAAAAATATGGTGACTAAATTTAGTTAAAACAATTTTAAAACTAAATAATAATTAAATAATATTTATATTACAAATATGTTAAGGAATAATAAAATTCATGTATATCATATTTAACAAATGACAAACATTTTTCGAAAGACATGTATTAAAATATTTTATTAGAAATTAATATATGATTTAATTTAAAACTTTTATCAATAATAAACCTAAAAGTCAATAAGAGTGAATTCATTACAACTTAAGCTATATATCTACAAGTGTTAGTAAGAATTCACCATCACTTTCTTACCACCTGACATTGTAGTTTATATGACTTAGACTCACCCTTATTACAACTTAAGTCATAAATGTCATGACGTGTAAGAACTCACTTGAGTCTTTTATTTACTAAAAAAAGTTATATCATTCGATTTAGCAAATTACGATTCGAGGACATTAGATGTACACATACATCCAAATTTTTATGTAAGTCTTCCTCACTTCTCACCACTTGATGTCCTGTCTACATGACTGGACAAGAATGTAGTTGAGATACCCCTATTAAGTGGATACCATGTTTATCACTTTCACCTATTACCAATAACTTCCCGGGTATCCTCCAATCACACATAAAAGACTCTAAACACCACTTATCAAGGGCTCCTAACCTTATATTATGCATATATGTCACAACCATATATATGCATGCAAGTAATTCATAAAAAGATTTCATTACCTTTGACACACTCCAATCATCACCCGTAAAGGAATCTGAACATGCATAATACAAGTCATGCATCTCAAAATCAAATATATATCTTTAGAGAACACATATATTTCTAATTTACTTCATATACATCAACAATCATTGAAACATGTATATAAGCATCTATCAATTCATAACATGATCAACATTCATCATCAACAACCTCTCAGCTCATAACATCTGCACCATTTTCATTTGAGTGAGCTCTTCTGGCTTGAGCAAAAATGAAGTCGTAAACAAACTTTCTTTCACTTTGTTGTCACTTTAGCTTGAGTAAAAATCATTGAAAATAAAGTTGAAAACAACTACAGTTCTAAAGCCATTTTTGTTTGAGCAAAATTTTGTTGCTGGAGTAAAAATACTATTGTCACTTGAGTGAATTTAGATAGTGAAATTGATAATTATCCACTACCTCACTTTTTCTTTAGCAAAAAACAAGGTCGAGAATTACCTTGATCAATCCTTCTACTTGTTTTTCTCATAGAATCAACCCCTGACAACAATTTTACTCAATTCCAAGCTTATCAACAAAATATATAAAACTTATATCAATAGTAAGTCCTAATAATTGGTTTCTCATGAGCATTCAATCAAATTAGCATCACCAACAACCAAAATTACCAACAATTTACAACTACTTAAAGAAAGGAGGTAGTTAACCCCCTTACCTAAATTAAACCATTGCAAACTCTACTTTCACTATATGCTTCAATGAGTCCATGTAACCTCCAAACTACACTTCAAAGAAACATAAAATTCTCTTAGAAAGATAAGAGAGAGAAAACATAAAAATACTAAAAAAAACCAAACCACCAAACCACTTACCATATCAAAATTCTAATTGGTCAACTTGGTTACACTCTTGACCAACTCCTCATGATTCTAATCTAACAATAAGCCAACAATTTAAAACTTTGTATTCTTAAAAAAAATGTAAATAAAATTAAAATAAAATAATAAATTTTAGAATAAATTAAAAATAAACATCAAACTTTTATTTATAAATCTGATAATTAGTTCACTTTAAAATTTATTATTAAAATGATATAGTTTACAATTATAATATAAATACTAAAATAGTATATTTGTAATTTTTATAAATTTAATTAACATAAATAAAATTTAAACACTAAAATTACTTAATAGAAAAAATACAAAATATAAGTATTATATATATTAACCAAATGTATCACTGTCTACTCTTTTTTTACCAATAATTATTACATTTTATATAAAAAGTAAATTTCAAATAGTTAATTTTTAATAACCTCGACTAATAAGAGAAAAAGAAAATATTTGTTTTAAAAACAGTTGTCCGTAATTCTCAGCTGTATTTCATTAAAAAAAATCTCATTTGAAAATAAACTAGTAGAAAGAGACGTTCGTGACTTTATATATTTTAAGATTTTTTAATAATAATAGTTATATAAAAAAATAAGTGATTATATGTTTTTAAAATATTTATAATTATTTTTAAGATTTAAATTATTTATTTTTATTTTTATTATAAACAATTTAACAATAAAATTACACAAAAAATAATAGTTATATATTAAAATATTTATGATTATTTTTAAAATTTTGAATAATTTATTGTTATTTTTATTTTAAAATATATTAAAAGTAAAATAAAAATATAAAAATATTTCTTTCATATATTATTGATCTTTATTTTAAAATATATTAAAAAAAATAATATAAAAAGTAAAAAAAAACATTCCTTACTACAGAAAAGAAAAGTTATTTTTTAGTTAATATTTATTATAATAATCATAGATAATATCTTAAAAATGATTATTCCAAACATATACACATGTGTAGAACAAAAGAAAAACAAAGAAACTCACCTAATCTACAAAACAAGAGAGAATTATTATAATTTGAACATTTCTTTTAAAAAATGAGAATATATTTTTTATTATGTATATAATGAGAATATAACATCAATATCTTTTTAGTTACAATGTATAATCTGTTACTCAGTGGAGGAGAAAACCAGCAAGGATTATTAGGTCAAAATCATAAAATAATAACAGTCAAAGCTTTCTCATTTATTAGGTCAAAGCTTTCTCATGACTCATTGCTCCCACTTTTTCTACCCAGCAAAGTTCCAATTTTCAATAAAACAAAATATATATATTTATTTAACACTTATTTTTTTTTATATTTTTTATTCTATTACATTATGTATTTTATAAATTTATAATTTTATTTTTCTATTTAAACGTGATTAAGGTATAAATTAAAATTTTAAGGGTACATAAATAATTTTTTAATAAAATATAGTCCAATCTTATCAATCATCACTTCACGTTTAGATTAGAAAACGCAAAACGAGTAAGAACACAAAGACTTAAAAATTCTAAGTTAACAAAACGAATCTCACCTCTTAACCTTCGACCAATATGAAACTACTTAATTTGCATGTGTTTGAAATGTTGATGGGTTATGTTCAAGATTAAACTTTTCACAAGTCAAAAAAGTACACAATCACTTAAATATTTTTTATTCTTATTTTTCTTTTAGTTTCTAATCAAAATTTTAATCCGACTTAATTTTAGTTTATGAATTTTTTTTCACCAACAATTCTGATTTTTTGCAGTGAAATAATAATACTTTTTAAATAAGTAAAATAGTTATGTTAATTTTAAGAACTTGTTACGTTATTTAAAAGGTTGAAAGGATAGTTTCATGTATTTTTTTTATATGAATTGTATTTTCAATTCCCCATTTGTTTATGCCAATTAATAGCAACAGATTCATGGATGAATCATTGAAATATTTACCTTCCTTTCCAATATGAAATGCAGGCACTTGTAGAGCTTTTCAGTGGAAGGAACTTGGGTGTTCCAAAATTTTTTAAAATTACATGAATATCCACATTCAGAATTAAATTAAAAGATTTTATGATTCACCTCTTAATAAATATTAAAATATAAAATTAATTATTAGAAAGTAAGAAAAAAAATTAAGATATATATTTTTTATATTTTTTTCTCATATTTTTCTTCTGTTTATTTTCTCATTTTCTCTTTAATATAGTAAAACACAAACTTTATTCTCACATATCTTATGTTTTGTTTTAGTTATGAAGAAAATAAAAATAATTATTTCTTGTTCTATTTGATATTTGATATTGAAATATTAATTTTATATTATAGTATTATGAAAATAAACTTTTAGATTTATTATGAATTTTTTTTATATCTATGAAAAATATTTAGAATATTTTTTTTCAAAGTTCTTACCATCTAAATAATGTTTTTCAAAATATGTTTGTATGAAATATTTTTTAGAAACATAATAAAATTTTAACTGATATATTTTTTATATAATTTATGTTTTTTAGTATTTAATCATATTTTTATAGTTAATTTTTAGATTTTAACTTAGAAGTCAAATAAATTTTACTTAGATTGATTTTATTTTAATTCTTCATATTTTTACATTTACAACATAGATATCATTTTAAACCATGAAGATTGTTAAGACAAGATTGCAAAATATAATAGAAGATAAATTTCTTATTGATAGTATAGTAATTTATATTAAAAAAAATAGCTGAAAATGTTAGTTCTGATTTAATTATTAATGAGTTCAAGAATCTGAAGGAACAAATAACAATATTTTGAAAAGTGATTTTTATAATTATTTTTATTGTATTAGTAACAACGATAATATATATAAATTTTAAGTATACTATTTTAATCCTCTAAAATTATTGGTCAAGATCCATCACTATAAAAATAATAAATTTTTTAAGCATTGAGACATGGTAAGAATTTACTTTTTTCTTTGCCTTTTTCTGCTTCTTTTTTCTCATCAACAATGATTTCAATTTTTAGATGATCGTCTTTTATATGTATGATGATGTGGCTTTAATATGTTGAAATGTGATTTGTTTTCTAATTACTAACATAATTGAATTTATGTGATCAAGGATCACATGATTAAGTAAAAAAGGTTGACAGATTACAAGCTACCTTATGCTGTTCTCATTTCAAAATTCATTTAGTTTGCATGAGTAGACGTTAGAGGTGAACAAAAGATCATTGTAGGAAAAACTCATCAACCGGATAACACATTTTTATATAAGTTTGGGTTCACAAAGAGTGATGGGGTGTGGATTGCTGGAGCTGCTGGTCAAAGTTTCGTTTCTGCTAGACCAAGTGGTTTGGCTGGAGAGTCTTCAATGATGGGAGACATTGTGTCATATATTCCTTCAATTGACCGTGACACTCCTTTGTCCCAATTTGAGCAAATGGTGCTCAAACACTTTGTTACCTTCAGACTTGTAATAATACCACCACTCTTATTGTGTTGATCTTTTTGGTGTATTGATCAAAGCATTGAAGATCTGCATGTTCAACTGACCCAAAGCTATTTGTTTATGGTACCGTGGCTGATGAACAATTTGCTACTAATGTTAATGGACTACTACTACTATCGAAGTTCTGCTGTTGAAAATGAAGTGTTGATTTTTCATGTTATTTTGTTTGTTTTTGTGCTGCATCATTTGGTTGTTTTGCTTGTGTTTGTTTTATTTTGTTTCTGGTTTAATTGGGTTTCATGCCCAAATCTATTGAAAAATTTATATTTTTCTGCATTTGCAATATTAGGTTTTATCTTTCCCATGTTATTTTATGATTACAAGGGAGGGGGAGGGAACATAAGTGAAAATGATACACATATACTCTATTTTTGCACTGCACTATATTTGTCTTCATTTTTAGGTATGCAACATTCTTCCAATATTGGATGCTTCAAGTGGTTGTCATCATAAAAAATGGGGAGTTTGTTGGATTTGAAGACTTTGACTTGGTGTGAGCTGTATGTGATTTGATATCTCCAACCACTTCTTGGTGATCATGAATGAAGATTTTAAAGCTTGAAAAATGTGAAAATTGAAGACTTTAGTTTTAGTGTTAGTGTGTCTTAGGTTTTGTTGGTAAGATCCTTTTCACTTAATCTTAGACTTAATTTGGGTTATAAAATATTTTACAAATGTTTTAGAAAGTTTTAAAGGAAGTTAAATATTTTCAACTAATTGAAAATATCTTTTTGGCCAATTAAAATGTTGATTACTTGATTATTAAGTCAAGTATAAACAATTTAACTAATTGACCAAACATTTTAGTTAACTTAAAATCGACAACTGTTATTTGTTGAAAAATCACGTTCTCTGGAAAAGTCAAGTCATTTGAATCGCGAGTTAAGTCGGTTGAAATCACTTAAAGTTTATCTTTAATGATTTACACTAGTTGATAGTTGAAATGCGTTTTCAACCAGCTAAATCCAATTTCTAGAATTTTGATGTTTTCTGTAACATCCATTTGAATCGTGAAGTGAACCAGCTGAAATCACTTAAAAATCATTTTTAAGTGAAATTAGTATGTTAAATTACATTTTTAACTAATTATTTATATTAGTAAATGTTTTAAAGCATTGGAGCAATTTTGTTTAAATACTTTGAGACATCCAAAATCATTAAGCGAATCTTTTACAAGAAAATTCATTATTGAAAGAGTTTTTCTAAGTGTTCTAATCTGATTTTCAGAATCCATACTCCAAAAAGTCCAATATCTAAGTAAATTAAATTTTGTCTTATGGAAAAATCACCTTGAATTATATTTTGTTTTTGAATTGTTGTTGTGTGATTCATGACCAAATGATTTTGTTTTATTTTACTGCGTAATTGTTTGTAAAAAATAATAAGAAAAATTAATATTATTTTTTCCATAAATTAAATAAATTCTACAAATTAAGTGTTTTTTATATATGTTAAGGCTCCAAATCATTAACTAGAGTGCCTTCTAGAATGAATTTTCCAAAACAAGTTTTTTTCAAAAGTTTTATAGAATATATGATATCTTTTGAGTTATCCAATTTAAAATATGTTTATGGAATTTCTAATTTTAAAGTTTTTTAGATTAAACAATTTAAAAATATATTAAAATAAGTTAGAATATTACATAAATTACTCTTAAAATTTAGGATTTAAAATTCAGTGTAAATGAATACAGCGGACTTAGGGTATGTTAGACTTTTTTCTATTGATATAATTGTGCAGTTAGTAATTAGACTGTGTAGGAAGTAAGAAGCCTCTTGCAAATGGAAAAAAATTGCAATGGGATTAGCCCATACGCTCCATAAGGGGAACACTATACGTGAGTAAATGCCAAAATAAATAAAAAATCGCTAAATAAATAAAAAAAACAGAAAAAATGTTGCATACTGTTAAGAGAACATTTATTTTACTCCTTTTAAAATAATATTTTTAATTCATATATTTTTCATAATAATTAATAAATGCGGTCTCTCTTTATTAAACTTAGAGTACCAAAATGAGGGATAAAATTCACTAATTAGAAATAAAAACACTAAATTAATCATTTTTAAGTATAGACATTAATATTGATTTTTATCGAAATTTGAGATCGTTTAAACACACCGCTTAATAAAACTCATGCAAATAATGTTTTTTTAACCAACGTTAAGTCCATGTATGGAATGAGATCAATATTTATTTTTATATAATTAAAATATAAAATAAATATTTTAACTGTATAGAACAATTTAAATTGTGATATGAAGTTATATTTTTACTTATTGACAATTTATTTTTTAAAAAATGTTGAAATTCAATTGATAGATAAAAAAATAAAATTCATAAATGATTAAAATATCAAGCATATAAATAAAAATAAAATTATATTAATTAGTATGATATGATTCAGAATATTCTTCTATTAATCGATTGTGAGAATAATGAGTAAAAAACATGGTATATTATTTTCAATATGTAATTAGCTCAGTAATAAAAAATAATTTATAATTAGCTCGTTAATAAAATTTTATTTCTCTATAGTAAAATGCAGTTTTAAAAATTTAGTTTTTTTAAGACATTAGTCGAAATATAAATAAGTATTTAGATGTGATAAATTTTACACCCACTAACAAATAAAAGAAATTGTAAAGTTCTTTTTACAGTAAAAAGTTGATAAATTTTAAAAAATTAAAATCAAATTTGAAAAACCATAATATTATAAAAAAATAAATATTATTTATTTAAAAAACACACAATTATATATATATATATGCTTTTATAAAATAAAAAATAGAGAAATTCATTAGTATTAATTATTTATACTTTTTTTTTGCTCCTCGGGCTTTTGTTTTGTTCAGTGTTTACCCACGGAAGAGACGTCGGTCACACACAACGCATACAACGCGTCACTTGTTTCGGATTCAATGACTTCTTCGCTGGTGGCGGAGGGCGCCGCCGTGGCGGCTTTCCGGTCGGTGATGCTCCGTGTGCATCAGGCAGCGGAGAGATCCGGCTCCAAACCTGACCGGGTCCGGGTCGTGGCGGTTTCCAAGATGAAACCCGTCACTCTGATTCGACAACCCTACGACGCCGATCACCGCTTCTTCGGCGAAAACTGCGTCCAAGAAATCGTTGAAAAAGCTCCTCAGGTGTTGCAAAGATTACTTCTTTACTTTTATTTCTTTCATATTTTTTTTTCAATTTTCAATTTCTAACCTCAGGTAATGCTATGGTGGATTCAAACATACGTAAAAAAAACTGTCATATAAGGTGAATTTAAATGTTAGGAAATCTAATTAATTTCATTCTTTTTAATCTATATAATGATACCATTCCTACAAACCCTATTTGTTCAAATATGATTTTATTTTCAGTGACTCTTTTTTCTTCATAATATTAAGTTTGAATGAAGGAGAGTTTAGAAAATAGAGTATGGTGATTATGTTTGCATCATAGAAGTTATGAGCCTAAGGGTACAATAGAGCATAGAAGAAGAAAGAGTTTAAAATGGTATTGTGGTGCTGAAGTAATAGAAATGGTGAAGCTTTTTAAGGTCAAACAATAGAATATACATTGGAATTTCATCACACTCTTCCATTAGCTTGCACCATACAATAGAAGCCTTTAACCATTTTTGCGGCGTCAACTTCTCCTACTACTTTCCTTCTTCTATAAATTCTAACCCTCCATCTTCATTTTCCACCACATTTTCATTACCAACAAAGCAAAACACTCAAACAAAATCCCTCTTCTCATCCTCATCATCTCCTTCTGAGTACACACCTCCAACTACCTTGACACTGGCAAAGCCATGGGGCTCCTAAAGGCAATATTCATCATAGCAACAACCATGGCTTTGTCCATCACACTCACAATGAAGACCATCACTCAAGAGGAATCAAAACCCCCTTTTGTGCTTCATGATTTTCCCTCATCTTCACCACCACCATCTTCCACTCATCAAAAGAACATTCTTCTCCCTTCCAAGAGGGTGAGTCGTTTCCTTGCTCAAGTTAAAAACCCTAATGCTGCTGATCACTGCCACAAAGACCACGAGGTGTGTACTTTGCAAGGTGCCAAAAACTCCACATGTTGCAACAACAAGTGCATTGATGTAGGGTATGACAAACACAACTGCGGTGCATGTAAGAAAAAGTGCAAGTACACAGAGACATGTTGTAGAGGGGAATGTGTAGACACCAACTTCGACAAGAGGCATTGTGGGGAGTGTAACCATCGCTGTGAAGTAGGTGAATATTGTGTCTATGGAATGTGTGGTTATGCCTAAGCTTCATCATCATCATCATCATGAGTCTCCAATAGGGTCCTTTGTTGTATTATTATACAAGGTTTGTGATTTCATTAAAAATATTCAATAAAGTGAACCACATTTGTGGTGGTTATCTAACAAAATATATACCATAGTATATATATATATACAGTCTTTATTAATTATGCCCTTTAAGTTATTGCAATCTTCTAAGTGTTTCCCAAAGCATAATGCTATTTGCTAAGAAAATAAGTATATATAGAACCTCATCCTCACATGTCATGTATTATTTTTCTTATTTTCTTCTTACATTTATTGGGTAGAGCTAGATAATTAAGACTCGGTTTTACGAGAATGTAAGAGAATATGTGGCTTTTGTTTTCAATTGTGTTATTGAAAAATAATTTACTCTTTGATTGTAGAGGTTGGTTTGTTGCATATAGTTTCTTTTGATAAAATTTCTTGACCTGTGAAAAAAATTGCTTTATATGCAGAAGTGCAATGTAATGTAAATTAATTGCGCAATAAACTTGATCTTCTTGGTTTTCTGAAGTCTCATTCGAGATTTATGGTTTAATGTGCTTCCTGCTATTATCGATTACTTTAATTATAAACACTATTTCAAACAGACGGTATGTTATTTAATCATTCCCAAAAAAGTTTTACTCGCTAACTACTTTGATTTTTTATGTAATAAATTTATTCAAGATTAATGAAAATTAGTTTAGTGCTTAGATAAGTTAATTGAAAAATGTCTAAAAAGTTAATATATTGCTTAAACCATACAAAAAATATTTTTATATATGTGAAGGTCCCAAACGATCAAACTTACAATAACTTGAATACACGCGCACACACACATATATATATATATAAAAGATTGTATAATTAGAGTGCATTGCTGATTTAATGAACAATATTTGTTGAATTGTAAATGCTGCCAGAGTTGTTGGTAATTTGGTAAACATCTAAAGAAAAGAGTCGTTTTTTTAATAATGTAGAGTGCAGGATGAATAAAGTGGCATGAATCTGAAAACTTATGCTTGAAGAAAACAAATAGAGCAGAAGATGCATATATAATATTTAAATTGTTTCTGAAAAACGAAGATATCTCCAATATACAGATCAGAATGAAAATAAAGTGGCATGGATTTTTGCTGGAAATATGCGTATATTCACATGAATGCAGCCAATAAGCTGTGTCCAATGGATTTTCGTGCAAATGGGGTGTCCACATGCATGCATATGTGCCTCCAAAGATATCTTTCACCTTTCACATACAACAGTTGTTTTATGTATTATACTAATTGACCATTCAATATCTTGTTGGCATAAAAAAATTATTCAGAAAGAAACTGATATATTGAAATGTGTGATAACTGATAAATTAGGCTCCATTAACCACATTTCTTTGCCGATGAGTAAAAAGAAATAAAAGAGATTAAAGATTGAGATAGTAATTATCTCTCTCACATCTCTCCCTTTTTTTATTAATAAAATTTTAACACAAAATTAAAATAGATATTTATATTTTATTTATTTATTCATTTTACTCACTTACGTGTTATATTTATAATTTATAATATTTTATTTTATTACATTTAAAAAATAATAAGATATGATATTTTTTTTATTATTAATACTCTTTTAAATATTTTTTCATTTTTTTATTAAAAAATTTAAATTTAATAAAATCATTTGATTATGTAACTTTTAAAATAATAATAATAAATTAAAAAAGTTTTTTAAAAAAAATAAATAATTTTTAAATTTTTCTTGATTTATTTTTTATTTTATTTCATATATTTTTAATTTCTTAAATTCAAATATTTTCTCTTATTAATATTATTTTAATTAAAATAAAAAATATTCAACTAATAATTAAAATTGACTATATAAATTATGAGAATTAAAAGTTAATTACTCATATTCAAAATTTATATGTCAATTATTAATACAAAAATTATTTTATTAATATATATTATTATGAGAATTATAAATTAATACTCAAATTAAATTTATATGTCAGATATTCATATAAAAAATATTTTATTGTTAATATATATTATTATAATATAAAAAAGTTTAATTAAATAAAATTTGAAAAATTTATTTATTTTTTAAAAAAATATTTTTAATTTATTGTTATTATTTTAAAATTTATATAATCAAATAATTTTATTAAATTTAAAGTCTTTGATTAAAAAAATGAAGAGATTAGTGAAAATAAATATTTGAAAGAGTATCATAAATGAAAGAGTATCAATAATAAAAAAATATAAATTGTTATTATGATTAAAATGTAATAAAATAAGAAGATTAAATATTAAAAATATAATATTAAATATAAGTGGATAAAATAAAAAAATTAATTAACATAGTAACATGTCTATTTTAAGTATTTGTGAGGGATAAAGAGATGAAATAGAGAAAGACACAAAAATGAGATGAATGATTTTTATCTCTGGTTATTATTGTTAAGATAAAAAAAAGTGTCCATAGTTATTTAAAGATTTATTGATATTTTTTTTATATAAAATACAAGTCTAACATTTTGTTGTAGGAAAAACGCATTTACAAGAGAACATTGAATTAGAATTATGATTTGCTTTAGTTTTTATAAGTTCTTGGTGACATAGGTTTTGATGACATGAGTAATTATATTCGGAATATTCTTTTCAAAAACATTAATTTAATTTTAAATAACAAAATTTAATATTATTTAAAATTAGGAAAGAAAATGAGATAGGTGAATGCAAGGTTCATCTTCTCATCTCTCTTTTTAAAATAAAAGATTATTTTTATTTTCATCTTTATAATATGAAAATTTTTATCTCATTTTTATTTCCATTAGATAACTTATATACTTCTATTTTCCTTCATTCTCACATCCATATTATATTAGTGAGAAATTTAAAATCCAACTTCCTTTTATATAAAATAATAACAACAATAATAATGCTAACACTTCAAATCTAATGTTTTTTCATAAAAGTTTTCTTCTTTGAATGAGCTATTGACAATTGAGACAACCACTAATGATAAGAAATATAATTAAAAGGATTATCAAGCCGTGATTAATATTAATTAGAAAAATCATTAAATTGTTTTTTTAAAGTTAATATATCAAATTTAGTTGATAGTGAGATAATTACTCGAAAAAAATAGCATTCTCCAATGTTTATTATAAAATATTAAATTATTTGTCAAAATTGTGTTTCGTTCTTAAGATAAATTTTGGACCTATTTCATTTTTATACGTTATGAAAAAGTGTAAATGATCTTTAATAATAAATAAAAACATCTTTAAGAAGATGAAAATAAGAAGAAATAAAAGAAAAAAGACTGAGAGAAATTTAAGAGATAAAAGATAGTGAAGTAGGAAACTATGAAAAAGGAAAATAAAAGATAAAAAGAAATTCTAACACCTCATAAAAAATCATTTACACGAGTTTATAAAGCATAATGACGAAATATGTTCAAAATTTGCCTCAGGAACGAAACACAATTTTAATAAATAACTCAAGAACTAAAAAACTATTTAATCATAAAATAATTATTATAATGAATTAAATATATTATTTATATTTTTAATTTTTTTCTCTTATCTAAAATATTTGTTTAACCAAAAATTAATACGTATTTATTATTTTAAAAAATAGTTATCATTATTTTTTTTGTGAAATATAATAAAAAAATATTAATATCATATATTTTATATATCTAACTTGATAGAAGTATTCCCTGCACCTATTTATTTTCAAGTAAATTAATAGTTCTTTTAGAATAGAAAATATTTATGTATTGACAAACTATTGACTCTTATTTGTTTTACTAAATTTCAAAACTTTTAAAATGACATAACTCATATATCTGATAAGATTTGACAGAGATATATACTTAAGTTAAACTATTAATTTATTTATATTAGTTATTATTATTATTATTATTATTATTATTAACTGATTGAAAACCTTTAAAACTATTTGCACTATTAAAAGTTTCTTATATTTTATGATAACTTTTCTATTTGTAATAAAAATTTATAAAAAAAGAATGTTTTATTTATTTTTTATAAATTTATAAAAAAATTCTCATAAAATAAAAATTCTAAGTCATGATAATATTAATAATGCATACTTAAATTTAAAATTAAAAAAATTATCACGTATAATTAACTTATTTTTTATCTTTCGATATCTTAACTTGATTTTCAATATACAATATTTTACTGAATCTATTATTATTATTGTTTAAAATTTAATTTAGAGAAATGTTAGGAGGACCATTGTTCAAATACTTTTAGTTTATATGAATCAAATTCCAAAAATCAAGGATTTAAAATTAGAAAATAAAAGTTAACTTTATTATTTTACTTGCCGTAAGCTCCACAAGGGAAACACTGAAAACCATTGATGGATAACAAAAGTAAATGTTAACTAAATAAAGGAAAAAAAAAAAAGAGAAAGGTTGCATGCTAATATTAAGCAATAAAAAAGGATTTTAGATCTGTTTTCGATGATTTTTGGTTCGATAGAATCGAACGTCAACTTAACGTTTAATCACCTACTCGCAAATACGATTTGTGGATTACTTTTTAGGCTAGCAGTGATTATTACTTTCAATCTTCCTTTTTAATTTTTTTTTGGTTTTTAATTGAAGAACTTGCAGAAAGCTTAAATAACGTTAATGACGAAAATAAACAATCCTAACCCATTACTAAGTGCAGTAAATGTAAAGAAAGACAATAAATGAGTGCGGAAGGAGTAATTTTATTAATTACCAGGGATAAAACCAACACAAATGCAAGAAATCTAAAACGTAGGCTAAAAACTTTAGCACTATGCAGTGCTTCGCCATTTCTGCTCTCGTTTGCTCTCTGGCTTTCACTTACAAAAGTCTAACCCTGATTATGTTCCCCGCACTGTCTATTTATACTATCTCATTACAAATAACCGTCAAAAACGATTTTCCCCACGTTCCCCACTCTTAAATTCTTATACACGTATTTTTCCCTTTTACAAGAATGACGTGGAAATACCCCAAATATCTCGATGTCTATCCTTCACGTTCCTCGATTATCCCAGCTTTCTCGATCTCTAATCACGTATCTTCATCAGTGCTTTCGATCTTTTACCACATCTTCATCACTGAATCGCGACTAAATCTCTTTGCTTATATCTTCGATCTTTTACCATTGGATTCTGCCGGTCTCGATAGCTATGTTGATGACTTTCGATATTTATCGATTTAAATCACCATCGATAACAGATGCCCCCAAGATAATATCGACATGAATGCACATACATTCGATCATTATCTTGTACGAGGAAACAAAGTGAAACATTCCTGACATCTCTGACTTGGCATTAAATGAGACGTCGTTTGGGGTTCCCGCAAAAACCCCTTTACCTACCCCTATCAAATCTTTTCAGAAAATCCTTCGCGAATCCCAACCAAATATTTAAAAAACAGCTTTTTTCTGTTTTTTCCCTCCACGACGTTATCTCTTCAGGGTTTATAAAAACCCTACCTTTAGCCTTCACCTTCACACTTGCACTCAGCTCACAATCTCTTGCCTTTTCAGTTCTCTCATCGCCCTTCGTGTATACTTCAGCGAAGCTTCAATATCGCCTTTCTTTCTCCACACTCACCCTTTATTCTCTCAAATGGCCTCATCAGACGTTACCATCATCCCCGACGCCGAGCTCCTTGAGTTCAACGGAGCTAAGTATCTCCCTTTCCCGGGGTTGGAAGAGGAAACGAAGAAGCTTTGGGCTTCTCAGGTACTTCTTCCCTTCTCCCTTTCTGGCACCTCTTCTGCATTCGTCGGTCCTTACCGGCCCAATTTTTCCTTGGACTCTATCAAGGACTTCTTTCCTTCCACGCCCAAAGGATTATCACTAATCACCGGAGCATCGATCAGACTAGATTTTTTGGAGCTTACATCAAAAGTCTATCGAACCGGCCCGGCTAATAAAAGAACCAATTACTTAAATTGGTTGAAGAGAGTGGAGGCAACTTACAACGATCATTGGAAGAGGATCGGAATTTTCAATCTTATTTAACTCAGCAAACTCGACATATCATCCTTCGATATGTCGATGTTCCTAGCGGCAGTCCATCTATGGAATAAGGACTTGCATGCCCTAGAGTTGCCGTGCGGCCCACTCTCGCCTACACTCCTCGATGTCGCTGCAATAACGGGGCTCAAACCCGGTGGGGAAGTTTACACGCTTGCCGCATTCCCCATCGATTCCGAGTTTGAAACAGAGATCGATTGGTCTCAGAAAGCTTACGGCCACTTCTTGGGGCACCATTGCAATGAGGATCCTGATGCAGCTGTGTCGGAATCGGAGCACGTAGCTTTCCTTGTGTATTGGCTCCATACACAAGTTTTTTGCCCCCGCTCAATCCAAATTTCCTCGAACATGTTCAATTTGGCATGTCTACTACATCGAGGAAGGCCCCAGATTAGTCTCGCAAAGCTCCTGCTGGCCCACGTCTACTTTGCCTTTCATGAAGCCGCAGATACGCTTTACGCAGCAAAGCCAAATGGCAATCTATCGGGGCCTATTTGGTTTATTCAGCTGTGGTTGAACTCAATACTCGAGGAAATCCTCCCCCCTTCCGACAAAGCACCATCGACATATCCCTTGGAAGGGGCTCGATTGACTACTTTGCTTCTCCGCAAGATGAAGCCGTCTCGAGAGAATTATGAGAGATGTCTCTCATATTTTTTAAGTAAGGAGCAATTTTCTGAAGACTTAGCTCCTTTCTCGAAGACCACTCTCCAAGGGCCAACCTGGTTATGCCAACGATTTCCAGCTCCAACACCAGGCGCCCAACAAGAACTTATCGATATCTGGAGGAACTTTCTTGCATGAGACATCGTGGTCGTAGGTTTCCAGATGAAAGACGTCAAGTTCTTTCCTTACCAACCACAGCTGCTATCGAGGCAATTTGGCCTCTGCCAAATGTTGCCATTTCCTCGGTTAAGTGACCCTCATCTCCACAACCTTGTTATTACCGAGAAGACTCTTCAAAAAGAGTTGAAGGTCGTGCTCCCGAAGAAGAAGCTTACCCTCGAGCCGTAGCCATTCGAGCCGGCCTTTTATTGCACACAAGAGTTCCACGATTGGTGTACTCGGTGGTTTTTCTCCAATCATGCTAGTATTGATGTTATTTTATCGAGATTAATCACCTCCCCATCTCTTGTGCAGGATCCCAGCAAATCGAAGAAAGGTAAATGGACCCACTGCCTTCAAATTATTAAATTCGAGAATTTTTACCAAGAGTGTTATAACCCTGTACATTTGAGGGCCACCATTTTAGTAGTAGCTCGTTCTCTTAGACGTAAGGTAGATCAAAATTGAGAGTCTTTTAAAGTTATAAACCCTTAAGGCAAAACCACTTTCGAAAAATATTGTCCTAAAAAGCTCCCAAATTTTCCCTTGGCACCTTTTGGAGTAGCCAAACCCTTAACTCACCCCAAATGGGTTAGAGAACTTCGTTCCAAAAAAGAGCTATATCGAGCCGATTACGAAAATACCAAAACAAACGTAACCGTTTCTCGATTATCCTATTTCCCTTACCTAAATTGTCGAGAGAACGAGCTACCTACATGGTTGCAATACATTAAGTACACAAAGATTTTGGCTCCCACTCTTTTGGATGAGAATTCTTATCACTTATCTTAATCGATATTTGTACCTTGTGTATAATTAACCTTTATGTTCGATTTGTATTTCAGCCAAGCCAAAGAAACTTCCTGAACAAACCGAAGGCGGGAGAAAGATGATGAGGAACCCGGTCTCGACTTGAGGCGGCTTCTTCGATTCACGCCAAGTCCACGAAGAGAAAATCTTGAAGCCCACGAGTTCCAAATCCAAAGTCCCGAGGACTCAGGTAAATATCTCAAAATGCCTTTCGACATTTTATCTCATCGATTCTCTAAATCTTATTTCATTTATTATTTTCAGGCACAACCGGCGCCAACTCGGGTTTCTTCTTTCGAGAGCGAAGAGATTCCTCTCGTAAGAAAGAAAATACAAGCCTCTCAACTACAAGAGGTATCCCTTATTTTCTCCTCATACTTTTATCAATTTTCAATATCATCGAATATCTTTTACACATTCTCGGACGATACCTTCTTTCAGGTTACCTCGACAACAAACATTTCCAGTAACCTGGACTCTCACATCGAGGCAACCTCTATCGTTGAGACAATGGCCCCGGCTCTTATCAGTCCAACGCTCCAACCCCAATTAGTCCAACACTCCCAACCCCTATTAGTCCAATAGTCGATGTGTCGGTAAGGGTTCGATAAATATTTTACATCGAGACTCGATATTTTATTACTATCATTAACTTGACTCTTTTACTTTATTTTACAGGATCCAGCATCGACTCAACCTTTAGCTGATCTCATCCCCGAGGAAGATGACTTGATCGTCATCGGAGGTAAGCCCTCTAAACTTATGTTAATTCAAGTTTTCCTTGACTATTTCATTTATCTTACCTTATAATTTTATGCAGGGGATGCTGTAAACTCACATGTCGAGGATCCGGTCACTTTAAACGTCGAGGTACCCAGCGCCGATGTCCCAGAGGTTGAGCTTGCCCTCGAGGGCAACGTTATCAATGAAGAGGTCCTTCCTCCTCAATCACCTCTTGCCGTCGAAGCAGCAGACCTTCCTTATTCACCAAGTACATCTGAGCATCGAGAGGCTCAGGATGAAGAGAGGCAAGGTCAAGGGTCACCTCACATACTCTCGACCGAGACGATCCCTGAGCTGAGCAACTTGACTAGCATATTGGAGGAGATCGAAAAAGACCCATTCTCTATCCTCAATATGTTAGAATCCTTCTCGGATAACAAGCTCGACGTCCCAGCCTTCCACTTCAACTTCAACGTCTGATGTCAATGCCGTAGTGAAGAATTTCAGAGCAACGACATACTCAACTCCCTTGGACATCCTCGTCCAAACACCTCAACTAAAAAGGGAGATTCAAGAGATCGTCGAAGAGATCTTGAAGTTTGAATCCAAGACCCTACCATCCGGCTTTGAAGCCGAAGTAAAAGAGTTCGTCTACCTCTTCAACCATGCTCGAGATATTCAAAAGAAGAGAAGACAACTCGAGACTCGAAAGACAGATTTCGAAGCCACCAAGATTATGGGAGTAAACACTTTGAACGAACACAAACGTTCAATCGAAGATGTTAACTCTCAAATGTCTTCAATCAAGACTGATAAGGCTTCATTTTCTAAAAAGAGGGCGTGGATCAACTCCGAGATCGAAGCTTTGAAGCTTCAACTTATCGAGTTCGACACACAAGAGGAAGAGTTGGGCAACAAAGAGGCACAACTACAAGAGAAGCGGCAATCTTCTCTATCTCAGGCTAAGTTATCTGCCATCGACCTATCAAATACTTTGTCCGAGATAGGCAAGATAGATCAAGACTTGGAAGATGTCGCTATCTCTTGGAATCAAAATGCTCGTGCTTTTAATGTACATGTTTCCGAGCATCGAGACAAACATGTCTCTTAGTTTAGAACTTGTATTTTTGTAATTTAATTTTTATTATATTTTTTCTTTGTACACATTTACCCCATGTACATTACATATATTTAATCGAAAAGTTCATTTAAACTTCTCTTATATTTTATTCATGTGCGGTTCGTAAGGCTTTAAATACTTCCCATTTATTGTTAATGTCGATTTTCCTATTTCACAATCGATAATCTTGTAAGCGTTACCTGATAAAATCTTTATAATCTCGTAAGGTCCTTCCCAACTTGGAGACCACTTTCCATAACGCTTCGATTTCTTTTCCATGGGTAAAATCACCTTCCACACAATATCCTTTTCTTCAAAGGACTTACTCTTAACCTTTTTATTATAAACTCGAGCAATTTTATTCTTTTGTTGAATTAAATTCTCTAAAGCATTCAACCTTTCTTCGTTCAACTCATTTAACTCGTCGAACATCGAATTCCAATAATCTTCGCTCGAGATTTCTCTTTGCCTTTGAATTCTTAAAGACTGTAAATTAATCTCAACGGGCAATACTGCATCTTGTCCATAAACTAACTTAAATGGTGTAGTCTTAGTAGAATTCTTAGGAGAATTTAGATATGCCCATAACACTTGGCTTAATGTTTCATGCCAATTTCGAGGTTTATTTCCAATATGCTTCTTAATCAAACTAATTATCACCTTATTTATCACTTCCACTTGACCATTAGCTTGAGCGTAATAAGGTGTCGATGCTAGTAGTTTGATATTTCTTGATTCAGCATATTGGACTACTCGTCTCCCAGTAAATACTGTACCACGATCAGTCGTAATCGATTCTGGTATCCCAAATCGATGTACGATGTGATCTTCAATAAAATCGATCACATCCTTTTGTTCCACATCTTTTAAAGGGATAGCTTCCACCCACTTAGTAAAATAGTCTACTGCGACTATTATGAACTTGTGACCCTTCGATGAATAAGGATGAATTTGACCTATCAAATCGATAGCCCATCCTCTAAAAGGCCATGTTTCACTACCAAGTGTAACTCACTTGCGGGGATTCTTTGTATTGGCCCAAATTTTCGACATTCTTCACAAGACTTTGCATAATGTATACAATCATTTGCCTCTACATTAAATTCTCGATGAATATGTTCAAAGTGTATTTCATCGAACCCTTTTATTAACTCATGTACCTTCGATAAATATGGTACTAGATTAAGATTCAAACACTTGTATTCTTGCATTACTTGTTTAATTACTAGCTGAGAATCCCCTCTTACCAAAACATTCTTAGCTTTCATTAATTGTAAAGTTTCCAAACCCACTATCAAAGCTTCATATTCAGCTTCGTTATTCGAGCAACTCGGGATTATTTCAAACAATAATCTTGTAGGAACATGACTTGGAGATATTATTAAAATTCCTACTCCCGTTCCTTTATCATTACTCGATCCATCGAAATACAACAACCATCGATGAGTTTCAATGTAACAGTCGATTAAGTTATTAATGGTATGTTCTGCCATGAAATCGACAACTATTTGTCCCTTTACTGATTTTAATGGTTCAAAATTTAAGGTGAACTCAGTAAAAGCTAAAGACCATTTACCAACTCGACTATGTAAAATGGGTTTCGATAAAAGAAACTTCAACACATTGTTTTTTGAATAAACAATCACTTTATTAGGTCTCATATAATATTTCAATTTACAACATGAGAAATACAAGCAAAGACCTAATTTCTCGATAGGAGTATATCGAGTTTCAGCACTAATTAACAATCGACTTAAATAATAAATCGCGCCTTCTACTCTATCTTTATCTTCCTGAGCTAACATGCTAGCTATAGTATCTTCCGATGCTGAGATATATAGCTTTAAAGGCTTTCCTCGATTTATTGGCTTTAGTACCAGAGGATTGCTCAAGCTTTTCTTAATTTGTTCAAGGGCTTCTTGATGTTGAGTTTCCCACTTGAATTTTTCTTCTTTCTTCAAACTCAACAATGGAGAGAACACGCGCATCTTTCCAGCTAAGTTGGCAATAAATCTCCTCAAGTAATTTATCTTCCCCAACAATGATTGCAATTGTTTTATGTTCTTTGGGGGAGATATCTCGAGAATTGCCTTAGCCTTATTCTTGTCGACTTCGATGCCTTCCTTGTGAACTATGAATCCAAGAAATTCTCCTGCATGTACACCAAAAGCACATTTTAGTGGATTCATTTTCAATCCATGCTTTCGCATTCTTTCGAAAGAAAATTTTAAATGCTCAAAGTGAGCTTCTTTCGATTTGGATTTCACAATTATATCATCGATATAAATTTGCATAAAATCATCAATTAAATCATGAAAAATTAAATTCATGGCTCGCTGGTATGTTGCCCCAGCATTTTTCAAGCCAAATGGCATGACTAACCATTCGAATGTTCCCAATGCCTCCGGGCATCGAAATGCGGTTTTCAAGATGTCCTTTGGGGCTACAAAAATTTGATTGTACCCCGAATATCCATCGAGAAGACTTAGCATTTCGTTGCCTGCTACGGAATCTATTAACATTTCCGCTACAGGCATCGAATATTCATCCTTAGGAGTGACAGCATTAAGATCTCTATAATCTATGCACACTCTCATTTTACCATTTTTCTTAATAACAGGAACTATATTAGAAATCCAATCGACATACCTGGCTGTTCGGATGAATTTTGCTTTCAGCAGCCTCTCGATTTCTTCTTTGATCTTGCCCAGGACCTCAGGTGCAAACCTTCGAGGTGTTTGTTTAATAGGCTTCTTTCCCTCGATTAGAGGTAATCGATGCTCTACTAAACCTCTGTTTAATCCTGGCATTTCATCATAGTCCCATGCAAAGCAGTCTTTGTACTTGGTTAGAATGCTGATTAATCTCTCTCGAGACTCTTGGGTTAATAACCTACTCATGAATGTAGGCCTTTTCACATTCTCATCTCCCAAGTTAATCTCTTCAAGAGGATCTTGTGCCCCGATCTTGCTTGTATCGGTGATTGTTTTTTCAAATCCTAAAGGAGAATGATCGTAGATACAATCAAGTTTCTCCTCTTCATTATTGAAAGCATTAAAACCTAAGTCGACTTCAATATTCGACTTTATTTCCCCTACCCTACTTATTTGTTTTTTCTTGACTCGATTCTTTTTCCCTTTCATTAGCATATGCTGCTAATCGAGCCAAGAACTCCGAATATGGTTTATCCGGCATCGTCATCGGCCACTTCGAGGTTGGCCCCCTCTTCAATCAGAAAACCTCGCTCTAAGTCCATCTTCAGATGGCGAGGTGCAAATGACTTGCAATTAAAGTCACTTGTATCTTCAAATGTAAATGGCCTTGTCACGGCCATTGTCTTCAATGGTTGGTCAGTTGTCGAAACAAACGCAGTGTAAACACACTGGTCTGCTTGCACCACCTCAAGTTGACCCTCTCTATTCCACAGGAATAACTTCTGATGAGCAGTCGATGGCACTGCCCCCACCCCGTGAATCCATTCTCGACCCAAGAGCACATTGAAATTTGCCCTTGAGTATAAAACTACAAATACAGTAGGCCTCCTTAATGTACCTATAGTCACATCGAGCGCAATCATCCCTTCAGAGCTCGATGCTTTTCCGCTGAAGTCGGAAACCATCACATTGTGAGAAATTAAATCCTCCTTTGTCTTACCAAACTTGTGCAGCATATTACTTGGTAATATGTTAATAGCTGCACCCCCATCAACGAGGATCTTATCAACTTTAAGACCCTCGATTTGAGCTGTTAACATCAAAGGTTTCAAGTGAAACCCCATCTCTTCACTCAGGGGATCTATAAATGTTGCATCTCAATCAGGCGAAACACAGGCTACTTGAGTCACCCACACAGCATTGAGTTTCAATTCAGGCTCATAGTAGTCTTCAGCTTCTTCGAACATCCTCGTTGTTCGACGATCTCTCTCAACAACTGGAGCAAATTCTGATGGGAGAATCGAAATAACTCCCATGTTCATGTCTCCTTCCATGTCATGGTATGAAGCTTTCGATGGTCCTACCCATTCCCCCATCTCTGGCCTCATGTACCTCGAGAAGTTTCTCTTGTTGAGGTTCTTCCATTGAGTTTTAGACATGTTCATTTGCTCCCAAGGAGCCTCATAATAATGCTGAGGTTTTTAATAACCTCTTCCTCTAGCATAGGATATTCTATCGAATACCCTACCCCTCGATCCTCTTCCTCTCGGGGCTTGAGGAAAATATGCTTCCCTTCGTACCCATTGATTCAAGGGTACTCGAGCATTCGGCGTATAAGTTCTTGGAGATGCAACCTGAGTGTCAGATTGCACCTTTTTCCCTTTATCTGACGCAGCCTTCGCGTCCTCAATCTTCTTCTTCTTCGATCCAGCAAATGCAGAAGCAACCGATTTGTCGAATACTGCACTGCATCGAGGACAGAGAGCTACTGTCTCTTCCTCGGTCTTCTTCTTGATCAAGAAGTCCAATAATGTATCTGCCGCCTTGAGATATATCGGCTTCTCATAAAGCTCAAACTCTTCTAGCTCTCGATCAATCTCGTCCATCTCCATATTGAGATGCTCAGAGTCGACATCATCAGTAACGTCGACCATGAATGCCTCGAAAGCATCAGAAGATCCAACACCTTCAGTAGCGTTGGCACGCAACACAGGAGGTTCCACTACGTTTATTTGGACTTTGAAAGGATCAGAGTCCACATCCATCTGCTTCTCTTCGAATTTGAGCCGCCCTTGCTCAATTGCATCCTGGATAACATTCCTGAAATGAATGCAATTGTTAGTCCAATGTCCATATACATTGTGAAATTTACAATATTTTCTGTCTTGTCTTTGTTCTAGAGTTGGCAATTTATGTTCTTCTGTTAATTTGATTTGTTTATCTTTTAACAGAATATAAAAAAATTTATCAGCTTTAGTTACATCAAAGCTATAGGTCCTATTAGCGAGTTTATCTTTTACTCGCCCTTGTTGTAACAATTTACAAATATAGGGCTGACCTACTTTCAATTATGCCAGATTCGCATCTTCCTCACATATTGTTTCTTCCTCTATCGAATCTGGCACTTCGACGTAGGCTACTTTTTCTTTCTTATTAGACCTATCAAATTTTCGATAACGTTCATTTTCATATTTTATTTGTTCGATTCTTCGAACTTTATCGACCAACTGAGCCATATCCCGTAAAGGTAAATTAACTAATTTCTTCCTAATTGGGAACTCTAATCTAGAGGTGGCCATTCTCACCAACTCATATTCTGGAATTTGAGTGAAGCATCTCGATTTCATTTGTCTGAATCGATTAAGGTAATCATCTATACTTTCATGATTATACCTTTTGATGCTCATTAAATCGACAAGGCTAACTCTATTTTCACCCCTAAAGAACTGATCATGGAACATTCTCTCAAGTTGGTTCCAATTATATATTGAATTAGGGGGTAATGTAGTGAACCAAGTGAATGCATTTTTTGTTAGAGAACTTGGGAAATATTTCATCCTTAAGTCCTCTGTCATATTGATATTACCGCATTCTATCTGGTATCGAGCCACATGTTTCACTATGGACTCTCCAGTATCACCAGAAAACTTGGTAAATTTTGGGATTTTACAACCCCTAGGTAATTCTGCCTCTAACACGAAGTTAGGGAAGGGTGATACAAAATAGGGTTGTTCCACACGCCCCATTTCTAACCCTTGTTGGTTCAAAAACCTGTCCAACACTTGATTAATTTGTTCATGTTGGTATGGACCTCCGAGCCGATTTGGCTCTTCTACCACTTCAGGTCCTCGGTCATTTTGTCTTTGACCCACATTATCAAGTGTTTGACCTCTTCTTAACAATCGGATTTCACCCAATCGAATATGAGGTCCTTGGTTTTGATCATTTACGGGAGTTCGATCCCTCATATTTTCTCCAACTCTAGGGACGGTGCATCCCCTATTCGAGTCATTTGATCTGCCAACCTTTGAAAACTATCGTTAGTAGTTTGCACTAACGGGTTGAGCACAGTTGTTATTTGTTGTGACAACATGTTAACCATTTCGAAATTACTATCATCCATCTATTGTCTTATCACATCGAGTGATGCACTCGATATACCAGTATTGACATTTTCGATATCATGATGATTTCTTTTGAAATGCTCATTATTTAGAGCGTATATTCCCTCTTGATACCCTCTTTGATTGTCTCGACTCGATCTTGGAGTCGGCTGCCATCTTGGCATGCCCCAAGGGAACCTATCATTATGTGATGTCCCTTGTTGTCTAGGCATCGATGTTCCTGCCCCCGTGCTATTGTTAAACACTGGTGGGGGTATCGGTTCTAGCCTAGCAGATACATGGGGACCAACACTAGTCGTCACCGGACTAGTGATCAATGCACCCTGAGTCGACACAGTACCCTGTGTCATGTTCAGAGTATTGATGTTACTGGGTGGCCCTTCAGGCATTCCAGTATTTGCTAAGTTACTCCCTTCATTTCTATTAACGTCAGAAACGACGTTATTCACACTATTTTGATTATTCATGATTACCCTACCACTTCTTAATAACATGCAAACAATTAATACTGCTAAAGTGGATTTACGGAACTAGCCAATTAAGGTGTCCCACTGGGCGTGCCAATTTGTTTTCGATGATTTTTGGTTCGATAGAATCGAACGTCAACTTAACGTTTAATCACCTACTCGCAAATACGATTTGTGGATTACTTTTTAGGCTAGCAGTGATTATCACTTTCAATCCTCCTTTTTAATTTCTTTTTGGTTTTTAATTGAAGAACTTGCAGAAAGCTTAAATAACGTTAATGGCGAAAATAAACAATCCTAACCCATTACCAAGTGCAGTAAATGTAAAGAAAGGCAATAAATGAGTGCGGAAGGAGTAATTTTATTAATTACCAGGGATAGAACCAACACAAATGCAAGAAATCTAAAACGTAGGCTAAAAACGTTAGAACTATGCAGTGCTTAGCCATTTCTGCTCTCGTTTGCTCTCTGGCTTTCACTTACAAAAGTCTAACCCTGATTATGTTCCCCGCGCTGTCTATTTATACTATCTCATTACAAATAACTGTAAAAAACGGTTTTCCCCACGTTCCTCACTCTTAAATTTTTATACACGTATTTTTCCCTTTTACAAGAATGACGTGGAAATACCCCAAATATCTCGATGTCTATCCTTCACGTTCCTCGATTATCCCAGCTTTCTCGATCTCTAATCACGTATCTTCATCAGTGCTTTCGATCTTTTACCACATCTTCATCACTGAATCGCGACTAAATCTCTTTGCTTATATCTTCGATCTTTTACCACTAGATTCTGCCGGTCTCGATAGCTGTGTTGATGACTTTCGATATTTATCGATTTAAATCACCATCGATAACAAGATCTTATCTTTTTTTCTCAACATTTATCTTACTCCTTTTAAAAATAATATTTTTAGTTCATGTATTTTTTAATAATTATTAATATAAATCTGGTCTCTCTTTATTAAACTTAGAGTAATGAGGGACAAAATTCACTAGTTATAGAAATAAAAATAAAAATTGGTAGATAAAAAAATAGAATCGATAAATGGTTAAATATATCAAGCATATAAATAAAAAAAAAATATATTAGTTTGATATGATAAAAAAATTTGTATTTATCGATTGTCAGAATAATGAGTAAAACATGGTATATTATTTTCAGAATGTAGTAAGCTCACTAATAAAAAAAATCAATTTATAATTAGCTCGTTAACAAAATTTTATTTCTCTATAGTAAAATACAGTGTTCAAAATTTAAATATTTTAAAACATGAAATATAAATAAGTATTTAGATGTGTTAAATTTTACACCCCCTAACAAATAAAAGAAATTGTAAGGTTCTTTTTACAGTAAAAAATTGATAAATTTTCAAAAATTAAAATCAAATTTGAAAACCATAATATTATACAAAAATAAATATTATTTATTTAAAAGCACACGCAATTATATATATACACACACTTTTATAAAATAAAAAATAGAGAAATTTTTAGTACTAATTATTTATACTTTTTTTTTCTAGCTCCTTGGGCTTTTGTTTTGTGTTCAGTGTTTACCCACCTCAACAGAAGAGACGCGCACACAACACAGACTACGGGCCACTTGTTTCCGATTCAATGACTTCTCCGCTGGTGGCGGAGGGCGCCGCCGTGGCAGCGTTCCGGTCGGTGATGCTTCGGGTGCAGCAGGCGGCGGAGAGATGCGGCTCCAAACCCGACCGGGTCCGGGTCGTGGCGGTTTCCAAGACGAAACCCATCACTCTGATTCGACAACTCTACGACGCCGGTCACCGCTGCTTCGGCGAAAATTACGTCCAAGAAATCGTTGAAAAAGCTCCTCAGGTGTTGCAAAGATGGCTTCTTTACTTTTATTTCTTTCGTATTTTTTTCTTCAATTTTTATTTGATATTTAGAATTAAAATTATAAATGCTACATTGTTTTATTCCCTTGTGTTGTCAATAGAAATTTCTAATGATTTGGTTTTGGGGCATGCCTGCAGCTTCCCCAAGACGTTGAGTGGCATTTCATTGGGCACTTGCAAAGCAACAAAGTCAAAACACTTTTGGGTATTTGTTTTTTAATTTTTGTTTCTGAATTTATTATTTATTTTTTACTTTTATTGATGAAGAATGATTTCCCTTCTATGGTTTCACTAGGGTGGTAGGATTTGGATAGAAAATGAGGCTTTTGATTGCTTTTGAATTTGGCCATCATATCAGAGCTTCTAATTTTGCATATATGGAGGACTAACTTGGTTTTTAGAAGCACTACATTAGCAAACCATCTCCGTTAGGAGTATTTTAACAGAGAGTTTAATTTGAACCAATGTAGGTAATGCTATGGATTCAAATATAAGTAAAAAGATTGTCATGTATAGTGAATTTAAATGTAAGGAAATCTAATTAATTTCATTCTTTTTAATCTATATAATGATATCATTCCTACAACACTATTTGTTTAAATATGATTTTATTTTCAATGACTCTTTTTTCTTCATAATATTAAGTTTTAATGAAGGAAAGTTTAGAAAAATAAATTATTTTTAAATTGTAATTAGTAGAATTAAATTATGTTAATTGAATTTTTGAATCAGTGGTGAAATTAATTATTTTTGTATATATTTGAGTCTAGAGGGAGTATGATAGATATTGTCAGAGTTAGCAAACTTACTATTTACACTATGAGTGGATACTGCGACTATTTATTCTTTAATACCTCTAAGTTGAAATATTGCTAAAATACTTTCTTTTAAAACAAATGAGTCTAATAGGTAAGCTATGTCAACTAATTAGAAATTTTCTTTGATACAAGTTTTGAGGTAGTTATTATAAAAGTTAACAAATTTATCATAAATGCTTTTGTGATTGAATGACCTAGTAGAAAAAGTTGGCACTATCAATGCATATATTACTTATTGAAAAAAATAACTGGGAGTATATTAGCACATCTCTTATTTGTTTAAAGAGTGCTTTAGCAAGTTACACCGCTAGAGGTGTTTGAAAAATCCGAAGTTATAACTTATTCAAATACTTCTTTTAAAAATCTTTGGTTCCTACATGTTACCCTGATTTTCAATTTATTCCATACAATTGATTTCAATTTTAGTTCGAAATACTACTTTTGGTTCCTTTATGTGATGATTATAATCATTATGCGTCATACTAGGACGCATACGAATCTCATGGTGTTGCAACAGCAACAAATGGTAGAGATGAAATAGGGACTAAATTTCAATATAAAGGTGTTTGAGTGGTGATGCCAGTTCAATTTGCTATCTGAGCTGGGTACATAGTTTTGTTATATCTTTTCGGTTTAGCTCTGCAATTGTTAAAAATGTTGCTATACTTGCATTATCTTGTTAGAGCGTGTTGTGTGTTCCTTTCTTCAGCACCCTTATATTAGCCGAATGTTAACCTTGCATACTTTATGCAGGTGGAGTTCCAAATCTGGCTGTGTTTGAGAGTGTGGACAATCAGAAGGTAGAGATGTAAAATCGATGTTACTTGTAGTTTTTCATTTGTTGCTAATTATTTTATTTTATGCACTAATAAAATTTGAATGAATCTAGATAAAAGTTGTTTTCATGTTGTGCTCAATTATTAACTACTTTTCTCATTGTTGTTGCCGTGGACAAGGTCTATACTATACCAAGCAAATACCTAGATAATATTTCAAATTGTTGTTTTGATATAGCTAATTTTCTAATTAATACCAAAAGCTATTTGACTAATCTTAGAGTGTTCTTGTACCTCTGGAACTGCAGATAGCAAATAATCTTGATCGAATGGTATCAAGTCTTGGAAGAGATCCTCTGAAGGTTTTGGTGCAAGTTAATACCAGTGGAGAAGAATGTAAGTTTGACTTAAAGTAAAGAGTTACTCTTACTCTTTGTTACACTTTTTGGATCTTTTGAGGTTTCCCCACTCCCTTTGGATGTGAGGCAAATTCTTGCTTGAGGTATTTGCGAATCATGTGTAGATTGTAACTTGTATATTTGTGTCACTGATTTGTCTTCCTGTACTGAGACTTCTTAATTTAGCATCAGGGAATTATTGTTCATTTTTATTTCTTTAACGTTACCCATGGAATTCTATAAATAGGAATATAAATAGTTCAAATATTTCCCCCTTATCCCAGGGTTTTTGTACTGCATTAAACCTTTATTTATTCATTTAAGATAATGACATAGATATGTTACTTGATCAGTCACTCGTATAGCTATTTGATTGGAGAATTTTAGTTATTCCATCATTGATTATAGACACAATGTATCATATTCTTTGCTTATGTATTGGCGTTGTTTCAGGTTATTTGGAGTGCATTGTTTGTCGTAACATAATGCTCTTATTTCTTAGATATTTTCAATAAATAATTTTTTTGTTTGGATTCTTATATTTTTGCAGCCAAATCTGGTGTTGACCCTTCTAATTGTGTTGAGCTTGCAAAACACGTGAAATTGAGCTGCCCTAACCTGGTGTTCTCCGGCTTAATGACAATAGGAATGGCAGACTATACCTCAACCCCACAGAACTTTCAGGTGATTCTATTCTTATATTCTGAAGCATGTGTGGAGCACTCCTGAAATGATCCTTTTCTTGTTTTTCTGAACTTTTCCATTTAAGAATTGTATTTCATTTATTGTATTAATATTGTTGACATTTGATCTGCATTTTACCATCATTTTGTTGCTTTTGTAAGAAGTTTTATGTGACTTTTATTCCAATTTCTACTTGTCTATTTACTAAGGTTTTCTCTTTTTTGAAAAATCAGACCCTATCAAATTGCAGAACTGAAGTATGCAAGGCACTTGAAATGCCCGAGGAGCAATGTGAACTTTCAATGGGCATGTCCGGTGATTTTGAGCTAGCGGTACGGAATAGTGTGCTAAAGTTATTTACCAATTACAATTTTCGTGACAGTTGTCTTGCATGATTGCACCTGTCAATGAGCATGTTTTGTTTGATACTTGTAATGATGAGATGATAATGTGTGAAGAATGCTAACAACTCACTTTCTAAAACATTTTCATTATTGAATGCTAAATCATAAATGAAATTAATCAAATAAGGGTGAGATCTACATTTTTACATGAATTTTACCCAATAATAAAGTCTTAAAAGAGTGTGTTAGCATTTTTCCTAGTTTATAGATATGGTTATGATGACACTACCTCATTTCTTTTTTACTAGTATTGGATGTGATTTGTGAAGCATTTTGAAAATACTACTAGTTGAAAGATAAGTTACTAGAGTCTTTGTTTAAACTGCTTAAAGATTTCTTAACTAACTGATTTCTTTTACTCTTGATCAAATTGTATACATGCAACTGTTGATAAATATTTTTTTGCCTTTCCAGATTGAAATGGGTAGTACTAATGTGAGAATTGGGTCCACAATATTTGGACCGAGGGAGTATCCAAAGAAACAAGAATAGTTAGAAGCTGTAATCTCTCTCTCTTTCTCTCCCCCCCTCTCATATTCTATATATACAAACTGTGTATTAGCACACAGATGCTCTGAAGTGTATTTTATTCATTTACCTTTGTAATTGATGCGACGGAATTGGTAATAATAAAGTCCATAGTTGGTTTACATACCATAAAAAAAAATCTTCATGCAAAATCTCAATGATCTTGTCTTAAAGCAAGTTCTTTTTCTTTTCTTTTTTGTTCTGCAGCTAACTGGAATATAGCTAATAATTGATACTTTATTAGCTTAGAATTATGTTTTGCAGATCGACTATGGTATTATTCGTACACTTGAATTTCATTATAATAGAGGTTTAAAGATGATGTAATTTTTATGTTAAATATATGGTATACTATTTTTTTCAAAGTTTAATTGGAATACGGTTAGTGTAAGGTTATTTTATGAAATCTTTCAATTATGAATTATAATATAATTGAAAAGTATTCTCTAATCAACAATTTCTGAGAGGAAAAAGATGATGTGTATCAACAAAATTTACTCTTCTAAAGAATGAAAAATATATTGCATCGAGCTTTAATTTTTTTATACTGAACATAGATTCTTTTAATAAGCATTATCAAGTCGTGATTTATGAATGAATTAACAAATAAATGAGTTAAATGATAATAGACTGAGTATTAAGCATATTTATGAAGGCATTCAATAACACTTTTTAATGTAATTATTGTAAAAAAATAATAAATGCTACACCATAATGACAAAGAGAGCAAAAAATCTCCACATGTCCAAATTTCATATCAACCTTTACAATAGATTGGTACACAAGGCATGATGTGAGGAGTCCTGAAAACTGCTAAATGTCCTGAAAGCTTGCTCTTATCAAAAGGGTCCAAATGACCTCCTCATAAGCCAACAATACATTTAACTTTCGGGATTTTCTTCCACTAATCTAATAATTTATTTTTCACCTCATAGTATAAAAATAAGTGTTTATATTATAAAATCCTATTAATTAATTTGAAATTATATTCTGAATACATATGATCTGATACATTTTCAGTCTATGAAATATGGAACTATCCGAAATACAAATATTATCCTTTAATTAATCAATGATTGGAAAGTGCTCAAACATCAAGTCTATAAAAACAAACACACAGTTAATCGATATATATACATACTATAGAAGAGTAATATATCTTTTGATTTGTTGCATGATGACTTAGATTGTAAAAAATCCTCCAAGTTTTCCATGTCTGTACATGTGAAACTCTCATCAATAAAAATTGTGCAACTAACCAAATATGTAGCAAAACAATTGGGCCACATCTTGTTGTATGATAAAAAATTATCCCCTACCTATATTTTTTTATCAGAAAAATAAACAAGACAGATATGTAAAATTGTGAATGGTATCAGATAGATATACCTACAATATTTCAAAATCTTAGAAAATGAGTAAAGAATCAAACGGCTTTTTACATCACAACGATTGGATAAAGAACTGTTCAGACACCAGTCTATTGTCTAACTACAGAAAAACTAACCCCATTTTACACGTCTAACTAACCATCTTTACTAGCCAAGATTTAAATATTACCTTTTTTTCAACAGTAATCATCAAAACTAATCCCATTTCTTCATTACTTCCGTTTATTAATATTTTTATTATTTTAAAATTTTACGCATATATATTAAATTATTTTTATAAATATTTTTTCATTTTATATTTAATAATATATTTTCTAATTTTCCAACTCAATGTATTTCTATTAAATGTTAAAAAGTATGTTTAAAATTCACTTTTTAATCACTCTTAACTAAACTTTACTGAATATGTATCACACTCATGAATTCTAATTAGAATGTAGAAGTTAAATATATATATTTTCATTTCATACTATTTTTTAAATTGAAAGTCAGAAGATATTCTTTTCCATTTTCCTCTTGTCAGATTATTGCCACCATTGTACTCTAAAACCTCCCTTAAGACCAAACGCAACACAACACTACTGAGTACAGAGTTTTATGTGTTCTTCTTCTTCTTCCTTATCTCAATCAAACAATGTCAACCCTTTCAATCCCATTCAAATTCTACTTCCCTCCAACCCCTGCCACCTCCTTCCCTCACTCCCAAACCAAACCCGAAAACCTCACTTTCCAACGCAGAACAAGAACAACAACAAAAACAGCTTGTGCTGCTTCAGAGAATCCCAAGCAACGCAAAAACCCGAAGAAGAACCAGACAGAGATCAAAACCGAGACCACAAGTGATGATGGCGAAAAGGGTATCGACCCTGCTGGCTTTCTCGCCAAACGCGGCATTTCCCACAAAGCGTTTGCTCTGTTCCTCCGTGAAAGGCAAGGAATTTGGAAATTTTTAAATGAAAGTTGGGCCGTGTTTGGTGGGATTTTCGTTTGGCTTTTATGGGGTGTTTGGATTTAGTGATTGTGATGGAAAGTTAGATTTTTTTAGTAGTGTGGCGATGACACTCTCTTCACATTATATTACACTAACACTCTGCTTCTAAGGCTCTTTTAGTGTTAGTGATGATAAAGTAAGCAATTTTAGTATTTAATGAGAAAATTTAGTGTTGATATTTCAACACATTCATGATTTGTTATGCGTGTGTTCGTGATATCAACTGTTGATTCTTTTCATGAAGAACTGAGGCTATGTTTGGAGGAAAGTTAGAGTGTTTTTAGGAATTGTAACGCACATCCCCTATTTCTAATACAGAAAATGAAGAAGGAAGAATTTGTTGCTTTGAGAGGAAAAGCTTTTTGAGCTCTCTCAATTTACGTTCAAACATACACTGAACTAACTTTATTCTTCAAAGTGACTCAGTTTAGAAAAAAGAAGTCAGATCCTTTCCCTGCAACGCCTTGTGCTGGGTTCCTACAAAAAAGTTTGGGGAGTTTGGTGTAATTTCTTAAGTAAAGAGGGTCATTGAGACTAAGAATAGTAGTATATGGAGTACGGGCTAAGGTGAAGAGGGTGTACTTATTTGTAAATAAAATGACGGAAAATTATTTTGTTTATATATTTTCGTTGTCCGAGTGAATGACATGGATATGTTGGGCACCTTTTTTCCTCTAGTTGAATTGGAAATTTGATGCTTTGCATTGTATGAGATGTTAATTGTTGGGTTTTGCAGGTATAAAGTATTGAAGGACACGAAAGATGAAATTTTGAAACGGCACGCAAACTTCATGATTCTAGCTTCTGGGTTAGTTCCATTATAGTGTGGTTTTAAGATTGTAATTTGATACATAATTTTGCATTTTGGTTCCTCAGCTATAAGCTACATTATTCCTTGCAATGGGTGTTTTTTAACATTTTAACTTGTTATCAATTCAATCAACTATAGTTTTGAAAAATAATGTGGTTATGTTTCCTATGTGTTCTTGAAAGTTTTTGCCATGGATTATGATATTTGAAGTTATTGTTAGTAACTTAGTATTAATTTTACAAATTTGTGCATGTATTGCTCCAGGTTTGAATTATTGGGAATGCATCGTCATCCAGAACATCGTGTTGATTACATGGAATGGGCTCCAGGTTTGGCTTTATGCCCTATGTTTTCTTTTGGGGTCTTTCCAATTCTCAAAATCCTAATATTGAATGTGTAGTCTAGTTTATCTTGTTTATTTTCAGCTAGAATCATTTCTCAATGTGTCAATAGTTTTCTTGGATTTTGACAAGCAAGTAAATGCAGGGGCTCGCTATTGTGCAATTGTTGGTGACTTCAATGATTGGTCACCTACAGAAAATTGTGCCAGAGAGCATTACTTTGGTCATGATGATTATGGATATTGGTTTATCATTCTTCAAGATAAGCTGAGAGAGGATGAAGAGCCAGATAAATACTATTTTCAAATGTATAACTATGTAGATGATTATGATAAAGGGGATAGTGGAGTCACTGTGGAAGAGCTCTTAAAGAAAGCAAATGAGGAGTATTGGGAACCAGGAGAAGACCGTTACTTACGTAATCGTTTTGAAGGGCCAGTTAAGTTATATGAGCAGATATTTGGTCCTAATGGACCTCAAACCATAGAGGACATACCAGACATACCAGATCCAGAAACAAGATACAAAGCATGGGCAGCCGAGCATGGACCTTCTCGTACTGCTGCTATGGATAGTGGCAAGGAGTATGACATATACAATGTTATAGTTGATCCCGAATGGCATGAGAAAATGCGTGCATTGAAACCTCCTATACCATACTGGCTTGAGACACGTAAAGGTAGGAAGGCTTGGATGAAAAAGTATAGTCCTAGCATTCCTCATGGTAGCAAGTACAGAGTATACTTCAACACTCCTAATGGACCATTGGAGAGGGTGCCTGCTTGGGCTACGTATGTGCAGCCAGGTAAATCTTATATGGATTCTTGGAAGTTATTTAATTGTCTGTGAATATAAACTAGAATTGTATTTGGTCCTGTGTAGTATCTTATGGTTGTTTCTTTTGTAAAGATCTACCTACATATTAGCAAAATGCATCTTGGACTTGGAAGATATGAGCAGACCTTCGTGGATGTCGGCTTTATTTATTTAGAGAGTATAAAATTTATACCTGGTAACGACAAAAGCCTTATCCCAGTAGGTGATCAAATTTGTACCCTTGAAGCAAATTCATATATTAATCACCATTTCCATATTATTAACTTTTGTTCATTTTCCTATGTAATATAATACACTTTTTTCAACTAATGCCAATTTTGGGTTTGAATAGAACATAAAAACTACGAGTCTATGTTATACTTTAAGTTCAGTTTTATGTAAAGCCAATAAATGCAGAATACTATGCCCAAATAATAAAAAAGAAGGAAAAAGGCATGATTGCCTAGGTTTGTTTGGACGAGCTTTTCTATATGCACTTACAGAAGAGAAAAATAAGAAAAAATTAAATAAACTACTTCATAAATTAAAATTAGTGTATGCATAATCTAATTTATATAAGTTATCTCACATAATGTTTCTAAATTTTTATTTGTAACTTTTGTATAAGCTAATTTTAGCTTATGGAGAAACTCATTTTTTTCTTATTTTTTTCCTTAGAAGTGCTTATGGAAAAATTTCTTGGTCACTTTCTTTTCAGAAGATGGAGATGGGGGTCCTTTGTTTTGTGTTGTAAGAATGTATGAATGATGTTGATTTAATGCATTGCAGAGGTTGATGGGAGGCAAGCTTATGCAATTCACTGGGAGCCACCACCTGAGCAAGCATACAAATGGAAAAATACAAGTCCCAAAGTACCAAAATCCCTGCGGATATATGAAGCTCATGTTGGAATTAGTGGTTCTGAACCAAAAATATCCTCATTCAATGATTTCACAGAAAAGGTTTTCCCCCGTTTCTTTTGGTTGGAATTTATAATTAATCCATTATACATATCTTCCACGTCTATAAATTGTAATAGGCTCCATTGATTTTTTTATTGTTGCAATATATTCTCAATAAACAATGCAGGTTCTTCCTTACATTAAGGAAGCTGGATACAATGCCATCCAGCTGATTGGAATTGTTGAACATAAGGATTATTTTACTGTTGGTTACAGAGTAAGTTAATGCTGTAATTCTTACCTATTTTCTCACTGTAATTATTTGTGATTAAGATTAAGTTTTTCTAGTTACTGATGTGGATAGTGTCAGGGGTTCAAACCTGTATGTGGAGCTTCTATTCTAGGCTAACCTAACCATGCTAGGCTTTGTCGGCTTCTGAATTAGGAGGAGAATACAGAGAATTACCAAATAAATCTATTGAAGTTAAGTATTGTTAAATAGGATTAAGTGTAATTTTGGTCCCTAATTTTTTTTCCGCAGTTTTAATCAGTTAAGTTTTAATTATCTGTAGTTTTGCAACTATTAGTGACCTTCTATTACTTTAGACATGAAACAATGAAATCCTTTAATTTTTATTACTTGTAACTCTGTTCAATTATTAATGACCTTCTATTACTTTAGACATGAAACAATGAGATTGGGAGATAACGCGAGATACTCTTGGGTTTTTTTTAGGATTGAAAAAGGTAGCAACTTGGAGACTTGTTATTAAATGTAATTTGATAGTGATTTAATTTAATATATTTTTAAAACCAAAATTTGAACAAAGTTATGGATAATTAAAATTTAAGGGACTAAAATGGTGGGAAAAAAATTAGGGATCAAATTTGTGGATTTTGTAAAATAGAGACCAAAACTACATTTAAGTCTACGAAATATTAATATATAAGGCAAAGTTGTTAGCAATTGATGCCAGTTTGATAAACCAGATTGTAATCATTTATGTATGAATTGTACAAAAGGCATAAATGTTTTATCTTTGTAGAAAAGTCATGACACTGACACAAACTATGTGCACGTACGTTGTACATGCGGGCTTATATCTGTTTATAAGTTTTGTTAGAAGTTTATTGCTACTCTGACCTTCAGTGACAAGCTCAAACATTGATCTGATGATGCAGGTTACAAACTATTTTGCTGTTAGTAGCCGATATGGTACTCCTGAGGACTTCAAGCGATTAGTTGATGAGGCCCATGGTAAGCATTTTTATACTGTACTGATTTTTCGTTGTTGCTTGGACTGACCATGCTGACGGTTGATCCACTACTTTACCACATCACGTCTTTACAGCTATTAAGGTATTGGAGAAGTTCTTTGCTCTTAGAAGTGTGTTGTTATCAACTTATCACTCTGACAAAAGGAAATTTCAGTGAATTGAAACGTGATAAGATGCTCTGATCTAAGTTTATATGTCCTTTGAATTCAGTTATGTCTGTTTTTTGTTTTGTGGATAAAACAACAATTCACTTTGAAAGGGAAGAACGCAAAAGCAGGTGGATCAGTAATCCTCCTTAATCTATGAAGAAAATAAAAAGAAAGAAAGAAAACATTAACTCAAAAGTATAGCACTTCCCTAGATAAGTCCAACCTAGAGAAATCCTTAGAAGAAAGTGTGTTCTTTAAAACTACATTTTGCCTTTGAACAGAATAATGTTCTTCAAAGTTGTTGTATAGAAATGCGTTGATGCATATATTGAATTTAGAAAGCGAGAGAAACAGAATATTTAGTGACTTTAGAGAATGGGAATGCTTTATTTTTTTGTCAAATGTATGTAGTACATAGGTTATGCAAGATCTTCACATATAGCCTCTTAATATACACTTCGTAGAGACTGTTTCCTAGGCTAATATTAAATTAGGGCAACTTCCTTGACACTAATACCAATGAACACTAAATTCATTTTAACACTAGATACTTGAGCGTACTATTCTTTGATGCATATACTTTGTCATTTCCGACAGCATAAAATCCTGGAATTATGCTCCTGTGAACTACAATAAAATCCCGTGGAAAGAGCACAATGTCTTGTACACACCCAAAACCTCTATAGTGAGTAGAGTTTAATCTTAACTGTTAGTCTGTTGACATTAAAATTTGGAAATGGAAAGAGCATGATGAGTTATACTAGTTTAATTATTTTCCTTCATTACAATAATGGATAACCTTCACTTGAGAGCATCAAGCTAACTGGATATTTGTCTAAGTTAAAAGAAGACAAGAAACTAAAAAGCAAGTTGATAGAACTCGGGATATAGGAGAAAGTAGTGGACTGATACAAAAGGAAAATGTTAGAGGTGGAGAGCATGTTAAACCGTTAGTCTGGAAAGTTTATTCTAGAAGAAAGAAGGTGGGCCCCGGGAATGAGAATTAGTTAGGATGAGGTGTGACGTGTCAATGTGAGAATGCAGATATTTGAGGGAGGAGAGAAATTATGGAGGAAAGAAGAAAAAGTGGTTATGGAATAGGCTAAGGAGAGTCATCTCTCTGGAGGAGTCTTAGACTCTGGAGGAGTCTTAGACTCTGGACCGACCTTAGCATTGTAGAGCTTATAGCTCATTTTTATTTTCTGCTCATTTCAATAATAATATCAGTACATTGTTTACTGATTCTATCACAAGTTAAGCCATAAATGGTAAATACACCGGTACATATGTTTCTTGATTTTGCAGTAAAGGCTATAAATATAACAAATGTATAATATATAATGACAGTCTCTTCTTTGTCTTTGTTGTGCAAGAGACTATTTTGCTAACTCTGCCTTTGACTGCACAGGACTAGGGTTGCTCGTCTTCTTAGAAATTGTCCATTCATATGCAGCAGCAGATGAGATGGTTGGATTATCAATGTTTGATGGATCAAATGACTGTTTTTTTCGTTCTGGTACCTGTTCATACTGCTGAAACCTCTTCATTTCACGTGCAAGTTTTTTTCCCTCGTCATCCTCTATTATCTGATGAATGATGCTTCCTCTATTATCTGATGTCAATTATTGATATATAAAATATCATCTTTGCTTTTTAAATTTTTAAAATACATGACTACAATACAACTGTTAAAAGGGAAGCGATGCTGTTTGGACAAGCTATTGTTGTTGTCCGATGTGATAGTTTTATATGTTTTTTGTGTATGATATTTTCTTTTGGTTCCGTATTAAAAGAGGACACTGAATTGATTTTTCCTACTCAGCTTTGCCATCATTCCAATACCTGTAAATACCACTTATTATTTCACCTTTCCTTGTTGAATAGGAAAACGAGGGCAACACAAATTTTGGGGAACCAGAATGTTCAAATACGGCGACCCTGATGTCTTACATTTCCTTGTATCAAACCTGAACTGGTATATGCAATTGCAACGTAAAGACTGTGTTGTAGAGTACACTTATTTGTAGTTTTCTCTGAGTCATTGTCTTTTCTATCTGATTGGTTTATTAGATAATTTTTTATACTAAACTTGATTTATTTTATTATTATTTTTTATTGCTTCATCATTTGAATATGCTAAATTACTCATGAATTGATGTTTGAACAGGTGGGTTGTGGAGTATCAAATTGATGGTTTTCAGTTCCATTCACTTTCATCTATGTTGTACACTCACAACGGTTTTGCTTCTTTTACTGGAGACTTGGAGGAGTAAGGCCTTTTCAAAGTTTATTGCGTCTTATGGATAAATATACTTGAGTTTTAGTTGGTTTTTAGAAAGATATTTTAGTTCCAAGACGTTGCTTGAATCCCAATGCTGTTTCTGAAGGCATTTATATTGTTGTACTTTACCCTTTCAAAAGATTCTTTAAGGTTTGTTGTATGGTTGTCAATTTTTTGTTTGTTTCTCCTTGTGATACAACTTGACATTTGCAGAATGTCAAGTCAACTGATATGTATTGCTCAGATTAGTTTTAAAATAGGATCATTAATGACATTAAAAATTGTATAGATTACGAATTTTATTTCATTCAGGTATTGCAACCAATATGTTGACAAGGATGCGCTAGTATATCTTATCTTAGCCAATGAGATACTGCATTATCTTCACCCAAATATTGTCACAATAGCTGAAGATGTAAGTATTTATGTGCTTTTCATTTACTTAGAGTTTTAGATACTTTTGAATACTTGTGTGCATCACACTTCTTAAGAGTGAAAAAAAAGTAGGCATTTATTGTGACTTCCAAACTGCTGGCTAGTTGGTTGCACATATGGTCAAATGCAAGATAGTGCGACTAAAAGGCATGATGAAGGAAGACTAAAGTAAACTTTTGGAGTAAACAGTTAAAGAGATTTTACTCTAAATGGATTTTCAGAAGGAAATGATTTTTCATATATGTCGTTCATATAATTTAATCTATGTAGTTGGCCCCACCTAGTTGTGAGAAGGCTTAGTTGTCAGATTAAAAAGGTTCTTCAAGTAGGCTAACCTGTTGAAAAGATAAACATTTGTCATGATTCAATAAGCTGATATAACAAATAAAGGTAAAATATGATCTATCTGCTGAGTTTCTCTTTCTTCTGTTCGGGGGTGGGGATCCGGATGGGGTACTTGAAACGTGCTTCGTTAAGTATTTAGTGTGATCTTCTTAACGTGTACATGATGATTTGATTTATTCCTCTAGTATCCCGTGCCTGCAAGTTTTGTGGTGCATATTTTTGAAAGCTAAGCAGTCATTATCCTTAGATCTTCACATTGCTTTGTATACAATAATGTTTGTATTGTTCAGGCAACATTTTATCCCGGATTATGTGAGCCAACTTCTCAAGGTGGATTGGGATTTGATTACTTTGTCAACCTATCTGTGCCTGATATGTGGTCAACTTTTCTTGAAAGTGTTCCTGATCATGAATGGAACATGACTAAGGTCGTATACTTGAGTATAATTTATCATTTTTTCATTCAATTTAATGTTTTGGTTGGTCCTTTTTTTATTAAGTTCTATAATTTTGTTGTTGTTACCTCTAATGTAGATTGTTAACACATTAGTTTCTAATAGAGAATATGCTGATAAGATGCTTATGTACGCTGAAAATCACAACCAGGTAACTCTCATTTTCAATTTCTAGAAATATGAGCTTTATTTCTTTGGTATTGTTTTAAATCTAATTTTTTCTTGCTGCCAGTCCATATCTGGAAGGCGGTCATTTGCAGAAATATTGTTCGGCGAAATAGATGAGAATTCACATCACTATAAGGAATCTTTATTGAGGGGATCTTCACTGCATAAAGTATGCTGTTCACTATCCTCTAAATTTACTCTTTAGAATGTAAACAAGGATTTTGAAATTGAGAATAAAATTGTTTCCAGCCTGTTTGTTAGAACATGGGTAACTATGCAGTAGGTTTAGCATAAATAATTCGGTGGATACTGCTTCTGATTTTTTTTTCAAAATTTCTTTGTCCTTTTCTGTATTAAAAGTAAATGTTTCTGATAGATATATATCATGTGAGGCTGATAAAAAAATATCAGGTGAGGTGACTTTTCCTATAATTTTTATCATTCTTTATCTTTATTAATTTTCTTGACTTTTGGCTAGATGATCAGATTGATCACGTTAACAATTGGTGGTCATGCTTATTTGAACTTCATGGGTAATGAATTTGGGCATCCAAAGGTGAGAATTACTCATTAAATATGCGGATATACATCCTTGTTTGTGACTCTGATAATATATTGACGTTTTGCCTGCGCCAGAGAGTTGAATTTCCAACATCAAGCAACAATAACTCGTATTTGCTTGCTAATCGTCATTGGGATCTTTTGGCCAAAGATGGAGTTCACCGTGAATTATTTTCTTTTGATAAGGTAATCTAATCTCTTGCTATAAAAGTTGTGTTCCTGTAAAGTAATTGGAAAATTGAATTGATCTAATCTGAACTGCATCAGTACCAATGGTGTTTTAGAGTTTGCAAATAATTTTTATTCATAAAGAGTATAAGCTGCTAGTGTTGTGTTTTATACACTATTCCAAAAGGCAAAAGTTCCACATTGCTTAGGTTCATCGTGTTTCAAGTGTTGGGTAGCAAGTGGGGTGGGATCCACTCTCATGAGCATGAGGTATGACAATGGACATCGTAGGCACAAAACAACTCAATTCAAAATCTGCTGATGATGGGTTCTCAAGATCTTTTTACCACCACTTTTATTTATTTATTTTCGTTAATATTTTTATTTTTATATCCTTATCTGATGCTTTTTACTAATGTGACCATTAACTTGTCTCATCTCCTAATACTGTGTCTTACTTGCTAATGCTAAGCAATGAAATTACTTGTCCCTTTTTTCAGGACATGATGAAGCTGGATGAAAATCATAGAGTGCTCTCACGAGGTGTTCCTAACATTCACCATGTGAATGATAGTTCAATGGTATATTAAATATTTTTCATTCCTTTCCCTTTAAGATAATTGGTGATCATCTTCATTACTTTCTGGCATATTCATTGACAGTTCAATGGTATATGTTCTTTTTTTCATTTATCTAATGGCACCAAGCATTGTTTTCTTCTGTTTATATATGCAAGCCAATGGCATATTTATGCTATATATTCATGTTGTTAATATTATACCATGCCAACTGGTGTCAATTAATAATGTATGTAGTAAAGTAAACGCTACCTTATTTGCAGGTCATATCTTACATCAGAGGTCCTCTTGTCTTTATTTTCAATTTTCATCCAAAAGAGTCCTATCATAGTTATAGCATAGGTGTAGAAGAAGCTGGGGAGTATCAAGTAAGTTTCTTTTCATCGTGAAATTTGTAAACTTGTGTTGTTTTGTTTTGTTTTATCCATGCATTGCTATATTTGCATATTTTAGTCTGTCTGAAGGCCAAACCTTTTAATCATTTGACTAATTTTTGTTGGCACTTTTTGATGGTGCAGATTATTATGAACACAGATGAAATAAAGTATGGTGGTCAAGGGAAACTTAAAGAAAACCAGTATTTTCTCAAAACTATCAGCAAAAGGTACTCATGCTTTTCGAAACTCTTGCCTTTCATTTGCCTTTCATCTTTTCTCCTTTTTAAGGATAACTATCTTTAATGTGTGCAACCAATGTATTGACTATTTACAGAGTTGATGGCCTTCGAAACTGCTTAGAGGTGTCACTACCCAGCAGAACTGCTCAGGTTGATAATCTTGTTGTTACAGTTTAGTTATGCAATCAAATAATTGAAATATATTTAAGTTGAAGTCATTTTTCTAAGTACCCATTAGCCACTACATGGTCTCAATAACTAACACCAATAAGAAAAAAGAAGAGAGTAAACCACCCTTAGCGCATGCTTCCCCTACAACATGGCCACAATTGTGATCCAAAAAGCCAACTGGTGCAGTTTGTGTCATTTTATCTGTATATGTGTATGGTTCGGAGTATTGTGATTTCTGAAACTGTGGATATAATATGGCATTAATTAAATTTTAAGATCTTATAGGAGGAATATGTTGAAGCAAAGAATGAATATAACCGTGTTGCTTAGATAATAGGACCCTATCCACATTTCAGCACTGAATTTCTTTAGCACTTATGTTCATAAATCTCTAACTCTACATGCAGGGACATTCCTTCTTTTCCAATTTATTAAAATCTATTAGTTTTTGTAATATAAATTATACTACCTCCGTTCTCGTGTATAAGCAACAAAAAAAAACTGTTTTCAAATAATTGTAACTACATTTACTTCATTTTATGTTATTTTTTTTCTAAAATACTCTAACTTTAATTAATGTCTGCCCTTTAGTTGTAGTACTTTTTGTTTCATGAGGTCATTTTAGGAAGAATATAGGATATTAGTAAAATTTAATTCAGTTAACTGATTTCCATAGTCTATGTGAATTCAGATTTTTGTTGCTTATAAATGAAAACGGAGGTAGTAACTACTACAGTACTCCTAGTAGGACTACTCACTGCAATATACAAACCTTCAATCAGATGTTCAGTGCAGTGCAGGGCCAGCTCAACAATCTGTGAGACCTAAAATAAGCTTTAATAGAAACTTTTTTAGACATAAATGAGAGAGCTAAATGTTGGGTATTTTGGCCAAACATGACCTTTTTTGCTTTATTAAAACTAATAGCAAATAATTATTTTTGTTGGACCTAAAGCTTAAACTTTGGTGGCTTTATCCTTGGGCGGGAATATGCATATCTTTTTATTGACTACCGTGGTTGACACTTGACAGTACTAAGCTTAAGGACTTTCTACCTTTTCAGGTTTATAAGTTAAGGCGGATTTTGAGAATATAAACACACTGCATCTGTGGAGTAACTTTCAACCAGATTTTCTCTGACGTTTTACCATGGAATGCGCTTTGGTATGTCTATCAATATGAGAAAAGTACAAGATTAAATATGACACTCAGCATACACGTATATCTACATGAAGGTGCAGATGTCAATTGAAAGGGCTAATGGCTAATCTTTCTAAGACTAACACAGCTGGTTTGTGGATTATACTATAATCCATGGGAAAGCTTTCAGGCAATGGATCCAAAAATTTATACAGATGGAAGATGATGAAAATTGAAATATGACACTTCGTGTTATAATTATATAATCCTAGGTTCTGTGTAGAGTTACTTGAAGGTTATGAGGCGGTTTTAAAGAGGAGGAATTTGTAATAGGATTTTTCTCACATTATATTCATAAAGGAATAGATAGTGATTGTAGACTGCAGTAACTAAAGCCATTAGCTGCATAAGAACTGAATTGTTGGTTTTTTTGTACCTTGAATTACAGTTATAGCTTAATTGTCTGTATATTTCAGTCCACTTATGTCATAGAATGTGAATTTCCTATAGAAGATGCATAGAATATCTGCTTGAAGATGAATCCTCTTATTATGGGTCAAAAGCTACTTTTGACAGGCAAAATGAACTATTTATTCCAGATGCCAATCTGCCAAAATTGCCTGATTATGATTAGCTTAAATTTTGATGGAATTGATTTTGAAACAATGGACTTTTTGTTACTATGGAAAAGCTTAAGCAATTGATATTGAAAGAACCAAGGCAATTTCTTTTACCACCTCCATAGGTGTAGGAAAAATCCAAATTGTTTGAGTCAAAAACATTCTAAATTGCACAACCTAAACATCTATTTTGGGTTGTAAGAAATTCAAAAGTGTATTTCAGACAGACTCTCGAAACATATTGTTAATTATACAATTTGGAATATATTTTGAGATTTGAAAATATATTTTAGATTATATATTTTGATTGTACAATTTAAAATATGTTTTCAAACGGAAAATTCAAAAATTGTATATTTTAGATTATACTACTGAAATAGGTTTTCAGATTGTGTAATTTAGAAATCTAAAATATATTTATAGATTTAAGAATGTATTTTGGATTACACAATATTGTACATTCTAAAATATGTTTTTGAATGACTCATGTATATTCAAAATTTTCATCTCCGTTTATAAGTTTATAGGATATAAAATATGATAAGAGAGATATGTATATCAAATAAAAATGAATGCGTATTATTGTTCTTGCATTAATTCCTCTTAACTAAAAGTTTGCAATGTGGATTACAAGTAAAACCCTCTCTAGCATGGTCTGCTACAACAAGGGTGTAATTCTAAGAAGTTGGTTTTCTAAGTATATTTCATGTTTTGGGATTTTCATTTGGAAGTCTGATCATATTTTATTATTAGTATTTATCTTCGTTATGCTTTAATTATATGTCTAATCACAATATTTCTACTTTACTGTATGCAGTAGTCTTGTAACCACGTGAGGGAAGCTGACATAAACGTTCGATACCTGAATGAACCTAGTGCTAAGGCGGCGTCAATCAATCTAACGCCACCAATATCAATTGCTTAAACCCAATTTATAAAATATTTTTTAAGAAGTTTTTCGAGTCACCCAACTCCATCCAACTATTTCAAAAGTAATAAATTCTAATTTCATTATTGATCTTATAATAATTGTTTGTTTAATTGATCTTGCACCACTTTTTAAACCTAAACATAATCATTTGTAGATTTGGTCTTATTAGAATAAGAAATTAAATTAGTGTTATTGTACTCTATTAATACAAGAAGACATTTATTATATTCAATAACATAGTTCACATTATCTTTTAAATATTTCATAAGTCTTGCAAGTACATATTAAGGATCTTTATTAGAACATTGGGTGTACATACATAGTCTACCTACTACATAATTAATGTTTGGCCTAAACAAGTCCCTAAATGTAATAAGCTTCCAATCCTAGTAATTTAAGCATATTAAAGTTGAGAAATTGATTCTCTTTTATTTTTTAAATTAGAGTTAGCATTATTAGTTGTGCTTACTAGCTTAAAATCATTATAGTCAAATTATTCTTTAACCAAAATTATACTTGTTTCACATTTTTCAGATCCTAAAAATAATTGTTTTTGAAACTATATATAAAAATTTAACATATCATCAACATATAAGTATACAATAACACACTCACCATTTTCAAATTTAGTGGACACATTTATCAACATTGTTGTTAGAAAAACCATCATTAAGTAAAATATTATCAAATTTTTCATACCACTATTTTGGTGTCTATTTTAACTCATAAGGATTTTAAAAGTTTACATACTAAGTTCTCTTGACCAAAATGCTTCAGGTTGAGTCATTTAAATATTTTCCTCTAGTTCACCATTCAAAAAAGTTGTCTTAATATCTCTTTGTTGAATAAATAGCTTATAGATAAATGTTAAAGCTAACAACACTAGGATAGAAGAAATCCTATCAAAATAATCTAAGTTGAGTTTTTCAGTAAAATCTTTTACTACTAACTTACTTTATATTTTTCTAAGGATGTTACTTTTTTTCAAAATTCCAATTATAATCAATGAGTTTTGCTTCTTCAGGCAAATCTACTAAAGTTCAAGCATTAATTTTCTTTTAATAGAATCAATTAGGACTGATCCTAGTGTTTTGCATGAGGAGCATTAGTGACTTTTAACAAATTTATTAGAACATTTTCATCTAAGTAGTGTAAAAGTTATCTTCAAAAGATGTTTTCTTCCTTTGTCTTTCTCTTCTCAAATTTTCATTCATGACTTCTCTAGAAATCTATATAGGTTGTTCAAATGTATCATTAATCTTTGAAGGAAAAATATGTTCAAAAAATTTTTAGTCTTTAATGAAATATTATGGTCATTTACATAATTTTTTAAGAACATCCATTAGATTTATATGAATATGGTGAGGTTAGGTACACTTTAGTGTATCTAAAATAATCATTTATAAATATCTTAATATGACTTAAGACCTTTAGACATAATTTGATTTAAATCGGTCAATATAAATTAAAAAGAAGTTTAATTTGATGTTTCACAGTGAAATATGCACATAAAAAATTTCAAATGAGGTCCATATATCTCATTACCTTACTTCGAATAATAAGAAATATGTGGTTATATAAACTCTTTAAAAGAAAATAAATTAAGAAATATGAGACTTGAGTATCTTTTGGAATATTAAAAAATTATAATAAAATAAAGAGTTAAATATGTTTTTAGTCCTTAGATTATTTGTCAAAATTGTGTTTTGTTTCTGAGACAAACTTTAAACTTATTTCGTCCTTATACTTTATAAACTAGTGTAAACGATCCTTGATGATGCGTCAGAATTCCTTTTTATCTCTTTATTTTCCTTCTTTATAGTTTCCTACTTCACTATCATTCATCTCTTAAGTTTCTTTTACTCTTTTCCTTTTCATTTCCTCTCATTTTTTTCTCCTTAAATATGTTTTTATTTGTCATCGAGGATTGAGAATCATTTATACCTGTTTATAAAGTATAAGAACGAAATAGGTCCAAAGTTTACCTTAGAAATAAAATATAATTTTGATAAATAGTTCAGTGACTAAAAATATATTTAACCCTAAAATAAAATAACGCAAGAATCATGTTGATAAAAGAAATATTGATCATCATCATTCATAGTTTCTCTACCAGAATTTTTTTCTTGCTCTCATGTTAGCTACTATAAGCACCAAGGTACCAAAGTTCACTTATAAACATCCAACAAACTACAAACCATAAATGAGAGTAATATACATATAACAAAAAAATGAAAAATATAAGAAAAAAAATTCATATGTAAAGGCAATGCAAGAATGCCTACATTCAATAACAAGGTATTTTTACATGTGCAGAATGTATTATGCATTTATGCTATTATAACAATAAGGAAAATGAAACAAAACACTTTTTAGATCAAAATAATGTCTTTGACTTAAAAAGGAAAAGACGAAAAAATAATGTCTTTACATAATATAGTGTTCAAATTATGTTAATGGTATATGTATTAATTGTTCCATAATAAAGATAAAATAAATTAAATCATAATTGTATTTAGATCATTATACTTTTAAATATAAAAAGTTATACTCTAAAAGGTTATAAAATCATAATATAAAATCTTAATTTATTTTTTATGGGTTTAATTATGACAAATTATTTCTTAATATTTTATAATTTTTTTATTATAAGATTTTATAAAATTTCATTTAATGATATATTATTTATATTTTAAGTTAAAAAATCAAGAACATAAGAATTGCGTTCAGAGTAATTCTGTTTATATTATAATTTAGACTAAGTCTTATTTTCAGTGTGATGTTAACATAGTTTGACGGTGGTTTTTTATAATACTTAATCTTAAATTTATTATATTAAATGTGATTATACGAAAATGTTTATTTAAAAGTTATAGTTTTTTAATAGTAAGATTATAAGAAAATTGTTGAATTGAAAAGAAAAATAGATTGACATAAATACCCAGCTGAGAAATAATTCAGTATAAAAACATTTATTTTCCAATATTTATTGTAATAAATATAGTATTGTTGTCAGCTGTTTTTAATTATATTAGACATTGACAATCATTAATATGGATTAATAATTGCTATAAAAAAATCGGTAGTAGTTATAATAATTTATTCATATATTATAATTTATTTATTAAGAATCAAAGGAGTTAATATAATTATTTTACTTTGAGTAAAGAATAGCTATTTCGATGGTTTGAGTAATTATTTTAAGAAATTTAGAACATTAAACTCTAAAGATGTTGGAGTTAAATTTAAGGACAATTTATTTAATTTAATTTAATAAATTAAGTATATTAAATTAGATTAGATTTATTGTATAGAAAATCTTATCTCCATGAACCATTCAAGTATTCTATATATTATAAATACACGCAACATAAAAGTTTATTTATATTATCACTACAATTTTATTATATTATTATAATTAGTTAAATAGTATTTTAATATGTTAAATGTATAAGTTAAGAAATTAGAATTAAAATATTATAGACTTACGTCATATTTATTAAAGACTTAAATATTTTTTATTTCACGTTTTGTTTTTAATTTTGAAAATAAATACCTTATCTTATGATAATGGAAAGTCCAATAACCATTACAAATAATATTGAATAACGTTTTTAAAAAGACTGTTTAACATTTATAAAATATATATTATTTATTCATTTTAATATTGATGTCAAGGGTTATAATTAGTTTTTAAATTGTAAAAGAAAAATAAAAAACAATTATTTTAAATTTTAGAGGATAATTTTGTTTAGAAATCAAAATAAAAATTCATTTATTTTACAATTAATAAAAAATATTAAACCCTTTATTAAATACAAACGTTTTTTTAATTTAATGTATCTATAAAAAGTCAATTTTCTAAACTTTAACATACGTATTTATTATCTAATACATGAAATTAATAAAAAAATCATAAATACTATTGATTTCATTTTTGTTTCTTCTTTTTCTCTCTAACATTTTCTTGGATCTTGGTCTAAACAACATTAAAATTCATTGAAAACTAACACCAATCTAATTTTGTATTCTTTTAAACATTTTTTATTTATTGCATGCAAGCCATGTGTACATTTAAACGTAAAAACGTAAAAAATAAAAATAAAATGGTTTAACCTAAAACCTTATTATATCTTTGTTATACAGTGTGTTCAGTATCTTCTCTTTAAAACGGAAAAAGAGACCAAACTCAAGCAGAGTGAATTGTGAGCGCGAAATGTCGAATTTGCCCCAATCGCTGTCGATGGGCGCGGCCTTCGGCGGCGGCGGTCCGCCGCCGTCGTCGAGTGGGGCCGGGGCACAGGGCTCCGGCGCCGGTAAGGATCGGAAGATGGCATCGGCGGAGCAACTCGTACTGGAACTCAGCAACCCTGAACTCCGAGAAAACGCGCTTCTGGAACTCTCCAAGGTTAACCCTTATAAACAACCTTTTTTACATGCTCTTTCAAGTTTCTGCTTCCATTTTTCGTCGTTTAATTGCTATGACGGTGAATTGAAGTTTGGAGTCCCTGCTTTTGATTTTCTGAGAATGTAGTTAGGGTTCCTTTTGTTTATTTATGTAATTGTTTGTTTTGTTATTTCTGTTTGTCAATATGAATTGAAACTTTTCTCTCTTTATTTTTTGTGTATTAATTAACCGTTGAGACATTGTGCTGTTGGTGAGGTTTAGGGTAACGGTTATTGAAGCTTTGTTTCCTTGTTTGTTTCTCTCTCTTTCTTTTATCAATTTGGTTTGTTTGAGAAGAAAATGTAAAGAGAGACGAGGTCAGTTTGTATGTATTTAACTAGTGGATGATCCATGTAGTGGGTAATCCGTGTTGGATCCTTGTCATATGCAAAAAAAATCGTTGGCTTAGCGGTAATCACTGTACTTCGAGTGAAATTAATATAGGACCTAGGACCTAGTGGACTGACAAAAAACCTTGACAGGATAAAAAAAAATTGGTGGTGGTGGTGGTGGTAACTGGTTTCATGGCTTTGACATACGTAGTATTAATCCCCTTTTGTTAGATTTAGCGACATGAATGAGATGGGTTAATTCAGTTTTGGTATGTTTGAAATTTTACATTGACCAGGGTGATACTATCAAATCACAGTGGGAAACAATTCTCTATTGTAAAGTCAATCTTCTGAACTTGAATTAGGCTTAAACTCATTCTAAAATGGTATCAAAATCTATTTTAGTTAGCTGTTGTTGTTGGGCTTATCCGTGGTTATCAGTAGCCACCATTTACTTTGTTTTGGACTTATTGATGGTTATCAATAGCCACCACTACGATTATCAATAGTTTTTGGACTTGTTGGTTATAATAAATAGCCACCGCTACAATTAATAGTTTTTGAACTTACTGTTGGTTATAAACAGCCACCGCTTGCTAGCTGTTGTTTGAACTTCTCAGTGGTTATAAACAGCAACCGCATGCCAGCTGTTGTTTGGACTTATTGATGGTTATAAACCGCCACTGCTTGATAGTTTTTGTTTGGACTTATTGATGGTTATCAATAGCCACTGCTATTGGGGGCAATGAGGTGTGGCAAGACTTTGTCACAACATTTTCAAGTTGTGGTTAAACCTATCACAATAGCCGTGGAGAGAGGCAATCACTATCAAACTTATGTGGTGTTTTGAAGTTCAAGGGAAATTCGCCTCTCCAAACACTTATACAACTTCCTTCATACTTTTGTGTGACTTCTCACTCTTCCATTTTGGTTCTATCATAGGGGTTTTTCACTTCCACATGGACATTACTAGCCAATAGAGAACCTATTGGGTCGGGTCCTTAGGGTTTCAATGTGTCTTTCTCACTTTTTGGGTCTATTGGGTCTCAGAGACCTCAAGTTGCGCCCAATTTTAGTTCAACACTCCTGGGTCATATTTACATGGGTGGATTTAAACTTGTTATTGGTGAATTCTTATTTATATTATAATATTATAATATAATAAAGTAAATAAACCATAATCTATGATTTAAGAAATTAAAAAGAATATTAAAATATAAAAATTTAACTATAATAATCAAAATTAAATAAAACATAGCATATAATATAATTAGGTAGATAAGAGTTGAATATGTTTTTAATCCCTTATAAATTATTGAATTTTCCTTTGGTCCCTAGTTAATTATTTAACTGTCATTCCAAATAATCATTTTTGTGAATTAGGTTAAAACCGTGTATATGATTAATTCCCATTGTGTAGAAAAACACATAGGGTAATGTATATATAATATATATAATAAGGAGACATACAAAAAATCCCATTACATGATTAATACAAATGGCATTATATATAACAATATCTAACAATTTTGTTTAATTTTTGTCTCTCGAGTGTTATCTTAAGCACTTTATTTTCAAAAACTGTGGAGAGTGTTGATATCTGTGGAGAAAGTTTATCTTAACCAGTTGTGAAGTTATGTACAAAATATGTGGAACTAATACATTTTTGGAGAGACTGTATAGAGGGGAATGATGAAAAAGCACTGAGTTAGGTACCTGATTATTAATGATAGATGCTAACATCTAATTAATGAGATACCATGTTGTTAGGATAACATCTCCTATAAAATGATGAGGACCATGATTGTAAAGAAGAAGGGTTCAAGTGGTTTCAATAAGATGTTTGTTTTGACATTCAATAGCCTGACTCTGTTGAGGAGTACCGAAGACATGAAGTTTGATGAAGAATACTATTAGATGACATGAACTGTTGGGATTGGTTAGGCATGTATTAACGTGCATTGTCTTCACAAAAAAGTATGTTTGAATATATAATGTGAGGATATAAAACAATTTCGATCGATTTTTCATCAACCAAATTCAAGTACCTCTAAAATAGTCATCAATAAAGGAAATTTATATTTAAAACCAAAAAGAGTAACAATATAAGAAGAACCCCAAACATCGAGTGAACTAAGGATAAAAGAGATGAAGCTCATTCATTAATGGTATCATAAAAAGACTAACAAATGTGTTTACCTAATTGACACAACTCATAATACAAACTAGGTATTTTTAAAACTTGGTACCATCTTCTGTAATTTGGTGAACCGGGATGTCCTAATTGTGCATGAATCATCATTGGAGTAATGGTAAACCCATTTAAATTTTGCAAGGTAGTAGTTAGGGATGGAAAATAAACCCATACCTGGAGGTATTGTCCAAACCCATCCCAATGTTGATGAGGAATATCTGATTGACCGAATATAGGTATGGATAGTAACTGACATTTTAAATCGGGTACAAGAATGGGGATGAGGATCTCTACATGTTAATCTCGTCTCTATTTTAACTTACTAAAACACTGTTAGTTTATTTGGTGCTCTAATTTGAAATTTTGTAATTATAATTTCTTCTCTATTATTTAGCATTGAAGCGAATAAAATGTTTGTCCTTTTGACATTGAATTCTTGATAATTTCATGTTTCCTTTGTTGTGTTTTCTATTCTTGTAAAAGAAGTATTTAATAAATATTTGGGCGAGTAAGTGTATACTTGTTACCAAACATGGATGGGGAAGAGACACAAATTTCATATCTTTTGGGTATTAGAGATAGGGATCAATATGAATTTTTAAATTGAGAATGAGGACAAGTATAATAAAACATCCACAGTCTCACCTTATTGCTATCCCTAGTAATAGTATTTGTAATGAAAATGAAGATAATGTTGTGAGATTTGGTTAGTCAGGTGATAGAAGGTAAATTAAATGGCCAATTAGGCACATAAATAACAAAGTCAATAGTAAAGGATGGAAGGGTGTAGGTAGTGCCAATGCTACAAGCTTTTGTTTGTAGTGACCACGATAATAGAGGGAAAATTGTCGGTGGTAGTAAGGAAAGAGAAAAGAGAACAATTATCAAATATATGATTAGTTGCAGTCAATGACCTAAGGACCTAGAGAAGGAGATTGAGAGAGACAAACATAAGATTAACCAGTGTCGTCAATGAAGCAATATTAGTGGCAGAGTTTGACCATCCTCACACCCTTAGAGAAAGTCCTCATATATTGTTCGAGTCACACAAGGTTGATCAGCTTTCAATACATGAGCAATAGTAATAATCCTGTGATATTTTGGTCGAACAAGGAGGTTTCCCTTTCAGCTTCAACACCTGTCAATGGTATAGTCATCCCAATGACAATGCTCACATTTTAAATGATTTTTAGAATTACTTGTGCAGAAGTGTTCTATAAAGCAAATGGTATTTGTTTTCATGTTTATTTTTGGAGGAAATATGAAGGAGTGCAGAAGAGGCAGAAGTCATAGTAGATTGGTGATCCCAAAATCTAATTAGACGTAGTAGTATAGGCAAACCATACAAAGCTAAAGTCATAAAAAATTTACTATGGTTCTTAAGATTAAAATCATGTAAGGTAGCATGAATCCTCCCAAGATAAGTGGACAGAGGGTTATCAAATCATCGTGGAGCAAGTAGTGTCAAGAGGTCTTGGAAATATTGTACATACATGAGGTGTCAGTATAATAGAAGGCACAAGCCCCTCTCCGAAACGATGTCACCTCCCTTAGCTGTTGTCCCTTAGTTCTAAAGTACCAATTGTTGGATTGAGTGTTTATCACTAGGCCAAAAGTTATATTGATAATCAAGTCACAAGTTTTTCTTCTTAAGAACGTAACGACTCAAGCACAACGATTTGATTGTGATTTGGTGCACCTAGCCTTTGCCACGAGGGATAATTGATCAACCTGCAACAAGATTGGGGAGGCAAAGTGATTAAGTAGTTGCTGACCCCAATCAGAAAATTTTAAATTCTGAATAATGAACAGCCATTACCCAACTAGCGTCTTAGGCTGCAATAAGAAAAAAAATTCTCTATAATCACAAAATCCATGGTGAAGCCAACTTCTGCTAATTGGCCATCATGAACCCAAGTTCAACCTAGCATTTTGAAGCCAGCATCATGTTCATGTTCGGCTTCAGTTCCATATGATTTTCAATTTTGAACCCAGGTCTGCTCTTTAGAACAAGTAACCCATTGTGTTCAATTTTTATTTTTTTCCAGATTTCAACTAGCAATCCTCTGTACTTTATTCAAATGTGTAAGTTCTGATAAATAATATTAGAAGTTTTAAATATTATGTTGTGTAACTAATCTAAGACATGATAACATCATGACATCATTTGATTAGCAAACCCTGCCTACTAGGAAAAGGCTTGATGGTTGTTCTTATTGAGTATAATTTGATCAGTAAAATGATTTGGTAGCATACCATTTTTAGATAGAAATTTTTGGTATTGCTGATGCACTCAGATGTATCTGATCAATGTTTTTCCTTTTTTTTTTTGCATTTTAGAAGAGGGAGCTATTTCAAGATCTGGCTCCTTTGTTGTGGAATTCTTTTGGTACTATTGCTGCACTTTTGCAGGTATGCTATCTGACTCTAGTAACATATTCCTTGCCTGTATAGTTTACCATACTTTGCTTTAATCTTTCTCTGAATTTTTACTTAGTTTGTAAAAATTTTATCTTTTATACATTTCTCTTTTACCCTTATGCTTTTATTGCCTTTCTATTCATTCTGATATTTATATCTTTTGATAAGTTGATGTTGCTTCCAATCTTTTTTCCTTTGCAAAACCAGATTTTTATTTTTATAAAAAACTGATGGGGTGGTGATGGATGATAGAAGTAAATGTTGATGGTGTGATATAACTCAAAACTTGTTTAAATCTGTTAACTTTATAAATTGGTATTGATAGCTAAGCCCAATCATTCTTGTGGTAATTAGTAAGTTTTTATACTTAGTATGATCTGCAAACTGCACTTTTTCAGCTTTAAGGAGGGAGAAGTTGCCTTGTTTGGTTTGGTTCAAGAGAAGGGAGGAAAAATATGAAGAATTTACCCTTATACTCTTCTAAATGGTAATAGAAGAGATGGTAGGTAAAATAAAATCTCCAGGAAACTTAGTTGCATAGTCCAAATAATTAAATTTATTTTCCCTTTGCCCCAAATCTTGCCAATATTTAAGCTTAGTAAAAAATAGGAAGGAAAGGATTTCAGCCCCTTCAATACCCGTCCCCCTTCCAACTTTATGAACCAAAAGGAGGTTAAATCTGAATATTTCTCCCCTTTCTTCCATTTCCCTTTAACCAAACTAAACATACTGTTAGTTATTGCTCATTTAATTCGGATGTTGTATTTTATAGTCTCTGCGGCTATATGCATTGCAGATTTAATTTTTCTCCAGATTTAATTTGAATTCGTATTTTATGAGCATTTATTTCCTTGAAAAAAATTATGTCTCATTTTATTCCTTAAGCATTCCATTTTTCTTTGTTGTTTTCTAATAGCAAGTTTCCTCACAATTTTCCTCCACTTCAAGGATTTGATTTTTTTTATTTTTGTTTCAGGAAATAGTTTCAATATACCCTGTTCTTTCGCCACCAAATCTTACTCCTGCACAATCAAATCGAGTGTGTAACGCTCTTGCTCTTCTCCAGGTCAGATGACTTTGTCCTACCAAGTTGTGTTCTGTATTTTACTGTGACATTCATTTTGTTTTAGTGAATAACTTCATTATATGACTACCATATTCTAGAACACCAAACTACAGTTTAGACTTTTAAGTATTTTAATAAATTGTTCAGAAAAATGTCAAGGAGGGACAATAGTCGATGCCAATTGGATTAGGAATGAATGTATTAGATAGAAAATTTGGATAGTGTTTTTAGTAGAAAAATGTTAGAACCTTGCTTTAGGTAGTTTGGGCTTGTGTGGTGAAAACTTGTAAAAGCCTTATTAAGAAGAGTATATCAGATGGAGGATAACCCTATCAATGAGGTATAGGGAAACGGAAAAATAATAAGCAAAAAAATTAAAAAGGCTCATTGGTTTGTCTATGGACACGATTTACAATACAACAATATGGAATCCTTTCATCCATATAGTTGGAAAAAGCTTGGTTGTTGTTGGAAAAATGTCAAGGAGGCATAACCTATATATAAAGCATAGAATACCCTTTTAACCACATTTTGATTTTAACACACTAAATCTGGTTCTCAATGAAGTGTGAACCATTGTCCTAGAAGAGGAATTATATCTGCATGCTACATTATTCTGACTGGTTAATCAGCCTTGGTCAATGTATACATGCAAATATACACACACAAACACGCCCCCAAAATACTCCAAATCTAAGTAAATATGAATTTTCTAGCATGCATTTTCTATTAAATTACACTGACTAATCTCAAAAGGACTACAACAGAATACATATGCTACCGGGTTATTTTTCTTGACAGGACAAAAGAAAACAAGACATTATTGAGTACTGTTTTTTTAAGCTTCTTAATTCTGAAAACCAGTTGCTTAGAAAATGAGCATATCATAAATTGTCACTTTTCTGCTTTCAAAATGTTATGAAGAAAATAAACAAAGCACTTATGCTGCTGATTTCTTTTCCCTTGGAATTTCTTTTTGCAGTGTGTAGCATCTCACCCTGATACAAGGATGTTATTCCTCAATGGTATCGTCACTTTCCTCATTAATCTGAAGGACTCTGAACTTCTGTCTGATTTTCTATTGATCACCTTATGTTACACACTCGGAAAGTGTCACTATTTTTTCTATATGCTCTAGTGCTTAAGAAGGTGATATAAGCTTTTTTCCATTTGGTTGATGCCATCAGGGTAATATAATGAATTGGGAAACTCTTGAAACTATAATGTCCAGATGAGCATTTAGGAGCATAATACAAGTCAATTTCATGAGCTAAATCATAAATGGCATATGGACTTGTGATTTAGGGGGTTGATTGGATTGTCAATATTTTTCTTTTTGGGTTTACATTATTTGTTTAATATTGGCGTTTTAATTTGATTTCTGATAAGGATAAATTTTACGGCATAAATAGATGCGGACATCCTCTCTAGTAAATTTAATTTCTTCTGCTTCAAATTGTTCACTGTAATATAAAGCATATGTTGGAATTCCCGTTTGCTGAGTTCATTGGTTTAGTTTGTTTTGTTTATAATTGATTTGTAAGATGGGTTGGGAGGATATCTTATCCTAAATGATTTTTAAGATGGTCTGATGAAAATCTTCCATCCAGTATATACCTTCTAGGAGTGAAAGTGAATCATGTCAGTCTCTCTCATCTTAGGACTTCCTGTGTTGCTTAAAATAAAGTTCCTTTCTACCACTATCTGTAGGTCATTGCACCTGACTTCCCAGTTCGGCAGCATAACTCTTACCTTGTTCTGTTGGAGTTTTTACTTCCAATATCTACACACTTCTAAGCCTGTTTGACTAGAAGCATTTAATTTATTAGCTTTTTTTGTATTGTATAATAATGAGAACTTTTGACGTAATGTCACAATGTCTATAACAGTTTTTGCTTGTTATAAAGTACATGAAGTGTTGATGTTTCATACAATGAATTGTTGGACTTGCTTTTTTCTCCTCTGCAGCTCATATACCTTTATATCTGTACCCGTTCCTTAATACAACAAGCAAGTCAAGACCATTTGAGTACTTGAGGCTTACCAGTCTTGGTGTCATTGGTGCATTGGTGAAGGTATTTCTTCCTTGCCCATTCTATTGGGTGTAAATATCTACTAGAAAAAAATTATATGACAATATACATGATTGATGATTATATGGCAATATTTAAAAAAAAATATCCTAGATTCTTGACACGAATCTTCAAATTCAATTTGTTAGGATGGGTTCTTCACTACTATCAAGGAACAAATTATAGTCCCACTGTTATGTTACATTATCATTGTTTTTTATTATTTTATTTTTATAATTCATATTTAATATATTGTGTTTTGGCAATTGTGACAATTTTTTTCTCGATGATTTTTATTCATCAGGTTGATGATACAGAAGTTATAAGTTTCCTTCTTTCAACGGAAATAATTCCTCTGTGCTTGCGCACCATGGAAATGGGTAGTGAGCTATCCAAAACAGTTGAGTTTACTGATTCTTTATTTTTAGTCTTTGGTAGTAAACGTATGTCACCTCATTATTTGTCTGATTGGTAAATTGGATTTAGTTTCTGTTTCCTTCATACTTCTTTGACCGCTTTTTTCTGGTCTTTGTTTCATTAACGTCTATATGCACTTTTATTTCAGTGAGCACGTCCGTAGTTATGTAACACTATCATCCATGTTCAAATACAACATATTTATAGTTTATCTGTTTATGCATTCATATGTTCACTACTGAGATAGCATGAGATAAATTGACACAGGAACCTTCACTTGAGGAGACTACTTTGATCTAAGACTCTTTTTTGCCTTTAGAGAGCAGTTGGTCTCAATTTAAGCTTTTAGCTACGTCACAGGACTTCAAATTTTCGTGTCATGTTTAGTTTTATCAAGATGTACTTTGAGTTCTGGCATTCGTAATATATGAGTTTGAATACTACTCTTGATCATAAAGCCAGATATTTGACGTAGATTCACGGTTTTGTGCTATGAATGTCAAAGATGTAAACTCTTGATCTCCTTTGCTCTGTAGACATTAAACCACTTGGTCATTTTAAATTGTCACTCTCTTGGTCGTCTATATGTACGCAAATAATAGTAAAATGGATCAATGGTTGTCTAATGAAACCTCTACCACCCCAGGTTGCAACATTTATTGTTCAAAAAATTCTGTTGGATGATGTGGGCTTGGATTATATTTGTACTACAGCCGAGCGCTTTTTTGCGGTAGGTAGAGTTTTGGGGAATATGGTGGCCGCTCTTGCTGAGCAACCCTCCTCTCGTCTACTGAAGCATATCATTCGATGCTATCTTCGCCTGTCAGATAATCCAAGGTTGGTTACTAAATACTTCTTCCTTCTTCATCTCTTCCAACTAAATTACCTCTTGTCAGCTCTTTATCTTTTCAAGTTTCGTATGTCTCTAATTAAACTTTGCTCTGGTTAAAACAGGGCTTGTGATGCATTAAGAAGCTGTCTGCCAGACATGTTAAGAGATGCTACTTTCAGCAGTTGCCTTCGTGTAAGTACTTCTAGTTCCCCTGAGATACAAATTTGATTTAATGAATTGAGTGAATGGCTAGATTACACAAATCATAAGTTGAAGAATTCTGGTGAAGTGACTAGAAAAGTTAATTTTATATAGCAAAATCTAGATACACTTCTCTGGTGTGTTTTTTTATTATTAAAATTAGAGTTTAGCCTTGGAATTTATGTTCATCTTTTAATGTAAACATTTATTAGGTGGATTATGAAGGTGAAATTCCAATTTTCATTGAAAAACAACACGATTTCACCAAGGAACCTGTGTTGATCTTCAATGTAAATTTATTACTAGGATTATGAAAATGAAACTCTAATTCTTATTTGAAAATAACACTAGAAGTACCTAAATAACTGCATTTAAGTTTTTTCCTGTACCAAAATACATGCTTTGTTTGCTTACATTATCTGGTTTTGATTTTTGTTTCTTCAGGAAGACCCCACAACTAGGAGGTGGCTACAACAATTGCTTCATAATGTTGGAGTGAATCGAGTTCCTGCACTACAAGCTGGAGGAGGTTTCGATCATATGATTGTGACCTGAGATAAGTTACAGATCTTGCCTGGTTGCTGCTATCATCCCTTTTGGGGTCCGGCTATATCCTTGTTTCATGAAACTTGGTTGGTCAGAGGGAAAGGTTGTAATTATTGGTGCATGGAAATCAAGTTAAAATACATTTTTCCTTATAATTTTAATTATAGGTGGTTCTTTACACCCATTGTGCAGTGAAGCTTAAATCAATACATTGAGGTGGGTTTTACTCCTTAATGAGCTTTAAGTCGGTACATTATGGTATCAATCATCAAATATTTCAATCTAGTTAAAGGCGTTCTTTAAAGGTGTCTTTATAAACCAATCCTTGTTTATGGTTTTCTCAACTCCACAGCCTATAAAGGGGAGATTGCCCATTAAGTCACATTTCTGGTATATAGGTTTTATTTAAGAAACTTTTACTTGATGCAAGATCAAATATGTATCCTTTTAGGCACTATAATTAAGGTCGTTTTAAAGTATGAGTGATTGCAATTTAGGTAAGTTTTTTTATAGTTTCTCTCATGCCCAGAGCTATCAGGTAGCAGGAGTATGGCAAATGTAAGTGGTCCAATAATGAATTTAGAATGAGTTGGTATATTATTTGAGGATTTAAACTTCAGTTTTGTTCGGATTTAGAGTATAATTTAGTTTTATGAATAGAATCAAATAACTATTGAGATTGCAATTGAGGTTCCCTTAAGAGCCTTTAACTAATGCAAAGCAGTTAAATTGTTAACTCCAATGAATAAGATTTGGGGGGTCTTGAGTAATGTTTTTTAAAAATATAATCCAAAGAAGTAATTTAAGATGCTCTTCATATTACAGTCATATGTAATGAATTGCTGCAGTGACATTAGCTGTTTGGCAATTTTCTACTTTGGTTAGTAGTGCCTCTAAATAACTAAACTCCCTTGGAAAGAACGTTAGATATATTCTGAATGACATGAGGATAATTTTTATATGCTTATTGTGGGAATATTTGTTTTACTGGTAGTATTCTCCGTGATGCTGTGGCCCTTTTAAGCAACTTATCCAAATTCCTCCTTTCCCTTTTTAGGAGCTCACGTTTCCACTATTCAATGGAGGAATCAGATTTTCATGTGTACACGCAAGTTAAATCAAATCAGATTATGGTTTGTTTTTGCCACGTAAATTATGGTTTGAAATTGCCTATGTTTTTTTGTTTCAATATTCGGTTTTTTAGTAAAACTAAAAATAAATGGGAAGCCATCTTAATACTATTGTGCTTTAAAGGTATGTAAAGGCTTTTAGTAGATGTCTATTTAGAGGGTTATTGAACATGCTTAAATTACAAACAATCTTAAACTTAAGTAGTTTTCTTGAACTATTTACTTAATAACTAATCTCTAGGACCATTTTTTTATTAGAAGAATGAGAGTTCATTTTGAATCCTTAACTATCTGTTTCGGCCAATTTTGGCTTACACTGTAATAATAATTGACTGAATCACGATCTCAGGGATCTGCCAATTCAATGTTAACTTCATTTTTTAAATATTAATGCTAAGACCAATACTAAATATATTCAACATCTATAAAGTGGGAGATATTCTTTATTCGAGACCACCATCAACTAAGAAATATTCTTGTAGCATAAAATTAAAGTGCCTTTCTCCTTTTAAGGATGAGAATCAACAAAAGGGCCATGATTTAGATAAAGAAGCAAATGTGGAGATGGTTTATTTAACAAAATATTCTGTGTTCAATATTGGTTGTATGTCAGGTCAACATGGTTACAATAATGTGAAAGATTAGTTTTTTATTCAATATATTGAAAATAACCATGTTAGGATATAAAATATAATTTTCATTCACTTGAATAGTTTTTTCTTAAGAATACTTGAATAAATACGTATGAATATATAATAAAATATTACCAATAAATACAAAGTGCCTTATATCCAATTATCATTCAATCACAGATCACTGTATCCAATTAATTTATTGATTCTTCCAATGATTGCTTCAAATTCATATCAATAATAACTTATAGTTGAATGATGGTGTACAATTATTTTATAGGTCATGATCAAACATTAAAAGTTTTATAACTAGGAAAAAAAAACACACATGATTTTGGTAACTTTTCAAGAACCAAAAATAATATAAAGAATTTAAAAACAAAGCATCTCTAGAATTAAAAAAAAAAAAAACATTGAAGTACGCGTAACTTCTAAAGACTCACTTCAATAGTAGTATCAGTGCTAGCTTGCATATTATCATAAGTGAGTAGCAGTTTTCATATAGGACAAATCATATATATGCATCAAACATCACTGTATGTATATGTTGTACAACACATGTTAGCCAAACCACGAAACATCATGGATTTTTGTTCCATCGGATTCAAAGTGAACTTATCTTAAACTATGTCCAATAACTGCGACAAAGATATATTACAGTCATGTCTAGATTCTTCTTCTTTTGGAAGTTGATATATTTCTAAACATCGTTCATATATTTACACATTAGGTAGATGCATGATGTGTTACATTTAGGTAAATTTATATGTAATACCCACAAAACTTGAATAAATTCATTGCAAATTATTTGTCTGAGTTGTTTGATTGAGTTGAATGTGCACTTCTAATGTCAATTTTCTGTGTCTTTCAAAGATTGTCAGCTTGCTATGAACCTTCTCATGGAAGTGGAAGAGTCCAAATCATAATGTTGGACAAATGCTTTTGCATATTCACAAACGGCTTCAACTATTTATAAATTATTTTATTTTAACAAGTTCTATTTTCATTCAAGTTTTTTTTGTTTAGTTTGAAAAAAAAATTCAAATTTAAAATCGAGTTCTATTGTTTATACCAACTAAGTGCAAGTTTTACAAACTCAACAATTAAAACATAATCTGTGTATTCATTACAGAAATATGTTTAACTTTCTTAAGTGTTAAATATAATTTTCAAGATTCTTTTTCACTATAGTAAGAAATTATGTTTTCTTTAATTTACTGAAAATGAAAACGTTATGACTTATATATATGTTAAAACATGTTTCTATGTTGATTTTCATCTAAAAGTATAATATCTATTATAATATTAAATTGATAAGGTTAAAAAAGTTATGGCTTATTTTGATTTCATTTGTATGTTAAAGAGACATTTGTATGAGTAGACTATTATCTAAAAATTATTTATTAACACTAAATTTATAAAGGTAAAAGTAATTTAATATTTCCTAAAAAATAAAAAATTAAATTAATTTAAGAATTAAACAAATTTTCAAAACTTAATTTTTTGTACAAGTTAAAACCTTCTATTACTCTCAATTAAATGTTGAACTCTTTCATATTTAAGTCTTGTAGTTGAAAAAATATAACCAATAGGAGATACTTCACATTCAATAAAATAAAAGATGCCTGACTTTAAATTTTATAATAAAGATTTATCATTAATAAAATTATTAAATGCTCTATATTATGATAGTAAAAATAACTCATTTAACTAAATAAGTTTAAATAAGTCAACTTAAATGGTTTATATATATTTTACAACCTAAATTTTTGAAGTTTCCCTTTAAACATGATTATCATAAAATTGGTGATATTGTTGAAGTTGATGAGGAAGGACCACAATGTGAAGTTTTGGGATATAAAGAATGTTAAAGAATAGTAGAAATAATATTCCATGAAAAATGATATAAGGATTTTTGGTGGAATTACTATTACTAAGTTTGAAAGCAAAGAAAGAATATCTTACATTTTGTCTCATCACCACATCATCTCACTAATGCATACACATCAAAACCAAAAGGGAATTCAACCTTATAAGAAACAATTCAAAATGATCATGTCATTGAACATTCCATGTTTCTCACCCCACAAAAACACCAAAATAGAAGGGTATATGATACCTTTCTTTTTCCTATTTAAGAGAGAAAAATGACAAAATTCACTTCTCAAATTAGGTTACAACTTCCAAATATGTTTAAAAAAATATATTTGATATTTTAAAACTAAATTTAATAACTCATTTATTCTTCTATTTTTGAAATATCTCATAAACTTTATAATTTTTAACTTCAGTTTCAAATAAATTTAATCACTTATTTATTCTCCATTTGAAATATTTCATAAATTTAATATTTTTAACTTCAGTATCGAATTTCGAATAACATCGTTTGAAATGAAGTAATCTGGTTTATGTAACTCGTATTAGTCTCAACTTATAAAATAAAATAAAGAACACTATATTTATAAGAAACTACATTTCAAAATTACTAAAAAAACGCATTAGAACAGAGTGAGTTGTTAAATCTAAAATACTACTTCATTTCTATTTTTTTAATGTCTTTTCATTAATTTTTATCAACAATATTAAATAAAATTAACCTTGTTAACTTTATCGAACATGATAAAATATTATTAAAAAAGAAGAAGACATAAAATAAAGACAAGTAATTTTAAACCATACCTCATTTATTATGGTCAATGGAGTCAATGTGGTCATAAATTTTAGTATTCACAATTTACTTTTTTCTTTTTCTTTTTTTCTTAATACACAAATCACTTATCTACACCTATGGCTGCTCCTTTTTTGTTTCTCATGCCACAAAACAAACCATGCCACAATATTAACTTCATGACAAGAGAATCAATATTATTTCATTGTGAAAAATAAAATTTATAAATCAATTTAAATTCTACAAGAATTTTATATGTATATTTATTTGAAATCTAAATATGAGATTTGAGTTCTGTATTATAAAAAAATAAGTACATATCAATTCTGATATATATTAACTTGTAACTCAAAACTCAATATTAATAGTTTCTTCTAAATATCTTCACAAGAAATTGACTACAAATAATAAAACAATAAAACATTTTAAAAGGTGAGAAAAGAATCAAACAAGTTCTAATTTTCTGTGCTTATAATTATTTAGAGAAAATAACAGTTATTTCAAAATTTCAAAGATGATTTAGTCATGGCTATGAAAATTTAGAACTCAGACCCACATGTGTATGTGTTGAAACAAGGATGCATTCTGTGGACCGTGGCAGCAAAAATAAGCAAATGAGAGAGCTCTTCTTTATTTGTGCCAAATTCCAATGTTTCTTAGTGAAATTTCCATGGGGACCAGACCATGGATGGTCCCCTCCTCCATCAATTTAAGACACTGTCCTCTGCTTAACACATCAGAGCCATATATTTAACCAAATCAACTCCTTTTCTTATGAGTATATTTGGAAAATAAAATTCATATTTATGAGAGTAAGAAAAAACAATGAATAAACTTCTTATAACATCATCATCCATTATAATTCAGAATTAATGCTGCATAAGTTCTGCATTTAAATCTTAAATATGTAATTAAGATAAATACTCATATGAGTTTTATCACAGTCCAAAATACATCTATGATGTAATAATAAAATAATAATTTTACTGTATGTTAATAAGATAGATTTGTCAAATTCTTGATAGTTGTATAAACCACAAGGTGTGATTTCTCTGTCAAAGTAAATACAATACATCTTTTTTTCTTGCCATGAAGCTGGCTCCATTCATAATTTACCTACCTAGCCCTTGTTCTGAGCATGAAAATCAATCCACTTGCAATATGATATTCCTCAAGTTGGCCATTTCATCAGTCATCTCATGACTTCACAAAGTAGCAAAGCAAGTCAAATAGTCCTCAAAGAACTACTTCTTTTGCATATTTTTAATCATGAACCAACCTGATAGACTCCAATATAGATGATGAGACAGGTACAAGCATATATCTGAATTTTGTATAACATCATTCATTCAGCACATCCTCCTTTTTCAATCTTTATTGAATGAAGAAATCTGACAACACCATACAAAAACCCCCTAACTGTTACTTTTATCTGATGATAATACTAATTAGGAAACAGACTTTGACCTTGGATTCAGAAGAAATATGTACTGTTCTTGTACATGTACAAACCCAATGGAAGGGGGAAAAACAACCATCAGAAAAGAATAATATGGTTTCTCATAAGGACCATTGTTTCTAATCTAGCACATTAGAGAATTCACATTATTCTGTTGTAAAAGCTAATGCACTCCACCTAAAAGGCTCTCTGATAAATCCAAGATTCCTCACTTTTGCATCTTCAGTTGCTTGTAGAAGTTCCCAATGAAGGCCTCAGCTTTTGCAAACAACTCTTGCCCATTAACTCCTCCAATCTCCTCTTCTGCTTCAAGTTCTTCATCCATTACTTCTTCATCAGCTTCTCCACCCCCTATGATGAAAAGGCTAGGCATTGAAGGACCATTTTGCACCATGTCCACTTCGGTGGCACAAACGACCCTTTCAGATGCAGACTTTTCAGCATGTTCTGAGACAGCACCAGAAACTATAGGGGTGGAAATGGACCGTTCTCTTTTCTCAGAAATGGCTTCTGAAGGCATCACAGAAACAGGTTGCTTTTTATCTTCTAGAGGCCTAGAAAAAACTGAAAGGAGTCCAGCTTCAGCACAAAGTGCCATGATAAGGAAGTTTATGATGAAATACAAGTAGGTTGGCCGAAGTGAGGAAGGTAAAGAGGGTGTGATGACAAGAAGAACAACTAGAACACAGAGCACTAGAACTTGAGATTTCTTAAACTTGTTCATGGCTTTGGGAAATGAGAGAAAAAAGGTATCAATGAGCAAGGAATAAGAAGAATGATGAGAAAGAACAAGATGAACTAGAGGTAGATTTGTATTGGAAGTAGTAGGAATAAGTATGGGGTTCTGAATGTGCATATATAGGACATCAAAGTGGGATGAGTGAGATAAATGAGAGGAAGAGAGAGAAGGAGAAACCATGGAAATTATTGTGTATTAGATGTATACTACAAAGTCAACAAAAAAGTACTACTAAAATTGTGGATGCTGAAAATTCTAAGAAAATTCTCACAGATAGCAAAAATCATTGTCAGTTTACAAAAAAGTTAACAGCAACGTAAAGAAGGTAAATTACCTAAGGATCTTAACATTTGTGAAAGTGCAGTGTCGGGTCAAGAGGTGCACTGTGTGGATAACACAGCCAAAATCAGTAACACTTGGTCACTCATAGTCATGAATGAAGTAAAGAAAAAAAAAAGAATTCAAGTTCCAATTTGTTTAACATGACATTGACATTAAGATTACTGAATTTTTTCAGTGATGTACTGTAACTTGTTCATTCTTAACCAATATCAGATTTCATGTCTTAAGCTCAATTTGAAACAATTTTTAAAGTTCACTTAAAAAAAAGTAAAAGTTTATATTCGTATGCTTCTAAACGAAACTTTTACTAAAGTTAACTTTATATAAATTGACCATTAACCATTTTCAAAATTTAAATAAACTCTCTAAAATCTAAACAACAATGATAGAATGATTGAAGGAAGAACATCTAAATCTTATCTGTGACAGTGTCAGATAAAACCAATGGCATGGCAGATAACAATTTTGAGGGTGGCAATCACTTTTTCTCTCTGCTTTGTGATGGCATAGGTTGTGATTAAGTCATTTATGTGCATGACCACATCAGAAAGAGATTATTAAGATTGAGAAATTGCCGTTGGCTCTAAAGTGTGACAAGGTGACGTTAGAGCCACATTGATAAATGAGGTCAGTAGGGTCAAGAGAGGGATGCAAGATTGCAAGAGACAAATAAATATCAACACACATTTTGGACACAAAGTTGGTAAAAGCATATCCCCAAATTTATGCAACTTGTTCTTCATATAATTTTTAACTTCTTTTTTGTATTTTCATGTTTGCTTAAAAAAAATTTTTGATTATTTTAAGAAACTATGAAACATGGTCCAATGATAAAAATTAATCTGTGTTCTTTCATTTTACTGTTTTTAGTAAATTCAAAATATACTACTTTTTAACTTATTATTCCATTATAGCCTCTATAAGAATGGTGAGTTTTGAAGTGCAAAATAAGAGATAAAGAATTTCATGGATTTTGAGTAAGAATAAACTTTTTATTTCTCACTTGTCTTAGAATTATAGAAAAAAAAACATAAAATAAAACTCATTTATTTTATTTTGTTATATTTTAATATGTCTACCAAAATCTCCCAAAACATGAGTTACATGCGTTATAATTTATTAGAAATTTTTATCATTCATATGAGTTTTACTCAACTCAAATAGAATTTCTTTCCGTAAAAGTTACACGTTCTTGCGTAAATAAATAAACAAGCATTTAACCATGTAAAATTGAATTATTAAAAGCAAAAATTGTAAAAACATAATCTAAACTTAACTGTTTTCAAATAATTAAAAAAAAAATATGTATGTTTTTCATAAGATATTGTTCTTAGATATATAGTCTTGAGATTTACCTAAATGAATGTCGATATAATATTTCACTTTCTACTATATAAACCCTAGTATTTTAATAGGTTCAATAAATAATAATAATTTCTTTATTATTTTAATTTTTATTATTAATTTGTTTATTATTGATCTCTTTAATTAATAAAGCCTAAATCATGTGTCTTATATGAGAGTAAAAGTCATATAATAATAACAAGAGCTATGTTATAATTTGAAATTATACATCTACTATATAATAATTGTGATTCATAAAAGAAAATAAGTATGATGAAACTTCTAAGGGGTATTTTAGATTAGGATGCGTTGATTATTTTGGAGGTGTGATAAGCATTTGTGGGAAAGTTTACTTTTAAATTGGTGGGGTGGTGGTCCCATGACTAAGAAATTGGGTTGTGTGTTGATGCTCAAGTATGAAACACAATTCATTCACTCACAAGAACCCTACTTAAGTGGGAACTGACATCATGTTACTTACAAAATCCACATCAAATTCTTCCATCTTTTCATTATTAAGTTGAAATTTTTTACAAACTTTTTCTATGATCAAATGGAGAACTCATTGGTCAAATTGGATGTATATGACTTAGTTTGTTTTGGAGGCTTCAAATAGTAACTTTTCACATTTTAATTGTGGAATCAACTTTGACCTGAAAACTAGTATCAGAATTTAAATAGGAAAATAGTTTATTTTTATTTATTTTTGGTATGATTTGTTATTGCATAATTTTGTAAAAATTGTTGAATTCTCATAAACCATTCCCATCTTTCTTATATTTTTTAAATAAAATGGCACTTAAAAACTTTATTTTTTAAAATAAAATAAAAAGGTAAATAAACAAATAAAATATTATTCTTAATATTCAGTTGAATAAATTATAGGAAAAGAAATAGAATAATTTTGTGGTGCATAAGGAATGGATTCCAGTGGAATGGATTGGACTGCAGGGTTGATCATTACAAACACAAAGTAGTTTGAAAGATGACAAATAGCTGTGAAGACTAATTATTATTGCAAACCCAAATTGGAATTGTTGGGTTACTCATTTTTTAGCTCTTTCTATTTGCGCCCATAGTTCTTTTCTCGCATCTCCATCAATGTACCAAAAATTCTAATTTAACATTATGGATTATACAACTTGTATAATTCAAAAATTTATTTTAAATTGGTTAATCTAAAAATATATTTTAAATTATATAATTTAGAATTCAAAAATTTATTGTATATTATATAATTAAATATTTATTTGAGATTATATCCTGTTTTGAAATGCGTAATTCATAAAGTATTTCAAATTTTAAATTAAAAAATGTATTTTAGATTGAAAAAAAAAACTAAAAATTGTACATAGAATGTTGCTATATGGTATCTTTCTTCCTCCACCCTCATATCTTCATTTGGCACCTCACATCATTCCAAAATGTCAAAACAACTCCTCACCTTATGCATATTTGCACTCCTTGTGACTTTATGAAATGATTTTTTATTTGTACAATTTTAAATTCTTTTCAAATTAGAATAGTTTTTAAATTACATAATTTGGTATTATAAATTACTTTTTATTATACAATCCGAACATCATTCATAAATAATCATTTTTACTTTTTATATTATACAATTTAAAAATCACAATTCTAAATTGTACAATTTGATAATTAAAATTAATTTTCAGAGCTGCAATGCAAAAATATTATCTTTTAAATTGTATATCGTGCAGAATAAACTCAAAGTATTGAAAAACACAACTTCAAATAAAGGGTAACTTTTAAATGTAATGGGTTATAGGATGAAGATACGATAGAGGAGAAATAAAAGATATTGGGTGATTCTTCCGTGATTCCTACACCTCCAAATTTTCTTCCTGCAACTCCCCAGATATTAAAATTCCAATACTACTCTTGTTATTGACTTTCGGTTTCTAAAATCTATAAGTCACTTTTTGGCCTCCGGTTTCTAGAATCCAAAAGTCACTTTTTGGCTTATGGTTTCTAGAATCCAAAAGTCATTTTTTGGCTTCCGGAAATTACTTCCAGTCTGTACAACCCAAAAACATAAAAATTGAATTTTTTTTACTTCTGGCTTATACAGACTGTAAATCATTTATGGATGCAGGAATGACTTCCGGTCTGTACAAGTCGGAAGTAGTTCGATATTTTTGGCTTCCGACTTGTACAGATCGAAAGTTAATTTGTATCCCGCATCAGAATTGACTTCCGGTTTGTACAAACCGGAAGCCATTTTCTCAAATCGGAAATGAGGGAAATAAAGGACTTTACTCGTGCCGACGTCGGTGCTGGTTGCCTAAACTTCTTGGAATACCTTCACATAGACCAGATGCAACGAACAAGGAGAATCACAAGAGGCAACAGAGAAAGATGACACAACAAAAGAGGCTGGAAGAAGAAGAGAGAATGGAGAGAATGCAAAGCAGAAATGCGGAAGAGGAAGAGAAGGGAAGAGGGGTGCATTTACCTGATTTAGGTTTAAGGATAATTTCGTAAATTTATTGTGCTTGTATGAAATGCAGGTTGAAATTTTTGGGGGTACAAGGAGAACGAGCAGTAAAAAAATTGCAATTTGTATGGCCCATTTATCCATATAGGTCTTTGGGCTCTTTATTGCAAATTTCGGCCCATTTATTCATATAGGTATTTGGGCTTTGTTGCAAATTTCGGCCCATTTATCCATATAGGTACTTGTGCATGTGTTATATTACTTTTACTCCATAATATTATAGTTTAGGTAGCGCAGACACAAACACTAATGTAATTCATGTGAAGAGAGATTGTAAAAAGAATAAATAATATTTCATTGAAAACTGAAAATATTAGCTAATTTGAACTTTTTTCAAGATTAAGACTACAGTAATTTTGTAACAAAAGAAATAGTTAAAACTGAACATTTATTTTAGCTCCTAAAAAAATTCAATACTCTTTTAATTAAAAATAATAATTTTCTTTTAATTAAAAAAATAAATTCAGAATTATTCTTTCCAGTATGGAAGTGAGGAATTTTGAAGAAGTTACATTTGTAAAACATTCAGTCCATAAACAATATTAAAAAATAAAGAAATAATATGATATGATTATGAAAGAGATTTCCCATGTATCAAATTTTAATTAGTTACTTAATATATTAAAAAAATGTAAAATAAGAATTTTATATCCTAATGAGTTGCTTAATATATTAAAAAATATAATAATAATAATAATTTAAATCATTAATTAAATCTTATTACTCTATGTTTGTTATAATAATAATAATAATAATAATAATTTAAGTTATTCTATTCAAATTAAAAAATAATTATAAAATATTGTGAAATTCTAAATCCAAAAGTTATCATTGTTACAAATCAAACATATGCTTAATTGTCATCTTTATATTAAACTTGTATGATTTGTTTTTTATTTTTTTCATTTATATCCCTTTGTAATCTTTTTAACTTCTCCTTCAAAATTATATTAAGATAAACATGATCATAAAATTTTCTTTGTTGGAAATAGGTCACACATGGATACTTATTTCAATATAATATAAATAATTTATCTCCCTCAACAATTTAGGTAATGTTTAAACAATTTTCAAAACATTAAAAATATAATTAAGAGTACAATTAAAAAATATTATCTATTAAATGAAAAATATAGAGGGCCACACACATTCCTTAATAACTTCTTATGGCATATAATTTTTTTATTTTATTTTTTACTTTTAAAAGTTGTGATTGTACATGGTTTTATTTTTTATTTATTTTGTTTTATAAAAGTCGTATACAACTTCTTCATTTCCATTTTTTTTAATTTTTTTATGTTTTTTAACAAATTTTTAGATAAACAATTTTAAATATTTTTAAATAATTTGATTAATGAATTTTTAAAAGTTCTAAATTTTTTATGTGAACGTGTTTTTTTGTCTTTCAATAATTTTAATTAATAAATTAAAATTAAGATTTTTTTTTAGTTTTAAAAGTTTGTTTCTATTTTATATGGATATATTTTTTATTTAAATTATTTATTTATTAATATATATATATAGTTCTTATTTATTAAAAATAGAAATAAATATTTAAAAAGTAATAATATTTTGATTTAATTTTATTAATTAAATTATAAAAATAATTTGAAAATAAAATATTTTATCTGAAATTAGAAAAAAAAAACTAATTAATTTTAATTGATTTGATAATTTAAAAAGATAGAAATGAAAATATTGTACATATTACATATGACTTCAATTACATATGATTTCAATCAAAACAAAAGAATGACACGACTTTTAAAAAATTGTAAGAAATATAAAAAAGAAGAAGAAATCAAGTGAAGAACACTTCCATGAATAAAAAATAATTTTAAGGTATCATTTCTTTTTTAATTTTAAATCTTTTAAAAATACGATTTTAGTGACTTATTTATTTTACAATATTTTAAAAATGTATTTATTATATTAATTTTAGAAAAATTATATACTATAAAAATTAAATATATAAATGCGTGTACAAAAATAAAATATGTAAAGAATTGAAGTTAGACATATGGTTATATATTTATTTTTAACATGTAAAATTTGTGATAAATATTTTATTGAATAAATATTTATATGATTAATCTAGATTTAATTTTAATTAAGAATAATGATACAACCATTTCATTTGATATAGTTCATATTTTTTTTTCTTCTATCAAATTATATATGTTATAAATTATAATGTTTTTTTATGTGTGATTGAGATGTAAGTGAAAGTTATATGTGTGTATGAATATTTTGTGTTGGCATGAAGAAAGTAAAGTTTAAGGATGAAGAACAAAAGGAGAAGAAGAGAAAGATGAATTTATTTCTTGAAGTAATGTGATGACACAGTAAGAATATTAAAATTGAGAATGAAAAAGAAAAGGAAGATGAAAATGGAGAATGGAGTTGAATCAAGGACACTTGGGGGTTCCTTTCTTGGTTTTCCAGTTGTTATAACAGGGACATTCTTCTTTGTGGCCATAGGTTCCAGAAGGAACACACAGACATTTCTGGCAGCAGAAGTTGCAGTAGTAGAGACACGCCCTCGGAATCCTCGTCTTCGAACAACGGTAGCTGCATGCTTTCCCACATTCTGAAATCATTCACCAAACCTCAACATCACTTTCCAATACTTTTTCTATTCTTTTTCTGTAAATTTCACTACAATCATTACCTTGCGGCTTAAGAGATCCTTCGCCACCACCCTGTTCATGTCAAACAACACATAATACATCACATTTCAATCCAAAACTTTTCAACTCTTTAACATGCAAAACCTAATTGATCTAAATGAATAGTAGAAATATGAATAACGTAGATATGAGGAGAAAATATTTGTGAGGAAGAGAAAGATGAGTTACATAAGCAAGATGGGAGACGAAAGCCGCCATGACAACGATGAGAAGAAGTGCAGATGCAGATTTAGCCATGTTGCTTCTCTTGGAATGAAACAAAGTATGAGTGAGTGAGTAAACATTGTGGAAGTCCAACTTATATATAGATGTCAACAATCACTTTGCAATTAATTGGGAGTTATGATCCTCATTCTTATTTTGTGTTGACTTTTGCTTATCAATTTCTACAATAATTATATATTTAATTAATCTATCATCTCTTTATAAACATATGCAAATCTTTTTACTTTATACTTAAAATAATCATTAATTTTAATGTTTGTAACTATAATTTTAATTTTTTTAGTTTCTGCATGTCTTTTATTCTCTCATAGTGGGGGACAAAACAATGAGAAGACCCACAATATAAATAAGAAAATGTAGATACACAATATGTTACAAATACGATGAAAGAGAGATGAGGTTGACATTTAAACTCTTTAGTTTATACATACTCCTTTTCTATATAAGTTGTAGTAGGTTACAATCTCATGCAATTTATATTATTTTTTTAATTTAATATTATTGTATAGTATTATATATGTTGAATATAATTAAATATTTTTATTTATTAATATAATATATTTATAAATTTAAATTTAAATTTTATTTTATTTTATGGTCTACATTAATATATATTTTTATATTATATTTTTTATTTATTTATGAATATTAATTCTTAATTTTATACTATTCTGAAATTTAAGATTAAAAATTATAAAAAAATTGAATTTATTTATGATTTATGCGATTCAGCTTGTCAATTTTATTTGAGTCCAAAGAGACATATATAAAGATATGAACTACTATTGATCTATACGCAATCATAATTCGAATATTACACAATGTATAAGTGTTTTTTTAGAATAGTTAATTAACCTTTAGTTAAACATAAAAATAACTTTTAATGAATATAAATAAAATATGAATAACAAAAGAAGTTTTAAAAAATCACTTAAAAAATAAAATAAACAATATTTTATGTTGACTTTTGCTTATATATATAAATAATCACTTTGTAATTAATTTGGAGTTATAATCCTTATTCTTATTTTGTTGACTTTTACTTATTAATTTCTATAATAATTATATATTTAATTAATCTATTATTTCTTTGTAGATATATGTTACTTTAAAGTTAAAATAATCACTAATTTTATAATTTGTTATTATAATTTATTTATTTTTAATTTCCACCATCTTTTATTCTCTCTCGTAAAAATGATAACGTGAGATACTCAATAAAAGAAAATAAGAATAATAATTTGAGATACGAGAAGAAGATGATAAGATAATATTGATTTACGAAATAGATGATATATTGAATATAATTAAATATTTTTATTTTATTTTATTAATATATATTTATAAATATAAATCTAAATTCTATTTTATGTTTTATGTTTTATATTAATATATATTTTCATATTATATTTCCTTATTTACTATAATGAATATTAAATTATTATTTTTTAAGTTTTTTAATAATGATTATATTTGTATTAAATTCTTATTTTTTATAAAACACTTAAATTTAAAATTAATAATTATAAAAAAGGTTTAGATTTATTTTTAGTTTATGCAACTCAGATCTTTTAACTTGGAAGTCGGTGAGCTTGTCAATTTTATTTGAATTAATAGGAGACATGTATAAATATGAGCTACTACTATGAATCTATAATTTTATTGAACGCAATCATAATTCCAATATTATACAATATTATATACACGAGTAAGTATTTTTTTAGAATCGTTAATAAACCTTTAGTTAAACACAAAAACAACTTTTAATGAATATAAATAAAATATGAATAACAGTATAAATTTTACAAAATCACTTAAAAATAAAATAAACAATATTTTACTGTAATCAAATTAAAATATATTTAAAATTATCTGAAAATGACAAATTTGTGAAATTGCGACTGCCTGTAAGTTAACAAATTCTTAAAATTATCTTTTATATATATAAATATATATATGATATATTTAAATGATTTATTTGTATATAGATTAATTTATATTTAAGAGAAATTAGTTTATTGTTTTACTTTTTTTATTTAAAGACGGGGCGAAATTATTCTTTCTTCTACATATATTTCATTCTTTTTACTTTTTTCTCTATTTAAAGATGAGAAAAAGTTTTTTTTTTTTACATATTCAAAGTTTTTTTTATTAAAGGCTAGCAAAAACATATATGTACTAGTTTTAGAATCCATGCAATACAGATAAATATATTATATAAAATGAATGATATTTTATAATTTTTATAATTACAAAAATATTATGTGCTGGAAATATAATATATCATCAATATATTATTATTTAAATAATTTAAACACACAAAAATATCTAATATACATTTTTTAATGTAAGCATTTTATATGAAAAAAATGCAATTATTTTTTTGAAAAAATTCTTTTTAAACAAGATAGATTAATAAAAAGAGATGAGCCTAACGAAATAAACTCCATACAAAAATATGATCTTGAGTTGTTTGCAACACCACTAACATAATTGTAAATAAGTTTGATGAACCTGATGTAATAATCAAATTTAAGATCTCTATGCCAACATCAACCAATTCTCATATTGGACCCAGCTCATCTTCAAAAGCTAGTGTAAAAAGACGATCAACACAGATTCCATTCTTAGGAATGAATGAACAATTTTAATTAAGAAAAGAGAATGTGTTTAATAAAAATATTATGTTTGAACTAAATAATGGTTACAAAGCATTAATAAATTTGATGGTAGAGTCATGTTCATAAGAAAAAATTTACTAAATATATTTACTTTAACGATAAAAGGAAAATGAGTTAACAACATAACTTATTCTAAAAAAATTTAACCTTCCCAAACTAAAAAATAATTAGAAGATGTTAAACTTCATCAAAGACTAGAAAAACATTCATCTCTACAACATATGATCCAAATGAAGTACATTCGACCTTGAATCTATAGAGAGGAATCAAGATCACAAATCTATATATATAGAAATAAAAATAGAATGATGTGCAAAGAACACAAAAAAAAGTTACCCATCAACCTTAAAACAAATTGTATTGAACTTGGTTATTTTTCCATTCTTGTGCAGTTTTCTCTTAGTACCCACACCTGTCAGCTCTTCAATAATATTTGTATTTGGAAAAGTTAGTAACACTTGTTAAACCATATATCTTACCAAATGAATTAAGTAATTCAAAAACGCTAAATCAACTCACCAACCAAAAGTCACAATCAAATCCATCAGAAATGATATTTGATATTGGCTTAATTAAGGGAATAATGTTGCCATTGACTAAAGAAACTTTTGCTCCAAATTGAAAATTAATTTTATATGTATGGTGAGTTGTTTTTAGAACCATTGCTTAAAACAAGACTGAAATTAGTTATGCATACACGCTTCCCTCACAGATATCATTTTGAAAAAATTTGTATATTAGTGTGTGACGGACAGAACTACGGATACTAGAACCTTGTATGGGCAAAATTGTTAATCAAAACTCAATACTGACAAAAAAACCAGAATTAAAAATATCAAATAGAGTAAATAATAAACATCTTTGTCTTGGAGAACCATCTCTAAAGAAAACGAAAGTTTTGGTTTAGTGAGATTAGAAACAAACCGAAGGCCTTTACCACTATTTGTCACTCATCCTTTTCAATATAGACATTAGTAATGGTGTCGTATTCTTTGATGCTTCAATGTATAATGTAGAATATGAATATTGAAACTAACAATAACAATGAAACCAAAAGTAATGTGTGATGCGGATTATGTATATGTCAAACTAAAGGCAAAACGTAATTCTTACACCAGAAAAAGAAAAGGAGAAACTTAAAACACCAAATAAGTACCAAACTACTTACCAAAACAAAATTATGATCAATCTATTAGGTTTCACTCTTTATCATGTTCTCAATACTTTAACATAGTAAAATCTATTAGGTTTCACTCTTTACCATGTTTCCAATACTCTAATATAGTAAAGTTCTGACAATCAAAATATCTAATATCTTAAAGAGAATATAAAGAGAAAATAATATTTTTTAAAATAATAAATTTTAAAATAAATTAAAAAATAATATTTAACTCTTATTTATAAATGTGATAGTTAATTTATTTTAAAATTCATTATTCAAATTAATGGATCTTACACTTTTCATTCCATTTCCTAATTTTTAGTATTAAAATTATATGTAGATTGGTGTAGGTATCTTGAATTTATATCTATTTTATTTTATTTTTTCTTTTTTGAAAAAAAAAATAATAATCTTATGTGTAATTTTTGAAAGATTTATTTAATTTTGATAATAAAAGTTTAACACAATATTAATTAATGTTATTATTTATACTCGAGTTTATATATACATATATATTGTAATGTATAAATAAAAAAGAGAAAAATATAAATTTTAAAAATATTTTATAATATAAGAAAGTTATTGTATTTCTTAATTTTTCTAAAAAAATATATTTAAAAAGGATGTAATAGTAATAATAATAATAGCAAAATAATAATAATAATAACCACGACAAAATAAGTGAAAGAAACATTGATAATAAACTATCTTTACAAGATGTGATAAATAAAAGAAAACATCAATATAGACCATCATTACAAGAAATGAAAGATAAACAATATGCTATTTTTTATAAAGCTTAAATCATATTGTATTAATACACCAAAAAACTTATTATATTATAAAGATAAAATAAAGAACACCAACATTTTAAAAGTAGACTAAGAGGGCTTTAGAAAACTAATTAGGATGATTATTTTGAAGAAGTAATGATATGAGACTAACAACTACCATTACCTACTTTTAAACTTTAAAGGTGTAAACAAATAATTATGAATATAGATTGATTTTTATTTATTATGAAAATGGGTAAATGGTGTTTAAGTAGTGGAAACTCTTTTTGACTTTTCCAACAAAATTCCTAAATGGTAGGTGTTTCCCCAAGATCAAAGAACCACATTCTTTGTGGCATTCCAACATTTAATAGTAAAACACTTGTTATTATTTATAAATACTTTAATTTTTAAATTAAAATAAGTAAATTTTTACCTAACTAATTACATTTTTCTTATTTTAATATATATTGTTAACATTTAATTTCGATAATAAAAATAATAAACTAATAAAATAGACTTAATTTAAATATAAAAAAATTTAAATAAAAATATCTTAAATAAAATAAAAATAAATAAATAGATAATAAAAAAATGTATTTTTTATTTTAATAAGATGATAAAAATATTTTCTTATGTGTATATATATATAATAATATTAATAATTTAAAACATAATTATTTTATTTTTAAAAAAAAATTATAAATTTAAATATATCATAAATTTCTTTTAAATTTCCAGTTTTTATTTTTCGCTCTTTTCCTTTTAGGTAATATGTAATTTTCCCACAACTTTCATTCTTTTTAGAAAATCTAGTTCCCTTACATTTATTCACTATTCATATCCTACAAACCCTCAACTTTGATCCGTTTTTATTTTCTTCTCTCTATCAAACTCATATAAACTGGAGTGAGGAGATAAAACTTAGGGGGAAGAAAAGAAGATCAGGTTTTTTTTTACAGAGAAGATAACTTGAAAGGATTAAAAATAAAATAGGAAGAGGAGAAGCAACCCAGAGAAGGAGAAAAAGAGAAGTATCACTGAGCTATATCGGGTTTCTTATTCTTTATTCTTTGTTTTTATCTTCATTATTTCTTTCCTTGGTTAATGTTTAAGAAATGTGCAAACCCAAGCTCGAGGGTTCATCCATCAAAAAAAGTTGTTTTTTTAGTGCCTCACAGTTCAAATGAATTGTGTGTGAGAAGTCTGACTTTTGAAAATTTTTAGAACTCAATGCATATATAATAAGAATTAAATATTTTTTTTAATATTTTTAGAATTATTATTATTTAATGTTAATAAATACTTTTTTTTAATAATATTTTCTTTCTCTAAATTTGTTTATATTTATGAGTTGATTAAAAATTTAATGTATTAATTATTTTTTTATCATTTTTAAAAATCAAATAGAGTTAAAAATATTGATGTTGGTGGAATTAAAATTGACAGCGTTAATATTTTATCTCTTCATTTATCTTAATAAATATAATTTATTTTATTTTAAAAGAAATATGTTAAAATAAAATTATAAAAAAAAGAAATAATAAAAAAACTTTACTAATATTATTCTTCTTACAAGAGAAAATGTAAAAGGAAAAAGATATTATTAAAAAAATAATAAATTTATTATAAATTTAAAAATTTAAATTTTTTTTAGTTTGTGTAGTTTACTAGGAAAGGACTATTAAAAAGAAATAGATAAAATATTAAATCATAAAATTAATTATAGAAAATAATAAGAAATTTGATAAAATGTTATATTTTCTTTTTTCACTCCTAATCTATTTGTCTAGTTCATTCTTTTTTTTAACTCATTTTTTGTGTTCTCTTTTTTTTAACTCATTTTTTGTGTTCTCTATAAAAAGAGTAACTCTATCTTAACCCATTTTACATTGAAAAATAAATAAATTTTCATAGTATAATATTTCTTATACGTGAGAGCTTTGAATGTTTCTCATGTAAAAAAATATTTTTTACATTTCTGTTTGTAATATTTTGTTGTCTCTTTTAAGTGTTTACAATCTACTTAATTTAAGCGTTCTTATATTTTTAAATATTTTTGTATGAAAATTTTTTAGATGCATAATAAAATTTTAACTCTTATATTTTTATAACCTACATTGTTAAATATTTAATCATATTTTTATAATTTATTTTTTAGTTTTTAACTATTATTTAAATAGATATATTGATGAAGAATAAAAATAGATTTATTTTCTACATTAAAGATTAGATTAATTTCTTGTTGATAACATGATTATTTCTATTAAAAAATAATTCAAATTTTAATTTAAATTTAATTATTAACGAGTTCAAAAATTTAAATAAAAAAAATAAACAAATAAAGATAATCATTTATAATTATAATTATATTAAATTAAATACTTATTTTAGCTGTATTAGTAACAATTATTATATATAAATTTTAAGTATATTATTTTATCTTCTCCAAAATTATTAGTAAGTTCAGTCAACTATGTTATGCGTGGTGGTTATAGTCTAATATTAACATATAGTTATCCAAAGCTGATAGCTTTTTGTTTGCATTGCATGTGTTTGTTTTTTATTATAAGGTAGGTCCACTTTATTTATTTTTACATGTGTTAATAACTTTAATAGGATCCCACTTCATTGTATTTTCCTTTTACATGTGTTGATGACATGAAATTCACGCATGAATGAATATGATAAGGGGACCTACCTCACTTAAATGTATAGACCCATATATATGGATGCATACTTGAAGTTATTCTCACAACTCTTTATATAAATGAATTGGTATTAGTGGAACTTAAATCATTCATGGTTGTTTTTAACTTCTATTATTTTACTTTTCATATTGTAAGGTTGCCATTAGTTTATCTTAAGTTCCATACTATCATTTTATTTTCTTGAATTATTTATAGTATAATAAAAATGTTTCCATTAATATTTAGACATTCTTTTACATTTAAAATATGTATTGTGTTATAATATTTTAATTGGTTAGTTAAAATATAAATATATTCATATGTATCATTCTTTTAAATAATGTTTTTATAATTTTATTTTTCTTTTACATTGATCCTTTTAATATAATGGTTTAGTTTACATTACTTTTGTATATTTAAGAGTCATTTAGATGTATGTATAACCATTTGCGTTATCTCATATCTAGTGTCTATTTACTAAAATTTGTATTTATATTTAATATCATAAGATTAAAGTTTTATCTTTTTAATTTTTATTTTTATTTATGTACTTATAGAAATTATTTAAAATATATTTATGACTATATACGTCATCTTATATTTTTTTAAAAGTTATTTAATTAAATGTTAAAAATAATTGTTTTAAAAGTTATCTATGTGTATGACTACACACATGTAATATTTAATGTTGTTTTAAAAATATACACTTAAATAAATCTTAGATATATGTATGACCATCTACGCCATCTTATATTTTACTATATAGAAAATCATTTTTATAAATAAAATGAAAAATAATAAATATTTTAAGATATATGTATGTTCGCGTACATCACTTTATATCCAATATCCAATTTCTTTTAAAAGTATAATTTAAATATAATAAATTTTTCAAAAATTAAATTTTTTCTATAAATAAAATTCATACAACAAACCTGTAATATTGATGTATAGTTTACACTATCTTTACTCATTGTATAATTTATGTGTATTTAGTATAGTCACTCGCAATATCTTATACTCTAAATTGCGTAAATTAAAAATATAAATCTTTTTAAAATACCAAAAAACTATTAAAACTCTAAAACTAAAAAAAACATCCAACACACAAAATTCTTTTTACAAATAACTACATAATCCTAATGATTTTCCATTGTAAATGAAAATATATAGTCAATCCTTGTTAAACCCAAATAAATATTTTCTTAAATACTTTGTTGCCTTTTAAAATAATAAAATAATTTTTTAGATATATCTTTATTCGTTTTTAAAAAAATATTTTAAAAATTACATTAATTTTATATATTTAATTAAAAGTAACCATTTTAATACGAACGTGTTACTGTTAACACTTTCCCAATTGATTTTTAAATCTAAATTTGATTTCAAAGATATTTTTTTTTCTCTTAAAGATTTTTTCTATAATTTTTCTTAATAAATCACGGTGACAATTCTTCTATTTTTTTAACTATTTTTTTATCTCACTGTGATTCCTACTGTCACCTACCATATAATTTTCATTAATAATATGATTAATCAAGTTTATTTATTTATTTATTTTATAAATATTATATTTAGTCATATTTATTGAAAATAATATTCAAATTTTAACATTAAAATATTTTTAAATAATATTATTAAGTAAGATTAATTGTTTTTTTAAAATATTTTAATATTATTATTTCTATTTCTTTCTTTATATTTGAATGAGAAGGAACTTCTATTAGTTTAATATCAAAACTCATTCTTTAATTCAAGATAATAATCGAGAATAATATGAGATGACTATGTAATTTGTTTTAATAAAAAAATAAAAATAATAAAGACAACATCATATTATTAAGACTTTAATATTTGTTTATGTTAAATAAAAAAAAAATTATAATAATATATATTTAAAATAGAATTTTAAATAAATTAATAATATTTTAATACTTTAAAATATAAACAAATATAAAATAGAAAAATAAAAATGAAGAGGAGACAAGTATATATTAATATAAAATAAAAAAATAGACAACCCCACTTAGTGATAATGCAAAAATCATTGTAATGCTTGATTAATGATATTTTTTAAAATTCATTTAACTTTATGATAACAATTATGTCAATTTAGTATTCAGTAATAATTAAAAAAAGTAACATATATATATAATTTACTCTTTAAATTTAAGAATATTGTTAATGAATATAATTTTTTATGGTAAATTAAAGAAAACACATAAGAGAGATAACATTGTTATCTATTATACCGAAATATTCTTTTAAGTTTTTTAATCAATATAAAGTTTTTGACCTATAGTATTAAAGCATGTTATATTGTTTATAACATCATTAACAATGATTAAAACAAGTTGATAGCTTGAGTGTGTATATATTGGTTCTATTTCTTATAACTGTTTTTAGTTTTTAATAAAATAATTATTTATTATAAGCTTTAACATGCTTGGATATTTTTTTTTAAAAAAAGAAGTAAATATTTTTAAAAAATTAGAGTTACTTTTCATGAAAAAAAAAATAAGAAATGATTAAATAAATTTTAAACTTATTTTATTTTTTATAAATTTATGTAAATAATATTTAATTACGTTAAATTTTTTTTATCTCTTTATCTTTATTTTTTTACTTTACATTCATATATTTCATAAATTTGTTTTATTATTTTCTTTTCTATCATTTTCTCTTTTTTTAAAATATTTTTATTTGTTAATTTATACTAATTTATAAAATATAAAAATAAAATAAATTAAAAGTTTATTTTAAAAATAAAACATTTTTTTACAAATAATTTAAAGATTAAAAATATATTTAATTTATAAAAAAATATAACTTTTTACTATAAACAAACACATAAATTTTACTTATATAAAAATTTATTTAAAAATAAATAACTTTTTTTAAACCCAAAGAAGCTGTCGATAACCAAGACCACGTTAGAAGAAGTAAAACAAATAATTAATACTTGCCAAAATCATAAACTAGGTTGTCAAAACAAGAACCTAATATTTGTTTTCTATAAATAAAGTCAAAAATTGTCTAATAACTATTAGTATTCAAAAACAAATTTGCTATTAAGACAAAATATCTCAAAATGTGTCTTTCTAAAAAAATTAATTCAAAAATGGCAATATTATAATTTTTTCAATTTGATGGAAAATATTCCTTTTTCTAGAAGAATCATTTTTTTTAATTTATAATTTAAAACAATTATCAATTTTCTAAAATAAGAGTGCTGGTTAATAAGTTAATAACGTCCCCATTGTTCCTACCCTTGCCACGAAAGCCACAATCCCTTAATTTTATGATAATTGGGTATATTACGGTATTACCCAATCAAAAGGTACACTCACAGCCACAACTACCACCTTGTAACAATTTCTCATCTCTTATCTTTCTCTCTCTCTGTCTCTATATTTATAAAGCAAAAACAACCCTGGTCCTCTCCATCATCACCGCCACCCAATCCTTCTCTCTCAACTTCCCTCTAATTCCCTTCTGGGTTTTGCAATTCGGTCCATTGGGTCCCCAAATCTGTCACCTTTTTCTCCGTTTAACGCGAAACGAGAGAAAGGGGAGAAGAAGGGTAAAAGGAGAAGAGGGATTGATTTTGATTTTGAATTTCCGGGTGTGGGGTTAAAACCCGGGGTTGAAGCATTGTAGACATCACGGCTATTCAACGAGTTCGCCACTCGCTCTCACATGCCCGTTGTGGCCGTCGCAAGGGTTGTGTGATTGAGAGCAACCCTTCGCCACACGGCGGGCGTGGCGCTCTGCCTTCCGAAGGTGGTAGCCCCTCTGACCTACTCTTCCTCGCCGGCGGTGGTTCAGCCCTTAATTGTTAGGATTATTTAGTAGGAATAGACGTAATATAAACAACGCCTTCAAAAGTTCTCTATAAGGGATTTCTCGTTTCCTTTTGTTGCTTTTGTTGTTGTTCTTCTTTGGTAGTTGTTAGTTTAGTGAGGGCAAGAATGTTGAGCATCAAGAGAGTTCCCACTGTGGTTTCCAATTATCAGAAGGAGGGGGCAGGTGAGGCTCCTGCTGGAGGATGTGGTCGGAACTGCCTCAAAAGTTGTTGCATTCAAGGTTGGTATTTTCGTTTATACGTTTTGGGTTTTCTGGTTTGGACGTGTCATGCAAGGCTTTGTAATAGGGTCCATAATCTTGATTTTTAGTCGTGAAATTAGGTATTTCAGGTTGCATTTGACTGCAATATTAAGAGTTGTGATGAAACTGTGACTTTGGCTGCAATTTAAAACCATGGTGTGATCTGTTTGATGGATTTTGGATTTTGCTCATTTGTGTTTTTTGTGGTGTTTTGGGGACAGGTGCGAGATTGCCTTTGTATGCTTTCAAGAGTGTGGACAAGATCGGTGGAAAGGAATTACCTTTGCTTGGATGCAAAGAGCATTGCCCTGTGGCATTTCTGGATTCGCTTATCCTTGGGGAGGTATTTATGAATTCTGATTGTTTTGTTTGTCTATGTGGTTGTGTCACTATGTTGTGTGTTTTTGAGGTTTGGTGTTTTTCTTTGTGCGTGTAGGTGTGTCGTACGTAAAGTCATGTGATTTGAGTATTTTAAGGATTGGTGTTTAAATCTGTGTAGGTGTGTCATTATGGTACGCGTAAAGGTTTGGTGTTTGTGTGTAGGAATGTAGGTGTGTCATTATGTTATGCCCTTTTTTATAAATGCTCGATGTTTCATTTGTGTTGTAATAGTGTCATTGTGTTATGCGTTTTGATGTTTCTAATGATTTAATTTGTGTTTAATCGGGTCATGATTTGTGCATCATGTTTTTCTTTTCCTTGTTTGTAGTTGCTTCATGATTTCTTTCTTTTAAGTATTTTGAGTTTGGTGGTGTAGTGGGAAGAACGCATGCAGAGAGGGCTTTTCCGCTACGATGTCACAGCCTGTGAAACCAAGGTCTGATTTGAATACCATTTGGTTTGATTTGCTTTGATTCACTTTTTAGATGTGTTTTTGCTTGTTTGGGTTTTCGCATGCTTGTCGTTTGATGCGTTGGTTATTGGGTCAGGTGATTCCTGGGGAGTATGGTTTCATTGCTCAGCTTAATGAGGGTCGCCACCTGAAGAAGAGACCAACCGAGTTCCGGGTTGATAAGGTCCTTCAGCCCTTTGATGAAAGCAAATTTAACTTCACTAAAGTTGGGCAAGAAGAGGTCCTGTTTCAGTTGGAGGCTAGCGATGGTGGAGAAGCTCAATTCTCTCCAAATGCTCCAATTGATGTTGATAATTCTCCTAGTTTTGTTGCGATCAATGTAAGTTACATAGCTTTTTTGCTGTTGTCATTGTAAGTTTGGTAAAATGAGTGTTTAACCTGTCTGTAACTTTTTAACAGGTGAGTCCTATTGAATATGGGCATGTGCTGCTGATTCCACGGATCTTTGAGTGTTTACCTCAAAGGATCGACCATGCAAGCTTCTTGCTTGCACTTCACATGGCAGTTGAAGCTGCGAATCCATATTTTAGGTTGGGTTACAACAGCTTGGGTGCATTTGCAACCATTAACCATCTCCACTTTCAGGTATTCGTCAATTAATGATCAACTTGAGATAACTGCAATATTCTTCATGTTTATTGTTGGGTTGTTCTATTTGTTATCCAGTGTTTTAGCAGTATTCATCATATTGACATTTGTGGTTTTGAAAAATTCAGGCGTATTACTTGGCTGTGCCTTTTCCCATTGAGAAGGCCCCTACCAAGAAAATCACCAATTTAAGTGGTGGAGTGAAAGTATCTAAACTGTTAAACTATCCAGTCAGGGGCCTTGTCTTCGAGGGTGGTCATACACTAGAGAATTTAGCAAATGCTATTTCAGAAGCCTGCATCTGCCTTCAACACAACAATGTACCATACAATGTACTTATTTCAGACTGTGGAAGGCAAATCTTTCTCTTGCCACAGGTAAATTGCTCTAACTCCGTCCCTCCCTAAAATCGCATGACTTAGTTGCTTAATATAATATGTTGGCTTTAATATGTTTCTTCTCTTTGTATCTGTTTCATGGTTTTAATTTTCTGATAAATTTCTTTGTTGGTTTTGGTTCCTTTAAAACAATTTTGGTCCTCAATCACAATTAACTGAAGGCATGGCAACTATTATCTATTGGGGAACAAACTTGATGTTCTTAAATAAAACAGGGGTAGAGGTAGAGTGAATATCTTTCAATATGAGAGTGACCTATACCTAAAGTTTGCAAAGAGCTACTAGAGAGTAAAGTGAGGATTAAAACCACGAATACAAAATTTATAGGGACCACAACAGACAAAAAAGTTATAGTGCCCAGAAATCTGTTTAAGCTTAAAATATATGGCAACTTACTCAATTGCAAATGGTGAAACAGTGCTATGCAGAGAAACAAGCTCTAGGAGAAGTTAGTGCTGAGCTTCTGGAGACCCAAGTGAATCCTGCTGTTTGGGAAATTAGTGGGCACATGGTGCTGAAGAGGAAGAAGGACTACGATGAGGCATCTGAAGCCAATGCCTGGAGGCTTCTTGCTGAGGTCTCCCTCTCTGAAGAGAGGTTCGAAGAAGTGACTGCTCTTGTTTTTCAAGCCATTGCATCTGTTGAGATGAATGTGAAGCCTCAATGTGGTGAGGAAGTTGATGCTGTTAGCCCAAGCAGCCAGCCTGCCATGGTGGCTGGTTCACAGGAATGCCTTGTTCTCCAGTAAAATGGCTCTGATGGAAGTGACTATGTACTATATAAGCTGCTATATTATTAAGTTTCAGTTCAAATGTGTAACAACACCCTTCTATGGTGGTGACAGCAGTTACTTGAGTCTGAAGTATTGTGTGCATCTTTTATGGACTTGAAAAATTATGTTTTTGGTATTTTATTATATGGACTTGCAGTATGGTGCTTGATTGTCCTTCGTAGTCTATGTAAAAAAAAATACAATGTAATAATAATTACTCTTGTGAGCTTATTCACTGGTTAATGTTTGTGGATGAATGATGTGACATATTTATATGTTGTTTATATTACTTGAACAGCTTTTATAATTTATTATTATCGTTATTGCACTTTGGTTTTGCTGCATAATCCCTTTATGGGAGATGCGAGATGGGAACAAAATATTAGAGTTTGTCTGAATTATTGTTTAGTTTTTCTTAAACAATTTCTCATGGAATCTTCCTTTGAAAATATTTATCATGGGTTGTGGATTCATTTATTAACATATACGATTTTTATATTTTTCTTTTTGAATATTTTTATTATATTTATTTAAAAATATAATTTATAATATAACTGAGTTTGGAAGTTAATTTAGTTTGTTTAGATTAAATTAAATTTGTTTAGACTCTTAAAAAGAATTTATAACTTAGTCTAAACGTGATGAGCTAGATTGACTTGTGTTGAAACTCTTCAAAAATAGATTTTAGTTATAAATTAATTTATTTTTTAATTCATAATTATTATTTAATATTATCTGAATTAATTTAGTTTTATAAAATATTACTCCTTCCACTACTTTTTGTAGATCTTTTTAGGGTGGTTTTACATAAACGAAGAAATATAATACATTTTATAATAGAATAATTATATATGTTACTAATTTCTCCTCTCCGTGTTACACAATATACATGTGTAAAATATTTAAGAACTAGAACACAGCAATATAATTGATAAAAATGTGATCTTGAACATTGTCAAAAATTTACGCTTCTTCCTATAATTTACAAGTTACATTAATATTAAAAACATTTAATAATGAAAGCGACGATACTTTTATTATTTGAAGACTTATAATAAATTTTAATTTTTTTTCTCATGTTTACTCAATATTAGGTGAAAGATGGGGCTGCTACTGAGTGAAAGATGGGGCTGCTATTAAGTGAAAGCACATTTTTTTTTCTAAATGGCATTTTTCTAATTTTATAATATCCTAATTTTAAAATTATAAATGTTTACCCCTTTTCCCTATTTATTTCCCTAGAAACATATCTTTATGCCACTAAATTTGTTTTCACGTTTAAACTACGTACCCTTTCTTTTATGATTTCTTAGACCTAATTTGTCGATAGAGACCAAAAAGTTGTGTGACAGTTGATGGCAGTGTTTGTTTGTTCATTTCTCATTGTTCCTAAACTCAAAATACATAGCCCTTCCCACGTGAATTGGAATCCATTACAACGTGACCTAAATTCGTATATAACTCTACTCAATTTTAATGATTCATCTACGACAAAACTCACGTTAAACCTAAGGTATTTGTTAAAAAGCCCCAAAAAAAAAACATTTTCCCAACACAAGACTTAACGTGATCATCTCCACCATCTCTTGTACGTGTCTCCACATCTGTCATCCACCTATGTAACAAAACCATGATGAACATCCTTAATATTTGCTAGAAGAAAAAACAAATGTTTATTTTATTCATATCAAAATCACTACTAACATGGTTGGTTAGGCTGTGTGTGATTCAACCAAAATAATATGAAAAAGATTATTTTAATGTACCTCTACTCAACATCTAAATATATATACCTTCTTGAATCCAAAGTTCCTCTTATCACAAGATGAAGATAATATCTATAAATTTTCTTGCAACTGCAACATTTCTTATTTTGTTGGTTGTGATCCCAACGGAGGGAAAATCAACACCGAACATTTTGCACCAAAATGCTTCTACTAGTGTTGCATCAACAACTTCAGCATGGGTGAAAAATAACGTTAGAGGAAGAGGTTCAGGTTGTGGTTGGAGACCATGGGTGTGCCGTGAAGGGGTGTTCCGACCAAGAAGGTGGTTGTGTTGTAGGAATCGTTGTGTGAATGTGAGTTCTGACAAATACAATTGTGGGTTGTGTGGGATTAGGTGTCCCTTCAATTGGCAATGTTGCAGAGGTTTGTGTAAAAACATAAACTCTAGCATTTTCAACTGTGGCAAGTGTGGACATAGATGTCCTTATGGTGTATCCTGCTCCTTCGGTGTCTGTGGTTATGCGTAACCACGTGTTCCTTTCCTTCCATAGCCACCAAACACAGTTGCAACCACATAACATTTAATTTAGTAACCCTAGTTTCTCATCACCCACATGTAGAATGAAAGGGACATTCATTATGAATCTTGTTTTTATTAAGCTCACATGTTGCACAAGTGTGTATCTATGTTACTACGAAAGCACAGTGTTTGGCCATATAGCACTTGTAGTTATAATACATAAATGATCATATATATATTTAAAGTAATTACCTTAGAAATTGTATTGGTTCTATATATATATAGAGAGAGAGAGAAATATGATATATATGGATACTCATATATTCTTATACTATATTTATACTTTACATACTTCTCTTTCTTATCTCTTTAATTTTTAAAATTTAAATATAATATAATTAAATATAGGAATTGTTTAGGTGAAAGTTAAATTTAGAGTGGTCCATGTATATTTTTTTCATTTATATATATATATATATATATATATATAAAAGGAATAATGAAAATAACTTTTCTACAATAGTATAACTAGATCAAAATAAAACGATACTCAATTTTTATAAATTTATACTATAACAAATTTGTTCATATAATTTATGTTTTTAATTTTTATAAATTACATCACACTTATAAAGATATATTAAATTTTTTTAGTATTTATTTATATAATACAAATTTATTCAATCCATTAAACAATGCATAACCAATAAAAATAGAATAATTAGATTTTGGATTGAATTGAATTTTATAATAACCAATAGAAGCAAAAATATTAGATTTGATGAAGATTAATATAAACAATAAGTATTAAATTTTGAGTTAAATTTGACTTGGTGATTCGAGTTGCAGATAATATGTTAAGATCGAAGGTATAGATTGCTTAATCTACATATTGTATAGACTGAATTCCAAGTATAAAAAAACTTAATTCTAGATATATCAAGAAAGAATGTGATATAAAGATATAGACTAAGAGGTTGATGAGGTTAAAAGAATCTACTAAATATAAACAAATGTTACTTTTGTTGAGATATATAGTTTATGATAAAATTTTAGATTTTTTTCTTATTTAAATTTTTTCTAATTTTTGGATTCTCTTAAATCTTACATATAATTATTTAATAATTAAGAAAAATAATAAAAAATAAATAATAAGATTAGTTAAAAAAAGTTATAAATTAATTATATATAATTATATGTAATTAATCATCTTTATTATTTTTTTATTAATTGATTTTTTTACCTTTAAAGTTTTAATTAGTCAATTAGAATTAAATTAATTACTGTAGTAATATGTTTAATAATAAGTTATGTAAAAAAATTTCTTTTTAAATTTTTAATATATTAGATGTGTTAGATTTTTTAAATTTTACTTTAAATAAAATTCGACACAAATACTACAACTTTATGTATGTATTGTTGAGACATAAGTATGAAAATGAGTTCCATCATTATTCTCTTTAATTTTGTTTTGAGTACGATAATACATAATTTTTTCTTTTTTATCATGTACCTTTTTGTTGATTTGCATCAAAATATTTTACATATTTTTAAAATAAATATGATAAACTTTCAATTATAAACCAATTTTAAATTTCATTTAGTATTTATGATATAATCATGACACCAAGTTACATGGACTACTCAAAAGCTATACTATTTCTAACTCTTTCATTACCTTCAAATATATTAATTCAAACAAATCTTATAAATGTATAAACTACTTTCTACTTACCTTTATACCTCTTATATTTAATATATTTAAAATGTAGCTAAAAAATCTTATAAATTAATTATTATTAACAAATAAATTGAAAAAAAAAACACTAAGAACAAAATCTAACAACTCAAGAATAATTTATTATATTTCTAATGTGAAACTCAATTATAACACTATCACAAAACATAACACATGACACACTTAGGGACAGGGGCGGCTCAAGACTTTAGGAAACCTAAAGCAAATTTAAAAAATGAGGTCTTTTTATTTACTAAAAAAAATTATGCTTAAATGTACTATAACAAGACCAATCCGTTTAATCTTTGTTGAGACATTGTTGATCTTAAATAAGTTTTTATTATCTTTAGTTTTGAAAAATTTCTTTGAGCTGAGGCAACTGATACTGGAATTATTAACATTATTTTATAAGCTATATATGCATTTGAAAAATAATATTTTCTTTTTATATAATTAAGAATGTGTTTATCATTTTTTAATTCTATAATTTCCTTTAAGATATTTAATTCTGAAAATAAATTTAATCCATCAAGATCCAACAAATTATCATATTTTAAAGATTTTTCAAGGTTTAAGCATTTTTCTTTCAAAAATATAGAGTCTAATGACATAAATTTTTTAACACTAAATAAAAAACCAAAAATATCTTTATATATTTTAAATTGTTTAATCTACTTTGAAGTGTGGTAATTGTTTTATCTACAATGTACAAAAAGTAACAAATTCTAAAATATTCTTAAAGAGATTTTACAATTTCATTCTCAATATTTTCATCAAATTGTTTCTTTCTATTACTAATACGTTTTTCACGAAACTTAGGCTCTATATCCATTTCGATAGCAATTTCTTTAGCAGAAATTAATGCATTTTTAAATTCATTTTCTTTGTACTTCTCAAACAATGAAAGAATATCTATTAATTTAATAGAGGTATATTTATTACTAAAAAAAATGTTGGGACCTTTTTTTTTCTGAAAAGCCTAAAGCGAGTGCATTAGTTGCTTGGCCCTTAAGCCGGCCCTGCTTAGGGATTTGTTTATGCAAAGAAAAAGCTAGTATCAAAATCTTAAAATACAAAAGATGAGGTAAACTTTTTTCAATAACTTTATTTAGAAACGTGTAAAGAAAGTTCAAAAACTTCAACCAAATCCATTATACATATTATATTAAAATAAGTGAATAATTAAAATAAAAAATATTAAAATAAAAAATAAAATAAATTTAGTTAATTTAAATATTGGTAATTTATTTTATATTTTTTTAACTTTGATTTATATTTTAAAAATATATTTTTAAAAATTATTTTTTAAATACATTAATATACAATTTAATTTAATTTAATTTATTAAATCAATCAAATTATTTATAAATGTTTACATTCATTTGTTTTCACTTTTTTTAAAATAAATAACTTTACTTTTTATTTTCTTTTCTTTCAAATCTATCATTTTTTCTTTCTTAAATCCATCCTTGAAAAGAAACATGATCTTAATATCATCATATAATATTAAACTTATAATGAATTTCAATTCAATTATACATTCATATTTTATCTATTTACATTTTTATTAACACATCCTAACTCATAAAGGCATAAAAGTTTACTTTATTTATAACTCAACAAGAAACAAAGTTCAATTTTCTAATTAATTATATTTAAAAATAATTTAGAAATGACAATAAAGTAGATAGATAAACAAATTTTTAAGGAAAATATAAAAAAGAGTTAAAGATGGTAAAAGTTTTTTTATCATCGAAGAAAATCTACTAAAAATGTTATGAATGAAAAGTAATTCTTAAAAATACTTTTATTTTAGATAACTATACACAAAAAATATAGAAATAGATAGGTATAGTATATATGAATATTTTTTTTCTTAAGAGGGTCTAAAATAATGTGACAATTTAATAATAAAAAATCACATATTTTTGAATGATTTTATTTTGTTTTCAAGTTTTGATATTAATAAATATTAAATATCATTACAATTTTTTTAAAAACCTAAAATAAAAATAAATTAATTTACACATGTTACAACTGTAACATATATTTATACGTATTCGCTAAGATTTGATTATTTTCTTATTGGTTAATGTGATGAGTAGATCATAGTATAAATTCTTATTACAAATGTGCAGAAAATTTCGTACTTTGACTGCAAATATAACTTAAGCATTGAAATTTTATTCGTAAATTTTTACTCTATTGATTAATAAAATAGTTCTTATGAAATTTTGAGAAACTTCTCACACATCTTTCTGTATAAAACAAAAATCAAAGTCTGATTAAAAGGTGACATTAATTTATCAGCAATATCTCTTTTCCAACCTCGTCACCACCGCGATCACCGCCACCGCCACAATCAGTGGCGAGCAGTTGTATTGTTGAATGCTCCTCTCTCACTTCACTCTTCGCCGCCGCTACCATATTTTTTCTTCTCTCACGCGTGCTTCCACCACCCTTCAATCCGTTCCGTCACCCAACCTTCACCTTCTCGATAACAACGTTTTTCTCAAACCCCACCTCTTGGAGCTCTCCCTCGCGATTCCTGAAACCACTCGCACGTGCTGGAGGCTCCCCGCGCTGGGCCCCTCGCACGTGCTGCACCTCTTGAAGGCTCTCCAATCCCATCGTGTCACACTCGAAAAGGTTCGATCTTTGTGGGAGATTTTCAAATGGGGTGTTCGCAGGAACGCGGGTTTCGACTTCAAGCACATTCCCGAGTCCCAGGAGATCATGGCCTCGCTTCTCGTGCAAGTGGGGTTGTTCAAAGAAGCCGAGGAGTTGCTTTTCGCGTTGGAAAGCAATGAAATTTTTGACGATCTCATTAAAGGGTATGCTGGTGCGAGAGAATGGGAAAAGAGTGTTTTTGTCTATGATTTTATGAAGGGTAGAGGGAAGATTCCTTCGAGGGATTGTTACCGTGTTTTGGTTGATCTCTTGGGGAAGGTGAAGAGGACAAATCTTGCATATAGGGTGGCTTTTGATTTGGTGGATTTGGGTGTACCATTGAGTGGTGATGAATTGAGGGCATTGGAGATGGTTATGGTGCTGCTTTGCGTTGGTGGGAAGATTCAGGAAGCAAGGAACTTGGTGAAGAAGGTATCGGTTCTTAATTGTGAGGTTAGTAGTTTGGTTTTTGATGAAATTGCGTTTGGATATTGTGAGAGGAGGGACTTCAAAGATTTAGTTAGTTTCTTTGTTGAAGTGAAGTGTGTACCTAGTGTGAAGGCTGCTAATAGAGTTTTGAATTCATTGTGTAGGAGTTATGGTGTAGAAAGAGCAGGGTTGTTTTTGCAAGAGCTAGAGAGCTTAGGTTTTAGTCCTGATGAAGTAACCTACGGGATATTGATTGGTTGGAGTTGTCGCGGAGGGAAGATGGGAAATGCATTGAGTTGTTTATCAGCTATGCTATCAAAAAGCATTGTGCCACATTTATATACTTACAATGCTCTTATAAGTGGGTTGTTCAAGGTAGGTATGCTGGATCTTGCACGTGACATTGTTGATGAGATGATTGAGAGGGGGACATTGCCTGATGTTTCGACTTTCAGAGTTCTTATGGCAGGGTATTGTAAGTCCAGGCAGTTTGATGAAGTGAAAAATTTGATTCATGAGATGGAGAGCCGTGGATTGATCAAACTCTCTTTGATGGAGAATCCGATTTCGAAGGCTTTTCTGATTTTGGGCTTTGACCCTTTGAGTGTGAAGTTGAAACGAGACAATGATGGGGGACTTTCGAAAGCGGAGTTCTTTGATGATGTTGGAAATGGACTTTATTTGGATACTGATGTTGATGAGTATGAGAAACACATAACTTTGGATCTTGAAGAATCCATGGTACCCAACTTCAATTCATTTGTGGGGAAGGAATGTAGCAATGGCAACCTGAAAAAGGCATTGATTTTGGTTGAAGAAATGCTTTGTTGGGGACAAGAATTGTTGTTGCCTGAATTCTCGAATTTAGTGAGACAACTTTGTTCATCTCGATCGCAAACCACATCAATGACCAACCTTTTGGAGAAAATGCCTCGGTCTGCCCAGAAACTTTACCCAGAAACTCTCAATTTGGTTGTGCAGGCATACAGCAAGAAAGGCTTGATGTCCAAAGCGAAAACTGTACTGGATGAAATGCTTCAAAACAAATTTCAAGTCACCAATGAGACATATACTGCCATATTAACGACTTTATGTAAGAAAGGAAACGTGAAGGACTTCAATTTTTATTGGGATGCTGCATGTAGAAATAAATGGTTACCAGGTTTGGAGGATTTTAAATGTCTTCTTGTTCCTATCTGCCATCAGAAAATGCTTAAGGAAGCATCACGGTTTCTTGAAATCATGCTTTTATCCCACCCTTACTTAAAGTCAGATATATGCGATATATTTGTAGAAGTACTTTCTAGTAGGGGTCTTACAGACACTGCACTCGTAACTTTAAAGCAACGACAACCTTGTTTCATCTTGGATGACGCTGGTTATAATAATCTTATAAGGGGCTTATGTAATGAGGGAAACTTTTCTCTTGCCTTTACAGTTTTGGATGATATGCTAGATAGATGTTTGGCTCCTTGTTTGGATATTTCAGTCTTGTTAATCCCTCACTTATGCAAGGCTCATAGATATGACAAAGCTATTGCATTAAAAGATTTAATTGTGAAAGAGTATCATTCATTTTCTCATGCTATAGATTGTGCATTCATACGTGGATTTTGTAATATGGGGAGCATAGGGAAAACTGAAGCTATGTTCCGTCATATGTCATCTAAAGGGCTTAGTCCAGACGAAGAACTGTGTAACATTCTTATTCAGGGCTACTGCCAAGCTAATGACTTGAGAAAAGTTGGAGAACTACTTGGTGTTGCAATAAAAAAGAGTTGGGTGCTATCCCTCACAAGTTACAGGAATGTAGTGCGATCAATTTGTAGGAAAGGTGGAGTCTGGTTCGCACTGAGCTTAAAGAGCCTTATGCTTGCACAATGTGCACTTGATGGTCATATCATATACAATATTCTCATATTCTATCTTTTTTCAGCTGGAAATAGTTTAGTTGTTAGTAAGATACTAGCTGAAATGGAAGAGAAGAGAGTTGTACTTGATGAAGTTGGTCTCAACTTTCTTGTCTATGGTTTCTTGCAATGTAAAGATTTATCTAGTTCTCTGAATTATCTTTCCATCATGATTTCAAAGGGATTCAAACCAAGTAACCACAATTTGAGGAAGGCGATAAGCAGCCTGTGTGATGCTGGGAATCTGCAAAAAGCCCTGGAATTGAGTCAAGAAATGAGATTGAGAGGCTGGATACATGATTCTTCCATTCAAACATCTATTGTTGAAAGCCTTCTGTTGAGTGGTGAGGTACAAGAAGCAGAAACCTTTTTGAACAGGATGGAAGAGGAATCTCTAACTCCTGATAATATCAATTATGATTACCTTATCAAGTGTTTTTGCCAGCATGGAAGACTGAACAAGGCAGTTCATCTTGTGAATACAATGCTTAGGAAACATAACATTCCAATTTCCACCAGTTATGATTTTCTCATTCATGGATTCTGTGCACAGAATAAATTGGACATAGCTATGGATTTTCATTCTGAGATGTTGAACTGGAATCTCAAACCAAGAATTGAGACAGTGGAAATGCTTGTCCATAGATTCTGCCAAGATGGCAAGACAGAATCAGCAGAACAATTCCTAGTGGACATGAGTCATGAAGGTGAAACTCCAACACGAAAAATGTATTGCACTGTAATTAAGAGTTATCACATGGAGAAAAATCTTAGGAAGGCATCAGAGCTCATGCAAGCCATGCAGGAAAATGGCTATCAGCCTGATTTTGAAACACATTGGTCTCTCATAAGCAACTTGAACAGTCCTAAAGCAAAGGACACTGATAATGGTGGCAAGGGATTTTTATCAAAGCTTCTTTCCAAAAGTGGTTTTCTTCAAAAGAAATGACCTTCTGTTGTGAAAGGTGTAGTTGGTAGTTGTATTTGTTAGGACACTGTACATATTTTGACTTCATTTTTTGAGAAAATTATTATGGACAACATTATTTACTAAAGATAAAGAGGATCTGTTTGTTAATCACTTTGAGTGTACTAATCCAATTGTAAAGTGACTTTATCATCTTTCTATTTTTGGATCTGGAACTTAATCTAAACTTCAAAATACACATTTCTTTAGTTTCTTTGTAACATGATTCTATATTTCTTCATGGGAAATAACATTAATTATGGGGATACTAATCAAGACGTTCCCTTTATTAAATTCATTTCTATTTTTTTTTATAAAAATACACTTGATCAAATTAGCTTTTTATTCTGTTTCTTTAATAAAGTTTATCAAGATATTAAAAAAATAAAAATGTAATACCCTTTTTGGTAAAGAAAAATGTAATATTTTTTTACACAGATAAATGTAATATACTTTTAATATCGAAAAATAAATTATAGAAATCAAAACACTTCTTTTTAATAATATATATGGTAAAATTCTAAATTTCAATTAAAATCCAAATTAAGATGTGTTAATATTGCAAACAATCATCTTATCTAAAAAAAATGAAACCTTCAATTTAATACTCATCAAGATTTGATATTTAAATTCTAAAGTAAGTTAAATTTAAGAATAATATATTTAAGTAACAATGTTTGAAAATAAGAGTAAATTATTCATAAAAACAAAAAATTGATATTTCAAGGGAAGTTAAATGAGGGGAGTGTTTAATTGGAGGGTCTTTAATTAAAGAAACATGCACCGTTTGATTTAATCGATGAGTGAGGTTTACTTTATCAAACACACTGTTTTACTGGTAAATAAGGACTTGTGTTTTTTTTCTTTCTTTTTTATTGCTGAGTAGACGCAGTGCTACAAAAATTAAAAGTAATGAGACAACTGCATGATTTATTTTATTGTATTTATACTAATTTTATACACTTTATTTTTTATCTTTTGTAATTTTCAAATGTTTTTTAATATCTGCAATTACTTCTCTTTACAAAAATTCTTAACCGAAAATAAAGAATAGAAATATAAAAATTATATGCAGGAAAACTGTAACTTTTTTCAGGAACTAGTAGTAAAATTCAGAATAAATAAAAACACATTTAATTCTAAAATAAAGTAACAAAAAATTAAAAAAAAAATTATAATAAATAAATTAGAACACAAATAACATATATTCATAATAATGTTAAAATTTAAGAAAAAAACACACCATATTATTTTATAAAACAATCATACCATATATATATATATATATATATATATGTTTGTCTCTCGTCAGAACTTGGAACATATTAAGAGTGAGACGACAAAACGACGCCGTAATTCATCTTGATTGCACAGAGTACAACGCTACACATACATACATACATACTGTTGCCTGCCTGTCTGTGAGTCTGCTCTGGAAGAGAATCCACAGCAACAACAATGGAGGCGCCGTCATTTGTTTATTCTGCTTCCTCTTCCTCTCTCCTTTCTCTTCGCAAAAAGCCACTCTCGTCCCCGAGATTATCCCCTTTCGGTAATACCAAGCATAGAAACTTCTCAGTTCGTGCCTCCTCTTCTGGGGATTCTGGTTCGTTCTCTCTGGTTTCTGAAGACACCCTTTTGCAAAAATCTTCTCCTTTTGTTTTTTCGTTTCTGGGTCTTCGTTTAGTTCCACAACAACCTCTAAAATTCTCTTGATTTTCAGTTGTGACTTTGCTTGATTACGGTGCTGGCAATGTTCGGAGTGTCAGGAATGCAATCAGATTCCTCGGGTTTGAAATCAAAGATGTGAGCTTTTTGCATCATAACATAATGGGATTTTTTAATTATTTTTTGTGTACGAGGTTTTGAATCTGAAGTAATTTTTTTACTAGGTGCAAACCCCGCAAGATATTTTGAATGCAAGTCGGTTAGTTTTTCCAGGGGTTGGAGCATTTGCTGCTGCCATGGAGGTGTTAAGCAAAACTGGGTATTTATTTATTTTACTTTGTTTACCTTTTAAATGTTTTTCTTTTTGTGGTTTAGTAGTTGTAATGCTAAGCTTGTTGTAAGATATTTCTGTTGGTTTATAGTAGTAGGGTATTAAAGGATATCACCGGACAATACTACTGTTGATCTTTATTCTCTTTTGCTTGATTAAAATATACAATGTACACCGAAAAGGGGTTGAACGAAGACTCCTATTAATATACTATATATTGGAGTTTAGAACTAATGTGTACTGATAGCTAAGTAAGATGGTTGGTTAAAATTTTGGGAATGGTTTGAGGGAATTGGTGGTTGTTTTAGACTTTTGCTTTAATGGTTAGAACAAATTCATTTTGTATGTCTGAGATGCCTTTTGAATTGCATAATGTCTCTTTAGTTCTGCTGAACTTTTCGGTTTGGATTTTAAACTAGGCATTGTTATGTATTTGAAGTTCTTTTGAGGCAATTTTTCATTTGACCTTTGAATGATTGTCCTATGAATTTTAGCTTGAGTCAAATGTTTTATTTTGATCATATTTGTTTTGCAGAATGGATGAAGCATTATGTTCGTATATTGAAAAGGATCGTCCATTTTTGGGGATTTGTCTTGGACTTCAACTACTTTTTGAATCTAGTGAGGAGAATGGACCAGGTGAGTCGTAAGACATCTTTAGTTTTTGTTATTTTTACTCCTTCAACTTTGAACATTTGTATTTATAGCATAAATGGATGCCAAGCTTTTCATCCATGTGATGTGAAATTAAATTAGGAAAAATTAACCTATTAATGTATATTATATATGCTTCAATTGAAGAATTAATGCACTATTTGAATTTTTTTATTAGGCCAATGAGAGGAGAATCTTTTGCATTCATATCTTATTTTTATTGTGTACTGTGTAATGTAAGATTTTCTTATAATTAACTCTGGTGGAAATAGTATTTCTATGCATGATTGTTGGAGCTTATAGAGTCCTAGATGATGAGAATCAATGATTTTCATGTCTCATTGTATTGTGTACTGTGTAATGTAAGAATTTCTTATAATTAACTCTGGTTGAAATAATATTCCAATGCATGACTTTTTGAGCGGATAGGGTCGTAGTTTATGAGATGAGAAGCTTGAGATGCTAAGAGAAGCTAAAGAAACAATGTCTTTTTTTCTAGTTAAAATAAGAGTAAGGAAAAGTTCACGGAAAGCAAGTTTAGTAAGACAGAAGTTAGTATGCTTTGGAGGTTAAATTATAATGGACAACTATATGGTCAATGATGCTCTAAGGTGATTCGGTAGTAAAAGTTGGGCAATGAAGTGCCAGCAGAGCAGGAAGCCAAAAGAAAGTTTACTTCCGTAGTGAGTGACTCGAGACCCAGAAATATAAGGTTATGAATTCAATAGTGATTAAAATGGGTGGAGGACGACCAAATACAACTTCGGGGATATCATTAACAGATGGCCCTGCTCTGTATGACTTTTGTAGGAGGTCTCATATTATTAGAAATATGACTAAATTATAGTATATAAAGATGCAAACCTGTAAGCTAAAATTAGACTTAAAGTCCATTTCCTAAGATGGTAGTCCCATGCTTGAGAGTCATGTCCATGAGGGAGTATGTTAGAGATAGCACATTAGTTAGAGATATAACTAAACTATAGCATTATAAGTTGATGCAAACATTACCTCAAGGTTAAGTTAGATTTAAAGTCCACTTTGTAAGAGTTTCAATCGAATTGTTTTTCTGATAGAGTTTAATAATGTTGATTAATCCATTTTGCTAACCCCATTTAGTGGGTAATGTTTGTTTGGTTGTATTGTCGTAGTTCATTTTCTTAAGGGTGTGATTGGTAGTGAGGCTTTGGATGGAATGGGAAGTGAGGACACTTTTTTATTTTTGTTAAATATGTTTTTAGTCCCTGAACTATTTGTTAAAATTGTATTTCGTCCCTGGGGCAAACTTTGAACCTATTTCGTCCTTATACTTTATAAACAGGTATAAATTATTCTCGATAACAAATAAAAACATCTTTAAGGAGAGGAAAATGGGAAGAAGTGGAAGGAAAAAGAGTGAAAGAAGCTTAAAAGACGAATGATAGTGAAGTAGGAAACTATAAAGAAGGAAAATAAAGAGATAAAAAGGAATTCTGACACATCATCAAGGATTGTTTACACGAGTTTATAAAGCATAAGGACGAAATAAGTTTAAAGTTTGTCTCAGGGACGAAACACAATTTTGACAAATAATCCAAGAACTAAAAACGTATTTAACTCTTTTATTTTTAGAGGTAGCAATATAATATTTATAAAAATAAAAAATATTAGGATATTATGTTCTTGTAAATCTAGGATTTTTTTCTTTTATTTTAAGAACCTATCAAATTAGACAACATTTATTATTACAACTAAAAATTTTACCCTTTGCTTCCCTTTTCTCCAAACCCCAGCCCCCAAGCCATACCCTTACCCAAACCACTTAGATTTGGAGATATTGGTATTTGTGCATTTCATGTATCTTTAGTGTTTAATTTATGCTATTCCTCTGCAAATGGCATTTTTATTTAGTAGCATGTTAAAATATTTACTGTATTAGTATATATACAACCATAAAGTTGTTTGACTATGAACTTGCAAGGACAATGTACATCATCATCAGATATTTTTGTTTAATCATGACATGACTGTTGATTTCATAACATGGATAACTTGGTAACAAAGAATCCGTCTAGACTTGACAGTTCAGTGGATTGAGTCATTTGTTTGAATCTGTAGCCTGAGTATTTTTCGGCAAGCTTTTCTGACATATAGAGACAACGGTTACTGATTTAATAGAAAGCTCACTTTCCTGAGCACTACAAGACCAAACTACCTTTTTATTCACACTTTTAATTCAGTATTGAATGGAAAAATGTGCTTGTGAATCAGTAAAAGGTCTTGGCTTAATACCTGGAACTGTTGGGCGATTTGACTCATCAAATGGTTTTAGAGTACCACATATTGGCTGGAATGCTTTACAAATCACGAAGGACTCAGGAATTTTGGATGATGTTGGAAATCGCCATGTCTATTTTGTGCACTCTTATCGTGCCATGCCTGTATGTTTCCACTTTTCTTAAAATCTCCTTGTTGCTTTGACTGTCATATTCTTACTCTTTATTTTAATGAAAGTGTTTAAATAATCTGATTTATTTTTTCATTTTCATAGTCAGATGACAACAATGAGTGGATATCCTCCACATGTGACTATGGTGACAAATTTATAGCATCTATTAGAAGAGGAAACGTGCATGCAGTACAATTCCACCCAGAGAAGAGTGGAGGCAAGTTTTATCTTCCTTTCCAATCCTTTATTTCTCTCTCTAATATACAGAACCCTAAATCATGGAGGCTGTCATCTTTGTTGAAATTTATATTCTTCCTAGCTTGTAATTGGACTTTGGTCATGCAAATAATTATAATTTATGAATCAACATTATTTTGAAATTTAAAGTAATGTACACATATTCAACTTTACAACCTTGTTCCCTTAGAGAAAGAATTGAAGGATGATCTTAGTTTCCCATTGATTAACAAAAAAATTGAAATGAAAAAGACTGAAAAAGAAATAGGAAAGTGCTTTTTTTTGAAGGAAGAAATAGGAAACTAATTAATTCCATCCCGATTGAAAATTTTCTTGATGTTTTTTTTATAGGATATTATGCATTTTGAATCTTTAATTGATTTTGGTCAAATACTTTTATGAAATCTGAACTGCTGCAAATTTAACTCTTCTTTTGGGGGAATAATGTGACTCTTTTCTGATATTTATTTTTATAGGTAAAACAACTTGCTATGTTTTTGTTTTTCTTGGGCTGTCATATTCTTGCTCTGATTCCTGAAATATTATTCTCAGATGTTGGTCTCTCTATTTTGAGAAGATTCTTGAATCCGAAGTCAAACATGACAAAGGTGGCCTTCATAGCTTTCTATGCACTTCTTAGTATCATAACTATTATAATAATTTTGTTTTGACACATGGTAACTAACCATTTGTAATATTCACTTGAAGACAGAAGCCTGGGGAAGGCAAAGCTTCAAAACTTGCAAAAAGGGTAATAGTCACAGAAACCCTCATGTTTTAAATTAATTAATATGTATTTTTTTGGCTGCCTCCTGGGTGAATTCATTCTGTTGATTTCATTACAAACGTTGTTTATTAAGGTGATTGCTTGTCTTGATGTGAGAGCAAACGACAAGGGGGACCTTGTTGTAACCAAAGGAGACCAGTATGATGTAAGAGAACATACAAAAGAGAACGAGGTATCAGAGACCATACTTATTTTTTGGTTTTACGAGTTTGCTTAAAATTCAAATAGAGGATATGCTAAGACATTGGACATCTGTACAGTATAAACTTCTTGTAGTTGTAGTTGATAATTGAACAAGAACCATCTAAACTTTAGTTTTATGCTGCTTCCTTGTTAATATTTAGTATTAAAGGGTAAACCTGTATGTGTATTATCTTATGAAGCCATTTTAATTGTTAGGTAAGGAATCTTGGCAAGCCAGTTGATCTTGCTGGACAGTACTATAAAGATGGAGCTGATGAGGTATGCTTTTGATAATTTTGTTTATTTTATGAAACAGGTTCTCTCCTATTAAACTTAAAGATTGGCTGCAGGTCAGCTTTCTGAACATTACTGGGTTTCGTGACTTCCCTCTTGGTGATTTACCTATGCTGCAGGTTTGTAAAATGTGCCAAAATGGAAGTTTTTTAGTTGGTGCTAGACTATATTTTATCCAGTATCCACTGTGGTTTCATGCTCCCTATGCTTCACAGGTATTGCGATACACATCAGAAAATGTTTTTGTACCCTTAACAGTTGGGGGAGGAATTAGAGATTTCACAGATTCAACTGGAAGGTATTATTACTGATCTATGTTGACTTTCTTGCAACATTATTTTTCCAATTAAAATTATCCAGGTGTGTAGTTTTATCATTGTGTTCACTCAGAACTTTCAAAACTTTTTCATGCGGTTAATTATATTCTTAGGTACTATTCTAGTTTGGAAGTTGCTTCCGAATACTTTAGGTCTGGGGCTGATAAGATTTCCATTGGAAGTGATGCTGTTTATGCTGCAGAAGAATATTTAAGAACCGGAGTATAGAACTCAACCCATTTCTTGTTTCTATTAATATGCACTAATATATGTGTAATTTCTGATGTTTCCATGGTTGTCACATTTAGGTAAAAACTGGGAAGACCAGCTTGGAGCAGATATCAAGAGTTTATGGGAACCAGGTTAGCTAACAGCTGATTTCATGTCTGCTCTTTTTTCCTATGCCTGAACATATAACTGTGTGTACTAGAGAATCCCTGAACAAACATATAACTGTAGGCCTCTTTTTACCCCATTTTATACCATAATTTTTCTGAATGCTTATCATGTTTATCAACGTAATGTATTAAATTGCTGATCAAATTTTATAGCAAATAGTAGCAGAGTTAATATTAATAATGATAAATTATTTATAGAGGAGATATTTAACTAATTTGGCTTTTGCATCTAATTTCTCCTAATTATAAAGGTAATTTAATATTTTGAATATAATAAGTGATCACAATGCCTAGTGAGTTCTATTCCGTTAAGACGTTCAGAATTATTTTAATTTTGAACCTGTCTTTAGAATAAGATAAATTACCAAAGTTTTGGTAAACATGTTCTAACTTGTAAGATAGAAAATAGTAAATTTTAAATATTTTATGCTACATGTCTTCATGTAAAATGAGCAGTAATAATGTATTTGATGCAACTAAGTAACTAACTGTCTTGGGCATAATCACATAACAAATAATTACAAGTGTTGTACCTACTTGTCTATATTCCTATTAATTTTCAATTTGCAGGCAGTGGTTGTTAGTATTGATCCTCGTAGAGTGTACGTAAAGGATCCTAATGACGTGCAATTGAAGACCGTAAAGGTTTCAAATCTAGGTGAAGATCTTGCTGTTTTCTTGTCCTTCATTTTATATTTTATTGCTCTGAATTATCTAAAATTCTTACTGTAATGTATACGTGGGACATTTTTTCTGTCGTCAAATTTGCAAGAGACAGATCTGATCTCTTTTAAGATGGTCCTAAAATTATCCCTAGTAATGGTTTGATTCTGAAGCAGGGACTTCTTATATTTATACTCTGTTGTCCCCTCCCCCTGACCCATTTTTCTTTGGTGTAACTGTTATTTATATCACCTAAATAACAGGGATATATTATTAGATTCTGTTGTGAGTTTCCACAGCTTGCTTCTAACAATTGAGCTGTATACAGTATTCTATTAGTGTATTGGAGTGGGGGAAGAAATTTGCTCAAGGCTGCAGTAGGGTAATTAGTTTCTATTTCTGATTTAGTTAAAATAAACAAGTTGAGAGAGATTTTTGGATGTAAAACACAGAATATGCACTTTTATGTGAAATATATTAAATTTTAAAATATTCTAAAATCATTTTATGTTGGTTTCAGGTCCAAATGGAGAAGAGTATGCATGGTATCAATGTACAGTAAGTTGATTTTCTATCTTTGCTTAACTTTTTTTATCATGTCCACTGAACAAGATCTCTTAACCTTTTTCTTTTCTTTTAAACATTCTAAAATCAAATAGTGGATAACACTAGAGTTACAGCTTTAAGAGAGGCTAAAAATGGCATAACTAGATTACAGATTTGTTAGATTGGTTTTGGGTATAGGCATAAGTGATGAGACCCTGCACTCCTGACTGTTACAATTATCTAGAGTTTTGAAGTCTGGCTTAGTCAAAGTCATTGGTATATAAAATGCCCTCTACTTGTGTTGTATGTAATTAGTGCTGCTGGTTACATTCACAATACTCTCTATAGAGAGGGGATACAATTATCACTTTCCATTCATCCAAATATTTCAATCAGTTGTCGTCATGAGATTTTAATTCATGGATGGAGCTCTTGGAATTTCTTTAAAGGGAAAGAATGAATATAGTCATTTGACTACTTACTTCCTGAAGTATTTTTCTTATCTCAATACTAATGTTTATTGTAAGGTTAATGGAGGGCGAGAAGGCCGACCAATTGGTGCTTATGAACTAGCAAAAGCAGTTGAAGACCTTGGCGCTGGAGAAATACTACTTAATTGCATCGATTGCGATGGTAAATATAATCTTGCATCCTTTAACTATATTTCACTATATTTTTTTCTTCTTCAAGTGCACTTTGACCAAGCCAAATGCTGTTGTGTAATTCATGAAATTGACCTCACTTAGTGGGATAACACTTTTGTTGTTTGTAAGAGTAGTTTTATTTTGAAATTGTTCATTATTTGCAGAATTTTGACTGTTTTCAAGACCAGCTTCATCATCAATAATTTAAAAAAAAATAAAAGTGACTTTCTTGTTTGCAATATATTAACACTAAAGGTGGGTAAAAATGACTTTCACTTGGTTCATATCTAGTCTCTTGAATTTTTTTCACTTGCCTTGACTCATTTCAGTCTTGCAAATTGTGGGGGGACTAAAATCAGATTTATGCCCTTTACCTTGACCCTAAACTTGCTATGGGAATTAATTATTGGTATAGCTATGTCCTCTATTCTGACTTATTCTTGATGCTGTTCTGAATGAGTTGCTATTTCTTATTTTCTTACATGAAAGAGATAGGGGTGTCTTGTTGCATTCATTAGTTATTTCTTGTTCTTTATGTCTAAATTTTCTTATTTTTGTATCTTTATTCTCCTCCTATTTTGTACTTTCCATTATTTTCCTCTAATAAACCATTTTCATTTGAAAAAAAAAAAACAGAAGACTTTGGATATATATTTAATAAATTGTTACTTTTATTCTAATTTTTTGCAATGTTTTCAGGTCAAGGGAAAGGATTTGATGTAGATTTAGTTAAGTTGATATCGGACGCAGTAAATATCCCTGTGATTGCAAGTAGCGGTGCTGGCGCTCCTGGACACTTTTCTGAGGTGTTCAATAAAACAAATGCATCAGCAGCACTTGCTGCCGGCATTTTTCATAGGAAGGAGGTATTACTTCTGTTTCATTATTTTCTTAATGCTGATTGGAATGATTTTGATTTGTTAACTGTGTTCTGTAAAAGACTAATTATTGCATTGGTTCATTCCCATTATTATGATGTGTGTTTAGATAAGTTCTGAAATAAAAACTTCTATGATATAGATTTTTTAACTCCTAAAAAAATACCACAACCAAAAAGGGGTTATTTGCTTTAGAACACATTGTTTGTTTTAATTTCTGCTTTCTCTTTTAAATACAAAATTTCCATTTTTTTACTTTGTTATGTTGATTTTAAAAGTTTGTATGGAAAACAGTAAACGAACTTTATTATTTTCTGTTTTCACTATTTTCTACACTAAATTTTGAAAACAGGAAACAGTGAAAATAAGGTTTCATTTCAAAAAATGAACAAATCGTTTTCTCAGACCAAACTGATATTTCCGGAGTAATCAATTTACAGGTTTAGAATGTTGTGAGTTAGGTTGGTTTTGATTGATGTAATGATGTTATTCAGGCAGTGAAATTAAGATCTCCACTAATTGCAGGTACCTATTCAGTCTGTAAAAGAGCATTTGTTGAAGGAAGGCATTGAAGTCCGAATCTGATCATATGCATTTAGTGGTAAAAAAAATTAGATGCACTTCTTAATAAGCAAACCTTGTATGTTATCACTTTTGTGTAATCTAACATTATAACTCTCAAAATGTCAACAGTTTGGATCACCAAAAGATTTTCACAGTGAGGCCTTTGTAATATTTTTAGAGAAATAGAATTTTGTACCCACGTTAACTTTATCAGAAGATTAGTAACAACTAATACTCAGAAGCATCAAATAAGCATATAGCACTGTTTAATTGCGTTAATAGCATGCAGTTAATAGGGAAATGTTATTGGAGGGCCACATATCTATAACTTCCACGAAGCTTCCCAAAATTTTTGAATTCATGAAAGAGTTAACACAACTTTGATGTCACCTAGAGACTAATTAGAACGTGATACAATAATTTCTACACTTATATATGTTGTCATTGGTTTTACAACCTTGTTGAGCAAGCTGATTAGTCTTTAGATGCTTTAGTATATTTTCGGATCAAAATTAGTGTTTTATTTCAATAATCAACTCCCTGTTTCTCAAGAATCTTCCTTTGGAACCAGATTCCAACACTGAGATTTTGAGAAAAAGTGTTCTTTGAAGAACACAATACAAATAAAGATGTTTGCTCTGTTTGGTAAGAGTTATTGTCTATTTGGAAAAACGTGTGAAACTATATCTAAGTTTTGGCAAAGATATATTTATTAAGAGTTTTACAAAATGCTCAGAGTCTCACTTCTCTTGTTGTGTCAGAACAATTACATGTATTTCCAAGAACAATTACATGTATTTCCAAAGTTTGATATTTTTTCATTGGTAAATCACAATCTCAATCTCATTGCCAACTTCCTAATGGAGGACACAGTTTAATTTCCTCTCATCTTATTCAACACATATCAATAGCAGAAATAAGAGCTAGACCGAGATGGATAAATTGCTGGAAATTGCAGTGTCCTCATGAAGGTCCCAAAGAAGTTGATTGCGTGAAAAACAAACTTGATGGGATTCAAGTCATCATTCATGTTTCCGTTGTTTGTTTGTTTCTTTTAAGTGTTTCAAGTGTCACATGAATGGTTTGAAAATCCTACGAGTTCACGTAATTGCACTGCTGTTGACAATTATTAAAGCAGTGCAGAAGCTTCTAACATAAAGAGGGTGTGGATAACAGTACAATGAAATTATCTAGTTACCCACAGTAGCGTGAGGATACACTCACATGGGAGTGTGAGAGTATTAGCTAGAAAGAGCTGAGAGAAACAAAGAGTATTACTACAAGAGATACATGTATTCCTCGTATACAAGAGTATTATTATAAGAGATACATGTATTCCTCGTATACAAGAAATATACAATTGAATAGAATGACAAATATCCTAACAATCTAACAAAACAAATATTTTTATACATTTACACATTGACGTACACCCATACCCCCGTTCAAACTCATGTGGAAGGGTTACTTTAAATCTAGAAGGAGATAAAGATTTGGTCAAGATATCAGTCCACTAATCCAAGGCATAAACAAGCTGAGTTTGTAATTGCTCAGCAAGCACACTCTCACAAATAAAAAAAACACATAAATTTCATGTGTTTAGTATGTCAACAAAAGGTACTCTTACTTTTGTTGTCACACAAAAGTACTAACTTCTTTAATAAAGCGTGAATCCAAGTCAACTCACTAGTAATTTAATCAATAGTCTTATATTTAACCTCTTTACTTGACCGAACAATAATTTGTTTAAGACCAAAAAAAATGGTAGAACCAAATATAGAGCGTCTATTATCAAGATCAGAAGTCCAGTTAAAATCACACATTGTAGTTAACTTGAATGGTTTTTCAATATCAATATGTCTATAATAAAGATCATGAGAACCAATTCATTTAGGTAACGTAAGATTCTCTTTTACATCAGTTCCATGAGTGTCCAAAGGATAAGCCATAAATTGACAACCCTTGTTAACAGAGTAATTAATCTCTGAACAAGTCAAAGTGGCATATTGTAATGTCCCAAGAATAGAACGAAATAAGGTAAGATTATAAAAGAAATCATTTTTATTTTTGGAGAGTTTGTAGGAGGAAACTATAGGAGAGAAAATATTTTTGTTTTATGCAATAAGTTCCTAATATATTTGTTTTGTGTCATTAAAATATATTTTTTAGGAAAATATTTGACTTCAATACCTAAAAAATAATCTAGCAAACCAAGCTATTTGAGCAGTAAATCTTGCATTCAACTAAGTTGTAAGTTTCTAAATAAGAGATGTAGAGCTTCCAATCAGAATAATATCATCTACGTACACCAAGAAAGAGGTAAACAATTTGTTGTTGAAGTGTGTAAGTGAACAAAGGAGGATCAAATTTGATGGTAGAAAAACCAAATTGCAGAAGAGTAGTTTTGTGTCTATCAAACCACTATCGTGGATCTTGTTTAAGGTCATAAAGTGCCTGATTTAACCTACATATTATACTTTTGTCTACATTTTCAAAACATGGTGGTTGTAGCATAAAAACAATTTCCTCCAACTAACCATTTAAGAAAACATTATTCACATCAATGTGAAATAAGTCCCAACCGTTTCTGAGATCTAGAGTGAGAATAATTCTAATAGTGGTAAGCTTAATAACAAGAGAGAATGTTTCATGAAAATCAAAGCCAAGAGCTTGGTGAAAACCAAAGTTTAACAATTTTAGGCTCCCAGTGATCCAGAAAAAGAGAAAGGTGGAGTTTAGGTTTGTCTATTCCAAACTTGGATTTGGTTTGTATAGGATTATTATTAACAGTTCTTGAAATGTCCTCTGGTGAACTATTAGAAGTAGAGTCAGAAAATGAGGCAACATACGACTCAGGAGACTATGTTTGTCCAACCAGCTTGACTTGAGATTGACTTAGCTTAGCCTAGCCTAGATTTGGTCTAACCCAAGTTGACTTTGGCATGATCTAGTTTGAGTTGTTATGGGTCCAATTCAACCTAACCTTGCATTACTCAAGTCTAAGATTCAGCCTTACATTACTTGGACCTAACTTGATTTGGTTCTGTTTTATTTAAGTCTGACACAACCTATCTTTTCTTAACTTGAATTGATTCAGAATCACTTTATTTTTATATTTTTAAAATTTAAAAAATTATTCAACTTATATTGAATCTAAATTCAATTAAGTGAATTGAACATAAAATTCAAAAATATAATTTGAGATAAATATATTAAAATGTAATTAAATTAATATGAAATTGAATAATTATGAATTATTTAAAATTTTGGTAGTACATAACATTCAAGGATGATTCTTTTTCTTTTTAATAATTAAATTTTTAAAGATATTATTTTTATGTATCTCCCATTTTTAAAAATAATATTAATTATATTTTTAATCTTTATCTAATCTTTAATTAATTTAGACTTATGTATTTACAGTAAAAATGAAAATAGATAATGTTAAAAAGTCCACATTAAAAAGAGATAAGATTAAATTATAATTTATAAATAGATGTAAATCTCACCTTACAAACTAGTTTTATAAAAATAAGTTAAGTTTAAATTCTACTAACTTCATTAAGATAATAACGTAGTTATTCAAAATTTATTATAGTAAAATATTAAGTCATATGTTATCCATTATTAAGTTCTTTCCTACTTTCATGTTTAATATGTTAAAGGTTTCAATATCCTATTTCATTATTGGTTTATCCTATTAAGCATTTTTTTTTAAAATTGTTATTTCTATCTTTTTTTTTCATTGATTGAATAAATATAAGTTTATTGTGGGCTATTTAAAGGTGAATTTTTTAATCAATATCAAAATCAAAATTATTTTTATGATTTTCCATTTTTTATCTTTGAAATTTTAAATGTATATTGAAAAAATGTGTAACACGTTAAAGTGTGTTTGAGTAAGTTACTTTTTTTTCCCTTCATTAAATTCTTCTCAACTCAAAACTAAGATAAAAAAAAAAGTAAGATTAAATGACATTAATCAATTTTCTTAAGTAGTGCAAATTTATTTTGTTAATTTATATTTTAATCTAGAAAGAGTATTAATTAAATTAACTAGCTTAACTATTTTAATTAGTTCAATCATCACGGATAAAACACTAAAAATATTTAATATAAAAAGTCTTTAAAAATGTGTTTGGAAATTAAGTTTAATTTTAATATGTTTACGTACCTTTTAATAAAGATTACAATAATTAAAACTAAAATAATAACTGACCATTTTAAAAATCTCAAAAGCTCAATTATTATTGCAAGATTTATGACTTAAATTATAAGTACTTTTAATTTAAAAACGTAATTCAGAAATTACAATCGTTCATAGGTTACTAATTGATTTAATTTTTATTTAACGTTAGTACAGATTATTATTTTACATTAAGTGTACAGCAATTTTATTTTACTATAAACTTGTATATTTATTTATTAATTAAAATTTTCATAAATTGATAACATTTTTCTTTTCATAATTGAATTGAACTAGACCACTTTTACTATTTGAGTATGGTTAGATTTTACTTTAATTATTTTAATATTAGTGTATATTTTAACATTGTTCAATACTTAAGTATAATTTAAGATCTAAACTTCATTTTAATGTGATTTTTGTTTTTGTAAGAAAGTTAGGCAGTATGAAAAAGAGTTAGATGGAAATTTCTTTTTGCAACCTATATTTTATTTTTGAGAATTCTCACTTTCTCTTTAAAAACTTTTTAGATGGGATACTTTAAAAGTTAAATATTATAATCAATTTGAGTTTCAAATTATTCTATTTGGTAAGGAATAATTTGAAAGTCAATTTTAACTTTAAATAATTTGAAAGTCAATTTTAACTTTAAATAATTTAAAAGTGAATTTTAACTTTAAATAATTTAGTAACTAAAATTATAGTTTAAATTTTATAATTAAATAAACTTTTTTAATATAAAATATAACTTTTAAATTATATAATTTGAAACACATTTTACTTTTTAAAATATATAATTTAAAAATTATTTTCTTAAAAATATAATTTATAAGATATTTTTTTTATAAAATAACCTTTACTATTAGAGAGTTTTTCTAATTGTATAATCTAAAATTTATGTTTTTCATAAAAAAATTTATAAATTATATAATTTAAAAATCAATTTTTTAGATAAAAAAGGCAATCTGAAAATATGTATTGGATTACATAATCTAAACATTTTTTTTTCAAGTAACAAGAATCAAGCATGAAAAACAATTTTATCTTACTCATCTCCCGGTAGTGAGGATAAAATTGATGGGGTTGAGAAAGAATTTCCTAGTTGACCCATTAAAGGTCCATAGTTTGGAAAAATATAGCCGAACCGGCTATTACTCCTTTGTTGTTATTTTATTTAATAGAGAAATTTTAAAAACAAAGTAAATCATTTAGAAGGAATACATATTTTCATACTCTTTTACTCATCCAAGCATGAGGCGGCTAAAGTTTTAAAGCAAACTTAAAAAATAAAGTCTTTTTATTTATTAAAAAAAATTATACTAAAATATATTATAATTTTATTTAAAATTTATTTTTCGAGCTTTTTACGATGCAAAATTATTTATTAAATTATCATAATTAATTTTATTTAACATTTCTTTTTTAATAGATAATAAGGTTAATCCGTTTAATTTTTGTTGAGACATTTTTTATCTTAAATAAGTTTTTATTATCTTTAGTTTTGAAAAACTCCTTTCAGTTGAGGATACTGAAATTGTTAACATTATTCTATAAGCTATATATGCATTTGGAAAAGAATTTATTCTTTTTATATAATTAAGAATGTCAATTGGTTTATCATTTTTCAATCTTATAATTTCCTTTAAGATATTTAATTCTGAAAACAAATTCAATCCATCAAGATCCAATAAATTATCATGTTTCAAAGATTTTTCAAGGTTTAAACATTTTTCTTTTTTAATGACTTTAATTTTTTAACACTAGATAAAAAATCAAAAATATTGTCATATATTTTAAATTGTTCAAATCTACTTTAAAGTGTGGTAATTGCTTTATCTACAATGTACAAAAAGTAATCAATTTTAAATGATTCTTAAAGAGATTTTATAATTTCATTCTCAATATTTTCATCAAATTGTTTCTTTCTATGACTAATACATTTTTCAAAAATTCAATTTAAACATGCAAGTTTAATCCTTAAGAACAGAAGAATAGAAAAAGAAAGGACATTGAGAGAGACAAAACTTACCTGAAACTAAAGTTTATTGGGTAGAAATACTCTTCTCTCTCTCTAGATCACAGTTGTGGACTTTGATTTTGAAAAAGATGATTGAAGATTGCAAATTTGGAAGAGAGAAATTAGAGCTTATCTAAAATTAGAGATGAAAATGAAAAGTCACAGGAAGAGAAAAGAAGAAGATAGAAACCAAAGGTAAGATAATAGAGATAAAAAAGTTCTGAATCTTTTTTAGTTATTAATATTAACTAACAAATCTCTTTTTTTTTTTTTAAAATTATGATTTATTGAAAAGAGTGTTTAACTCATTAAATATTATTTTTAGTTCCAATAAAAATTAACAAAAAATCATAATATTTTAATTAAATTTTATTTTTAAACATAATTTTATAATTAATTTAATAGGATATATTAGTACTAAAAAAAAATTTGGACCTAAAACGAGTGTTTTACTTGCTTGGCCCTTAAGCCAGCCCTGCATGCAAGAGTAATATTAGGGTTATTGAGTTATTAAATTCTCGAAGTTTCTGAAAATTAATTGATTTTGTATGAATAAAATGTTTGAAGATTTTTGTGTGATGACATTTTATTTGAATTGATATTTCATTTAAATTCAATCTTTTTAACCACCATTAGAATATCATTACATTTGAATTGAAGTATTGAGTGTTGTTGATTTTCTCTTAATCGTTGAAATACATGTTAATCATCTGATTAATTTCTTCTTAATTATGTGTATTCATTTTAACCCTCAAACTCCCTAGTCTTAAACTTTATTTTGATTAATTACTCTTCTTATAACGAACTTGAATTATTTACACACTTGAAAAACAAGTTATATATCATCACCATCACATATTCTTTATCTTTCAAGGAAAAAATTAATTCTTAAAATATTATTAATTACATAAAAATATAAGTAAAATATCTTTCATCGACAAAAATTAAATATTAAAATATCCAATTAGAATGTATATTTAGAAGAAACATTAATTAATAAAAGAAGACGGAATATTAAAAAATAACTAATATTTTATTAAATAACAAATATATTAATAAATATTAAAGTTAAAAGTGCTCCATTTGAGTTTATCATTAAAAAAATTTATATCTAATAAGATTTTTTTTCCGCGAATATATCTTGAAACTTACAAAAGTTCATAAGAAACTTCGTAGCATTTCTTACAAAATCTTTATGTAAAAAGTTCGAAGAATTCTTTTACTATATATGAAAATTCGACTCGATTACAAACCAAAATTAAAAAATAAAAAAAAGTTGTGTAAATTAAATAAAAATCATAATTACTTTCATCTTATTTAAAAATATATTTTTAAAATTGAAAGCCTAGTAATATAGTAATGATAATACTTGTTGTGTTGTTTGGAGTTTTGTTTCCACACATTAAAAATTAATGAAAACATCACACAAAATAATAAAGATAATATTCTAAATCTAATTGGAAAAATACACAAAAAATAATTAGAGTATTGCATCTAAGTTTTTGTTTTTTTAATATACATTTTATTAAATTGATATTTTTTGAATTTTTTTAAAATAAAATTCTAATGAATATTTTAAAACTTAAAATATAATTAGTAGAATTAAATTATATGAATTAAATTTTTGTATTTATATTTAAGTGGGTAGGTTGAAACATTTTTTTCTTTTGCAAAAGGCAAAGAGAGGTATCCTACATTTTCGGTGGTGAGTTAATGATTTGGCAATCATATAAATGTCGATTCTCAATATTTATGATTGTTAGGTGATTTTGATGCCTTCGAATAATGCTTTCATTAATACACTTCTCTTTATCATTTCCTTTCTTTTGCTTCTCCAAACTTTATTTAACAATAAAAACAAAACAAAACTTACCCACAATACAGTTTCACTATACCAGCCATTTAATAATAATATATATATATATATATGACACTCAATTCCTTAAACAAATTTGTTTACAAAACTCCTATTTCAAATTATCCAGCATTAAAAGTGTGTATGATTAATTAAATTAAATAATTAATTTAAGATCAAAAGCATGGAAGATGGTTTATTGTTTAAAAACTATATTTTATATTAATTATAAATAAATAAGTTAAATAACATATAAAATTTGAGACTAACAAATCTATTTTCTTAAATTTTTTTGATAAAGGTAATATTTAATATTTTATATAGATTGAAATATGTTTTATCATGTTGAATTTTTTTAGTGTAAGATTTACTTTGACATGTCCCTTTTCAAAAACTCAACATATATATCATGCACCTAATACATATATCACCCATACATGTGATTAAAATCACATGTCTTTATTTTGTATAAAAAAGTTGAAAAAATAAAAAATTGAGAAGGATGTCAAATAGATTATTAGTTTATTTACATACATATTATCATAAACTTTTTGTACTTTCAATGAATATTTAGAGTGCATGAAATATCTTGGTTGGATGTTTGCATATTACATTTATAGGATCTTAGGTCTATTGTAATGATTTTATTTACATTTTTTAGACATAAAAAAATATGGATTAAAAGAATACAAATGGGTGATCATTTATGTGAAGACATCACATCTCTTCACTTTCACATTATAAATATACATACTATATGAGAAAGTTTTTGTCTAACCAACACACCTAGTAATCACACTATCATTATCTATTAAATGACACTATTCTTAAAACATTGTTTTGTCTTAACTAGCCAAAATCAGAATTTTATAGGAATTAATCAAACAATTTAGTTGTTCATTCTTTACTTATCCTTTGTGTTATAAATATTTGACCTGTGTTATGTGTTGTTCTTTGCACTTCACTTGTTTGCTCAAATATTCCTAAAGTATATTGCTTGTGTTGCACTTTGGCTTAATTTTTTGTCCATTTTTTCATTATATATGTTTCCTACAATTGAAGATAAATTAAAATTTCTAGTTAAAATTGAAATTTATGAAATAAATTTAATATCAACACAAATTAATTACAAAATTTGAAAGTGCTTAAAAAGTACATACAACTTTTTTTAACACAAACAAAGATAAAAGTAGAAGTTGGCAACTTAAAAGTCAAATATAACGGTCCATTCAGTTAGTTGGCTTTAATTACAATATTTATTCTCCCTCTTTCTATCTGTCATTTTCCTTTGCATCGTCTTTTTTTCTTTTCAGCCCCAAAGTTTCTTTCATTTCTGAAAATACGAGAAGGGAAAGAATGAATTTAATACGTGGACAAATTTCCTCACGAGGAAAAAAAATAATTTTAATTTTTCATTTAAATCAAATTAATTTAAATACTAATCAAAAGTAAAAAAAATGAGAATGTAGAAGCTAACTATAGCTTATAACAATTAATTCAATTTTTATAATTTTTTTCACCATAAAGAAATTCGTGAAGAAGATCATCTAAATAAACTCTTACTAAAAAGTTAGGAAATGTATTTTTGGATATATTTATTTTTTGAAAATTACACTCTCACAATTTAAACGTTTTGTATCTCGATAAGAAAGAAAAATGTGTATCTCATATTTCATTATTATTTACAATTTTTACTACATCCTTCTACTTTTTTATTTATATTTTCCAATTTTATTTTTTTTAAATTACTTAGTATTAATGAAACTATATGTGGAAAAATAATATTCGTGGTTGCTGAATATTATAATTAATTTACAAATTGAAAATAGGAAATTATATATGTGAGAATTGGAAGAATAATGTAGCCAAACACTTTAAGCCCATAACCCTTCAATGTGTTTCATGTTAAAACTGTTGTGTTTCACATAAAGCATCTGAGAAAATCATGAGTTAAAGAAGAAGCACTTTTCATTTGAGACATATATTCAAATTAGGTTAGGAGTCATATTTATAGAATCATGGATTTCCTTTTCATTTTCCCTTATGTTATGATTGAGACATTCATGCAATTTCACCACTTTGTGTACAAAATAGAAGTAGAATTGTGGAGAAGCCAAATGAATAACATAACACTGATTAAACAAAAGTTAATGATATATTTGATTTAGGAATTATTTCCAATTGAAACATAAATTCTTGAAGCAAGCAACGACAATGAAGGTGAAGATATGTAAGTTACATTACATGTTATTAATGCCAAATATAAGAAGAATAGCCATGTTTTCTTTAATATGTAGTGTGTGCATGCAAAGTTTTCATGGAAGGCCACCTCCGGCTCCGGCTCCCCCACCAAATCCTCCTCCAGCGCCACCGCCAAGTCCACCACCAGCACCACCTCCACCTCCAAACCCTCCTCCACCACCTCCTCCCAGGCCGCTACCTCCTCCTAGGCCGCCACCAGCACCAGCACCACCTCCAAACCCAGATCCTCCTCCAAACCCGGCTCCTCCGCCAGCTCCACCGCCGCCGCCAAACCCTCCACCACCACCGCCTCCAAAACCTCCTCCGGCCCCACCACCGGCACCTGCACCTGCACCACCACCAGCACCAAACCCTCCCCCTGAGCCACCACCTAACCCTCCTCCTCCACCACCACCAAAACCACCTCCACCTCCTCCTCCTACACCTCCTCCAAACCCTGGATGATGAAAGAAGTTCTTCTCATCCCTAAAAGCACCCTTCTCACTCCCAAGCTTCCTTGCATCAATGGTGCAGAAAAGGGCAGCAAGAAGCGCAAGAAGAAGAACCCTAGAAGCCATGTTGTGCTAGAAAACCAACTGAGATGGCTATTGGTGAGGAGTAAGAGAAGAGAGTAGGGTTTATATAGCAATGCCCCTAAGGCAAAGCCTAGCTAGGTTGAAACAATATTATTATATTATCATGCAGAAAACAACGAGGTTTATGTCTCTATATTTTCATATAAAATTTAAAAAACGAAAGGGTTTTGAAAATGGAGATAAATAATTGCATATGCATACGAACATGCTTTAAATTGGATCATCTTCTTAACCATGCAAACGCGTTGTTGTGCATAAATGCTTCCAACTGCCACTGTTTGAAAAAAGAGAAAAACCTCAACCACTCAGAAGGACCCACTGGCTTGTCAGAGAAGGATATTCACGCTGCTCAGACTTCTCTTTACATCTGTTTCTGCATGGGCCTCTCTGCAACATGCACCTTTTCACTTTCAATATTCTTTATATTCAATACAACTCTCTCACCTCTCATTTATACATTTATATATATATATATATATATATATATATATATATATATATATATATAATTTTCATGGGTTTCTAGTGACTTCGATTCCCACTTATAAGTCTCAGTTTTTTGTGATCCACTTAATTGTAGTAAAAACTTTTAGGGTCAAAAGTCTCAACTGCAAAATATTGTTGGGATTATATGAGGTCATGGACTTTACTCAGGATTCCCTTTTTCACCACAAAGAGGGTAGGGTGGTTTTAATTTTGGAGAAACATTGAAAGTAATAAAATTTGAAAAAAAAAATGAATAAGATGACATTTTTGGGAACCTTTTTTATGAAGATGACATTTTGAGAAAAAGAATGTCTCTTTAGATTTTCAATTTGACTTTTTCCTTGTTTACATCATTGTGCAAATTGATGATATTTGTCTTTGTTTGACTCTTATAATGATTGTAAGTTTAAGAAACTTATATAATGAAAAGAAAGGGATTCTCTTGTTGTAAAAATAAATATTAGTGTTTTAGTAGATGATTTTGAAATTGGATTTGCATAAAAAAATTTATATGATCACTGGAGTTGGGTATATGAATCAATCAATCCATTTAAGTTTTCTTTTACATACATATTATAAAAAAATTTATTTATTTAATCTATATTTTAAATGGTATTTAATTTTTATAAACCACTTTGATTTTATAAAACTTACCTAAGTTTTACAAATATTTATAGAGAATTTTTAACTTTTATTTATATAACAATAAACATTCCATTAACCACTTAAATAAGAGGTTATACACGTTAAATATAAAAAATTTACATTAAAAATTTATCAGAAAATGTAAATTCGTATTTCCATATCATGACAATATACTATATAATGTTTTTCTCTTACTTATTATTCTTTACTTTCTCTTTCTTCTTTTTTTTTTAAAACGCATAGGCACGAGTGGTTATTTTTTGTATTAATTTTATTAAAAATTAATTTTCTTATATAATAGATATGTTTTTAATAATTTAAATTAATACGTAACTAATATAACAATATCATCAAAATAATTATTATTATAAAGATATTAAATACTTTTTATTTTTTCAAACATAATATTTAAAAAATATTTGAAGAATAATATCTCGAAACTCATACCATTTATATAATTATTTTACAACTCATTAAAAAAATTAATTTTAAAAAAATTAATTTTAAAAACTATATTATTAACTTCTAAATAATAAAATTAATTACTAATTTAATTAAAAATATATTTTAGTAAATAGCTAAAATATTTTGAATTAATTTAAAAACTAATTTATATCATGATTAAAAAATCAATCTAGCTATCATTATATAAAAGACGGTTTATATTTTTTAAGATTAATAATCATTAAAAATATAGTTTTTATTTTTTATTAATAATAAAAATATTTTTAAATATCAATAATTTTAACTTAATCAATATAATATTAATTATTTTTTATCTTTAAATTAATTTATATTTAATAAATTTTTGTAATGATTATTTATATGTAAAATATATTGTTATTCTATTTTAAAAATAATGATTTATTTTAATTTAAAATTTTATTATTTAAAATTTGTCATTTAGGTGTTTAGAAAAAAATATATTATCATCATATTATTTTTTTATTAAGGTTTAATTTTATTCAAATACATATTTTAGAGTATCTTATTTTAAGAAATATTACTATACATTTTATCAATTTTATTTATTTATTTAATTAACGTTTTTGTAAAAATAACTTATTAGAGTTAGATTATTTTCAAAGTTTTGTATCTATGACACAATTTAATATCTTAAATTGCGAAACGTGTATTTTAAAAAGGTATAAAAACGCTTAAGTTAGTCTAATTAAACTAAACATTCAAGATTTTTAATTAAATTATATTATGTCATAATCATATTATCACCTTTTTTTTTTATCAAAATCATATTATCACCTAATATTGAATCAAATATTTAGTCTTCATTTATATGTCTGTTAGTGTGAAAAGAATCTTTTATTAAATTTTATTTGAAGTTTTTAAAAATAATATTTTATTAATTAATTTGAAATATTTATTGTTGAAATCTCTCAATTTCTATAATTTAAAAGATTGCATAAAGCATACTACCTAGTGAATGAAGTGACATGTGTCACTTTTTTTTAGAATAAACAAAATAAAACTATAATATTTGTCTTTAAAAAAAGTTTTAAAGTTAAACCTTCACTTTTTTTAATTTTTAATGAGAAGTATTTCAATACATCTAATAGTCTCATGTCATTTAGGAGTGAAGTGAACAATAAAGTAAAATAAATTCCTACTGATTATAATAAGAATGTGATTTAATCAGAATTCTAAACCTTAAAACTATCTGTTATGTTTTTAATTTTTTTAAATGGTTGCTGTTTAAATTAATATTGCTTAGTGAAATTATGTTAAAATATGACACGAGTGTGATTTTTTACTTGAAAAACATATTCAAAACTGGTTTGTTCAAAATTAGTTTGGCTTAAAAGCTATGCCACTTTAACTATTCCAATATAATATTACCTAAAAATTTGATTAAAACAATTCAATTTAGTTTGAATTTTATTCATAATTTTTCAAAAAAAAATACATATTTTAGAATATTTAGATGTATTTTCTTAAAAAGTTATATGTTTTTTATCTTTTCATTTTATTTTATTATATCCTATTTTCTACCTATAGTAGAGAATTTTAAACTGTATAAAAGGATGAAGGTAATTTAAGATTAAGAGGAGAAAAATACAAGAAGTCAGAGATAATTGCATTTTTATAAAGAATGTAATTTTATTTTGTGAATGAACCTTACTTTTGGAACATTTTTTATGTTGTTTATGAACTTTAATTTGTAACATTGTAATTCTAATTTGGATTTTTGGAGCTTGATTGAAGGCCTTTTCAGTTTAGGTCACAACTTCTACACCTTATGATTTGTAGTCATTTAGAATATTTGGAATGACAGAAATAAATGTATTTCAAGTATTTGACAATGGAAAATTGGTTCAAGAGGTCAAGATTCATGGTATATTGTGATATTTTTATGTTTAAGGTAGTTAAAATCGAGATTATATTTAAAATCGTGAAGGACAGATTGTAGATTTTACTTTTTACAATTTTGGTTGAAATGACATCCAAGTGGACGTGCAAAACAAAATTATGAAGAAGAAGAAAGAGTTTTAATTTTAATTTTAAAAGAGAAAAGATTTTAATTTTTAATTATTTTTATTAGACTTAAAAAGTTTAAAAATTGTTTAACTTTTAAAAAAGTAAAAACAATCTTTTGAATTAAATGTTAAAATAATCTTTAAGAAAAATGTTCAGCTCCTAAATTAGTAGAAACAATATTACTAAACATTAAAAAAATATTAAAAATTATAAAAAAATTAAAAACTATTCATCTCCTAAATTAGTGGGACGGTTCTCAACGTTAACCAATTAAAAACTATTCAAAGAGTAGGCTTAATGTTAAAGAAATTAAAATCCATTAAAAAATTAAAACCTGTTAAAATGAAATTACAATTATAAGTATACTCTTTCAAGGAATTGAAATAAAAATCCTACAATCTTACAAAAGAAATCTCGATTTTGACTACATGCTAACTCTTACTTACACACACATATATTTTAATAAAGGTTGGTGACTTTGATAAAAATAAAGGATAAAAGAAAAATTAATTACTAGATCTTATTATCATCATAAACACATAGAGTTTCTCATGTTATTTTCTTTCAATTCAATTTGTTAATAAAAAAGAAGTAAGCTTTACCAATTATTATTTGACCATACTTTTTGCTTTACAAAGTTATTTAAAAAAAATAGATGTTTAAATTTGTTGGTTGGATAACCTTTAACATAAAAAGGGACAGTGACAATCAAGTAGTAACACTGAGTGTGGTAAAGGAGCTCCATTGTTCTCACACATTCACATTATTTCTTGATTATTATTTTTCTTTCGGGAATTTCTTGTAATCCGAAAAAATCAACTCATTATTCCCTTTCAATCTACATTCTAGATTATCCTTTCATTCCGAATGGAAGCAAGTCTGAAATTCAACTTTATTTAATTTTTGTGCAACCTTCTTTTGGGCTACAGGGTTTTGGTCAACAGGCCCATATATTAGTATCTTTTTTCCGTGGCAACATATATGATCATTCCATCCAAATCAAAAGTAATTGGTCATTTCATTTCTAGAATCAACTACAGTTATATTCTGATCAGTAAACTAACTGAGACAATGCAACGATGAATAACACTTTCACTATTTTTGACTGATTATATTATACTTGTACAAGCCCAACCCAACAAGCAAAGCTAAACAAGAAATTGATTGTGGGAATAATTGGGGCATATCATAATACATTAAAATTTGCTATTTACTAAGGAAGACATGGAAAAAGAATAAATTAATTAATTTACAGTTATCCGGCGGGAGAAACGGGGATAGAAAAGAAGAAGAAAAGCTGAACTTTGTCTAAACAAGTGTCCAATCACTTTCCGGAGAGAGATGTTGATCAACAGGGTATAGGTTTCCAGGCTTAGGAGGCTTTTTTGAAAATAAAGATGACTTGCTGTTGTCAAAGAAACTTGAGAAAGAATGTCGAACCAACTTTTTTTCATCGTTTACCTCTTCTTTCCAGGTCAATGGTTTATCTTTACCACCAAATATGTGGCTAAGTTGCTTAAACCGGTGCTTTGCTTCACCAGTAGACATCCGGCGTTTTGGTTCACTAGTAGTCATAGTTGATTCTTCCATGAGCTTCACTATCTTCAGTGCCTCATCTGGATTCAGCATCATTTTCTCCACCATTTCATACATCTACAGAAGAACATAACCATTATTTTTTATTTTCTTGAATTGACATTACTATTAAACAGTTGCCGATGAAAAGTATCAAGACCCCCACTATCACTATGATAAGTCTACATTCCAAAGTAACTAATTTTTCATCCTTAGGTGAGCAGGGTCCGCGTTAAGTAACACAATGAACCCAAACACTAAAATAGGCAAATTAAATATTCCCATGAGGTTAAAAGTAAAGGGTATAAAGTCTTACAAAATTTTATCAGTAATAATTTTCCCTTTATTTGTTGTTAACGACTCCTTTATATTGATGGATGGAGCAATATTGGAGTTAACTCCACCGATTACATTTTGCCGATTCCCTTAAGGAGTAAATCTTCAGTACTCCTTATTACTTCAGAAATTTTCGGTACCACCTACTTTGCAACTAATTTATGAATTTTGAAATTTTCTTCATTTTTATTTTAAAAAATAAAACAAGGAAAAATTAACCATATGAAGTCAGTTGTACCGGGAAGGAGGAGTATGTACTACAGAAAGACTACAAAAAATTCCCTTCCTTTAAAGGTGAGAATATTAGAGAGACTCTCAAAAGGATGTCAGGAGTGAAACTTCATAAATTAGTCACTTTAGTGTATTCGTACCAACCTGAACAAGCTCATCGAGTTTCTCATTGAATCTGTTGCTTTGACAAGCGGTTACTATGTACTCCTTGCAGTCATTTAACAATTTCGAAATGTCAACGTCACCAGAGAGCATATTTTCAGCAATTGCAAATCCTGAACCCAGCTGTAGAGTTAAGACCAGAAATTATTATTAGAAAGACATGCCCATTGTATAATTATTGATGAATACTTTACTTATTCACTACCATCTGCCACTGATATCTTGTCAACGAAACACAAACTGAACTATATAAGTATTCTTTCAATCAATTAACTGATATATATACTACATATTTTGTTAAAAAAAATAAATTACCAATTAAGCGAAATTAAATTGATGATAACAAAACCCTGAACCCTAAATAATTATAACAAAAATTGATGATAAAAATAAGAGCAAATGGTTTAATCTTTTCATACACCTCAAATGTGAACATCCAAGTCCACGATAAGAAGCAATTCTTTCTTACTTTTTAATCAGCAACAATATTCTATTAAATGTTGGTCCATTTTTCATCATTTATACATAAGAAAAACACGTGGGATAAAAAAAAAAGCGAGAGGGAGAGAGAACTAACCAGAGAAACAAACAGCTGTTCAAAAAGCTCCGAAGGCTGGATGTCCTCAAATGCATCTAGAATACCCTCCCTACAAATGAATAAAAATGCCATTCAAGTGAGATGGCTTCAAGGGGAAAATCCAGGTTCATAAAAATGGTTTATTTGGAGTTACACTGCCAAATCCTCATCATAGAGAGGTGCCTGTTTAACAGCTGGAACTGATTTAGATGTTTCCCATAATTCACGCCACAAATTACCTATCATCAAAACGTAATGGAGAATTCAGAAAAGTTTCCGTAGAAGATACAAAAAAATAGTGTCCCTAACAGTGTCCATGTTTCTTACAAAGCGTGTCACAATGCAACTACGGTAAGGGTCAGGATTCACTTATCTGAACATCTTTTACCAGATATATGATATTCAAAATGGCCATTATATATCTTATTAAATGCTATAAAGATTGGGATAAAAAACTTGACAATCTATATAAATCTAATGACGGTATAAAATACTATATACATCAAACAACTTTATAAAATTATAAAAGATATAACAAACACCAACAGTTTTTAAATCTTGTAATCATGATAACCTATGAAGGCAAAAAGAAGTATAAGAGAAATTAGTGAACCAAAAAAAATACACAGAATTGCATATCCTTAAGTACTTGGAGAAAACATGAAAACCAAGAACTACTCTTTCATTTAGATAAGGAACATTATAGAAAAGTTCAACAGTGGCTTAATCACATTCACAAATGCTCAAATTATATTGTGATTATAATTTATATATAACAATACATATGCTTCATTATAGATCCTTGTGTAAGAGAGATTAATTTTGTTTTCTTTATATAGGGATTTTTAAATCACAAAAACTCCCTCACTACTAGCCTGTGCATTGAACAATTGCTGCTATATACAGTGTGGATTTTATGCATTCCTTCCACACCTCAGCAAACTACAACCTCAAAATCCAAGCAAATAAACACAAGTGATCATTGTGAAAATGTACCAAAAGTTTGTCACAACTGGTTATGAGATACAGGGAATCAATTATTCTGTTCCAAGTCAAACCAGAAGCAAATGGCCAGATAACATAAATAGTGATCACAAAAATGTGTTGGATTATCAGTGGCCAAGGGCAAGACATCAGTACACCTACCTTCCTTTTGCATTCGTAGACTTAGTTGACCTCTGGTAGTCATTGACTCACCGCAATAAAAAGAATCTCTATCATCAGTACTTCCCTCACTTTCAGTCCAGTCAGGGGGAGAGTACCATCTCACAAAATCTTCCAAAATGCAACCAGGATTTGCAGCCTAAAACATGATCACAAACAGAACTAACTTAGAACATCATTACATTAGACGCATTTCAAAAGAATTAAGAATATCAGTAAGGAAAGTTCTCTTCTAGGGAAAGTCTGACCTTGAAAGCCTGCATATCAGAGAGGAGTTGAGAGCACCCAGCACCAACACTGACCATACAAGGTAAAGAAAATAATCAATAAATGCCTACCCAATAGTAACTATAATAAGTCTATAATCTATTAGATCATAGATGCAGATATGCAGTCAAATGAAGCCGTCATTTGCATATCAGACACACGAGATAAAAATACAGTCATTAATATATAGCAAAGATAAATTTAATCAATATTTTTTGTTGAACAACTAGTCCATCAGCCCAAAATCAAGAAAGAGGGGGCAGGGAGTAAGACCAAAGGAAACATCTACACCATTAGTGCATGTTTGGAAATGATTCATTCTAGGGAGATAAAATCTCCCTTGGGGAAGCTCAGTGCAAAAGCAATTATATCTCAGATATGTTACAGACCTTCCTGTCCGCAGCACAAACTCCTCTGTCTCTTTGATCAAATCTTCTGTAAGCAAAGGTCCCTCCTACATGAAATTGCCAGAATTATGTATGGCACATCAAATACTGAAGCAAGTTGAAACATGTAACAGTACAGGACAAATAGTTATCAAACCTGGGTGACAGGAGAGTATGCAGGCTCGCCTGTTTCTAGTAACATCAGATCTCCAGATGGGCAATCAGCCCCGAGTCGAAGAACAAGCTCTCCAGTTCTTAACCTTGCATATAACAAAGGGGTTGCAGGAATTTTGTCCGCATACTTAGCTGGTTTTAACGTATTTAAATTGGCTTCCACCATCATAGAGTTTAGTGATTCAGTGGCAATAATATAGCGCCTTTTCCGAGAAATGCAACAATTAATTACTTGAAATTTTTGATACAGAAGACAAGACTTCAAATCTGGAATGTTATCTTGGGGGACTCCAGGTAAATACTTCTCTTTGGACCAATGTGTTCTCAGCTGCATAAGTAAAAAAATTCAAAACACACTCGTTTAGCTTGTCATTAAGAAAGAAAATAACATGCTGACATTACCCTAGCCTACATCAGTCCAGATTACAAATTCTTGAATGGAAATTTAAGTAAGATTTCTTTCCATGGACAAGTAGACGTAACATTATAAACTTAGGTAAATAACAAGACTATTCTTAGGTTTTGAAGGACTCTAAAATTACCAAATAATAAAGCAGATATGAGTAGTTTACAGTTTTTCTTTCCTTTCTTGTTTGGTTGTTTTTAATTATTTGCACAAAAGGGAAATGGAGGAAGTAACAGTTGGTGAACGACTTATTAGACCAAACTCCAAAGTCGAAGATCAACAAGGGAAAAAAACCACCCCAAAATGCCAAACAAAACAAAACATGATCAATACAAAGAAAAACTATTTTTCTTAGTCAAAATGACATCATGTCAGCTCATGTATTTAATAATGGTAAGACTATATCAAATTGCATAAAAACATTATACTGATAAAGATAGTACAATCCATCGAGATCATCAGCCATCAAACTAACAGTTACTTGAGCAAAAGTTGCATTATCTTACATGTTGTAGAAACTAAAAAACAATATGGAGATTAAATGAAATTTAAGCTTCAGGTTCTCAATAAAAGAAATTATATAATATTAGTTAAACTTACTTCAGCAACAACCCTGCACCAAAAAAGAGCCATTTCTTGGAGCGTCTTGAAGTTTCCAATTACTTCAGCTAGCTTAGCAACTAAGCTTTCAGGAGGAGCACCATGAATATCTCTTGGCAAAGATGATATGGAAGTTTCCTCTGGATCAGAGTTGATCTTCCTTCTAAGGAACTTTCCCTCTGCAAATATGTTGAAAAATTACGAAGGATGTGGAAGGTCATCACAGAATAATGCACCCAAAAAATAGAAGTATAAACATAAAAAAGGTTCGTTGATGTAATTATATCATCACCGAGCAATCTAAATTTCATATACCTGGATCAAACAATGAATTAATCAAATACACTACTTTCTCATCACTACTAAACTCAGAGGTAAGTTTGCCCTCCTTTTCACGCAACACTAAAGCCTTCATCGAAGAGAGACTTAAGCCTGCCCTCTCTCTGGCAGGTGACGAACCTCTTGATGAAGCTACAAAATCTTTCATTGAGTTTGTTCTCCTTCCAACCCTAGTCAAAAGGCCCAAAACTTTAAGAGGCTAGTCGTATCATTATTTATTAAGCTAAAATCTTTCGAAATAACAAGAACAAGAATCTTAATATTTACACTAGTCTTGCTTTAGCCATTATGAAGATAATTTTAAAAGCCATTACTGCTAGGTTTAAAAAACGCATTAAACGATTGAGAGTAAGAAATAGGCCTTTCAGGAGCCAGAATTAGCTTAAAGAATATAACCTTATTCAAAACACAGGATCTTAAAGCAATTATTCAATTGCCAGGAAAAAGGTGAGTAACTTACTCAAAAGCTATAGCCAACTGCTTCAGGACAGACGACGGAGGGATGGGGTGTTCAGTCGCAGCAGTTAAGCCTTCAACCGAGGGAATTGATTCAGAAGCCTAAAGAATTTTTTTTCATCACACGTCATTAAAAATATGTTCAGTTTACTGGAAAGAGTTATTGGGCAGTTAACCATGAGATTATCAAGCACGCACTACTAACTCATACCATGCAAGCATAATGCATTGAATATTTTCCACGCTTATGACTAATGATAGTGACGCGGTCCGAAAGATGCTATGCTAAAAACAAAATTGTTCATAGTTGACACTTGGCATACATCATCAGATTTTCCTAAATAATGGACAACTGCTAAGAAACTTCAATTGGAATATAAAACCATTGAATAAAAAGGTCCCAAATCTTCTTACCTTGGCATCAAGATCATTTTTCACACTTAGAATGTATGAATTTTCAACATAAAATGGAGCGGAGGCAATGTTTAAATCGCCAACTTTGTCTGTTACTTCAACCTCTTTTCTCCCTTTTCGGATGTTGTTTATTCTATCTTGCCAATCCTGCTTTGTTCCTAAATGCGGAGGTCTCCACTTTATATGCTTCAGTTCATTGAGAAACTACACCATTCAATTACAAAAAGATCTAATTACAGTCATCCCAGACATAACACAAGCAAACAAGAGATGCAAAGAGAAATTTAGAACCATAAGCACCTGTATGGTTTCAGGACAAAACAGATTTTATTGTTCACAAATAATTACAAAAACATCCCTTTATTTTCACTCTATTTCCTATTTTCAAAAATTTATAAAAAAATAATTAAAATTAAAATGCTTTCCCGTAAGGGAGGTAACATATAACTATTACAAATTTTCATCGGTTACATAAAGTGACAAACTTCCACACATCAAATATAGAACCTAGTATACGTGTGTACATTTGGACTAGCTTATCTTTCAGCCAAAAAAATAAAACCGAATTTCAACCAACAACCACCTCTAAAATAAGCTAATCCAAACAAACACAGTATCTAAATTTTCATTCACAAACTTTAGCTTCAATTAAAACCAAATAAATATAATTCCATTTCATAATTCCAAAAAAATAACAAATATAGTTCCATCTCATAATTTAAGGCGGGGGGATCCGGCACTCACAGAAGTGAAATAAATCAGAACCACACACATTCCATAATCTCATCCCCCAAACGCAAATATACAAATTAGATTAAAATTAAATTAAATTAAACTCGGCATCTATGCTTTCAAAAACACTAATCACACACATACACACACACACAAAACAAAATCCACACATTACAGCAAACGAATGCATCTTCAAACCTTGGACTCGTGCTCGCTCCGACCAGATTCATCGCCCCGCCGCCTCCCTAACTCGTCGTGAACTTGCTTATCGGAATCTTCACCAATCAAAATACCGCGTCAATGCTAATTCCGCGAAATTAAAAAAAAAACAGTCGAAAATTCCAAAACAGGAAAAAAAAACGATTCGCATTTCATCTAACTAAAGAGAAAACAACGAAACACACGCACTCACCTCGATCGGTTTTGAAGTCCGACAGAACACGCTCCGCTTTCGCTGCAGCGGAATGGAATGCGATGCGCGCCTTGGACACGAAGGAAGTCGCGTGAGGCTCCATTTCCTACGCCGGAGGTGCGCACGCTAAGGGACAGCACAACACAACACAACACAGTTTTTTTTTTTTCTTCTCAGCTAACACAAGAAGAAGCATAGATAAATAGTTAAATAGATCGAGAAAGAGAGTGTAATTGAAGAGTGAATTGTTAAAGAAACAGAACAAGTCTAAGTCCAATCCAAAGATAAAGATGAAGAAGAAGACTAAGTACAAGAATAAGAAGAAAGTGGTGGTGATGGTGATGACCAGGTTAATAATACCTATGCTTCTTCAAAACTTTCAGTTAGAAAAATAAAATGTGGTAAAATATTTATTTTAATTTAAGGTAATAGTATTATAATGTTTTCATACGTTAATTAATACATTTTTAATTAGTATAAATTTAGTCAAAAATATTATTAATGTTTTTAACTATTGAGGCTTATTTATTATGTGTGTTAATTATTTTTTCTTTTTTTTATAGATTAAAGTTGATGGATAATACGAATATAGTTTTTACTCATTGATAGGGTTTGCCCACCAACAAGTCAGAGACTTTTACTCGCTTATATATAGAAAAGCTAAAAAAACAGATAAAGTAGCATTTGTTTGAGGCCCACATAGAAACTAAACATTAAATCATAAATGTAGATAGAATAAAATAAATGATATATAAATTCCAACAAAAATATCATACCTTTAATTATTAAAAAATATTAATTTTATTTCTTTCCATTTGCTATAAATTATGTTGATTAAGATTGTGATTAGTAAAATGATTAATTTTTTGTAACTTGTTAACATCGGGGTCAGTGACATTTAAATAACTTATGTTGAGAAGAAACCGCATTAGCCTATGGACACAGAACCTTTAACTAAGAATTATTCAAAGACTTTTTGTTTATTGAACAAGTTTAATGTTAATGCATTATTATTAAAATAAATTAACAGAGTATAAAACGAAATGTTAAATCTTGTATTATTATTATTATCATGAATAAATAATATATGGTTTATTTTATTTTTATTTTAAGATTATTGACTTTATAATATTTATTATAAAAATTAATTTTAAAAAGAATGATTGGTTAATAGTATAAAAATTATAAATAATATTTTATATTGTGTATTGAAATAAAACGGTACATAGTTAATTAGGATGACAAAATTTAAATATTTAATTTTACAAAATTTAGTGTTTAGTGCCAGTTAATCTTATCTCGCCTTGTTGTATTATTTAATTAATTTAACTTATTTACAATAAGAAATATAAATTATAAGAAAACAATTAGAAGATATATTTTATAGATAAACGTGATTTTTGCCAAAGTAATTAAAAAGAGTTAAATTTGTGTCAATTGTCTAATCAACAATTATAAGTTCATTTTTTTTATTAAAAAAAAGTACATCATTATCTTCGAAATATCTTTTGTGGAATGTCCAGATAGCTTTTACTCTCTTTTTTTAGCCATTAATAAGTATAAAGGCAAATTAAATGCTATTAAATTATTATTAAATAAAAAATTATATCTCCATTCTTTTAAATGACATTTCTACACAAAGGATATAATTAAGATTATTGAGCATTATTAACAAGCATAAATATTTTGATATTATCTATGTTCAATTCATGTAAATAAACAAAATAGTATTATTCTACACATTTATTTTCCACGCCTTATAAATATATCTTTTTATAATATAATTTCTTTTTTGGTGAGATGTATGAAAGAATCTTAAATAGTTATTTTGATGATATAAATAAATCTTAATAAATTTATAACTATCCTAATTATTGTTGTACTGGTGATTAGTTCACTTAATATATGTAATCTTCCTCGTCCTTATTTTTGTGAATATTAAGTTTATATAATCATTAATTAATTTTATCTAAATGGTTTTCTATTTTTCTATTTTTCTATTTCCCATTCAGTTATCCTTTTTTATTTCCGAATGAATAGATAATTTTCTTATTTTGCTTATTGAAGCCTTCAATGATGGAATTAATAATTAATAAATAAATAAATAACCCTTATCAAATCAAATTACAGGCAAAGTCAAAATTTACTGTTGGCACGTGTGCATGAATGTGTCAAAAAGAAGAAGATAAATAATTTTTTATCCAGAAAAATTATATATGTTAAAAACATTATAGTAATTCACACAACTTGCTTAGTCAACTTATATAAATTTCTTAACATTAGACGGTTGAAGTAAGTTTTTCAAAAATATCTTAATATTGAATATTTATTTCTTCATTTGTAATGAATTATTAAAAAATTTGGGAGAAAATGTCGATAATGGTATGAACATAATTAGTAGAAAAAGATAATGATGAACCAATTGCTGACAAAGTGTTGTTGGTTACCTACCATTCATCATGTGTTCATAATTAGTCAAATTAATTAATTATTCAAGACCGCGTGATATTAAAATATGTCATTTTGATTTAATTTTATTTCAGCATCAGTGAAAAACTATATTTTTTTATTCTATGTATTACCCTGTAAGCATGAATTAATTCAATTTCTACTACTATGATTTTTACTGCTTTGAATTCAAAAATAGACTTGAAATTTTTTTCTTTCATATTTTCTTAAAATTATTTTATATTAATGTTAAAAAATTCATTTAATAAAGAATATTTCATATAAGATAATGATATTATATTTATAGTAAATTTATCAATTTAAAAAAATGTTATTTATTGAGTTTGAAGAAATAAAGAAAAATATAAGACATGAAGAGTTTTTCCCCATGAAGTGCCTATTGAATATGTTAGTTTACAAAGTTTTTTTCTTATCAAGATAATGACATCTAAGAATTTATTTGAGAGAGGGAAAGGAAAAAGGGAGAGAGAATTTAATTTTATTACTTTGGGGAAAAATTAATCAAATTATACAATTTTTAAAAAATTGAATTTTTTTATCTATTTATACTCTATTAAATAACTAAACATTTAATTTTCTTTTTTACTTATTCTTTTCTGAACTTGTTTCTTTTATTTTTTTTATTCTCCTTATTTCTCTTCTCACAACCAAAATATAAAGATTAGAGTAGAAACGTAGCCAAACTCATGAATATATATATATATATATATATATATATATATATATATATATATATATATATATATATATAAGATTACGAAATTCTATGAATTATTTTATTTCATGGGTTATGACTACATGTCAGGAAAAATATGCTTTTATCTCATGTTTTTAATTTCTATATTCATTTTTTAATTACAAAAGTATTACTTTATTTTCAATTTGTTCCCTGTCTTTAAGATTTGTACAACAAGCATTTTTTTTCTTTGCTTCATATAAAAATATTTGAAAAAATAAGAATGATATAAAAAATTTATAAATAAAAAATGAAAATAGAAAATAAAAATGAAAAAAATAAACGACTAATTAAGTTATTTTGTCGTATGTAAGAAATGAGAAAAAATTCTTTAATATATATATATAATCAACTTGTTTTTTACAAGAGTAAGGAGATATTTATTTTGGATATTTGAGTTTAGTGAACTCGTATTGAACATAAATTTTTTTTATTAAATATGTTTTTAGTTCTTCAATTATTTGTTAAAATTATGTTTTGTTTCTGAAGTAAACTTTTGACCTATTTCGTCCTAAACTAACCTAAATGATTTTTTATGACAAATAAAAAAATATTTTTAAGGAAAGGAAAATAAGTGAAAGGAGTTTAGGAAACCTATAATAGTAAAGTAGGAAACTATGGAAAAGAAGAATAAAAAGATAAAAAGGAATTCTAACACATTATTAAAGATCATTTATACGAGTTTATAAAATATAAGAACGAAATAAATTTAAAGTTTGTTCCAAGGACGAAACACAATTTTGACAAATAGTTTAAAGACTACAAATATATTTAACTTTTTTTGTTTTAATCAAACTATTTCAAACACGTTTTTGCTCCATTGAATTTTCAATACAAGAATTTTTTTTAATTTTTCATAACCAATATAAGAAAAACTTATATTTCTCTTCAACATGTAAAAGGGATCAATCTATATTTACATACTAATAAAAAAATATTTTAAATTTAAGTAGCTAATTAATTTTAGACTTGACTAGGGATATTTGAGGGTTGGGTTAGATAGGATTTTGACAAACCTATTACCTAATCTACTAAAAAATATCAAGTTGGATTCTATATTTTTTATGTTAAACTCAATCCACTCCTAAGCAGGTTGGATTGAGTTGGATCAATTGGGTCAACAATTTGAATTTTTTTTATTAAAAGTTGTAACTTTTAAGTATCATTTGAAATAAAGTTCGAAGACGATATTGTTCGGAACAAGAGGAGACAAAGGTGAACAAAAGGAGGCAAAGGCGAACAAGAGAAGGCAAAGACGAATAACGAAGAGGAACGACAAAGACAAATGATAAAAGCAAACAATGCGAAAGTAAAAGGTAGAGACAAATAATGGAAATGAATGATAAAGGAGAACGACAAATGCGAAAATGTTAGGGTTGATGTTAAAAAGACACACTGTAAAGTTTGTTTGTCTAATGTTAAGGTTGCGATGCAATGGAGGTAAACAATAAAAGCGAATGACAAAATAGAGGAATACACATAGTCGCCATAAAAGTTTTATGTTTGCCCATGATTATGCTAATTGTGAGACAAGTACAAGAGTGAGTCGGGTTGAGTTTCGAGTCACTTTACTAAACTCATGACTCAACCCATACAAGAGTAATTTAGATTGGTCTAGGTCGAGTTTGACCTAATCACAAATAAAACCCAATTCAATTTAATTAGGTTGGATTGGATGAGATCGGATCACTAGATAACTTGACCGAATGACCTACTTATGACAAACATCAATATATTTATTAATGGTGAAACAATGTACTTATAATGGGTGGTTGCATGGTAATATGGTGGTGTAACAAGGTGTTAATGTAGTAGATGCTAGTGGCACCATGGTATTGGTAGGACGTTGCACAATAAGTATTAGGAGAAGTGTGATGTGATGACAACAATGACCATTTGTACTAGTGGTGGTAAGGAGATGAGAGATGAAAAAGAGTTGGATATTAGGAGTGTCTCAAAAGAAAATGTTAATTTTAAAAGAGAGATTCCAATAAAACTTTAAAAAGCGTGAAAAAATCTTCACAATATAATCTATTAAATACCACATGGGATTGTTCATAAGTCTTAAAAACAACTTTAGAAATAAATTCTCAAATATTTAGACAATAGTCAATCAATAGTAGTGAACTTAAATAAAACTCTAAAAAGCGTGAAAAACTCTTTACAATATAATCTATTAAACACCACATGGGATCGTTCAGAAGTCTTATAAACAACTTTAGAAATAAATTCTCAAATGTTTAGACAATAGTCAATCAATAGTAAACTTAGGTAATAATCAATTAAGTTATCTTTTGTAAATATAGGACATGGTTTCAATAATCGATTACTTATTTCATATATTATTATTGTCACTTTTATTTTATATGAGTACATAAAGTTATCTATAAGTAGAGGAGTTACTTCAAAAGTAGTTTATTGAGTTTAGAGATGACAACGAAGTAGAGCGGGAACGAGTTTTACTTTTCCATCTTTATCCCTGCAGTAAAGATTCATCTTCATCTCCGTTTCTATGCTAAACGGGTATAAATTTTTTGTCTCATACTCATCCCAATAGGGTATGAGTATATCCTCATCAGGTGATGGGTATAATCGTACCTGTCTCATGTTATTCCAAATATTAATTTAATAATTTTTTACAAAATAAATAAAAATGATACACATTCTTTACTTCAGTTAAATATATTAATAAAGAAATTATAATTCCATGAATCTCAAATTAGAGTGTCATAAAATAAAAATTGAATAAATATCAAATAATTATAGAAAAAGGTAAAAAAAAAAATTCAATGTATGCTCTAGAAATAAATTACAAAACTAAGAATCCAAAAAAAGTTAATATAAACTTTTAAAATTACTTAATAAACTAAATATATTTTAATAATTTAAAACAAGGATGTGTGTAAGGACGAAGAATGGGTACTAGGATGAGTATGGAAACAGGGACGGGACAAGTATGTACATTCTCATCCCATTCCCAATTTAAAAAATTGGGTATTATCCATACTCAGTAAATGTGAGGATTCCCATCAAAATCTGGATGAGTTTGGATAATACCCAAGGGACGTGTTCATTACCTATCCTTAATTCAATCCAACATATAATTATGGAGAGCCTCATTATTATTAATAAAGAAGAAAAGTGGTTGGTCTTATTTGTATATGAATTATGCCTGGAATAAGTTGACCATAAAGAATAAGTACCCTTTATAAATTATTGATGACTTTATAGATCAGTTGCATGGTGCATCGATATTCTTAAAGATGGATTTGAGGTTGGATTACTGTTAAATTATGGTGAAGGCTAAGAGGGTTCAAAAGATAACCTTTAATTCTTAATATGATCACTAGTATGTAGGTATGTCCTTTAGAGTTCCCAATTATATTTATGGATTATATGAACAATTACATTCTTTTATGGATAAGTTTGTGGTGGTGTTAATAGATAATATCCTTGATTACTCACACATACAATAAGAATGTACAAAGTATTTTAGAACTGTCTTTAGTATTTTAAAAGAGGAAAAATGGAATGCTCAATTATCTAAATATAAGTTTTCAGTGTCAAAAGTATAGTTTCTAGCACATATTATACCAACTCTAGAGATTTAAGGAGATCTTTCTAAAGTTGAGACTATTCTTTAGTGATTGTAAAACTATTTTAGAAGCAAAAACTTTGTAAGATGGACATGTTATTGAAAAAGATTTATTAATGGATTTTCTGATATAGTAGCTCTTTTAATATAATTGACTTGTAAGGATTAACCATTTATTTGGACTAATTAATGTGAAGAGAGTTTTATAAAACCGAAAAATAAATTAACTAGTTACTTGATGTTAATGATCCTTAACACCAACAAGTCCTTTAAATTTTGTTGTGATGTTTTTTATTAGTGTCCAAGATATGTTATTATATTAGAAAATAAGGTTATTGCTTATCATCCTTGACATTTAAAAACTAATATATATATTTAGCAAGACATATTTAATAAAAAAACATCAATATACTATTTTTATGTTTAATAAATTTTAGTTGTTAGAATAATATTTTAAAATTAATAAGATAACTAGTATTTGATATGGATTAAATTATTTGTAGATAGACATCGATAACTTAAATTTTATTTTTTATATAATTTTTTATTATGATTATTGTGTATATAAGAACAAATAATATTATAGATTATAGTTGACATAAGAACAAATAATATTATGGGTAAAAAAAATAAGAATGACCATAAAAAAATTGTGCTATATGAAGGTTGAAGATTTGAAATATTTTGATTATGTAAAATTTTTGTTGGATATGATAAACATGTGTGATTTAAGTTTTTTTTATATATATATAGTTATTTCGGGAGTTACCCAAAAATATATATTAACCATGACTGTTATTATTAGCAACAGGTTTTTCTGTACCTAAAATCACCTTATAAACAGCGAAGGAAGAACATTACAGGTCCACCAAGGTTAGACGGCAGAAGTCAAAGAAACGGCGTACCAATTCCAGTGGTTTGCCACGCGGCAAAACCTGATAGGCTAAACTGTCGTGGCTGCGCAGGGGGTTTCTGGTACCTAACGGAGATTGCACCAAAACATTTTTGGTGCAAGTCTCAACTTTTTTCTCGGTTCGGAATTTGCTTTGAACGAAGCAAGAAACCAAGAGAAGAATGAAGAAGATGTGGGTTTGGCATCATCGATTGTTTCTTCTCTGCATTCTTTGTGGCCTCTGTTTTTCTCTGCAGTTCACAAGGGTATCTTCAATCTCACCTGCTTCGTACACTAACCATGTAGTTATAAAAAACGAAAAATGTTTCTTTTGTGTGTTTTTGTCAGTTTAACCAAATTATTGGAAATACCCATTTTTCATCTGGTAGGGATTTTGCTGAATTTAATCATTGGCTGTTTTGATTGTGGGAATTTGGATTATTCTTGGCACAGAATGGAGATCCAAGCGTTTGATGATTCTTGGTTCTTTCTCTGCACAAATCAATAGGTTCTTGTGTGATTTTTCTACTTGAGGAATGGGAATTGAGCATTGCATGCTGTGTTTTTAACTTTCATTCCGTGGTTACCTCCTTTTTTTTGCTGAAAGTTTCATTTTGTTACCGTGGACTTTGATTGCTTGAATTTGGATTGGCATAGAATGGAGCTGTAATGTCTAAGGAATTGGGCCAGTTTCTGGAGCAATTAATGGATTAATTTGTGAATTTTTGTGCTTGAGAAAAGAATGAGAAGTCCATGCTGTGTTTTTGTTCTTATTATCTAGCTACCTTTGTTTTGGATGTTAATTTTTTATTGGCATGTTTTTTTTTGCATGAATCACCGTAGAGGTAGGAACTTTTTAAATTAGTACTGTGAGCCGTTATCTTCAGTAGCAAAGTTAGGTCCTGGTTTTGTTTTGTTTATTTTTAGTTCCAATTTCTAAACTTGTGCATTTACTTTTTTCTAATTTTCATGACGGTATAAAAATAAATCTTCAATTGTTTCTTTGTACAGGGTTATGCAGATTCAAGTTCTGGAAGGTGAGTGAGTTTTAAATTTTAATTGCAAGTATTTTGAACCAGATGAAAACCATTTAGCTTTCATTTTGGAGTTAGTTGCCTCACTTCGTGGTTATCCAGTTATTGATAAGGGCCAGGAATAAATAACTAAAATGGTGTATGACTTGTACATGATAAACTTTTGTCGTTTGTTTCACGTCAGTAATTGATATGTTTTGTTTATTTGTTTCCTTCTTTTACTTTCTTTTGGTCTATCTTTGTGCCTTTCTTGCTTCTTGTTCCAAGATTCAGGAATTGGCGTGGCTAATATATGATGTAACTGTTCAGAATTTTGAATCAGGTGGGAGGTGATCATCAGATACATTGCTCTAGAGAAAGAAGTAGAATAGCTTGGAAGATCATTCAAGAGGTATTAGAATATATCCAAACAAATAACTGTCATTGATATTAGTGTATATTCTCCTGATATATGATCTATGATGCAGTATTTGATGCCCTTTGTGGAGAAAGAAAAATATCATATCCCAAAAAGGTGTAGGTTTCACCCCGACAATGACATATACAGAGATCAGGAGCAGCATAAGTTTCATACAGATATAAATGAATGGCAGTGTGGGTACTGTAAGAAAAGTTTCTACGAAGAGAAACATCTCGATCAGCATTTTGACAACAGACACTCCAATTTGCTTAATTTGGTAAGATGCTTCTTGTTCAATACTATTTTTTATTCTTACATTAAAGGAAAAATGTCTAGTTAGTGGAAAAATCACTCATCATATATTTGAAAGGGTACAAATTGGGATCGACAGAATAACGAATTCAGTCACTATTTAGTTAATGAACATTTTATTTTGTGACATTATTATGATCATCTCATGAGGAACGTGGAGTTGTAATAGTGCCAAACTGAACTGCAGTACTGCTTACCATTGCTATGAGAAAATACTGCTGGTCAAGTTGTGCAACATGCTTGTTTGTTTCAGCCTTGTCTGAGTTTTAAGCCAAGCCTAACATTTAAAACGGACTCAATTCATGTCCAGGACAAAATAATATACTGAATCAAGTTTGTGGGTTGGTAGTAAAACGAACTGAAATAGCTCAATGAATGGGCCAAACCCTGAAACCTTAGTTTCACAAAGATAACAACACCTTCAAATCTTTGCTTATCTTTCATGTTTTAAAGCTCATAATTTGAGCGGAGTTTCTTGAAGCTTTCTCTCTGTTTTGAGAGTTATACCCTCTTGAACTAGAAGCACAACAAAATATGCAGTGTTAGGTACCCCCATTCGTAGGTAGTTAGTCAGTTGCCAGTTATATTTGTGACTTAGTTGGTACTGGGATAATTATAGTAACAAGGCATGTTTGCCTATAGATAGCAAGAGGGGTTGAGGGAAGGAATTAATTGATCAGTTGGTATCAGTATTATGTATAGGGAGAGTCTTGGGTCTCTCAAATATGAGGGAATTTACTATTCTCTGTATAGTTTCAGTTATCGATACTCTACCCACATTTGGGAAGGATTGCAAACTAGGATTCATCGATAAAGATTCATAATTTTATTCATAAATCTGATCCAGTTCTATCATTTAGGAAATAAATACTTGCTGGATTGATTTGTATGGTTGCTTTGATTCTGACTTCCCTTGTCAAAAGCAAATGATATTTCACAGCACTTTCATATTTCAGTAAGATGTTATGATGCTTTGAAAATTTTCTAATAGTAACCCAAAATATGAGGATTTTGGTAGCTTTCTCTGCTCAATCTGTGATGCAGTTGCATTAATTACTGAAATGAGATAGTTGTGTTCAATCCAGAATGAAAGCCAGTGCTTAGCAGATGTATGTGGTGCACTGCACTGTGACCATGAAATGAATTCTGGTTCAAAAAAGTCAAAGTGCAATCCTGCTGCAGCTGCAAGAAATAAACATCTTTGTGAGGTGTGCTTTGGTCTGTCCATTCATTAACTGTAAATTGTAACCAATTTTTTGTGTTTCTAATGTACTTTTTTTTCACAGAGCATAGCCGATAGTTGTTTTCCAATTAATGAGGGTCCTGCAACAAGCCGACTTCATGGTATTACAATATTTTCTTCATTCTAGCAAAATATTGTGCATTTATGGTGGTTTGTGAAACTGCTTTTTCACATCGACAATTTGACAGAATTGTTCTTGCACCAATTCTGTGATGCACACAGCTGCACTGGAAGTAGACAACCTTTCTCCAGAGGACGCAGGGTAATTCTGAAATCTATAATTGGTTTTGTTTTTTTCAAATTACTATGATATCTGTCCAACTCTATACAATTTCTTGTATAAGCAATGCTCAATTTTCAGAAATCCTTATTTGTGGTTAAGGATTCAGAAATCGCAGAGAATATAATTTGAAAAATTGTATAGCTAACTGGAAACAAAATTATAGAAAATCCCATTTACTTGTTACAAGGGATCTTACTTTGGATATAGATCTCTCAGTAAAAAGAAGACAATGAAAGGTCAACATGATATTTGCAACGTTGTGGAGGAGTGATTGAAAAATATCTGTCAAATGCAATTCCCTTGAAGTCAAGGTGTAGGGATGAAATTAAGAGAAAATTTTCATTAACTGATTTCTTGACATGTGCAGAAGAAGACAAATGTGTTCTACATCTTTGTGTCTATTTTGCTTGTGATACTGCTGCTACTATACTATCTCTACATTTACTTATATCAAAGGTATTTACTTCAAAGCTTCTCACTCACAACCTTAATTTAGGAAACTTTATAATGGCTCCAATTAAGGTTTGTCTTTGGTATTACAGAGGAATGAAAAAGGAAACTCAAGTGCTGAAGCGCATCTCACAAACCAGCAGAAAGAAAAAGCCATCCTAATTGATTATTCTTTCCACAAAGAAGTTCTCAATCTACATTTTCAGAAAGTAAAGGGGTCACTAATGGATACAGTGTGAAGGGCGCAGGACACCTACCTACATTTTCAGAAAGTAAAGGTGTAACTAATGGATAAAGTGTGAACTGCACTTGATATCCAGTTTACACTATTCTGCTATTTGCCAGTGTATGTTAGAAGGCAGAAAGAGATTGCTAACTTCGAATGACCTCTATGTGTTTTGCTAATCTGTAAGCCAGATTCTTGTAAACTTTGTGAACACAAAAGGGGGCTGCATGACTCAATCCGCCTTGCTTGGCTACTTGCATTTGATTGTGCATGACATCACTAACGAGAGAAATAACATGAACCTTTGAAATGTATTCTCTCACTTTGTTTACTGGCTTGATCGGGATTGTGTAAACCTTTGTATCATCTACAGTGATTTACTTTAAATGCTTTTTATATGGAGAAATTACTACTGAAATTATGTCAGCATGGTTGTGTTGAGGGAATAAGGTTTCATTTTATCCTTAATAGATGACAAAAACTAATGTAGTGGTGAACAAACTTTATTTTGAGTTTAGAGTTACTTTACATCGATGTTAATTACTTTTGCAGAGGTGTTGGCTTTGGGAATTGTTACATGAAGAATTCCATCTTTGACCTGTGCCTTAATTTTATCAAACTCTATGTTTTCTGGGAGGGCTATTCTGTGGTTATATCTACCATAGCTATTGGCAGGCCAATCTTCTTCATATTTTGTACTTATTTCTTCATAACTGTTTGTTTGACCTTCATGGTGCTCTCTGAGTGTTTTCTCGGCCTTCACCACCAGCATGTTCTCTTCTACCCATACCTTGACGTCATCCTTGTTCATTCCTGGCATGTTGAATCTCATTCTGTATTCTTTCTGGCCTTCCTTTATTGCCCAAGGAATCTTTCCCTTACTGTATTCATCATCTCCTGCAACTATCCAAGGTGAAGTACTAGCATAAACTAAGGGATCCTCAACCATCCTCTCCATTGTGTCCATCATTTGCTGCACAGTCCTTGCTACTGGAAATTGGTTCAACAGCACTGCATAAAGAGTAACCATCTGTCATTTGTCAATATCACTATGTTCAATGAAGGAATAAAAAGAAATTATGAACCATTAATCTTCAATTACCTTTAGATGAAGATTGTGGTACCTTCATCCTTGGCTGCAATTGCTGCTGCTGCTTTGACTTCTGCAAACTTGCTTCACCTCCTGCCTTAGCCTTTACATTGTTGCAGAAAGTTCTATTGCCTGAGCCTGACAATGGTAGCAATTTGACACCGGAAACTTTGTTTATTCTAGTAGATGAAGTGTGAGCATAGAAACTCATATTTGGTACTACAGTTGAGGCCATTTTTCTTTTAGGCAAAGATGCTAGAGGGATGTCAATGCTATGATAAGGCAAAGGACTTTGAGAAGCTGATGTTTGCATTTAAATTTATAGGATGCATTAGACATTTCTGGACCCGGATGAGCTTTAAAAAAATCTGATCTTTTCTGATTGTGACTTCGGTTCTAGGTGAGATCTAGAGTTCTCTACACAATTCTTTAGCTATCCTATATTTGGATGGGAATTTGGAAACATATTCCATATTCCAATTTATTTGTCCTTATGTAGCTTACATCTAATTCAGCTTGTAGAGAATTATTTGGAAGTCCTATTGTGGCTCACTTTTGTTATCAACCAACATTGTCTGGACCACAAGAAAAGAAGGGAACAATTCCTTCCTTATTCCAACCCAAAAAGAGTAATATTAATATTTTGTGATCCTTTTCTTTAGTGTTTTATTTTTCGTTATCCTTCCTAATTTATTATGGCAAAGCTATAATTCTTCTAATATTGTAAATATTTAAAACACTTAAAAAAAGAGATAAAGCAAAAGTGAAAGCATTCGAAGTTTATTTTTCATCTTCTGTAAAACCCTTTAATAATATTTAGAAACTAAAAAATATAAAATATTAAAGTGTAATTTTTATAAAATAAATTAAAGTTAAGAGTATGGTTCTAATTTAATCCTCGAAAGATACACAAGGTGTCATTCCCAGATTTTCAAAGATTGGTTGCAACAATTTGGTCTTATAAATGTAAATTCAAATTATTCAAATACACAACAGAAGACTTTTATTTTCAAAGCTAATTATATTCAGCGCGGTTTAAAATAACCTATTTTGAAGAAATATTTACCTTTTTTATGTTAGCTGCTTGATAGAAAATTAAAAAAATAAACTTTTAAATTTTTTTACATAACTAAATAAAAAAAATAAGAAAGTTGATATTTTTTCTCCCCCCAGTCATCTTCATTGGACCTTGTAAAGTTTATCATACAAGTTTTCATAACGGAAATATGAGCATTATATGGGCTTTGGCATCATGACCAAATACCAGGAAAAAAGGGTTTTTTCCATTAAAGCCCATAATATTTTTCAGAGCACTTTGCAGCTAAGTCAAAAGAATTTTCAAGATTTCAAATTCTAATATATGAATATGACTAACGAAGAAAGAAAACAAGGTACAGTAATTACAATAAAACAAGATCTAAAATGGAATCAAAAGCTCTACAGAAAATACAGAACTGCCTTTGCAGACAATTAGATTATCCTTTCCTCAAAAAAAAAAGAATTGGAAAGGATGCAAAAACCTTCCTTTCATTTAACTCAACCTTCAACATTACAGGTTTCACTTTCAAATGAAGCTATCAGAATGTTGATATTTGACAACTGCCACCAAATCTCAAACTATATTTGGGTGATTAAACTGAAGTCTGCATCAATTCCTTCCTCTTGGATCCCTACTAAGCCTATGTTTCTTCAAAGTTTTGATGTAATTTCTCATAAGGGTAAACTTGTTGCTCCCTAGATGATAGAAATAGTCCCAGGAATAAATACCAGTCTTATGCAAGTCATCAAAATTGAGCCTGACCATCCAATTCAACAATCATGCATCACATTCTAGTTCAGATGGGTAATAAAATATCGACTCAGAAATTTAGATCTAATGCCAAAGCTTGTAGTAATACCTCACCCCATAGTTTCCCACTGGTTCGGCAGACATGATTCCTACATGGCGCCTCCCAGATATCACCTGGTTCAAGCAAGTCATTCATCAAAGAATGTATAATTAGAAAGGAATCAATAGAATTCAATTCAAAACCTCAAAATCAATTATATTAGAAAAGGCATTGTTACCGGGTACATTTGGATAAATAACTTAATCAAGTGCTTATAGAATAAGACCTGTTTGGATAAACTCTCCATCACACTTATAGTAGAAGAAAAATAAGAAGGAAAAATGAATTAACTTCCAGATTTCAACTATGTAGAAGTTCTTTCATCTAACTATTGTAAAACTTGACATGCATAAGTTTATTTAACTTACGGAAAATGTTTGATCTATTTAGCCTTTTATTTTCATCTCTACTGGTGCTTGTGAAGAGATTGATCTATACAGGACTTAAGTGCTTATCAAACAAACAGTTATGCATAAGTTGTTTCAATAATAAAAAAGAAAATAGGATTAAACTGCTTTCACATAAGCTATAACTGTTTTCATAAGCTATCCTGTAGAGTTTACTGAAATAATCTGAAAACAGCTTAGAGAGACAAATCATGAGCTATATTCACAAGCTGCCTCAACCACTTCAAGAAGTGCTTCTCATTAGATAAACCCAAATATGTTGTAAAGAAACTTTTCCAAACACATCCTAATTCAACCATTAAATGGTGAGAAGCTCCCAAAAGTTGCTACAGGAAGTACCTTTTCACCTCCAATTGACCTAATCTTCCCATCAACTGCGGGACTATTTACTCTGAGAAATTCAGCTGATAGCTTGAACATTCTACCATTGCCAAATTCCACCTCTACCTGAAACAAGAAACCATGATCAATGTTATGTACCGAGGAAATCATATTTCCGCCAATTCTACTTACCAGTAAAAATTTCATCCTTGCAATAAACCTGAATTTTTTCCATCAATGGATGCATGCTCAAAAGATATTAACCCTATCTATTGCAACCTAAACATGAGTAATTTTAGTAAATAAAATAAATTGAAGGAAAAATATTAATAAAAGGGTATGGAGACAATAGGGAGAAAAAGTAACTAACGTGTTTTGGGGCATGAAGAGAGAATCTGGTGATGCGCGCAGTTTCTCCTGCCACTGTGGTCATTCTACGAATCGCCGCCAGCATAGTTCGAAGGTGGTTCTCGAAACTGAGGTTTTGTTCGTTTAGTAGTTTGCTGTTACTAACTAAAAAAATTATATTGTTACTATCAAGAGTTTAATATTTATATATTTTCATGAAGATTAATATATACTATATAACTTTTAAATAATTATTAATACTTAACTAATTGAATAATATTTTCATGATACTTTAAGTGAATATGTTAATATTAGAGTGATGTAAAGAAAATGTTAGCTCCAGAATTTAATTGGACAAAAATAAAAAATAAAACGTATATAAAATTGTGGATTTAATCAAAATTGATGACTAAAATCCAGGGACAAAAATCAAGAAGACCAAAATTGCATATAAAAATCAAAGAAAAACGATATTATAATTTAGCTAAAAAGTTATCAATTATCAATCTATTCATTTTTTACTATATATAATTTATGATTAAATAGTACTAGTGTAAACAAATATTTTATGAATACATATATTGACCATTTTAGACCTATTTCTTCTTTTTGAGTTTGTGTATTTGTTGTTAATGTTAAGAAGACTTTGATATTTTACTTAGATTCTAATGACCAGTGACTCTTGTGCACCCATAATATAAACTTGATATTTTAATCTTATCATTCGGTATAACTTGAAGTAATCTCTAATGCATGTTTTTAGAAGTGTTTCCATATACTGTTGGTGGGATAACTGGTGCTGACTTACAAAAAGTAAAACTCAGGGAGATTGAATCAGTCTCAATGATGTTATTCTTCTATCAACATGATCCATACATTATAAAAAAGTTGATAATTAAAAACTAATTGATGCTCTGTGACACAAGATTTTCTCACTGGAATCTGGTCTAACTGATTAAATACTGCTTTTGATATGAAGAAGGCTTACCAAATGTTTCTTTATCTTTATGCAGAATTGAAAGAACAACAACATTGGCTGTGTAAATTGTAAACCAGGAAGACACAAAATCATGTCTACTGGATGATTCGAGGTGAAAGAAAGGAGTACTTATCACGGATTTCTGGGATACAAATCTGCATGATTATTAGGAGTTGATTAGTCCCACATTGAAAACTTCAGGTGCTGTAAGAGAGAGGATGGGCAATAAAACTTAAGTTTCTGCCTCTGGTAAAATCACTTACCTGGGTGGGGTCAATGGACGATCATGAAGGTCCATGGCCTAGGGTACTGACCTCCATTGCACTTGGGAGGGGCATTGCTCTAAGGTCTACTCAATGAGTAGAACCTACATCATAATTTGTGGGTGTGGGGGCTTGCGTTCGCGCAGCCCTCTTCTATTATAAGTTCAATGTTTTGCGTAGTTTTGTAGTAATGTTCAATTTTTCATTTCCCTCATAAACATTGTGTTTTAAAGTTTTTCAATGGTTAGAGAAGTTCTTATTGGTCCTTAATGTGTGTTTTATTTAGTTTATAGTATTGGAAGATCATAAGCCAAGCATCTCCAATTTGTATGTTAGATATATTTTTCGGTCTAGGTATGTTATAATTTTCTCATGATTGCAAGCCAGGTCATTTTTGAATGGTTGGTTTGCTTTTGGTTTTATAGTGAGTTTAATTAAAATTAAATATGGAAAGAATGCTTGCTGTAGTCTATTTCTTTTGCTGTTAACATCAAATTACACAAAATAACATCTAGTTCAATGTTCAGTCAAAGTTTCATTTTAGATTTAATTATCTATAGGCAAAATGAGAGTTACCTTTACAAGCTGGAGTGCAAAATGGATTTCATCTAAAGTTAGCTTTACAAACTTTACAGTTTTAAGAAAATGCACAATCATGTACCCAGATTTAGATGCCAAACCCAGATACCATTATGTTTTCAATTGTACAACAACGATTAATACATCCAGATTAGCTGATGTTGATACAAGTTTGGAAGGAGCATGAGTCCCACATCAGCGAATGTTAGTGAAAACAAATTGGAGAATGAACTATAAGTTTGAAACTAGAAAACTTATAGCTTACATACCTGGATGGGGTCGATGGACGATCAGGAAGGTCCATGGCCTAGAGCAGTAATTTCTATTGCACTGTGGAATGATCTGTTCTAAGGTCTACAACATAGTAGAACCTACATCATAATTTGTGAGTGTGGGCCTGCGTTTTGCGCGGCCCTTTCCTATTTTGAAGTTAAAGTTTGTGAATGCTATCTTATATGCTTATGCTTGCTGATTTCCTGTTGTGTGTTGTGCCCTTTCTAGTTTTTAGTGTATGTTTTCCTATCGTGAAGTTAAAGTTTGTGAATGCTATCTTATGGTTGCTGATTTCCTGTTGTATGTTGGGCCCTTTCTAGTTTTCAGTGTATGTTAGTTCCTTAAGGATTTTATAATGTTGACTTTGTGGTTCTTCTCTTTCTACGGCATACTGATAATAATTGAAATTTATCCAGTTTAATTCTTAATTGGTAAATCTATCTTTAAATTGATACCACGTAGATACCATAAACCAACATTGATGTTTTCTTTTAAGTATTTTAGAAGTTTTTGACAATAGTAAAACACAAATCTTTAGAACTAGATTGGTATCAAACTTATTTGTATGAGCGCAAGGCTGAAACTGCTCATACATTCATTCTATCATTAATTGTTCCAATGCTGTAATACAATATTTTTTCATTTAAAAGTCATTCAAGAAATCACTTTTGAAACTCATTTGATATAGTTTAAAATCAATCATACATATCATACATGCAAAGGCAAGAAGTCTAATTGTCTTCAATCTATCTACAAGGGTATAACTTTCCTCAATCTATTTTTGTTTTCTTGACTATACTCCTTCGCCACAACTATGCTTTATTTGTAGTTATAACTTCTAATTCATCCAATTTGTTTTGTAAATACTGATTTAGTACCAATTATATTATGCAATCAATTTTCGGTATAAGCTTTCAAACATTATTCTTAGCAAATTTGTTTAGTTCTTCCTGGATAATGATCCAATGTTAATCATTCAAAGGATCTTCCATAATTTTAGGCTTAATTTAAGAAACAAAGGCCTTAACATTACAATAATCATTTAAATGTTGTCTAGTGGATACGCCTTTTTGAATTTCACTTATGGCATTGTCCAAGAACATGTATTTGGAACTCTCCACTATTTTGGTAGATCTTTAGATTACATAATTTCTGCAGAATTTTTAGTAGATACTTCTTATTTGGTTCCATTTATGTTGAACTTTTATATATCATTCATAATATTTTCTTCATTGTCACCTAAGTTAACAATAGACTTCCCTTCTTTGTTGGATGTTAGATTCATCAAATACATGTACACATCCTTTGATAAAATAACCTCTTATATAGCCTATATGTCTTATTGTATAAAGAATAGGCTGGAAAAGTAACATCATCAACTTTTGCATCAACCTTGTGAAGTGATTATTTTCTATTGTTTTTCAAGAAACACCTACAACCAAAGATTCTAAGAAGTATATGTTTGACTTTCTACTCTTATATCACTTATAGTATTTTTTTAAGAATAAGTCTACTAAGCATCCTAATCAACACATAGCAAGTTATATATAAAATTAATTCAAAAGTATTTAGATAAGGAGATTTCATTCAACATGGTTTTATCTAATTCCTTTAGTGTTTCTTTCTACCGTACTATTTTGTTGAGGTTTTTTAACGGAATAAAAGTTAAAGTTAATTTTATGTTTCTTACAAAAGAAATCAAACAACTTTTTTGAAACTCTTTCCATAATCACTTCTTATTAAGCTAATGTTGGAACATTTTTCATTTTACATTAAGTTGACAAGTTTTTTAAAAACTTCAAATACATAACTTTTTGAAGCTTTGAACAATATTTGTGTATATATTAAAAAATCTTTAGTAATCACTAAGACTTAGTAATTACTACCAAGACTTATAGGTCTTGAAGTGGAAATAATATTTTTTATATTAAAATATGTTAATTAAAGATGAAAAAGGATGTTTAGAAATATTTAAAGGGTAATTGTTTTGATGATGGTTCTAAAAGAAGAAGATGGACTTTCATGATTGAAGTTTTGAAGTCTTGTGGAAGTTTAATATTGTAGTGTTGTGTATATGTTTGATTATAGTAGTTAGGAATCATGTTGAAGATCATAGCATGCACTCAACTCTCCTTAAACTTTGAAAAAGCCTTTTGCTTTTTGTAAAAGGCTTATCATACTTAAAATAATCGATTATTTTGCGAAATAATCAATTATTATTAGCATACTTTTATTTTTAAATTACTTTCTGGAATAATCGATTATTCTAAGTAATAATCGATTTTGAATGTTTTTGTAAAAATATTTTCATATTCTATAGAACCTTGTGCCTCTCTTTTTCTATAAATACATAACGGGTCAGTATTTTCAAAATTAACTTAGAGAGATCAAAGTGAAAGTTGTTTCATCCTTTGTGGTTATTCAAAGGAGGTGTTCATCTTTTGAGGTTTTCAAAAGAGGTGTTGTTATCATCCTTTGTAGTTATTTAAAGTAGGTGTTTTCATTTCTTGTGATGTTCAAGGAAGGTGTTGTTCATCTCTTGTGTTTTCAAGAGAGGTGTTGTTTCATCATTTGTTCTATATAAAAGAGGTATCTTGTTAATCTTCATGCTATCATTCTCATTCCACTGCACTGTAAGTTTGTAAACTTTTTATTAATAAGATAGTTAGTAGAAATCACTCAGGTGATAAGTCACTGGATGTAGGATATGTTTTGATCTGAACCAGTATAAATATTGTGTATTTTTTGCTATCCTTATTCTCTTTACATTCTGCTGCTTATTTGTGTTATACTCTATTTTTTATAAAACAAAAGAACTTAAATTTATATTAGAGATTTTGTCAAACTCTGATTTAACAAGATTAAATTCTACAACAAAGGTTTAATTTTTATTAAGAAATCAATTCACCTCTCTTGGTTGATTTTACCTTCTCTATTATTTTAACAAAGTATACCTTTGTTTGTTTTTCTTTTTTATAAATATCACATATTTTACCATTCTCAAACTTGAGTTTTAGCAAAACCAATTACTCAATTTTTATAAATTAATTTGTTTAAATGATGCATATGAATGTGTGCAACACTCCTATGTCAAAGCTAATAATCTTCTTTTATTATAAGACATTAAGTTCATGAATGATACATATATAAATCAAGCATATAAATATTTTTAATTCTTTTACCAACTATAATTATTTTATTAGAACCATAAATTAAATAAAAGTTTAGTTCAAATATCTTGTGTCATTTATTACAAAATTACCTTATTCTTAGTAGAGTGTGTTTGAGTTCATTCACATAAAGAACATTCAGCATAATAATAAAAGAATCATTTATCAATATTTCCATTTTCAAATATTATTCCTTTGTTGTGATTATAAATACATATCTCACCATTTTTAAGATTCTTGAATATTTTTATCTTTATTCATGTATCTTAAACAATTAATATTAATATATCACAGAGATTCCTTACCTTTCAACACACTTACAAAACATAAATTAAAGAAAAAATTAACTTTCATTTGTAATTAATTAATTATCTTTGTATTAATTTTATTTTCATTTGTATCTTAAACAACTAATATTAATGTTATTGTTATATTTTGTTTGTATTAATTTATTATTATTATTTTTATTAACCATAATAAACTTAAATATTTTTTAAAAATTTAAAATAAATATAAAATTTAAATAAGATATTGTCAAATATGAAATATAATCTAAAATGTTGTTTAAAATTATTTAAATTTAATATAAAATTTTATAAATTGATAAAGATATTCTGTAAAGTAACATAAAAACTTCTTTTTTAAAATGAAAAATCTTATAAATCAAAAATAAAAATTAAACAAAATAAAAAATTTTATAAAATTGTAAATGAAGCGAAATCTGTTAAAAAAAATTTATAGTAAAAAAATTAAACAAATTTTATCAATATATAAACTTTATTGTATTATATATAAAAAACAAAAAAATAAGTTCAATTTTTGATTTCTTTCACAGATAAAGAATTCTTCTAATTTTTTATTTATAAAGAAGATATTATCAATTATATAAATAAAAAAAATATTATCAATTATGTCATTACATAATTTAACACTATTAGTAATATAAAATGTTTCAATAGAAGAAAAACATTTTTTTCAAATTATAAACTTTATTTCTTCACGTAACATCTATTTTTTTATATAATTTATTTATGTGCGGATCATTTTATTCATTATTAATAATAAAAACAATAAATTCAAAATTAAGTATAATAAATTTAAAATTTATTAAAAATCAAATTTATGTATAATCTTTAATATATGTGATTAATAAATTTATTAATTTATTAATTTTTGAAGAAATAAAATTTGAAATTGAAGATTATCCATTTTATAAAAGGATCTTTCCTACTTCTTTACCTCCAAAATTTAATAATAATAATAATATATTAAACAATAACAGTATATATATATATTAATAGCATCAATAATATATATATTTTACATTTCGATAGTTGTCTTTTTACTTATTTCAGTATTAATCCGATGTTATTTGTTCGATGGTCCGGATTGAAGTGGGGTCAAACTAAAATTAATACTTCTTTTGAAATCTTTCCGCTTAGTTCTTTTTTTCAACTTGTGAGTTGAGAATGTTTTGGTCCCGTCTTGCTTCTTCTTTGTGTGGTTTCGGGAGGGTATCTCCTTTCCGCAGGAGATCACCTGCTACCAATCCTGCAGAGGAATGTGAATCCTCAACCTTTTCCGCATGAGGTCAACCTGCTGCCAATCCTGCAGAGGAACGTGAATCCTCAACCTTTTCCAAAACGAGCGTTAATCAGCAGCATGTGATTCCCGAACTGGAACCTACGCTTTTCAATGAGAACACCCGGCGAGCTCTTCGATTGAGGTCGAATTGGTGGAGGATAGCTTATAACGAGCGAATCCTTCGTCCGGAGTCAACTGGCCATAGAAAGGCATATTGAGTTTAAAAGTATACTATTTATTGTATAAGTTTGAATTAAAAAAAATAATTGATAAGCATTATAATTATTATATTTTTTAAAATTATGTCTTAAATAAATCTAAACTAAAATAAAGTAATAATAATTTTATATAAATACTAAAAAATAAAAATAATTATAACTATAATTATAATTGAATTAACTATGTAAACTTAATTACATTGTTTATTTTTTATAATTTAAAATTGTTTTACTTAATTATAGATTTAATTTTTTATTAGAAGTACAAGTACATATATTACGAAAGTAAATATATATTGAGATTGTAAATAAATTACAAAAGTAAATACAAATTGAGATTGTAAGTAAATTATAAAAGTAAATATAAATTGAGATTGTAAATAAATTACAAAAGTAAATATAAATTGAGATTGTAAGTAAATTATAAAGGTAAATATAAGTCATGATTGCAAATAAATCACAAAAGTAAATATAAATTGTGATTGAAAGCAAATTATAAAAGTAAATATAAATTGAAACTATAAATAAATTATAAAAGTAAAAAGATTAAAGGTAAACATAAATTAATATTAATATATCAATCCAATATAATTCTTTATTTCACTATGGATCACAAATTAATAAGAAGTTTAAATTACAGACTTACATATTAAAATAAATTTTAAGGTTGTAAATTAATTTCCATTTATAATACATTGTTCGTAGTACTTGTTCCAATCTTTTGAATGTGGGACTCAATATAGCACAGTGTTTAGAAGAAGGTAATAAGATGGGATTAAAGTTTGAATGAACTTCAGCCAACCTTTCCTTTTTTTTCTATTTTAAATTGAGTTCGAAGACAATTCTTATGGTGTGTATGATTTCAACTTTTAGAAGCTGTTTTAGTTTTCAGAACCTAAAAAAGCAAAAACTTGCTTGTTGCCTAAAATTGTTTCTACACACACTCCCAGATTTTACTCCTTGTTTCTTAGCTATCGTGTTCTCATACTTTGTGATCTCTTACAATAATTTCTACCGATGTTCATGGATGACAACATCAATTCAATCAAACTAAATAGTTAGTCTTATGCTGCATTGATATGTTTGAGATACAAACATCACAATAATCACTAAAAGAACAGAATATGAGCTCCCCGTGTACTCAACGAAACAAGACAAGCTATTGAATGTAATATATCAACCAGTGACTGGGTTCAAAATAATTACTAACAGGTTAAAATTTCTCGAAATCTACACCATGGTCCTTTAGCTAATAATTTTTCTTTTCCTTTCTTTATTCTGTTGTTCTATGAAAGGTAACCCCCCACAAAGAAGAGTGGTAGATTACAAAGATTTGCCAACTCAGATGGCCAGTAGTTGTTCCAAATTAATAGGAGATATAAATTTTGAAGATCCATTGTAAATTTCATCCACAAAGATGCGAGAAGCTGCCTCTGTAGGGTGGAATGCATCCCAGAAAATATGGTCTTTTCTGTTGGAACAAATGTTTGAGATTGGTAGGCATGGAATTTCGGCATTCAACTCACCAAGCCCACAGCAAGCACCATTTACATTACCAAATCCTGCAAATGGGATATAAACTTACGTAAACATCTTCTCATCTCAATCTAAGAAAATTTCTACAGATCACATACTTTACAACACTTTATGTTCACATAAAATTTTGTAATTCAGTTTCTGTTTAATTGCCTTATAGTTATGATTTTATAGCTTTAGATAACAAAATTAAATTTTGATGAGTATATAAACTTATTATGACTCATTTAAAAAGGTTATATAAAACAATTTTGTTTGTGAGGTATGGTGTCCCAACTTCCAATGTCTACATCAATTATGTAAAGACACAAAGGGTAATATTTTAATACCATAAGGAGTTGGATTGTGAACAAGGTCTTGAAGGGCTGCATAAGTATCAAAATAAGAATAACTTATGTCTTTTTTCTCCAATTGCCATTCCTTTAACATGGATCGAAGAGCTTCATTGTACTTAGCCGACAAGTCATTGGCTTCAGAAAAACATTCTGTTTTGTTCTTAAGCCTGTATGCAGGGCAGCACCCAATTGCACCAACACCAGCAATCTCAAATTTCTTTGCACCATTGTTGTATAATCTCTGCCAAAAAGTTTCCAAACCAAAATAAATTATATGTTTATGATACAAGTTTTGTCTTTTGACCCATACAAGTGTAAGTTAAGTGCATCTTTAGATCCATTTTAGATTATCTATAGTTACATTGAAATATCCATTAACATGGTTTTAGACAAATGTTTATTGAGAAACTGATTTTATAACCAAAATTGATTTTGAGTTAAAATAGCTTTACATAACTTTTGCTATAGTAAAAGTATTCCGGTATAATTTAAATCCCTCCAAAATTAATTCTAAAATCATAACTAATTTAATTTAAAATCTATTGTGCAAGCACAAGTTAAATCACACACCAAGTCGTTGCTTACTGTTTACAACCGTGGTGTTTACCTGTAGTTGCACTTTTAATGTGGAAGCCATGGAATCTGCGTACTGCTGAGGGGTGTTTTTCTTTTGAAGATCCTTTGAGTCAAAGTAACCAAAGATATCGTTGCCACCAATCACCACAACGAAGATGGACTTTGAGAGGTGTTTCTCAAGAGTAGATGCTCCTGTTTGTTGTGTAAGTTTTTCATGCACTTGTGAGTAGTAATCCACTTGCTTTGGCAACGGAATTGATTGCATCTGCAAGAACAGTCATCATAAGGGGTAACTCAGTTGATGAAGATTTTCTTTATTTTTGTCATTTTCTTATCATTTTGAGGTGTTGGAGACATTTACCAGTGATCTAGTACTTAAGGGTCATATTGATATTGCAACTTTTCTCTAGTTTGAAAAGAATAGTGCGTGTTATTTATTATTTGAATGAATTTCATATACTCTTTACTGAATAATAACAGTCTGCAGAAATTAGTATACGATTGGTTACTACTATTTGTCCCCAATAACATTCAATCTGTTTTTTTATATAAATTAGAAAACTCAATTGCATTTTAAGATTGATTGAAATCATAATCAGGTGATAATTCCAATTATACTATAATCTGCTATGAATGAGACCAATATGATGAATAAAAGTAACAGTGGAGAAAGAATGAGAAAATCAGAATTGTACTTACAAAACCTTTATCTGAGGCATTAAATATTCCAGCACCTCCAGAGGCAAAGTTCACACCACCCAAAAAAGATATGTTTTTGTTGTGGTTGTGAACTTTAGACAGTAGGGAGAGATAAGGTGGTGAAGTGGGTAGGCCCAATTTTTCAGCTGTCACCAAAAAATTCATTTAATGCAAATTTTGGCAGAACACAATTTGTAATTTTGTACTACTTTTATCAATATGCATGCCAAAATAAGAGCAACAAATAAGACAATAACATTAAGGTTTTGCTCCTTTTTATGTACAATACAAGTTTTCCTTGCCCCCCTAACCTCTTGTCTCCCAATCAAAAAGAAAATATGTCAATCTTTTATTTCCCACCTTTCTATACACAAAGTGCCTTTGGTTTCCCTATATTCCATATTTAAACTATATCTTTTTTTCTGAAGTCAATACAAGATAAACATGTATTTTTTATTCCCATGTTGATGAACCTTTTAGGACTTTTGGAAGTCATCCCATCAACCATGGTTTTCTTAACAAAAGAAATCATTGCAGAAAATAAAGAATAGTGCTTAAAGTGTTGCCCTCCAATTCTTGTCCATTCTAGATATTTATTTCCACAGCAAAATTTTAGTTAATTAAATTAAAGCTTCCTAGTTATAAGACCTCTAACTTACTAAACATGCAGTAGAAGATAAACATGCAGAAACTATACAACTTAATCACAACACTTAGAAATAAATGGATAATAGGTAGATTTCAATGATGAAAAACACATGAAAAAGTGGTATTCTCAAAGTTAAGGATTGTTCATCTTCTAACTTACTAACCCTACAGTAAAAAACAGTGTCTGGAAGTTTTGAAGACCCAATATGTATATATGTAGCCAATTTTGAATGACTCACCAATTAAATCTGCAGCATTCTTGCCATTGCTAAATCTCCCAGTGGGTTTCTTAGTTGGAAAATCAATACCATAGTGAGGAAGAATTGCCTTTTCAATGGAGAAACTCAAGTAATTATTGTTGCCAACATCCACAAGTGAGTCTCCAAACACGTAAACTGCTGGAGCCTTTTGAGCCTCCAAGAGTCCTAAGTTGAAGATGAAGAAACAGAGAAAGAGAAGTGAATGTGCCATCACTATTCTGTTGCTCGTATAGGAATATCCTGCTAAGAATTGGTGTGTGGAAGCATAGAAGGGTTGGTCAGAGATTTAAAGATGCAAAAATCAAGAACTTGATAAGTGTGAAAAGTAGAATATTTTTTGAGGCTACAGTGAGAAGTGACTAGTGACAGAAATTGAACCAAAGAGCACTCCCCAGCTATTCAGTGTCAACCCAATCTAGTTCATATTATATCTTCTTTTGTAATAAATTGGAGATGGCCACAATCACAAATTTAAGCTGTCTTTGTCTCAGGAAAACAATCTTTGTACTTCAACTCATGTTGAAGTCTCTAAGTGCTTAGCTAATTCTCTCTTCAAGTTAACAAGTTCTAAAATATCCAATATATATATATATATAACTAAAATATTTTAGGTAGGTGTCGGTGTCTCCTACCTGTTGAAGGTAAAATATTTTTAATCCTAGATTTGAAATAAGTTAAGAGAAGATAAAATTATTTTGAGATTAATATTTTCTCTTAATTTTTCCTCTTAAAAGTTAATAAAAAAAAGAAGGATGATTTTTTTTATAATAATTTGATATTTGTTCAAAAACTAATATAAAAGTACTAGTTCTTAAAAATTGCATGGTAAGAATTAAAAAGTTGTTAGAATTCATAAGTATCAGGGCAGTGTGGTGGGGATCACTGAATTTGTATTAAATGCTCTATCTAATCTGCATTTATGGTTGAAAGTACTCTGAGGTTCTAATGTTCAATGATTTTATGCAGTTGGTAATCACTTATAAATACTACTTCATGATAGTGCTTAATAAAATATACTACTTAATATTCTTTAACAGGTATCTTTTTTAAACCATTCATAGGCAGAAAACAGTTCATCAATATAGAAGAGTTTATACTGCAATAGTAATCTGAACACAAAGAACATTGATCTTAAGGGTCTTATGAACATTATATTTCCGCAAGACTCTGAAGTAGAGGAATATGTTTATTGAAGTGTGAAGTGATGTCACCTGAAAATCTAAAAACTAAGAAAAATTGAAAAAAAAAAACGTCTTTAGAACTAGAATTTGACTTCTCTACCACTGTGTGATCTCTTGTGTCTTTATGGTCGATGTATTCACATAAAGATGGACAAGTTTTAAGCCTCAAAATGTTAATGGAAAGGGTTTGAATCTTATGAAACAACAAGAACTGCCGACAAGACGAGTCAGTCTGTGTTTATTTCCACGCGGCATCATTAATGTCATTTCAACTACATATTACATGAAACTTTCAAAGTTTATTAAAAAAATGTAATTTGATTCTCCTCTATTTCAAAGTATCATAATTTAGCAGCACTGTGTATGAATTAAAAATAATGACAAAATATTGTATTTCTGATTTTACTGAACCAGCTTATCTCTTCTGAGTTGCTATGTGACTCTTCAATTTAAAAAAATCATTATTGGTTTAGATTCATATGAAAAGATTGTGTGTTTGAGAATATGAAAATGGTGTAATCCTTTTTCAAAATTATAAAAATAAGTGAATTTTAGAAAAATTATATAAACGAGTAAGTTATGTTTAAAGAATAAAGTAATATTTTTATGATATATATTATAAAAAGTAAAAATCGACTTTTATAGATTTTACTTTGTATTATTCTTTGATAACGACATATTTATTTATATAATTTTTTTAAAATTTACTTATTTTGATAAATTTTAAAAAATATACTAATTTTGTAAAAGAAAAAACCACATTCTCAATCTCAAGTCCCTGTTAAAAATTATAATTAATACTCTAACAAATGTACAGTGGTAATAATATCAATAGTTGATATCTATTTATGTGAATATATTGAATGTATGATTGTAGAGACTCTTTTTCACAATTTACATTTTATATGAACATGTTAAAATGTTATCCATCTATGAATTGTGTAATTCAATTAATTTTAAATAATCAACGTGAAAGAAAAAATAAGAAAATAGTTATAAATATATTGTAATTTACAGAATTGAAAATATTAAAACACCACATAATTTATGATCAAAGGAATATTTGATTTAATCTTTTACATGTTATAAAGCATGTGATATTATTTTGAGAAAATAATTATTTTTATTCTTTTTAATTACAACTGACTTAATTTGATGAGATTAGTGAACATTTAATATAAATAATGCTATTAACTTTAATTTGATGAGTTTAGTTTGAAGTTTTTCATATTAAAAGGCATTTAATAGTCTATTAACTATAATTTGATTTGACTTGTAGGGTTAAGTATATGTACAACACAAATCATATCAAAATTTATATTCTTCTTATTTATTATTTAATTCAAACAAAATTGTTTCTCTAAAAAGATACTTCTACTAAGTATAAAGAAAATAAGTTAGCTATTATTTTTCACGTGATTTCTTTAGAAAGAAGTATGAAGTGGCTCATTATTTTTAGTTAAATATAAAACATTAAGCTTGTTATTTAATTATTACAATAATTAATTTATAATTCTAACAACTATAAAAAATAAGAATAAAGCCTTAACTTATACTGGGTAAAGTGAGTTTTTATCCTTCAAAGTTTTAGTTTCTTTAAAATGTTAAAATTTTAGTCTTTGATGAGAGACTAAAACGACTTCACTTTTATTAAATATGTAAAAGTCATTGTTATCTATCTGTGCCTAACATAATTCCTAGATATATTTTTTTTCATTTATTCTGAAATGGAATCTGCATAACATAAAAAATAGATTTTAATATAAATAGAAGGTAAAAGATAGAAGGTTACAGTTTTAAAAATATCTCTTGTATTTTATAGAAACTATACAGTTTATTAGGGTTAAATATATTTTTAATTTTTGAATTATTTATCAAAATTGTGTTTCGTTTATGAGACAAATTTTAGACTTATTTTGTTCTTATATTTTATAAACTCGTGTAAACGATCCTTGATAATGTATCAGAATTCATTTTTATCTCTTTATTTTCTTTTTTCATAGTTTCCTATTTCACTATCATCTGTCTCTTAAGTTTTTTTCACTTTTTTTTCTTTCATTTTTTCTCATTTTCTTCTCTTTAAAGATGTTTTTATTTTTCATTGAGAATCATTTACACCTGTTTATAAAGTATAACGACGAAATAGGTCTAAAATTTGTCTAAGAAACGAAACACAATTTTAACAAATAATTCATAAACTAAAAACATATATGTTTTTAACCTCAATTTATTATAATGAAATTAGCGTAGTGACATATTTAATTAAATTACAAATTTTAGTTTTAGAAACATATACCTCTTATTATGTTGATACATCACATCAAGCTAATAATCTACCAATTAAACCTTTAAAATTAAAATTAATTTACTTTGTTTTCGAAGAAATAATAATTTTCTTACATTTCTTATCCAATTTCAAAAATTAAAATAAAATATTTTATTAAAAAGTATATACATAACATTATTTATTTTAATCTTTTTTACACATAAAAACTTTATTCTTTTTACTTTCTTAACCGTTTCTTTTAAAATATTTATAAATATTTATATTTTTAATTAATTAACTAATTTTTAAATTAATTTATTTTTTATTTTAATAAAAATAATGCATTTATTTATAAAATAGAGTAATTTTAGTAATTTTAAAATAATTAGTAATATATTAATAATAGTTTGAAAAACAGTCTTAAACTACTGTCAATTTTTTTATGTACGTGAAAAAAAATTAAATTAAAAAATATTTTTAAAAATATTTATATAATTAATTAATTTAAAACAAATATTGGCTAATAGTCTTAATATCAAGTTCTATATACAATTTCAAAATATTCAATAAATATTTGTTGTTATATTAATTAAAATTATCTATCATCATGTAAATATTAATTAGAAAACATTTACTTTTTATATTTAATTATAGTTGAAATAGTTGATACATAATTGTATTATTAATTGATTTTGAGTTGTTCCGTTAACTAAAAATATTTAAAATATTTAATTCATTTACATTAATTATATTATATTATTAGTTGACACAAATTTTTAAAATCTTATTTGAAATCTATAATAATTTACTTAAAAACATATTTTATGTTCATGTTTGGACAGAAGTTTGGAGACTTAAATAGATATTTAAGAATCTTTGAAACAATTTTTTTCTTGTTGTATTGAAATGAAAAATAAATTAATTTAAAAACTAGTTAATTAATTAAAAATAAAAAATATTTACAAATGTTTTAAGAGTAACATTTAAGGAAATGGAAAGAAAAAGTTTTTTAGACATAGAAAAAAAAATTGACACTAGTGATTTTAAATGTATTTGCACATATTTTAAAAAAAAAGATTTTGTTTTTAATTTTTGAAATTGAGTAACACTATATACAAAACTGCTGTTTTTTCAAAAACAAAATAAGTTTATTTAAATTTTGAAGATGTGATCGGTAAATTAATATTACGATGTTAGTGAGTAAAAAGAATTTATGTTTTGTGGTTCTATATGCATTAATGTGAAATAGAATAAAGAAAATTCCAAAAGACAATAAAAGATAAGAATTTCCAAAATGTGAAAATAAAAAATACAAAAATAAAAAATAAAAAATAATTTCTATATTTATAATTACATAACTTTTGAAAGACAAATTGTAAGTATTAGAGGTAAAAATTGTAATTTAACTAAATGTACTGCGATAACAAGGTGACGTAAAATATTACATGTCAATCCAGTAGAATATATATATATATATATATTTTGGCTCTTTACAATCAAAATTATAAATAATAAATAATAATAAAATATTTATAAATATTATATCGGGTAATCTTTATTATTTAATATTATAACAAAATATTTTGTATTAATAGATATATTTGATATTAATGAATTTTATTAGTATATATAATAATATATGTGATATCTTGAAGATTTTTGAGTAAGTATAATAATATTTTGATAATACAAAAAATTAATAATTATTTAGTTGTAAATTATTATATAATAATTATCGCATCAAGTGTAACTAATATTGATCTAAAGCAATATAAATTAGTTTATTTTTTTGTTTATCTCATGAAAAACATCTCTTTTAAACTTGCAGGAAGAAGAGCATGAGTGTCGCATAGAGGTATTAACTATTGTGGCCTTCTATTAAGTTTTGGATTATTGTATATTTTAATATTTACATTTAAGTGACTGGGTTTTGGATTTGTTAAACTGGTTTATAAAATTTATTTGGTGTTGCATATGATTCATAAATTTGTAATAAGGTTAAATATGTTTTCGGTCTTTGAATTATTTGTCAAAATTGTGTTTCGTCCCTAAGGGAAACTTTAGACTTATTTCATCCTTATGCTTTATAAACTCGTGTAAATGATCATTGATGATATGTCAGAATTTCTTTTTATCTCTTTATTTTTCTTATTCATAGTTTTCTACTTTACTATCATCCGTTTCTTAAGCTTCTTTCACTCTTTTTCTTTCCATGTCCTCTCATTTTCCTCTCCTTCCAGATGTTTTTGTTTGTCATCGAGGATCATTTATACCTATTTATAAAGTATAAGAACGAAATAGGTCCGAAGTTTTCCCCAAGGACCAAACACAATTTTAACAAATAGTTCAAGGACTAAAAAAACATATTTAACCCTTTGTAATATTATCATTGTTTGAAGTGGTATGCTAAAACAAAGATAAATTTTTTGTTTAACCTTATATGGTTAGATGTAAATTTATGTCTTCCACATTGATATCAGAGTTCATCAAACATAAAAGACCCAAAATATCAAACCTAAAAAGTCTCTTTTGTACTAGTGTGTTGTATATATTAATGAGGAGAAGTAGGAAATGCATAGTATAACAAACTACACTTAATTAATTTAAATTATTAATCTCAAATTGAATAAAAAGACTAATATTAAGAGTAACTCTTTTTACTTCCTCTTGGAGTATATGAATCTCTTCTCTTTAAAAGTATTATAATAAGTGCTTTAGTTCTTCCTTTAGTTTTAATTTATATTAAAGTTACCAAAGTGATACTAATCACTTATAATTATCAACCATTCAAAGATCAAGCTTAACCTCCTTTTAATGAATCTAAAAGACCTTCTCAATGAGAAGAGTGTTCATCTTTATCTCTCCAATCTAAAAATATTTTATTTATAGTAAACATCTAAATTGTGAACTTCTCAATTCTATACTTTATATAGAAATCAGTCTCACATTCTTGTTTCCACCTTTGTCTCACCAATAATTTTTTTTGACACACACTTAAAATAGACACCTTAGCATTCCACCCACATATATTTTTCCACATTTTATCCTTATTCACTTGTATTTAATGTTATATGTCTAACCTTTAATCTTTTTTTATCTTATTATATTTAAAATATAACAATGATAACTTTACTAATACTCTTTCACATATTTTCTCTCACTAATTTTTAATTTTTTTAATCTAAGATTTGAAATTAAAAAAATATGTCATATTCATTCCTCTCTCTAGTGTTATCATTTTTCAATATTATTTATATTTTCAATGTGGTAAATTTTTCAAACACTAAATATCAAATTAATATATAATTTATTAAAATTATTTGATATACATATTATTATGTAGTATTTAAAATAATAACAAAAAAATTAGAAAATTATTTTTTTAAAATAATAATTATTCAAAAAAAATTAAATTACATTTTTTTCATCTTATTATAATATATATTAATAATTAACTAATTTTTTATATCAATTACTCGTAAATTTTAATTATAAGTGACTTATTTTTATTTCTCACAATAATATATATTAATACTGAAATAATTTTTCATATTAATAACTCAGATGAATTTTTAATTATAAGTAATTAATTTTTAATTCTGATAATTAACAGTTAATTTGAATTGTGAGTGAATATTTTTAATTTTAATTAAAATAATTTTAATAAGAAAAAATATTTGAATTTAAGGAGTTAAAGGTGTATGAAATACAATAAAAATAAGTTAAAAAAATTTCAAGAATTATTTATTTTTTAAAAATTTTGTTAATTTATTAGTATTATTTTATAAGTTATGCATTAATATTTAATATCAAATGATTTTATTAATTTTTTATATTAATTTAATTTTAAAGTCAAACTTATGTTTAGAGAAATTTATAAAAATAATGATAAGATTAAAAAGATGAATATGACATACTTTTGTTTAATTTGAAATTTTTTATTAAAATTTTTTTGGTGAGATATTAGTAAAATAATATTAAAATTATTTTGAAATATAACGAGATAAAAAAATTAAATGTTAAAAAAATAATATTAAATATAAATAGTAATATATATATATATGAGTGGAATGTTAAAATGTTATTTTAATTATCTGTAAAAAAATTAGTGATGGAAAGAGTGAAAAGAATGTTAAACAAATAATTTTTATCCCATAGAAAACATCATTAACTCGTTCAAATTTATTACACCAACTTATTTTGAAATTAAACATAAGCTCACTTGTACTTTGTAGAAAACATCATTAACTCCTATTCAAGCTTTTTGCACAATTTTATTATAGAATTACACATAAACTCACCCAAAGAATAGAGAAAAATACACCACCCCTTAAAACACCACATAAAAAATAAGAAACTTAAAGAAAAACAAAACTTAAAAAAATAATTTGATGTGATTGAATTAGTTCATTAGTAAACTTTAATATACATACAAGTTTTACAACTTATCTCTTCATCATTATTTATATTTATATATAATATTGATTTTTCTGTCTAATGTACATAATTTTTTTTTATTTTACTCTTATTATACTTTAAAATTTTGAATATCAAAACTATCATTGTCTTATGTATGAAAAAGAAAAACAAGAAAGAAAAATTACCATTCCATTAAATTTGTATATTTAACAATAAAAGAAAAAATAGTGTAAAAAACTACTATTCACTAAAAACAATTGTAGAGTAATATATTTCTTTATTCTTCTCTTTCGTATAAGTACGTAAAATTGTTGTTTTCATTCAAATTATAAACTAGACATCAAATATATAAAATAATAATACATATTTTTTTATTTAAATAAATATACAAATTAAAATTAATATAAATGTTAAATTTTATCTTATTAAAATAATAATATATAATAGAACTTTTCTTTTAATGTACACAATTTATATTCTTCTTTTTATATTTAAAATTTTGAATTCAAAATTATCATTTCATTGCCTATGTAAAAAAGAAACTACAACTCCATTAAAATCATGCTTTTAACAATAAAAGAAAAAAGAAATAATAGAGAAAAATTACCACTTCACTGAAAATAATTGTACATTACTACATTTCTTTTTTTCTCTTTCATATAAATATGTTGTTTTCACATTCAAATTATATATTAAATATTAAATATATAAAATAATATATGTGTGTGGACACATACACAACCAAATGATAGACAAAGTAGATAGTAGACAAAGCGAATGCTAATACTTTTTTAACTTACATAATTATTATGATAATTATTATTAATCGAAATTAAGCCTTTCAACTTTTACCGCAGGCTAAAATATATTATTGCTAATCACATGGTAACATATATTTAATCGAAATTCAGCACAAATATTTAATTAAATATGGTAAAAAAAGTTAGAACTTGTGCCATCATTTCGCAGCAATGGCTATAGATAAGTTGGATATAAGTCATTATCATATCTTAAACAACATTAGCTGATCATCATAATTTGTGTTATGTTTCTACAAAGAAAAAAGAAGAAGAGGAAATTAGGATATTTGTGACTTTATCGCATTAATGGCTGTGGATCACGTGGATACAAGTCATTATCATATCTTAAACCACATTAACTGATCATCATAATTTGTGTTGTGATATCTACAAAGAAAAAGAAAGTGTTGTGATATCTACAAAGAAAAAGAGAGAGAAAATTGGATACTTGTGACTTTATTGATGTACCAATAAAAAATTTTGAAGATTAATAATGATACCTGGTTGGATTTTGAATTATTTTGAGTTTATAACTATTATTCCTTTTTTTTAGATAATAGTAGTTCATATAGGAAATAATAATTTAATTTTTCTTTATTTATCCTTTGTAGAGTTTAATGTTATATTAATTATTTTTTTATCAATTATATTTTTATTTTTTTAAGATATCATGTTCATATCAATCCATTACTTAATAAATAATTTATTATTTCTACCTTTTTATATGTCTTCTTTAATCAATAAAATGTATTATTTTTTTTAAAAGAAGTTAGAGTAAAAATACAAAGGAAATGAAAAGAGAAGGTGATACTTATACATAAAAATGAAGACTGAAACTAAGAGTAATATCAAATTTTTTGATAAATTCTTCTTCAAAATTTTTAAATCAAAATTTATGGTAATAAAAATTTTAAGGTTAAAAGTTATAATAAGAAGTTTATTTTCATGAAGATTTGAAAAAATGTTTGTTACAATAAAAAATTGAAAGATTATTTTTAAAATGGAAAGAAAATATATTAAATATTCTTTTATTATATAGAGAGAAAATAAATTAATATAAACACTCACATAATACTCTTTAAGGAATAAAGAAATCAAATAATAAAGATATTATTAAAAAAAAGAATTAAATTTATTATAAATTTTAAAAGTTGTGACTTTTATTGATTAGTGTAACAAAACCTTAAAGGATTATTTAAGTGAGCACTTATTTCTCCGTGATAATGAAAATCTAAGTGTGTATGATTCTTTGCTTTGAAGAATAAAATATAGTTTATAGATGAAACTCTTTTTAAGTCTGCAAATGATTCACCTTTTGGATCATGCATGATCCTCAAATTTTGTACGGACAAGGAAGTTGTGTATCCCTCAAACGAATTTGGATGGAATGGAATTTTGTCGTCTAGTAAAGTCTCGTTACGTAGTAAGACTTTAGTTAATTGGTATTCCAATTGAAGTGGTTTTATTTTTTATTTTATTTTTAAAAAGTTGTGTTACTAAGTGAGACTTAGGCCGATCGTTTTATGTAACAAGACTCCAATCTCTTAAATATTTTATTATTTAAAAAAGTCTTCCTACAATGACTTTAGTTGGGTATAAATCTTTTCTATGGCTCCCTTATTTTTTTGTTTTCTTGTTCATATCTAAAATATCTCTTTTCCTATTTTGTTATTTTCTTCTATGTTTGCAACTCACCTCCTCTCCTCTTTTTACTTTGCACTTCTCCTTATTCATTATTAGTCTTTAGCATTATTTTTATTTTAGAAAACATGGTTTACATAGACGAGCTAAATGTTGATAATTTATTTTATGCTAGAGTGCATTTCTACATTCCTTACAACTTTGCATAAAATAATCAAAAGGCCAAGAGTTCTTCTTCACCGAAGAATGGAGTTAACTCATACTTTTCCAAACAAACTTGCTACCACATAAACTTGTCATTTGAAGTGTTAAAACAATCTTTGCAACAAATTTTCATATTATAATGGTCAATAAAAGATTGAGACCTTATCCTTGCAACCGCATTCATCAAGAGTTTGCTAGGAAGTAATTTTATTGTATATTACCCTCTTGCATCTTGTGATTTGGATAAGAACAAAAGCATTTGGCAAAGAAACAAGAGCACAAAAACACTACTTAACAAAGGAATAAAAAGTAAAGAACAAAGAAGAGCACAACTTTTTAAAATAATAAAAACATTAAAATCAAAGTTAGACTAAAGTCTCACTTTATAGCACAACTGCTTAAAAATAATTAAAAACTAAAGTCTCGCTACATGAAATGATCTCAGCTAGGTTGAAGTCGTTCGTGGAAACACAACTTCTTTAGGACAACTTTTGTTATCAAACTCGGACTTAACCCTTCTTTAGGACAAGTTTTGTTACCAAACTCGGACTTAATCCGATTTTGTACTTTTGTTACCGTGCTCGACTTAACTTAATCCGATTTTGTAAAAAGAAAAAAAATAAATCCCATTCATAAAATCCAAACTTTTTCGATCCATCCATAAAAAACCCATGGTCCTCCTATTACTGATTAATCAAGTATTAGATCAATCAATTACACAAACTAATTAATGATACCTAAAAGTTTGGTAATTTCAAAGACTAAAATAATACTTCTAAAATGTTAGAAATACTCTGAATTTCATATACTAATTTGATAAAAAGTAAGATCCGGTCATTAAAAAGTAATCACTATTCAATTTGGTCCTCAAACAAAAAGTAACTAAATATCATCAAGATTACCAGAGATACTTTAGTTGTTCAATCATTCTCCTTTTATGCCTAGTACATTATTAGTCTCTGAAAAACAATATGCATCAACTTTATAAGGTCCCTTGCGTAATTTGGGGGAAAAATACCATCAACTATATAAAAATAACCAGGACCAAACGACATAGGACTAATGTGCTGGAGGTCATTCTAATTTTAAACGGTCCTTCAGAAATTTCTTAAAGCTATCCTCTGTGCTTCCTCTATAGGGTAGAACCTTCAATGCAGAACAGAGAACAAAAACTTTAAATGGATACAATTGCTTAAGAATTTCAGGGTCCCTATCATAATCCTGCCAAGAAGAAATAATGTTGTGATTCCAGATGCTAACAATATACGTAACTCAACTCAATGCATACACTACACACAATAAAATGTATGAGAAGTATGTCTACTTACCTTTTCAGTTATTACAACAATTGGTTCGGAACCAAACTTCCCCTCTAGTTCTCTAAGTTTGGTTCTGATTATCTCAATGTCCTGGATTAAATGAAAATGTAGTATAAAACAGCTTCTTAGTCAATATCTAACTAAACCACGTAAGAAAATTCAAAATAAATTAATAAAATAGTAGACAAGGCTCAATATGATCCTCATGCAGTTTCCTCACAAACCATTGTCGATTTTAACAGCACAGCAGCAAAAGGAACACATAGCAGGTTTAAATGGTGTTTTCAATTAACATGGTATGCCGTCAGTCAACAAATTATTTCTTCCAAATTCGGGAGAAAAGTGTACCCTGGCATGGAATATGTGATGATCACTGAAATCTATTCGATCAACATAAAGTGCTCCCATCTGCATCAGCATCAAGTTATCTTAAGTTTAGAGATCAAATAATAAATACAGTCAGAAATAAGAACAAAAGAAAGTGAAACTCCACTTAAAATCTATACTACATTGTATTTCGATAGCATGGGACAAAGAGATTGGTGTCAGTCATTATGTTTGAAACACCCATTTAACCCTTAGTGTCTCTCAATTCCATAGTCGATCATTTTTTTAGTATATATTAGTATTTGCTATATTATATATTAAACAGTTTGACAAGAATCTCACCCACTTAGTTAAGCACTTCATTAACTAGTATTGAGTTATTTTACTTCTAATAGATTCGAATGTTAAGAAATTTCATAATTATATGAATTTGGATAAAATGGTAGATAAGTCTTAGAATGTCATAGAATGAAACAGTCAATTAATATGCTTGTGTCTAGATATAAAATAAATTTCATTAGGATAAGGAGAAAATACTAAAGAGGAATACCTTTTGAATCTGCTTCACAAAACTTTCCGCAGAACCAATAGCAGAAACACATAATATAGTAGCTTCATGAAGATCCGTCAATGGTATTTTGGTAACTTTAGTTCCCACCTCAAATAAGTAAGTTGGATCCATTTTTGTAAAGAAAATAGGAACAGACCTTTTAATCCCAAGGATTATTGATTCAATATCCTTGAGAGTATGCTCAGAAACCTGTTCTACCAAAGTACAAATTTCAGTATTATGACAAGCTTTTAAAACTCGGCAAAACCTAGACGCTCATGCAAATGGCAAACCTACACTGATGAAAGAAAAGCTTGCCAAAATGGTATGCAACTTTTTCTTGAAAAGGGAACTGTGAATGTCATTTTATCATACCAAATCTGCATGATGGATTACAACTGCATCTGCTCGTCTAAGTGCAGTCAAAGGTTCCCTTAACGGTCCGCGCGGCAATAGTTGAAGGTTACCCCAAAGAGTTAATCCATTAACCATTACAATATCCAAATCTCGCCACAAGCTCCAATGCTACCTTACATGTAGATAATACGGTTTAAATGCCACATCAAGGCAAAAGAATAAAATCTTAATTTCAAGCATTTGTGTCACTAGCAGCAAAGCAGTAGCTAATGAAATGAGAATGAACATAACTATCAGATCAGATCACAATTGGGGAACAAGGTATTTTCACAATATCATTAAGAACAAAATCATGAAATAGTAAATCAACAAAGCGAGGAGAATAATCAAGTGGGGGGAGAAGAGTTGCATTACCTGCATAGCATCGTCAAGAACTACAACCCCAATTTTTTCTGAATCTAGAGAATCCTGAACCTTCAGTTCAAGGTCTTGTTTCTCATGCCATGAACTCTTACAAATATCAATGTAGCCATATTTTTGGATAAATTGACTTGCAACGGCAGCTCGGTTAGCACCAACACCAAACTTAGTTGGTGTCCCAAGTAAATGCCTCCGAAGCATGTTGACTTCATCCCCACCACCATAACCCTGCCAGACATTGAATGCTTCAGTTTAAACTTAAAAGCATTTAAATCAAGAAAACCGGTCATAAGTCATTACCAAGAGTCATTATTTTACGTGGAAGTAAAGCCTAAAGTATGGCAACACAACACACACCTCAGCCACTGTAACATTTAATTATTAATTAATCAGTTATGAAACTAAGTTAATCATTTATGCGCTTATAATCATAGTTATCTAGGCCAGTTCAGACTAGCCAGTCAAACTGGTCTAACTGGGGAACCAATGATACACATGGTGTAAAGTGGTCGTAGGATTGGAAAGGCTACATACAATTATTTTCTCTAATACCTTTGCACAGCCAGGATCAGGATACTTAGATTTTTGTTTTAATATGAAATTTAGCAGTCGTGAATCTTTATAATTACGACTCACTAATTTGTTCAATGACCAGTGACTGGTTTAGAAAACTACTTAGATAAACTATTCAACAAACACTCCTAGAAAAAAAAATTCTCTCTTAAGTTCAAATTACTTTAAACATTAGCTAATTCGTGTAAATTATTTCATTTAGCTTCTTTAAACCTTAAACATTTGTTAATTTAACAAACATAAGAAGCTTGAGTGCTTATAAGAAGTTTACATGAACACGTCTAAGGGTCTGATCACATAGACACTTTTAGTAGAAAAAGATAAGAAGAAAAAGTAAAACCAGTTTTTCCATAAGCTAGAATTAACATATGAATAAACTAAATTATAAAAGTTATTTCACATAGTTTCTCCATTTGATTTTTAATTAAGCTAAGTTTAGTGCATGGAAAAACTACTTTCATTTTTCCTTCTTCTAGAAATGCTTAATGCGATCAACTAATATACAACCACCGCGAAAACTAACAAGTTACCTGATTAAATTCATCATTTATAAAACCACATGCTTTTCGGCTTATTGTGGGGAAAAAATCACTAGTTTTTAAAAATTGAACCAAGAAGAAACAGTAACTAACAGCTATTAATTCGGGAAATGCAAAAGGAAAAAAAGAGAATAATACCCGGGAAAGAACGAGGGGTGAAATTCCATCACGCGAAAAGCAGAGAGCGATGAACTCCACCATCGGCGTCTTCCCATTGCCTCCCCAACTCAAATTACCAACGCTGATCACACGAACTGGCAAACTACACACAACACAACAACGCCAAAAAAACGGTTAGTTAGTGAAGTTAAGGTTACGTTCGGATAAAAATTAGAAACGCGTTTTCACGAATTGCAATTCCGATGCACGTTCCCAAATTGTAAAGCAGAAACTGAAAGGGAAAAATTTACCGTTGGACTTGAAAGAAGCCGCGTTGGTAAAGTGAGCCGCGAAGTGAGAGGGCGAGTCTGTAGAGTGTGGAAGCAATGGAAAGGAAAGGGACAAGAGAGCGGTGAAATGGAGTGAAATGAGAGACAGTGTGAGCATAGGCTATCTCATTCACCACCCTTCTCAGTCTTTCCATCACTCTCTCCTCCTTCTTTCATCATGTTTCTGAATGTCCATAAATATTTACTTTCACCTACACAAGTGTTCTATTTTTTTACTTTTGTAATAATTATTCTCATGTTTTTAATTTTGTATTTTGGTAAAATAGACTTTTTTTTTTTAATTTTTAAATGTATTTTTTTTAATGTATTGAGATTAAAAGAGTGATAAAATAACCTACTATAATATAAATGTTATGATATTATATTTTTTTTCCTTTTATACATATCTTGTATATATGTGTTACATTAACTTCTCACACCAATTTAATAGAAAAATAATTAATTTTAATTCAAATTAAGATCATATTAAAAATAATAATAGTAACAAAAAGAACTAATGACAAAAATCTAAAAAAAAACTATTTTACCTTTGTATTTTCTAACTCATTTACATTCTTTAATATTAAAATGCATCATAAATAATTTATTATTTAACTACTATTATCATTATTAAAAACAAACATAAACATATAATGTCTCATTTTTATTAGTATTATTTCTCTTCCTAAATTTTATTTATGTTCTTTAAATCACTTAGATCTTTTGTAGCATACTACTTAGTGTTCAACTAATATATTCTTACTAGTTGAGTCTTTGAAGACATTTTATATCAAACACAAGAGGAAAAAATGAACAATTCCTTGACTCTATTAAAATCTATCACTGTTAGTTATTGTACCAAATATAATTGTATCTTTATATAAATAAATATATAATATATAATAATTTAACATTTAAAGAGTTATCATTTAGCAGAATATAAATTATTGTATATATATTAATTACTTCATACTATTAATATGGCACATACATTATAAATTTCAATTAAAAACTTTTAACCATAGAGATATATGAATTTTCAACCACATTTTTTTATGAAATAGTATATTTTTCTTATTTTATCTTCTCTTCTCATTCATATTAAACATGTTTCGTTATAAATGGACACCTAATCCATTAAAAAATATAATTGTTAAAAAATTAACATGAATTCTTTATATTAAGGTGATTATATAAAAAAGTGATATAAAAACATTTTTTCTTTTCTTATCACCTAAGTTTTATATGTATGATTAGATAATTAATAAATTATAAAATATTTTTTTAATAAATTTTGTGTTTAATACTATAACTTTGACGCTAAATATCATTTTTGATATTTTTACAAGTAGTTATCAACAAAAAATATAATCAAATAAAATTAAAATAAGATTAAAAATCGAAAAAAATATTAATATTTTATTTTTTTATTTTCAGTTTTCAATCTTATTAATTTGATTATTAATATTATGTTAAAATTATAGAAAAGATATTTAAATGTGTATATTTTTTTTCTTCTAAAACTTTTTATATTTTAAACTAAAAACATTTAAATTATAAAAATATAGAAATCATAAAAGAAAATACAAATTAAGAAAAGAAAACATATTCATAAAATACAATATATTAAAAAAAAAATACTTATAATAAATTGTGAATACTAAATTAAAATTTTTATATTAAATAAAAATAAGAAGTTGAACAACATGTTAAAAAAAATAATAAACATATCATGTGACATATCAATTATTTATATCTTATTCTTATTAAATAAATTTATATCACTTAATTAAATATACAATAAATTAATTATAAAATATTAATAAAAAATAATATTAAAATAATGTATACACACTTTTATGATATATATTTATTATTATTATTATAAAAAAAATTCACAGATACTTAACCTTTTAGTTGAAAATGATATTAAATTTATTCATGTCTCCTTTGTATGAAAATTTCTCTAAATAAAAAAAAACAAGACAAGCTCTTCTGTTTTTTATATCATATTCCTTCTTATTTGATGAGTCTTTTATATTTTTTAACTTTTAATAAATCTAACCAATAAAATATGTGTTAAAAAGACAGTATGTTATAAAATATTGATAAATAAGTGTTGGTAACACTCCTCCATAAGAAAAATTAAAAAAATTAAAAGTAATTTCGTTCTCAGACACTTTTTTTTCATAGTACATTAAAACTCTATTTTATAAATTAAAATTAAAAAAATACTTTAAAATCTTTATTCTAGAGAATCCCACAAACCTGGGGCATAAGAAAACAGCCAAAGTAAAAAAAAAAAAGCGCGTGGGGTTTACGCGACGCAAGAGAGACGAAGCTCAGGTGGAAACTTGAAAGACAAAAAAGAACGAAATGAGGTAACATTCGGGCAGCAAGACAAGGGCCACGCAGGCCAGTCTGGGCAGCGGGCAGCACTAGGCGCCGTTTTCAGAGTTCAGACCCTTAAGACGAAACGAGCCATCATTTATTATTAGGTACTGCCCCACTCAACCGAGCCTCAGCTTCTCAAGTTCGGCGCTCAGCCTCGGACCCGAGCCTCCCACTAGAGTCCAAACCTGCGTCCCTCGAAAACTCCACGGAAGGGAGAACTAACGAAGCAAGGCAAAGAGAGAGAAAAAATACAACGCGTTTCTAGAGAGAGAAAGACGAGGCGGAAACAAGAAGGAACCGATTCTAGAGAGACAGCAGTGGGTTTCTAGAGAGAGAGAGAGGGCGAAGGGCACGCGCTATGGTTCAGATCGCGAGGAGGAAGAAGGGACGGCCCTCAAAGGCGGATCTAGCGCGCCGCTCCGGTGGGTCTCCGGCCGCCGCGTCGCAGCCCGATCTTCGGCGAAGCCATCGGCGCCGGAGCGTGAGGTACAACATAATCGACTACGACGGCGACTACCTCGACGACGAGGAGGACGAGAGGAGGCGCGAGAAGAAGAAGCTCAAGCTCATGGCGAAGCTGAACCAGGATGGCGAAGAAGAAGAGCGTGAAGAAGAAAACGAGACAACGCCCAGCCGCACTTGCGCTGATGCACCGGTGGAAGAATACGAAGACGACGAAAACGAACAAGAGGAAGAGCCCGTACACGAACAAGAGGAAGAGCACGAAGAAGACGAAGACGGTGTGGTAATGCATTAGTTTAAAATTGCGGTTGCGGTTTTGTCGCGATATTTGATGTTATTGGGAATTGCGGATAAACGCGGCCACGAGTCGCTAACAATCTTGACCATTCAGCAGAATTCGTGTGTGTTAGTGTCACTGAGATTCTTCTTTGGTGTAATAACCGATTGGTCCATGGAATTTATCTCAATTTTCTCTCTCTAGATTTCGCTCTATCCGTGTCGGGATCTAGAGAGAGATTAACTAACAAGTCAACTGTCAAAAACTAAAACACAGAATCTGATATCTCTCTACACATAAACACACACACTCTCTCTCTCTCTATATATACTCTCTTTCTCTCTCCTTAGTCTCTCTCTCCATATATATAGATATATATAGCTGTCTCTGTCTCTATTGTTTGTGTCTCTGTCGCATCTCTATTATAAATATAAGTGATGAGTGAAGTATTTAGCCTTTGGACGCTATTAATTGTGTGCGTGCGTGTTCCTAATGATGACAGGTAAAGGGCAGAAAAGTGGAATCGAAAGGGCTCCACTCTGTTTCTGTTTCAGGTTCGTGTGATTTTAATTGGGGTACTTGCTGTGGTTGTGGGTGTGGTTTTTTAGTTTTTATATAAGTGGATAATTTGAAAAGGAAAAAAGTGATGACTGCTCAAAGGTACTAGTGGTTTTGTTTCTGCTTCGTCCTTTGTGTGTTTTCATCAATTTGCCTTTTTCTTTGTTTTTGTTTTATTTTACTGTCAGGAACTCCGGTGATTCTTCAATCTGGGATTCCATTGCCTGATAAGAGAACTCTGGAATTGATCCTTGACAAGCTTCAGAAGTATGTGTTTTCTTTTCCCATTTTTCAGTGTTTCTTGGGGTTTGGTGTTTAACTGTTTATGGCGATGAGTGATTGCTAGAGGGTACATGTTTTTGGGTACTATTTTTGTTTTCTGACTTCGGATTATTGGGGTGGTCTGGATGATGGCAGGAAGGACACTTATGGTGTGTTTGCGGAGCCTGTTGATCCAGAAGAGGTGTGTCAAATTTTCTTCTATGTGAGTTGGTAATCTTGCTTATCGATGACACCCCTGACTTGGAAGTTCAAATTCTGTTTTGATTCTCAGCTTCCTGATTATCATGATGTGATCGACCATCCCATGGACTTTGCCACTGTTAGGAAGAACTTGGCAGCTGGATCTTATACTACCTTAGAACAGTTTGAGGTGTGCAAACTTGTTTCAGCTGCTCTTGATTGGAGGTGTTTTCTGTTTTGTATTGAGTTTTTAATTGTCTGGTACTGGATTCCGATGTTGGTTGTGCTCTTCTACCGATATATTATATGTTGGTGTTTGAACTTGACATTCTTACGATGCTTGGACTTGGAGCTGAGACTCAGTTTTAGGCATAACATAACCTGCTCTGTCTTTTCTTTAATGAATTCAGAAATGAGGACTGTTTCAATGATGTATAAGACTATCAGTAAAAAAAACTTGGGTTGATAGAAAGAGTCAGCCAGATGTAGCTAGTGCTTAGCATGTAAAGAAAACATTTGGAATGGCTAGTTTCCTGACTATATTGACCATATTGTCAATTGTGAACAGGTATTTCTGTAGTAACAGTGTTTACTTACGGATGGTTATTGCATCATTTTATTAGGCAAGTATGTGCTGCATATTTTAATTTCTTACTGGTTGATGCATCATCCCATGTTTATTGTGTATTGTTAACCGAAGCCTGTCAGGATGTTGTTAATACACTCTGAAAACGGCGTGATGCTAAACAGTTGTTGCATGTGTGCTTTTGTGGGTGATGACTGTGGGAGTATAATATAAATGGGATCGTATGAGATTTAGTGTTTATTTGATTGTGTTTTCTATCTATGAGATACATGTCTTTCAACCCGCTGATTAATTGGATTTAGGCAATAGAGTAATATGAAGGATCTAACCACAAAGGTGGTGGAAAAATCTTTTTATTTTGGTTTAATTTGTACCTGCTTGATTGGCAATGAATCGTGATAGTCTAACTCTAACCGCACTCTGACTTGGTGTTAATAGTGTAGTTTAACTCTTACGGATGTGGAACTTCAAAACATTTCATCCTCATCATTTGATTTAATTTTGATCATGCTTAAACTATCTTATGAGCACAAGTTCTCTGTTCCTTCCTAGACCTTTTCTTGACAAAAGGGTTGTTTAATGTCGTCAATGACACCATCTTCGTCTAATTATTGATTTATTTGTCTACTGCCTTCCTTTTATCATTTGTCGGATGTGTAAAAAGTAAATGATATTTTGCACGTGGTTTCTGTTTCTGGCTTCCTGTTCTTCATGGGTATTTCTCTGATGGCAAATGCTAATGCATGGAAGGATATGATACATTAGATGTTGGGTTGGAAATCTTGATTTTATAGGAAAACTGAGGCAGTATCTGTGGTATACATAAATCTTATTTTTAGTTAGAAACTGTAATTGAACTCCGAGATAATGGTTCTTGCTTCATGAAGTACCGTAATTTATTCTGGGAAGGAGAAATTGTTTCTCTTAAAATTGTTTATCTCATCTGATAAACTAGTGTGGCTTTTCTTTGTAATATCAATTTGTAGAAGCCTAGGCAGGTAAGGGGACCATGGTCCCCTCCCAAATTTATTCCAGTGCATTTAAATTATTTTAAAAATAATTTTATGGCCTCCCAGAAATTTATAAAAATAATTATTAAAAATGATTCATCGAAATTGCCGTATTTGTTGACACCTAGGAGAGTATACTTTGTTTGGTTGAGGATTTGGAAAGTGGGGGGTTGATTTGGAGGTAGTTGGAGAGAAAGTGAAAGGGAGGTGGTTTGATTTAATGGAAAGATAGTGGATTTGAGGAGAAAGTCAATTGGTAAATGTGATTTATTTGATTGAATTAATGAAGTTTGGTAGGTTGATTTTTAGTGAATGTAAAGATGCCCTTAGGTGTATTTTTTAAAATATAAACATTTTTTTGGTTAAAAAATAGTTGAGAAAATAAAAAAATATTTCTTAAAAAATGTTTATTAATTTAAAAGTATTATTTATTAATTGCCAATAGTAATTATAAAAAATTAAAGAAAACCAAATGTTAGGGTAAATTAGTAATTTACATAACAATTCTCGTAAATCCCTGGCTTTCTCCTCATCTTTTCACCCAATTTTCTCATTCAAATCTTTTCCTTTAAATCATCTCAAATTACCTATACCAAATACACAATCCTCATAAATCAACTCAAATCACCTATACCAAATAGACAATCCTCATGAATCAACTCAAATCAATCCTTCAAAATAGTAATTTACTCCAACCAACCAATGCATGAGAGAAGTTTAAGAATGATAAATGTTATAGGTGCTAATTTGGAGTGTATGATTGTTATGTTTTCCTTATTTATAAAAAATAATATATATATATATATATATATATATGTATGTATGTATAAAAGATGAAACTTTTTTGTATATTTTATACACGGAAGAATTTAATTTTTGTTAAATTATATTTTTTTGGCTCTTGGACTCCATCTAATAAAATTTATGGCTCTGCCCCTGCATAGATGCTTTCTAAACAATTGCAATTATGATGAATGGATATTCAAGAAACGTGAGAATGAACCTTTCTGCAAATACATCCCTCTATTACATAAAAGTCGAAAATATTTTTCTCTCTATCATCTTAACTGTGCATTAATTTTTGCCTTCCTAATCCAGTAAAAGTTGGAAGACAAGATTTTACTCAAATTACTCTGACATGTGAATGGAATCGATGAATGCAGAGTGATATATTTTTAATTTGCTCAAACGCAATGCAATACAATGCAGCGGAGACTATATACCACAAACAGGTATACAGTTCGATGCGTCGCTGTGTTCCCATTCCAACAAATTCTACGTCAATAATTGTTTTATTCTGCTTACTGTGTGACTCCTATATTTGTCACAGGCACGATCAATACAAGAACTTGGACGGAAGAAGTTTGAGAAGTTAAGGATTGGCTTTGAACGCTCTCAGATGGAGCAGAAATCAGAACAAAAAGCAGGCTCTAATTATTTAGTTAAGAAGCATCCAAAGAAGCCTCTGGTACGTGCCTCACAGGAACCTATTTGCTCTGATTTCTCTTCAGGAGCAACTCTTGCTACTATTGCAGATATACAGCCAACTTCCCATCCGATGCAAGGTGGTAGATGTGAGAGGCCTGGTAATATTGATGGTATTTTGGAGGCAAATGCTTTCTGGATTGATGCATATCAGGAGAAAACTGAAGATGTTTTGTCAGGTATCTCAGTAATGAGATCATGCTGTTACATTTGTCTTCATTATTCCTAAACATATTTTTAAAGGAGGATTGTTATGTCAAAATCTAGTTAATCATTTTGATTGTGTTGCATTATTCTTTCAGGGAGAGGCCTTCACTCTAAGTGGGGAAGGAAGTCCGTTGTGCTTGATGAAAGTCGGCGTGCATCTTATAACATGTCCAATCAACCAATTGGTCGATCAGAATCAATTTTTATGACTTTTGACAGTGAAATGAAGCAGCTGGTTACTGTATGTATCATAAGTAATGAATACTTTTTCTTGAATAATTGATTTGTATTACTCATTGTCAAGACATAAAACGTTACAATTTGTAATTTTTGGATACAGGTTGGACTTCATGCAGAATATTCCTATGCTAGAAGTTTGGCTCGTTTTAGTGCATCTCTAGGACCCATTGCTTGGAAAATTGCTTCCCACAGGATTCAGCAGGCACTGCCAACTGGCTTTAAATATGGTCGTGGTTGGGTTGGAGAGTATGAACAGCTTCCAACCCCAATATTAATGGTTAATAACCAGTTCCAAAAAGGAACTAGTTTGGTCATGAAGTTGCATTCAACTATTGAATTACCAAAGGGTGACAAAAATGGTAAGAATGTGGAACCCAGCATTGAGCATCCTGTCAATGGACAGATGCTTGAGGGAAAACATCCTTTGATGCATGATTTAGAAGGAAAACCTTTCTGTGGTTCTGCTGGAGTAAGGCTCGGTGCTCCTGCCATCCTAAATCATGAGCAGAACAACCAATCCAGGAAAATAGGCAAATCTGAGAATAAGGGTTTGAAACAAGAGGAGTTGAATTGTTCTTCCTCAAGTAAGCAGAATAATAATGGTCTGGTTCCAAAGTTTACAAGTAACACTCCTACAGCAGAGTCCAAGCCCAGAGAGATGGTGCCAAGGAACATGTTCAAGCAGCCAGATGTCAGTGGAGAGTTGCCTAATGGAAAAATTACAAATACAAGTTTGAACAGACAGGTGACTGGTCCATCACCTGAAAGTACATCAAACCAATCAAGCAGGGCAGGTCCTCTTGTCCATGGGAAGGAGCTGGGTGTTACTGACTCTGTCAAGTTGATGGGAATGTTCGCCGAAAGGGCTCAAAAGCAACACAATTCCAATCATTTGCTTGTTGATACTCCACCAGTGACACTGTCTGGTCCATCTGGACAGAGAGATGACTTAGGCAATGCTTCAGCAGCAGCTGCCCGTGCATGGATGTCTGTTGGGGCTGGAGGGTTTAAACAAGGTCCGGATAATTCTAGTTCACCCAAAAATCAGATGTCTGCAGATTCTATGTACAACTCAACAAGAGAGTTCCATCAGCATATTTCAAGAATTCGAGGGGAGTTTCCCTCTGCCGGAATGCCTTTCCAACCATTTCAAGCACTTGCTCCTCAACCTAGTCACACAGGCACTGTTTCACAATTTCCCAACGGGCCTATGGTTTTCCCTCAGTTGGCATCTGCTGACCAATCTAGATTTCAGATGCAGTCCCATTGGCGAGGGCTCAGTCCTCGTAGTCAGTCAAGGGAGAAACAGGAAACCTTTCCACCTGACTTGAATATTGGTTTTCAACCTCCAGGGTCACCTGCAAAACAATCTTCAGGTGTCCTTGTTGACTCACAGCAACCAGACCTGGCTTTGCAACTATGATAAGGCATTGCTGTCTTGTTATGGATGTTTCCAATTGTATTGGACTGGTCATGGAATTTTCATTGCAGCTCCTGCCATCGAATGTTGAATGTGATACTTGAAAGGCTTGCGTAATGAATGTGGAAATGCCAAATACCCGGATTGGATTTAGCACGAGTTAGTCCCGGTTCAAAATGATTTTGATAGTGCAGGAGACTGTCGATTTAACAGAAATAACTCAACGACTTACTATCATCATTTCCAGATGAGAATTACCAAATCCATGCACCACATCTCCGTTAACCTAGGGTTGAAGCTGTAGAAAAAAAGTCTGCATGTTGACTGATTATATCCGTTGCAGGCAAAATATATTCCTGATGCCTTGTATGTATATTGTTTACAAGTTGATTAAATTTGGTTGCCTGGATATTTCCTTCCTTGGAGAAATACTTTATGTATCTGAATTCATGGTAGGGCATCATTTCTTAATTATGCTATTATTTTGTACATGAGATTTACCTGTTACTAATGGAAAACGATTGCTTGCGTCTTTTTCTTTACATGTCGACTCTATTTAGCCCTTTGCAAGGACTTGTTCTCCTTGATAAGGTATTCTTTGAAAGTTTAACAAATTGAGCCGTTTTAATTTTCCATATGGCACCCATAAAGGCTTTTTCTCTTTGAAACGTGTGTCATTTATTCTTATCTACCTGTCTTAATCACCTGTACACAGAATGAGTTTGCAGGAAAGAGAAAACTGCACATTCGTATCAGTTTCTTATCTTCCTTTAACTCTGGCTTAGTACAACATGCTGAAGCAATTATAAATTAAATGAAACCAAACAGCCCAAGGTTCAAGGCAATTCATGGCAGCTACCAACAACAAATTTGGACACTCTCACATACCAAATTGGTTCTTTGGTTCTGCCTGACAGAGAAGCAACACAAGATGTTTGAGGATGGCAACCATGAATATTTCTAGCTCCAAGGTAGAGGAGAATTTGCCTGTTGATTTCCTTTATTTATTGCTTGCCCTCTGGTTTGTTATTGGAAGCCAAATTTTCAAAATAACGTGGCTCATTGAGTTTGTGGGATATGCAAAATAATGGTCAACAATGGAGCAATTGAACTTTCCAGTGGTGCAACTTTTTAGAATCTGGGTGATCCAAATTGACAGGGCGAGAACTACAAGATCTCGAAATTATCGGATGCTCCAACATGTTATATGCTCCTAGACTCCAACCACTGGGATCAATGCCTCGTTCAAAATGTTCAAACGTGGTTAACTCATGGCATACTAAGCATGTGATGCTATTTTCTAAATACACTACATTTTTTTATTCTTTCTATATATTCTACATTAATTGTTACTTCTGGTGCTTTTTTTTTTGTTATATTTTGAAAAAAAAAGGTCTTGATATTTGGAGATTTTCTTTTAAAAGTTGTCTAACGTATTATTATTATTATTTATTTAAATATATTATCAGTCCTAACAAATCATCCAATTTTGTTTGAGTCTTTCTATTTTTTAATCCTTTTGTTTTTAATAATTTTTTTTTCAAAAAGATATTTAAATGGCTTTATTTAATTGTTCAAACACTTATCTAAACTGCTTTCAAAACAGAAAACAAAATAAAAGAATATTAAGAAAAAAGTCAATTTTTTAGAGATAAAAAAGGAATTTAATAAATTATTAGTGATTAAAAACGCATTTAATGTCTATTTTTTATGCAAATAATTTTTAAATGATAATACTAATTTTGAGAAAAAGGTTATACAAAATGTTAATAAAATGAGCATTACTAACTACTTTTTTTAATGTTTATGAAATAGTTAAATAGATCTTAATTATATACCAGACTACCTTCTAAGTTCTACTTGATTTAGAAATAGGAAACATAGAAAATAATTTTTATAACAATAATTTCTTAATAAATAAATCTATTTAAGTTTCAACTTTTTTTTATCACAATTTGCATATTTTTCACAGAAAAATATTATTTATACAATACTTTTCTTGACAACTCTTACACATTTATTTTTTCTATTACATTATTTATCATATATTTATCTCTTAACCAAGTGGTTGGAATCCTATTTCATGGAGTATGAAGAAAATTTGGTTGAGAGGGATAATTAACATTTGCATTCTTCTAAAATGATATTCTCAACTAATAACTGGACATATTCTTTACAATTATATACACTTTATTTTCTTCTGTTAACTATATTATTCATCGTAATTTCTTTTATCTCACATCATTTGTTGCAAAAAATTAGGCACAAAATTTTGATGTGTGGAAGAAAAACAATCTTGCCTTTTCCAATCAATCAGACAAAATCAACAAAGAACAGTTTATGGATAAAACTCATAAAAAGGAAGAAATTAACATGCACATTATTCCAAAAACAAAGTTTTATTTTGCAAGAAACATAAGCCAGTTATACATCAAATATCTATCCACAGACTTTTTCAGCTGTGTCCTACTCAGACATGAAAATTCTAGGTAACTAAGAAAGGAGAGAAATGGAACAAAAAACTTCTTTCTCCAATCTCCTTCAAGATTTTACCATAGAACCATTAGTAACGTGAAAAAAAAATCAAACAACATACACATAGTTCTAACTTGTATATATAACACCATCTTTGCTATTGCTTGTTCTTGGATTTTTTGGCTTGGTACTTCTTCCTATCTCTGAGCATACAAACATCACCATGGCATATAAACTCTTTGGACTGTGAGGAATCTGAGAAACGGCAACAGCAAAAGAAAGACAAAGCCATGGACTGATAGATGAAGCTTGAAGCCACAAGAAGGAAAAAGAGCTAAGTGGCTTGCTTATTTTTCATTCTTGGTGCTATAATATATATAACATGATGAACACATATTTTTTGTGAGGTAGCTAGTGGGAGACAAGTAGCATATGAAAAGCATTATAATAAGGGTCAAAGATTGCACAATCTGTCAGTGTCAGCAATGAGAACACGTCTTGCTTTGTTGACAATTTGTGAGGGACAGACAAGAGTAGTTGCCACGAAACACGTTGGACTTCCATGCTTGCTGAAGCCAACAACAATGGATGAATGTCTCATTAATTTCTGAATCAATGTGAATACCATAAATGCTTTTGAAACTATAATTTGCTGCAGTTTCTTTCTTTCATGAAGCATGTTCAGAAGTTATTAAGAATTAATATCTCAAAGTAGACCTATTTAACAGTTAATCTTTTTCAATGTATGATTTTCACATATCTATATAGTTTCGACCATATATTTAAGATTAGACAAAATTATTTACTATGTGTATGTTAGTTCATACTGGAATAATATGCTGCTTACATGAGTTCAAAATATGTAACTAAAGATAAATTTTAGAAACAGAATAAATTTTGAAATATGAGATAGAATGAAAAGAGTTTCAAGAACTCTTTGATCTTATTAATATTTATTTAAGGTACCATCAAGAAGAAATTTAATTAATTTGAACTAGAATGTAAAAGAGTATTTGAAAAAAATAAAAATTAGATCAAAATTGCATATTATTTTTTAAATAAAAGGACAAAATTAAAAAAAACATAAAATCTCTGAAAAATTAAAGTAAAACTAAAATTACAATTTAAATAAATTTATACAAATCTCATTAAATATAAATATATGAATTCATTAAATATTTTGTGGATTTATTATTATAATAATAGAACTCTATCGATCAATTAGAGAAAATATATTATAAAAATGGTATTAAAGACTATTATCACTGATTCTTAAATTCGTGACTTATTATGCATGAAAAATCATTACATTTTACTCCTTTCAGTATATAAATATGTGGTTATTCATATAATATAAGACTGTTATATTAATTAATATTTTAATACTTTTCTGTCACAAATAAATTAATATAGAGAGTGCAATGGGTTTCATTTTTCTTTGAGATGGAAAAACTACAGTTATAACCGGATCTTCTCTTTATAAAGAAAATTACAGGTTTGTAGAATAATTTTGATTAAATTTCAAGTAAATATTTCTTAAAAGTTAAACTTATAGAAATTTGAGTACTAAGGGAAACCTGGAATATGTTAAGTAACGAATTACTACGTTAACCAAAACAAAAGTAAAGAATTATAGTAAAAGTTTATGTGCTGACGAAAGAATTTAGAAAACCTGCAGAATCTATCTGTTCTCTGAAACCTATATTGAAGGAAAACGAAACATAAAATAGAACCTTTCATTATTCTAATTGGAAATGTATAAAAGCTTCATTTTCTTCATTTTGATTTCATAGATATGATGTGAAATTGTCTTTCTTCCACTGTTCCAGTACCAAACCAATACAAAGTAAACACAGTCTCAACCAGGTAACATTTAATATTTCAAACATTTTTCTTTTCTGCCATTAGGATGATTAAAAAGCTTTTGAATTCAACCAAATTAATCTGCATTGTTTAAAAAAATTTAATGCTTTTAAATAAGATTAATTAACAATTATTATATTTCAATACAATTTAATTTAGTTTAATTAACTCAAATCATGGTGTAGTTTATCCTAATTCATCTAAATTATTAAAGAATTCAATTCTTTCATATTTATTTTTAAATAATTTAGTTTAGTTTTAGTATAGTTTAGTTTAATTAATGCATTTTATTCTCCTAATTGTCCTAATCTATCTTCTGCAGTTAAACTAATGTAATTAAGAATCTTACCTTTGCATTAGCTAGCACTTAAAATAAGATTGTAAAATCAATACTACTATAGCTTTATATTGTTTTAGTTCATAACTTAAAATTATTAATTGGGTAAGTAGGTTTAACCCTTTATCTAGATTCTTTATCTGATTCATAATGTGGTAGTTATATTAGGATTAGGATTTATTTGGATTATTTAAAAGGATTTTTGGAAGAGAAACATAAAATAACTTTTGTATGTTATAAAGTATTATTTGAGGTATTTGTAGAGATAGAGTGGTGATATGATATGAGTTGGCTAAAAACAAAGAGAGTGAAGTATTTTAATGAAGATGAAAATATTAAATTGTCACAACAAGAGTTTGTGTTTGAAGGCTTAAAATTCGACATAGTAGTAAGAACTTGTGACTAATTTAACCAATTTTATATTACTTGTAAACACAATTTTTAAATTCTTCATAGTTAATTTTAATTTTTCTAATATGTTCTCTCTCTTTATATATACATGACTTTAAAATTTATTCATATATTTAATTAATTTCATTTTGAAGAAGAAATATAATTTTTTTTTCAATATAAATAAAAAAAATAATTAATGAGAATACAAAGGAATACTATAACTCTTTCCATACTTAATCTCGTAACTAAGATACCAAATAAGTCTCTAAAACATCATCAAACTATGTAAATAATCTCAAACCTATATAGTGTTTCATAAGTTACATTCTGATGAAGTTCTATGAAAACATGCAATTAACAAATATGTTACAATTCAAAGAGAAAGATCACACTATAAGCATCACTACCACCGATTCCAAGCATTAGCACTGTGTGACAAGAAGTATCAAGATATAACAAAACTAATGTATAACGATATTAAAACAACTATTCTTATTCTACTCATGATCAGATTATACAGAATTATTTGTTCCTGCTCCACCCATGATTGAAAATGTAAGCGAGACCATATCATTTATTCACAAACAATCTAGGTATGCAATTTTAATTTTATAAAAATAAGATATATATTATAATATAATAGTATACAACATGTTTATATACACAATATATATATATATATATCCATTATTTTCTAAAAGATGTTTCTTATATATTTTAAATTATTTCTCTTCATTGCATCACCTTTTTTTTAAAATTTTCTTCTATTATCTGTCTCATATTGATATAATTAATTTTGTTTTGTTTTGCTATATTCATTTTCTTTTGGCTGATACCACTATTCCATTTTTGCTTAATTAGTGGAGATTTTATCTTCAGAAAAATGATCTATATAAGAGAATTCGACCATGAATGTGTTTCGATGCCAAGTGGCTATTGGCACGTCAGCGCATACCTTTCTTTTATATATAAAATCATCTTTCGTTTCTTTAAATTTTTCATTCTGTTTTGTTGTATCTTTCTCCATTTTTTTGTAATTTATTTCAGTTTTAATGAGAAGTATTTCTTTCAAAACATTTATGATTGCTCTTAATATATCCTTGGACAAAAGAACAGGGTTTGTATTAATAAATAATTTGGTTCATCATTTAATCTTTTTATGTTTGTATGGTAGGTGGCTACAAGAAAGGATGAGCAAGATTTAAGAGAATGACTTGAAGTGATATAAACCAATTACAAACATATGAAGTCTAAAAAAGACATAAGAATTGAGAACCATTTTGTGGAAATATGATTTCCATTATTGTTACATTGTGTTGAGTTTCATTAAGAATTATGTAGACCAAAATTGCAGTGTAACATAGTTGAAATATTTCATATATTTTATTTTATTTTATATTTTTTAATGAGAAATAGAGTGCAAACATAGGCACCGGATGACTTTTTTAAGATGTAATTCATACTCATGTATATAATTTTAAAATTGTAAAATAGGAAAATTTGAGTTTGTATTTGTAACACCTTAATCAATAAAAGAAATAGATATGAGATGTAAAATAGTAAATGCGTATAATAAATAAATTTTTATTTAAATTTGAGTAAGATTAATAATCTCACTCATCCTAACATTTGATTAATAAATACAAAATATGGATTATACACTTCGTTGGAGATGATGTTCTTCTTATTAGTCAACATATTTTACTCATGATCCATAGGAAAACTCACTCCTAAAAAAGTCCATTTTTATTAGTTTTCCAAATAAATGGATTCAAAAACCTCCAAAACACAAAGACTCTGCATAAAGTGGGTTAGGGCTAAGGCCAAAGTGAGTTTAGTCCATTACAAAACTTTAATTAACTTTAAGATATGGGTTCAACTTCACTATGTTGATATGGACTTGTCTTGACTCAATCGGCTCAGGCCTGAATCAACTGGACCAACTCAATTCAACCAACACAAGCCCAACTCGGGCCCGACTTGACTAGGACGAGGTGGGCTTGACCTGGTCGACATTGGTCCAACACAACTCAAGCCTAACTCGACCTGGTCAACATTGGCCCAATACGACTTGATAGATGAAGGCCCGACTCAACTCGCCAGACCGGTCCGACCCAACTCAACTCGATTGACTCGAGTTCAACTAAACTTGGTTGACATTGACCAAACATGATTAGGTGGATGAGGGCTCGAGTCAACCTGGTTGACATGGGTTAGAGTCGACTTGGCCAACACCCAACTTGACCTGATCGACATGGGCCTGAGTCGACTCAATGACATGACTCGAAAGACGTGAGCTCGACTTGACCTACTCGACACAAGACTCGATTTGACTTGGTAGATGGTTGCCTGATGTCGACCAAACTCGATAGAAATTTATCGCACTTGAGACATCGACTTGACTTGACAAACGAGAGCGTGATACAACTTGGTCTACGTTGGCTTGACTTGATCTTATCGATGTCGATCCAACTCGATATTGGCCTAACTCAACAGTCGACATCGAACTGACACGACCTGACCCATCAGTTTGACATGATTTGATGAATGTCAATCCAACACGACAAGATCGAAGTTGACTTGACTTGAACTAGTCGACAGTGACGAGACTCGGTACCATCGACAATGGCCTAACTTAACTTGGGTCACGTTGATCCAACTGGACTCGACTTGATTCATTTCAATCAACATGAGTCTGACTTAAATCAATCGATATAAGCTTGACTCGACTCGACCAACATAGACTCGTGTTAAATTGGTTGATATGGACATGATGTGTGCCTAACCTGATTAGATTTAACGTGGGTCTATTTTGACTAGCTTGACATAGTACCAACCTAGTTTAAGTTTACCTAAGCCTATGAGTTGACCCTGACCCATGAGACTTTTGTGGATATTTTTGATCATATGGACTTTTTGGCCGTGTAGACGTTTTTGGTCCTGTGGGGTGAACCAAATTGATAGCTCTTGTTCGTGATATGAAATAATACATACATTTCTAAATTTAAAAGTATCTTTTGAAAGAAATTTTTTATATACTTTATTCACTTAATTTATTTCACTTAAAATACATTACTATGAACTAATTTAAATCTAATTACATGTTTATTAACTATTTACTTTTAATTATTACTATTTTTCAAAATATATTTTAAACCAACCAATTAAAAACAAAATCAAATAAATTTTAGATAAGTATGAATATAAGTTTACTTAAATATAAGTGTTAATGAAATATTCCACGTTAAAAGTTCATTATTAAAAAATAAATTATTTTTAAATTTAAATTAATACATAATAATTAATTTTAAATAAAAATTAAAGATATAAAGTAAGAAATAAAAATATTATTCATATCCACAATACTTCCATATTAAAATAAGGGTTAAATATGTTTTTAGTCCCTCAACTATTTATCGAAATTGTATTTCGTTCTTAAGACAAACTTTAGATTTATTTCGTCATTATACTTTATAAACTCGGGTAGATGATCCTTGGTGATGTGTCAGAATTTTCTTTTATCTCTTTATTTTCCTTCTTTATAGTTTCTTACTTCATTATCATCCGTCTCTTAAGCTTCTATCATTTTTTTTTCTTCCATTTCCTCTCATTTTCCTCTTTTTACAAATGTTTTTATTTGTTATTGAGGATCATTTACACCTATTTATAAAATATAAAAACGAAATAAGTTTAAAATTTATCCAAAAAATAAAATACAATTTTAACAAATAATTTAAAAACTAAAAACATATTTAATTTTTAAAATAATAAAAATTATTTACTAAAAAATCAGATACATGAATTACGTACATCCTACAGTCGACAACAAAGTACTTAATAAATTACTTCATTAAATTAAAATATTTTACTTTTTCATCGTAACCTCGTTAATTTTAAAAGTATGTAGCTGACATGTTATCTTAACAAAAGTAATACATTGTAAAATACGGAAACATCCCATTTTATTTTATTTTATTAATTTACATATATAAACAGTATTGTACATGTTACTATATTTTTTAATTAAGGTACTCTTTATTTTTTCTAATTTTCTTTTTCTTTTTCCACTTTTATACACTACTAATTTCCACAAAAGTGTAGATGTTAAAATATTTTGAATTGATAATTTCATATTGTGTAATCTTAAATGGGTTTCATATTACGAATTCTAAAACCATGTTTTATATTAGATAATATCATCTATTCTAAAAAAATTATTTTAGATCATTTGTTCTGAAAATTTTTCAAATAATTCGGAAATCAGTATTAAAATAGAAAATAAAAAATGATCATTTTAAAAATCAAGGTGTAGTTAACAATTATGGGGTGCAGGAAACAGAACCCAAGTCTTCATGGAATAAAGAAATATGTTTGCGCATGGGTGAAGCCCATTTTCTCTTCTTCTCATTTACTTGGTGGTTTTGCCTTTGTGAACACATTTTGATCCAAGTTAATTAGGTCATCAGTTATGTTGCACTTCACGAGTTTCCTCTAACCCCATATATAGACTAACCAAATAAGCTTCTAAAAATAAAATTTGCTAAAAAAATCGTTTCTTAACCTTCAATGAGAGAATGAAAAAGTGTTTTCAAATATAATCTCATTTTCCTTAAACTTCAATCCTAAAATTTATTTTGATTCCTTCAATAATTTCATATTCTTTAGGAATTAAAGTTATAAATAATTTATAAAAATACATTATGTTTTTCACCTTTTAATTTTAAAATTAAAACACAAATATTTTGATTTCTTAAAGTTTTTTCTCCAAATTTAAATAATAATAGTAATAATTTGTAAAAAATAAATCATGACTATTAAAATTCAATTTCCACTTTTTAAAAGTAAGCAATAACAAAATGAAAATTGATTATTTGAATTTAATATCTCTTTAAATTATATGTTTTAAAGGGGTAAGTTGTGGCATTCTTATTTTAATATTTTAAAATTAAAAATTAAATAATAATAATAGTATATTCAATCAAATATTTAATATTAAAATCAAGTTAAAATAAAGTAAGATAATACCTTATTAAGATGGAAAATAAGTATATCGATGTACCTTTTAATTTATAGATTTGAAGATATATGATATAATAATGTAGTTTTAAAGCTTTTATCTAACTACTTAGATAAAAGAAATGATATTTTAATAAAAAATATCTTATAATTATAATGATAATACAAAATAAGAACATATTTTAATAGAATGATTTTAATCTAAACTTTAATATATGTGGGATTTAATAAAATAATAAATATTAAAAATGTATCATTAAATAAATATGTTTTATTCCAAAAAAATATATATTTATGATTATATATATATATGATATTATTATTTATTTTAGAATAAATTTTATAATAATAACTAGCAAAAACCCAAATGCAAAAACGTAATAACGATTGTATGATTGTATTTTCCATCAAGTTATTTTATTTTAATAAGTTACAATTTAATATTTATATTAATTTTAGTCTTAAATATATTAAATAATATCTATATATATAATATGTGTGTATTATTTTTTTTATAAGTTATACCTTTAAATACATATAGTTTATATAAATATATAATTTAATATATAATGAGATACCTTATTTATATATTGTTTTAATAGCAATAAAAAAGATAAATAGAATAGGTATGTATATCTACTTATTTATATATATATACACTTAATTGATAGTTTCTTTCTACTACTTTTTTTTCTCTCGTCACTACTCTGTAAGCGAGTTTCATGTTGTGATTTTTAAAACATTGTTAAGGATGAAAACCGATGAATAAAAATATTGTTATGGATAATGATAAATTTAGTTTTAAAAATACATGATAGTAATAAGTACATGTATACAAAATTAATTAATAATTAATCCTTATTTAAATTAGTTTTTTAATCATTGTAGAGAAAAAATAAATATAATAAAATTAAAAAGTAATTAAAGTTACATCTCTTCCCAATTTAAAATCTAGTTTAGTAATGTTTTCTTAATAAAAATGTTGAAGGTTATTTCACAGTATTTAAAATTAATTTCACAGTCTCTAGTAATGACTCTGGTTATAAATCAATAAAACAATATTTTTAACATATTTTTTTGACATATTTATAATTATATTGATTTAATTAATTAAAATAACGAATAAATATTTGTATAATCTAGTATTAACAACAAGTACAACACATATATTTCCCATGCATGAGTTGTTTGAAAATACTTGTACTGTGGTGTCTGCATCACACTCGCAGCACAAGTCACAACGCATGCCACATGTTTCCAATGCAAATTCAAGTTCATTTCCTTATGTGATGGCTTTCTATTTTTGAGCACAAGTCCCTTCTGTTCAATTTCCACATAGCAGCACAAAACTGAGTTGTTACAAGCTTACATAACAGCTAGGGCTAGGAGGAACCATTGGCTCTGAGAGTTTCTAGGAACCTAAATTTTAGCAACCCCTCTAAATATTGGCCCCTTCAAAAGCCACTGTGGAAACAAAGCACCCTCATTCAGTTTATGCCAAAAGATTCTGTTGCCACCATCCAAAACAACAACCTCTGCCACCCTTCACCGCGGTAGGTTCATCACCGCCGCCACCGCCACCAGAAACCATTTCCTAGTTCCTACCCTCTCTTCTTCTGTCAGACCTTAATTTCCCTTTGGTATAGTAACTTTTTTTCGTGGTGTGGTTTATTTGGAACTCAGGAATTAACCTGTATACACACACCTCATCTTATTATACACTTATTTCATAACATGCATGCATAGACCACCTGGAGATAAATTAAGCATTTGGGTTATGGACAGAGAATTGCAGAGGCTAAACACATAGCAAGAGGGGGGAGCTGAACTAATTTATTTCACTGTCCAAGTTTTGGAAGGTGTAATGGAGGGTATGGTAAGCAGCAATGACGTTGCCAATGGTGAAAACGGATTGCTGGCAATGTTTGGTGACAATGAATTTGGTGGCGGTGAGGGTGCAGGTGGTGAGGGTGGTGGCAATGTGGAGGAGGTGACTCTGAAGAAGGGTCCTTGGACAACTGCAGAAGATGCTGTTCTTATAGATTATGTGACAAAACACGGCGAAGGGAATTGGAATGCAGTGCAGAGGAACACAGGGTTGAATAGGTGTGGGAAGAGTTGTAGGCTTAGGTGGGCTAACCATTTGAGACCCAATTTGAAGAAGGGTGCATTCTCTCCTGAGGAAGAAAAGCTCATCGTTGACCTTCATTCACAATTTGGCAACAAATGGGCCAGAATGGCTGCTCTGGTATTCATTTTCTTCATCTTCTGTTCTTCATGCTCTGGTATATATGCATGAATATATTGTATCTGCAAACATATCTCATCACTCAAAAACTCAAGCTACAATAAAAATATTATAAGTTCTCAATTAACATACTATCTTAAAGATTGACATGTTTGTTAGTGCTTCCGAACATGGTGAGTTTTAATTTTAGTCTTTTCAGAAAAAAACTGCGTTAATTTTGATTGTTGCGTTTTTATCGTCATTTACTAATAATATATGATATGCATTTAGACATCTCATGTTAAAGTGATCCTTAGTGCAACATGTTTCAATATATATATATGGCGCTATTAATAAATGATGATAATAGAGATCATTTAACTAAAATGATATAGAATTTGAATGCACGTGTTAAAAGTAAATTATATATAAGAAATAAAAGTCAGAAAAAAAATTGTGAATTAAAATAGGACATTTTATTTTATTTTATTTTGAAGCACCACTTCCTTGTTTAATTTTTTTTTATCTATTTTGTTAAATTACATCCAAAATTGCACTAATATAGTAAAGAAAACCAGATTTTGAACTGTGTATGTTTTGTTGCTACTGCCATAGTTGCCTGGGAGAACAGACAATGAGATCAAGAACTATTGGAACACAAGGATCAAACGTCGCCAAAGGCAAGGTCTTCCTCTCTATTCAGATGAGCATGATCACCATTGTTCCACAACAACAACAACATCCCCTTCCCCATGCCTCACACAAACAGGATCAAACCCTAATAACACTCTCACAAACTTTGAGTTCTTCAGTCAAAACCACCACCAACACTACCAACAACAACAGCAACAACAACAACTCCAACCTCTATCTCCAACTGCACCTCATCAATCCCCTCTCAGTTCCCCTCTCCAACACAGACAACCCTTCACTTCTTCTTCACCTCTCACTTTCTTAGACCATTCATCTCTTCCACTCTCCTCCTCTTCGCCCTCCTCTCTCTCCTTCACCTTCCAAAGACCTGCACCAATGCTATGCACCCCTCTTCGCTTCAAACGCTACCGTGCCTCTCCAAGCTACAACCCCCTCCCTGACCTTCCTCTCACCACCCAATTCCCTCATCTTGATGGATTCAGGTTCCCAGTTTCTTCAGGTTTCTCTCCGTTTTTTCAACCCTCTTTGTTAGAATCAGACCGAGGGATTTCTTCTTCTTCCCCCTCACCTTTCCAACCCAAGTTGGAGCTCCCTTCAAACCAGTTCTATAAACCACACCAAGAGCAAGACATTGATTTCAATGATCCTTCTTTTCAAACTAGTAGTGGCTTGCTCGGGGATCTTATCTTGGAGGCTCAGGCTTTAGCTTCGGGCCAGAACTCAAAGAAACGAGGTTACTTGAGTTTAAATGAGGGAAATGACATGTTTGATGCATTCCAAAGCTTTGAGGACTTTCCATCTAGCTCTCTTTACTGGCCTTCTTCTGCTTCAGGTTGGTTTCATAGTAGTTAGTAAATGTATGCATCTTTGCTTCATTTTGTTGGATTATAATTGTTTGATTACTTCATGTTTTTACCTTTTTTTGCCAAAACATAGATGTAGTTATTTAAGTGTTGGTAAAAATATTTATATAATGAGAAACTGGTTTTAGACCCAGAGTCAAACTATGTCCTAAAAAGGAATTAAGTTTGGTTGTATTTGAATTATTTATACCAGTCTATTATTACTATTATTTGTCCTGTGATTACTCCTAGTATTTTCCTCAAAACTTGAGAATAGCAACTAGTGTGCTACTTTCATTTACTCAAGTGCATGTTCAGCTAGCATCATGCATAGTGTAGAACATATTGGGTGATCCATACTTCAAGTTTTGAAAATTTGATCATTGATTCAATTTGAATGATGATGCATGCAGCACCAAAAGCAAAGGAAGAGGCACCTGACTTCAGCAAATTCATGAATGAGGACTTGTCATCATTGCTTACAGTGATTCCATCTTCCAATATACAGGGTCATGAGTGGCTGAATAATGGTGTCCCAGAAGGGTCCAATGTCCAACCCTCTGGTAGTGGCATGACAGATGACAATTTTGGACTTGATATGAAGCCCATAGCTTCATTGTTTCCTCTCACCAATACCACAAACCATAATGAAAACCAAGACTGCTACCCTTGGGACAATTTGCCTGGTCTCTGCTAAGGTTGATCCAGATTGAAAGGGTTTGAAAGTTGACTACCAAGGTAATTTTGGAAGCTATGTACAATGTTAATAACAAGTTTCGTGTATATGCAAATGATAATCATTAATATTGTTATTTGAAACGTTATTAGATAGTGAATTTTTTTTTCTTGAATGGCATTCTTCCATCTTTTACTTCCTCCATTCGACCAAATATTTATTTCAGAAGCACGTTGTTCTGGATTGGGTTAATGAGAAACTGAGTTTAGATTGTGAATTTTGCATATTTGGTCAGAATACCAGTTGCAACTCAAAGAACAGAATTCTAAACCAATTTATTTTCTTTTTGAAAAATTAAAATTATTGGTGGACAAAATTTACAAAAAAAATCTAGAAATTTAAAAAAACTAACAATGACAAATTGAAGAAAATTTTTAAAAATAAAATTGTTATTTATATTCATATTAAAATATATAAAATTTAAAAATACAGAAATTCAAGAAAATTAAGAATTAATATGTAAAATTTATAATTGAAACTTACTAAATTTAATAATTAATCAAAATAATTTACTTATAGCATATGAAATTTTTTGTGTAAATGATTCTTTTATTAATAAATTTCAAGGAAGAGATTAGAAGAATAGTTGGTATTTTTAAAAAACTTAAAAATATAAAGAAATCACATTGAATATTTTATAACTGTGTTTAATTAAATTAATAATATTAACAATAATTTTTGTAAAAATAAATTAGTCAGAAATTGAATAAAAAAAAAAAAATGGAATTACAATGTATAATATATTAAGTTAATTTTAAATTATAATGTTTTGAGTTGAAATTGATGTTAATATTTATTGTATTATTTAAAATTACGAATATTTTAGAAAAAAATTATTTAAATAAAAATATGTATTTAATTTAAAAAGTATAGATAAGTATAAAATTCGGAATTAATAATTATTAATTGGAGAACAGAAATACACTTACAATTATTATAATATTTAAGTATAGTTGTAAAATAGTAAAATTTGTTAAATTAGATTTGTGTAAAAGGATTGTGATGTATTAGTGACACAATATTAGAAGTGTGGAACATGCATGGTGGTATGTTATGTAAAAGGGAAGTGATATAAAAGTATGGTATTATTATCCCATATGCACATCCCATATTTAATGGTAAAAAAATTCCTTAAAGGTGTAATTGAGAAGTCATGCAGTGGTCTGTTGAATTTTTTTTATGTAAAGTGTTACGTGTAGAACTTGCAAAATGTTATATGGACCTGTGTCAAACATGTGGAGTGTCATGTGAGATTATATATGTTGAACATACCAATTAACACGATGTTGACCATATAGAATGACAAGTGGCAAACATGTGTGGAATGAGACATGTCAAACATGAAGTTGATGGTCATTCGTGATTCATGTCCTTTTTCTACGTATTTTGCAAAGGGCGGAAGAATTCCTTCATAATTTAATCACATTACAAGAAAAATCAATTTATCAAAATTCGTGAAAAACACTAAGTTCATATGTAAAATGGTTTTTTTCATAGACTTCCCATGGTCAAAATCATATTCGTTAATATTGGTAATAAAAGTTCACATACCTCCTGTAATAATTACCTGCAATATCCACTGTTAGACTTATATTTTTTGATAATTTTTTTTTATATTTTATCTAATTTAAGCAGTTTTTATCTACAATTTTTATTATTACTATAACTGATATATTCAAATCAAATTTCATTTAAAATCTAATATTTATTGTTTTAATATTTATTATTTTTATTTATTATCAACAAGTCTAATTTAATTTAAAATATAATATTTTTTGTTTTTATTGATAGTATATTATTTAATAAATTGAGTAAATTATTTTTATATAAATATATGTTAAAAAATCTCAATAATTTTTTTAAAATTATGAACTAACTAGTTTAACTTGTAAATTTTATGAAATATATATAATTTATAAAAATTAAAATAAAATAAAATATAAATTATATAAATAAATTTTTATAATGTTGGTTTATATAGTTACGAACAATAGAGAGATTTATCCACACATTTAACTCTTTCGTATTTATATAATATGAATAAAAAAACCATATTTTTTAATAATATTTCATACGTACTTTATCTAATAAATTCTAACAAATATTTAAAATAAAATTCATTGGATGGAAACATGTCATTTTTTTACACAAAATATTAATGACCAAATTATTATGAGAATATGTTCAAATACCTAACATAATTAAAACATACTTTCACAAGTGCAATGTATTTATAAAGAAGTGAACTTATTTAAAAAATGAAAGATGAGATAAAAAAATCAATCAAGCTCGTATAGTTTTATTTCTTTAATTCATAAGAACCCAACTATAAGAATGGAAAACCTAACTTAAGAATGGAAGAAGAAGAAAAAGGGGGAGAATAAGATTATAAGACTTAATTCTTTTCTTCTCTTTTGGAGTATAGAATGAGAAAAACATAAGATAAGATACATATGTATTTAGTGAAAAATAATAATAGTTTACCCTTTATAATTATACATTACTAAAACACAGAAAGAAAGGAAAAATCTACTCGTATTAATCCTTTGCATTGAATTTGTCAAATCAATTAATAGTAACTAAGGGAAAGAAAATTTGTTTTGTTGTTTTGAAGGGTAGACGAAATTTTAAGAGAATTGGACTTTGACCAATTGGTTTTCATGACTTATAATTGGATTTAAACAATGAACTTGAGTTAATGTGTTTATAATACAAAAATTTGCAATTCCACCCCTTTTTAAGTAAAAAATTATGAATTACAATTCAGTACATTTTTAAAATAATTTTTAATTTATTTTAGAATCTATTTCTGTAGATTATTGATATTTTATATTAATTCTAAATTTTCTAATTTTTAAAATAAAAATTTCTACTATCCTATTAGTGATAGATCTAACAGCGGAATTACTAACAAAATCTAAAAATAGTGACATAATTTTAATTAAAGTATATGTATAAATAAATTATTTCAATTCATATCTAAAATCAAATATTAAACAAAAAAATATAAATTTAGTATCGGTAAATCAAATAATTAATTTGCATTGGGATTTTAATGTATTTACAAAAGTCAACTTAATTAGTTTAGCAAAGATGTTAAAAATTAGCCAGAGACCAAATTAGAATTATTTAAAAATATGTTGGGATTAAATTACAAATAAAAAAAATCAAGTCTATACCAATTTATAATAAATATATAAAATACTTAGAAATTAATTTATAATTTATTTTAAAAAAACATCTATACACTTATGAAAAACATTTTATAAGTTAATAAAAAATCTTCAACTTCTTATTTATTTGAGTAGTTAATTAGACAGTTTTACACTTTCAAATAATTAATATATTGTTTATTATTATTTTAGTCATTAATTTAAATCATTATATACATGGTGTTACATTTCATCTTTGTAAATAGAACTTATTGTTTTAAATTCCTAAAAATGTTGTTTATTTTCAATTTTTTGTTCGTACAAATGCATTAGTTGTACCTTGTAATATATGTCTTTTTTCCTTCAACTTAGTTAGTTATAGTGTCAGTAAAGAGAACGTATCTAATATTCTCTCTGTTTCTAAATAAGAGTCGTTTAAGGTTTTCTCAGACTAATAAAAGTAGTAACTCATATAACTTATAATAAATTTTTAAATTTTTTTTCAATAATACCCTTAAAGAATTAAATGTGATTTATTGATTGACGAAAAAATAAATGAAAAGATAGAAAATAATTGGTTAATACAAACAACTGGTCCATTAAAGTCTCATAAAAAGAATCATTTAATTATTTTTATATTTTTTAAAATAAAGGTATAATTAGTAAAAAACAATTAATGCATCATTGAAATTTGCAAACGATAGATAATATGAAACAAAATTCTTCTTCTAAAATGACTCTTATTTAAAAACAGAGGGAGTATATTTTATAAATAGAAAACCATAAAAGGTATTTTTTTAAAACTAAAACATTTTACAAGCAATAAAAGAAATTTGAACAAAAGAAATAATTATCCCAAGGTAGCCAACCATAAACAAATTGGCTTTAGAAATTCCCAAGCTTAAATTAGCTTTAATCAGGTAACATTATAATTTTTCAATAATTGGGTATTAATTAGCTTCTTTATGTACATCTTATACCCTCTCTTTATAAGGTTTAGGCGTTGAAATACATTTCACAAGCACTTAACTTTCAAAATAAAAATCAAACTTTTCTTATAAATTAAAAATTAATTACATATGCTTTGAAGAGTTGAATTAAAAGAAAAAAGTTTATATATATATATATATGATATAATTAAAAACTCCAAAGCAATCATATGTGGCTTTAACAATTCTCTAGACATTGAAGTAATGAGCACTAAATTTGAACATGGAAAGTGAATAATGTATACACAATGCTTAGGTGTAAGAGATAAAACATCATTAAATTGGAGAAAGTCTATATAGAAAGCCAACTCTATACGTAGCTTCTTTGGAATTGATCTTTCTCTTTTTGGATATCAACATTTGGAGTTGATAGAGACAACTCACTCTTTTCTCCTCCTCCCTTATCACATATCATTACATAATATATAAAAACCTCTGCTCTTTTCATAAATAATTAAAGACACTAAGTTGGTGGCATGTCACTCTCAATTTCCCACAATTGTATGATTCAATAATTGTAGAACTATAACCCATCAACTTAATTATCTTCCAACTTTCTCATGCATGCTTCATCTAAATTGGACTTACTAGTGTTTAAACTTTGCATCACACTTCAAATTTACTATTTTAAATTCACCTTAACTCATGCATCTTTTTTTATTCTTTATATACAGCCTCTTACTTTTAAATCAATGGTTTGTGTCATAAAGAGCACAGCCACTACACACACAAGATTGTTTAGTCCTATTAATTCTAGTTGGGTCACGAGTTATTTGTTCCACCCTAAAAATTTTCTACATTTCTGATCCAGCTAACATCTATTGTGTGGCTTTTATTCAACCAAGTCTTAGTATGCTATGAAAACACTCTTTTTTTTACACTTTCTTTAACGAGTGAGATTTACAAGAAATTACAATATGAATAAAAAAATTGCTAAATACAAATTAGTTCTACAAAGTTATGTCTTCTAGCACACAAAGAAATAGAAATAAAATGCATAATGTAATGGGTGTCAAAGATTTGGACAAGATTATTCTTAGCACGCTGTTTGAAAAGAGTACACAAACAAGTGTTTAGGTTTGATTTTATTAGGGAAAAGTTATGTGCACACCCCCATTTTGAGAGTGCATGAGTGGAATGAAGAGAGATGGAGAATAAAAAAGAAAAAAAAGGAAAGTTGTAGATGTGATTAATTATGCTATAAAAAAATAAAAAATAAAATAGAGTAAAAATGAGATACAAGAGAATGAAAAATATATGAATATAAGAACTCTTTATATAACTAATTTTTACCTAAAGGTAATGGTTAAGAAACAAACTCACTAGATTTTTTTATTTATTAAGGATTTAGTGATAATAAGTTGGAGATCTAAATGATTAATGGCTTTATACCACAAACCATGAATTTCACATAAGCACTTTCAATGGCCACCACAACCAAGTTGAATCATTGTTTTTTCATGGTAAATGCCTCAATGAATCTTCCATACACAACATGCGTATGCACACAATCTCAATAACTAATCAACCACCGGCTACCCCTCTATACATCACAAATTTGATTCATGGAAACCCCTTTTACAATGATTCAAGGAAACCAGTTTTTGTGAGAACAGCATTCCTCACTTTGCTAAGATCCCTGCCCTTAAGGGTCCTTCCAACACCTTCAAAAACTGAAAATGAAGATATTTGACTCCTTGCAAGCCTTCTTGCAATAAACTCATGTGGGGGGAGCTTTGTGTCATACTCATCATCTTCTTCTTCCTCATCATCACTGTACCCTCCACCATAATTAACAACACCATCACCTTCACCTTCACCCCCAACAGAATGGTAGAAATCATCATAGTCACCAAACCTTGAAACACTCTTGGGGGTCTTATTTGGCTTGTTCCTATAAATCTGTGACCAGTCAGGGATGTTGAGAGGTGCTGATTGCTGAAGAACCTTGGTTTCATGAGAGGAACTAGCGCTACTATTGCCACTACTAGTCATTGGGATCATCCTTGCAGCACTTGGAAGAGTCCTAGGAACAGCAAGAGGAGAAGACCCTTTTTCCTTTGCCTTGAGAACACCAGAAATATTGTAATCAGGTCTGTCCTTGAAAACAGCCCAAACTTCCTCTTCTTCAAAGTCTCCATCTCTCAAGCATCTCCATATTCCACTCCTCTGCCTATTATAGTTATCCTCCATCAATCACTTCCTGCATAGTCCAAATCCCAAGAAGTTTTTCAATATAAATTGAAATCAGAGTTTGGCTTCCTCCAAGTAATATATAATTTGAAAGAACAAGAAAAGAGGAATTGAAAGTTGAGGAGAGAGAGAGAGATTCAAAGAGGTATGCATAGAGAAATCTCAAAAGCGTGTTTTGATATGATATTCCATTAAGGTAAACAATAGTATACCTTTCTCGGAATCAGAAGATCTAGAGAGCTGACTTTATGTTGATTCTAGACAGTTTCTTTTTTACTTCTTCCCTGAAATATTGAAAATATATATAGAAGTTGATGTTAGAGATGAGTCCCTTTTGATTCTGATATCAGAATTTTGAGGTTGACAAAAAGTTCTAACATTTCCCAACTCCAAGAATTCCTTACCTCTATTGAAGGAGTGTATCTAGCTAGTGATAGATTTTCTGGAGCAGAAGAGCACCCCACAAGAACTGAACAACAGCAACAAGACTTCCAAGGGGCAAGAATAAGACAGACCTTACTTCTGCTTCTGCCCCTATAGATCCTCTAAATGATGGATCTCTCCATGTATTTAACTCTTCAGACCTGAGAGGACTAACTTTTGACAATGAAAGATAAAGAGGAGCAGTAAAACCCTTTTACTCACTTTATCTGAAATTGCTTCTCATGGAATCTTTAATGCAAAATAGAGGAAAGGAACTAGAGATGTTGAATTTCATGTGACATAGTCCTCAATAGTAGTGGATGCTTAGTTGTTTTTAGTCATCTCAATAACAACAATAAAAAAGTGTGTGTCTTTACCTTTTCCTTGTGCCATTCCCAGGACTCAGGTTTCCTTTTCTTTTCCATTTATATCTTTCACAAGGCCACTTTCCATGACCACACTTTCTGCATCACAATATTACCATAAGGTAATTTTTTTATGCAGCACAGAATACTGGCTTTTAATGCAGCACCAAGGGTGAAAACTGTGAATTAACTATATAAATATTTTGGTTGTGGTAAATTTTCTTGAACCTACCCTAACTCATACGAACAAAACTATGCAGTAACAATGGTAAATTGAGGAGCACTGAAATGATGGCATATGTACATCCATTGCCCTGTGAATGGACGGCTAATAGATAAAGAATGGTTATTGTCAGAGACGCAGACAAAGTGTCAAAGTTTTCAACGAAGGAATACAAATGCTATGCATTTGTATTATAAACTAATAAGCATGTAAATAAATAAGCACACAATCATGTTTTGTTTTTTCTGCACTTCAATTTGTTTATGATGTATAGCAAGTGGGGGAAGATACCACCATCTATAATAATAATAATAATAATAATAATAGTTATTATTATGATACAACATTAATAATATTAATAAGAAAAGCATATTGTGATAGTACAGAAACAGAGAAAGAAAATTGACACACGGAAAATTCTGTGACGTGGCAGAAAAAAGGATCTGACAATATTAAAAACAAAACACCAAGTCACAAACTTGTGTGGCACTGATTGGAAGGGGCATATGATAGAACCCTCAAACATGTGGTCTTAGATTTAACTGTGATTCATATGTAAGGAAAAACACGAGGATCCTAAGTTTAGTGACATGTGTCCTCAGATATTTGTGTTCATGAGTTGAGTTTACCTTGAATTCTATTCCACATAAATATAATCATTTTTAATTTAATTCAACTCTTTTCAGTGTTACCATTTCTGTGTTATTTAAAACCTAATGATGTGCTTCCTGGAAGTTCCTGGTGTACAAGAACGTGACCCACATGCATCAATTACCATTCAACGTATGCAATACCTGTGCCCAAAGTTGGAGAGAGAGAAAAACAAGACAAGAGATCGTGCTTGTAATGTTTTAACAGTCTTAGATTAAAAAAAATATGTTATTTTATATTAAAAGAATTTGATGGTGATTTGCATTTTTTACAGAGAATTTGAATGATGTATATAAAAAGTATGCTATTTGGATAAAAAGAATTTAAAATAAAATTTTATAAGTTCATGAAAGCAATTTAATTATTTAAAATATAAAATATACAACTTTATTTAAAAAAAGTAAGAAAAATTAAAAATTTTATATTCTCATATTACAAATATATTTATGTTCCCTACCATCTTTGCTTGATTTGGTTTTGGTATAAATTTTACTTGTTTAATGTAAGTTAAGATTTATCGAACTAATCTTAATTGACATATAATTAGTTTGACTATGTCATCGATTTTTGGTGCTATTTCAACTAATATCAATTGGAATTTCTTCGTACCAAAATCTATATATTATCTTTTCTGTGAGTTATTTTTTTCTACGTAAGACATTAGTATTTCTTAATCAATATTTATTATAATTTCCTTCGATTTATATTAAATATGATTTTTTAATTAATTTTAACTAGACTTATGTTAATTATAATGTTATAATTATTTTATATCAACATAAATTAAGGTTATTTCTTTATTTATATTAATGAGAATTTTTTCAATCAATATTTTAAAAAAAAATTCTAGGTTGATATCAATTATAGACTTTTTTTACGATTATATTAGATTTATTTAACTGATGTTCGTCAGGATTATTTTTATTAATATTGATAAAATTATTTTTTATCAATGTGAATTGAAATTATTCTTTTAAATATTATTAATCACATTTTTCTCAGTTTTTTTTATTAATGAATATCATAATTTATTATTAGGAATGTTTAAAATCAAATTGATCTAAAAAAAATTAAAAATTAGTTCAAACTAAACCAAATTAAAAAAAAGATTATAAATTTTTGAATTGGTTTGAAATTTTTGTTTGAGAATTTTTTTTTTCGGTTTGCAATTTGAATTTTTAAAATTAACCTTAAATCAAACCAAACTTTAATATATATCTAACATATATTTTTTTATTATTAATGTAATAATAATAGTAGTAGTAACTATACTAGTAGTAAGTTATATATCTTAACTTAAATTTTTTTATAGAATTTTTTTGTCTTTTTCACAAATTTGATTCCTTTTTAATGTTAACAATATTGTCAACTCTTTTTTAGAGTAGTGTAATAAACTCTACTCTTTCCCTTGACTTCGTTATTATGTTCACTCTGACTTCACTCTGTCAATGTCATTGATTTTAACACACACAAAATCTTTAAAGTAAAAATTCTCACAATTAAGAGAAGAAGAAAATATTTTGACAATAAATGTTAGATAAAACTTGATTATAGTAAATATACATGTGGATTGACCAATCAAAACTGATAAGTAGTAGGCAAAATAATAACAACCAAGTTTTACAGATTTTAATCTAATATTATATGAGTGAATACATAAAAAAGTCTACATAATTAAAAATATTTATATATTTTCTGTTTGATTATAAATAAATTTATGTATATATTTTTAATTATTATTATTATTCAATATGTTTATTAGATTTTGAATAATATGTTTTATGTTATATTATTATAGAATAATTTAAAAGATGTAAAGAATAAAAAATATTTAATTCAAAATTAAAAATTATTTATCCAAACTAAACCGCAAAAGTAAATTTAATTTAATTTAATTTGTTTTTTAAAATCGAAGTGTATATATTTGTTACGATGAATTTGAATATGTTTTTAGTCCAAATTTGAACCGCGAATCCCTCAAAAATTTATATCTTTTATCTGTATTTATTTATAAAAAAATCAATTAGAGTAAACAGTATTACTTCTATTGAAAATTTTCTAAGAAAAACTTTCACGGTTTTAAGTCATTTAGTAAAATTTTCAACCAAAAGAAAAAAACAACTCTGACCGCTAATATTGAAAAAATAACATTGATTGACAGCACTGGAAGCAATCTCATGTCAATAATATCCTAATTGCTTGCAGTTGAAAATGCGAACTTTTAATAAATAAAAATAGTCTTAAATAACTCCAATGTTCATTAATTAACATTTTTCAGTTATTATATAATATAATATTAAAATAATTTTTATATTTAACGATAATTAAAATATTTTAGTTAAACTAGTGAAAACGATATAATTTATACTTTTAAATTTATTAAAAAATTAAAATAATAATTACATAGAAACATGAATAGTTAGATTACATTTTAAAAGTTTATAATTACTTTTTTATTTAAATAATTATTTTTCATTTTAAAATATAACTATAAATAAATAAAAATACGAAATATATATATTTTTTATTTTGTTATACATGGATGTAGACGTTTTTTATTTAAAATAAGATAAAAGTATGAAAATATTAAAAATGAGAATTTCATTATATATTACTATAAATAAATTATTAAAATTCAATAATAAATTTAAATTATTTTATTTAATCAATAAAACAATTTGAATGAAAAATCATTCAAATTAAATATATTTTAATTTCTTTAAAATTATGAAATTCCTTATCGGTTAAGATTCAAAGAATAATTATACCTAAAGAATCCGAAAAGTAAAAAATCTTCAAAAGCTTAAACGGAATCGTGTCTTTTAGGATTATATACATTTTCTATTATTCCAATAGTTTTTTATTATGACTCTTGCTAAAGACTCAAATTCAATATTTTTACTTTAATTAAACTAAAACTATATTACATAAATTGTTAATTCTTAAATTACATGTGAAATATTTGTTGGAAAATAATTTTTTAGAATGAGAATATATAAAAAAAAATTAACATCACTTCTAATATAAAATTTTTAGGATTCAATATTTACAAATTTTTATTTTTTTATACATATTTCAATTTTATTAACGTGAGATTTTATGTCTATTTTTATACTTAAATTTTTTTTAAAAATTATTAAGTGATGATGGTAATTAATATCTGTGTAACATGTAATGTGTTAAATCCAAATTAGTGAGAAGCATGAATAATTTGAGAATCAATCAATGAATAATTTGATAAAAAATAGAATAGTGTGGCGACTGTAAAAGTGAATAACATGGGACCAAAGAAGCAGTGTTGGAATAGCGGCACTTAATTATCTTACCATAAAGCAGAGTAAGCATTCTTAAAATAATCATTTTAAGGTTGATTTGGTTTGGTATTGGTGCAAACAAAGGTGGGAAAGTTTTTCTTCTGTGATCTGAATTGAAGTTTTATAAGAAAATATGAGGCATATGGGTTTATTCTATTCTCACTTTTTGGTGCAAGTTGGTGTTAAGTTAATGAAAATCATGCATAGGGCATTGTGAGTACAATGCAATGTGGCTAACCATTATTGAAAGAATGTGCATAATGGAATGGGACAAAGACATCTCACCCTGATTTCTGGAGCCACCCTCTGAATTATAGCCTATCTACTTACTCATTCAAGTGAACAATTTTTCTTTCTATGGCAAGAATATGGTCTATTATGGAATAAGATACATACATTTCAATCTTCAATTCCTTCTCCTTTTCTTCCCCAAAGTAAATATTCTTCAAGACATACCCATATAATTTTTATTCACAAGGATATATATATATAATATAATATTAAACAATCTACTAAAACATAAAAAATATTATTAATGTAATATTCTATATTACTAACGATCTTTAATGATATTTCTATTGTATATAGTATTTTACATATTAATAGAAACTTTTGAAATGACATTTCTAAAAATTTTTAGTAAAAGTAAAGCATTTTAAATATATTGCTAAAATTATTTAGTGATAATTTTTCAATAAAAGAAAAACTCACATTATTTATATTCATATCGAATAGTTAATTTCATATTTAAAATTTTCACAAATTTTTTAAATATTATATATATGAGGTTAGTATCAAATTTAAAACATTTAAATAATAAATTTATAAAAAAAATTTCTTATATATTACTCGTCTCATTTCATCTTGTAAAACTTTTAATTCATTTTTAATTTTTTATTAAAAGATATGATTTTCTTAAAAATTATAAAAAATAGTATTTTTAAATAATACATTACTTTTTGTTTTAACATTTTTAAATAAAAATGATTAATATTTTTTAAAAAATTGCTAAAATATGATTAATAAAAAAATAACATTTTTAAAAGTTACATTTTAGTAATATTTTAAAAATATCATAATATTATATTTACATTTTAAAAAATATTATTATATTATAAAAATTATTTATAGTATATATTTAATAAATATAATTAAGAAAATGTTACTTAAAAATTAAAATGATATTTTTTTAACTACAAACTGTCATTTTTTAGTAATGGAAGTCCTATTGTAATCCAATATTTAAATAATTATCATTATCGAAAGATGTGTTTACATTTAGTGTTTGATGTAGTCTGAAACATTATTATCTCCCAAGGAAAATAAGAGGGAGAAAAAAAAGTGTCATTATCCTGAAAGCTTGATAAGAAAATTATGAGTCATGCATATGACAAGATAGAGGCCACAGTTACTGGTAAAATTATTCCCACATTAGGCCAAAGCTTGACATTTTGAATGGATGATGAGAAAGATAGATTTGTTTAACATCAGTCAATTTTGGAGGAGGCTGATATATATATATATATATATATATATATATATATATATATATATATATATATATATATATATATATATATATATGCATATTATAATCCATGTGCAGTGAACCAGGCAGTGTTAACTTTGTTTTTCACCCTTTTCTTTATCCAAGCATTAATGTTGAATGATGAGTACAAAGAGTGGGTTAGAAAACATGAAGAAAAGTCAAGATTATTCTAATGCAGCTAAAGAATGTTCATCTGTTGCCAAATCTGAATTGTGTTTCTCAGTTGTCCTCATTGAAGATCCAAGAAAGTTAACTAAGAAGAAGTGTAAAATTATGCTTCTTGTTGTGGTCCTTGGAATAACCCATGTAGCAATATCTAATGCTGATGAATATGGTGTTCTGATAATATGTAACTTTCTTTTACAAATTCTTTTTAACTTCATTCATTGTGTTCTACCCAGAATTTGTAAGAATATTTTTTAAACTTGTTGTTTCATAGTCAAACTTTAATTGAAATTTTGTCAGAATATTTTTTCAACTTCTGAAAAAACTTTGATTGAGTAAATAATATGTACTCAATAAAGATGGAATTTTCATTCATTACTGTTTCTTTCACACGAGCATAACTACCAGTTTATTTGGCCCACCAAAATCAATGTCATGCAAATATGATTCTGTATATCATGATGTTCTAAAGGGAGCTATTTGTTTTTAAAGATAAAAACAAACCTTAACTTATTGATAAGTAATTATTTGTCAATATTGCAAAACTATATATAATAAATCATACACATATATTGAAATATAAACAGTTAATTTTCTCATCAATAATGAATAATTAAGTAAGATTTGACAGATAAAAAAAATCAAAACCTTTGTTTTTTTAGTGTTAATACATTTTTCTAACACTCATCTTAATATTCTTTTATTAATAAATTCATTTAAAGATTAAATTTTTGTTATAACCAGCATTAATTCTTAAACATTGCATATTAATGTCAAATTGATCTTTAAAAAAATATAACTTAATATTATACTGGTTCTAAATCGTTATGTTTAATGACAAAATGATCTTATAAAATTTAAAATCAGAATGCAATTGTCACACTGTTTACACATTGGAAACTAAATCAAAATGTTCATTCTTTCACAAACTATATGATTACTGAGAAAAATCGTCTCTTATTTGTTGATTTATTAAATTACTTAAATTTAAGATCAAACCTTATGAAAGTACTCTCATTAGAACAAATTCATGCCACATGGTTGGGTGTTTTAAATTAAAAACTAAATCTTATATATGACAGTTGATCTTAACAATAAAATACAATATTTAATATTTAATTAAACAAGGAAATATTTTCTTGAGTTGCAAAAAACTGAGTAAATAAAAAGTTATAATTAATATAAATTCTTATAAAACCTCATCATTATAACAAAAGTTGTAAAAACTATTATATGAATTACTTAAAAGTAATATAAGACAGTTTGTCAGCTTCAAGGATTCAAATCTAAAAAAAAACATTTACATATATACATAAAAAAAGGTGTACACTAATAGAATTACCCTCTCATGTTTTTGCAAAACAATAAGACCTGACATTGGCGTACATTAGATTTCATAAGATCATGAATGAAACTTAATAATTAAGTAATACTCCCAACAAATTTCACTCATTGTGTTGAGAAGTATATTACTTTCATTTTTCTTATTTTTTTCAGCCTTGCATGTGCTATTACTTCCACAGCACGTGGCCTATAACCCCTCCAAATCTAAGGGGTACCTCAAAGGTCAAATTGTGGTAGAAAGCTATCCACAGTGTCAAGTTAGCAACCAAAACCATGGAATGTGGGTCAAGTATAGGTTGATATAGACATCCAGACATAACTCAAAGCACGCGTGAAGATCTTGTCATCTCAAGGTACCCTATATTCCTATTCATCAATTATAGGCCCCAGAGACTTTTACTTCATGGAAAAAATTTAGCTTTTCCAATCAGCAGCATTTTGATGCATGAATCAATTTCATATACGTACTTCAATTCCTTCAATAATTCAAACAGGGAAAGTAGCTTTATTTTGAGTTTCTTTTGATAATGCAAGGCAACCAATACAGAGAGTTGAGGGGCCAAAGTTCTGCTCTGATCCTTCTAGTTTTCTTCAAAACAGATCAGAAGCAAGCAAAGTTTGAGGTTTCTTTGATTTGATCCTGTTAGTTTTCTTCAAACCAAAGTTTTAACTCTTGAATTACAAAACCAAGAAGCAAGCAATTACAATGATAAGCAACTACAATGATAAGAAGTTAAAGGAAAGCAATGCACTTTTGGGTCAAAACTCTCCACATGACTTCTCAATCAACTTTTAAGACTCTATTAGTGAAGTTGGAAAATCTTCAACCCCATACTGTGCAAACCCTCACTTTAGCATCCAAATTGAAAGCATCATTCACTTTAATCCTAACTTTACAAAACTCATTTCAATGCCTAGTTTCGCGGATGTTGCAGCTTGCAAGTGTCATTCCCACTGCTGCTCCTTTTACTCTACCACTTTCATTGGCACAAGGACTAAAGTGAATGACACTTTGCAACATTTTACAAATTTTAAGACCTAAGTTTCATAAAGTTAGGAACTATACTCAATAACACTTGAGCTTGGGTCCTCTCCAAGTGGATTCCATCCAACTGAGATCTAAGCTGTTAAGTTTGTCATTACTCAACAATCACGGAGGAGAGAAAGTGTGATGCCTGATCAAGATCTCAAATAGAGAGAAATCCTGTAGGGAAGGATTCAATCTCTTCCAGAATGCTCGCATCTTATGCTTCTCATATGGTCTCTCCTGCAAGACTTATCTCCATCCAAAATCTCTACTATACATCCAATTCTCTTTTCTCCCTGATTGTTATACAATGACAAATTCAACTATTCAAATTGAGGCCGAACCAAATCCCTCTAGAGAGGATCCAATCTCATGCTCAACACCACATGATGATAAGAAAACCAAAACCACGTCACGTTCATCAGTCAATTGGTGCTAGTACCTCAGCTCCAGCTACAAAACCCCCCACGCAATTGAAAAGAAAATGAAAATCAAGTCACATTCATCAGTCAATTGGTTTTAGTGCCTCAGCTCCAGCCACAATCTCCAGCAACTCCCCAGTGATCTTAGCTTGCCGCTCCCGGTTGTATTCAACGGAAAGTCTCTTCCTCAATTCAACCGCATTATCGGTGGCAGCAGCCATGGCCCCCATCCTAGCAGCAAGCTCACTAGCCACAGACTCCTGCAACCCCCTCAAAATCTGACTATTCAAATAAAGAGGCAACATGGCATCAAGAATCAAAACAGGGTCCTGCTCAAACTCCATAAGAGGGGAAAACACCTCACTCTCTTTCCTTAACCTCACAACATCCCTCTCCACAGCCAATTTCCCCTCCTTAGAACTCAACCTAAAAACATCATCTTTCACATCATAAACCTCCCCCAAAGGTAGCAAAGTCTGAACCACAGGCTCAAACCTAACCAATGAAACAAATTTAGTGTACACAAGCTCAACTTTATCGACCTCCTCACTAACAAACAATGAGAAAACATCATCAGCAATTATTTGAGCCTCCTTCGCGGTGGGAAAACCACCTATTTCGACAAAGCTGTCGACTTTAACAAAAGGGGGTTCCTTTTCGCTGCAGTGAGTGAAAAACGAGTTACCCTTTTTGCCAACGCTTATAACAACGCACCCCAGATTGAGTTTCTTCAGCTCCTCGATTCGGGAGACGGCTTTCTTTATTACCCATTTGTTGAAACCGCCGCAGAGGCCGCGATCGCCTGTGAAGACGACGAGGGCAACGGTCTTGACGGGTCTGGTATCGGTGAGAGGGGTGGAAATGTCGTCGTAATGGAGGCGCTGGGTGATGTCGTTCAGCATTGCTGCGAGGTTTGAGGAGAAGGGGCGGCCGTTGACGACGGCCTCCTGAGCGCGGCGGACCCTAGCGGCGGCAACGAGTTTCATGGCTTCGGTAATCTTTTGCGTGGTTTGAACGGTGTGGATTCGTTGGCGGAGCTCGCGGATGCCGCAGCGAACCAGAGGGAGGGTGGGGCGAACCGGAGAGAAGTGGGGTTTTGAGAGGGACAACATGGAATACGAAAATGCTGTTTTTTGTTTGTTTCAGAGGGATGGTTGTCTTGTTGGGTGGTTTTGTTTCGTCATTTATTGTCTCAGTTCAAGAAAGTCAACCTGGTGGTGGCGTTTCATGTATAGTTTCTGGCTTTTAGGACAGAAAAGTGAAGAGTGAATGAAGAAGAGTCAAGGGCACCTTCTTCCTCCATCGCCCACTTTTTCTTCTGGAGTTAATAGAAACTAGTTCTTATCGTTTCTTATCGTTTCTTATCGTTAGTTAAAATAATTTACTTCTAATAAAAAATATAGGGTGTGAGATATTTTTGTAACTTTTTGAATGGTTATAATTATTTTATGGACGATTTACTTATATATTCCAAGTTTTTCCTTTTTTAAATTATATTTGATATTTTTAAAATAAAATTTTTTAGTATGTTTAGATCAGATAACTGATTTATTTAATACTATGTTCCAGGAATTAAAAAAAAAATAACAGCGAAAGTTAGTTAAAAAATCAAAAAGAACAAAAATTGAAATTACAAAAACTAACAAAAAAAATATTAATTTTTTTTTTAAGTTTACAAGATTTAGAAAGAAAACTCATAAATAATTTTTTTAAATTTAATGTTATTTTAAATTAATTTAATAATTTTTTAAATATCATTATTAATTATAAATTATTATTATAATATATATATAATTATAATAAATATATTAATATTTTATAATTAATTATATTACAATATAATCGATTATCTATATAATATAACATTATATTATACATATAATCGATTAGATTATAATATAATTAATTTTATTGATATTATATAATAAAATAAAATTTTATTTATAAAAATAAATTTATTTAATAATAAATAATAATATAAATAAATTTATATAATAATATTATCAAATAAAATATTTAATATAATTTAGTATTTGATTAAAAATATATTTTTATATATTAAAATTTATTTAAATTTTTAAATTTAATTTATATTTTAAAAATTATTTTTAATATATTAATTTTAATTAAAATTATTTTATTATATCAATCAAATCATTTAGAAACTCTTATAAACTTTTTCTTCAATCTCTGTTATCTTTCTCTTAAAATAAACAACTTCACTTTCCACTCACTTTCTTTTCAAATCTTTCCTTTTCCTTTCTCTCATTTCTATCTTCTAAAAGGAACCAATAGAATAAAACAATTTGTTTAGACAAAGAAATTAAAAGAAAATTACAATAGCAAATTTTTGAGAAGTTATTTCAAATAACTAAAATAATAGAATTTAAAATACTCTAAAAAAGAAGGAAATTGAAATTTCACTACTAACTTTAGTCAGAATGTCCTAGGTCAAGTCAGGTTTGACTTGCCCCAAGTCAGGTCGAGTCTAACCCCTGACTGAGTCAAGTTAGACCCATGTGGCGCCAAGTCGATTCGGGCTCGTCTTGGGTTGAGTTGAGTCGAGCTCGACTAGGTCGAGTTAAGTTAGGCTCACTTAAGTCGAGTCGAGCAAGGCACATCCCATACCGAGCCAATTCGAATCTTGGACCGAGTCGAGTTGGGCCCTTCCCAAGGCGAGTCGAGCTAAACTCAGCTTGGGCTGAGTCGAGTCAAGCCTGTACATGGCGAGTCAAGCTAAGCATATCTCGGTCTGAGTCGAACCCTGCCACATCGACTAGAGTCAAGTTGACCCACATTGGGCCAAGTCAAGTAGGGCCTGCATTAGATCCAGTCGACTAGGTCAAGCCAATGTTGACTAGGTCGAGTCGGCCAATGTCAGCCAAGTAGAGTCGGGCTGACATTGGTTTGGTCAAGTTGATTCATCATCAGCCTAGTTGAGTCAAGAAAACGTTGACCCTATCGAGTCAGGCTCACGTCGACCAAGTCAAGTCGAGCCTTCATTTGCAAAGTTGAGTCTGGCTAACGTCAGCCAAGTTGAGTTAGACCGATGTTGGTTGGGTCGAGTTTAGTTGGCATCGACCAAGTTGAGTCAAGCTGACGTCGATCGGATTGAGTCAAGTAGACATCGACTAAGTCAAGTTAGGCTGTCACTGATCAGGTCAATTCAAACTGACATTAGTCGGATAGAGTCGGGTCGTCCTTGATTGGGTGGAGTGAAGTCGTTGTCAATCAACTCAACCCGGTCTATCATCAGCCAAGTAAGGTCTAGCCCGTGTCAGTCAGGTCGAGTCGAGCTGATGTTAGCTAGGTCAAGTCAGACATCAATCAAGTCAAGTCGAGCCCACATCGACCAGCTCAAGTTGGACCCTCATCCAATGAGTTTAGTTTGACTAGTATTGGTCAGATCAAGTTGGACCAACATTGTTGAGTCGAGTTGGACCTACATCAGGATGAGTATAGTTAGACCTATACTAGGTCAATTTTATTCAGACTCACAGTCAGTTGAATAATACACATATATTGAAAAATTAAATTATCAAAATATTATTTTAATATTTAAATTTGACTTATATTTATTGTAAAGTTTAATTTTAAAATTTTATATTTTCAAAAGAGAATCTAAAATTAAATTTGATGTTGAAATACCCAAACAAAAACATTGAAATGTAAGGTATTTTAATTACTTTATCCAAATAAACTATTTAGAGAATGAAGAGAATTCAATTGCAAGTAATTCAAATATTTATCATTTCAATTGCTTGGAATTGTTGAAATTCCTCATTCAAACACATGGTCACAATGTGTTTGGATGAGACAATTTAAGATAGTAATTAATTTATTTGAGGAATTTGAAATGTTTGGGGTAAAATGACTTATTTGGATAAGGAAATTAGAAGGAAATTGAAATTTAACAATTTAGAGAAGGTATTTCAAATAACCACTAGATCTGGCCAAGTCATCATGGGTCGAGTCGAGTCTAGTTTGTCCCAAGTTAACTCAAGTTGAGTCGGGCTCGCCCCATGTCAAGTTGAACAAGGCCCATTTCAAGTCGAGTCGAGCAGGGCCCATTTCAGGTCGACTCGAGGTGTGCCAGCCTCATGTTGAGTTTACTCGAGTCTGCCTTTAACATGAGTCGAGTTGGCTTGAGGCAGAGTCAATTCGAGCTCGCCGCATGCTGAGTTGAGATGAGCTCGTTGCAAGCTTAGTCGAACCGAGTCCACCACAAGCAAAGTCGAGTTGGCCCTGCTACAAAGCGTGTCGAGGCAAGTCCTCATTAGGTAATGTCGAGCTAGGTTCGCTCCAGGTTGTGTCGAGTTAGGTTAGCCCTAGTCTAAGTCAAGTTGGGCTATTTTCGGACAAGTTGAGTCAAGTTGGCCCCATGATGGCTTTAGCTGGGCCCATTCGGGCTAGGTTGAGCCTGGCCCGTCTTGGGCTGACTCAAGTTAAGCCCGCACCAGGTAGGGTTGAGTTAGGCCTGCTCCAATAGAGTCGAGTCGGGTAAGGCCCCGGACGATTTAAGTTGTTCTTATTAGAAATAATGACAGTGCAAAATTCAAGAGGGGGGAGGGTGAATTGGGTTTTCAAAACTTTTAGGTATTAAAATAACTTTTCAGATTTTAATGTCAATTTCAATTTTAAGATGAAAACCAATATTTGAATTTTCCTTAAGGTATGATAGAACATGATTGAGATAGCAATTTGTAAATATTATCCGAATACAATAAAATAAAGAGAGAGAGAAAGAAAAGATGAACACAAATGATTTATACTAGTTCAAATTTAGCTAATCCTACATCTAGTGCTTGATCACCACAACACGTGATGATTTAACCCACAATCTTTAAATGCAATTACAAACACCAATTCAGTGACAACATGTAAAAATAAATAAAGATAAATAAAAACACCTCCTTAGACACACTAAGGATGATCACACTAAGGATGATCACACTTCTCTTGACCCACAAGAGATGAACAAACACCTCCCTTTAAAACTTATCCAAGGGATGAATTACATAAACTAGTAACCAAGAAAGAAATCACCTGATGTGTGATGGATATGAAAGCTTAAGTACAAGACAATCACCACTTCCAAGAACCAAGATCAGCCTTAAGAGAGCAAGAAAATGACTTTGAAAAGATTTGAGCACAAAACACTGTATTTTCGTGTTTGATCTGTTGTGTTTGAACCTAAGACCTTGCCATTCAATTTATAATTCAAAATTAACTTAGGGTTTACGTTCTTAGGTTGATTTCAGCATTTAATTTGCAAAAGTGTCATTTTTAATCGATTGTAAAAAAGACATAATCGATTATTTCAGAGAGGAGTGAAAAAAGCAGTTTCAATATGAAATAATCGATTATAATATGAAATAATCGATTATTTATAAATCCAAAAAATATAATCAATTATTTGGTTCGTTAAAACATTTTACTTGATTTTTAAGTGATATAATCGATTCTATTACGATCCCTAATCAATTAAAAGCGTAGAAAGTGTTTTTTTACGAAAATATGACTTGCTCTCAAGGTTAAATAGGTCTTCGGGGAAAAGTATGACTTACTCTTTTTATCCAACATCCAAAACTAACTCTTCTAAACAAGATTCTTCAGAGGTTGAACAAATATTCTAGATTTCCATCATTGATTACTTTAAATCTTCATGATGGAACCTTCATTTTTTAGATAAATCAAGTCTTTAATGTTGCAATATTTTTTGTATCTTCATTATCAAATCACCAATCTTTAAGATTCATTTTGGATTTAATTCTTCAACAAATCTTCTAAGTAAATTTGCACTGATTCTTGAATTAAATCAACAGTTCTTGTCAAGGTCAAGTTGATTTGGGTTCGTCCCAGGCTAGTGGAGTCAGGTCGACTCGAGCCAAACCCTCCCTAGGCTGAGTCAAGTTGGACCCCCCTTCGACTAAGTCGAGTCAAACCTACTCGGGGCCGAGTCGAGCCAGACTCTCCCTAGACTGAGTGGAGTCAAGCCTTTTTAGGGTTGAGTCGATTAAGACCCTTGTTGGACTGAAGCGAGCTTGGACTAACCCGGACCAAGTTGAGTCAAACTTACGTCAAGCCAAATATAATGAGACTTATATCAGGTTGAGTTGAGTTAGACCCACGTCGAGTTAAATTGTAGATATTTATTGAAAAATTAATTATTAAATATTATTTTAATATTTAAGTTTGATTAATATTAATTTTAAAATTTATATTTTAAAAAATTTATAATATTAAATTTCATCTTAAAAGATAAATTAAATTCTTTTATCCAATAAAAAAAATTAAAATGTAAAGTATTCTAATTACATTATCCAAACAAGTCATTAAAAAATAAAGAAAAGAGAATTTAATTATAAGTAATTTAAATATCTCATTTAAATTTCTATGAATTATTAAAATTTCCTATCCAAATAGAAAGGTTAAGGAAATTGATAGAAACTTTAGTATAATATGAAACATATGTATATATTTAGATCTTAGATATCTTTAACTTATTTTAACCTATAAAATAAGAATTTATAGACCTGATTAAAATGAATTAAATGTTTCTTTTTAGTTAAACATACTTAATATTAGTCTTTTAAAAAAATATTAATTAATAATTGAGTTCCTTACATTTATTTTATACTTAAATATATGAGTTGATGGATAATTAAAATAATAAATTATAAAGTGAAATGTGTTTTAATTATATATATATTATTTTTTTAAGAAATTGTTTTAACCTTTTATTAAAAAATAAAAATGTAAACCAAATTGAATCATATTTTACTTAAAATTATATTTATGCTTTTTCTTTAGTGGAAAAAACAACTTACCAAAGCTTCTTGCTTCCTCCTCAAACTAATTTTAGGAATCATTCTACGTTTTGAAATATATTAAAGATATAAGACTAATTTTCGAAGTGTTAAACTCATAGGACTAATTTTTTGTATCTTGAGGGGCATGGTCTTGAAATCCTTATGTTACCCGATTTATGTGTCCATGTGGTAGGAGCCTAAGGCTAGGGTTTAGAACTTACAAGATACAAATTATTGAATCTTTTCCTTTACATTTGAGAGATCACTCTCTAAGGACGCGTTTGGTAAATTATTATATCTATTCTCGTGTGTCACCGTTTGGTGTTGCGCTCACACACACTCCCTCTGTAGAATCAACGCTGAATACAAACAAATCATATTTCAAGTTTCTGTAGTTCCAATTTCCAACGTCCGATTCTTCCAACGACGATGCTGTCACTGCAACTCAATTGAAATCTATGCAAAAAAGGTAAAATTACGAAAGTAAGAAATGCGAAGGCTGCTTGGGAAGATTTCTGGATTGTTTAGCAATCGAACTAAGGTGGGAATAGACAAAGCAGGGAACAAATACTTCACTAGAAATGAAGAGGTTGATGGTGTCAGTAAGTGCTTTTCCATTTTATATACCCTTTTATGTTTTATCGTCATTGCTCTGTTGTGTGTTTGATGGTATTTTTTTATTATTGTGTTTTGAGATTCTGGGTTTGTACATATGTAGTTTGTCTTGTATGAACTCTTCGTGTGATATAGGGAAGATGGGTGTTTTTGCATTTCAATGATCACCTCTCTGTCAATACTTTACTTCATATACCCCATATTGTGATATTCTTAATTTGCTTTACTTTTTTTTTTCTGTTGATATGGTTATGAAAAAAAACTGTGTTACCCGGTGAGTTGGTGTAGTGGTTACTAAATTAGTCCGCAGGATAAGAATGTTTACAAGAATACATTCAAGTAGGATGTCAGTGGTTCGAATTCTGTGAAAAAAAAACTTCTTGGAGAGGGGTTGAATTGATACAAACCCCCAACAATATGTATAGAAATACTTTCAAGTGGCAGAGGTTCTTGGTTTGGATTCTGTGAAAAAAAAAAAATCCTTGTAAAGGGGTTGAGTTGATACAATACCCTGCAGGATTATCTCCGAAGGATAAACCTCTGGATATACATGTAACAGATAAAGATTAAAGATTGGGCTTTGAGATTAGGGGAGGTGTGAAGTAACTTTGCTATTGTCATTAGTTTCTTGAGGTTATTGGTTCTTGTTTGATGTCTACATTCTTTAGACTATTATAGGATTTGGGGCAACTTTTAACAAGGATGAGACTAATCTTGTTTTAGAAAGTAACGTAATTAAATAAATAAAATTGATTTATTGGTATTTAAAATTTTTGGCCCTATTTTCTTCTGCTAGATTGAGTCGTTTCAGAATTAAGATATCATTTTAGTGTAAGTGTGATTTTTTTGAATTTCAAAACTCTGTTTCGTATTCTTTTTTTTTCTGTGTGTTGTGCATTGTAGTTTATTTTACAGTGAATCTGTCTGATTTTGCTATTTTGTTTTGGTTTATTAGTGAAAGAGAAAAGATGGGTAATATTTAAGGGAGAGGAGGATCCTACCTCTATTCCAGGTATGTATTTTACATTGGTCGACATTCAACTACTGAATTATTACATCTATTATTACATCTTGATTCAGGGATGGAACCAATTATTTTATATGTTGAGTTTATGAAGAAAAAAAAATCTTCATCCTACTTCCCATGCTTAATAGATAATTACTGTTGAATTGTTTTAGTTGAATGGATATGTTGGCTGAATGGGCAGCGTAAAAAGGCTCCAACTCCAGAGGTAAATTGCGATAAACCTGTGTATATCCTTTTGCCAGTACCATAAAGTTATCCAAACGCAAATATTGATGTTTCTTTACATTTTCAGTCATGGCTAGGCTAGATGACATCATGTTGCATACAACGGTTTTCCTTTAAAGTTTTGTTTATCTTCAAGGATTGATTTGCAATGAGTAAACATTGATTTTGTTAACTCTATCTATTTATTTATCTACTACCAAAACTCTGATTCTTCTTTCAACAACAATGACCACCAGGCCTTTTCTCCTAGGCAGGGCTAGTTACATGAATCAAAAGATTTCATAATGTTCTATTGTTAATCTTGTCTATAGTTTTTTTCCAGTCTCCCTTTCCCCACTATCAATAAAGTTACCTCCATCTAAATTCTCATTACTTGGGCTTCTATAGGTTTTTTCTGCAAATGCCCAAATCACCAAAAGTGAGATTGTACTATGTTTTCTGTAGTCGGTGCTATCCTAGTTTTCTCCTCAGTGCAATAATGCATTCTTTCTTAATCCTATTTTGTCTAATATGTGCACTCATCCAATGCAACATTGAGTTTATTCTCTCATGGGCTTTTCACTGCCCAAAATTCATATCCATACGACATCTCAGGTTTATATTTTGCATTTCCTTAACAGGGCATGGTCACAAGGATAATCTAATCAGATAGTGCATTGCTCTTGAAAGATTCTGTATTAGTTGCATTATCCCATGCCTTTTTTTGTAGAACTGTCTTAGCGTTCTGTCATATTTTTCCCACTTTTCTTCATTTGGGTTTTTTCTTTCATTTTGTTGGTTTGGGGAGTTAAATTGACTTATGTGGTGATCTGTGTTAATTTAGGAATTTAGTTGATTGGCTTTGCATCAATACTTGTATGCAAAACTTATTTGCAATGAGATAACAAACTATTAAGCTAACCCTGTAAGTTGTAATGTTTTATGGATGTTTTCCTGGGAAGTGATTTTTTTTGTAAATAAGTACTTTGAAAAGTATGGTATTTTACTATTACTTGACAATACTTTCTCCTTCAGGAAATGATGGAATTGGAAGCAAGACGTGAACGTGTTAGACAGCATGTTGCTCGTATGTGCCAATTGTACTTCCACCTTAACAAACTAATTGTGTGAATTGAATACTGAACTCTGATTTAGTTATATTCCTCTCCTAACTCTGTCCTTAGCATTTCATGTGATAGTTCTAAATATAATGGAAGAACATTCTTGGCCAAGTTTAGTTCTATCCAGATACCTTAACGCAAACTTTTTTCTTTTCACAAAGTACTCAAGAAAGAGGAACAAGAAAGGATAGCCAAAGAAGGAAGTAAAGGCAGACGTGTCAGCACCGGTCAGATGCTTAAAATTTTATCGACATAGCAATAATCTTCTGTATTCGTTGGAAGTTATTGATTAATACAATTTCTATGCAGGTAAAGCCAGTGGTCCAGACTTGAAAAGTTTTATTCAACAATTTCCAGTTCCTTCAGAAGGTCATCTTATTATCGTTTTCTTTTTGACATAAATATTGAGTTTTTTTGTTTTCTTTTTGAAAGAAAACTTATTATGATAAACTGAAATTATCCATATAAAAGATTGATATTAAAATCTTCTCCTATCCTTCAAAGAAAAATAAAACAAATACAATATTTATCACTCCATGCAAATGATTATGTTTACTTTCGCTTGGTCATAAACAGCATTCTGAGATTTTTGTCCCAGTCCTTGTAAAAGAAGAGACAATGCCTTCCAGAAAGAGGGAATTCTTGCTATACCTCTACACATTACCTATCCTTTGAATATAGTTTTTGACATATTTTCTCCACTCTAGGTAATGACGTTGAAGAATCACCAAGCACTGTGGGCGGCTTAAAGTGAGCTTCTGAAACTGAGTCTTTTTACCTAAATTTATTGTGCAAAATGAATGGTCTTTGCTATGTGTTGCAGTTTTTTTGCTAGCATAACAGTTTTCATTCTTTTATTATGTTTGATTCAGTAACCAAAATTTGGTAGTAATTTAGTTTTCTTCTTTTTACGAAAATATTTTCTGGAAGTTGTTTGGCTGTCTTCTCTTTATTCCTGTGTTTGGTACCCTTATCTCACTAGCCACTAGATGAAGTCGGCTACATGAATTTTGTATTATGCTATTGGACTTTGTAAAAAACAAAATTCTCGAGGCTATTATCCACCATGATTAACGAACGCCCAAACATACCCTTAATAATAAAATTTAATTAGAGAGTAGATCCAGTGACTATGTATGAATGAACTCTTAAGGATACACAAGAGAAAATAATTTTTGATTATGTTCTCTGGAAATAACATTCTTTGACTGAATGTTTTGGTCTTTAGTGGCATGGTCTTGAAATCCATATTTGTTGCCTCATGTTTTAAATGTTCTTTAACCACGGGAAATTGTTGTTAGTAGGCGTGTTTGTGAGTTGGGTTGGTAGGATTTTAACAAGTCCAATCCAACCCAATCCACTCTTGAGCGAGTTGAATTAGTTTGAGTCAATTGGGTCAAATTTGATTTTTTTTTTCTAGTATCAATTGAAACAAAGGTCAAAGAGGATATTGTGTTGAAGAAGAGGAGACAGAAGCAAACAACGAAGGTAAACGACAGTAAAAGATGGAGACAAATAACGAAGGTGAATTACGAAGGAGACTAACAAAGATGAAAATGTTAGGGTTGATGCAAAGAAGAAAAATATTGGAATAATGTTTAGATTTGTTTGTTTAATGTTAGAGTTGAGATGTAATAGAAGTTAATAATGAAGACAAAATAGAAAAAGACGCATAACTGCCGTAAGAGTGAGTTTTAGGTTATGTCAATTGTGAGACAAGTACAAGAGTGAATCGGGTTGGATCTTTAGATCACTTGTACTAAACTCATTATTTAACTCGTCAGATTGTGTTGAGCCGGGTTTGACCCAAATATAAATAAAACTCAATTCAATTTAATTAGGTTGGAGTCCAACTCAATGAACACCCGTAGTTGTTAGTGTCTTCAATTTGCAGTGAAACCATTTTTTTGGGGGCAAAAACTAGTTTAAGTATAGTTATTCAACTTGATAGTAATCATGTGATCTTTCTGCAGGAATCCTGAAGAGACTTTAGCTGAGAAAACAAAAGACGAGTCTGAGTAAGTCCAATTCATATTCTTCAGCCAATAAACATTATAATTGATCAAAGTCTCTATTAATCTTAATTTTACTTAATGAAACAATTGTTCCAAAAATGTTAAATGGTTTTACCAGAGATATCATTTCCCTAGATTTTAACCCTGATATTTTATCTTTTCAAAAAAATTTGTTTAGGTCTTCAGAGGCAACTGGATCTGGTGCGTCCTTTAGACCAGGAACCTGGCAACCTCCAACTTGAGTTTTCATAACTTCGAAGACCTTTTCTGAACTTGGATGACAAACACATTGTTATGAAAAGCTATGAATGACATATATTCGTTTCTCCAGAATTTTGATATAATTCATGTGTTCTCAAGTTTCTAGCAATTTTGATTCATTGATAAACCTTTGTTTAAAGAATATAACCACTAAGGCAACCTGATTATTTATGCATTTGACATGAGTCTGCTTGTCATACTGATTAACTTAGTTCTTCCCAAATAATTTAATGGATTTGATGCATTTGTGAAAGAGATAAAGTAAGATACCATATTTGTATTTAAAAAAAAAAATATAGAAAACGTTTAATCACACCAGACGATCACTAACTAGTTGAACTGTGAAAAAATGGATTTGGATCCAATAAATGGCATGTTTGTTTTTCCATCAAATAAGAATGGCAGATAAGATATAAAATTTACGTCTGAATCATTATATTAGATATCATGAATCTCCTATTTTATCTTTTATTGTATTACGTTTTTTGGAATATCGTATTGAATAACTCTCACTAAAATCTAACACTTTAACTCATCTGAAGTATAAAGGATAAAAATCAATCTCTAATTTCAATATTTTTGGATGGTTCTTACACCTAATGTAAAAATTCTCCATGCAAGAACTTCATTTATCTTCTCATCCGATGGTATTTTAATGTATATACTATCACTAAGATGTCTCTTTCCCCTAATGGGTCCTATATATGCTTTGTTTAGGGAAAAAGAGAAAAAAGAAACTATGTAACCGTTCCAGGAGATCATTAGAGACAAGGATCAAAACATATATTACTGACAAAGTGGGAAGCATAATTTGGTTAAAATGAATTATTATTATTATGTAATAATGATAACTATTACTATTATTGTAGTAATTATCACTTAAAAGAAATTTAAAATATATAATTTCATATCTTAATTTTGAATTAAGAAATAATTTGTAAAAAAATTGTTTTCAACGAGTTGTTTGAAGGAAAACTATAACAAAACTACCGCAGACAATTAAAAGTGAAGTAGGTGAATTATGTCATTTTTTATTTAACTTTTAGATTGTTTTCTTATACTCCTTATATTATTATTATTATTATTATTATTTATTTATTTTAGTACCTTCCATTGTGTATAGCCTGTTAACTAAGGACATGTCTAAAGGACTTTAGCTCTTTCTTCCTCTCCATAATTTCTTCTTACATCCTCAGTAATGTAAAATTACAATATACTTCCTAAACTAATAAATTATTTTACTGAATATCTCTTTCTGTAAAAGAGTGTTTTGGAATATTATTTTTCATTAAGTTACAGTCTTCTGAAAAAGTCTTTTCAATAGAGTTGTAAAACTTCTATTCCAAAATATTTTTTCTGAAATATATATTATGAAATAACATTTCAAAACATATAAAAGTTTTTCAAAACATTCTTTCTAAAATATTAAAAAGCTAAAATAGTCATTTTGTAAAAAAATGGGAGTGTAGGGGAAACCATAAGGTGCAGGAAGAACCAGCCTTGGACCTTATTTAAGAGTAGGATCAAAGCCCTTTCTATCCCTAGATGTTCCTTGTTGATAGACCATGATAACGTGTTTTGCAGGTATTGTGATGGTAAAGAGGTCACCAATGGTACATTGGAATGAAAAATATAAAGATTTAATAAGAAAAAATAAATTATTACTAAGCCATACATATATGATAAATTTTTACGCATTAGAAAATAAGAAAAATTAGTATTTAACAATCTTAACTTTTACCTCTTTCATAAATTAATTTTTAAACTTTAAATTCATCTTCATTAATCCTTTTATTTGAATTAAATACCTTTAATTTTATTTTTATTCCAAATGATTTTTTTTGTCAGCTTTTATTTTTTAATCCAAATGATACTTCATCGTAAATAGACTAACTTCAATTTCATAATAAGTAATTTCTTTTATGGTCTTCTCAATTAACACACTTCATCAGAGACTTTATCATAGATTGAAATGCCAAGAACCAATTTTTGCCAAATCAAAGGAAAATAACAGTAAAGAAACACTACATGCAGCAGAAAATGGTTTAATCCAACGTGTCCAGAATCAAAATCCTATTATAAATCTTAAAATACATTGCTATCTATTTTCTCAGTCTGAAATTTCTACCACCTTCCAAAAATATGAAACAATAAGGCCTCCATTAAACTGATAGTTAAATGCATTTCCATTATTAATCCTCAATCTCAACAAAAAAATGAGATCTCTTTTCATGTACAAAGAGCAGAGAGACCGGTCCCATCTGAAAGACTAGGTGAAGAATACTAAGATAAATAGGAAGATGAACAAAGCCAACAAAGCACATATCATCATCATCTGACCCTTTGTACTAGCCTTCCTCATAACCATTCCCACTTTTTTCTGCAAAAGCATAATAGAAGAGCAAAATATGAAACTCTTCGAGAGTTGGTATGTATCACAGTCAAGACCACAATATTTTTCCTTTGCTATTAATTAATATCAGCAATCTTAGAGGTAAAATTTGTGTCTTTCAAGTAATAAATTTCTTAAAGATAAAACCAAATTAGACAATTTGAAGGAGAAAAATGAAGAATAGATGCAGAAACTCACTTGGACAAAATCAAGACGATTTGTTGTACTATCCATCTCAGAACCAAGTTCCTCTAGAATCTTGTCCTGAAGCATTAAAATTGATTTTGACAGTGTAAGAATCAGAAATTTCAGAAAAATAAATTTTATTTCAGAGCTAGAGCTAAAGAAAAAAATAGTTTTGTTCAAGCAAATTGAAGGAAACACGTGAAGACAGGAAGCTACCTAGCCATCAATGTTCTGAAGCAAAATAGATAGAATGAAGGAGAGTAAAAACCTCTCAAACCATTACCTGTGCAGAGAGTTCATCATGTATTGTAAGTCCAACACCTCCAATTCTTCGTACGCTTTCACTAAGCTCATCCAATTCCTCATCCTGTTTCCTATCACCATAATAGATATATATATATAAATCAAAACTAAAACAGCAACCACAGGCAGATTGTATTTCCAGAAAGGATAACCATGGGCATAAAGTTGTCTCACTTATCGAGCAGTGTATTTCATTCATTTTGCCTTTGTCAAGGTTACCTACGGACTTTATTCCTCTTTCTGTTTTTTTTTTTTCATTTCAAGAGACAAGAACAAAAGAAATCAACCATTGCAGCAATTACTTGAAAAGTCTCTTTAAAAGAATTTCTTCATAATACTTTAAGCAGAAAAAAATAAGAAAAAATGAAATAAACTTTTTTATAAATTAAAATTAACTTACGCACAAGTTAAAAATGATCTCTTAGAGAAATTATTATGAGAAAACTGTTACTCATTAACTCATGCTTAAGTTCATTTTATCTTATGAAGAAGCTCATTTTAGTTTATGAAAAATCCTTTTTTTTTTTCTTTCATTTCGTAGAAGTGCATATAGAGAAGTTTATCCAAAAATATAAAAGTAATACCAAAAGTAGATACACCATCACTCAAAGAACTAAAAAACATGATAATGAGAAAATTTTCTTCACAAACAAAAAATTACAAGCAGTAAATGAAGAAGCTTATATTATTAGTTTATGAAAATTCAATTTTTCTTTCCTTTCCTAGAAGTGCATATAGAGAAGTTTACCCACATAGATATAAGTAAATACCAAGTGTAGATCCAAACATCACTTAAATAATTATAAAAAATGGTAATGAGAAAATATTTTTCACAAACAAAAATTTACAAGTAGTAAATGAAATGATGAGTGGAAAATTTCCCTGCAATCACACACAGAATGGTCTCTTAAATTTAACACCAAACTTTATTCAACAAATAGGTTTGGGTGACAAAGCGAATCCAAACAGCTGGGTCGACCAACCATTTTTTGGTGGGTGGATTAGATAGTTGAACCCACCAAGCTGGCCCGACCCAACCCAGTGAGTCAGAGCAGATCAACCTGTGGACATTTTTTCCAATTTAAATGCATCACCATTTACCAAGAATTATTCTTATTCGCAACCATCTTTTTTATAATTTTATAAGAGAATATAACTCTATGAAGCTAGTGTGGTGTTTGAGTTGTATCTCAGCAATTCTAGAAAAAAATAAACAATGCAATAATCTATTGAATTACTCAATTGGTATTATTGACAATTATTCAACAAATATCAGATGATAACAAGAAATATATTTAAATTCTGAAATCTAACAGTTTTTTTTTTTTTAAATTTGGGTGGGTTGCGAACCAACCATTGTTCACCTGCTGACCTGCCTTTTACCCCTCGATGGGCCAACCCACAAACCTGTTACTAAACAGGCTGGGTTGCACCCTTCAACCCATTTTTTGTTAGCAAGCTAACCAGTTTTGAGGGGCTGATATGGATTGACTCGCTTTGTCACTCCTACAATTAGGGTGTCTCAAAAACTATGTTGTTACAAATTTCACGCACATAAAAAGCATTTCACTCGTGTCTTAGAAGGCTTGTGGGAAGACTGACCAATTTAATTCAATCCAATCAAGAGGTCAACCAAACAAACAAACAAACATTCTTGTAACCAAATATGCAAAAAAATGGCTAGCATTAGAGTTTAATCCCACAAAGATATACAAAAGTCAAATTTTAAAAATAGTCTTATGCCATAGTAGAGCAAAAGACATCCGAAATCCAGTTCAATTAGCAAGAGAGAGAAGAGGGGAGAAGTACTTTATAAGAAGCATTTGTCTATCTGATTCCGATTGTATGAAATCATCATTATCTCGGGCAGCAAACTGGTTGTAGGTATCATTTTGATGAGAACTTGGTAGCCTCATGAGTTCTTGGCGCATCCCATTTACACTGTTGTGGCTTGTAGTACTTGATCCCTTTCCAGCCTCCAATGATTTCTTCATTGTAACAACCTAATAATGCAACGTAACAAGGAATATTTTGGGCATGATGCTATAAGAAAATAATGATAATAAACAGCAACAGCATTTTAACATTCAAAGAAAATTATTGTGTCTTCCCTACTTACTAAAAATTGGCATACATTTTAGATACCTGAGATCGAGCACTGTTTGTCCATGTCCTTCGGCTTTCAAGCTCAACTTCATCAATTCCATACCAAGAAGGATCTCTAGACGCCACAGCAATTGCTTTATCCAATTCATCCACCTTTCTATCAAAAAATCATACTTCAGCAGTTGTATATAGGTTAGGTTGCAGAAGAGAAGACCAAGGAAAACATTTCCCAAAATGTATTTAAATCAAATATATTTATTTAGAAATATAATTATATTCCAAAAATGATATTTAGATCAATTCGGAAACATTTCCAAGGGCATTCAAATAACCAGGTTTTTTTCCTTTCAAGGTAGCCCAAACTCAAGGAACTCAAAAGGATAAGGATTGAAGTGTTTTAGAGAATTAAATGAAATCATCAAATCCTACCCTCCAAGAAATCACGAAGATATAGGGACACCAAAAGCCATCAAAAAGCATGTCTAATCTACTAGATCTGAATTCAAGCAACTTATGGCAAGAACATGTTGAAAGAAAGAAAAAGCTCATCAATGATCTGACAATAAGTCATTCTGTCATTGATTCTGCATATGCATGCGATAGGTCTACCTGCCACTCTATGCTTTCGCATCCAGCACGAACCTCCTTCGTAAGACGTCCCTGTTCTGCAGTACTGGAAGTGCTTTCCCATTGATGAAAAGTAGACTGCAGCTTATCAATCTTCACAGAAATTAACAAATAATCAGATAATCAACTAAACATAATCCCACATAAAAAAGAATTGATCCATCGAAAAACAAATCAAAACACCAACAACTCATCAGTTCACATTTCTGTTTAGCATAACATCCTGTTGCGATAACAGATCCCATTTCAATTTCCACTTAAAACCCCAAAGTCATACACAACAATTTTCCTTTTCAGTGTGTTCTACGCTCCAATCAGTGATACACCCACAAGAAACCGTGCGGTATATACACTACAAAGCCACAGATCGCAATTGGGTATCCTTCAAAAATCCCAAATTACGTAGGAAAAAGCCTAATTAGATTAATAATAACCTCAGAGACAGAAAACGAAATCTCAATAACTAATAAGATCATCAAATAATAATAAAAAGGATAAAATAGCCTTCTTTCACTCAAATACGCAGCATGAATCATTCAAGGAAAAATGAAAATCAGATCCGAACTGTTAAGAAAATAAAATAATTGAAGAAAAAAATTACGGAATCTTGAATCTCGGACTTGACAACGTAAAATGGATCCTGAGCAGAGGGCATGTTAAGAGAGACGAATGAATATTCAGAGGGAATAACACTTCACGATGAACACAGACCCTGCTTTAAATTTTGCTTCTTCTTTTTACCTTTGATTGTTCAACTTATCAGTTCTTCATGCCGAAAACATACATAGATTTTGTAAAAACAAAATATACTATAATTATAGTTTAAAATTAGAGTATTTTTTTTATTTAAAGAAATTAAATGTATTCATGAGCGTAGTTTTAAAAAAATATTATTACAGCTTATTGCAATAATTAAAGTTTGGATATATTTTTTAATTATATTTTAAAACACACATATATGTATATATTTTGTTTTATGTTTTAAATTTTTTTATTACTTTAATTTTATAAAATTTTGTTTTACTATTTTAGTTTTTAATAGTATATTTTACTTAAGAATTTCTAAACCTTTGATATCGAGTTTTTATAGCAAATAATAAATTTAAATCTGATTTTGTCTCTAAATTTGAAGGGATTTTGGTTTTGGTTTTTCAAATATAAAAAAATAATTTTAGTTCCTGAATACTAAATTTAAGAGACTAAAATGAATTTTTTAGTTTAAAGTTTAAATTTAAATTTGTATTTAGTTCATCAAATTTATTATTTAGGAACTATATCATTTTTTTCTTAGGAGAGTAAGAAAATCTTTTTAAATTCGAATGGACAAGGTTAAAAAATTATCCTTAAATTAAAAAAACATAATTATAACTAAAAAAATATTTATTTTGTTTCTATTATTTAAGAAATTATTATATGTTCTTCTATAGAGAATTTACATATTATTAGGAATAATAACAAAAGGTTTAACTCATATTTTTCATTTTTTTTCATCTCTTAACAGTTTCTTTTTCTTTTATTTTGAAAATTGATAAGATGTGAAATTTCAATTTGGTAATTTTTTTTTAATTTGTGAAATTTTTTATTTTTATAAATTTAGCTTGAGTGACATTTAAGTTTGAACCATTATAAAGCAATTTTGCTTCTCACTCAATATGTGGTTAAAAAATTTAAACAAGAAAGAGGCAACAAAAATTTCTTTTCCTCTTAACTTATATTGCTCATGTAACGAGTAGTTGTTTAAATGACAAAATCTTGATAAGTTGGGTGAAGATTATGTTATGTTTTATAAATATTAAGTAAAGCAAATAGTTCAAGTGTTGATACGACACTCAAACACTCTAACATATTGCTTAAACAACCTATGGTAGCTCAAACGAGGAGAGATTGAAAAAAAATATCTTATTTTTATTAGAAAATATCACTTAAGTAAGATGATCTCACTCAAATAAAATTATTTAACTCTAAGATGTATTTTAATTTAATTTTAAGTGTTTACATATTTATTACTCAATTTATAATATTATATATAAATCTGAATGAAATATTGTGTATGCAATTTTTTATACTAATAACAAAAATAATCTAAACTAATAAAGAAAGTGATACAATTTTTTAAAATTGTTTTTGGTTGCAACTTTCCAAATTTATTACTCAATAGTAAGAAATTGATAAATTGTATGAAATCTAATACTTCCCACTAGCTGAAATAATTTGGAAAGAAATCACAACTTGTTTTAAAAAACTAAAATAAATTTTAAAAATATTTCATAACCACTTTATATTAGAACTTCACATTCAAATTCAAAGTTTGTTTAAGATTTAATACAATTTGTTGTTAACCCTAAAAGATTATATTTGTAATTCTTGATCTTCTTCAAACTTATTAGTAAACATAATCTTGTTCTAATATTTTATAAGATTGCAGGTGTTTGTGTTCATATTCCACTTTTTCACTAGCATAGTATATTCTCTAAGATAAAGATACAATATGATGACTTCCAAATCAATGCCTTTCATTTTCTTTCATCCAACTTTGTAATATCCTCTTCACATAGTATATAATATTATTTTAGCCATATCTCTTTGCTTGTATTCGTATTTGTGTTTGTGCTTCATAGGTCACCGGACAACACTCTTCATACTTCTCACATTAATTATGATATTGAGTATGTTGCTGATGATATAGGATGAGAGACTTATGATGCATCAACTACAAAGGAGAGGATGCATCTGTGGCCTTGCAAGGAGAAGAGCAGTCACAACTCTAAGTGGGATTGCATGGAGGTTGTAATGGAGCTATTGTGATAGCTAATGAGGGAGTAAGTATGAGTGGTGCGGATGGAGAGGTAGTGTCCCCACACAAAGTTGATGGGGTTGATGTTGTGACAGTGCAAGAGGAAAATATGGAGACCAAATGGGAAAAGGGATGGGAAACAAAATTCTATCAACAAGATATAATGATTTTGTCACTCATATAATTTGAAAAGTAAAGTCCTTAGAAAGTTCATTTGTTAAACAACATACCTTAGGTACTTCTTATTCTATTATTTACTTTGTATATTGTGAATGATTTTATGCTAGATTTCAAAATTTTGTTGTAATTGTAACAACAAGGAAAGAGAATAAGACATGGGTTCAACAGAAACTGTCACCCGGAAAGAAAATATTCGAAAGTAAATGGGTATACAAAATAAAACATCACTCGGACGGGAGCATAGAACATTTGAAAGCGAGACTTGTTATATGCATACATCATCAAAGAGAGAATAAACTATGATGAAACATTTTCCTTGATAGCAAAAATGGTGACCGTACGTACATACCTTCTTGGCAATGGCAACAATTAAAAAGTGGAAAGTACACCAAATGGATGATGATTTCAAGGTGATTTGGTTGAGGAGGTGTACATGAAAGTTTCTCCAAGTTTTAAAAATATTGACCCGAATTTGGTTTGCAGGTTGAAAAATTCATTGTACAACTTAAAACAAGCTCCTCGTTGTTGGTTTGCTAAGTTAGCTACGACATTGAAGCACTATGGATTTGTTTAATCCTATTCAGATTACTCATTGTTGATATTGTATAAGAGAGAAATACATCTCTATGTGCTAGTCTATGTGGATGTCTTAATTATTGTCGGGAATGATATTTCAACTTGAAAATTTTTAAAGCTTACTTAGGTACTTGCTTTCATATGAAGGACTTAGGAGTCTTAAAATATTTTTGGGGCTGGAGGTAACCCGTAGTTCCGAGGAGATTTATCTTTACTAGTGAAAATACGTGCTGGAAATCATTGAAGACACATGTTTATTATATGTCAAGCTTGCAAATTTTTCAATGGAACAACACCATAAGCTAACCTTGGCTTCTAGTACACCATTTGAAGACCCTAAATCCTATTGAAGACTTATTGAGCGATTAATTTATTTTTCTGTAACTAGTCTTGATCTTGCCTACTCTATATATCTCAGTTTATGTAGCAACCTCGTGAAGAGCAATGAGAGGAAACCTTAAGGGTTATTAAATATTTTGAAGAACATTCGGAGTAAGGTATTCTACTTCAGTCTGATAATAAACTAGACCTAGAAGGATGGTGTGGTTCAGATTGGACAGGCTACCCATTTATAATATGTTCTTTGATTAGCTGGGTGGTGCTTCTTGGTTGTTCTCTAGTATCTTGGAAAGCCAAGAAACACTCAATCGTCTCTTGTTCTTCTGTATAGGTTGAATATTGCTTCATGACAGTGATTACATGTAAGTTGAAATGACTCAAACAATTATTTGGTGATTTAGGGGTTAATAATTCTAAAGGAATATGATTGTATTATGATATTCAATCAACATTACATATTCAATCAAAATTTAATATTTTATGAAAGAACGAAATATATTGAAGTTAATTGTCACTTTGTCAGTAATGCAGTGACAATTGACATCATTTATCCCTCCTATGTTCCTACCACTATACACTAACAGATATTTCTATAAAAATATTGAAAAAACATAATTTAAGTTCCTTCTTCAAAAATTAGACATTCGAGATTAAATAAGAAATATTAAAATTATTGAAATATTTGATTATTTATTATTATTATAATTAATTATTATAAAAAATATTATTTAGTTTCATTATGAGTATGTGTAATGATTGCAATTATATTCATCTTAATATTTTTAAAGGAACTTAATATATATATATATATATATATATATTTTGTCAACTTTAAAGAATAAAAATAAAATATTTTCTTATAGTAAATTTTACCAATAAGTGTAATGTTTAAGTTGAGAAACATGAAAACTAGATAATAAATAATTTAATAAATTAAATGACAAAAATATTTATTATCTAATTAGATCAATTCTTCTTAAAACTTTACAAGTTTTGATAAAACATTTTGAATTTTTAAAACATTTAAATTTACTTAGTTTTTATATACTTGTTGAAATACGTTTATCATCAAGAATGACTACATACTTTTTTAACAAAATAAAAAATACAATATTGAAAACTAAAACAATAACCATCTATAAATATAATATACTAACATTTAATTTTAAGAAATAAGTAATAAGGATATATTAAAAAAATATTATATGCTAATATAATGGATGACAAATAACGATAAAAATATAACATATCCTTAAGCATTTAAGAATACTATTTTTTTAATGTTATTCCTTTCTTTTTTAACTTTTGAGTATTTTGTAGTTAATATTTTGAGTTTAAGAAACCAATTCTAATCCTTTATAATAAAGACATATAATATTTATTTAAATCGTCTACTAAACCTCTAACCATGTCATTTATGATAACTATAAAATATTATAATAATATAATTTTTAGGGTTAAATATGATTTTCGTCCCTATAAAATACATAATATGTTAAAATAGTCCTTGCAAATTTTTTTAGGTTTGTTTAGTATCTATAAAATTTAAACCTGTTATTTTAGTCCAATTTTTTAACGAGACGTGACGGAAGTTGACATGGCAAACGGAGTGGTGAGGTGTTTACATTGACACGTGTCGTGATGTGGACGCCCCGTAGACTTTCCTTTCCTTTATCAATTAGTTTGGCCCGTAGACTCTTCATTACACATATTATTATTATACGCTTTGTCGTTGCCCCTCCTCGTTTCGTTTTTCCCCTTCGGATGTTGGTGTTTCCGAACTCTTCGCTACCGTTCACGAGGTTCGTGACAGAGCGCGCCTTCGAGGTTCTGGAAGATTCCTTGGGAGTCCGCCAGCTCCATGGCGGCATGCTTGGGCGCGTGTGCGAGTCGTGGCCATGTAAAGTCGTGCGTTGGTCACCGATCTCTCCTAGGCGGACGCTCGGACGGCGTTGCCGCTTCGGAGCTAACGCCGGAGGGGCGGCGATCTCGGTGCTTGGCTGCGACGTGGTTGCTGCAACTGGCGGAGAAGTTTCTGCCGCGGCCTCCAGTGCAGAAGGAACTGGAGGGTCCGGCGGTGGTGGGTTGGTTTCGGGCTCTTCGTCCATTGTGGTTACAGTAGCAGTGGCGGTGTATGCACGATAAGGGAAATGGAGAGTTTTCTGGTACGTTCGAGTACAACGGTGCAATCACCTTCTAAGTTTTTGCGCCGTTGGATGGTTATGATATGGATTGGTGAAAAGGGTGGATGGAAAGGAAAGGAAAGTCTACGGGGCATCCACGTTACGACACTTGTCAATGTAAACACCTCACACGTCACCACTCTGTTTGCCATGTCAACTTTCGTCATGTCCCGTTAAAAAATTGGACTAAAATAACAGGTTTAAATTTTATAGATACCAAACAAACCCAAAAAATTTTACAGGGACTATTTTAACATATTATGTATTTTATAGAGACGAAAATCATATTTAACCCTAGTTTTTATTCTCTAAAAATTAACACAACTAAATAGCATTCATAAACCTAACAATCCATAACACTGAAGACTAATTTAATTTTGCAAGATAAAAATAAAAAATTACAATTCTTAATTAAGACATAAATTCATAGGGTTCAGGATTAGATCCTAAACCTAAAAATAGAAATGTGCACACATCATAGATAGAAATTAAGACATAAATAACACAAGGTACTGCATCTAAGTTTAAAATAGAGATTTGCTAAAATGGTATATAATATTTGGATTAAGAATTATGATATAGGTGTGAGCTTTCAGTTTTTGGGATTTAGATAGAAAGTTTGCTGAATATTACAATGTATGTGTTCAAATATTAATTACAAGAACCATATTGTGGACACAAACATTTTCCAAAACTTCCAAAACAAGTAGGAATGGTAATAGGATGTTTAAATAGATCTTGGAGTTAGTGATGTAATATGATGGTGGACGGGTTTCACCTCTTTATTTCCATAATAAAAATTTATTTTTATTTTTATTTCTATATTTAATAGATATAGAATTTTTATTTTATTTTTATTTTTACAACATACAAGTATAATTATTTTTTTTATTATTATTCTAAATATTAATTAAATAATATTAAAAAAATAAAAATCACAACAAACATAATATTATAAATGATTCAAAGTTAAAATAATCATAAAAAATATTAATAAAAAAATTACAATTACATAAATTTTAAATTAAAGAATTATAAAAAAATAGACTAAAGGTAAAATAATATAATTAGAGAAAAAAAAGTTAAAAATGACCAAATTTATTCTTTAAAAATAAATTACAAAATTAAAAATTAAAAAAAAGTTAATATAATTTTTTTAAATTATTTAATTAACTAAATGTATTTTAGTAATTTAAAACATGAATATTATCCATATTTACATGATATTAGAATTGGTACAAGAGAGAGGATGAGACGAGTATGTAAGTTTTCATTCCCGTTCCATATCAATTTAAAAAATTGAATATTACCTATACTCATATTTATATTTAGTCAATTCAAAAATTTTTCATTAAAATTAGAACCGATTCAGATAATATCTATATAAACGAGTTCATTTGTCATATCTACTTGGAGCATATGCTAATAGTGGTTACAAAATGATAAAAAATATGAAGTTACAGAATGAACATATTTATGTCAATAGTTATTATTGAATAAATTCCACTATATTGATTTCTAAACATGTATCTTGACTTGCCCAAGTATTTAGGATAACCTGCACAAGACTTGGCTTTGTAAAACGTGTGAGACCTTGAGTGCGAGATTGAGGTTAGTTTCTTATATGCTTTTCTTTATATATTTTCATTGTTCTTCACTTTAATTCAAATTAAGAAATGAAATTATTTATATTTATATTTTTTAAATGATAATTACATTAATAAAAAAGTAATCTATACCATTAACAAGAAGTGATATCTTTTTTATAACTCTTTTTAATAAATTTTGTATAAGTGATAAAAACATATTTAATATATGTAAGTTTGTATAAGTGATAACAACATATGTAAGTCATGCTTACAAAAGGATAACTTACATTAAACAAAGTTATCACTCTTATAAAAAAAATCAATAAAAAATTGAAATATTCTTTTCCTAGTTAAACAAAGTTTTAGAAAAACTACAACATGTTTAAGAAAAAATTTAAAAATAACAAATTTACATTTAGGTTGAAAGTTTGTTCAAAATTAAATATAATTTGTTGTTAATACTAAAAGACCATATTGTAGTGCTTGATCTTCTTTAAACTTGTTAGTTCTTGTTCCATTTCTTTACAAGGTTGTAGATTGAGCTCATACTCCACATTTTCATTGGTAAAGTATATTCTCTAAGACAAGATCCAACATGGTCACTTCTAATCCAACAAATCTTCCATTTTCTCTCTCATTCAACTTTGTAATTTTCTCTTCAGTGAGAAAGTCATGCCTAATTTCTTTTATTGACATTGATAAGCGATTATTATTTGCTTTCGCATTCGAAGAAAAACGCTTCTTTTACATGAGAAAATTAAGATCATATCCATTCAATTTAGTTATTCAATTCTTGAGATTCATTGAAAAATCAAGTAATTCTGGTGGTGATGGAGGTATTGGACTTATCACAATTATCCTTCGTAGTGGTGGAGGTGTTGGACTTACCACGATTACTCTTCTTCCTTATGGTGGTGGTGGTGGTGGTGATGATGATGGTAGAGATGGTAGTAGTGATGGTAGAGATGGTGGTAGTGACAATGGTGGTGGTTGTCGTGATGGTGGTGGTGGTTGTGGTGGTAGTAGTTGTCATGATAGTGATGGTGGTGGTGGTAGAAGTAATGGTGATGGTGGTGGTGATGATGGTAGAGATGGTAGCAGTGATGGTAAAGATGGTGGTAGTGACAATGGTGGTGGTTGTGCTGATGGTGGTGGTGGTAGTGGTGGTGGTGGTGGTTGTGGTGGTAGTAGTTGTAATGATAGTGGTGGTGGTGGTGGTAGAAGTAATGGTGATGGTTGTGGTGATGGTGGTGGTGATGATGGTAGAGATAGTAGCAGTGATGGTAAAGATGGTAGTAGTGACGGTAGAGATGGTGGTACTGACAATGGTGGTGGTTGTGGTGATGGTGGTGGTGGTAGTGGTGGTGGTGGTTGTGGTGGTAGTAGTTGTAATGATAGTGGTGGTGGTGGTGGTGGTAAAAGTAATGGTGATGGTTGTGGTGATGGTGGTGGTGATGATGGTAGAGATGGTGGTAGTGACAATGATGGTGGTTGTGGTGATGGTGGTGGTGGTAGTGGTGGTGGTGGTGCTTGTGGTGGTAGTAGTTGTAATGATAGTGGTGGTGGTGGTGGTAGAAGTAATGGTGATGGTGGTGGTGATGATGGTAGAGATGGTAGCAGTGATGGTAAAGATGGTGGTAGTGACAATGGTGGTGGTTGTGGTGATGGAGGTGATGGTAGAGGTGGTGGTGGTGGTGGTTGTGGAGATAGTAGTTGTAATGATTGTGGTGGTGGTGGTGGTAGAACTAATGGTGATGGTTGTGGTGATGGTGGTGGTGATCATGGTAGAGATGGTGGTAGTGACAATGGTGGTGGTTGTGGTGATGGTGGTGGTGGTGGTGGTAGAAGTAATGGTGATGGTTGTGGTGATAGTGGTGGTGATGATGGTAGAGATGGTAGCAGTGATGGTAGAGATGGTGGTAGTGACAATGGTGGTGCTTGTGCTGATGGTGGTGGTGGTGGTAGAAGTAATGGTGATGGTTGTGGTGATGGTGGTGGTGATGATGGTAGAGATAGTAGCAGTGATGGGAGAGATGGTAGTAGTGATGGTAGAGATGGTGGTAGTGACAATGGTGGTGGTTGTGGTGATGGTGGTGGTGGTAGTGGTGGTGGTGGTGGTGTGGTGGTAGTAGTTGTAATGATAGTGGTGGTGGTGGTGGTAGAAGTAATGGTGATGGTTGTGGTGATGGTGGTGGTGATGATGGTAGAGATAGTAGCAGTGATGATAGAGATGGTGGTAGTGACAATGGTGGTGGTTGTGGTGATGGTGGTGGTGGTAGTGGTGGTGGTGGTGGTGGTTGTGGTGGTAGTAGTTGTAATGATAGTGGTGGTGGTGGTGGTAGAAGTAATGGTGATGGTTGTGGTGATGGTGGTGGTGATGATGGTAGAGATGGTAGAGATGGTGGTAGTGACAATGGTGGTGTTTTTGGTGATGGTGGTGTTTTTGGTGATGGTGGTGGTGGTAGTGGTGGTGGTTGTGGTGGTAGTAGTTGTAATGATAGTGGTGGTGGTGGTGGTAGAAGTAATGGTGATGGTAGAAGTAATGGTGATGGTTGTTGTGATGATGGTGGTAGAAGGGATGATGGTGGTTGTGGCAGTGGTAAAGGTGGTGTTGGACCTTTCATAATTACCCTTGGTTTTTTAATCTTTGGCACCAGTCTTTCCTCTTTTGGCATCTCTCCACTTTGTCGACATGTAAACCGGCAATATACAATTAATAGTTATACCCATTTTAGTCCTAATTTATTATAAAATTAATAAAAAATTGTTCATGAAAATAATGTAAACAGTAACAAAATTCTAAGATCGATTTGAAAAAATTGAATAAAATATGAAATAAATTTAACTTTTAATATATTTTTTAAGAAATGTAATCAAAATTACTAAGATTTAACTAGTTAAATGTGGTTTACATAATCAAAGAAAATGTGATGTATTTAAATTTACACTATTAGAAATCTATCAAAATATTATATTATTAAATTAAAACTATTTTAATGAGATTTAAAAAAATAACTATAATCTACTGAAATATTATATCTTCTTGTGGTTGTACTAATGAATTTATAAACTAATTACTAAACCTTTAATCACGGAATCATACTCTATTATACTCATATTCAATTAAAGAATTATATAAAGAAATATCACATCATTAAATAATAAATATTATAAAATCACTATAACTTAAAATAATATTTACAAATAAATAAATGTGACAAAAAATAAGATTAAATAACTTTTTTATCTAATTATTATAATGATATTTTTTCAATTTCATTTTAAATTATCTTAATTTATTCTATTTTTTTAAATATTTCAATTTAATATATTCTTCAAACTTATGGTGACTACGATTATATTGTGATAGGAGACATTCATTCCTTATATCATGTGTCTCCTTGGTGGACAAGTAATGACATATTATCAGTTCTTCGTGTCACATATGATTGTTCTAATTACGTTACCATCAATTTCATGAAAAAGACTATATTAATATGTTTTCAAATGATTGAAACAAAATTTAAAATTTAAAATAAATGGAACGAAATTAAAAAAAATCATTATATATAATAAAAAAGATTAAAACAACAAATAAAATAAAGTTCAATATAATACCTTTTTTGGAGAAATCTTTGTGTGTTATTCCTTTCTACATATGATTTATAACAACTTGAAAGTTGTTCATAGTAATCATTAAGTTGAAGTAACTCTTGATCACTATAAAGTTGTGGAACATCTTGAGATATTATCCAATCTAACATAGAAGGTTGAAATGACTTAGAAGATAAACTATTAAGAGATTCTTTGTCCGTAATACTTGCAAGCAACTCTTTTAAAGTTTTCAACTCTTTCATGATGATGATGAAATGAATAAAGAAAACTAAGATTTGAAAGAAATAAATTAATGAAAGAACAATGAATAAAGAAAGCTAAGAGCTGAAAAGAAAAAAATATGAAAGAATAATAAATGGCAGACCATTCTAAGGGTCTTAAATAGTAAAATAAAGATAAATTATAAAGATTAATGATAAGAAAATATTTTTATAAAATTAATTTAGTTTAGGTATACGTAAAATGAGTTATAAAAGAAAAAAATATTTAAAAATATAAATAATAATAATTTTGAAACGAGTAAATAAGATAACAAATCTTTGCAAGTTGAAAATTCATCTTAAGAGTAAAGATAAACTTAAAAATAAGATGCATAAAGGAAATTTAAAATTTAAATAGTTTATTTATTTTAATTATTTTTTAGAAAGTGTATTTATATTTTAAACATATATCCAATTCAATGTGCATACTTAATCTGAGTCCAATTGCATAAGAGATAATTGAGAAGATAAAAAGATAGATCATATAAAACCAACATTTCTAGGAAAAAAAACCACTAACAGTTTTCTTATCTTTAAATCTAATTTTCATAAAAAGAATAAATATATTTGAATAAAAGATTTCCCATTAACTAAACAAACTACAAAATTTTGTTCTTGCGGTTAAAGTAATAAGCCAACAATCAGTTACAAAATTTGTTGAGCAGAAAATATAGCTTGCTGTTAATTCTAAAAGAACATATTATAATTATTGATAACTCTAAAACAACATTAAACATGTTCACAAATATAATTTTGTTCCATCTTTTTAGAAGAGGTGTTTGTGTTATGTTTCACTTTTTTATCGGTAGAATGTATTTTCTTCTTTACTAAATTATCTCTTAAACTCTTAGAAGTTTATGATCTTATAAAATAAACTATTTAAATCAATATCAGTTTTGTTTTGGATAAATACTTTGAACTTATGGTAAACTCAAATAATCTCTGGAATCAAAAAACAATTCAACGTGTTTGAAATTAAATATACTTTCTATTAATTTGATTTTATCTCACAATGATAATATATTTTATTAAGATTCAAAATTATTTTAAAAAGTTAACCTTTTTCAATTGTTTTTACATTAAAAAATTATGTTTCTATGAATTTATATTGCTTAATCTTATCAAGCACTAATATACTATCATATTTTATAATTATGAGTTATGTATTACACAGAAATAGGATGATGCAACACTTTTTTTGGGGAATTTATGTAAAGTTGGTTAAACAACTAGATGAGAAGAAGTTTTGCCATGAAGGATTTTACAGTTTAGGTTATAGATTATGAGATACATGTTTTAGGACAATTAACACTTTTAGTAATGAAATTTTTTTGTATTGTTGGTTAGTTATATTATTTTAACAAATGCTTATGATGAATTAAAATTTCTAAAAAATTAGAGAATAGATGACTTATATAAAAATTCTTAAGGAAATAAATATATATCTAATAAAATTAGACAATATCTAATCAAATATAACAAAAAAATCCATAAATTATTTATTATCTCTTAATCTCACAAGCTATATTTCTCATTACAATTAATAAGTTTGTTACACTAATATTTTTATATTTAATGAGTATATACATTATTATATTATAAGAAATTAAATATTTTATAAATATTATCCTAAAACTAAATATATATGGGAAATAAATTATTACGGATATTTTAATATATACTCAAAGATTTGGTTTTTATTCTTATAAAAAATAGATATTTTCCGTCTGTTTTTCTAAATGATATCCTAAAAAGTTATTTAATACAATATAAAAATAAAAAAATAAATATAAAACTGAATCACTTTAATTTTTTTAATATTAATATAAGATCACATATAATAAGATATAATAAATAATTTATTAGAATTTTAAATTTCACCAGATTCTCCTAATAATTCTATCCAATTTTAATGTTAAAAGTTATGAAATATATTAAATGCTTAATGTTGTTTAGAAGTAAAAGAAATATAAAATTTGATTTTTTGTAAGGATCAGAAAATAAAAAGAGAAAGGACTTTCTCTCTCCTCATCACTCTCAGCTTTTTATACATTTTCCCATTGTTAGATCTCTCACTCCCTCTCCCTTCTCTCTAGGATTCCTCCACCTCCGGCCACTCTCTCGAAGAACTGAGACCACCATTAGCGAGTAGAAGAGTTTGGACCGATTGGAATCTCTGATTAGGTACATTTTGCGTTTTTAGGGTTTTTATAGGTCATTTGGGGCTTTTATAGCTAGGGGTGAAATTAGAACCTCTAATCGATATTCGTGTTTTCCTCTAGTTTAAGAGTACTTTTCTGGATTCAATTTGCAATTAGGTGCATTGTAAGTTTGATTGAGAGGTTATGAGTGGAGAACTTTTTCTGAACTTGAACTGGTTTTGGTTGAAAGATGATTTTGTGTATATGCTGTATGAGAACCAATTGATGAATTATGATGTTGTGTTGTATTGAATGTATTAGTGTATGACATTATGCTGACTTGAATTGTTGTGTGGTATAGATACCATGGTTATATATTGTATTTTTGGATTGTTTGGATGTATTGGAATGATGTTAAGATGCTATGACATTATGTGAATGATGTTGGACAGTAAGGTGTAATGATGAGTGAGTAAAGGCTGTAAGACCCACAAATGGAAAATGGTGAAATATAAGAATATGAGAAATTATTATTTCATATATGGTGTGTGTAAATTAGTGTGTATGGGATTAAGGATAGGCGTAAATGGGGCATCCAAACTTCTAAGATGGTCTAAGTCACATAGATAAAGCCATCTGTGGTGAGAAGTTAATGGAGGCACTACACAGTGTTGATAGTAGGCTTCGGCCGGAGTGCAATGCCTGTGTATGTTGTCACCTTGACGAGAGGTTTATTTTATGAGATCATTCTATGCCTGAGGCCTTTTTCCCTCGTCAGGTGATAGTCCCACTGGTCTGAATCCCATACTATTTTCTGTGAGTCGTCTGTTTTATGTGTAAATGATTAAATGTTGATAATATATCTTTGTCAAGATATAGCTCACCCTTGCGTTGTTTGTTGGATTCTGCTATGATTGTGGGTTATCACGGGAGTGAGTTGCTACCATATAGTTAGGGCCACTTTTGTATAGTGTAGGTCTTAATTAATATAATTTTTGGGGAATCTGTATTTAGATGAACTTATTCTATTTTGATAGACAGTTGGATGATTATACGCAAATTTTATTTTTGTACGCATATATATATATATATATATATATATATATATGAATGCATGATCCATTTGGGACGTTACATCTTTTATCAACTAATGATATTGATGTTATATAAGGGTAATATATAAATTATATAATAAATGTTAACTATTAATTTTAATGCTTCAATCTTTTTAAATTGATGGGTCAAATTTAAACAACATTAATTTGAGGGCGATTCTTCCTGCACCCCCAGCTTTTCTTCCTACACCCCCCAAAAATATTAAAATTCCAACATTGCCCTTATTTTTGACTTCCGATTTGTAGAATCCGGAAGTCACTTTTTGGCTTCCGGTTTGTAGAATTCGTAAGTCACTTTTTGAATTCTGGTTTCTACAATCCGGAAGTCATTTTTTGACTTTCGGTTTCTACAATCTGGAAGTCATTTTTTGAATTCTGGTTTCTACAATCCGGAAGTCATTTTTTGACTTTCGGTTTCTACAATCTGGAAGTCATTTTTTGACTTCCGGTTTCTACAATCCGGAAGTCAACTAATTTTTTGGCTTCTGGTCTGTACAAGCCAGAAGCACTTCAAAATTTTTTGGCTTCCGGCTTGTACAGACCGGAAGCCAATTTCTACTCTGCATCCGGAAATGACTTCCGGCTTGTACAAGCCGGAAGTCATTCTCTAAAAATGAAAAAACGTGAAAACCATGAAATGAACCAACTCACCTGTGCCGGTGCCGGTGTGCACTCCGAAGGGCTTGTTTCTCACCACCAAATACAACAACAAGGCCGACAAGAGGGACTCAATGCAAGAAGAAGGAGATGGAGAGGGAGCACCGGAAGAGAATGCGGTGCTGGAAGACAATGTTGTGCCAGAAGGAGGAATGAATGCGGAAGGAAAAAGAGAAGGAAGAGGGGTGCATGTGATTTAGGGCTGGAGGGTATTTTCGTCATTCCACTGTGCGCTTGGGAGTGCAGGGAGAAATATATGGAGGTGCAGGAAGAAGCAGTCTTAATTTGAATTTTTCATATTGTTCTTGGATTTGAGCTGTGTGTTAACAGGACAATGTCTATTGGGCTTCATCATCATTATGTTTCTATTTACCAAGGTAATTCATCTAAGTATACTTTTTTTGTTTATAAAGTAATACCATTTCTATGTTACTATGTTTTTGCTATTCTTCTCGTTTTTGTTCATGGTTTCATGTGTGCGTTACTATGTTCTTGCTATTCTTTCGTTTCCCTTTGATTTGATTTGTTCATACGATTATCTATGCAGCAAGTCTATTGGGCTTCATCATCGCTGTGTTTATGCTTCCCTTTACATATGCTTTCCTGCAACCAGGTAATTCACACTCTGTATTCATTTTTGGATATTGTTTTTCATTTATTACAAACTTGTACCTTTTCTTTTGTTTTAAATGTGAGAGAAAAAAGAAAGGAAAGATTTATCATAAACTAGCAGCTATTCATTTATTATATATCAATTATCTTTTTCAGTTCTTGTTCTTGGTTTGAGGATGTGAAACTTGATCATGAATCTTGCTTGATTGGATGGAGAAACATCAAAACAGTTTTTTATTTCATTTCTTCAGAAGGTTGTAATCAAGTATTTATGTTCATTCTTTAGTATATTTTTGTTAATTATATTGAATCAATTCTATAAATAATTTTGAAATTGTTTTCAACGTGTAAATACAAACAATTCTATTGTAAGCTATCTTATTAATTATTTTATATATATTTAATTGCTTGCTTTTTCTAAAATAAAAATTGTTTAATAATATTTATTATTGAAAAGATGTAATGTTATGTATATAATTTCTTATTGAATACCGGCTAGGTTTTTGTTTTTGTTTGTTTTATATTAATTTAGTTAATTAAAAAAATTATTTATATTTTTTTAAATTTTGAAAAATATTATTAAAAAGTGTTTTTATAATTTCATTTATATATTATTAATATTATTTCCTTTTTATTAATAATATTTTTTAATTCATGATTTATGTGTCATAAGAAATAGTTTTGTTGAAAATGTGTTTGAAATATTAATTTGTAATCATATTTTTATATTATAAGTATAAAATGATAGTTTCACAATACAAAATTGTGTAAACTAATAATGTATAGTTTGTTAGAGCGGTGAATTGATAATTTTGATATGTATAAGAAATTATAGGAGTACAAGTAGAAAATTAATTTTTTTTGTTTGTTATTTAATTAATCACAATTAGAATTATATGTTGGTAACAAGTAGAATATGACTTGTTTTGAAAGATTACTAAGATGATACTTGTATAATATTGAAAACAACATCAACAATACCAATGAATATTTTAATAATAGATTTTAAAATAAATTATTAATGACTTTTATATAAAGTATTCTAACGTAATTATAGTTTATTTTATAATCTTTTCTTTCAAAATTCTCTCTCTTCCGTCTATTCACATAAAATTATTAATAACGAGATACGAGGCACACATAAAATTATTAATAACGAGAGTTGGTGGAGCATAGAATATATCTATCCGATCAGATTTTAGAACGGGTAAGTAGTTTATAAGTTTTTGGATGTTAAATTCTTCTTCTCCTTTTCTGATGAGATTAAGAATTAAGAGAAGATTTTGTTCATTAATTTAGACTTAGTTGGAGCTAGTAGAAGTGGAAAGATAGCTTAAAGAGTTATACTTCACTCTAGGTAAGGAGAGTTATCTAATTCTCTTTGGTTAGTTAATGGTTGTCTGTAGTTTTAGTTATTGGTGATGTTGATTTGATTAAATGAAAATGAAGAATCAATTTGAATATTTTTTTCTTGTTTTAGTTATTGGTGATGTTGATTTGATTAAATGAGAATGAAGAATCAATTTGAATATTTTTTTCTTGAATCTTATTGTTCTTGAATTTTCCTCTTCTTGAATCTTCTTTTATGTGACTACCTCTTTATGAATTTTTTCTTTTTAAATCTCTTGGTTCTTGGAATTTTCTTGTTTTTGAATTTGCTTCTTCTTCTTGAATCTTGATTTTCTTTTAATTTTTTCTTCTTGAATTCTTGTTCATTATTTTTTTTCTTGAATTTTCTTTTTTTTTCTATTAAATATTTTTCTTAAATCTTGTCTTTTTGAATATTTCTTTTCTTAAATATTTTTCTTCTTTTTCTTAAATCTTGTATCTTGAATTTTTTTTGTTGAATTTTTTTTTCTTCAAATCTTTTTCATAAATTTTCTCAATCTTCTTATTCTTAATTTTTTTCTTCTTATATAGTCTTTAATATTCTTTTACATGAATCTTTTTATCTTTACTTTTTTTCTTCTTTTTGAATATTATCTTCTTGAATTTCTTTTTGTTAAATTCTTTTTGATAAATCTTCTCTTTTTCAATTCTTTTTTCTACAATCTAATTATTTTTAATCTTTTCAATCTTCTTAAAAGAGCAATAAATTAGTTATTAAAATTATATATAAAATATGACAAGAAGATTAAATGAGAATTGAAGAATCAATTATTAAGAATAAATTTTGATATTTTTTGTTATATACTTTGTTGATGAGTCTAGTAAAATTGTTGTATAGGGTGGATCTCGGTCTTATTTTCAGTCAAACAAAAGTGAGTTGGTGTTGTTAACAACCAAAGTGGTGGAATTTTTGCTCAAGCTAAAAGTTTTTTGCTCAAGCAAAAGTAAGGCAGTGTTGAGGCAGTGCACCTCTACCCCACATCATATATCATGAGAATAAAAGTAACACATTTTATAATATCCAATGCGGTCACTTCCAAACCAATCAATTTATCATTTTCTCTTTTGTTCAACTTTGTACTCTATTTACTCTCTATGTATATCTTTAATTTGTCTACATTCACAAAGTCATATTTTAAAATATGAATTTGTGCTCAAGATATACATAGAGAGAAAATGTTCTTGTGTCAAACATAAGCTTTCAAGATTAACAATAAATTGTATTTACTCCTAAACAAACCTTGAAACTTAATATCATATTCTAATGTAGAGTGGAGATGGAATATTTCTTTTAAATTTGTTATCTTTTACGAGAAGTACTTAATTCAAATACATTTATTTTTATAAAAATATTTAAATACCAAACATGCTTTTCATTTCGTTTTATTGCATGAATTACTTTATCAAATATCTTCCATGGACACCCTATTATAGAACATGACATATATATTCAAAGTTTATTTAGGAGGAAAAATAGTTTGTTGTTAACCCCAAAAAATCTTGGACTCGAGTTAGTCAGATGTAATTCGAGTTGGACCAAGCCTCGACTTGAGTTAGCTTGAGTCAACTCATGCCCAATTGACCCAAGTCAACTCCGGGTTAGGTTGACCTGAGTCAGTCCAGACCTTGTCAACCCCGGCTCGAGTCCGGTGGACTTGAGTCGACATGAGTCAACCCAGGCCTAGTCGACCGTAGTCAGTTCGAGTCTGGTTAACCCGAATTCGCTTGGGTTCGATCGACGCAAGTTGGCCCAGGCTTAGTTTACCCAAATCGAGCTCGTCCCCACTACGCAAACCTGGTTCACCTAAGTTAGCTAGGGTTCAATCGACCCGAGTTGATGTAGGCTCAATCGACCCGAGCTAGTCTTGGCCTGATCAATATGAGTTGGCGCAGACCCGGTTGATCTGATTCAACCCGAGTCCATGCACCCTCTCAACTTTAAATCCTAAACCCTAAAACCCTAAACCCTGACCCTTGACAACTGACCCCTAACCACTAAACCCTAAACACTAAAATCTAACCCATAAACCCTAAAATCTAACCACTAAACCTCAAACCCTAAACCATAAAATACATAAACCTAAACTCGAAATCTTAACCCCTAAACTCTAAATCCCAAACCCAAAACCCTGAGCCCACACCCTAAAAACTCTAAACCTTAACATCCTAAACTCTAAAGCCTAAAAATCCTACCCAAACCACAAAACCCCTAAACCCTAAATCCCTAAACCCCTACCCCCTAAACTCTACACTCTAAAAGTTGTAAATCCTAAAGCCCATAAACCTTAAACCACCACAAATCCTAAACCTTAAGCCCCTTAAACCATGAACCCCAAACACTAACCCCAAAACCCAAAACCCAAACCCAAACCATAAAACCCTAGATATTAAAATCCACACAAACCCTAAAACCATGAACCCTAAATCCTAAAAACCCCAAACCCTAATCCCTAAAACCCTAATCCATAAAAATCCTAAACACTAAACCTTAAAACCCCTAAAATCCCTAAATCCTAAACCCTGAATCCTAAATCCTAAACCCCCTAAAAACTCTAAACCCCATAAAATCCTACAAGCCCTAAACCCTAATGAGAAAATTTAAAAACAAAAAAAAGTTTGAAAAAGAAAGAATAAAAGAATTAAGAACAAGAATTTAAGGAGAAGTTAGGAAGAAAAAGATTGAAGAGAAGGAATTAAAAAAATAAAAATTAAAAATGAAATTCAAGAAAAGAATAGTATATATGGCTAACAATCTACATAAGGTCTATTGTGTGGAAAATAAGAGAATGTTGGTTTTAACCTAATAAGAATGATTTGAAAGAAAGTGTTTGAAATATAGTAAAGAGACGCTGGAAAGCTGACTGGAACACATATGTGATAAATGGGGAGAAATATCTGTTAAAAAATATTGTTATTGGTCTCAAAAGAAGAAGTGAACCTGTATTGAAGATGACTTTGGACTATTATCCTCTACTGTGTTGAATCATCTGCACTAGCACAAGGCGCAATCATTGAGCAATGTTGCATATTTTTGGAATTTATAAAAACCCAATTGCAAATATAGCAAAACTTTTTTGTGATTCAGAGGTACCATATTTTATTAATAATATTTTTATAATATTACCTTTTTATAATAAAAGTCAAGTAATTAAATTATACTAAAGTAATAATTTTAAATATAACTAAACATGAAAAAAAAACATCATATTTATATTAAAATTATTACAATAATGAATTCAAAGCTAGAAGAGCTTCACCATAACAATTTATATTTTTATTGTGATTTTAGATTAATATTTTATCTTGTAACTTTCTCTCCTTGAAAAAATTATTATCTTCATGTCATATTTTATATATAATTTTAATAACTAATTTGTTGCTCTTTTAAAAAGATTAAAAAGATTAAAAATAATTAGATTCTAGAAAAAAGAATTGAAAAAGAGAAGATTTGTCAAAAAGAACTTCAAGAAGAAGAAGAAAAAAGTAAAAGTAAAAAGTTTCATGTAAAAGAATATTAAAGACTATAAAAAGAAAAAAAATTAAGAACAAGAAGATTCAAGATGAGAAAATTTATAAAAAAGATTTGAAGAAAAAAAACTCAACAAAAAAATTCAAGATACAAGATTTAAGAAAAAGAAAAAAATATTTAAGAAAAGAAATATTCAAGAAGACAAGATTTAGGAAAAAAAATTAATAAAAAAAATAAGAAAAATCAAGAAAATAAATAATGAACAAGAATTCAAAAAGAAAAAGTTACAAGAAAAATCAAGACTCAAGAAGAAGAAGAAGCAAATTCAAAACAAGAAAATTCCAAGAACTAGGAGATTTAAAAAGAAAATATTCATAAAGAGGAAATCACAAAAAAGAAGATTAGAGAAGACAAAATATAAGAGAAAAAGATTCAAGAAGATAAAATTTAAGAAGACAAGATTCAAGAAGAGGAAAAATTCAAGAACAATAAGATTCGAGAATAAAATATTCAAATTGATTCTTCATTCTTATTTAATCAAATCAACATCACCAATAACTAAGACTACAAATAACCATCAACTAAAAAAAGAGAGTTAGTTAACTCTTCTTACCTGAAGTGAAGTATAACTCTTCAAGTTATCTTTCCACTTCTACCAGCTCCAAGTAAGTCTAAACTATATATTAAACGGACATAATCTTCTCTTAATTCTTAATCTCGTCAGAAAAAGAAAAGAAGAATTTAATATTCAAAAACAAATTTTGTAATTGATTGTTGGCTTATAACTTTAACCACAACTTGAACAAAATTTTGTAGTTTGTTTAGTTAATGGGTAATCTTTTATTCAAATATATTTATTCTTTTTATGAAAAATAGATTTAAATGAAAAAAAAATTGTTAGTGGTTTTTTTCCATAGAAATGTTGGTTTTATATGATTTTGGATCTTTCTTATTGTTGAAAAATGGGACAAAAGGATTTGATTGCAAAAGATTTCTTATTCTTATTAGAATATCGTGATTTGGATTCAATATGTTTGGTCTTTTATCTTATAAATTATCTCTTATGTAATTGGACTCAGATTAAGTCTGTACTGGATGTATCCTTAAAATATAAATACACTTTCTTGAAAATAATTAAAATAAATAAATAATTTAAATTTTAAATTTCCTTTATGCATCTTATTTTTAAGTTTATCTTCACCGTTTTGATGAACTTTCAACTTGCAAAGATTTGTTATCTTATTTAGTCGTTTAAAAATAATTATTATTTATATTTTTAAATATTTTTTTCTTTTTTAACTCTTTTTATGTATACCTAAACTAAATTAATTTTATAAAAATCTTTTCTTATCATTAATCTTTATAAAAATATACACACTTTTATCAAGAGAATGTACACACTCTTCTCATCCTCTCTCTTTTACCTATCCTAATACCATATAAATATGGGTAATATTGATGTTTTAAATTACTAAAAAATATTTAATTAATTAAGTAATTTAAAAAATTTATATTAATTTTTTTTAATTCTTAGTTTTGTAATTTATTTTTAGAGCATAAATTTGGTTATTTTTAACTTTTTTTCTCTAATTATACTATTTTACCTTTAGTATATTTTTTTATAATTCTTTAATTTAAAATTTATGTAATTATAACTTTTTTATTAATATTTGTTATGATTGAAAAAAAAATTATTATTTTAACTTTAAATCATTTATAATATTATGTTTGTTGTGATTTTTATTTTTTTAATATTATTTAATTAATATTTAAAATAATAAAAAAAATATGATTATACTTGTATCTTATAAAAATAAAAAAAAATAAAAATAAAATAATTTTATATCTATTAAATATAGAAATGAGAATAAAAATAAATTTTTATTATGAAAATAAAAAGGTGAAACCCAGCCACCATCATATTACATCCTATTTAGATCATATTAATATAGTCTTTTTCATAAAATTACAACAATCATATATGACACGAACAACTAATAATATGTCATTACTTGTCCACCAAGGAGACACATGATATAAGGAATGAATGTCTCCTATCACTATATGAAAACTATTTTATTCCATCTTTATAATTAATGAGTTTGTTACATAATTAATTGTAATGAGAAATATAGGTGGTGAGATTAAGAGGTAATAAAAAATCTATGAATTGTTTGTTATATTTGATTATATATTGTCTTGTTTTATTACTAAAAATTTTAAAGTTTTATATTTATTTTTTGATTATTTATATTGTGATTTATATTTATTTAATGTATCATTTAAAAGAACAAATTTGTTAAGTGCACAAAATCTATTATTTTATAAGATTAAAAATAATTTATATAATTTTTATTATCTTCAAATATAATCATATCCATTTTTATTATTTTAAATATAAATTAAATAATTTTTTATAAAGAAATAAAAAGTATAACAAAGAAAATATCACATAAGATTGAATATTAATGTACATATATTTTTTTCTGATACAAATATCAATAAAGACTGCCATGTTAGATGCTTATTTCTATTTTAGGTGCTGTTTGTGTTGTTATTTAACCATAATGAGTGGAATATGTTTTGCTTTAAAAGATTAGCGGTAAGATAAAACTTCAATTCTAATTTTATAACATTGAAAATAACACAGGTACTGCATCTAAGTTTAAAATAGAGATTTGGTAAAATGGTATGTAATATTTGGATTAAGAATTATGATATAGATAGAAAGTTTGCTGAATATTACAATGTAAGTGTTCAGACATTAATATGATGGTAGAAGGTTTCACTTTTTTATTTTCATAATAAAAATCTATTTTTATTCTCATTTGTATTTATTCTTATTTTTATAATCGTATTTATCTATTATTATTTTAAATATTAATTAAATAATATTAAAAAAATAAAAATCACAATAAATATTATAAATGGTTCAAAGTTAAAATAATACATATTTTTTTTAATTATAACAAATATTAATAAAAAAATTATAACTATATAAATTTTAAATTAAAATATTAACAAATAATAATAGACTAAAGGTAAAATAATATAATTAGAGAAAAAAAAAGGTAAACAATGACTAAATTTATATTTTAAAATTAAATTATAAAACTAAGAAGTAAAGAAAAATTAATATAAATATGTTAAATTACTTAATTAATTAAATATGTTTTAATAATTTAAAACATTAATATTATCCATATTTACATAGTATTAGAATAGGTATAAGAGAGAAAATCAGATAAATATGATCATTCTCATTTATGTTCTATACTCAATTTAAAAAATTAAATATTAATCATATTTATATCTATACTTAGTTAATGCAAAAAATTTCTGTTAAAATTAAAATCAATTTAAAAAATATCAACATATACGATTTCATTTGTCTTCTCTAGAGTATATGCTAATAGCGCTAACAAACTAATAAAAAATATGAAGTTGGAGAATGAACATATGTATGTCAATACTTATTATTGAATAAATTCCACTATATTGATTAACACGTATCTTGACTTATCCATGTATTTGTAGGATAACCAGCACAAGAGTTGGCTTTGTAAAACGGTTTCTTATATGCTTTTCTTTATATATTTTCATTGTTCTTCACTTTAATTTAAATTAAGAAATGAAATTATGTATATTTTTATTTTTTAAATAATAATTACATTAATAAAAATGTAATCTATACCATTAACAAGAAGTGATATCTTTTTTATAACTCTTTTTAATAAATTTTGTACAAGTGATAACAACATATTTAATATATGTAAGTCATGCATACAAAAAAGGTAATTTATATTAAACAAAGTTATCACTCTTATAAAAAAATCAATGAAAAATATATTCAAATATTCTTTTAATAACTAAACAAATTTTTAGAGAAACTACAACATGTTTAAGAAAAAATTTAAAAATAACAAATTTACATTTAGGTTGAAAGTTTGTTCAAGATCAAATACAACTTGTTGCTAACTCTAAAAGACCATATTTGTAGTTCTTGATCTTCTTTAAACTTGTTAGCAGATACAATCTTGTTCCATTTCTTTACAAGGTTGTAGGTGATTGAGCCCATACTCCACATTTTCATAGGTAAAATATATTCTCTAAGACAAGGATCCAACACGGTCACTTCTAATCCAACAACTCTTCCATTTTCTCTTTCATTCAACTTTGTAATTTCCTCTTCAGTGAGAAAGTCATGTCTAATTTCTTTTCTTGGCATTGATAAGCGATTACTATTTGATTTCACATCCGAAGAGAATAATTTCTTGTGCATGAGAAAATTAAGATCGCATCCATTCAATTCAGTGATTCGATTCTTGAATTTCACGGGCAAATCTAGTAACTCTGGTGGTGATGGAGGTGTTGGATTTATCACAATTATCCTTCTTCGTGGTGAAGGTATTGGACTTATCACGATTACTCTTCTTGGTGATCGTGGTGATGATGGTGATAGTGGCGGTGTTGGCAGTGGTGATGATGGTGGTGGCAGTGGTGGCAGTGGAAATAACAATTGTGATAATAATGGTGGTGGTGACGGTAGTGGTGGAGGCAGTGACAGTAACGATGGTGCTAATGATGGTGGTGGTGGTATTGGTGGTGGTGGTATTGGTGGTGGTGGTGGAGGTAGCAATGGCGATAATGGTGATGGTGGTGATGGCAGTAGCGGTGACAATGAGGGTGACACTGATGATAACGATGACTTGGGTAGAGGTAGAGGTGTTGGACCTTTCACAATTACCCTTGGCCTTTTATTATTTGGCAACATAGTTTCTTCTTTTGACATCTCGTCACTTTGTCTACATGTACAAAAGTTATAAACAATTAATAATTATACTCATTTTAGTTCTAATTTATGAAATAATTAGTTATCAAAATTAATAAAAAATTATTCATAAAAATAATAAAAACAGCAACAAAATAAATTTAACTTTTAAAATAAATAAAAATACATCTTAAGAAATGTAATTTAAATTTACACTAGTAGAAATCTAGCAAAAAATTATGCTGTTAAATTAAAAGTAATTTAACAAAATTCAAAAAATAACTATAATTTAATGAAATATAATATCCTTTAGTGATTTTACTAATTACTTACTAAACCTTTAATCACGATATAGTGTCCTATTATATTCATATTTAATTTGAGAATTATATAAAGACATCTGACGTTATTCAAAATAAATATTATTAAATTACTATAACTTAAAATAATATTTACAAACAAATAATTATATGACATAAAATAAAGTTAAATAACTTTTTTTTTCTATGATGATATTTTTCAATTTTTTTAAATATTTTAAATTATCTCAAATTTGTTTTTAATCTTTTTAAATGTGTCAATTTAATCTATTCTGTCAAATTTATGATGATCATGTTTATACAATGACACGAGACATTATTATTTATTCTTTGTATAACGTATCTATACTCAACAAGTCAATCACTAATGATGTCTTATTTGTTATAACCATGTTACTTTCCATTTGACCAAAAATATTACATTATATTAGGAATTTAAAGGTGAGAGTGAGAAAAAAAATTTTACATTGAATAAAAATAATAAAATTAAATTGTATAAAAAAAAAACAAAAACTCATAAACATTGAACTTTAAGATTTTATGTTAGAAATGATGTTATCTTTTCTTATATTTTTTTTTGAGAAAATTTTCCAACATATTAACATATTTTTTTTAAAATGAAACAAAATACACTTAAAGTAGTGAGACAAAACTGAAAAAATAATCACTATAATAAAATAGGAAAAGGTTAAAACAACAAATAAAATACCTTTTTCGGATAAGCCTTTGTCTGTTGTTCTATTCGACATATGATTCATAACAAGTTGAAAGTTGTTCGTAGTAATCATTAAGTTGGACTAACTCTTCTTCACTGTAAAATTGTGGAGAATATTGAGATATTGTCCAATCTAACATAGAATGTTGAAATGGCTTAAGAGATAATCTCTCAAGAGATTCTTTGTCAGTAATGCTTGCAAGCAACTCTTTCAAAGTTTTCAAATCTCTCATGATGATCAAATGAATAAAGAAAAGTTCAAGAGTTGAAAGGAAAAAGTTAATGAATTGTAAATGGTGCTAAGAGTTTTAAATAGTAAAAAAGAGATAAAACTATAAAGATTAATGATAAGAAAAGATTTTGATAAAATTATTTTAGATCAGTTATGTGTGAAAAGAGTTATAAAAGATAAACTTATTTAAAATTATAAACCGTAATTTTTCTGAACGAATAAATAAGATAACAAATTTTAGAAGTTGGAAGTTCATAAAAAAATGAAGATAAACTTAAAAATAAGATGAATAAAATAAATTTAAAATTTTAAAATTTTATTTATTTTAATTATTTTATAGGAACTGTATTTGTATTTTAAGCATACATAATCCAAAGTAGAGACTTAATCTGAGTCGAATTGTTCAAGAGATAATTGATAACTAAAAGATAGATTACATAAAACCAACATCACTATAAAAAAACGAAAATAACAGTGCTCTTATCTTTAAATCTATTTTTCATTAAAAAATAAATATATTTAAATCAAATATTACCTATTAATTGAACAAACTTTTAAAAAAACTACAAATTATTAAAGAAAAGGAAACAAATTCAAGGTGCGGTTAACGTTATAAGCCAACATTCAAAGACAATATTTGTTGAGCAGATCTGTTTAACATATTTATAGTTATTGATAGTTATTGTGGTTATGTTTCACTTTTTTATCGGTAGAATGTATTTTCTTCTTCACTGAATTATCTCTTAAACTCTTAGAAGTTTATGATCTTATAAAATAAACTATTTAAATCAATATCATTTTTGTTTTGGATAAATACTTTGAACTTATGGTAAACTCAAATAATCTCTGGAATCAAAAAACAATTCAACGTGTTTGAAATTAAATATAATTTCTATTAATTTGATTTTATCTCACAACGATAATATATTTTATTAAGATTCAAAATTATTTTAAAAAGTTAACCTTTTTCAATTGTTTTTACATTAAAAATTATGTTTTTATGATATATAATTTAATAATTTATATTGCTTAATCTTATCAAGCACTAATTTGGGGAATTTATATAAAGTTGGTTAAACAACTAGATGAGAAGAAGTTTTGCCGTGAAGGATTTTACAGTTTAGGTTATAGATTATGAGATACATGTTTTAGGATAATTAACACTTTTAGTAATGAATTTTTTTTTATTGTTGGTTAGTTATATTATTTTAACAAATGTTTATGATGAATTAAAATTTCTAAAAAATTAGAGAATAGATGACTTATATAAAAATTCTTAAGGAACAAATATCTTTCCTACTTTTTAATCTTAAAATTAGATACAATTATTATGAGAATCTTCACAACATAAATTATGAAATTTAAAATTCTGTTGGATCATTTATTATATTTTATTATATCTGATCTTATATTAATATGAAAAAAATATAAAGTGATTTAGTTTTATATTTATTTTCTATTTTTTACATTTTATTAAATATTTATTTAGTATATCATTTAAAAAAACAAGTTTGTTAAGCAGAAAATATATATCTACTTTTTATAACAATAAAAATAAAATATTTGAGTATATCAAACTTACAAATTATAATAAGAAATATAGCTGGGAAGATTAAGAGATAAAAAAAATTTATGAATATTTTATTATACTTAATTATATATTCGAATAGGACTTTGATGAGTTGCCACCACCATGTCCATTTCAATTTAATAACGCAACATACCTATAAATTTTTATTAGTTTAAATTTAAATGCATTAATCTTAATATATTCGATTATGTTAAATAAATTTAATTATCTAAATCTCACTAATTTTTATTATTTTTTTACATTTATTTCAGATTTTTACAAAGTAAATCTATTATTTAACTTTTAATTTAAAATTAAGCATACAATTTTTGTTATTGTAATTTATTATTATGAATTTTGAGTTTATGGCTAATCGTTAATTAATTTTAAAAAAACTAAATGTTTAGTATATTAGGACTAAAAGTAGTACAATTTCCTTTCAAAACAAATGTTTTTTTATTTATTTTTTTTAGATTAAGATTTATATTTTCGAATAGGTTTATCTATCGTAACATTTTTTTTTCATTCTATAATTAAATCATATTATTTAGAAAATTATAAAATAAAAACAACTTTGTTAAGCAAAAAATATCTACCTCTTTTATAAGAATACAAATAAAACATTTGAGTATATATTCAAATAAAAAACATATATTCATAATTTATTTTCCACAGATATTTAGTTTTAGGATAATATTTATAAAATATTTAATTTTTTATAATATAATAATGTATACGTTCATTAAATATAAAAATATTAGCGTAACAATCTTATTAATTTAAATGAGAAATATAGCTGGTGAGATTAAGAACCATAAATAATCTATGGATTTTTATTATATTTGATTAGATATTGTCTTCTCTTATTATTAATAATTTTAAAATTATTCAGTTTTATATTTATTTTTTATTATTTATATTGTGATAAATATATATTTAGTGTACCATTTAAAAAAATTGTTAAGTGGACAAAATCGATTTCTTTATAAGAATAAAAATAAAATTATCCAATATATATTAAAACAAAACAGAAGATATACGATTTTGGGTGTAGTATTTGCGAAACATCTTTTTTTCTCTTCTTTCTCAATTGTGAATCTAGAGAGTTTGATTAAAATTGTTTATTATTTTATTTAGTTTTTTATCTAATATAAAAGCAAAGTGGAAAATATTTAAAAGTATTTAGTTAAATAAAAATTGAGTTGAATTTCATACGTAAAGATTATTTTATATAGAAAAATAACATGTACTTTTATATGAATAATCATTTAATTTAATTCAGTGGTGAATCTACTTAAAGTTTTTTTTTTTAATATCAATTTGAATTAACTCAATCTTGAAGTTGAATTATTGATTCAGTCTTATATACCAACATTTCAATTTCTCAATCCGACTTTCATCAAAAACACAAAAAATAAAAGGTTAAAAAGAAATATGAAACTAAACAAGAAAGTGTTAAATCTAAGTTCTAATTACCAAATATTGAAAAATCTAAGGGAGGATTCTCAAGACTTAGTGGGATCCTTCACTCAAACTTCAAGAAATATATTTTAATAAATTCTTATAAAAATTCTTTCATAAAGTCCGGAATAAAATGCGACCTTCAATTTGTGAAAGTCATGAAAAAAATTCAGTAATATGAAACACTCACATAAAATTTTATTCATCCAAAGTTATTCTTGCTAACATAAAAACAAAAAGAACACATACATTTATGTTTGGTTTTGGAATCAAACATCACAGGTTCTGTAACTGCTTCTCTTGCAATGTTGTGAAGAGGTTAAGCTTCAAACTTTCCAAGGAAGTCTTAAACTATTGAAGATCCTCCAAATCCATATCTTCAATTGAGATATTCCACCAAGGAGGAAAGGAATAGTTGTTCTTTTGTGTCTCTTTCATATCTTTCAACGCCTTTTGCTTTTCTCTCAATTTATCTTGCACTCTCTCATATTCCAGTCTTTGCTTTTCAAGAAACTCGTCTTGCTCCTTCTCACTTGCATAGTTGCATTGTCGAGACAATCCTGATCGAGTGGTGTAGCGACGAAGTACGATATCAGTGTTGGGGTAGCCACATGAATAGACTTTGTTATTTTGAGAGGTGATGATCAGAGCAGTCTCTACTTTGCATAGAAGAGAGAGTTCAGTAAATTTGCTGAAGAGTCCTCATTTACGTTTGAAAAAAGTGACACATTGCCTGTTTCTTTTATCAACTTCTTTGATTTTAATCTTTTCCTTTTTTCTATTTGTTGTTCTTCCATTGTTTGCAACAGAAGAAAGAGCCATTACAATACGCTAAAGAGGAAAACAATACCTAGAATAAAAGACCTGAAAAAGATAGAATAATATGATGTTTGAATTAAAATTTGTCTTTTATAATCTCTTAATCTTGGAAGCTATCTTTTTCCATCATTATAATCAATGAGCTAGTTACATTTATATTTTTAAATTTAATAATAATCTTGGAAGCTATCTTTTTCCATCATTATAATTAATGAGTTTGTTATATATATATATATATATATATTTTTTTTTAAATTTAATGAATTAGTTACATTAATATTTTAAAATCTAGATAATAAATAATTTTTAAACAAAATAAAAAATAAATATAAAACAAAATAATTTTAAAATTTTTAATAATAATGCAAGACAATATCTAATCAAATATAAAAAAAATCCATAAATTATTTATTATCTCTTAATCTCACCAACTATATTTCTCATTACAATTAATAAGTTTGTTACACTAATATTTTTATATTTAATGAATATATACATTATTATATTATAAGAAAATAAATATTATCCTAAAACTAAATATATATGGGAAATAAATTATCACGGATATTTTAATATATACTCAAAGATTTGGTTTTTATTCTTATAAAAAATAGATATTTTCCGTCTGTTTTTGTAAATGATATCCTAAAATGTTATTTAATACAATATAAAAATTAAAAAATAAATATAAAGCTGAATGTAAAACAAAACAAGTAAGCTAAACAATTAAAAAAGTTAAGTTGTAAGAAATGAATCAAGACTACCTATATGAATTGAATTAATTTAGACATCCAACAGAGAACTCACTTAAAAATGAATCTAAGTCTCAAGAGAAATATGTAATGTACACTTTAACATTTTTTGGCTTACTGATAAACAAATTTTTAGTCGCACAAAATTCTGATAAAAAAAACAAGTTAACTAATATAATATAGTTAACCCGTGTCGAATCTCACAAGGACACAATTGTAGGAGTGTGTAACCATTGTTAAACATCATTCTCCAAATAAAAGTTAAAATAAACAACAATAATAATAATAATAATAATAATAATAAAGGAGGCTTTGTCGAATTGATAAAATTAACAATGCAGAGCAATAATTGTAAATAAATAATTAATGAAAATTAAAATTAAAAACACATAGTAAAAAAATTATAAATAAAATAATTAAGGGAAACTAAAATTAAAAATAAATATGGAAATTAAATTATTTAAATATGGAAAACTAATGCATTCAGAATTAAATTTCAATGCTAAGAATTTAATAATAAAATCAATGTTTATAAATGCTTATATGATTAAAATAAATAAATTAAAGGATAAATTTAAAGGCAAAGCAATAATTGGAATGAAATTCTTATGCTAATTCTAATTTAAATAAAAATAAATAAATCATAGATTTTAAGACAAAACAATAATTAGAATGAAATATTGATGCTAATTCAAATTATAATAAAAATAAATAAATAATTAATAATTAAATGAAAAATATATTCAATTAATAATTAAAATTTAAAATGAATAAGCACTTGATATACTGGCCTCCATAATTAAATTAGAATTTAAAACCAATTAAATTGAAAATGAAACTAGATGAATGTAGGCTAGAATTATAAAATACTGAATTTAAATTAAAGGTAAAATGCTAATAAAATTTCTGGAGTGTGAAGAATAAATGAATAAGTGTGAGGGTGTGAATGTGAGAAGGTAGAGCGTACAAAATTTAAATTATTGACAAGAATTAAATAAAACAAAGGCTAAAATACGAAATAATGACATTAAATAAATTAAAATGAAAGAAAAAAAATCAGGAAATGGTACCAAGAGCTCCTAAAACTTTCTGCAACTTCACCTAAACTAACAACAAAATTATAATGGAGAAAGAGAGAGAAAGAAGAGAGACTATTGCTCTGGTGAAGTGTTTTTCTTGCCTTACATCTAAATCTCCTATTTATAGGAAATTAGCCAAGGTCTTATTACATATAAAAATCTGAAAATTAATTACAATTCAAGTCAAATATTTCTTCTCCAGATTTGATTTTGCTGATTAGGAGATCTTTTGCCAAGAATAGAAATAATTGCTCCTTCAGAATAAATTTAATGCTTCGATTTGATTGTGGATTGATTTGCAGGAAGGGAATTCTGAAAAAAGGGAGTTGATTATGCACGGATTTCAAATTTTCAAATGAAGTTGGCCCACGCATTGAATTAGGTCACATTGAATGCACCTAAGTTGCACCTCCTGTTGGTTTCATGATAAATGGGCCGCGAAGAATTTAATTTGGAAGATTGAAAAAAATTTCCCCACCAAAGCACATTGGGCTCATCTCAAAATAACTTTAAGTTCTTTTTCTCCTACAAGAAAAGTCTCAACCAGAAAAAAAATATATGCAATATAAATGTATGAATATATGTTTTGATGTTAAAAATATGTAAAATGCAATAAATTTACTAAACTTAAATTATGTCGTTGTTTTTATGAAAGCATGCAAAATGCATGGTTTAAGAATAGAACAAATGACTTAGAAAGTGTTCTTAGATAAAAAAATAAAGAGTAAAATGACATACATCACTTATCACACTTGAGATTAATGAAAGCTAGTTAGGCATTTACCCGCTCTTATGCAATTTGCTTACTTTGTGCTTTAAGTTTCTCAAGACTTAAACTCAAATTTTAAAAGAATGTTCTAAACATAGATACTACACTTAGCTCCTAATTATGTAATCTTAAAATTCAATCTCAAACAATCAAGATTTTCCAACAATTCAACTCTCAATACTATGTTTTACAAACAGGAATCCAAGGAAAATAAAACTCAAAGGAAATTTATAGACATATGACTCAAATCAAATCTAGGAAAAAAAATGACACAAGATAATAGGAATGGTCAAACTAGATTTAACGTGCACCATATTAACAACTAATATACCACACACCAGATTCTCCAGCTTCTAATTAACACAATGAGCAGTGCGTCTCAATTTCATGCATGTGAATCAATGGAAACTAAATTCATTCTACAACCGTGGACCCCACACATTTTCAATTCTCCCTTTATTCACATTAACATCAATTGGATCAAAAGTACCAACTCGATCCCACATAAACACATTCATCCATGAATAATCAAATCAATTAAATCCGCCAATGAACCCCACATACATTTCAATTCACCAAATTGGATCAAATTATAAATGGAATTTCAAGTTGTGAGTCCCACTACCAATTAATTTTTTTTAATTGGTTGCACATTAATTGCCATTGCATGCGTCAATTAGAAACCTTCAACTCATCAATGTTGCAACATATTTCACGCTGAATACCACCTAATCAATTCAAAATCACCAATGAACCCCATGTGCATTTAATTTCACATGATTCACCAAGTTCGAAGCAACAAATGAAGTGAAAGTGTAGTCTCCAGTAATTTCATTTTGCATTCAATTCTCAGCCAATAACAATGTAAAGCATCAATCAACAAATTGCTGAAGATTTTCCAGCTACTTTCACAAATCACTACTCATTGCTTCACGGAACCATGCCGCCTAAGGCTTCCAATTTCGACCAATTGGACCACTTCTTAGGACACCCAAAATCAAATCAAGGAATTCTACACAAAGTTAATAAGAACAATTATAGAATCCCAATGGCTTGCCACACTAAACCACTAACATTGTATTGTTTGTGCTGCTTCAAAAATTCTGGTCATAGTAACTCAAGGATCAAAAGCTTGCACACCAACTGCTTGATGATAATCCAACTCCAGTTTTCCACTCCTACGCAGCAACTCTGCACTTGACAAATGCACACATGAAAAGATAAGAGTTCATTTTAATATTTAGCATATAAGGTGTATGATGGAATGTCAAAAAGAAGGAAAGCTTCAAAGGTGTTTGATAGTATTAAAGAGCTCCTTGTCACAAAGAGTTCAAGGGAATGACAAAACATAAAAACCAGCCAACACAAAAATAAGACAAGGAGCTTGAATCATAAAGACGTAAGAGTAAATGACACGGAAATAAAGTGCTGAAAATTAAAGAACATGAAAGTAAAGAACATGAAATAATAATGGAGGAAGAGATTGAGACAGGGGGAGTGAACTGCTACACGCCACTTGGGGAATGGTCAAACTCAAGATAAGTGGTGCTAGCCGTCACTTGAGCCAAAGCTCAAGATAAGACTTCAAGAGGGGGAAGAACACCCAAAAACACAACACAAGCTCTAGGCTATGCAAGAATGCTATCTATTTCATTAATGTTCTTTAATTGATTCTAGACTTAACATACACACTTGCAATGGTTATAGATGATTATGAAGCACTTAGTTCCTATGTTTAGGTTCAACCAATCAATTCAAGTTACATGCAATTTTAGCTAAACATTTTATCAAACATGTTCAAGTATTGGAAGTAAGGATAAGAAAACTCAAAGGGGAAATTATATGACATGTGACTCAAGCAAAGGGAAAGCAACACAAAAAGACTCTAAACTTGACTCAAGCATATGATCAAAGACGTAGCTACCATGCAAAAACTAGTCTAAACTTGAGTTCTATGACTAGTATTCATGCACACACTCAACATAGTTCTTGGTGGATTATTTTAGCATGAAAATTAAGCATGTAAAACCAAAAAATAGCAAGCAACAATTCCAAAATTAGTTGCAGATTTTTTTTGACGAAAATTAACTATGGAACCAAATTTGGACAGATTTTGTCATGGATTTACAATTTGCACAAGCTACCTATAATATATGGATGAAATAAGAAGACAAACACCTTGTACGCATGAAAATTAAATCAAAGCTCTGATTACCAAATTATGTGAATCTGCCCAAAAATGGGATGAATGGATCATTCCGACAAATTTTCCCCAAATCAAAAATTGAAAATCGAAAATGCGGAAAGTGATTAGGGATGGAGAAGACGTCACAATCATTTCTGATTGATAAGTCCAGTGAGGATTCGTCACTCTAAATTTGAAAATTCACATATAAGAATCTAATGTTCTACTCGAGAACCAAGAGAGAATCCACGGAGTCAAAATCTCAACTCTTTAAAATCTAAATTCTGAATACAAAGAGTCATTGTAAGAGTATTTATACTAGTGGACCTAAAACAAGGCCTATTAACTAATTAGGCCCAAAATTGAAAAAAAGAACAAAATACAAAATCCAATAAAGATTCACAAAGAAAAATAAATCCAAATAAAAAAATATTAAAAATCTTAAAACTGTAGTTGTCATCTTCATGTTCATATCATCAACTAAGACAAAAACAAAGCTAGTTTCACCTAGCAACTTACAAATTCACAAAAGCAAAATGATAAGCCTTTAAGGCCAAAAACTAATATGTTCCAAGCTTTCATGGAGTGCCACAAGCCTTTATAAGATGTCCACTTTAGAATGTAAAGGTTCTCTTTCAAAATCCTTTTGTGAGGTTCATAATAGACCTCTATCACATTGTTATAATATAATGTGTTAATTTATTTTAGAAATCATAATACATTATTTTATTTTTTAGAACATTATAAATATATATATATATATATATATATATTAATATTGTGTAATATATATTTTAATTAGTATTTTACTTATTTGACGAAAATATTTATGTCTAAAATTGAAAGATATTTTTTGTTACTTAAAAATTCTTAAATTTTAAATTTATTATCATGTATTTTTTAATGAAAATATTTTATAAAACCCACGTATTAAATTATGTAATGTTTTTCAAAATATTTATCACAGTATAATATAAAATTAAAAGTTTAAAAATAAGTTTGATTAAAAGTATATGTATACTAAACTAATAAAAAAACACATGTTGTACGTTTTAATAAAGATATTTTTTTAAAATTAAATAAATTAAAACTTAATATTAATTTTTTTGTAATAATTAATAATTTTGGGAAATGTTTTTTTCTTTTTTTTTCGGTTGTGAATGTAGGGTGTTTGAGTAAAATCTTTTATTATTTTATTTAGTTTTTCATCTAGTTAAAAAATAAAGTAAAAAATATTTATTTAAATAAAAATTCAACCGGATTTCATATATACAGATTAATTTATATAGAAAAATAACACGTCCTTTTACATAAATAATCATTTAATTTAGTAGTAAATATGTTTAAAGTTTTCACTTAAACATCAATTTGAATTAATCAAATCTTAAAATTTAATTGAATTATTGATTGAGCATCGTTTTGTATGCCAACATTCCACTCCAATTGCTTGAATTAAAATTCAAAATGTATTTACTGTTTCATCTTCAAAATTTTCTAAAACATAAAAAATAAAAGGTTAAAAAAATCTGAAACTAAACATGATAATGTTAAATCTAAGTTCTAATTACCAAGTTGTAAAAATATAAAGGTTGTCCAGGTTTGGTGGGATCGTTCATTGAAGCTTCAAGAAATAATTTTTGATAAATTCTTCGAAAAAGCCAACAATAAAATGCAATCTTTAATTTTGTAGAAGTCACTAAAAAGAAAAAAAATTCAAGAATACGAAACACTCATATAAAATTTTATTCATCCAAAGTTATTTTTACTAAACTAAAAACAAAAAGAAAATATATATTTATTTTTGTTTTTGGAATCAAACATACACCTTCTCTTGCAATGTTGTGATGAGATTACACTTTAAACTTTTTAAGGAGGTCTTAAAACGATCAAGATCCTTGGATATCATATCTTCAATTAAGAGATTCCACCAAGGAGGAAAGTAAGAGTTGTTCTTATGTGTTTTTTTTATATCTTTCAAATGTTTTTGCTTTTCTCTTTAACTTAGCTTGCACTATCTCGTATTTCAGTCTCTACTTTTCAAGAAATTCTTCCTACTCCTTCTCACTTGCATAGTTGTATTCTTCAGACAATACTCCATTGATATAGCGACGAAGTATGATATCAGTGTTCAGGTAACCACGTGAAAAGACTTTGTTATTTTGAGAAGTGATGATCAGAGCAATCTCTACTTTGATAGAAGAGAGAGTTCAGTAAGGTTGTTAAAGAGCTCACATGAAAAAGTGATCCATAGCCTCTTTCTTTTATTAACTTCTTTTATTTCAATTTTCCTCTTTTGTATTTGTTGTTTTTCCATTGTTTGCTATAGAAGAAGGAGTCACTACACTACACAAAAGAGGAAAACAATACCTAAAAAGAATAACTTAAAAAAAATTTTAAGGGTTAAATATAATTTTTGTCCCTATAAAATACATAATATATTAAAATAGTTCCTGTAAAATTTTTTGGGTTTGTTTGGTATCTATAAAATTTAAACTTGTTATTTTAGTCCAATTTTTTCACAGAAGATGACAGAAGTTGACATGGCAAACCGAGTGGTGACGTGTGAGCTTAACCCTGCCGCATTTCTTTCTTTTCTTTGGGGGAAAAAGAAATGTCTCCACCTGCTGTCAACAGTCTTTCTTCGGAATTCTACTGAACGGGTCGATCCTCCCCTCCCGTTTGTTTTAGCAACTTATCCTAAGGTCTCCTCACCAAGAGCTCCCCGGCGACGACAGAGGAAGCAACCCGCCTGCTGTGGCGGGGAGGCTTTTTTTTTCACAATAAGACCTGGACGATTATCCCTACCCTCGGTAGCTTACGAGTTTACGTCCATCCCTGGTTGGGTACAGTTTCCTTTCGATTTATCCCTTATAGTCGTTACCCGAATTCGCGCAAGTGTGTCCACACCCCCCAAACTGACTTGACGAGGAATCCATTCTCGCGAACAAACACAACCCCTACACACACCTAGGAGCACCCCTTCCTGCATATCCATACAAGACCCGAGTAGGCGGGTCGAGATCCTACGAAGTACCCACTACTCGGAGTACCCTCCCCAAAAAAGATGTGTCTGTCAGGTTCGGTTCGTCTTAGTTGGGTTGGGCGGGTTCGACCAGAAATGCTATGCTTACGCACAAGACTACCCCTCTTCCCAAAAGCTGCGCAGGGATTACTTTATGACGAACAACCGCCCGTAGGGGGTTTACTGCACAAGGCCCCTGCAGAGGAAAAGCTTTATCCCAATGAATAGAAGATGCTCAGCTCTGCACAACATAGGGATTAGCACGCTTTCGGGAAGAACATAGAATAGTAGAGGATCCAGCATGCGGAACACGGCGATCATTAGAAATTCACGAATTAGAGATGTTGTAATATACTCTTTCCCATAACTTCTCATACCAGACCAACCCACTAAAATACAAATAGGGATCATAAATGTGGTCAATATCACGAAGAAAAAAGAGAGACCGTCTATACCCAAATTCAAATTGATGTTTTCATAAGGAAGCCATCGAAGGCTTTCCACAAATTGAGATTTGGCCGTAGAAGGATCGAATTGTATCCGAGGAACAGGGGAATACAAAAAAGTAATAAGAGAGGCACACAGACCAATCAATCGTATCGGTCATATTCTTGAATTTGGAATGAAAAGAGGAATAATGCTTCCTAGCACGGGACACAGAATAGGACCACTTAGATCAGATTAGCATTCACATAAATGTTCTAACATAGAGTAGAATCGAACATGGAAGAGATTAGTTGACAACAGTAAAAAGATGGGCGCCTAATTCCAATACAATAGGGGTCTATCAGTGCAAGTCAGCTGAACACCGTGATTGATGAGTGGGTAGGTGGGTTAGGTGCGCCTCTCGTCCAGTGGGAAGTATTGAGGCGAGTCTCCTCCCCCCTTCCTTTTTCTACTTTTCCTCTCTTCTTTTGCTTGTGCTTCTACTCAGGCTTTTCATTTTTATAGATAGAGACCCGAGGAAATTTTTATAAGATTAATTGCTCGATTTTGCATGCTCTGCTCCCAAAATGCAGAGACACTTTCGAGGCCAGATCCGGGTTGGTCCGGAAAGTCATGGGAGAGGCGGGCTAAGTGAAATAAAAGATAAATGGAGCTATGTCGACTTACGTACGTCTCGTTGACCAAACGATCAGGTATACCACGCCACTATCATCCCTCACGCAGTTAGTCACGTCATTTATCCTTAAAAAATTGGACTAAAATAACAGGTTTCAATTTTATACATACCAAACAAATCCAAAAAAATTTATAGGAACTATTTTAACATATTATGTATTTTATAAGAATGAAAATCATATTTAACCTAAAATTTAATAACATGATGTTTAAATTGAAATTTCTCTTTTAATCTTTGAAAACTATTTTTTTTTCATCATTATAATTAATGAGTTTATTACACTTATATTTTTAAATTTAATTAATTAGTTATATTAATGTTTTAAAATTTAGATAATATACACAATATTATATAAAAAGAAATCAAATATTTCATAAATATTATCTTATAAATAAATATTAGAAAATTAATTATTACGTATATTTTTTTTTATTTGAATATATACTTAACATTTTTTTATTCTTGTAAATAAATAGTTTTTATCTAGTTAACGAATTTGTTTTTTCAAATGATATAGTGAATAGTATCTTAAGGCTAAATATTGGGTATTGGTCACACCCAAAATCGTATATATTTGTTTTTGTTTTATTCTTATAAGAAGTAGACTTTGTCCACTTAACAATTTTTTTAAATGATACATTAAATAAATATTTATCACAATATAAATAATAAAAAAGTAAATATATAAAACTGAATAATTCTAAAATTTTAATATTAAGACAAGACAATATCTAATCAAATATAATAGAAATCCATGAATTATTCATTATTCTTAATTTCATTAGTTATATTTCTCATTATTATTACACTAATATTTTTATATTTAATGAGTATATACATTATTATATTATAAAAAGTTAAATATTTTATAAATATATTTTTTATTTGCATATATACTCAAATATTTTATTTTTGTTCTTAAAAAATTAGATATTTTATGCTTAACAAACTTGTTTTTTTAAAATGATATATTAAATAAATACTTAATACAATATAAAAATAAAATAATAAATACAAAAACTGAATTAATTTAAATTTTTTAGTATTAACATAAAATCAAATATAATAAATAATTCAACAAAATTTAAAATTTCATCATTTATTTTGTACATATTCTCGTACATAAATGTATCCAATCTTAATTTTAATTAAATGCTTAATATTCTTTTTGAAGTAAAAGAAATATAAAATTTTATCTTTATTAACCAATTATATACATATTATATAACAGTGATATATAAATTATATTATAATAAATATTAACTATTAATTTTCATGTTTCCATTTTTTAAATTGATAGGTCAAATTTAAACAACTTATTTGCTTATTAAATTCATTAGACTACAATTATAATAATTTAAAATTAAATAATTTTATTAAGTCATAATTGTTTTATATGGTGTTAGTTACTTGAAAATATTAAAAAATATGTAAAAACTATATTTTATGAAATTAATAGTATGATTTGTGTTAAATTGTTTTTTTAATTTTATGTGTAAAAACTATGTTACTATTAGTATTATTATTATTATAAAATAAGTAAAAGATATAACATTATTATTAATATAATTTAAAATTTAAAATATCTTAGGTTGGTCGGTTTTGAGAATTGAGATGTTGAACTTCTTCCACTTCAACAAACTTGGCGCTTCTTCATTTGTAAGCCATCGAACAACAACTGTGAAGCGACAGGGAAACGACATCGTATAGGTCGATGGTGAAGGGCTTGCACGGCCAGAATCTCCCCGCCGACGTGGCGCAGGTGGTTGATCAGCTGGAGCGCCACTGCTTTGCTCCCGATGGATCTCTCATCTCCAAGCCTCTCTTCAACGATCTCCAACTCGTATCTCTCTCCCCCATTATGATCTCTATGTGTTTGTGAAATGTCCCACCAGTTGCAAAATGGCTCCTCCCTTCTTGTTTTCAAAATTTATACTATTTTTACCCATTTTGTCAAATTTCCCGAAAATTAAATAAAATTGAGTTGGGCATTGATCTTTTATGTGTTAATTTGTAGGCCAGAGAGGAAATGTGCAGGGAAAGACTGCGATACCTGGAAGCCATGGTAAGGGCTTGTTTATATAATGAGTATATAATATGTGTTTGTTGAAAGGATAAAACTTATATACAATACTTTTTAGGTGCTGTTTGTGTTGTTAGAATTGTACCTCGTTACAGAGTGGAATATGGCTTGCTTTAAAAGATTACGTGGACTACTAAGATGAAACTTCAATTCTGATTGTATAACATTGAAAACGCCCCCTAAGGTACTGCATCTAAGTTTAAAATAGACATTTTCTAAAATGGTATGTGATATTTGGACTAAGAATTCTGATTGCAGTTTTTGGTATCACTGGAACGCATTGGTTAAGTGTAGTGTGATTGTTTTCTTACAACAACAATGACAACTGTTTTTTATCCCACTTGGTGAGATTTGCTACTTGTATGTATCACATGATGTTATTCAGTTTGGTTAAAGACCAAAACTTCAAAAATATTATTTACTGTGAGATGCTTCCTATCAACTTCCATTTTATTTCTTAGTCTTCGTCCTCTTGAAAGGACTGAAAATCATGCGATCTAGTCTCCTCACTAATGCTTTTAGTGACCTTCATTATACTTAGTGATTTGTTTTCTCATATGGGGATCTGGTTGCAGGCGATATATTCTGAGGCTATTGCAATGGTGGAAGAGTATCAACAAGCCATTTCTGTATCTAACCTTGGTGGAATTAGAGATACCAACAACCTTTACCCACAGCTCGGGTTGAGGAACTCTCCTCAGGTTTTTAATTATTGTTTCTGAAAAGTTAGTTTGATCTATGAACAAACATATGGCCTCTGTGAGAATGTTGTTGATTTTTTATCTTCAAAAATTTGAGTCTTGGCATTGCTTGTTTATATATTTTTATTTTTTGGCACATTGGTCTTTATTGATTTAAACAAAGTTTACATTGTCAGGTTTATCAAACTTTAGAGCATCAAATGGTTGTTGCTGAAGCAGCTCAACGATTGAGACTACCTCTTATCTCCAAAGATGGAGAAGTTCATGATGAAGACATTGAAAAGCTAAGCGTAGTGTCTCGAGGCTCCCTTGACAGTACTGTTAGTGGGGCCAACTCTTCTAATTATAACACTCCAAGCAGCTCTGTTAGTGGGGCTAATTCTGGTCTTGTTGCTTTGGATCCAGTGGAGCCTGGAGTTGGGGGTGTTCCGAGTCGTTTTTTGGGAATTACGCCTGCTTATTTGTGGCAAACTCAGCATCAAAAAACACCATTATCTGTGGTATACTATGTAACTGCATATGAAAGTCAGATAAGAATGCTCTTTCTGTGGTAGATTTATGTTTTTATTTTATGTCATAAAATGTTATGCTTTTCACTACTGACAAGTTAACAATATCCTTAGGATATGACTGAATATCGCTTGTCTGTTTCACGGGAGGTAGATGCTCGCTTGAAAATGAAATGTGAAAAGTTATCAGACGCCTTTGTATTGGATGATAATGGTAACTGTGAGCAGCTTATTACTTATATATGGAGTTGTGATATGAGAATTGTTGATTTTCCTTGGTTACCATTTTTATTTTGTGTGCTAGCTGATTCTTCATTTCTTGTTTCAGATTCTTCATCGTCTGCAAGTCAAAGTTCAAGTTCTCGGCTTCCAGAAAGGTTTATGTTCATTTCAGTAGCCTAATCCTTTTCCTTTTTTGGCAATGTTTTCACTTACATGATAAGTTAAGGCCTATACGGCTAGCCAGTTTCAGGCTTGTCTCAACTCTAAGGAGATGAGACATGTCAATTTTATTACATGTAGTCAACTATAATTTACTGACGCACAAAATGACGTCTATATTTATGTTAAAGTTGTTGGATGAGGTCAGATCTGTATTCATACAATTTTAGATTAGTGTAATGATGAAAGTGTCTAATAGGGGTTTGCTTTAATTTGGTGATTGTAATAGCAAAGGTTTATGTGATTTTGGTTTGTTTAGCTCAGCAAGATGGAGAGTTTTTTTTTTTCCTTTCAAAATTATATAGTTTTAATTTGAATTCTAGGTGAAGGATCTATCTTATATTTGCTGTACCCTGTGCTAACAACAAATATTTGAAGCGGTACTTGTAAGATGCATCCTGAAAAAATAACTGTATGTAAACTAAAGTTTCTTGCTTTTATTTTTCCTGTTACTTTACCAGGGTGAAGTTGTTGATTGAGGAGATTGAAAGAGAAGAAACAGCACTGCGTGATGACCTATATTCTGCAGATAGAAAGTTTGCTGAATATTACAATGTATGTGCCCAAACATTTAGTACAAAAACCATCTTTCTTGTGGACGCAAACATTTTCTGAAACCCCCATATTGAATCTATGTGCCTGTGAGAGAGATAAAGAATGTGCTTGTGTGGTGTATTATGCATTATAAAGGTTATTTATTTTTTTGGTAACATGTTTATGTAGATACTGAATGTTGTTATGCTTAAATAGGTCTTGGAGCAGATACTTGCAGTGCTTATTAAACTCGTCAAAGATTTGAAGTTGGAGCATCAACACAAATATGTCAGTACTCGTTATTTAATATTGAAATCCACTGAATTGATTGCTAAAGACATGTCTTGACTTACCCCATGTAATTGTAGGATGACCTGCAAAAGACTTGGCTGTGTAAAAGGTGTGAGACCATGAGTGCGAAATTGAGGTTAGTTTCTTATCTGCTACCTTTTTATATTTTCATTGTTCTTCACCATAAATATACTGTCGGGGTTTTGAAATTTGAACTAGAAATGAGATGATAAATTTAATAATTGATGGTAGAAAGTCTCATATGAGATCATTTGGTAAAAATAATTTTGCTTTTATTGTTTAATAGACTGTGTTTGAAATTTCAAAGTGGATGTTTCTACTCAAAACGTTGCTTCTACTCAGGGGTTAAGGTAATAGAAAAAACAAATTAAACTTTATAGTATATAACATCTAGACAATATAAGACATGTGTTCATCTAGAGACAATGTCTTCTATAGTATAGAATTTTGTTGTTGTACTGGATGGTGGTAAAAATACATCACGGTTGATTTGTTGAATAGACAATGGTTATATTTTAGTGAGAACAAAGGGAAAAAAGTGCAAAACGAATTGGATGCAGTTGAGCCTAAACAAAAGGATGTTGAATCTGAAACTCCAGGCATAATTCTTGGAATTAATTTGTCCTAAATTGAGACAATAGTATTTCTATTCTTAACTCTTAAGTTCCTTTTATTTTTTTATATAACTATTTTCATGCATTATTTGTAACAATCTTTTACCTCCGCCTGAATCACAGAGAAGCATGATTTATCTAAGTTTTTCCAAAATGGTAGTGTGATTGAAGTCCAGATATTAGCAACAATATGTTAGTTTTGTCGGGCTCTATTATAATTGTGATATTACCCATTTCTGGTCAGGGTCCTGGAACACGTTCTCCTGCTTGAAACTTACACTAAGGACTCCATACCTGCCCTTCATAAGATAAGGTATGAACAAAGAATCTTTATAAGTCTGTGAGCACTCTTTAGTGTTACTAACCAATTTTTCCTTTTTCAATGTTAGGAAATATCTTGTTGAGGCAACAGAAGAAGCTTCTATTGCATATAACAAAGCGGTATGGTCTTATGTCCTTGTACATGTTTTAGAACTAACATAATTTAGTAGCCCTTGACTTTAGTTCTATGTAGTTTCTTACCATGAATTGAGTTCACCAGAAAAAGAAAATGTTAATGTGATGAGACATGAGTTAACTTTGTAAAATTAGCTCAGAACATGCCATCCTTGTTGAGATCCTCTTGTCATTTCTCCTGCATTTGAAGATAATGTATTGACGCCTCTTCAGTCTAGTCATTTTCTTTTCTAGTGTTCCCCAGATATGGATGATTGGAGAACTTTTAATGAGCTCATAATAGCACATTTGTTCAAATTCAAATATTAAATATCTTATCATCTTTTATACAATATTCTCAAGTCTCCTCATTGCTGCAACTATTATAATTGAATAAGAAATGTTTGTTACTTATTAAAATATGATTGAGATTAAAGTATTTTGGTGGATATTGCGACACCAGCACAGAATTAAGAGAATGAGGAATTGAAACATGCACTTGATGACTTGAAGGAGCAAATTGTGAAGTAATACTATAATCTGCATCATAGAAATGTGAATTCTCTGGTACCGAAGACTAAGAAAATTATAGTGAGTGTTGTTAATGTGGCATTTTGAAATGTTGAGTCTGTGCCAAGGGTTGACAGTGAGTATCTTAACCAGTATCCGAATCTAATTTTTGTTTCATCTGCGAAATAATTTTATAAAATGGTTTCAGTTAGTAGTTACATTGTACTAGTCTGTAGCCTTCCTTCTAGTATCAAGGCTTTGTTTAGATCTTTTGTTCATTAATCAAACTTTTATAACATAAAATCAATTTATGAACCTGACTTGTATGAGAAGTTAAATGGGAGAGATTAGAGAGCTTTTTTAAAAGTTGAAATGTAAAAATTGATTATAAATTAATAGAGAAATATAATTTATTTTACATTGTAGTTTTCTTTCTTGTTGGAACTTATAGATATGTTAATCAGAGCAGATTTTAAATTTATTTTTGGTCTCATTATGATTGTCTTTTCCTCCACTACTCCAATCTTTCATCATGTATGTGCTAGTTATATTTTTACCTTTGTACCAGGTTACCCGGCTGCGCGAGTACCAGGGTGTTGATCCTCACTTTGACAACATTGCAAGGCAGTACCATGACATTGTGCAGGTAATATCAGTTTAGCGAAAATATTTACCTCATTTGTACTGTGGTTGAAACTAGAAGAGCTATTTGGAGCTTCTCTTTCCCAACGAATCCTTTCCCACCAAGCCGGTCTTTTTCTAAAGTAAAGTGGTACGTTTAGTTGTAACTAAATGTTCTAGCAGAGGATCGAACCACAAACTTTGGATAAAAGACTCAAGTGTTGAACTGCTTCTGTCAATGGCTTTTAGTTTTCTACCAAATATTTATATACAAATAGATATGTCAACCAACTTTTATTCAATTCTCTCTAGTATTTATATTCTGTTTGTCCTGAAACTTTCCTTGTTTGTGATGACAAAAACGAATAAATATGATAATATAACTGGATACAAAAAAAAACTCATCATTTCAATTTCCTACGTCCTGTTTTTTCTTTCAAGTTTCATATGTTGGTGATATTGTGCAGAAATTGGAGAACATGCAATGGACAATCCACCAAGTTGAAATGGATCTGAAACGTTTGCCAGATAAACCTAGCACATAGAGGTTTTATACTTTGTCTCCTTATCTTGCTTTGAATAGCTTCTTGTAAATGATATTTAAGACGCCCCCTTCCCATAACTCATTATTAATCGTGTCCCTGATGATTGATAAAGGCGTGTAATCTTCAATCTGTGAGTCTGTTTAAATATTTAGACTACTTTGCATTACCTTGCCTGATGATAGAGGAGAAAAAGGACAGTCCAGCTATTTCTTTTAGTTTATGATGTATTGGGATCTTTACTCCTTGTATTTCATCACTGTAGTATTTTTGCTAACATCAATAACACTAATATTTTTTAGACTTATCTTGATCAAGAGACCCTAAATAATTTAACAGTTTTTTTGGATTTTATTTAAAAAGAGGACAATGATACACATACATTTCTATCTCTCTCCTCATTATATATCCTATAAACCTATACTTGTCCTTTTCTTTCCAGGTATGTATAAGGTGTAGATGGATCTTTTAGATGTTTATAAATCATTTTCCTCAAAATAATTAATTACTTTATCAAAACTGATAAAAAGATGAGGTAGTTATTTTTCATAAATGATATCATAAATTTAAATTTTATTTTAAAAATAGTAAGAATTTGATGATTGTAATGATAATATTTAATAATATTATGCATAATTTAAGGAAAATTTTTGTGACCTATATTGTTAATATGTTAATGAATACATGTGTAGATTTTACGAAACATTAAAGCTATAGAAGAGAATGACCTATTGATAAATCCTAAAGGAGATTCATGTTTTCTTATAGTTAGGACAGAAAAGCTAGACTCGTTTATTTTTACTTTTTTTCATGCAAAGTCAAATCAAGTATCGAAATCATGGCCAATAGGTAAAAGTATGCATAAGCTACAACAACTAGCTTGTAAATGTTGTGGATACGGGTGGAAGCAAGGTATGAGCAAACATGCACTAAAACATTCAAACTTTATTGTGTGAAAATTGTAAAATGAAGTCTCAATGTCATTGTAATGACAGTTATGTAATTTGCACTTGGATTAGTTTGTGGATGCATGCTTGTTCATAATCTGTGTAAAGCTGTTGAAGTTTGTTCTTAGTAGTTGTTTGAAGATTGTTTGTTGTGCTCATGGTTTGTATTTGTCACCTTTTTCCTTCCTTCATTATTGTGTGAAGAGGTTTGGGTGAAGATGATTTAAGTTGAGGAAGTGAGAGGAGTTTTAAAAGGGAGGTGGAAGAATATGAGCTTTTTTGCCGTCCTGAACCATGAAGATTTTGCCCTCCACCTAAACTAAAACATGTGAAATGACCAAATTATTGAGTTTTTCAAACTGTACTGCTCGTCAGAAAATTTATCCTATCCAGAAAGACATTTTGAAAACCATTTATGTACTAATTTTATTTTTTCATGATTTAAACAAATTAAAGGAAATATGCGAAATTTAATTTATACTATTTATATCAAAAATTAAATATTTTATTTAATTACATATTTTAATAATTTCTAAAAAAGAACTGAAAAATAACAAATACTATTTCTCTCTCTTAAAATAGTAATAATAATAATAATAATAATAATTTATTTTTAACCCAGAGAAATGTATTAAGAATTCAAATAAAAGTTATATGTACATCCAATTAATTAAATAAAGAAAATAAGAAATAAAAAGGATAATTGTCAAAAGAGTTTCTTACAGTAGAAGTGCTTCTTCTTTTCACACAAACCCTTCTTAAATATTTTTCTCTCCAGAAGTATGGTTCTTTGAGGATTCTTGCTACAACACTTTTCTTACCTCCTATCAAATTAAGGGAATACTATGCCAAATTTTCAATTCATTTTTGGGCTGATTTTGTATTTTTATGCTAATTAAAAAACATAAATCCAAAACTTTGCATTCCCAAATTCTGAACAAACATATGTCAATGAAAAATTAATAATTTGAGTTTTACTAAATGATATTATCCAAAACAAATTTTGGTAGATATTCAAACTAGACTTATAAAAAATATTTGAAATAAACTCTGGAATCACTCAAATATGATTTAAAATGAAGTAGATATTGTGACATTCTTTATTCCATTTAAAACAGTAATTTCATAATTAATAAAATTTATAATAATAATAATAATAATAATAATAATGTATATATGGTAAATAATTCACATTTACTAATAACATTATGTAAAATAAATTAATTAAAATCTTATATAAAAATAAATAAACTAGAGATCATATGCAATACAAAAGGTTAAACAAGATAAAAAAACAAAGAGAATAAAAAAATATCTCACTTAGTTGTGGTGGAAGTCTCACACATCAAACAATTAATTAATACTTAGTCATATCCAAACATATGAGAAACAAATTAATTTAATCTCAATAGGAATTATCTATAAGCTCAACATATCCATATCATAATTGCATCATATGCAATTCATGTTACACCCATATATATATACTATGATGATGAATGCATGACGTCAATCATATATTACACTTGATCATAAAAGCGATATATAATGATCTCACGTTATGATGTATGCGGTGTCAATCACATATTACACTTGACCGCAAAAGCGATACAGAATGATCTCACGTTCATATAAGTGTAATTACTTCTTATACACTCTTCATATAGATTCAGATTTACAGTTACAATTACTTAACACATGACTTTTATCATCATCAGTAAATAAAATAATACAATAATATTCAATTAATACATATTATCCTTTGTTCATCATTAAAATTATATCACCTTTGACTATTCTTTTTTTAGATATCATAAAAACCTTTAGGGTACTTTAAAACAATCACAATATTATCAAATTAAGAAATTCGGGTCAAACAATCAAAATATTATCAATTTAAAAAATTACACATATTATTCTTCAATTCACATCATAAAGAACTTATAAGAGAAATTAGGAATCAAACAGAGATGAAATAGGAAAACCCTTCTTTCAAGAACACACCCTAAGGAATTGAGGACCAACTCCACTATACAACAGATATCTCACACTCGAAAGCGAGTTCTCACTCATCTCTTACCTTTTTTATTTGTAGACGATGTTCTTGATATCCTAAAATTTCTCATCTTGCTCTTTTCCTCTTCCTTGTTAAATAGAGAACAAAGAAGAGAAAAAATCTCAAATTATTGTTACTATGCAAAAATAATATCTCCTTACTCAGACCTCGTATCAACTATCTAACCAGTCATAATGAAGAATCAGATGTCCCAAACCACCTGTTAAGCTCGATCTAACGGTAAACGAATATGCAACACTAGTTTTACCGTAATAATCTTGTGAAAAAACATGAATGATTTTCTCTCTTCCTCTCTATCAAAGTACAACTATTTTCAATTACCTATGACTTCAATATTTATTTAAATAAGACTTTATATTCTAAAATTGATTATTTCATAATTATGAAAACGATCAATACTATATATTAAAATTAAATAAAAAATCATATTAATTTAATTAAAAAATTTAAATTTTTTAAAAAATATTTAATTAATCTCATAAAAAAATTGGGATGTGTATGTATATAACTTCAATAATTTAAGTGTATCAATTGTAAATGATTTTTCAAAGTCTTATCACCTATTATGAAACTAGATTCAATAATGTTTCCAATCATATATACTCTATAATTTTTTAATTTCATTTTATATTTAAAGTGAATTATTCTTTCAAAGTTTATTTGTTTTGCTAATCTTAATAACTTGAAACAAATTTATAACCAAATATTTTGCTAATATTTCAAAGTTTATTATTCAAAAAAACCAAAATGATTGTGTTTTCTCGGTTTTGATTATGCTAGAGGATGTAAAGATTGAAAAGCATATTAAAATTTTGAAGATTTTATTTTGTATTTGTAGGGCTTTGATTAAGTTAATGGGTAAATAATTCGTATATTATTTTTTCTATAATTATTATAATGAAAGTTTAAAATTATATTTAAGAAAATCACAATTCCTTATGTAATTCATTGATAATACTTTTAAATAAACAAAAAATTACTTTCATTTTTAATAAAAGATGTAAAATATTAAGTAGTTAATACGCCTGTTTGATATAACATAATGCTGCAATTTAAATTTTGGAAAGTAATTTAATACATTAAAAAAATATAATGTTGAAATATCTTATAATAAAATATATCATTATAGAATAATTTTCTGAACAATATAAAATTCATTCTAGCTTAATCTTTTCCGAATATTAATTTATGACGCATTTTCAATTGTTATTTCTCGAATATTTTGAATAAAATAATATTAGCTTTTTTGTTATTGTGAAATTCTATTAAATAAAAACAAATGGTCCCATTTTTCACACTAAAACTATTTTTTTTTTACATTTATCACCTCATATATTACAAATTATAATTATGTATCTCAATAATTGGTATTCCTTTGTCTCACTTTCACTTTCTCATCACATAAGCATAATTATGTGTTGTATCTGTTGCAAATGAAAATTAACAATTATACAAGCTTTGCTATTACACTTTTTCAACTCCAGAAAAACAATTCTTCAAACAACAAATTTTATTTTAATACAGTTATTTGGAGGAAATGGTGGTGGTAGAGAGGTTCTCATAAATATTAATCATCAACTAAGCTAATGAATATTCCATATCAATAATATAATTATAAAAATAAAATATTTTCTCAAAAATGAAATTTTAAAAATATTTATAATTGGATCACTGATTTTTTTTATAATTATTTTGACAAGTGAATTTTTATGATTAAATACCAAAAGTTAGTCTATTACGGCTTGACACAACACAACTAAAACAATAACACTTTGTTTATAATTTTACTAATTCCAAAGACTTAATAACGAAAATTTATCAAAGATTAAAGACTTATTTTATATTTATGTACATTAATTTAAGCATCTAATTAAAAAAATTCGAAAAAATTATCAGAACCTTATTAAACATACTATAAACAATTTACATAAAAGTTAATCTAACTAAATTATTAATTTATAATTAAAGTTTTCACTTAATATTCACAATTATTCTCTTTTCTTGATATAGGTTTTTAGTTAGATATCCTCGTATATTTTAATTGATGCATTACTCTGCCTTACATATAATTTGTAAAAAAAAAAAGAGTGCATGTAATAAGTATGAAAATTATTTTTTATATTAAAAAGTATACGAAAACGTGTTAAAACATTATATAAAACAGATTTTTATATATTTTAATAGTTTATTTAATCTATTAGAATTTGTAAAAAACACAGTGTATCTTTATACTTTCTCCATTTGAAAATAATAGTTTTTAACAATATTTTATATGTAACAAATACAATACTACTTATATATTAAAAAAAACAACAATAATGACAAAATTAGAAAAATATTTTTACTAAATTTATATTAGTTAAATATTTTAATTAACTGTTTATTATTTTTAAAATAGACGGAGTAAGTTTCAACTGAATACTAAAACTTTAACGTCCGATTTCTCTAAAGTCAAGGGGAATCAGAAGAAAGCTAATATTTTGATAAATAAAATAACTATTTAACCACTATATTATTATATTATAATATGAATTAATTATTTGATATATTAAAAGAAACTATAATTTATATTTAACGTAATTGTTAAGATATCTTGCTTAAATTAGAATAAATCAATTAAGAGAATAAAAGGCACAAATTTCAATTTCCTCACTCATAACAGCCACGTCACAGCATTTGGTCAGAGATGATAGAATCAACAAACCAATGACTTTAGGAAACTAACTTAATAATATTAAATTCAAATTTTTTAACCCTTTATTTATTTATAAGTGCTGTCTTTTACTTTTATTTTCAAATTAATACTAAAAAATTTTAAATAGAAAATTTTTATTCCTTTAATCAATGAAAATATAGTTCAAAAATCCCATACTGAAATAAAAACAACCATTATTATAAAAAAACAAAAATTGTCTCACATTAAAAAAATGAAAAAATAGAAATATAATTTTTCCATGACAATAGATGACGTAATTTTTGCCGTTTCTGGATACTTCTGTATCTTTCTCTGGTATGCCCTGCACTTTGTGGGTCCCACTCTCTCAACTATTATCTGTTTGGACTCAACACTTTCATCCAACTTGTTTCACGTTCAGTGTACGCACACGCGTTTCTCTTATTCTTATCCCGAATAAGAATACGATACTCTTATCCTTCTACCCAAACGAACCTTTTTTTTGCCTACCTCGCTGCAAACCCCCTAATCACCGCCCACGTGTACTCCTCGTAAAATCTCAGCCGTTCAGAAACTTGTGGCCCTCACACACTTGCACCGCCTCTCCCCACTCTCTATATATACGCGTAAGCCCCTCTTCACGTTCTTCATTCTTCGTATACTTTAAGGTTTGTTTCTCAAGTCTCTCGCTCGAAGCATCTTCTCTCTTTCTTTAAGGTTTGTTTGTTTCCATCTCCTCTTCGTTGTTGTTTCTTCGGACTTGAGTTTGGTTGTGATCTCTTGTGTTTAAAGTTTTTGTCTGTGAAAAACGGTTTTTTTGTGGTTTCTCGAACGTGTTGCATAATAATGAATGATGTTTTACTAGGTTGTTGGGTTTTAGTTTCTTCGAATCATAGACGTTTTTTTATGCCACTTTCTTTGTTTTTTAGGGTTTGGTGTATGTTGATCGTGGTTCCTGTTAGATATATGTATGTTATGGGGTTACCTTTTTAATCTTGTGTCATGACCCAATTGATCGACGTGTGATTTCTTCGGGGTTGTTGTGATCTTACTACATCTTAGAAGGATTATAACAATGAAAAAATTTGGGTACAATTTGTCGTGATGTTTATGTGAAATCTTTTTGAACGGATCTGAGAAGTAGAGAATTGTTGTATATTTGTGTAATTGGCATGAAATTATACAGTGTTTGGTGGTTTATGCAGAAGCAATCTGTGTTGGGTGTTGTGAAGTTTCGATCAAGCAAAGTACATGGTTGATTTGGAAATCCAAGTTCCCACCCCATTCGACCCATTTGCTGAGGCCAGAGAATCGGATGCCCCCGGAGCAAAGGAGTATGTGCACATTCGAATCCAACAGAGGAATGGGAAGAAGAGTCTGACCACAGTGCAGGGGCTGAAGAAGGAGTTCAGCTACGAGAAGATCCTGAAGGACCTCAAGAAAGAGTTCTGCTGCAACGGGAATGTGGTGCAGGACAAGGAGCTTGGCAAGATAATTCAGCTCCAAGGTGACCAGCGCAAGAACGTCTCACACTTCTTGGTCCAGGCTGGCCTTGTCAGGAAGGACCAGATCAAGATTCATGGTTTTTGATTGCTCTGTTCTGTTTCTTGGTGGGGTTGTTTGTAGTGAGGTTTGAGGTTTGAGGTTTCAAGTTTGGTTTGTTTCTTTTGTTGGACGAGTTGTGTTTGAATAAGTTTGGTTAGGTTGGGCTGGTTTTCGAATTTTGATGATTGGATTTCATGGATGGTGTTGGTGAAATTGAATGTGTGATAAGCAAGTTACATATAATGATAATAATTGATGGTTTGGTTCTCAGAAGATGGTTGATTCTGCAGTTTATTCTATGTTTATGTTTGAGCTGCTTTAGCTACTGCTTTATTCAATTCATTGACTCTTTTTGAAAGCTAAAATAAGATATTCAAACATCAAAACAGGGTCTAATATGCAGAAATAGTAACGAATGGTAGATGAAAATTAACACATAAAAGTTTCTTAACGTAATTAGAGAATAGATTCTGAGGTAAGTGTTATTTTATCAAGAAAAAAAGTGCAATGAACACGTAAAATTACTTTCTATCTTGAAAAATAAAAGTTATTTACGGAGTAGTTATCATGAAAAGTAATAATTTTATTATATATAGTAATAGATAATTCGATAGATTATATTCATATATATATATTTATATATTAATTAAATTTCAAAATAATTATTGTAAAATTAATAAATTGTTATATTAAGCGTTTATATTATGAATATACTCAATTAATTTTGATTTACCTTAGTTTTAGTATGTATTCATCAAAGATATTTTTCAATTTTTTTATCTTGTGGCAGTTCAACGCCCCTTCTCATAGTTCGGTTGACTTTGAATTTTGAGACACGTATTCCAAAGAATTGATTTTTTCAAAGTTTGTTATTTTATGCACATAGGTCGGTGTTATTGAAGTTCTATTAAAACAAATTGGTATATCTTCTAATCAAATATGAACTTTTTATATTTTAATGAAATTTTCCTATACAATTTGAAAAATATTGATGCAAAGAAAGTATGTACTTCACACGTGTCTAATGTTGAATTAATCAATTAATTTCAATTAATTTTTTTCTATAAATAAAAATTATATCTTAAGGTTTCGTCTTAAGCTAGATCAGAAAATAACTAAAAGATAATTAATGATTACTTTTATAAAATATTTTAGGTACAATTTCTTATTAAGTAATATTGCAAATCAAGTGAAATAAACCCAAATTGTATAATTTGCACGTAGCCACCTCAACTCTTGCTCAAAGTCTGATGTTTTTATCGTTTCAATTTTCAGAAAAAAAATGATATTTCATATTTTTAATATATAACTTGTTCTCTCATATAATTTAAATGAGTCAGTAAAAAAATTTACATTTGTTAATGCATTTCACTTAAATTGATCGAACTGTTTTATGAGTTCATTCCTCTTACTCTTTTTTTATATATACAATTTGTCCGGAAAATCGAACATAAAATATTTTCAACTGCATTTTAAATTTTTTTATATAAAAGCGTCAACAACTAACAAAATAAAACTATATATATATAAAAGTAATATATCATTTTGGCATTTAGTTTATTTTATTCCTATAATTAGAACATATTTTTTCTCTTATAATGTTAAATTTAAATTTTCCAAATCACTTATATCCTCTAATAACACACCTCATCATAAAATATTTACTATTTATTTTAGTTATTATTATCACTCTTTATTTCTTATTTATATTTAAAAAAATATGGTGAAAGTAGTTTTAATATTTTTTAATGTTTAAAATTTTAGTTATTTTAGGACGGAAAGAGTAAAACGCAATGTTTAAATAATTTAAATTTTAGTTTGATTTAATAATGGAAAATGAATCTTATGAAGGCTGCTAGACTTAAACTACCATGTCCATGCAAAATAGCTTGTAATTTCCTTCAAACAAAAACTTCTACGAATAAAAATGAAGATCAAAATTGGAAAGAGATTGATATCGGTCTAAGTTTTAAAACCTGAATTGAGAATAAAATTTTATAATTTAAAGTAACAGTTCAGCACAAACGTTGGATTATTGTTAAGATAAACTTTGAAATAGTAAAAAAATTGTTAATCAAATTACCTTTCAATTTGGTTAATGATTTTTTATCACGATAATTCAATTCTTAAACCTAAAATATAATCATAGGTTGTCCATTATTTACATATTTGAAGTGGAGAATAAAAAAGGAATTTGTCCTACTTTAAAATAAATTGTCATTCAAATATATGCACATGATTTTTGCGACCAAACAATATTTACATGGGAATTTTCAATTTCACCTTTGGATGGTAATATTTCTTTCAAAAATTCAATGAATTAATTAAAAATTTAATAGTTTTTTCTCACTATTATAACAAATTTTTTAATTATATTTTACTATTTTAAATATTTTTTATTCTATTTTATTTTTTTAAAATAAGTTAATGTTGTCTTTTCACTAAATTGATGATAATAATTTTATTATACTTACAAATTTGATTTTCTATCATATCCCACGTTGTTCTTATTAAGAAAATGAACTTAAGATGAAGTGCCATTTGTTGCTTACATTAGGTGTCATTATGACAATGTTATTATTATTAATTTAACCAAAAAAAATTATATTGACTTGTGTTTAAAAAAAAATACTAAATTGAGAACATAGATGAACAAATGATCATAATAGTAAAATAAAAATAAAGAAACGAAAATCTATCTAAATTGACAATTTGTCATGAACGAACTTGCAAAAAAAAATTTCTATCTTCTTGCTGAATCACCATGTATTGGATTTCTTAGCCTACTCTCTGTTTTTTCCAGGTTTATAGTCACTTAAATGTTGTACTATGCATTTTGCAAGCACAATCTCACTTATGTTCTTACAAAGAAAATGAGATGGCACTGTCATTGTCAGAATCCAATCCTGTTAACTCCAGCCAATCTTGCTGATGCATAATGTGGCTGCCATCAGATCATGGACCAAGGTTTAACTAATCAAGATTTGATATAACAACTAAACCACTCTCCTTGTAGCATGTAAACTTTCATGTACAAAAACTTGTATAATCTTATTGAGATATCAACTTTTCTATGTGAGTTTTATACTTTAGTGTCCAAAACAAATTCAAAGAGGACTCAGAAATAGAATCTCAAAGGAAACCAAAAATGAAACAGGAAGCTGACTAACGGTCATGTGAAGCATAGCAAATCAAACATTCTAAACAGAAGCTTTACATGCCTATGAGTAAATCCCAACTTTTGGAAATACTTCTCAGAGGTATATAAACCTTTACCCAGGGGGGTCTTGGAAACCAGACCCTCAGACTGGTCAGATGGTGTGATTTAGAATAGCTTGCCTTGTTGTTGGTTTCCACTCTTCATCATTGCAGAGAATTCTTCATAGTTGATTCTACCATCCTGTGAAACCACAACATTTTAGTTCTATCTATGGAAATAGAATAGAAACTTGTAGCAATTCAATAGAAAATGAGCTTTACATGATCTGTATCCACTTCAGAGATAATTGTATCAACTTCAGATATGATTTCCTTGATTGTGGCATCATCACCCATACCATATTCTTTCATGGCTGATTCCAATTCATCTCTTGTAATATAACTGTAATGAAATCAAATGTAGACCAGAGAATAAGATATGTCATTGCTCCTGACATCTCTATCCAAGTTATACTCAGCAGTTAATGATTTTGTAAATGAGGTTGATTGCCACTGTGCCTTGTTTAGTATTAAAAACTCTAACAAAATGCATAACACTTAGTTGACAAGCATGGCATTGAAAGTGAACATTAAAGCATTGAACTTCAACTGAATAGTTGGAAGGTTCGTATGGATGGGCATAATGTAAAGTCAAAAAAGCAATTGGTGGGAAAGACTTGGTTGGACTAGAAATCATGATCATGAAGGACTTACCCACTGTTGTCTTTATCAAAATATTGGAAGGCCTTGAAAAGTTGGTCATCTCTTTCTAACTTGTGTCTATGCATTGTAGCAGTGATGAATTCTATGTAGTCAATTGAGCCATTTCCATCTACATCAGCCTACAATTTTGAGCCAAGAAATATAAGTTTGAAAATCCTTAAAGAAAATGTGGAGAGAGGACCAAAGAACAGCTTACAGCATCCATAAGCTGTTTCACTTCAGCCTCTGTAAGCTTTGAGCCGAGTCTTTGCAATCCCGCCTTTAGTTCTTCATAGGTGATTGTACCATTCTTGTCAGTGTCCATATTTGTAAACATTGCCTTCAAACCTTGGATCTCTTCAGCAGACATATTCTCAGCAATGACCTAAAAGAATATTTGAAGTCTAGTGAATTTTTCGAAATGGAAAACCAACACTAAAAAGTCATACATATTGGTCTAATTCAGAGACACAAGAAGTAGACTGAAATGAAAATTTTCATATCTCAATGATGTAACTATTATTTAACAGACATCTTTAAGAAGCTATGGTTTAAAATTAACCTTTGATAATTTTTAACAGTCCATAGACATAGGAGTAACTAGTATCCTATCTAGAAACAAGCATTAAAGAGCACTTTGGTCTCTCTTCATGTAGATTGTGGATGGACATACCTTGAGAGCAAGTTTCTTTAGTTTATTCATTGCTCTGAATTGCTTCATTCTGGAAAGGACTGCACTGTCTATTGGCTTGTCTGATGCATTTCCATCTTTAATCCATGGGTGCTCTAATCATTCATACAATATATAAATCAGTTACAAGAGAGAATAAAATCCATCAATAAAGATCAAAATTCACAAGCATGCTATTGATAATTCAAAAAAACATTTACTTAAAAAAAAACATTATACACATGAAAAAAGATTAATTTGCTCCAAATTATGAGTATTCACAATATAATCTATTTTAAATTGTTAACATTGTTATCATAATAAAAAATAAATTAGTTACAAGTTTCAAAATCACCAAAAAAAATCATAAACCCAAATACTGATTCTATCTTCACAACTTTATGTATGATAATAAATTCAGAAAACGAAGTAAAAATATTAAATGAAATTATGATATTACGTTGTTAGTATACTCATGGAGAATTATAATTGACCATAAACTATAAAGTGTACTTTGTAACGCCGCAAATTTTCAAATTAATCGAATAAACAGACAGCTTTTAAAATGAGTGTAAAAGTTTTGTTTAACTAAAAGAGCTTACTATTTTCATAAACTATCTTAAGTGTGATTATTGAATAGCAAATAGCAATTGTAACCTTATTTACATAAAATATAAAATGATAATTATTTTTCTGAAACACCTAGATGAATTTCAAAACTAGAAAGCAAATAATATTATTCAATTATCAATTATGAATAAGAATTCATGAGAAACTTACTTGACCACGGACTTAAATGTAAATATTAAGAATTTAGTTAGGGACTAAACTACAATTATTAAAAAGTTTCAAGGACTCGGTTGTAAATAACAATTAATTAAGGACCAATTTGCAATTAATGTAAAATACTGAAGCTTCAATCTAGAGTTTAGGAAATTTTAGAGACTCAATGCAATTATAAAAAGTATTTGTGAGCTAAACCCACTTTGGTCTTGATCTTAACCCATTTATGTAAAAGCTCTAAAGGTTAAGACTTTTTCAATCTACTCATTGAGTCAATCAAAAGAGTTAATTTTTGGAGCAATGTTGAACCGTGGGCTAAGGGTCAAATTGAAAACTATAAATGTGAAGTGGGAAACTATTACAACATAGCATTGCACATTTGTGATTAAGAATAATCTTAAGTAATATTTCTTATCTAACTAATCTTAATAATTTATCTTCTTAATCTTACACCAGTATACCAAGTGATCCGGAAGATACTATCAGGAGTTCAGGAAAAGTTTAATAAACTCCAAGTATTTAACAACATTAAGGAGAAAACACATGAACAGTACCATACCAAGAACTTGAGCAGAGGTAATGCGTTTCTTCGGATCCTGTATAAGCATCTTACGAACGAGATCCTTAGCACTGTTTGAGATGTTTGGCCATGGTTGACTTTCAAAATCAATGTGACCTTCCAATATGGCATCAAATATTCCCTTCTCAGACTCTACAGAACATATTTGATAAAATAAATTAGATAAGTCTAACTAGTTAAAAGGAATAGAAAACATGAAAGAAATGCGTGTTTTAAACTTTTAATATAAGTTGATAATTCTCTGTTCTATATGAAAATCAAATTCTCAATTTACCTGCCCAAAATGGAGGAACACCACTAAGTAAGATATACAATATGACTCCTGCACTCCATATATCTATTTCTTTTCCACATCTGCGCCGCAGAACTTCAGGAGCAACATAGTAAGCACTACCAACTATATCCCGATATACCTTTCCTGGAAAGAATTAATCAGAGAAGTTTAAGTACACATTCAAAGGGAAGATAATCTTGATTTTATTTAATTTCAATAAATCATCTGATTGAATGGTAAAATGCATATCATGTGAATGATGTCATTACAAATTATTAGTGTGCGACCGGGTGCATGTATGAAACACTTCAAAGCTAATTATGGAAGTAAAATTTCTCAAAATCAATAACTTTCTAAAATTTGACATACCATCATACATGGAGCAATAAATGAACTTTGAATTTAGCATTTCATCAGTTACTCGGATTTCAAGAATTCCATGAAACGCTATAACTCAACACACATGTAATGTGTGGAGTAAATGAAAATTCTAGATTCTTGACTGATAATGGAACAAGTCAGCTCAATGCTTTTGAAGGACGACTAGTTAGGATGAACAAGTGATTTTCTGTCTGTTAAACTTTATATTCCTTCACACCATGTTTGAACGCCAGCAAAAGACATTGATGGGATTACAACACAGCAAAGAGTCACACACAGTTTTCAGAGATACAAATTAAGTGAAGTCTGAAGGCGAAAATCTCAGTGTGCATGCTTGTGAATTTTGGGGTGTAATCAAACCTTAACTCATGGATCAGAGACCAAACCAGATATCAAAGACACCACAAAAAGGCATAGCGATGAAATGTTATAAACCATATGCATATTGAATACAGATGGAGAAAAGAGAACAATGACACGAATCTTTTGTTAAATTAAATAATGGAAGTAAATTCCTACCTACATCTTTTAATAAAATTTTGCTGTCAAGCAAAGTTTATGGTTCTCAAACTTTCTAACCGAGGTTTTGACAAAACAGGGCGACCATTAACAGGTAAGGACAATAAAGCTTTTTTGCACAAAGGCTCCCCACCCACCCCACCTACCCTTTAAGGAAGAGAACTAATTATTAATTGTATGTAAAACACTAGAATCAATACAGCTAAATTTCTAATTTGAAAATTTCATCAAGTTGCAAAAACGTTCCACAAAAGCATAATCGAAGGTGAAGTTTGAGTTGGAAAGTTTAAATTTTTAACCAAAACTTTGAATCTTATTATTCATTAATATTTCAATGCTAAAAATAAAACTTCCATGTTTTCCTATGAAGACTACATCTATTGTTTAAACAGGAATTCAACAAAATTAAGACACTGGAGGGATTAGAACTAATGACCATTGAATGAATTAAACTTTACCTTCTTCAATGAAAACCGACAAACCAAAATCAGTTGCCTTGAGTAGTGCATTTTCATCCCTACTAGATAACAAGAAATTCTCTGGCTTCAGATCCCTATGCATCACACCCATGAAATGGCAGATATGAACTACATTTACAATTTGTCTGCATATTGAAGCAGCAGCTCTCTCACTGTAATGCCCCTTGGCAATAATTCTATCAAAAAGCTCCCCACCAGCACACAGCTCCATCACAACATGAACTGATTGCCTATCCTCATAAGCCCCTTTGAACTCGACAATGTTGGGTTGCCCACTCAAATGCTGCATAATCTGAATCTCCCTCTTTATATCCTCCTTATCAGATTTGCTCACAAGTTTCCTCTTGGAAATAGACTTGCAGGCATACTGCATACCAGTTGAATTCTCAGTGCAAAGATACGTCACCCCAAATTGTCCTCTACCCAATTCCTTCCCAAGTGTGTAGAACTGCTTCACATCCTCAAACTGCTTCCCTAGAATTGTGTCTTGCTTAACACTTGCCACAGGTTTAGGACTAGGGGCAGGACCAGAAGACTTCCATGGCACCCGAGGCACTGTCTGAGCAGTGGATGCAGCATGCTTTTCTGGTAAATGATATGGTTGAGTTGCAGGTACTCTTGACTGGTTGACCAAAGGTTCATGAGTCTTCTGGGTGTGCACACCACCAGTCCCAGCATGTCTGTAACCATTGCGTTCTGGCTCAGAATCTTTACTTAGAAAACAACCCATATCTCCAGATTCTCGAATCCAAGTATTGTGACGAAAGAAACAAAATAAAATTGAATATTTTTCTCTTTTATCAGACAATCACCACTAATTCAGACTGATTCGGTCAAAACATCAAACAGGTTGAACCCAGATGAGAATTCAAGGAAACTGTACCATCTTAAGCCTTGGATCAGAAAACTATAAGTAAATCATTCTGAAAATTAACAAGAAAAAACTAATAAAAACCTTGCCAGGAGCAAAATTATAAAAACTCTGGGATGATTGTGGAAGAATATACGATATATGCAGAGGATGTAAAAAGAGATATAGAGGACAAGTTTGATACTTTGGTGAACAAATGTACACGGAATTATAAAAGCGAAGTCTTGAAAGAGGGTGAAAGAGAAAGAATGTATAAAAAAAATTGGATAAATGCTAGTTGTACCTAAGGTGGAGTTCACATAGTTTATATGCAAAAAGATGATTGTGGAACATTAATTTTAGTAAATAAAACAGAAAAATAAAGTAAATGATGACGACTGAGTTATACTTGTTATGGAGAACCTTTACGAAAAAGTAATAAATAATGTAGAAAAAAATTAATGGAGAAAAATGTGACACAAGAATTAATGAAAATAAAAAAAACAAAAAAGGGTGTAATTGGTCAACTGTTTCATATGTTTTAAGAGTGAAAAAGTTGAAAGCTTTTGTTTCATCAGAAGCCACCATTCAATTCCCGGAGAGAAGTTTCTTGGTAGCTGCTAATGACTGAATAAAAAGGGTGCATCAGATTCAGATCATTCCAACAAATACATATGAATTTGATTAAATTATTTTATAATTATTTTTAATTTAATATTAAAAGTCAAAAAACAATAAATAATTATATTCACCTTTTCAAATTTTAGATGTGATTTTAACATTTAATCTATCAATAATAAATTAATATTCAATTTTTTATTAAAATATTTTTTTAATATTTACCATATTTGAACATAATAACTTAATATTTATTTTTTATTAAAATGTGATTACTTATTAACATGGTTGTGTTATAATTGAAGAATATTTATCACAAATTTAAAAGAAAAGTTAGAGATGAGTCACATTATTGTCCTGGCTCATGCATCTAATCAATAAATAAAATAATTAGAAAAAGTAAAGATATGATTTTTGAGAGTGTGTCACAGGGTAATTTTGTTATGCTTATTAAAAGAGATTAGGTGAATATAATGTCTATTAATTTAAATATAAGAGTTTCAAAGTAGTTATATAAATAAAAGATAATTAATACTATTTTAAATTTTGAGAAATGATAACTAAATAAAAAAAGTAAAGTACCCAATTAAAAAAATAGATGAAATGATATAGTATTAATATTAATAATATTGTTAATAAATAAAAAAATAAAAAATTATGAATTAAATAATATTTTGATTTGAATATTGTAACTTGGAACAGGTCAATGGATTGATTCATAGGCAGATCATGATTTGCTTGATCATCGCCATGTCAGTGAACAAGAAAAAGCATGTGAGGGAGTGGTCAAAGCATAATTCTTGAACTCATCTGAAACCGTCAGATCAGAGTGTGAAACGTGAGTGCATTCTGAGCCACATGATCATCCAAAAAAGTGGGTCCCAAAAGAGAAAGCGTGTATTGAATCCAACAAGTGATGTTTCAAAATGTGGCATGGACGCGCTTTTCCTTGGAATTTTATTGTTTGCTCGTTTTCTCCATTTTTCTGATTCAACTAGAAGCCGCTCCTTTCTGTTTTATCCCCTTCACTTTTGTGTTCAAATAACTACAAAATCAACATTTTCCTTAGTTTTTTTTTTTTTAGAAAACTCTTTGTCCACACAAAGTTTTTATTTAATTCTAATTTATTTGTTCATTTGTAAAGTATGTGATTAATATATAATAAGATAGATATCTATTTTTTCTCATAAAGTATTTGATGTAACAATGAGATATAATTTACTTATTCATTTTTCTCTTATAATTTATTACTATAATGTTTTTTTTTACCTTTATCACTTTTACTAATTGTCCTCATTTGTAATATTTTTAATATCTTTATTCTTTTAAAATAATTATTACTACTATTTTATTATCAATTGTAAAAAATTTACTATATTATTATTAGTATTTTTTATATTATTATTTTTGTTATTATTATTATTTATGTCATCATTAAGTTAGAATGAACAAAATATATCAATTGGATTAAACTATTTTAAAATTAAACTGAATTTATAATAATTTAAATGAATTAAACTAAATTATAATATGATTTAAGTGAATTAAATTAAATTGAACAATTTTAGAATTATAAAAATTATTTAGATTATTATTAATAAATAATCTATTTTGAAATATATTTTTAATATAATAAGTTATAGTTGAAATTAGTTTAAACACTTTTTTAAAAATAATTCAATTTTTATAACTAACTTAAAAAAATAATTTAGTATAACTTTTATTTAAAATAATTTATTTTTTTATATAATTTAATTTAATTTGATATCAATTTAGTTCGATTACTTATATTATCAGTACTATATATTGTATAGATAACAATTGTTACTATCTATAACTATTATTATCAGTGTTAAATAGTCTTAAACTATATTATTATTATTATTATTATTATTATTATTATTATTATTATTATTATCTTAAATAAGATTAATAGTTATTTTACTCTTTACTTTATCCTATCTTTATTATATTTATAACTTATTATTTGTTGTCATACTACTAAATGTAACTTAAAATTTTAAATATGGTGTATGTGAAAAACGATTTTTATTACATTATTTAATTATAATTTACTGTAGATATTATTTTTAAGGTGATTAATAAAAAATCAATAAATTTATCATACCTAATTATTAGTGATTAGAATTTTTTTTCATGAATCATGGGTTACACGACTTTTTCTTTTCACTTAACTTCACATTGATAACTTTTTCTAAGGTTTAGAAGTTTAAGATTTTTAAAAAAATATATATACTTGATAAAAAAAATTACACCATACATACTAAAATTTACTATATCAATATTAACATAGAAACCATGATTTTTTTATAATATGAATATAAATGTAAAAATAGAATATCAACATGTTAAAAAGATCCTAAACTTAAATTAAACCAGACATTCTTTTCCTAAACAAAACTATAAATTGACCTGTATTATAAAATAATAAACATTTTAAAAAATGGAAGTGATATTATTTTTTTAAAATAGATACATGTATTATAATTTTTATTTATTTATTTATATATCAAATATTACATCTAAAATTTAAATGTAAATTCTATAGTATAAATTAAATTTTAAAAATATATATATTTAACTTTCAGTTTTCACTTAAATTTATTTGATTTTTTTAATTTTTTTTAAAGGTAAAAATTTCCTATTAACACGATATAAGACTCAATCAAACCAAAAAAACAGGTAAACTTGATCTAATATAAACTTTTAGAGTGACCACTGTTTGAGAGCTCTAACCATGAACATGAACCATTTGCACAATATCTCTTATCACTAAACAAAATCAATATATTTACTAATAAAGTGATTTTTTCTTTTGTATAAAGTCTTACATTTGTCAACAGATATATCGTATAATATATAATCAATCATCTCATATTTTTAATAACAAAGAAAGTTGGAAACAGTTTAGGTTATGTGTGCTAATAATTAATGTTTTTAAAGCTTCTAAATACAAATTTCAAAACAAATTATGTTAAAAAAGATAATGAATTGATTTTAACTTAGTTTTGAAATATATTATAGCTTGATTTTTAAAACAAAATTCGTAAAATTTAATATAGTGCTTAGCACTAGCCTTAAAAACAGGTTAGACCAATAAAAACTAGGTTGAAAAGTTTGATAAAAGGTAGAAGAAAAAAAAGATATTTATTATTGGAAATCACACATCGACTAGAGATGAAGTCAATTTAGTCTATATAAGTGGGTGCAAACCTCACCTTACAAGCCGGTTTTGTGGGATTGAATTAGGCTTAAAGTCCATTTCTTAATATGGTATCAAAGTCATATAAGTCCATCTTAGCAAGATTGTTGGGTCACCCGTTATCGGACTACCCATAAATCTATAGTCTCACGCTTGAGATGTCCAGTCCTCGACATGAGGAGGTGTGTTGGAAATCCCACATCGACTATAGATTAAGTCAATTTAGTCTATATAAATGGGTGCAAATCTCACTTTACAAGTTGATTTTGTAAGGTTGAGTTAGACTTAAAGTCCACTTCTTAATATTTATGTTATAAAACTAGTTTAAAAATATACAAATTTAGTTGAAAATGTAAAATATGCAAATAATTTAGTTTGAATTTCGTTTGAATATTAATTTTTTTATTATTATTGGAAAATTAAAGTAAAGTAAACATACAATATTACTAACAAACATATACTTTACTTGTGAGAACTTTGAAAATAATACCATTTATGTAGTTTACTTGTGTTTTACATAAAGCTAGCACTCATTTAAGAAACTGGTTTCTTGGTAAGCAAGTGTAACTCAATCTTCTGGTAGGTGGTTTATGTGAATTTGCCCTTTTGCTGGTTTTGAGAAAAGTTCTTTTTGCTTTTGTCTAACTCTTTTGCGTCCTTGAAATGCTTATTTCCCTTAGAGACTATAAAAGAACATAGCTTTATGGTTCTAAAGCAACTTCGTATATTGTCTTTTTGTGGAGATGTCATTTTTTAATGGTGCTTAATTTCTTAGAGGTTAATTTAGTATTTGAAAATGCATTAGCGAAAGTGCTTCTACTTAATTCATTACAACACAAGCAAAAAGTAGTGTGCCCTAGGGCACCAATGTTTATATATATAGCACACGGTTTTTCTTTTGTTGTTGTTTATTCCAAAACCCATATGGGCATGTTTCTTATTTAATTAGTGAAAATCTTACTCAAATTTCTCCCTCCATTCTCGTTGACCTTATGCATCTTCTACATTTCTTTTGTTTTATTTCATTGCTAGTTACATATGTAAAATACATTTTTAGTAATTATTGTGAATAGGGTTGTTAAGAAATATTTGAATTGAATTGTTTAAAAAATTAAATTATTTAAAATAAAAATTATACTAAATTATTTTATTAATTTGGTTTTTAAAAATTGAAATATATTTATAAAAGATTATTTGAACTAAATTAGACTATATGGTATTAGAAAGTATACTTTAAAATAATTTATTAATAATAATCTAAACCATTCATATATTTAAACAATTTAAAATAGTTCAATTTAATTTAGTTCACTGAAATCATGTTATACTTAAATCCAGTTCTTTTAAACTTTTATAAAATTCAATTCAGTTCTATGAAACTATCTTTAGGTTTAATTTAGTTTTATGATTAATGTATTTTGTTTATCCCTAATTGTTAAGATAATATATATGATTTATAAAGAATTAAATGTAAAATTGGAAGTTTTGGAATGAAATAAATAATATATTAGAAAAAATACACACATTTGTTATTTAAGGTTTTGAATTTGGAGTAACATAAAATCTTTTGTGTACATTAACTTATGATTAATTAGACTTGAATCTCCTTGATTTAAATTGATAAATGAGAAAGCTAACCACAAAAATGTACATGTGTGAATCCAAGATTATTTTAAGATATAACTCAAAATAATAAAGTTTTTCTTTAGGGTTTTATATATGACAATGGAGAAACAAGAATTGGTGTTAAATCAGCTTTGTGCCTACAATTCCCTAACTTTCACTATGCACACTCAAATGAAGAAGCTAGGTTTTGAGGATAATATAGTTTTTCAAGTTATTACTTTTGTCCAAGTGCATCTCATCTACCATGTGATATGATGCCTGCTATTATGAACATTACAATATTATATATCTGCTCTTAGTGGTGTGGTTATGTTGTTAGAATAATAGCAATTAATGATTTGTGGTGAGAAGGGTGATCCAAAACAATCAATGCCCTAGCCGATGCAACTACTTTATTTGTAGCTTCTAATAATTCACCAGCCCCCTCCTAAATCACACTTTCTGCTGAACTACTACTTCATGCTAAACATCTATAACACCAAAGTGCCCTAATCTCAGAGGGTCCCTCTCATAATCATCAACCTTGACTTTACCTAATTGGATGCTCCCACTTAGTGTAACACCATAACTCATGAACCGGACCACATATTCTGTCAAGTGATGCATTCATACATCCTAGTCAAGCAGCCATTTCATTAATTCAACTGTCTACATAACATATTTTCCAAGTCACATTATCAACAACAAGTTACTCTCCTCCCCTTAATTTATGGAGTTCTTTTTTTAAGATAAAAATATCACTAAGATCATGTTTCATATGTTCGATTATATCGTTTGTATATCATATACTCATTTACAAATTTATACTTACATAATTGACTTCCATTAATATCAGTTATAGAATTTGTTTTGATATATTAAAAAATTAATTATTCTATTAATTGTTAGAAATGTTATATAGATTAAAAATAAGTAAATATAGATTTCATTTTATAAGTTAGTTTTATAAGATTGACTTAAATTTAAAGTCAATTTTTTAATATGATATCAAATAAAATATTTATTAAATTTATTGATAATGCTTTTTGGGTGATCTCAAACTTTGCAATTGTTATCTTGGTAAAAAAAAATTTTGATACTTTTATATATAAAGAATTTACTTGTTACTAATATAACTTAACTCACGTTGTTTTTTAGATCTATTTTGTTCACTCTAATAGTATGAAAAATCAAATCAAATCATTGCATCATATATCAGCATCACTACTATTTATAAATATTTAATTTCATTCTTAAGATATCTAATTCTCAGTATCAAGATTGTATGTTATAGATATCACTTCGAATAGGGATGAAAATAAATATATTATATAAGTATATCAAATTTCACCTTCTGGAAAGTTTATTGAAAATGAAACATCTCCAAAACGAGTAATAATTCAAATGTGGTGACCTACCATGTCCAAGGGAATTGCCATCAGAACAATTAACATGTGTGCAGAATTTGGTTTATTTGATGTGAACACTTTTTGTAGTCTCAAAACCAATGCAAACTCATATCTATCTCTTGGCATGATTGCTTCATCCAATGACAATGAACTTTAGTGCAGCTTACCAATATCTTACTCTTTGTGTATAACTCCACCAGTTACACCAAAACAACATGATTGAATTCAACACTAGAAACTCAAATGCTTTCACTTTAACAACACCATGTGACTGGATCTCTGAGCCCAATAGCAAATTTCACCTACCAAAGCCCAGTTTCTTAAATTGCTAACACACTGTGCAATTGGATGAAGATGGAAGAAAAGTGAGAAGGGAAAGATTTTATCAATTTTTTAAGTTTGATATGGTTAGATTATTGCATTCAGTACATTAACAACTTTAGCTAGTACTCAAATGGGGCTTACCATTTCGTTGTTAAAAATGGGGTGTATATTCTTAAACTCTTTGATTCTCAAAAATAAGATAAGCTTTTTGGTTTATAAAAAATAACAGTTTTTCAGTCATTACTAAAGAGATTAGAAGATCTTAGAAAACTCTCCTTCTCACACCAAGTTCATTGCTTTGTTAGAATTAAGATGACAAGGCAATGATAATCTAGTAATGTTATGTAAAATAGTAAGTAAAATTACTCTATTATATATGTATGATAAATTGGTTGAATTTTATCATACCTATTTAAAACTTATATTAGTAATAAGATAACATTATAAAGTCCTTTTATTTTGTCAAACATTAAAATTTTGTAGAGCCTTCAAAATGTGGTCTAATGTGACTTATACTACCTCTACAAACAAAGTTAAAAAAATCTAATAATCTAGTTTAGTCTATATTTTAAAAGAGATTATTACTTTTGTCTTAGTCTAATTTTATCTTAGGCTCACATGTTATTAGACAATTTTTTACTTAATTAAAAATTTAAAGAATTATATTACATTTATACAAAAAAGTTATGATATATTATTGTCTAAAAGTATAAAATTTAATATTTAATAACTAGATGTATTATAGAACAACATCACATGTCTTGGTATAATAATGAGTATAAGATATATCCTACCAAAAACAAGAAAAACAAAAAAAAACATTTCATCTAACCAACAAAAATAATGTAACTTAACCATTTAACTTGTCTTTCTATATCATATCATCTAACCTGACTATTATAAATACTTGTACCCCCATTTTTCAAAATTTTGATAAATAAAGACAAGAATTAAAGCACAATTGTAAAAATATAAAACATTGATGTTGTTCATAGTCTTGTATCACTCCCAAATATACTGAATAATTTTCTCTTTATTTATTTTTTATCCTCCACACTCACATACACACAATAATATTTACCCATTCGATATATATTTCTTAATTTAATATTATTTGAAACAATTTTATTAATATTTCTCATGTCCATAACATAACATATCTAATTAAAATAAAATAAAAAATAAAAAATTAATATAAAAAAACAGAAAAAAAACAAGTCAGTTCATTAACTCGCGGGTCAACCTAGCTAATACGAGCCTTGAGCCAAACGAGTCAGATTAAAAAAAATTCATTTATCTTTATATTATCATTTTCTAAATCTAACCTAACCTAAATCATGTACCAGGTAAACCGGTCGTTATTTTGAAAACTGTTAATCATAATATAGTACTATAAGTGCACAATAAAAGTTTAGTGGTGTATTTTGTAAAAGTTTTTGCAAGTTTTTCCACTTGTGAAATTTACCAAGCTTTTGTGAAATTCTACGTGCGAATTTTTTTCATCTCAGTTTCAAAATTATACATTTTTTCATAATTTTGTCAATTGATCATCAAATTATAAATAATTTGATAATGTGATGAGTGTAAGATGATTTCAGGCTCAGAATAAAATATGTATTATATTTTAATATTGAACTTGTGTAATTTTACAAATTTAACAATTAGAATTAAAATTTTGTAAACTTTATAAGTAATCTTTTATTTTATTTTTTGAGAATTTTATTATCCGAATTTTAAAATTATACGCCTTTTAAACTTCTATTAATTTGATCACATTATGAGACTTTTTAAATATCATGTTTTTATTTTAATTTTTATTTATTGAAATAACCTATCTTCGAGTTAATTAAATCCTGATGATTATTGAATTATTAATAAAGCTAATATGTACTTTTTTTATTTACTTAAAATCTACTAAAATACTGTTGTGATTTTTTATATATAAAAGACATTAATAATATAATATTTTAAAAAACATAAACTATTAAATGTATTAATATCGTATATTTACAATATGTATTATAACATAATGTTTTAATTTATTTACATAATAATTAAATAAATACTAATAATAATATAATTATATTTAATAGAATGTTAGAATTTTATAATAAAAATTATTACAACTTTACTGGAAATTATAAAAAAATTCTTTAAACTACTGTTATTACGATTAAGTTATATAAAATAATTATTTAACATAAAAAATATTAAAATATAAGATTAATTAAATTAATATTTTATTTAAAGTGAAATATAAATATGAAAAATGATAGAATTGAAAAAATAGAAACATAATTCAAAAATTCAAAAGGAAATCGAAATCTGAAAATACGATAGAGATTATATTTATACTATTTCAAATGTGAACCTTCTTATCTTTTAGTATATTTATTATTTTTTTAATTATTAATCATTTTTTTAAGTGTTAGTCTCTAAAATTCTTTTGTTTGGACAAAAAATTTAATCATGATTTTCATGTTGTACACTTAATGAGATATTTTATCATACATTTGTCGCATTCCAAAATTGAAAAAGAACCTTATTTCAATGAATGCATTAAATGCTAAAGTTTTCATGGGTAGAGTGATACGAGTGATGTGGTATATGTAGGAGATATGGTTAGTAATTTGTATATCCTAAAAGGTTTCATTATGACAAGTTCCACCTTGTTTGCATCTCCCTCTACATATGATAATGTTGTGAAATTTGTGTCTAGATCACATGACTCAAAGAGATGAGAGTTTTGCGTAAATGTAGGTTACTAGGTAACCACCAGATGGAGACTTTGTAGTTTTGTAAGTATTGTGTCTATGACAAGTATCATAAATAATTCTTTCTAAAGACATTTCACAACTTGAAGGCCACGTTGAATTATGCTCATTATAATTATTAGGATTTTCTCTATCATTGATGATTATTCAAAGATGACTTACATTTTCAAAATGAAATAGAAATTTGAAATTTTTAGTCATTTCAGAGATTGGTCTCTTTTGCTTTAATCAGATTGACGAAAGGGTCAAGTGTCTCAGGATAGACAATTGTTTTAAATTTTACTAAAAGGAGGTTGACAACTTCTATAAAGACATTACAATATTTATTATACTTCACAAGAGAATGAGGCAGCTGAAAGGACGAACAAAACCTTATTGGAGAGAGTAACATGCATGTTGTCTCATCCAAGTCTAAATAGAAGGTATAGGGTTGAGGCAGTCAACACATCATTCTCTTTGGTGAATTATTCTCCATTTACAACTAAGAATTCAAGACTTTTTTTAAAGTGTTGTCTGGTAAACCAACAAACTACTTGAAGGTAATATAGAATCCAAATCAAGAAAAGAGGTTCCCCTAGGCTATGGAGCAAGAGTGAAAAGGTTTAAAATTTGGTTTCTTTCTAAACAAAGGGAGATTTTAAGTAGAGATGCAACTTTTGATAAAAAAAAATTCTACTAAAATATGAAGGCAGCTCAAGTAAGTTTGAAGTAGAAGCTCGATAGTAGGAGATAAGTGATGTCATCATTCAAACACTAGAGCAACTATCTGATGCATAATCCAGTCAGGCTAAAAGGAATTCTCAAGGACAATATCTACATTCACACCAATCAAAGTTTGGAGATGGCTATCAAAAAACATTTTTCAACTATAATTTGAAGGTTTGTTAGGGTGAGTAAACCTCCCACGAGGTATGAACATGATGAGGTTGTGACCTTTCCTTTTAGTGTAGCAAAAGATGTTGAGTCATCTAAATCATGCTTGTTTCAAAGTGTAATAATGTTTCCATAGTCTAACAAGTGGATTGTGACAATGCATGAGGAATATCAATCTCTTTTAAAGAATGAAACTTGGGATTTGGTGGAGCTACCTAAAAGTCTGTGGTTGTAGGACACAAGCAAGTCTACAAGAAGAATGTTAGACATTTGTTTCCTGAAACATCTAATGTTGAAGCTAGACAACTTGAAGAATTAAATGTAGAAGTCAAACAATTTGAAGTTTTTTATGTTAAATCTATCAATTATAAAGCTCGTTTGGTGGCTAAAGGGTATATTCGAAAAGAATGAATGGACTACAACAAGATCTTATCACATGTAGTAAGATATACATTCATCATATTTTTGCTTGTGTTTTTCGTGTCCATTGTTATGGAGTTAGAGCAACTTGACGTGAAGATTATCTTCCTCCATGGGAACACATAGAGGAATATATTATGACATCTCAAGTTGAAACTTTTGAAGATCTCGGAAAGAAAAATTGGGTTTGGAAATTGCATTTGAAGCAATCTTTAAGGAAAGTAGTACAAGAGACTCAATGAGTTCACTATCTCTCATTAGAAGTGGTTGTGATGCCTATGTGTATATCATAATAAGGTGGAGGACAATTTCAATGTTTACTACATGTTATATGTAAACAATATGTTAACAGATAAGGTAGAGATACAAAAAGCTAAAGTCATTATTGAGAAGACAATTTGAGATGAAAGACACGAAAGTTGCTCATAGAATTATGAGCATGGAGATTAGGCAAAAAACTATCTCAGAAGAAGCTCTTTCTAGTTCAAGTACATTCGTAAGGTTTTGGACAATTTTGGAATGAATGGTGTCAAGTCTGTTACTACTTTGTTGACACCATCTATATAGAAAACCAACAACACAATACAACCATTTATCAACTACTAGACAATCAAATCTAATTAATATAATAAATCTTAAATTTCATTATAACCTTGTTTTTCAATTTCACTTGTATATATATATTAATTCAATTTAAATTGGACTACTCAAACTTGCATATATAATTATTTATATAGATATGACTAGTCAAATCCCAAAATAAGTTAAAACTAATATTGATAGAACAAATTATATTTTTAGCAATTCAAATCTTTCAACCTCAAAGAAATACTTTTAATTTTGCAACATTTAATATATTTTCAACACTTTTAAATAAAAGTAATTGAATAGATGTAAATTAATAATTCACTTACCTAGAGGTAGCTTGCTTTAGAGGAAAAATAACTTCAACATCTAAAAGTTTCTAACTCAAGGAGAGAAATCTCCAAAATCCTAATATATACCATCAACACGTTTAGAAAACCTACACATTTAAAAAAAGGACGATAAGAAAAAAAATCAATTATAAAATAATAAAAAACTTCTATATCAATATTTTTATTGGTCTATCTTAATATAGTCATTCACATATACTCAAATATATGAAACTTAATCTTATAAAATATGAACAACCAGTCTTAAAATCTAAAGGAAAATTGAATTATTTTAAATCTATTTATAATTCTTTTTAAAGGATATTTTAAAATTTAAGACTTAGATCTCTTAACGTAAATAAACTAAACTAAATATTGCATTAAAAAATATGTATAATTAGTGAAAAAAATCATAATCAACTAATTATAAATCAATTTTACTATAACTTTTTAAGATAACTATTATAAACTCAACTAATTGATCACATATAATTACATAAGTATATAAAAAGGTGATATATTATAAACATAGAAGTTTATTTTAACATCATTATTTTTACATTATTCTTTTATAAGTATATCACTGGAATAAATGTTTTTTTTACAGCTAACCTTCCTAAAAAAATTTAAATAACTTGCTCTTGCAATCATGTTGTTATATATTATTTTAAGAGTTAAATATAATTTTAGTTTCTAAATTATTTATCAAAATTGTGTTTTGTTTCTGGAGCAAATCTTGGACCTATTTCGTACTTGTGTTTTATAAACTCAGGTAAATTATCTTCTTTGATGATGTGTCAGAATTCATTTAGATGTTTCTATTTTATCATTTGTCTCCTAAGCTTCTTTTATTCTTTTTTCTTTTTTTTTCTAATTTTTCTCTTTTTAAAAATATTTTTATTTGTCATCAAGAATTATTTATACAAGTTTATAAACTATAAGGACAAAATAAGTTCACAGTTTACTTTAGAAAGAAAACATAATTTTTACAAATAATTCAATGACTATTTAACCTATTATTTTAACTAAGTATTTGTATAAAAAGAAAATTGAAGTATTTTGATTGTATTATCCTCTTCTCCTATTAGGAACCAAGCATATTCATATTTCCCAAGACCCTCTAAGATTCTTTCCCTCTTCATGTCATCATGGTTGGCACCAATGTTAAAGGCAACATTGAAGCTGTCAGATAGTAACACTTTGTTACAGAAAGGTGCAAAAAAGAGATCTGATACTTTACTTGTCTTCAGGTTCTTTCTCTCAAATCACATTTCTCATACTATTCAATTTCATTGCCACAATTGATTGAGATATGCATTGTGTCATTGTGCAATAAATGATAAAAGTTTTTGTTGTTGTTTTTTAAGCTATGATTCACTCTCACATTTAAGCTTGCTTATCCAAGACTGAACCCACATATACTTATTATTTCAGAAGAATGTATAAGATCCTTTTGGTAAACAATTGGTGTGCACATATTTCTATATATTTCTTTTTAAATCTTTATGAAATTGGTAAAAGTAAGAGTGATTTTTTAGGGTAAATATGTCATTTTCAATACTTCAAATTATAAATTCTTTTAAAAGATATATAAAAAAAATTGATGTTAGTTATGAATCAATCCATATAAATTATTATTAATTTGTCTTTAATCCAAAATATTAAGATAATATAAGATTTTTTTTTTAATATGTATCATGAACATGTTTATTATAAAAAATTATTTTTACTAATTATATATTAACCTATAAATTCATAAAATTATTATTAATTAAATTAGAGACCAATTTAAAATCTGATTTAGTAAATGACTAAAACTTTAGTAATTAATGTTAAAAACTAATTTAGATTCTGATTTACAAATTAATTTAGTCACAGAAATTAATTTCATAATTTTTTAAGATCAATAGTTATCCAAAAATATAATTTTTATTATAATAAAAATTATTTTAATTATAAAATAATTTTTAATTTATTTATTATAATGATTAATTATTTTTAGTCTTTAAATTAATTTATATTTAATAAATTTTTTGTAGTAATTAAATATGTTTAAAAAATTATATTATTTTTTTAAATTAAAAAAATATATTATAATACTAAAAAAATATTTTTATCAAAAATATTATTAATTTATAAAATGATGAAATTAGTCATTAATTAAATTAGAAATTAATTTATAATCTAATTTAGTAAGCGACTAAAACTTTGATAATTAATATAGAAACTAATTTAGATTTTGATTTAAAAATTAATTTAATTATCATTATAAAAAATTAATTTTATAATTAAAATATTTTTTTTAAATTATTTTAAATTGTGTTAGGAGGAGTTACTATTAATGGAAACTGTAATACGTAAATTTTATAATTAAAAGTGATTTTTTATTATATGTATAATTACTATTAGGTTAAGACTATATTATTTATGTAAGGTTTTTATACCTATTTTTTGTTAACAAGAACTTAAAAAGTATATTTACAATTTAGAGGATTAAAAAATACACGTTTAAATTTTAGAAGACAAAAAATAATATCAAGACATTTCCGGGTATAGAGATTTAATATTTTAAGAACTTTACATGGATGCAAAACATAATTTAAATATTTTTAACTTTTTAATCAAAATCCTAAATATTTCCGTTAGCTTTATTACAAATAATTTTATAGGTTTTTATTTTTACTTTTAACTTTTTTTTCTCTTGCTTTAATTTTTATACCTGTTTCTTTAATTTGTAACATGATCTTAACAATGTTATGTAAAAAAAAAAACACAATCATATCCTTGCATATATAATACTTTATTCACTTCCCTAGCTATTCATATTTAAGAAACATGTGTGTTTGGTTTACTCTATTTCAAAGCACGTTGAAACCAATAATAGTGTCTTTGGATTGAACGTACATTGATCAAAATTTAAAAAAAAAATCTAAACACAAACGAAGTAGTGGTAATCTCTTTTCAACCATTTTATTTTATATATGCAAAATATCATTTAATTTTATTAATACATTTTTTTTATTGAGAATACAACTGATTGTTATTTTCTGGAATTCTTTTAATTATTTTATAAAACTTAAACAAAATTTTACTAAAAAAACCTAAGTTTTAATTATCCTCAAACCAACTACATGTGGGTATATTTTTATTACTAATACAAACTTATTCAACATCTCATTATTAATTATGATGGATTAATATTGTAGATAGGGTAAAATAATTAATGATAATTTAGATTTGTAAAATATCAATGGTTATAAAAGATAAAAAGTAAATCATGTTCATGCTATTTATTTTGTGATTTTCCTTTTTTGTTTGTAAATTCTTTTTGACATTAATATCAATACTACAAAAATAATACTTTACATCATCTCAACAATATCTACAAACACATTAATGCAAGTTGATAGAGACTTGAACAAATTTGTAAAGTTTTCATTGATTGTATACATTGTTGGTAGAAACAATGCAAAATCTCGAAAACAACTAACATGGAATGTGTCATATATGCCTAGTAAGTAATTTTGATTTAATTAATCAAATCTCTCAATTTTTTAAATTAAATCATTTTTTTTCTCATAGATCTTCAAATTTACATTTTGTATTTTAAATTTTTTGTTACTTAAAACATATATAAACCAAAATAAATAATTTAATTTCAAATATAAGAAAGAGACACACTTTGGGTTGAAAGTTGTGAGAAGTTCATGACTCTATCTCATAAGATGAATGATATTCATAGTAAAAATGATTGACTTTATTGAAAATTACTCACATAGAACTAATAATTTCTAGCTGAGTATACTCACAAATAAAAATACAATTAAATTTACATGATTCATCTAAAGAGGAAAATTGCAAATTCTTTTATGTAATTTTTAAGAAAATCATAAGATTGAAAACTCAATCAAAACATATAATTATCAAATCTTGAATACACTTATAAAACTTAAATGTAAGAGTTTTATGTGAAAGAAGATGGTGGGAGAGAAATTACATGTGAATGAAACATACACACATTATTAGTCTGAAAAAGTATAAAGTTGTATTTCTATTCATCTACCCATCATTTAATGCAATTCAATCACTCATGCTTTATGCATTCTTCATATTTCTTGTTTGGAATCTATCAATTTTCATTGCTTTGAATTACATATTATCATTAGCTTTCACTATGTTAACTATTGGGTATATAAAAACAATAATCACATGTATGAACTTTGAATCCCAACTAATCCTAAGCCAATCAAGCCCAACAAAGTTCAAATGGCCCATTCTCTATTTATTTAATATACAAAAGATGTGTATTTGATGATAACCAAATATGTTAGGAAATAAAGTTAACTCTTCTAACCGAATTTGTAATATCCAAAATTAAAAACCAAACATAACCTTAATACTAAAACTCAAAAAAAAAATTATCAAACCCGAAATCTAAGTCATTAACTCATTAATCACACAGGTTTTAGAATATTTAGACTCATCCCACCAAGAACAATGCAAGTAACACACCTATACACTATCTTTTTGACTCCCATTAATTCCATATACTATTTTTGATGATTTATAAAACATTAAAATATATTTATAGATATATCATTTATCACTAGAGGATTTAAAATATGAACTTATTTAAAACATATATATATATATAGTGAACTAGTTTGAGTTGTGATATTAATTTTATTTATATAGAAAACATATAATGCCTATAGGAGTAAGGTGCCATGATAACAAAACAATATTTATCTATTTTTTTATTAAACAATACAACACAGTAATAAATATTTATTTTTAGACTATTTACATGACATAATTTTTTTAACATGTACAAACAAAAATTTGAAAAAAAAATACTAAGAAATTAAATTTTTGTCATTCAACTTGGGACAAAATTACTAATTTTTAAGTAACAAATTTTTATTAAAATTTGATTTAAAAAGTTGTAGGATTTTATGAATTATAGTTCTTTTTGTAAATTGAGTATCTTTCACTTTTTTATGATGAGAATGTCTAGTGTTTAATAACTTAAATTGCCTTATAAAAGGTGTTTTCCATTAGTAATATTTATTAAATCAGACTTTCTAGTATATCCATTTTTGTATAAATGTTTGGGTTCAATTAGTTGGGCATGTTGTAAACAACAAAAATAAAAAAAATGTTTAATTGAAATTTTGGTCTCAATATTTTAAAAGAATTTGCAATGTTTTTTTACATTTATTAGAGTTCCAAATTTTATTACATCTGTCAATGTGATCCTTTCTGTAAAAAAAATTCACATATTATAATGTTTGTATTCGTGTTTGTATTTTTATCCTTTTGTCATTATTCACGTGTCACGAATTAAGTTGGATGTGTCACGTCTGTCTCATACAGTTAACACCGTTAACATTAATTTAACAAGAGAGATCACATTGATAGATTTTAATAAAATTTAGGATTCAATTAAAAATTAATAAAATTTGGGACTTAGTTAAAAAAAAATAAACGTGAAAAAATATTACAAATTCTTATGAAATATTAAGACCAAAATATCTATTAAAAAAAATGCATTGAGACCTATAAAAACCAAATTTAAAATTTTTGTTTAAGGATTTAAATTTAATTTTATGTTAAAATGAAACAACCAAATTTTTTATATTTAATAGGATAATATTTAATGGAATGTATAATATTATTCAAAACCTAAATTATGGAAATGGAACTCTAAATCTTGATCTTAAGTTTGATTGAACAAGGTTGGACTAAGATTTCTCACACTATTTACTGTGGGGCATGTGGACCTTTGAAATGGAAGCCTAAACTATATCACCTTGTAGTGTGCTCCTTGTACTAACCTTTCTCTTTTTTCCATAAACATGTGTTTCTTCCATCTTCTCATTAAGAGGAATCAATGTAATCACCACTTTGCTGTTACATACTATATATAGTCCTCGATCAGATTCTGGCATCAGATATCTACTTTTGGAAATACCTTTTTTAACGTCCTTTTCCTCACTCTTTAAATGCCATACCTTCACCACTTTTCAAGCCAAAACATTTTTCATTTTTTTCATCTCCTCGGTTTGAAGCTAACCTCATTTTCTCACCCTTTCCTCAACTATGACCATGTGGTTTTCTGGAGTTATGGAAGCAACAACAAGGTGTAAGGAACTTCTTTCCATGTGGGTTTTGCTTCGCAGTGGCGGTTATGCACTTCATCAGTTCATGAAAGTTTTGGAGAGGGTTGTTTTTGCTGAATTTACTTGCATTCTGGCATTAGGTAATTTGTTGAATTTCTAACTTTGCCTTTGTCCTCATATACACTAGTTACTAGTTCAGTGCACATGGCTAAGTAGAGCATGTTACATTATATTATGTTGCACATTCATAGTGTAGGAATTTGAGTCCAAACCAAACATTCAGTATTACCATCCTTACAACCTTGCTTTATAAGATACAAATCAATGTTTAGCATTAATTTTTGCAACCTTTATTAAAAACACCAAAATCAAAGTTTCATCCTATCAGTTGAGATCAGTTGCATAGATCATACACCATCATTAGACTCGGATTAAGTTTAAACTGTCAGATATTATTCTTCATGAGATTCCTCTTAATATGTCTCTCTTCTTGCAACATTTACCAAAACAGTTGAAATACTCCATTCTATGGTGTTGTAAGTAATGTTTGATATTTGGCACAGGAGGGTCCATAATGGGGTTAATTGCAGGAGCCATCAGTGGCCAGACCACAGAAGCTGGTTTTCTTGATGGTGCTTGCAAAGGAGCTGTGACAGGGGCAATTGCTGCACTAGAATTGTTAAATAATGCTGCAGCTTCTGAGCCTCTATCTAAGGTAATACTTCAAGTTTCATGGTTTTTGGCAATAGGTAGATTCATGTAATCATATTATTTCACCAACGGCTAGTGGCTAAACACACTATACACTTGTGCTATATTGGTCACTCACTGGTCTTATTAAGTCAAGGGTTCTCTGAGTCTGTTGTTTAGTTGGTTCTACTTCTGCATTTTACTGGTTCAAGTATTAGATTAGAGGTAATCATAAAATTACAGTTTTTGCTGTTTGTTTAATAAAATATTTGATTAAAGGATGTGTTCTTAAAGTTATACTAATTGTGTTTTTTGATTGAATAAGTAACATTTTAGCATAAACTGAAACATGCAAATGTAGCTGAAATAAAGTAAAAGTAATGATGCTGAAGCAATTATTTATAAAATAGGAAATGAGGACAAAAAAAGGTTTTCTCAACAAATTCTAAAAATAACAACTTACAAGAAAATCCTCTGTATATATATATACACATACATATACATATACATATATACTAGCAATGACATTTTTCATCTCTGAATTCTTAAATTTGATGTTGATTTGCAGGTTGCCCTACTGAGGTGTTTATTAAATGGAAAGCTATTTGTGGAATGGATTTGCCCAGTTGTTGCACAAGCCTATCAATGTCATGTAAGGATAAGTATACAAATCAAATATAAATTTGAAAACAGAAGCCCCTAGAGTTTTTTATATCAATTTTTTTATGAAATCAATTATGCAGATCAATGCACATGGAACAACTTACAGAGAAGAATCAGATATTTATAATGGCATTGTCAGGGAAATCACAGTTAAAGGGATGGCTTGGAATATCATCCAAGAGCTTCCAGTTCAACAATTCAATTCCAGTCAAATGTTGAAACTTTACAATGAATCATGCTGCTCAATTTGCTTCCAGGTCAGAAAATTTTTCTGAGCCTGTAAAAATTCATGACTTTAAGAACCAAAAACAGTTCATTCTTTAACAATGTTAATAAACTCTGAATTTGATATACACTTGTATTTAGTAAATTATTTAATTTAATAATATTTTTCCTATACTCTTCTTTATTCAATATCTGCAGGATTTTGAGGATGAAGAATTTGTGAGGACACTTCCAAACTGTGGTCATTGTTTTCACTTGGTGTGCATAGACAAATGGCTAGTCCAACAAGGATCTTGCCCCATGTGTAGAATTTATGTTTCACATTTATGAATTTGCAGCTGAATTGTAATATGAGAATCTCTTTATATTTTCACAGAAAAAAAATGAACATTTATTGTTCTAGTGTTTTTATTTTTTAATAATCCATTATGTCTGTTATCTATTATATAATATATTTTAAAAATAAGTTGTCTTGTGGTAAAAGAATAAATATAAAGAATGATATAACTAATTTTAGGGTAAAAATAATTTAAAATTATTCATATTTGAGTTTCAATTTGTTTTTGTTTTCAATCGGTCAATACATTAATTAATTCAAGAAATTTGTAAAATAATTACAGTAGATGTGAAAAATATAATATCATAATTTTATAATTAAAAAAATATAACTTTTAACATTCAAATTATACATAGAATTTCAAATCAAAAACATATCATAAAACTAAAACATAAAGTTATAAACTTGAAGAATGATATAACAATGTTAATTAACTATAAAATTATTTCTTGGATACATATTCAAGAGCAAGAAATATCTGAAGAAACAGCATCAAGAGAAAATGGAATGTCCCAAGCATAGCTGAATTGAACAGCACCCTCTAATATAGGTTTTCCATCATTAACAAGACAAACATCACCAGAAACTTTCAAAACTGAAGGGTCTATTGGAAGAATGGATTGAAATCCCTTGCAATCCAACTTCACATTTGATTGAGCACAAGAACACCAGTTTGCAATAGTCACATTCAGTTCTGGCTTCCCTTTCACTGTAAGTCCAGTTATTGCTTGGCTTACATGAATATCCTCCAAAGAGCATTTGCTATAACCTAACACATCATGCAATCAAAAAATTATGAAAAATAACAATTTACAAAAACTTTTCATGTTTCATACAGAGGAAGAAATCATCACCTTGAGAAAAGAAGACAGAGAAGAGAACTATGCTGAAAAAGTTGATAGTTGTTGAGGTAGCCATTTATCTCACACAAATGCAAGGTCTAATTGCTGAATTTGCTTAGACAAATAATAACCTTGCATGTTGCGTTATTTATAGATGAATAAGATTTGTATTTTGGACTAGAAAAGCCTTATTAATTATTCTATTTCAGTTAATTTTGACTAGCATGTTAATTAAATATTCAATCAATATATTATTAAATAAAATATTTAATTATTAAATAAATACATTTTTTAGAAGTGACAATGTAGGGCAGGCAGGCCGCACAAGCTGAGTCGGGGCCTACTACCAAAATGTGCAGGATAGATTGGACATTTTAATCCGTCAGCCCGCATAATTCGCAGCCCGTACGGGTTGGTCCGTCCACATATTATTTATTTTATTTTTAAATTTTTTATTATTGTATAGTATTGTATGTGTTGAATATAACTAAATATTTTTATTCATTATTTAATGAATATCATATATTTAGAAGTATAAATTTAAATTTTATTTTATAGTCTAATTTAATATATTTTTTCATAATATATTTCCTTAATTACTTGTAATAGATAATAAATAGTTAATTTTTACTTCTATCTTATAATTATTATTATTATATGTATTCAATCTTTAATTTTACATTATACTAAAAGGATTAAAAATTATTGAAAAAAATTAATTTTATGCAAACTAGTCTGCATACTTCCAAACCTATACCTATATAAGGTAGATCAAACATTTTAATCCACATTTATTTATTATGTGGACCAAAACTAACATACACCAGTAATATTTTTTCATGATTTTGTTCTTAATGAATATCTTATATACACTGAAAAAAAAAAAGTAAAACCGTACACTACAAGAGATAAATATTATTAAATGAAAGTTAATAATATCTATTAAAAAATAAAAATATCTAAAATATATCATTTATATCTTTAACCTAATATATATATATATAAAAAAAGGTGAAAGTTTTACTAGTTGTATTATCACATATAAAATGGGTCAATCCATCTTATCAAATAATTCCTCTATTTTAGAATACGTCTCGCATTCGTTTCGTTTAGAGTTTTGTTACTTAAACTAAAGTATTATTTTTTTAATAATACTTTTAAATAATTAAATATGTTTTATTAATTAAAAAGATGTAAATAAAAAGGTAAAAAAAATAACATATTTAAAGTTTTATAAAAAATAATTCAATTACTATTTATATTTTTAAAAATAAAAAATAATTAATACAAACTTTATTAACTGTAGATAAAAAAGAAACAATTTTTTTCTTCTTAAGATACACTTAATCAACAATAGAAGGAGTATGGAAAGATTTATAGAAAAATTATTTAAATTAAATTAAAACAATATAATTAAATATATTACATGTAGATAATAAGACTTTTGATATTCTATTAACGAGTAATGTAAATAAATTGTAGTTAACAAAATTCTGAATCTCATTATAATATTATATTTTATTATCAAATTATCATTTAATTTAAATATATTGTTTGTGTATGTGCGTAGGTATGAATATAACTTTATGTATAAAACATATAATATGTAAAAGTAATAAAAAATTTACCTTAGATAATTTTAAGAATATTTAATGTAGTTTGAGCCTCTAATAAATGATATAATAATCATTTATCATATCACTTTAAAAAATTGTGTTAACTCACTCAACCTATTTTCTTGACGGATTGGAAATTTTAGTTTGCTTCAAGAAATTAAAAATAAAATAAATAAATAAATAAATATAAATGAAAAAATAAAAAAATACATATTTTTAAAATTAAAGTCATATTAATAAAATTAATTTTAATTTTAAATATAATAATTTAATACATAAATAAATATAAATTATAATACATATGTATGTGTTTTAAAAAATAATATTACTTTTTTTTGGAAAAAATATAACTATTATTTCATAAAATGGACCCGTTTATAAACTTAAGAGTCCTCTCACTTAATTTAAATTAACTAGTAAACTAAAGGAATCAAGCCAAAAAAAGGTTTGATTAAATAATTTAGGTAACAATTTTTTTTAACTTAACTTGTTTTACAAGTTTTCTAGGTTAGGTTATGAAACCAAGCTTATCTTAACAATTCTAGTCACATTTATAACCATAAGTTTAGTAAAATAAAGTATTCTATATATTATTTATTGTATAGCTATTCAATAAATTTAAGGTCATATACATAATAGAAATTACTAATTTTGATCTAATAATTTTGTTTTAATGCTTTAACTTGTGTTTTTCATCTAAGGCATTGTAAGCCTTAAAAACATTATAAACAAGAATACATTATTGCAATTGAAGATCAATAATTATAAAATATAATCAAGAAATATAAAATGCATACATATTTATTAGGATTTTAAATCAATGTGAGGTTTATAATCCACTAAACAAAACAACTAACAACATTGTTCTTGGAACAAAAACTATAAGTTAGTTATTCCTATATAATTTAAAGTTTGGTCATGATAATAATTGTAATATTAACTTAGTTGAAAAAAGTGTCTAGATAAACATGTAACATATGTATATATGAATTTCTTTCATTCAATTGCTTGAATTTTATATAGATTGGTGCTTCAAGAATCCATATACATCAATAGTCCTCTATTAATTCATTTAAAATCTTAAAAAATGAAAATTATATGTTAATCATATCATAACTATTAGTTTAATTTAAATAAGAAAATGAAAATTTAATATCTACTTAGTTTGTCTCCACAAAACAAAAATAATAAACATTAATTATCTATTATTGTTTCATTAGCATGAATATTAAAGTTTTTTTTCATACTTTAAAGTTCTTTTTATTATGGGATACTTTGATAAAAGTTGAAAGTATGACTTATTCTGTTTAAATTCACATTTACATAAATTTATATTATAAAAAATTTAATAATTTATTTAATTCATTAAATAATGTATTACTACTAAAAATAAAATAAATAAAATAAGTTAAATTAGAATTAGTAATAATAAAAAAATAAAAAATATTAAATTTTTATATTAAATTAAATTTGATAAAAATTTATAAAAATAATAAATATTAAATTTTTAAAATTAAATTTAACTTATTATGAATTGTAGGTAAAAAGCATTTAATCAGCGGATTATGTGGGTTAGATATAAAAAAAACTTACCTTAAAAAATACAAATATATACTTACATTAAACTCAATTTTTTGGACAACAATTTGGGCTACTCCAAAGACATCTCCTTGTAGATTTTGGCGAATGATATTTTGGAGGAGACGATGCTATTCTCGTTGACCCTAAAAAATGTTGCTTCTTCCTCCAAAAGTTTATTCTTCTCTTCCATGATTCTTTAATTATATCTTCTCAATTTTTATTGTTTTTTCTATCAATAATTAAATTAATATGTTAAAATATATATAGCATTTTGCGATGATAAATAAAATCAAGATGATTAAAAAATCTGCCATCGTGCTCCCACATGAATGGTCACAAATTACATGTGTGCTAAGAATATATATTATAATAAAATAAGTACTTAATTAATTAAGAATATCTATTTTATAATTTTATTTATTTGTACCATTCAAATTAAGCTTTCTTATATTGTAGCCTTTATTTATTGGGTTATAGACAATATTTATATAACAAGAACTATTAAAATATATTAATATTCGAATAATCTGATTTGTTTGGATATTAATATACTTCTTATTTTATTTTTATATTTTTATATTTTTAATATTATTTATATTTATATGTTTGTATTTAAATTTTTAGCATTATTCATATTTATCTTTTTATTATTATTTTATTAATATATGTATTTACTTCTTTTATATTTATAAATAATGCTAAAGAAGTATTGGTGTTGCTTATTGGTGTTCTCTATTGTTATATGTATATTTTTTTCTCTCTTCTATTTTATCTAATTTCCTTTTTATTTATATTTATTATGCTGAAGATAGTCACATTACATAATTGATTACAAGTTACAATGAAAGTGATAAAAAAATCAAATATAAATAAATTGTATTTTAATATATACTTAATGTATGAAATGACCATATATAATATTTGAATTGTATTTTAGTATATACTGTAGATAAATTGATTAAAAGTTACATTTGAATGTATGAAAAGTTACATTTGGATGTAACACTAAGGCATCATTTTAAATTTATATACAATTTTTTTTAAATTTCATTTTTTATTAGGATATCTCTAATAAGAGAGAAAAGAGGTGCTTATTAACTTTGGAGATATGAAATATGAACTATATAACTAAATATTTCTTGTTGATAATGGTTAAAAGAAATAGTTTTTAAAAAAAAATATAAACAAATTTTATATCATATTATCTAATTTAAGGCAAAAGTGGTTAGATGTAACCATCATATACTTTACTCTTGAAAAACATCACTTCGTATGAAAGGAAAGTATTGATATTGAATCATTTATTTACTGTGAACTCATATTTCTATTTTAGATACTTTGGATACTCACATAATTTCTCTAGCATTCTCTTTTTTACTATTATCTTTATTTGGTTAATTTTATTAAAAAATATTAATTTAAATAAGTCTTAGTTTTGGTTAATTTTATTAAAAAATATTAATTTAAATAAGTCTTACTTTAGTCTCTTGATTTAAAAATGTGACTCAACCACATTAGAGGTGTTTTTCAAGAATAAAGAGGCTAAACAATAAAACATGTGAGTGGCTGAAAATTTTCCTTACAATAAAAAAACTACCACTTCTAAAAAATATTTTTGAATTACTTAAACAAATTAAGATACAATCTTAATAATCTTTTAAGTGTCCCGAAAAATAAAGAATAATAAGAAATATAAAGGATAAAAATAATAAATACAAATTTTTAGATTGATTTTACTATCTAAGATAAATTATTTTAGTTAAAATATACTTTTTTCTCAATTTTTTTTAGGTTTTTTAATATTATTTTAGTATAGTATCAATTTTTTTTAAAATTAATTAATATAATTTTTTTTAATTAAATTAATTGAGATATGATATGATATCAAAATATTATTTTATCTTTTTCTTTATTTAATATATGTCATGTCATCTACACTCACTAAAAAAACCACAATAATTAATTTTAATTAATATTAGAATTATATTAAAAATAATAATAAAAATATATTAAAAAATTTATAAAAAAAACATAGTTTGCCATCATTTTACTATTGTTTGAAAATCGACACAATTAGATGGATTTTATCATAAGAAATATACAACAAAAGTAACTAGTAAGAAATTTCTTAACAACCTATCAAGAAACACTATCACTAATAGAAACCTACAATACCAATATATCAAACCCAGTGTGAAATCAAATTAACTATTGACGTAATGAGTTAGAAAATTATCACCTAAATGTAACCAGTTTTTAAACAAGTAAGTACAAGAAAAAAATTTATACTAACAATTGTTTAAGAAACATTTACTCTTTTGATGAAGCTCAAAAGATGTTTTAGAATTTAAAACTTTTTCATAAAGTATGTAATTTGTAATATCTATATTTCAATTTTTAAAACAAACTTATAAAATTTTCTTCTAAAATAAAATTAATTGATTATTATTTATGATAATTGATTATATTATTTTTATATTAATTTAGAAATCTATTAAGAACAACATAAATAAATAAATGATTATTTCAAGTAACTAATCATTGCCTTCGGATATTTTTGAAAATGTCTAAATAATGAATTTATGTATTCACTGTAATTAATCATTTATTTATGATAATTAATTTTAAACTAAATAATTAATTATATATTATTTATATAATTAATTATTTATTTATGATAATTAATTATTCCTTCTATTTCAAATTATAAAACATACTTAGACAGATTTTCACATATCAAGAAAAATAATTAATTTGTTTAATCTTTTATAGATATTTCATTTTATTCTTATTAATTATTATTAAATTAATTAATTAAAATTTAATCAAAATTTTTTTATAAATGAAGTAATTTTTTAATAAAACTGTAAATTAATTTAGATTATAATTTCAATAATTTTGAATTCATTTCAGAATAATTTATAAATAATTTAAAATCAGAATTACTAATTATTTTAAATAAATATTTTAATTAAAATTTTTAATTTCCACTAAATTATAAATGACTATACTCAAATTTTATTTTAAAATTTCAATCAAAATTTTTAATTCTCACTAAATTGGAAATGACTATACTTAAATTTTATTTTAAAATTTCAATCAAAATTTTCAATTTTTACTAAATTATAAATACAAATACCGAATTCAAATTATATTAGTCATTACAATTTTAATAAAAAATTAAACACAAAATTAATAAATATTTTTAATTTTTAATATTTAATTTTTCTTTCTACTATTTAATATTAATAAAAATAATAATATAACTAATAGGAGTATATAAAAAAATAAAATTATTAAAATTCTAAAACATCTTATATTAAAAAATAATTTCTTTTAAAACAATTATTATCTATTCAAGTTTGAGTATATCAAAACAATATATTAGATTATCCTCTAATAAACTAAATGACTATTGAAAAATTATTTTTAAAAAATTAAAATCATTAATGTTCGTAAATATAGCTAAACATATGAAACTAATAAAACTCATTTAATTATATTTTACAAAATTAAAAAAACATCGTTTCTAATTCTTCCACTTAGAGAATCAGCAATTTTAATATATTTAGACAATAAAAAAAGACAAATATAAGCAAAATGTTGTTAATATTATTTTTTTGTTAAAAAATATATAAAGAGTTAACTAGTAGTTAGTCAGTAATAAATTTAGTTTTTTAAATTATTTGAATGAAAAAACATTATTAAAAGGGAAGATCATATTAAAAAGGACTAGGTAGATTCTTAAATGAAAATTAATTATGGATAAATGACCATTAAATATGTAAAACAATGGGAATTTACTCTTTCAAAGAGTGAAAAATATTATTTAAATTTTTAAGTGTAAAAAATTCAAATTGATCTTATGACAAAATAGTTCACAATTTACTCTAAAATTGGTCCTTAAAATTATGTTTTAGATATAATTATAAAAAAATTTACATATTCAAAACCTAATATAATTATTTCATTTTTTCAAAGATTAGATTATCAACATTTTACACCATTAAAGACCAAATTATTGATTTACGGAATTAAAAAAAAGTGATATGAGAATAGAGAAAAAGTGTGTGAGAATAAGAAGCTCAGGAGAGAATCTACATGAGTTAAGGGTAATTTTGGAAAACTAAAAAAATTGCCAACAGTTAATAGCAGAGCACAACGGTTAATGTTGCAGAGTCACTGGCCGTGTGTATCTGGGAGAGATGGCGTGGTTTTGCGCCGCAAGGACTTTTCACATTCCGGCGATGAATGGCGGCGTTTTCTGCCAGCGGGCACCGTGGGCCGCCGGAATTGGCGGAGCTACGGTGGCCGGCGCTGCACTATTGCGTTTGTGTTCGTCTAAGCGCTCTCTGCCATTCGCGTGCAAGAGCATCTCTACTGATACCCGTAAAATCCCATCGTTTTCTTGTCATTTTTTTTTTCAAAATTTATTTATTGTAGAAAGGTTTTTTTTTTTTTAATTTTATGCGTGAATAAATGTTCAATTTAGTTGCATTGTTTTTGTTTGTGGAAAGTTTTAGAGTATGCAAATTGTTCCTGAAATTGTTGTTGACTTCTAACAAGTTGACCCCTTCGGTTATGGTTTTGACTTTTGACAAGAACTTCGTGACTACGATGCAATGTGTAAAATAAATCTAAAATTTACATGTAGTAAAAGTGAAATTATGAGAAAGAATTTGTATTCTTCTATGATGCAAATATACTTCAATTTGTATCAGGAATCCGTACTGACACATCTATATCCAGTACTCTAGTATATTTTACTGTGAAGTATTCAATTTATGACATACTAATACTTGATGATAATAATTTATAATTTTTTATTTTTATAATTTTAATTTCAATCTGCACAACTATAATTATTTATTTGTTGTATTTTAAGAACTTTTATACATTCTTAAATACATATATCTCACGTATAGTATCTTATTATTTTCAAAGTAGTGTCATATCTTTGCAGGGATATTGTTATTTTGATCTTTGTTCAAATCTTGATCTGTCAATAACTTTCTCGTGGATTGCAGGAATAAAGGAAGCTGTTCAGACTGAAAAGGCCCCAGCGGCATTGGGGCCATATTCTCAAGCAATCAAAGCCAACAACCTTCTGTTTGTGTCGGGTGTTCTTGGCCTTGTTCCCCAGGTTTGAATTCATCCATCCGAAGTTCACTCTTCAATTTAATTTTTACCATCTTTTACATGTGTGCAATTGTGTATTTATGCTAGTTGCATGCTAAATATTGGACTGATAATATATGTTTTGCTCTCTAATGTAGACTGGAAAGTTCATCTCTGATAATGTTGAAGATCAGACAGAGCAGGTACATTAAGATAACTATGAACATACAGCCTTTCATATTGTGATATGAGGAAATTTTCTTCGTATCTGTAGTTTGTAACTTTTCTCTTGGATTTGAGCTTATGAGGTTTGATTGATCATTTACAAGAAGTTGGGCTTGAGTTGAGATATGGTTTAATTGGATGGATGACTTCACTCCTAAGTGTTGAGTAATTTTTTCATGGTATCAAATGCTTACAATATTTTAAGTGGAAATCTTCCCTCTATACTGATTTAGAAGTACTGAATGATTTAGAATGGTCACTTGGTTGAATGTGTATGAAACTAAGTTAACTATTTCTACTTTGAAAATAACTTTGAATTGGTTAACATATGCTAGTGAAACTAACATTGTACCAAAATCATTTCAGAAAAATAAACAGATTTTTTTAAGGAAACTTAGCTTTTATAAGAGCTTACTTTGGAACTTTCCAATAAATTGATTGTTGGAACAATAAATATGTATGTCACTGATAAAGGAAGGTGTAGAAGACCACACTAATACTTTTGTCTTTTATAAGAGAAGAATTTTATTGGACAAAGGTAGGGTTATAAGAAATCATCAAGGGAATTAGCATAGTATAACTTGTACAAGTCCTAAACCATTAAGACCCCTAAAAGCACAGGACTCTGACTGGGAAAACTCCTATTTAAACTAGGTGGAATGTATTATTGATGAAGCGCTGCAAAAGAAAAAAAAAATGCTCCAAACCAAGGTAAACACCATTGGCCCTAAGTTAACAAGCCGAAACTGAAAACTGAAACATCTCCCACCCTCTGAACTGTGTGATATATAACAGATTTGTTCTCTGTCTCCTTTAACAAACTTACCGTCCCATTTGTTATTTAAAAGTTAGTCCCTCCTGCAAAAAATGGAAGAATCAGCCCACATAAGCAGATCACTGGGATTACCAGAACCCTACTTGTTACTCACCAAATCAAGAACCTATCAGACTCCCAAAATCACTAAGTATAAGAAGAATGCTAATATTTTACCATTGCTAATGCTAAGTACATTACTTAATCTTCACACTGTGTCTTTCTACATAAGTGGAATGCTATATACGCAAGTTTTGCTACTTACATTCTTTAAATGTCATTAATCATTGTCTGATAGTTGCATTTTAATTTGTCTCACTTTCACACTAACACATGCTAGTATTGTTGTTTCAATGTAGCATTGCTGTGAAAGTACACTGTGCTGAGACTGATTTTGTCACTGACATTTGTAAAATAATTACATATTTCAGGTTCTCAAAAATATGGGGGAGATACTAAAATCTGGGGGTGCTGGCTACTCATCTGTTGTTAAGACAACAATATTGTGTGAATTATTTGTTCTTCCTTACTTTGAATTGTATTGAGTGCTGGCAAGACGACTATATTTATGCCATTATTTCCTCCAGGTTGGCTGACTTGAAGGACTTCAAGAAAGTTAACGAGATCTATGCTAAATGTGAGTTCTATGGTAGTGATTTTGATGTTTCCTTGATAATAGACTATGTAGGTGAAATGAACAGGACCATCATTCTAAACTTTTGCACTTTAGTTGTTATCTCTTTTGATAACAGTAATTAGCCATCTGTTTAATATTGCAGTAGTTAAACCCTTGTGCACATAACTACCAAATGTGCTACACTGATACTATACCAATGAAATTCACTTCTGATGATAAATTACATTGTGCTGTAAAAATTAATCTATTTTCAGGCAAATAACCAGTTAGCATGCTTGTACTGTAGCTGGCTAGCTTTTAGATTCTGTATTTGAAGATTCACGTGTTAGTGTTAGTTACAAGATTTTTGAATATGTTTAGTCCTATGTAGAAATGATAAGGCTTTACCACTGTTTTTTTTTTTTGCAATTTTACTTTCTAATTTCTGCTAGTTCTGGTGTCAATAATGATTTAACTGTGGTAAATGGTTTCAGACTTCCCTTCACCTCCACCAGCTCGGTCAACCTATCAAGTAGCTGCCTTGCCAATGGATGCCAAGATTGAAATTGAGTGCATAGCAGCACTTTGAGCACCTCTTTAATGGTATATATATGACTCTTCAACAAACTTGGGTAAATAATACAGGAGGGTGCCATAGCCAAGCATGATTTTTTACTTGGTTTGTATCATGTTGGATGATTATGCTCATGTTCTTGCAATCAGTTCATCAAACCCACTGGAAATTTCTCTGTAATATTCATATTCTATCTTAATTTCGTAATGCCATGTTACTTTATCATGGACCATGTTTGGATGTCTACTCTCCAATAAAACCATTTCTACTGAATGTTCGGTGTAACTTCTCTTTGCTCATTAATAGTTTCCTTCCACAACTAGTATGAAGACAAAAAAGAAGAGCTATGATGTAATTGAATAAAGTTGCATGCAACACATGATGGAATTGCTAGAAATAGACAAATCATGTGTATTCACCTAAAGTGAGCTAAATGTGTTCACCCTTTGTTCAATCTAATTGATGCCCTTGCTAGAAATGGACAAGTGAGGTGTAGTCCAAGTATTCTTACTCACCTAGAGGATTTGTTACTTCATCAAGGCAATTACTTTTTCCAACCCATGGTTTCTTCTTGCATCTTCATGGTGGTGTTGAACCTTCATAGTGGTGTTGGAAAGGTCTAAAATGTGTGGAATTTGGAAACGTGTTCTACATTATACAATCTGAAATGCATTTCAAATCTAGAAATATGCTTTAAAAACATGTTTCAAATATTTTAGATTAAAGTTAGAATACATTTCTAGATTATATGATTTTGAAATAGAATTTTAGATTTTTATATTACAAATTTCAAAATAGATTTCTAGAGTTCAAAATGTATTTTCAAATGATATATATAATGTGGAATACATTTTGGAATCCAAAAATATTTTGTGAATTATACCATTCATAATCTTTTTTAATTGTACAATATAAAATATATTTTTTAATTCTAGAATAGATTTTTCAACCTATAAAGATGTGGAAGTGTTACAAAAAATACCCTTCATCAAAGCATGCCAATTTATTGGCTTAAAACTCATACTCATTTCAATGCTATTATTTTTCATTAATGTCCTTCAACCAATACATCATGAAAAACTAAAACGGGGCAAAATAATACTACGTTGATTGTTTTCTAAATCAAAGATGTCTTCTTTTGCAAGTAAAAAGGAATAAAAAAATTAATAAGGCTTCTTTGTGGGTGTTAAACTTCTATTTGTCCATTTGTTTCAAAGAGTATTTCATGTTTTTCGTCCTCGTTCACATAAGAAAGAATACAATGTTATATAATGTATGAAAAATATAACTAGTCACTTTCAAATAATAACTTAAAAGGATCGTGATTTATATATATATATATATATATATATTATAGCCATCCAAATATGATTTAATAACTTAATTTATAGTGTTGAGTTTTTATATTAACAACAATTCTCAATATATGTATGAGTACGCATTCTCTATATGTAAATATGATTTAATAGATGGAGTTTATATAGCTTTCAATTTTTACAATAACAACAACTCTCATTATATAAAGAGAGAAGGTTTAAGTGATGTATTATAAACAAATTAACTATAGAAAAAAATTCTTCAAAATTTAAATGAAAACATCTAATATATTTTAAATCTGTTATTTATTTGTGTGTGATGTATTATACTGTATATGAAGTGGACAAATCTTCAACAAGTAGAAGATGAAATAATCAACAACATTGATAATGAGATCAAACATTATTAATGGAAAAAAATAATATTATTTTGATTTTTTTACGTAATTTTAGATTTAAATACATTTTCTTTCCATTTGAATTTAAGTCTTTTTTATTTTTATTTGGATATTGATTGGATGTAAACTTGATTTTTTTGATACTTGAAATATATTTATTGTATACATTTTAATTGAGAAATAACATTTTTTAGATTTGTAAGCTAACTTAAAGAAAGCTTCTTATAAACAACTAAATTTTTAATTTTCCCGTTTCTTGTACTTATTTTTCTTCTTTATATTTATGGTTTTTAAATTGTATAATGCAGAAGTCAATTTATTTATCAGAAATAACTTTCAAATTATACAATTTGAGAACTATTAATAAACAATCACTTTAATTTTCTGTAACTTTTTGTATTGTATATTTCGAAAATTACTTTTATTTTTTAATTATTTAATTTAATAATTAAAATTGATTTTTGAATTATATAATCTAAAACTCTTTATATATTTTATATTGTCTTGTAGAATCTAAAAAGTCGTTGAATTATGTAATTTATAACAAACTTGAATTTAAAGAAATACAACTTAAAACAAAGCGTAATTTAGACATTTTGAATCTTACGGAGACACATGATGAAAATATAGAAATGGAGAAAGAAACACCCTTATCTAGACTATGCACCCCCACCTTCAACTAGCCCATTTACACCACTTTCTACTTACCCATTTACAATACCCACATGGGTGATTCTTCTTGCACTCCCAGCTTTTTTTCCTGCACCTCCAAAAATATTAAAATTTCAACATTGTCTTTATTTTTGACTTCCGGTTTCTAGAATTCAGAAGTCACTTTTTGGCTTCCGGTTTGTAGAATTCGGAAGTCACTTTTTGACTTTCGATTTCTACACGGAAGTCATTTTTTGACTTCCGGTTTCTACAATCCGAAAGTCAACTAATTTTTTGGCTTCCGGCTAGTATAGACTGGAAGTCATTCCCGCATTCGGAAATGATTTCCGGTCTGTACAAGCCGGAAGTACTTCGAAATTTTTTGGCTTCCGGCTTGTACAGACCGGAAGTCAATTTCTACTCCGCATCCGAAAATGACTTTCGGTCTGTACAAGTCGGAAGTCATTCTCTAAAATCGAAAAAACGCGAAAACCACGAAATGAACCAACTCACCTGTGTCGGCGCTGGTGTGCACTCCGAAGGGTTTGTTTCTCATCACCAAATACAACAACAAGGCCGACGAGAGGGACTCAATACAAGAAGGAGATGGAGAGGGAGCACCGGAAGAGAATGCGGTGCTGGAAGACAATGCAATACCGAAAGGAAAAATGAAAGCGGAAGGAAAAAAAGAAGGAAGAGAGGAGTATGTGATTTAGGATTGAAAGGTATTTTCGTCATTCCACTGTGCGCTTGGGGTGTAGGAAGAAATATATGGAGGTAGAGGAAAGATGCAGTCTACCCACACCTAGCCCATTTACATAACCCTCATGTTCACATTACTTCCCAAACATTTTCTCACTTTTAATATCACCATCATTGCTCTGCATAATTTTAGCAGATTCATTATCTAACGGGATTAAGGAGGGCGAAAACATTCACACTCGCAATACCCACATGGGTAAATATCTTAACCAAATAAATATCTTAAACAATAAATATGAGTATTTTAATTATTTATTTATTAATTAATTAAAAATACAAATATTTTAATTATTTATTTATTAACCGGATAAAAATAAATATCATAGTATCTAATCTACTTCATAAATATTCACTCATGTTAATTATTATTAATAAATTTTATTTAAATAATTTTTAAAAAAATAAGTAATCAAAATAAAATCATTAACAAAAAATATTAATATTTTAAAAATTATTTAGAATTTAATTTTATTTATACATATTTTTTATTATTTATACGTTATTCTAAAAAAATTATTTTTTTAAAACTTATAATTTATAGTCCAATTTATTTAAATTTTTTATTTTAAAAAAAATAAATTTATTTACACAAATATTTTATTAAAAAATTATATTTAAATTACATTTTAAAATTAACTTTTTATCTAAATTTATATTTTAAATTATTATTTTTAAATAATTTTAATTTAAAAAAATAAATTAAAAAATTAAAAAAAATGTTTGCAAGTATAAAAAATATTCACATATATTTCTATCATAAATAGTCGATAGATAACAAGATGAGTAACAAGATAGACCTTTTTAACTGAAATGAGTAAGTACTACTTACACCTAACTCATTGTCATGCTAACGAGGGTTCAACCATTTTAAGGTAAGAGACATGCACCACAAACATAAGCACTTGCCCTTTTTCCACACATCACCTTTCACAATACCATAACTCTGAAATTCAAAATTCGTAATACTTCAAAATAATTCCATTTATGTGGGTCACAAAACCAAGTAAATGTGCCTCATCATATTCAATTTCTCCCTATTCATAAATTTGCCCCATCTTGGACCAGAATATAAAAAAAACTCTTATACGTAATTCACTATGACTAAAAAACTTATATCACTAAATATAAAAAATGCACAAATAAACTACAAGTAATATAAAATACTCAACACAACTGATAGGATTTGTGGAACACTCACATAAAAGAAATGCGAGCAATGGACCACAAAAATCCTAATCACAAATAAACGGTTTTAGTTGTAGATACACACAAATAAAAAGTTCAAACAAATTTGCAGTCCCGACAACATAAAAGGATTGAAACAAACACCAACACATTCTATTTATTGAAACATAATCCAACTAGTAAACCTCAAAAGGATGGTGTCACTCACTTCACCAAGATCTAAAACACTACTTACACATCCACAAAATTGACCCACAAATGCAAACACCAATAACATCAACCACTAAATCACATACTCCACGCAATCTTAAAAACAACTTATGTTTCCATCTACCTCCAAACAGATGCAATGTCATTTTCAAACAAGAATTTTTAAAAATTAAAATTACTTACATTTTTAAACTGGTCATCAACATCCATATCACCAATCAATGTCATTTCACTCATTTCCATTTTGCAACTTAACAATATTACGTTCAATTTAACAAAAAGAACATTGATACCATATACAAAAATCATGAAAATCATATTGGGAAAGTTAAATTCCATTAGATACAAATAAGAACAACCTACAACACTTGAACAAATTGGTGCATACAAACCTTGTAATAATTTATAATCAATAACAAAAAAAAATGTTTGAAATGAGTAAGTAAAATGTGTGAAGCTAACCTTTCACAATTTAAAATCATTTTTTCATGTTAAGAACCAAGTCAAATACTTTTACACATTGAAACAAAATTTAAAACAAAACATCAGACCAAAATTTTAATTTAGCTTGTATAACATCAAATACATAAAAGATGGCTTGTTTACATTGACAAATTTCTATTTTCAAATATATCATTACTTTGACACTCGCTGTACACTTCCTAATGTACAAAAAATAAGATAATAACTGAAACTCTCAGTTTCTTAGTAAACTTCTTTCCCATTGGAATAAGCCAGATCTCTCTAAATCTACAGGGGATAAACTAGCCGACTCTAATTTCTTTCCTCCAAGAACATTAGAGATAATCACTAACAAAGTTAGGCAAGCATGATATTCCTCCATCTTCTGAGAATCAGTGAGCTCCAGAGAATGATCCTTCCATGGCTGATAAAACGACCTAAACAACAATCAGATCCTAATATGATTAGTTACGAAGCATATATAAGTACTAAGAGTCCAATCAAAGTTCGTTTTCATAGCAGTAAAATACACATCCTAGTTCATTTAAGTACGAGAAAGACCCAGAAAAATTACCATCTCCAAGTTGGATTAACTTCAGGAGGACACCGTACCCTTGAACATTGTGATGATATTAAAGTGCCGTAGTCTTGCAATAAATCAGTTTTGCCAACTATAGAATGAAATAAAAAGCGTAAATATCAGGCCAGATGCAAGTGTCGATACAAACATCTAACTAAAATGTCTATTCTGACCTATCACCAAAATTGCATTCAGTAAACTATATTAAATGTATAAAGTACCATACCTGCAAAATTAGAGGCACTAAAAATTAGGAGACACAGAGCACATACAACTGATGGTAACACTTCATGATTGACACCAAGACGCAGTTGGAGATGGAAAATTGTCGAAGCTAGTAACTCCTCAGAACCAATATCAATATCATTTCTTTGCCCAGAGGTATTTTCAACATACACCAGTAAAGAATTCAGGGACTCAAAGTTGTCTGTTTCAATGGATCCTAAATCCCTGTAATTAGATTTTTTACGGAGCTTCCCAATGATTACTGATGCTGTTAACCAGCGCAGAAATGTTGAAACTACAGAGTTCTCCCGAAACTCCTCCCTAAAATTATTTTTGAAGAAATGATACTCATTGAACCCTAGCCTTCGTAAAGACTCTGACTGTAAAGCAGTTGTAGTTGCCCAGATAAGAAAGCTTTGAAGTCTTTCCTGATTCTGTATAGATAAAAACGTGGTGGTTATTCATACCGACTCAACAAAAAAAATGTCAATACAGAGGAAGTATTCACTTAATGAGAACTAGAGCTTTAGCCGGATATATACTTTTTCTCCAAGAAATTAACATTTAATATTATAGATTGAGAGAAAAAAACAACAAAAAGACAAATCTAAAACCACAAAATTTACAGAAGGCCAAAAATATTTTGAAAAAATTAACTCTTTCACAAGAGCATGATAGACTAAAATATTTTACTATATATATACAATGCAGGTGTGATAAAAAAAACCTTATCATATAAGATTTGGACAACGTTAAACACTTCTGAAGCATGAAGTGAATTTCATTTATTATCTTAATCTTCAGATATAATATATAAACAATACACTGAATGAAAATCATTTCCATTGTTGTAGCTAAAAAGCCTAATTAAATATAAAAACATAAGCAATCAAAGATTGAATTCATTGTATGCCTTCGAACAAACAATTTAAAAAATATACAATGGAATACTCGATGATCAAGTATTTATAATTAAAAACAAATTAAAGAGGGGGATCAAAGAAAGTACCGTAGAGAAAATGGAAACAGGAGGTGCATTCATAAATATGGCTTCAAGAGCAAGCTCTGGTTTAATGCTTTTTTTTCCATTACTATACACACTGCCAGCCTCGTACATCTGATACAAGCCCTCAATTGATAGGGTAAAATGTGGCTGATATATTTTCCTTTTCTGAGATAATTTCAACGTTGATGATACCATTTGTAGAAAAGGATTAACTAGTAATAAAGTTTCATTTGCCAATGTTACATCATAAAGTAAGAAATTAAATAGATTGGATGAAAGCTCCGTGAGCTGCTCAAGACCATGATTTTTCAACCACTTGGAGATGCTTCCAGATGAAATAACATCATTGACAACCTAAAAAATAATAGGTGGACTAAGTGTGAAGTTAAAGAAATCCGAGTTAAAAGCAAATCGGTAACATATATCATTTCAAGTCAAAGGAATACAAAATACAGCTTTGAACAATTTCGGTGATAACCTATGTTATGTTGAAGTTAATCTAAGCTCATAGGTATAGAGAATAACATTCATAGTAGTCAATAGTAAATAGCGGAGCAGAGAGGCTACCTCCAAAAACACCACGGAGGTTGCAGGATTACGACAGTTTTATTTGTGTACTTATTTTGAAAATTTTAAATAAATAAATTGTTATTCCATATTTTTATGTATATATATTCTGTATTATATAACAACATATGTATTTGTTCAATAATATTTTATACTATTTTTTACTAATTATCTAAATTTCTTATCAATATATTATTTATAAATTTTGTTAATACTATTATTTAATTTGTTATATGATACATGGGATTTTTAAAAGGAGTATGTTAACATTACACCTTGGATATATTTTAAGAAATTTGTAGTTATAGTTTGCTAATTCACTCAGTCTAAAAAATAAGTGGGGATATGTCAGCACACTCCATATCATTTGCTAAGTTAAACACATTTACTTTTAGAAGGAGTTTGCAAATTACACCTTGAGTGTAATTTAAGAAATCTGTAGTTACAACTTGTTAACCTAATTCTTTTAAAAGACAAGTAGGTGTAAGGTAGCAAATCTCATTACTTATTATGTTATGCTTTATTTAGTTTTTATTAGCATTATATGTTTAGGATTTAACATGCTTATGGTCCTTACAATTTTTTATTTTCACTTGTAGTCCCTAAAAAAAATATTGATTACTATTAATCTCTATCATCAAGTATCACCATTAAGTGATGATGTGCTATCCACGTCAGCTTCCATGTGAGTCGTCACATCAATTAGTTTGATACGGCATCCACGTGTAATGGTTTTAGTCACTTATCCTGTTACAAAGTTCCTTTTAATCCCTCCATTTTTTTTGGTCGGTTTTAGTTCCTCACCGTTTCATGAAATTTACTTTAGTCTCTCAACAATCTTTTGATCCGTCTGAGTCACTCAACTATTTCGAAATTGCTCTTAGTCCCTTTCATCACATATCATCAAGGAGAGCTATACGACTTCTCATGTGGACTACTAGTTTAGTATAACAACCACATGGTAAAATGTTGTTGGTTTAAGACATTTTCTAGCAATTGTAAGGCACTACAAATTTTCTGGGTGTAATACTTATTAATGAGGACAAAAAACATTAATGGATAAAAGGTTCAATGAGTAAGACTGACAGATATTTTGTTTAGGAACTATTAGATCAAAAGACGAACCATGACTTAACAAAGTCTATATATCTAGAAGAATAGATTAACTCTTCACTTGATCAAACGAAGACAACAAATGATGGCCTAGACATTAGCCTGGAATATCGTCTGATGATAAATGGAGAAGTAAATGCACAGAATGTTTTTATCGTTGGTATTTCTTTGTTATCCTATGTTTTTCTATAAGCTTGTGGAGGATAAAAGCTTGAAGAGCTCTTTGGATGTGCAGTCAAACGAGCTACCTAATACATCTTAAAAGACGCATTGAGTATGAAGTGAACAATGTGCAGTCATGTCTTTGAAGCAAGCATGTTTTCTAACAACAAAAATACTCATTTTAGAAAGACAAGTCAAGTAATTTTCTTATCAAGATATCAAATTGATGGAAAACAATTACGCAGATTTATTTTTTGAAAAGACTTTCTCTTTGCATGGGATTTCCCTACAAAGATGAAGCACACAACTAAAATCTCTCACAACAACCTCTTGAAAGATTTTCAACAGCTAGTTTTCGAGGATGCCTGTATATATAAAGTTACCCTCTTAAGAAGAAAACATCAAGCATTCATCTAAGCGTCGAAACACTTCCATTATCTCACTAAAGCTTTCATTCTTATATTGTATCTTCATAAGATAGTTTCTCAAGAAAACCTGAAGACAAGAACTTACCCTTGTATGTCTTTTAAAACATCGTATATATGAGTTAATCATCCTAGATTGAGTGTTTGGGTAAAGCCTGGAGAGGCTTGAGTGAAAGAAGACTCGGAAAATTGCTTTGAAAAGCAAGTATTAGAGCCATTTAGATTGAGCCAGAAATGACAATACCTGTATCTTGCTGAGTTACATTGAAACCTAGTTATTGCCAGGAATTGAATGCAAACTTAATAGTATGAGCAGATCAGTATAAAAACCTGTTGTGCTTTTATACTTGTAAACGAAATATTTAGACAAATCTTTTTGGACAAAAACCTTAAACTTAGTCTGATATTTACAAGTACAAAGGCAGTATAAGTGAGAGGTTAGCAGTAGAAAGACACAGGTCACTTAGGCTGTCTGGTGTAAGATAATCTGCTGACAGTATGGGAAATAAGTAGGTTGGTCCCAACCTGCAAACCGAATCAACCAAACCCAACCTAACTACATTTATTTTTTAATATATATGCTACGTTTTACACACACAAAAAAAGAACTACAGTGGTCTCGAATTGAGGCCCAGCAAATAAAACCTAAAAATGAGAATAGAGAAAAATGTTTTGATCCAACTCCCTAAAACCTTAGGACCTATCAACTTCTGCTAACTAAGTGCTACCCAAGTGTCATTGCTGCTGTCAAAGCACAAGTGCAACTCTAACATGAGTGAACATCTGCAAAGGAGAAATCCAGTCCCAACTCAAAAGCAACAACGCATCTGCAACAGATGCAGCAGAACCCACCGCAACAAAGTCATGAGAGGCAGGACTCTGGCTTGGTAAGAAGTCCAGTCACACACGAATCAGAGGTTAGAGAAGTTGCAAATGGTAAGGAATTTGTTTACAAAGGTGAAAAGGCGGGTTTTCTTTACCCAGTTGGGGTTTGTGATTCCACAATTGAACACGGTAGATCACAGTCTCACTTTCCAACAATCTTGAATACAATACAATCTAACTTGCTAGAGGGTGCTTGACTCATAAAACCATGCAATCTTTCTTACAAGTTAGATTGTGATTTTAACAACACTGCTAGAGGGTCAAATTATGTGTTGATAATTTCCTCATTATCAGAGCACCAAAATGCTACTCTTTTACCCTCTTCATCAATATGCCTGATGAACAACCTTACTAAAAAATATGTAGGCTTACAAGTCATAATGTTAGAAAACCAAACACATTTTAAAGAAAAATATTAACAGAAAGAAATAGGGAAATAAAATAATTTCCAGGTCATAACTGAATGAGAATCAAACGCTTACCTTCAATGCTACCAATACATGTTTCAAGAAAAGTTTATTCTCCTCTCCATTAAGCCTTTGTCTATGAACTGAGATGAGAGACGAAAACCATGAAAACAAAGAACAATGTTTCACCAGATGACGGGTAATCTTATGTGATTTAACAGATTTCTTTATCACCTGCAGAGTATATAAGATAGGCTCACATTATATAGGTAGAGGACAAGGGGTTAGTCACAGTGAGAATCTCAGAAGAAAAAAAGCATATTTCATCATATTGCAAACAATGAAGTGAGTTGGGTAAACAACTTATGAAGCATTATTCAACAAGCAGCTGTTAGATGCATTTTTCCATGCTACGGTAAAAAGCTCCTTGAAATGTCACCACAGCTATTCAGCTGATAACAAACATTATTCATAACAGGTAATGTGATTCTGGTATGGCCCTCATGTTAATACCTAATAAACTCAAAAGGAGAACATTGGACATGCAAGATAGTAACCACGGCCTTGTGCTAAAAGATCACAAGTACTTTAAGGTTCACACTTCATAAACCAAAAACCTTCTTCCTGTCAAATAGCATTAGTTTTGTTTGAGAGTAGAAACCGTCATCTTCAAATTTCAACGCGTTTTGTGACAGTTGCATGTGTCCAACTCAAACAGTACAAAAAATTTGTGTCCAACTCAAACAGTACAAAAAATTTGTTGAAACAGCATCCAAATATTACTACAGATATAAGTTTTGAGCTTTGACTAGTCAATTGTATGACTAAGGATTCAAACCAATACAATTCAACAATTAAAAATGGCACCTAATTTGTGATTCAATTCACACTATGACAACCGAGTTAAAAGATGAATACAAGTTGACTAGAAACACAACTTTGAGTAATTTTCAGTAATGCATACCACAAAAGATATATAAACATACTCTGACACTACCAAGTTGAAGTACAATTACAGACAGACAGGAAAAGAATAAAACAAATTTTAAGAGTGTGCTTGCCTCAATAATCAGGTTCTTTGACTCAAAATCAGAAAGAGGAGAGACATAAAAGCTCATTAAGTTCTCAAGGATAGAGTTCCTGATATATATCATAGCATCATCATCTGAGTTCAGCCCTGCATATACTAACCGAAGGATCCAAGACCTCTCTGCTTTAAAATTGACAGAGGTACTCCAAAAAAAGTTATCGAACATGGGTATAACCTACAAAATTGAAGCAAATGGAACATAAAACTAAACTACTTTTCCAAACAAAGAAAACAGTTTCATGTAAAAATAGAAACTAAACAGCTTATGAAATAAATTTCAATGTCATACCCTCATATTCAACTTAGAAGAGTGTATCAAAAATGTACTTATAGCAGCATAATGATCATGGGTTGGATCTAACAATACACAAGATGCCTCCGCAGCAAATAAAGCAATAACTGATGGGATTCTTTGCCATGGCTCTTCTATACTATTTTGAACAGAATTTAATAAAAGTCGAAGTCCCATTACATCCTTCCTCTTTTGGCATTTCTGTAAGACATTTTATTGTCAATCAACAATAATCTTTCAACAAGGAATATATATATACAAAAAAAAAACAGAAAAGCAATCATGAATTTAATATAAAACTTGAATTCCATAGAAGCCTATTTAATAATGTTGTTTTATATAACAATGCCTCAATAAGAGAGCACTGAAGCTACAGATCAGCCCCTGGAAAATGCCCAAGCCCAATAATACAACAAATATTCATTTTCGCCCTGGTTTGCCAAAGGCCTGGGCTGCTAGGCAATGGTTTAGAGGCTTCCACATGCTTACTTACAGTCTCATAAGATTCTCTAGCTGAACTTTCCCAATATGCTTTTTTTGGACAAAAAAGACAGCAAAGTAGTCTAATTTTTTTTTCTATTGAAGATCCCCCAGAGTGTTGGGTATGGATACAAGTGACCCTTTTATGGATCTAGATAAGCTCGGATGTCAACTTACCATTTTTCGATTGAGCACAACCCAGCCTCATGAAACCAGTTTGTAATAAGAGGATTGTTTTCCACTTATATATTATAATTTGGTCATGTTTTCAGACAATGTGGGTTGTCCAACAAATTCCTTTACACTGAGACACAGATATCTCAAGTTTGAGGTTTACAAGATTTGAAATCTATAATAATGGCTAGATAGCAAGTAACATGATAGGTCTAACAAAACTCACTAGAATAAACCTCGATAACAATTTAGAATGAGTTTCAAGCTTAATTAAATCCTACAAAACAGGCTTGTAAGATGAAGATTATTCCCCACTAATATACTATTATTTCGGTCATATTTCTAATCAATGTAGGATCTCCACCACTTTCCATATCAGCAATAAAAGTTTTCCCACTATAACATGAAAAAAACAACATCAAGACACTATAAACACGACCCAATCCCAAAGCACATGTAAAAGAACAAAACACAAAAGAACAGTGACATTTTTATCTAATCAACTGACCAAATACAGTAATACACTAAAAAATTCACCAAAAATACATTGACATATCAAGCATCCTTGCTCTTGCCAAAACATTTTAAATGAACCGTGAGAAACTGCCCCATGGGAACTAAAAAGTCAACATACCAGATAAGGTTGTACACGAAAGAACTTGCAAAAAAAGGGACAAATATATAGCATTATTGTTCTTGCCAAAATATGTTAATCGAATCATAACAAACTGCAGGGAAATGAACAGTTATCAACCCATTTTCACAAACGCAGATCAGATTATTCCATAAAAAAAATAGCTCTCCATGTGGAAGTGAAAGTATTAAAAATATACAAAAAAGTAAACAGTCACTTCTCAAGAATATGGGAAAAAAATCTGACATTGCCATAATTAAATTTTATAAGATGATAAAATACGTATAAATTGATAAACCTGTTACCAACCTCCAATTCATTCTTAAATTTATCAAGAGTGCCATAAGCTAATCTTCTTATCCCTCTGTCCAGGGAAGACATGCTAACAAATGCTATTGCAAGCAACCCTGACCCAGCAAACTCCACAGGCTCTATGTAAGCCTTTGAGAGACTATAAATTGAAAATCGCAATATAAATGCAGGATCATAACGTTCTCTATCTTCAACGTGAGAATAATGTACCTGTATAGGATTTAATGGAGTTAGTTAACATAAGAGATACAAACTAGGACAGGGACAAAACTACAAACAGGAAACACAGATTCAGGCAGGTAAAAACATGCTTGAACCTTTGTCCTGACAGTATCTGGTTCAATCTTGTTTGCAGATGGTAGCTCATCAGAGATACTTCTATCGAAGGGAAAATAGAGAACAGTTGACACGCATATGTCAGGGTCAATTGGAAAGTTGTCACTGTGATGGGTTCTGTACCATTCTTCCATTGTTTCTGAATCTAACTTGACATTTTGAGACCACAGGCAACTAATAGACTCAATTTGTTGCATAAGATTGTATATCGCTAAATCAATACAGTTGACTTTTGCACCATAAGAATGACGCAGCAGTGCTTGCAGTTCTTTTAAATTTATGTTAATATCATTTCCATGATCTGAATCAGTTTGGCGTGCCTTTATCCACAAGAGTAACCAAAGAATTTTAACAATTTCCAATGGTCCACTAGAGAGCACAGTCGCTGGCCCTGTCTGTTTCACGTCACTTTCACAATGGTCAAGAGAAGGAATCACAAGACATTTCAGAATGCTGGATACAGGCTTCAAAAAGGAACCTGCTGGTTTGTGCACAGAATGGAGAGTGGGGGCAAACTGAGAATGTGCAAGCAACAACTGAAGATATAAATCAATTGATAGCCTCCCCCCATTAAGCTGTGATAATATAACCCGGAGAGTTTTCATTGTCGTAAAATCACCAAACCTATAGAGAAGAGCGGATCTGATTAATTGCTCAAGGAAGGAAATGGATTGCAATTGAATAAGATCATCTTTCATTTTCCCAACCAATTCCAGAATACTCTTCAACAAAAGACATTCCATGTGATTATATAGCAAAGAAATATTTGTGCCTTTTGCAGTGCTAGATAGATCAGAGGCTAAAGAAAATTTCTTCACAACAAACTGCCAAATGTCCACCAAAGTATTTATGAAACGTATCCTGGATTTTCCCATTTTTCTTAGCATCTTCACAGAAACATCTTTCAAACCCCCACCTGCTTCATGAAACAATAATATTTTACAAAGTGATATCTTTGCAACAACGCGATTAATGATATTCAAAGACTGGCATGGAGAATAACTATCAATAACTTGACTCTCACAATCCATCAGGTCATCATGTGAAGCAAGTTTTGGGCAAATGGATTTAAACAGACTTAATCTCTTTTTCAGTTTTATTGAATCCCCATTAAGAGCAAAGTGATACTGCAACATACGAATTGATTTTTCAAGAAGACTGTGATTAATAAGACCAAAAAGTTCTTGAACAGATGAAGGGAAGAACTCCCCATACTGTTCCTGAAATATATCTTTTGATGAAAAGCTCTTCCACTGACTGAAACCTTTTAAGAGCATTTTTGAATAAAAGTAAGATATAGGTTCACAATCTTTGTGACTCTGCTCCCCAAGTCTCTCAAAAATTAAGCTCAAGTATGACAAAGAGGCTGGTAGAAGCTGTATAAACTGATCCTCTGAAAGAGTGAGGTCAGAGGTATGTTCCATCACACCAGTATCATTATGTAAACTTCTATTCACTGTGCCCAAAAATGAATGCCCAAAGGCCGATGAATGCAGGGAACTCAATTCAGTAAGAATATGCAAAAATATAGCTTTATTAGCATTTGTCTTATAAATGCAATGGGAAAGCATTTTCAATGGAGTAATCATTATAATTTTCCACATGATCAACAGCAAAGGATGAAAAGTTTCTTGCTGCATATGTTTCTGCTTATACAAGGCATTGAGAGCTTCAACCAAGCATCTATTTGCACTATCTACTTCAAAACGTAGAGAAAAGTCAACTACTTTGCTGTAAATCTGCTCAAAAATATCAGCTTTCATATTCTTTACATCCATCTCCCAAAACAAATCAAAAGGTGCCCTCTTTTCAGAAGACTGCCGAAAATAAATGGATAAAGCACTGAAAGCATCAGCAGCTAAGGAACATCCAACAGATAACAAAGATTTCTTAATTGGCAAATCGTCCACTTCAACTCTACTGAACATCCAATCCACTAATTCAAGGAGCTCGAAAGGGGATAAAAACTGATGCAAAGTATGTAAAGTACACAATGTTGGAAGGAGAGGCATCACATCTTCAGTACGAATGCACAGCTCAAATCTGTCTCTGACATCCAGAAATAGTTTTCGTTGAAGGCCTTTAAAATCCTTCAAAAATAAACTAGCAACATCTTCAGCTGTAGATGCCCAAAGGCGGGAACCAAATAAAGACCACATGTGATCAAGAGTCATTGTTAATATCTTTAAAATTGGATTACCAAATTTGTGGAACCCCTCTTCGGATACTACATTTAGCATATTGAAATCATTGGCTACATTTCCATTTGCAATGTTCTTATAACTTCCGAAAGAAAAAGATAATGACATCAAAACACAAGGATGGAAAAAAATGGTTTTAATCACTTCTTTAACGTTATATCTTGATGAACAAAAAGAGTTTGTAGAGCTGTCAGAACAACTTTCTGGGACCAACAATTGCACTAATAAGCTCTCTACAAGAATAACACACAAATTCAGAAGTTGTTCAATTTCAGCCATTGGGTTAACTTCGTAACATAACTGAATACGATGAGTCCAGAAAAGCACAAGTTGCAGATAGGGAAGGTGCAAGCAATCATTTACGGACTCAGATAATTTATGCAGTAACAACTCTTGTATTTTAGATAGCTTTGATATGTAAGGACCATTCATACACATCATCGCAGGAAATATCACATGGAAAGGTGCCTGTTTTAGAAAGATACTAAATGTAACAGCATCAGCTTCAGAAGCATCTAAAAGTTGGCTACAAGTTAGAGACTCTGGATACAATCTATGATCAGAATTCCCAACAGGAGCTGTGTTTAGACTACCAGTACCAAGATTTGACACGGCAATATTCAAACCAGCATAAAACATTAGAGGCCACAACTTTGAAGCATGGTGAAGAACGCTATAATCAAGAAAAAGTACAGATAACAAGAGCGAGAAAGGAACTCCAACCAAGTCACAGGGAATGGACACATGCGATGGCAGATTATTTGTCAACACTTTACCAGTACTTTCCAATATAATGGAGGATACGAAAGCAATGGTTGTTTCAGCAACTGCATGACCAGACCCACAATTCAACAATCTATTTACACTACCCAGCGCACTTCCAAGAGAACTATCAAGAAGGTCAGATTCTTCATTTTTAGAGAAGAGGCAATAATTCTGATGGTGCAATATGCTCTCCACAAAGTCCAAGAAATCCTTCAGTGGCTTCCAGTCAGAAAAGACTTCACCACATTCATAACTGCCACCAAGTCTCTCTGTCAAGTCTGCATGAACTAAAGCAGATAACAATTCAGCGTTGACCTATCAAAAACACAGATCTAACATTAGATATGCACAAACTGCAAACAAAAATTAAGCAAAAATGTCCAACCATGAATTATGTACCTGTGTTTGTAAGAGATACTTGATTGTACTGCATGTGTATAATAATACCATTGATTTTTTAGGCAATGAGCAGGATCCTGATTTAGGTCGGATCACCTTTAGACACTTCTCCAGCACACATATGATAAAAGGGCTAAACTGAGGCGATAAATCTGAAATGAAACCACCAAATCAGCAATGAAAAGCCAAAAATTTCTCCACAACTTTGGCAACATCAGATAGTAAAATTTTCAAATAAATGAAGATACTGATCCTATGAATTTATAGAGCCAGATCAAAAACTTATGCAGTAGAACAAAAAGGAAAAGAAGCAGCAAATGACAAGCGATTTTAGAGCTAACTGTATACAAAGAATTAAAATATGAAAACATAGAACTGATTACCTGTACTGCCTTCCAAAATATGGGCATGACTCTTAACAATATTCCAATATTTAACTAAATTATTCCCAAGTGTAGAAACAGCGTCACACAAGAATGATATGACAAACAAAGTCAAACTCTGTAAAGCATCAACCTCCAATATTTTGACATGGGGTTTCTTTCCACGATAACCTGGTAAAAATAAAAACCATGCTTCTATCTCATGAAGGTTCCCATCAAAACCACCAGTACTGAACATAGCTGCCAAGGCCAGCCTGTATGCCAGATCCCGTGTTTCATTGTATGGTGAAAACATTAACAATTTAATGAATGGTTGTAGGTATTTGTACAACATCGGTGGTGTTCTTATAGGAATTTCGTTGTTAGGACACCATTCGATGTATTCCGCAAGCAAAGACAGCACTGAGACCTGCAGATGACTTGTTAATTCCAATGGGCTTTTGAGAAGACTTTTGAAAGTCTCAAAAGAATTATCCAAAGTGAAAGGCAGCACGCGCTGCAGAGGAAAAACAGAAAAGGAGAATAAGATAACATCATTTATAATTGAATAACTTAGAAAAAGATATAAATTTCTAAAAAATAACATAACAACTACACCAGATTTCCTTTCCTTCATTAGTATTGTGAAACAGTGGGCTGACCCATTAGTTAGGGATGCATCCTTAGAGGCAACAAGTACATTTCACACAACAGATGAGATTTTAATTTAAACTCAATTTACATTCAACCGTTCTGCTACATGTTCATATCTGACTGCTCTGGAGTAAAGCATTTGGTGCTTAATAGAATTTTCCCATAAAAAAGGCAAAAAAAGACAATGAGATTGGGATACTTCTGAAATGACTGTAGAATTATAGTTGTAGAGCAACTGAATCCCAAAAATAAAATTTTATAGACACTTTGGCGTCAAGTGAAAAAGGAAAAACCAAATAAGTAAACTACAAGTCCAATTCATACCTATTTTAAGCATTAAGTTTATAATTATGCTTGATTTTTTCTGAATGAAATTAGTTATTGCTGTTAAATTTATGCATATAAAAGTGGTATACAACTGTCATTGTATTCTCTCTCATATATAAATATATCAGTTGAGATTTAAAATATCTCATCTGTTTTTTCTCCATAACTTTAAGTTGGTATCAAGAGCCCTAGGTTTAGGGTTTATTATATTCCAGTCACTGTTATTGCAGTCCGCGGCAGTCCACCGCTGTCACTGCCGTCCGCCTCCGGCCGCCGCCGCCGCCTTTTTTTTCCGGCGAAGACAGGGTTAGGTGCACCTCGAGGAGCGCGACCCAACCCCGGTGGCCGTTTTGTCAACCGGTCTCCGACGCGCCTCCACGCGCCTCTCGCCGTTCGTCCTCCACCAAGCGCGTGTGTCCCACGCGCCGCCTTCCCGGTGTCGGAATCATGCCAGATCGGTGCCGTTCGTCTCGTCGGCGCTGTCTGGGCTCATTGCTGCCCTCGTTTCTTTGTTTGGTTGCACGGTTAGGGTTTTCCCCTTCAAGGCTAGGGTTTTTCCCTTTACTGATAGGGTTTTTCCCAACAGTCTCGGCACAACTGTTTGTCTACGGTCTTTCATTTAAAATGACTTTTATTTTCTCTGCTACTCCTACTATTACTACGGCAAAGCTAAACTGGAAAAATTATTTATCTTGGTCCGCCTCCGTGGAGTTATGGTTCCTTGGTCAAGAGTACCATGATCATTTAGAGAAAGATGTTACTGCTGTTTCAAATGAAGAAAAACCACAGTGGCAGAAAATAGACTTCCAGTTATGCGCTGTTTTATGGCAATCAGTTGAACCGGATGTCTTCGAAATTTTGAGATCATTTAAAACATGTGCTTCCTTCTGGAAGAAGGCGCAAGATATATTTGCCAATGACATTCAGCGTCTCTTTGATGCAACCCAAAGAGTAGCCTCCCTCACACAGAACAATCATGACATGATTGCACATGTAGCAAAGGCACGAGCTGCAGTAGAAGAACTCAAGAGATTTTTGATTGCCGACTCGCTGGAAGATGTCAACAAAAAACTTAATAAATTATACATGGTCCTGATCTTGAGGAGTCTACATGCAGATTTTGATCATGTACGTGACCAAATTTTAGCTGGTGACCAGATTCCCTCTATGGACAACCTTGTCACTAGACTTCTTCGGGTGCCAACCTTGTTAAAAGATGAAAATTCAGTTGAAGTGATTGAAACATCAGCAATGATAGCACCTAGAGGAAGAGGAGGAGGACGTGGCGGACGGAGTGGTCGTCCTCAATGCACATATTGCAAGAGAATGGGTCATACTCAAGAGAATGGGTCATACTCAAGAGAATTGCTACTCCTTGCATGGCTTTCCAGACAAGACAGCTCATATCTCTAAATCTGAAAAAGGAGAGTCCAAATTTGCTGATGAAGAGTACCAAGAATATTTGAGACTTAAATATGAAAAATCTAACCAACAAGGTCAATCTTCTTCAGGACCAAGTGTTTCAACAGCTTGTATTTCTCAATCTGTGGAAGGTCAAGGTCCATGGATACTTGATTCAGGTGCTTCTGACCACATCTCCGGTAATAGTTCTTCATTCTCGTTTATCTCTTCTCCGAAACCTCCTCATCTTGTTACTGTAGCTAATGGATCTAAAGTTGCATCTCAAGGAATTGGTCAAGTTCCTTTGTCTCCCTCTTTAAATCTCAATTATGTCTTGTACATTCCACATTGTCCTTATAATTTAGTTTCTTTAAGTCAGCTAACTCGCTCCTTGAACTGTTTTGTAACCTTTGATGCTCATTCCTTTGTCATACAGGAAACTGGTACGGGTCGTCTGATTGGAGAAGGACGTGAATCACGAGGACTTTATTATCTGAAAACAAGTCCACCATCTGTGTCATGTGTTGCTACTTCAACCCCAAAGCTTTTGCATGATCGTCTGGGTCACCCAAGTCTAGCCAAGTTGAAGATTTTAGATCCTAGTCTTAGAAAACTTCAAGTGTTAGAATGTGAACCATGTCAACTAGGAAAACATGTTAGATCTTCATTTCCAAAACAAACTCACAACAGATGTAACTCAACTTTTTCTACCATTCATTCAGATATTTGGGGACCTAGACGTGTCCCCTCTTTTGGCTTTAGGTATTTTGTAACTTTCATTGATGAATTTTCTCGCTGCACTTGGGTTTATTTAATGAAAGAACGATCTGAGCTTTTGTCCATATTTATGTCTTTTTTTAATGAAATCAGAAATCAATTTGGAAAAATAATTAAAGTCTTGCGAAGTGACAATGCTAAAGAGTATTTTTCGGTTGAACTTTCTTCCTTATCCTCACAAGGTATTTTACATCAATCCACTTGTCCTCACACACCACAACAAAATGGCATTGCCGAGAGAAAAAATAGGCATCTAATTGAAACTGCACGCTCTCTAATGTTGAATACAAATGTTCCTATCCATCATTGGGGAGATGCAGTTCTCACTGCTTGTTTTTTAATAAATAGGATGCCTTCTTCTTCTTTGGAAAATCAAATACCTCATTCCATTATTTTTCCACATGATTCTTTATTTCATGTCCCTCCTAAAGTCTTTGGTTGTACCTGTTTTGTTCATAATGTATATCCAGGTTTAGACAAATTCTCTGCCAAGGCTATTAAATGTGTTTTTCTAGGATACTCGTCTTCGTAAAGGGTACAAATGCTACTCTCCAACTACTAGAAGATACTATATGTCACCGATGTCACCTTTTTGAGGATACACCTTTTTCTCATCCTCCAAGATGCTACTGTATCCATTCAACAAGTTCTCCCCATCCCCACTTTGGGTCCTATGTTGATTCCGACTTCCTCTACCTCCATTGATGCACCCTACTCTGACACTGGCCCACCACCTCTCCTTACATACCAACGTAGGGCCCACCAAGCTCCTCCTCCTATTCCCGAGGTCTCTCATGACTCAGATCCTCCTCCAGCAGCTTCCCCTGCCATGGATCCTTCATCATCTACTCTTTCCCATGACTCCACTTCAAATTGGCCTATTGCTTTAAGGAAAGGTATTCGGTCTACTCATAATCCATATCCTGTTTATACCTTTTTGAGTTATCATCGTTTATCTCCTTCATATTCTTCTTTTGTTTTTTCTTTGTCTTCCACTGTTGTTCCTAAAACTATTCATGAGGCCCTTGATCATCCTGGTTGGCGACAAGCCATGATTGATGAAATGCAGGCTCTTGCAAGCAATGGCACCTGGGAGCTTGTTCCTCTTCCATCTGGAAAGAAGACAGTTGGTTGTAGATGGGTCTATGCTATTAAAGTTGGCCCTAGTGGTGAAGTTGATCGTCTTAAAGCTCGGTTGGTAGCTAAAGGATATACCCAAATTTATGGTCTTGACTATTGTGATACTTTCTCTCCTATGGCCAAAATTACTACTGTTCGGCTTTTTCTTGCTATGGCTGCTATTCGCTATTGGCCACTTCACCAACTTGACATTAAAAATGCTTTCCTTCATGGTGACCTCGAGGAGGAGATTTACATGGAGCAACCTCCTGGGTTTGTTGCTCAGGGGGAGTCTGGTCTAGTGTGTAAACTCCGTCGCTCTCTCTATGGTTTGAAGCAATCACCTCGGGCTTGGTTTGGTAAATTCAGTCATACTGTGCAGATGTTTGGATTGAAACGAAGTGAGGCAGATCATTCAGTCTTCTATTGTCATACTTCTGTTGGAAAATGTGTTTATCTAATGGTCTATGTTGATGATATAGTTATTACAGGAAATGATACCACTAGGATCTCTCAGCTAAAGGAGCATTTATTCAGCCATTTTCAAACAAAAGATCTTGGCTTTCTAAAATACTTTTTGGGTATTGAAGTGGCTCAATCAAAGGAAGGTGTTGTCATTTCACAAAGAAAATATGCTCTTGACATTCTAGAGGAGACTGGACTAGAAAATTGCAAACCTATTGATAGCCCCATGGATCCAAATCAAAAGTTGATGGTGGACCAAGGTGAAACCTTTTCGGATCCGTAAAGATATAGGAGGCTAGTTGGAAAACTCATTTATCTCAGTATTACAAGGCCTGACATTTCTTATGCTGTGGGAGTTGTTAGTCAATTCATGCAGAATCCTCATATTGATCATTGGAATGTTGTGGTTCGCATTCTCAAATATATCAAACAAGCTCCAGGACAAGGATTATTGTATGAAGACAAAGGAAATACACAAATTATAGGGTATTGTGACGCAGATTGGGTTGGTTGTCCTATTAATAGAAGATCCACCTCAGGCTATTGTGTATTCATTGGAGGGAATATTGTGTCTTGGAAGAGCAAGAAACAAAGTGTTGTTGCTCGATCTAGTGCAGAAGTTGAATATAGATCCATGGCTCTGGCCACTTGTGAACTTGTGTGGATTAAACAACTTTTTATAGAGTTGAAATTTTGTGAAGTTGAGCAGATGAAGTTAAATTGTGATAATCAAGCAGCACTTCATATTTCTTCCAATCCTGTGTTTCATGAAAGGACCAAACATATAGAGATTGATTGTCATTTTATCAGGAAGAGATTGTTGTCCAAGGAACTGTGTACTGGGTTTGTCAGCTCTAACGATCAACTTGCAGACATTTTTACTAAGTCCTTAAGAGGACCTAGAATTCAGTTTATGTGTTCCAAGCTGGGTGCATACAATTTATATGCTCCAGCTTGAGGGGGAGTGTTAAATTTATGCATATAAAAGTGGTATACAGCTGTCATTGTATTCTCTCTCATATATAAATATATCAGTTGAGATTTAAAATATCTCATCTGTTTTTTCTCCATAACTTTAAGTATGGTTATTGCCAAGAAAAAAGCTAGCAACACACTCTGATATTAGCTGAAATTTCTAGTGGGTCCTACTTCTCATTTAATGAGTCCCTCTCCACATTTTAAAAATTTGCAATAAATTCTAACCAATAGTAAAATGTGTTAGAAAGAGTGCATTGCTAACACTCCTCTCATTGCCAAACACCACAAAGATGTATAAGAAAGTATAGAGTTCAACTAAGTGAGTCAATTTAAACAAATAATGCACCAAGTACAGTGAGCAAAAGACTAGAATATAAAAAGCCAAGTAAAAGAAGAAAACATCATAGGAGACTAACTTTCTGTAAAGAAAAGGCATTTACATTAAAAATGAGGTAACTATGAGGCATGTCAAACACCCTAATTAACAATAATATATTAGGTCTTCGAGAAATAGAACACAAACTGGTTTAATCAAGACCATTTAGTGATAATGGAGATGAGGATGCTCAAGTCACCGCTGCCACCATGACACCAACAAGAAGTTTCTAACAGAAAGAAGAATAAAAAGACAGAAGCTGTTTACAGTTTCTGATGGATAAAATGAGAGAGGTAAAGTGAGGTCCCTAAATTCAGCAAACTAATGAGTAGCAGATATGTTTTTTGTTATCAGTATGGCTATCAGTATTTGTGGAGCCCTTAAAAATTAGGGAAGACTAAAACCCACATTTACTTGTGGACAGTCAGATGAACTCTTATATAAAAGTATAAACCTAGTAAAACAAATCACAGGCATCCAAGAGTTATAAGATATCATTGCTCCTGGAATAAATGAAAAGAGTGAGGCATATGTCAAGAGTCATTACAGCTCAAACACTTAAATTGGTAGGGGAAACACCAAAAAATAGTTTCTCTAAATCATAGAATGAGATATATCAAGCAATCATATATCTTAATTGACTTCCCACCGAGACAAATTCATTTAAAGTTCTTGAAATAAACAACACTCCTCTACAATCATCAAAGAAACTAGACGATCAAGCCACCAACAAAACTCAAATAACATAGTATTTCAGAAACTAGCAAAAATACCAAATGCTAAACAAACAGAAAATTGTCTAAAGGAACTATGTAATAATATAATTCAGTGAAGTATTTAAATTTTTCTTTTATTTTGGTTTGATCACGAGCTATTTTTCTGTTTAATTAACAGTATTAGTGACACCAATGGCTTGAATAAAATAAGATTATAAAAAAATGAACATACATGAAAATATCTGAGAGAATCAAGAAGTTTAGACAGTAGGTATGATTCCACGTCAGTCCATGTGCTAATATCTATGGAATGGAGGTCCACACCCCAAATTTCCCCTATGATATTCACGAGATCCACTTCATCATCCAAAGTATCTGCTCTTACTCCAGCATCAACTGTTTCACTGTTGTCAGTCAAATCAATATCTGGAGTAGAACTTATCCCAGCAACAACTATGTCTAAATCACCACTATCTGAAGTGTCCAGTTTTAACTTCTTTCTCCTACTGCTGTTATCTTCATCATGGCATGCATTTCTCTTCAAAGTTGAGTTACAGGCTTCCGAACTGGCATCTAAAGAGGAAAGTAGATTTAATAAAACCTGCAGATCAGGAAGAAAAGCTTGAACATAATTCTGAATTTCATCCTTGGTAGACATCATATGCGGCATGAACGGATTGTCGGAACTAGAATTACGGTTCAAGCCACCAAAAAGAGAATCTAGCAATTTCAGTAACTCCAAAAGAAGCCTTAGAGTACCATGTTTCACATAAGGTTCAGTGTGAGGCAATCCCTTATTAAACAAAGGCCTACTGAATGGACGAGGAAACAGGCACTTCACAATACTGTGTAAATCCATATTATCAAACAACAGGCCTGCAGCATTTGGTCGAAAATTGACAAATTCCTTAGAAATGCCATTACCAACCAACGAAACCAATTGAGCTGCCACGGATATTGCAGGGATCCTGAAAAATAAATCAGTCACCATTCGAAAACAGGGTATGAATCAAAAAAGGAAAAAAAAAACACATGTACATATCAAAGAATCGCTAGCAACACCATCTTCTAACTTGCTCTTTTAAATACAGACGCTAGTATCATTGGGCAAATTCCCATGCTAGCCGATACGATAAACTATTAGAAGTCTCAAACCACCACATATTCGCGGTCTCAACCAATCTCACACAAAGTCAACTATTTTAATTTATAAAAATAATGAATAACACTCAATTAAGTATTATGTGGAGATAAATTGAGACCATGACAGTCCCACACCATGTAATAATTTCTGCTACCATACGGTTGGCTAATTCGTTTTCAGTTTTCATCTAATATTTTGGGAGACTGTTTAAAATAGAGTCAATTATTGTATTACTAACATGGTGACATTACTCGTACTCATGCACATAAACATATAGAATAAACAACAGCAACAGCACCAACAACAACAAAATTCAGGTAAACAATTCTAACCATGAAGAAGACTTAAAATTTTCAATGTTGTAAGGAAACTCCTTCAAATACAGCAACCCAAAAGAAGCCTTGGCCCCAACAATAGCCAAAAGCAAGTCCCTGTGATATTGAACCTCCGTCACCCGAAGCTTCTTCATGAGGTCCAAGACCCTCTTAGTATTGCCCCTCAACCGCATTTTGGAATCCGGCATCAAACCATTACACGGATCAGTACAAACCCTAAGAAGCACCCCAAACGCCACCTCAGCAGCATCACCACCACTCTCTCTTCCACAAACCTCAACCAACTGCTCCAACGTGGCACTCCCAAACAACACACTCCGAAGCCCCGGCGGGACCAAGGACTCAACAACAAGAACCCTATCTCTCAACACCGTTAACACAAACACTACAGTCTCATCATCATCCCTTCCCAACCCTCTCAGAACGCCAGAATACATCTCTCTCTGCTGCAAAACCCACCGCAACAGCCCCGGCTTCCCAACCTCCAAAAACGACATCGCGAATCCAACAAACGACTTACGCAGCAACCCTACCCTCGCCTCCGGCCTCCTCCTCCGATGCTCCGACGCTATCCTCCTGAACTCCGCCAGCTTGAAATCGAAGCTCTTCGAGACCTCCGACGCCAAGCTCGAGCCGCGCCGCACAATCGACGCCACGAGCAATAGCGCCGCCTTCTGCCGACGCCACTCCTTGCTGTTCACCTCCTTGTGGATATCACTCAACCGTTCAGTAATCAGTAACCGCGCAAATTTATCCAAGTCTTTGCTCACGTTCACGCTCTCCGCGTCAGTAGGGGTGTACTTACCTTCACTGTGATTGAAAATCGCAGAGATAAGGTCGAACACGTAGCTCATGCCTTGCTTTCCTTCGCGAAGCTTCCACGCCTCGAGGAGCTCCGAGCACTTCGGGGACCCGCGCACGTACTCTCGGAGTAGGTCGCCGCCGTTCGCAGATTTAAGAAGCTTCGCAAACTCTTTTGCGCCGTCGGAGCATAGCTTTATCTCGAGCGAGGTGATTCGGTGAAGCAGTTCCTTCAGTTTGGCTTCGTGACTGACCTTGGCCTGGAATGCTGGAACCGCGGCGGGTTCCGCCATGGAAGCGGCTGCGGAGGACGGAGGAGGACGGCCGAGTGAAGGAGGTTATAGCGCCACTTCGCACCCGCCACTCTAACGTCTAGTGTTTGTGTACGAGTCTCTGTGACTGTTTTGCGCTGAAACGAACAGAGAGACGTAGGTTAAACCCTGAATACATAAACGACGACGTTTCACCTCGTGATTTAAACGAAATTTAATAAAACGGAAAAGTTATTCACAAAATCGAAAAGTAAAAATTAAGAAATTAAAAAATCAATGTTTTTATTAAAGTGAATAAGATTTGCATTTAATTATAAAAATATGTTAAATTTAATTCAAACCAAATTGATAACGTGTATATATTTATTTATAAACTTATGATATTACTTATACTTATATTATTATTTTTATAGATATATAAATTAGTCTGTTAAAGATATATTTAATTAGAAATGTATTTTAGTAACTAGTTGAGTTAATATCTATAAATATAATTACTAAATTCTATAACTATGTGTTTTGGATGAGAAACTTCAATGATTTCAAAAAATATATAATGTAATAATTTAACTTTTTTTAATTTTTAAATCTTTTATTTAGATAAGATAATTATCTTATATTTTAATTTTTTTAAATAAAAAAATTAAGATAAGATTTAATTTTTAAAATGGAAAAAATTAAAATTGAACTTTGTTTTATTTCAATTTAATTTGATATGAAAAATTAGAGAATTATGTTACTACTTTCAACCCAAAATTTTAAAATAATTTATATTCTTTTTTATATGGTATTTAATTTACTCATTTATATCTAATAGTATTTCAAGTTATATTTTAATTTAGATTGATATTCTTTTCAAGTATGGATCATCTATTTTATTCTTATTTTCAGAGAAATGGGGGAAAGACTATACAAGATAAATAAATAAACGCTCATATAAGATTATGAGAATATAAATCTGGCAAAGCCGGTTAGATATTCTCTCATAAGCTTATAAAAGCAAAAAGAAATAAAGCTATACAGACATAAATATTAAGTCTTTAAATGGTTATCGCATCTTTAGATAAATATTACTTAAGGCATCCGTGGATGCCCAAAAATAAAACTAGGAGATGCTTACTTCTTACTTGGGTGAAGGAGAGGGTGAACAAGAAAAGAACTTCAAGAACTTCTCAATTATTTATTGGAAGAAGAGAGTAAATACAAAGAGAAAAGGGTAGAGAGAAGATTTTAGAGAGGGGGAGTGGGGGGACTCTGCCCAGCATAAGGGACTTATGAGCCTTTTTATAGAATTTCTAAAGAAACCTGCAACCCGTTGAATCGGTTAAAGGATTACTGGAAACCTCTTGTGTAAGTCACCTGTTGTCGTGGAAACTGTGTATTAAGTTTTTACCCTTCAGTCTATTATTCTAGTGAAAGAGTAAAATTACTTTGTCTTAGGTAAAAACATTTATGATCATTTCCGAGTTACAGCAACGGAGGTTAGTTCACCAAGCTCTTCTTCGAGCATATGGTCTGTATATTCTGAATCTTCGTTGTCTAAAGGAAATGAGGGAACATGAGTCTCTTGTCCATATTGTCCTGTTTGTTCATAGATTTCTCTGTAAATTCTTTCTTTATCGAAATGTTTCACTAATACTGGACTGGCTTCAATGGAGAAAGGATGGAATTTGTTTCCCATTTGTTTTTTCCAGTATAGTTTTGTATCGAGAGTTTCTTTGAGAAGGATAAATTCTAAGATGTCTTTTTTGGTGAATTTCCAATTTAATCCTTCTATGTAGGCTTTCCATAGTTGGTATTGATATACTTTGTCTTTGTTGATAGATAATCCTTTAAATGGATCATCCTGTGACAAGGAGTTAGTTTCTGGGCTTGTGTTTGTGTACAGCTTGATTACATGGGTTGCTGTACTAGTGGGAGATGAGGCACTCTTCGGGGAAGAAGTGATGTGTAAGAACACATTGTTCATGTGTTCGGCTTGTATTTCATTCACTACAGAATTAATTTCGGGAGTTAAGGCATGGAATTTTTCTGTAGGAGGGATTGAAAGGGTCCAGTAGGCATCCAGCTTCTAATAGTAATTGAGGACTTATGACAAGGTCTCTGTATAGCTGGCTTGTGAAAGTTTTTAGATCAATCTGAGCCCGTCGGATAATAAATTTTATCTGGCAGGTACAGTCTGTGTTTACTGTTTTGCAATAGTCCGAAGATTCTGTACAGGGGTTCCTTCGGTTGAAATATGTTTGTGTTTTGACAAAAAGCCCATTATAGTTTTGGGCTTCAGAGTGGACTTCAAAAAGAAATTCTTGTATGACTCCAAATTTCGCTAGGAAAATGTTTGGGTTTATTTGTGGTGGGATACAACATGATGAAGCATAAGTATGTGTTTGGGATTTAGGTTCTAGAGACATACCTATTTTGATTTTTTCTTCATCGATAGTCTGTAGTTTTAAAGCCATTTGGGCTTCCTCTGCGGAATAAAATCCTTTGTAACTAGACCAAAATTGATCTTGTTTTGCCTCAGAGAGGTCTTTGTATGAGGTGTAAACACCTTTGTTGGGCCCTGTTATCAAGGCATAATGTGTGAAACCTTGAGGCTGAAGAAGTTAACGAGAACTCCTTTATTGTCCGAGTTACGAAGTTGTACAAAGCACTTATAATACTCGCTTAACCTTTGCAACTTGTTGCTCATTCCGAGTTGTGTGTTTTGGAATATTCCAAATATTGTCAATTAAAACATTTAATTTGACATTTGTGTTGTCTCTTCCATTAAAATGGTAGACATTTGTAAGCACAGGCAATTCTTGTTTGCCGTATTTTGTGTATTGCTCCACCATGAATGGGGATTTTACAATTTTAGGACCTAAAGGTCCTTTCTTTGTATTTTGTATAAAATCCATTTTTGGATGTATGTACCTGAAACAAATGAAACAAACAGGTTAAGTAACAAAATGTTTCAATTTTTGCATAGTCTGTTCTAGGACTAAGATTTGTCCTTTGTAGGAGGCAAGTGTATGGGTATATCGAAAGGGGTTGTGTTGGAATAATTTGGTTCATCGTAGCCTGAGTTTGGCTTTTATTTGTTTCGAGATTTCTATGGCAGGATTAGGACTAAAAACAGGACTAATCTGTATTGGACGTATTGGTTGTATCATGACCCGGAATCTAGGAGGGATTTCAGGATCTTCAATGTGCAAAATATCCATATTTTCAAAAATATATGGAAGAAGTTTTGAGTTTTTACTTTTCTAAGATGTACCTGGAAAGGATATCAGCAAACATATTATCGGATCCTTTAATATGTTCAAAATTTATGATTTTTCCAGAATTCATATAATCTCTAAAAGTAACCACCTTCGGTGGGGTTTTTATCATTATTGATTTGGTTTTTCCATAAGAAACAATTGCTTCACAATCTGTCCTAATGGTTATTTCTGGTTTATTTATCAAAAATAATTTAAATGCTTCTAAAGCATGTATAATTGCATTGACCTCATAGTCAGTGCTAGTTTGGTAAACTTGTGGTTTGGCAGTATATTTTCCGGAGGCATACCTGCATATTTGTTCGGTATCTTTTGGCAAATATTTATTTTTCTTTTTTTTAAGGATAGCGCCCCATCCTGACTCACATCCATCACATTCAATTATTAAATAATCTGAATCTAATGGTAATTGTAATGTAGGTAATCTATTTACCTTTTGTTTTATATCCTGAACTAATTTTATATCTTCAGAATTAAATCTTCTTTCTCCTTTTAGAGAGGTCTTGTTGTACAAAGGGGTGGTGTATTTTCCTAGGTCTGGGATGAAATTCCTAGCATAATTTAGAAGTCCTAAAAAGGATCTTAATGTTTTTATGTCTTCCATTTTATCAGGGAAATCTTGGATTTTTTTAGAAATGTGAGGTTGGAGTTTTATAGTTCCATTGCCAATTTCTGTTCCAAGAAATTCTATAAAAATTTTACAAATTTCCATCTTTCCTTTTGATATGATTAAACCATATTTTTCAAGTTTGTATAAAACCTGTTTTAAATGAAGATAATGGTCTTCTTTTGCTTTCGAAAAAACAAGTATATCGTCTATATAGACACATGTGAAAGATTTGCAGTCCTTAAAAATGTTATCCATTTTTCTTTGGAAAATTGCTGGGGCATTTTTAAGACCAAAAGGCATTACATGACATTCATATAATCATTCAGAACAAGAGAAAGTTGTCCATTTTATAGATTCTGGTTCCATTTTTACTTGATGGAACCCACTTTTGAGATCAAACTTTGAAAACCATTTTGCATTTTGAATGCGGTTTATAAGAATTTCTTTAGATGGAATTGTATATCCATCTTCAACTGTATTATCGTTTAATCTTTTGTAATTATAAACCATCCTAGATTTACCTCTTTTTTGTTCAGAAGATTTATTTACTATGAAAGTCGAACTCCTGTGGGGACTTTCACTTGGAGCTATTACTTTCAATTTTAGAAGAAGATTAATGTGCGTTTGACATTCTTCTTGTTCCCAATTGTTGAACTGTATGTCTTTAGTTTTTATAATTAAATCAGGATTGATTATATTTAATTTGCAAGTAACAGGATCACGATCCCAGAATTTGGTAGGATCTTCTCCTATTATACTTGTCTTACTTAATCTATCCAAAATCTGTTGGATATTATCGAAAGTGATTGTTTTAGATATTTTTATGGATGAAAAAGAATCCATAATGTCATTTTGATAATAATTATTCATATGATTCAGCGTTTTTACATGAACAGTCCTTAGAAGGTTGTTCTGTATGACTGTCTCCACTAATTATGGGGGACATTTGTGATCTATCACTAATAATTACATAATCTTTGTTTATAGTGATACTCCTGTTCTGGCCTAAAATAAAATCTAAACCAATAATCATGCTTTGTTTAGAAGGGACTAAATTTTCTACACGCATGGTTTTAACATGCATTTTTTGACCGAATAGGTCACAATTTGTACTGAATTGTAGAGAAATATTATTTATTTCTTCGTCATTTATTATTACTTGCACCGGACATGGTTCTAGTTTTTTGTATATGTTTACTTTTAGTAATCAAATATGGAGGTACTATTGTCCTGCAGATAACAATCTCAAAACATCCTGTATCTAAAAGAGCTTGTATAATTTCTTCCTTAGCAGGACTTTTGTTTATTTTAGGAAAATTTAGTTTTACTAATACTTTGACAGATATTAGTTGTTTTTCATTGCAAACTAATGGGATACATTCTGTAGTTCCCATCATGTTATTTTGTATATTTTGCGAAACAATATTTGCTTCTTGATCATAAATTATTTGTTCTAGTCGAAGAAGTTTTTCTTCAAGATTATTCCATCTAGTTTCTAAGATTGAAGTCCTAGTATCAATTATATTTTTATCTTTTGCATTTTCTTTTTGTTCTAAGAAAATTGGTATTTCTTGTGTTGTCAGGTGTATTTTAATACATTTGATACAGAAGTTTTTGTAACATTGGGGACAATGAGTCCTTTGAGATTTATGAAAATATCTATCACAATCTCGACAAGGAATAGATCCCGATCCCGAAAAGTATTGTAATGTATGAGAACAAATATTTGTTTACGTTATATTCATTAAGTAATATCCGGAATCGTCTAATATTTCACCTAATTCATTGTATTTATCGTTTAATTCGAAATCATTTTCTTTGGGATACATATGAATGAATTCATTATGTGTGAAATCATTTATTAAATCATAGTTTTTGGGTTGTTTATCTAAATTAATTGTATCATCGTATTCTGTTATACTGACTACTGATAATATTTCAGAATCAATGGATACATCTTCATCAATGGGAAGAAGGTTCATGTGACTAGATTTGATAAGTTCTGCCTCTTTTGTGTACAGATTTGCTATGTTTGGACGAGTCTCTTGAGAAGTGTCCGGTTTGGTTACAAGCATAACATCTTAATGCTTGTTTGTAGTTTTTATTTTCTCTGTATTTCCTAACGTGTGCGTCGAGGATTTAGTGTGGGTTTTCTAGAACTTGAAGATCTTATAGTATAAGTTTTTCTAGAATTTGTGGGTTTCACGTACGGTCGACTGAGACCTCGATTGTAAGTTTGGGTATATCTAGGTTTTCTTCTAGACATATATCTTTTGTTAGGTTTATTTTGATTGTATTGTTGAGGAGTGTATATTTGTTTACAAATTCAGAATCGAGAATTTTTCGATTGTTTTTGTATTGCAATATGTGTACATGTATCTTCCATTACTTTCATAATATGTTGTATTCTTATTGAGAGATTATTTAACATGGGAGTTACCTCATCATTTTTCCAGGATTCTCTAATTTTCTGACCTAATTTTCCTGGGAGTTTGAGAAACATCTTTTCTCCAACATTTATATCATGAAAACATCCGGCTATGGAAGCATACATGAGATAATCTTGTAAAAATTCTTTAATTTTTCCAAAATATGTTATCGACAATCTTTCTAGATGCCCTAAATAAATTTGCTGTCTAAGTGTATTCCCATCATTTGCAGATTGAGAAGTGAGTAATCTTTGTATTAAAGAACAAAAATTGTAAATGTTAGGACCTGGTTCGATCACTAACGTATTCAATTCCGTTGGGTAATTCTTTTTAAAAGATTCCCAACATGCTCTGGCTATATCACCTAAGTAGGTTTCACCTTTGGTAATGATGCCTTGTGAAGTCTGAACTTCTTTTTCGTAATGGATACCATAATCACGGATTACAATTGCAGTCCATTGTTCAATGTATGTTGGTAACAATTGAGGGTCAATTCCTCCTATGTTTAATAGAAGATTTGGTAATGGGAAATTTGGTTCTATTGGGAGCCTTTTCCCGTGTGATGTATATTGATTGTCTGAAAAAGTGACATTTGTTGGGGATTCTCTAGGTATGAATCCAGTAGAATAACTTTGTGTACCAATATGTTCTAATTGGTAACTGTTAGGATTTACTGATCCTACACTTGTATTAACGAAACCTATTTTAGATAAAGGTTCTGATATTACTGAAGAGCTATCTTCTTTATCTAAACACAGACTATCAAGAAAGTCATCTATGATATCATCTGTTTCTTCATAAATGTTTTCAATATTTGTATTTACAGAGGAATCTAAAGATCCTTGTCTGTACATGGCTATAATTGCCTGATGATGATTCCATTCTTCATCGGTCATTTCATCATTTTCTTCTTCTTCATATTGTATGATATTCATCATAGAAATATGTTCACTATCGAGGAATGGTCGAAGTGCTATGCTCGTTTTACGTTGGCCTATCTTGTTCTAGGTCCATACGTGAGTACGTTTGTGTACTCTGTAAAACTTATACTAAGTCCTCTAGATCTGTTATGTAGAATAGCAGATGAAGGGGCTGTAATTGGATTATTTTCTTCTCTAGGCAAGTGTGTTTGCCATAAATGTCCTTCATTTCTCCTTGTGAAGGCTTGGGCAGGTAGAAATTGTGTACCGTAAGAACTAATAGCTTCCTCTAATGGTCTTGTGTTTATCCTATACATAGAAGAAATATGATTACTTATTCTTCCTATGAAGGTTATGTCTAAGTGTAGATTTTCTCCCATCCAGTTGGGTCCAAATCCTACAGTTTGTACTTCTAGATTTATATGATTTATAAAATCTTGTAAAGTTAACGTGAAATTTGGAGCAAGGTAGATAAGGGAAAAAGGTTGATTTAAATCTACCTCTAAAATCCCTATTATACTTTGTGAATCATTGTTTTGGAACCTTGAATCATGTAAAACTATCAAAGCTTTGGCTCCAATCATATGTCGGCCGAGGATCGACTCAATGGTAATCAATCCCATGTGTACATATCTTCCTTGTTGATTTTGTAATTGTCTACCTGTTTGTGGAGATATTAAAGGGATTATTTCATAGGTGTTATCTGGAAGATGAAAATCTTCTATTCTTCTAGATAAAGGCTAGTTCGTTCAGAACTTAACCATCCTATGTTGTATAATTGTCTAGGATTGAGGGAATCTACCCTTGAGTTAGATCCAATATCTGTATTTTGTTGTATATCTACTAAGTCTTTTAATCTTCTAATATTAGTAGATCTTTGTCTGTTTAGGAATCTATCTAAGATTCCTGGGTGTTGTATAAGATTTTGACTGCTAGTCTGATGTTCCCTTAATCTTCTGGGGTTTCCAGGGAATCTTTGTGTGTTAGTAGGATTCGTTGTACTATTCATATTAATACTGTCAGTTTGTGTTTGTGTAGAAGAATTGGGTTGTGCTATCATTATAAACCATTATTATTATTTGTAGAGGTTGTTGCATCGATATTTGCAGCATTTGGCTCTTTTTTTGTAGTAACTTTAACAAATTTCTGAGAATTTTTAGAAATAATTTTTGTATGTGTGTGTACCTAAAGATAAGTTTGCGACTTGCTTTATAAGGTCGTCTATATCTTTAGACAAGTTGGTCTCTTTAGTGGAATCTATTAGATGGCTCAGTTTTCTAGAAATTGCCTGTAACAGAGCTATTATTGTATTATTCTGTCCAATAAGGACTGTGTGTACAGGATCTATCTCTGAAGAAGGTTTTTTATAACCTATCGGAGGAGAGTTTGTGATTTGTTCAACCGCAGCTAGGGCTGATTTGTACTCACTGCCTAAAAAAGGCTGTATTTTCTCCATTAAAATTTAAAAGAAAAATTAACAGAAAAGGTAAGAAGATAAAAGAACAGTAAGGAATGCAATAATAAGAAAGCAGAGCGGAAAAGCAGTAGTATGAGCGAGAAAAACGGGAATCCACGGAGTACACTGGAAAGTAATATTTATAAAAGAATATAGATAACCATAAGGCTTAAGACTTTTTTTTTTTTTTTTTTACAAAAGAAATATATATATGTAAAGAGTGCCACAATATGCGAAGTATTCCTCAACCCACTAAGGTAGAACCAAGGGACTTACGGTCTGTAGGCTCTTCTGACCATATCCCGCCCAATTTACAAAGGGTATCCCAGCGAATACAAACCACTTCAATTACATATATATCAAAGAGGTAACCCAAAACTTTTTGGCTCTGATACCAGAGAAATGGGGGAAAGACTATACAAAATGAGAAATGGGGGAAAGACTATACAAGAAAAATAAATAAATGCTTTTATATTCTTTTTTATATGTTATTTAATTTACTCATTTATATCTAATGGTATTTCAACTTATATTTTAATTTAGATTGATATTCTTTTCAAGATCATCTATTTTATTCTTATTTTCACTCATTTTATATTGTATATCTTTTAATCAATTTAATCATCAGTTCTCATATTATTCTTAAGTTTTAAGAGAAATATAATTGAAAAATATGGCATTAATAAGAAAGAGTGAACCCACATAATGTAATACAATTTTTAACTTCAAAAATTTAAAATAATAAATTTATAAAAAAAATTATATATTACTCAATTTAATCATTTCTTTATTGACTCAAATTATATTTAAATTTTCAATAATAAGCTATTTGATATTTTAGATAGTTTTCTTTTTTTTATCTTATTACTTGTATAGATGATTTTTTTTCTAGAATTATTTCTCAACATAAATGTTTTTAAATTTTCTTAAACAAAGGTAATTTTTGACAAGTCTTAACTTTTGAAGTCTTTATCCTTTAGAATATATGTGATAAAGCTTCTTAAATTTAAAACATCGATCTTATAAGAAATTGAGTCTCACTATCATATTGTGTGTGGCATGGTGAATTCAAATGAGGACTAGTTCTTAAAAATGAAAATTAAATATGTCTTCATAACATCAATGTTAAATTAACATTTAACTACAATGAAATAATTCTTCTAAAATTGTTAAAGGTTGAAATGCAAATAAAAAAATTATAAATGTGTGAATTTTATAAACTCAGTAAAACAAAATTTATAATAATAATGAGTTGAAATTGATATAAAAACTTGTCTCTAACAAACAAAATTGAGTTGTTCATCACACGTTTTACTTGAAATTAAGACCCGACTAGTTCCAAGCTAACCAAAACACTGTTTCAATTCATAACAAGTCCAATCCAATTACTATTAACACACCAAGTGGCCCAATCTTCTTATGCTTATATTCACACCCTTTTGACTAAGCAACTAAAATCGAGTTTTCGTTTTCTGTAAAAAATTTCTCGAAGCAAGACTAATTCTGTGGATTCAATAAACTTTCCAAAGATTATAGGAACATTTAAATCTTTGGCTTTGCCCTCAGGGACACCCTCACAGATTCTACCCTTGTTTACTGTCTATTAGGGCATTCCCATTATAGAAATGATAATATGGAATATTAATTTATTTTTATTATTTTTTAATTCTTTTTTTAATATAAAATTTTATTTAATAATATATTATTTACGTTTTAATTTACTAATTTTTTCATATTATAATTATATTTAATATAAATAAATAATTTTTTATTTTACATTTTTAATTTTTAATTTTTTTTTAAAATTATAGATTTTATTTATCTTATTTTCATTGTTATAAAAATATATTTTAATATAAAAATATTATAAAACTAGTCTCAAGATTATTATATAGATAAAATCCTTATAATAAAAATGTTAACCCTAAACCCCAAAAGTTCTTACATGTTAATGAATTTCAAAAGTAGAACAATTTTTGCATTGAGCTAACTAAATGTTAATTAAAAAATATATATTTGGAATTTAATTTGTTAAGACTTTTTCAACTAAAATAATTAAAACGAAATATAAGAGTTGAAAAGAGAACTATAATTGAAATTGAAAATAGTTTTTCATAATTGTATGGGAAAAATATTTTCTCAACCATACTCATTGGAATAGAAAGTAACAGCAAAGAAGATATGTTATTAATATTTTCATGAATGAATAATATTTAAGAATACTTTTTTTTTCAAAACATGAGTATATTTGATTATTTAAAAGAATATTTAGTTGTATATAAAACTTCTAAAAAAATTTAGGATCCTTAATCAAAACATTCATATTGTGTGTGTTTTTTTTATCTTTTAACATTCCTTTGTTTGTAGTTCTATATTTTTAAATCAATGTTCTTATTTAGTTCATGTTTAATATTAATTAAGTTGATTGAGATTTGTAATTCTATTGTGCAACATTGTTAAATTCATCATGTGTCTCTTAAACTTACCTATGTGATGACCTACAAAATCTAACTAATAGATTGACATGATGATACAAAAACCATTTCAATCTAGTGCACATTTGGTAATGGTAAAAGAATATATATTTTGAAATTCAAAATTATTTTTAAAAAAATGTTCAATTCAAGGGAAAATAAGATTTAGCCTTCACTTGTTTTAAATTTTAAATAAGAAAATTTATTTTATCTTTCAAAGTTTACAAAAAGAAATTACTTTAATCTTATTGTTTTTTCACATAAATTTTTTTTTTCTATAATACATCTGTCTAACCATTATTCTTTTAGGTGTTGCTTACACTTCTTTCTCTTTCATTTGAGTCTTCTGATTGGTTAACAAATTAATTAAATAATTCTTTGATGTCTTTTTTTTTTATTTAGGTTCGTTCAGAAGAACTTATAATAGTATGAAGAATTTTATAATTTCAAAAACAACATCTACAAGGTGAATAAATTCTTAAAAAAAAGTGTAACCACGCGTCTGAAGCTACATCTTATAGCTTACTATTTCTTTCTTACATACCACACATATATACTAATCAAAATGTCGTAGAATGTTTAACTGGTTCAAAGATAATGTTATTATATTTTTCAAGGTTATGAGATACTTATATTTTTCTTTCTAAAGTATATAATTTTGAATGAAAAACTATTTTTTTAAGATTTAATATTCTTTTTAGTTCAATTTCTTTTTAGATTTTTATAATATATTTTTATTATTTTTTTTATTATATAATCAATATGATCTCTTTCACTAAATTGATATAGATGATATTAAAAAAAATGACGATATGACACATAATATAACACACACGTATATCCAGAATACATGTTAGAGTTACTTGCAAAGTGTCAAAATATTTTATATTTTTTTCTTTTTTATGTGATATTTTTGTATCGTGATCCACGTATAAATGATTACATTACAGATTTTACAATACAAAAAATTACAACTAAAATTTTTATTTAATTTTTTAATCATGAATCTAACTTTTGTGTTTAATATACTTCGAATATAATATATAATTTAAATATTCTACAATTAGTCATAAATGAATAAAATCTAAGCATTTAAAATCTAAGCATTTAAATATATTATTTGATTACTATAACCTCAATTCGATTCATATCTAAAAAAATAATAATAGATTTCATCTCCTTACAAAAGTTGAACATAAAATTTAATTTGTGATAAGAAAAAGAACATTTATAATATTGTAGACAAATTCCATCACCAGTTTTTTTTTCTATACACAGGTTGAAATCCAAAAATCAAATATGATGACATAAACCACATGATCATGAGACAGCTAGCATTTGAAACATACAAAACAATACGTCATGTTATAAAATGATAGTTAATTGAAGGATGTAATTTTAAAAATAGGAATTATTTTATATAATTAATTTATTAGTATGCTCACTATCATAAATTAATATTAAAAAAATATATTTGGCACCACTTAATTACAATAAAAGTTTACAAACTTAAACAATTATAAGACCAAGTAATTAAGAAGGGTAATTCGAAAGTGGAAACTAAATTAAAAAGGGTATTAAGATTCAGTAGAAATCAAAATCAAATTTGGGAAGTATGGTCAAGTCAATTACAAGAACAAAAGCACGTGAATTTATGTACCTTTTCTTTGCACAGATTAGAAAACTTCTAAAACACAAACTTTACAGCTACTTATTGAAGAAAAGTTACCAAAGTGAAAATGCTTCATCAAATCCATCAATCTAACTAATCCCCAACATTTCAAATCCAAGCCGCAATTAGCTCCTAATCTGTCACAAATCTAAATGCTTTCAGAATGCTATAAAGCCTATTTGTCAAAGCAAATCCCAAAGGGTATCCAAATCCATATAAATATGCCACTTTTTTTATCATTATATTCATATCTCATTCAATCTGATATAATGACATACAGATCATAGCTAACAACCCTGGCAACCACTAGTTATCTCATGATATGCAGCAGATCATTCACTGTGAAGAGCGAAATTGAAGTTATGTGTACATTTTTAATCAAAATTAATTGAGGATGTTTGAATTAATGCAGATTAATAAGAGCATAAAGTTCAATTCTGATTAAAAAACAAGTTTTGACAAGAATAAGGATGATTCTCTAAGTGTTCAAAGTACTCCTTCCATTTCCTCACATTAGCTGACATACAAGAAACTGATCATGGAATATGAAGAAAACAGAAAAAGAAGAAAAAGGAAAGAGAGAAAGAAAATTAAGCAACAAGCCTCAAAGTATATAGCACAAAGGGCACTCCCTTGTTTTGTATGTACAAAGAACAAAATCTGCAAGCACCCTTGTTTTCCCCTATGAAATACAATATACATATAGATATATAGATATATAACCCTCAAACCCCAACCACGTAACTCAAAAACCTATCATGATAACTAGGATCAGGATTGACCCAACAGGCCAAATCTCGTTTTCGTCATCATCATCATCATCAAGACAACTCCATGCATGCAGTACTTCATCTCTGATAAACTACTATACATAGATGAAGCTCTGATCAATTGTCCTCAGGGATGCTCTGAAGTGCTGGTCTCCAAGGTCTTTGAAGTGATTGGAACCCTCCGCTATGGTCCATCAACTGCGTCAAAACCTGCTCCACCCTCAACTCCCTCACGTCCACTTTGCTCAACAACTCCTCAAGCTGCTTCTTAGTGATCTTGATCTTCACCTCCACCGTGGTTTTAGCAGGGACGGTGCTGACAGTCCCAAAAGATCCCTTATCTGCTAGAAAATCCCAGTCATCATCGTTGTCATCACTATCATATCTGCAAGACGATTGGTGCTTCAAGCAGTTTCCCATTTTGCAAAAGGCTTGAGTGTGCTTGTGCAAAAAGAGAGAAAGGGAAGAGGGGGAGAGAGAGAGAGAGAGAGAATCAAGGTTTGTTGTGCTGAATGAGATGATTTTGGAAAAATGCAAAGGTGGATAGAGGGTTTTAGAGAGTTGGAGGATATATAAGAGATGGGTGGTGAAGATGGTAACTACATGAGAATGAGTCAAACCTAATATATTCCACGTAAGGAGGTGTTTGTGTGTGTTTTTCTTTCCATGTTCTTACGTGGAAAAGTTGTGGTCAAATGGAGCCCACCGTGGAAAATGGCGGCTTTTGGCGTTTGGCGTTTGTCTTTTCCCATGGAAAGGGAGGTTGTAGAGTAGTGTAACAAAGTGTAATGTAACGTTGTTGTTGTGTGAATTTTAGGTACCAATTTACTACGGTTTGATTTTTCTATACACTATATCATATATTTAAATTACATTCAATCTAATTTGGCTAGGTTAATTTTTTTAATTTTGTCTTAGTCTATTTTTAAATTTTTTTTTACTATATAATATTTTTATATATTTGTCTTACAAAATTGCTTATAAAGTTGTTATTTAACTATTATTTGATAGTATAATTTAATAATATTTATTATAAGATTTAAATAATTGATCTACTTCTTAAATATCAGAGACGATATTAATTTAACCATTGAAAAATGAAAAATTTAATATAAACCCTACATATGTAAAAAAAATTGTTCTCTAATATTATAATTTAATAATAAAATAGTCTATAATTTATTGTGTTAAATTGATTCTTAAAAATATATTTTAATGACAACATAATTTCAAAACATAATTACAAGATTTTTTACACCTATTTAATGATTATTTTATTTAAAAAAATTAAATTAACGAGTCTCATATATTTAAATACTATAATGAATGAGTTATATGACTATGTGAGCATAAGCTATTTTTTTTACAAAAATATATGTTAATATTATTCTCAACACTTTTCAACAAGGAAAATAAGTCAATTTGACTATATGAAATTCTTAAAAGATATTTTTTTAAAAAGATAATGTTATTATCATTACTAAAAAATTTATATTTAATGAATTTTTTTTACAAATTTATAGAAAATTTATAAAAAAATAATAAAAAATTATTTTTTATAAATTTTTATAATTAATACAAAATATTGATTGCCAAAATACATTTTTCTTTTGTCTTTGAAAGATGAAAAAATTCATTGTTGATTTAGTTGTTTTAAATAACAATTTAAGCTTTGAATAACTAAAATGATTTTTTCTCTTTTAGAAATAAAATTATATTTTTCAAGAATAAATGCAACTGATTTCAAATATATTAGAAACCTAAAGTATTGTTTTACCCAATACCTACTACCAACAGATTTGCTGAAACACGAGATTCAAGAAAATAATTTTCGCACAGTCAAATTGGAAAAATCACTAATTGTAATAGTTTATTTATATCCAATTTGCTTCACGTAAGAATTATGGAATCATTTTAAAAGTATTTATAATATTCAAAATGCTTTGCAGTAGATGGAGGATGGCAAAGGAAGGAACGAGGTAGTGACCGTTTGATTATTAAATGGCTTAAATATGCTAACTATGTATTAAAATTGTAATCGCTGAAATAAATTTTGAATCTATGTAAATAATTTTTTTATAATAAATAAAAAGTTAATTTTAATATTAATTTATAAAATATAAGAATAAAATAAATTTAAAATTTATTATAAAATATAATTTTAATAAATAATTTAAAGATTAAAAAATATTTAACCTTTATTTAACTGTATTTAATTAAATATAGATATACTTGTAGTTATGTTTATATTATTTTTTTATTGTTTGAATTATTAATTAAATAATTTTTTAAAAAATAAAAATATGTAATATCATTAAGAATTTAATAGCAGAAGGATATAAATTTTGGATAAATTTTAAATTAAACTACAAATGACAATTGAATTAATATCACTGTTATAAAAGAAAAAAATTAATCTAACAAATGACAAAATTGAAAACTATATGAAAATGTTATGTTATGTTCTGTTTGAATAGCAAGGAAAAAAGTATAATCAAAATTTTAATAAAAAATAAAATACCTTGAAAATCTTAAAAAAGTATATGAATATCAAATAAGTCAAATAATTGAAAAACATAAAATATTTTGTAAAGAAACAAAAGTTTTTTTAATAAAATGGAAAATAGAATAAAAAAATAATTCAGATTATTTAATAAACTAAAGATTTAGTAACTCAATATTTGAAATTAAAAGTTAATCATTTTCATTATATCTTGTTATATCATAAAGTGAGTTAACCAAAAGTTAAAAATGCATAAATTCAACCTAGACTCACTTTATGAAGAGCTAAACATTATACAATCTAATTTATTTTAAAAGAAAATAAAAAATAAATATGACTCTCTAACCCATATTTTTTAAATTTATAATAAAAATATATAAAAAATACTTTTTATTTTTGTTTTTTATTTTGTAAAAAAATTAAAGTCATGAATTATAAAATTTAGAATAATTTCTTCTCTTTTTTAAATATTTTTATCATCTAATTTTTAAAAACAAAAAAAATCAAAGTATTAAAAAAATAAATTTATAATTTAAATAGGTTGATGAGTCATCTCATCACAAACTGACTCAAACTCATAGAGTTAAGTGAATTCAACTTCATTTAACTCTCGAAATCAAATTTTTCTCTCTAACCTAGTTTACTTCAAACATAAAATAAATCAAACTAATTTAGAGTTGGAAACTCATTTTAACATGTCTAATTCTCATGTAAACATGATAAATATTAAATAAAAATATTAAAAATCAGTATAAATAAGTCAATGTGTACAATGAAAACTATTAGTTCAATTAAATTGAAACATGTATTTTCTAAAATACAATACACCATTTGAAGAAAATCTAATTAGAATTATAATAATTGAAAAAATATCTAAAAAGATATATAAGTAAACTTTGTGAATTTTTATACAATTTAAAAAAAAGGAAAACTATACATTAAAAAGTAAAAAATAAAAAAGTTGTAAAAATAAAAATAAAAAACAATAAATATAACTTTCTTAAAATTTAAAACTATAATGTTTTAATAATTTAAAAAGTGTAAAGATAAGACAATATACATCCTTCTCTACATTTCCTGTATCGATTAAAAAAATTTGAAATGTTAATTATCCTTATATTTGTATTCAAATAAACAAAATTGTCAACAAAATCAAGACATTCGGAAACAAATTTATTTGTTATTCCCAATCATATAACAATTATAGTTTTCTTTCTTTTTTGCCAAAACAAGTTAAATTTCATAAATTAGTTACGGCTACTATTTTACATCCTTTTCGTCTAGACTTTTTGATTTTTTATCTCACGATATTTTTTAAGTAATTAAATCCTTGTATTTTAAACTTAATTTTATTGTCAAATTTCACCTACCAGTAAGTCATAAAAATTGAAAAAAAAAAAATTTGACTTTGTGGTTTGAAGTAGAGCTACTAGCTATACGAGCGTATCAATCTTTTTAAGCTCATACTTATATAAACCTGTGTTATAAAAAATTTGTGTGTATAATTGTATTTTAAACTTTTTTTAATTTTTATAAATCATATTTATTTTGCAAAATTTACGGATCAAATAGATAAATTTATACCTGTAAAAATATATTAATATTTTTAAACATCCATTTGTATGATAATAATTTATTTAATTAATTAAATAATGTATAACCAATACAAATAAATTAAAAAAAATTAGATTGAATTAGACTTAGTAATAACTATTAAAAGTAAAAAATATCAAATTTTAGATTGAATTAAATTTGGTGATAACCTATGAAAATAATGTGCATTAGAATATTTTTATTATAACTTGATATTGTGGATAGTTCATAAAAACTACAGATAAAAATCACTTAATTCACATATTGTGCGGACACTTATTAGGATTGTAAGTAATACAAATAGTCAGCGAATTTGTTTTCAAATAACCCGCTCTAGTTTGAAGTGGAAAAATATTTTTTATTTTTATTTCAAGCGAATTAAATGTTTTAGTTAGTTAGTACTTAATTTTTAATGTGAACAATGTTTAAAAAGTTAAACAATTCAGTTTATGATTGTTTCGAATAAATAACGAGAATTAGAAGGTTTTAATACAAGAAAATTGGTAGCAAGATATTTTTTTAGGAAAATAGCCTTAATTAATTTGTGAAAAAAATAAAAAATCAAATTCCCACATAATCTAAACTAAAAAAAACAAACACAATATATCAGTGCTGTCTAATCCTAAATATGTTATGACTGTGCATGTTTTTACAATAGTTAACTTAAATTTTGTATACATATTTTTTATTTAATTATATAAATAATTATGTTGACATATATAATAAATTATAATAGTAATCATGAGAAAGTTTTAGAAAGAGTGTATCTATTGTATCTCATGCATAGTGATTAAAGTAATAACATAAAGTTAGTATTTGGTGAAGCTATGAACAAAATTAACACATTGAAATTTATGGAGACCACATGTGCAAAGTAGCAGGTATATTAAAGGTGGAAATTTGGTGGTTTTAGGTGTGAAAGGGTCAAATAGAAATATAAAGAGAAATTAAAAAGAAAAAAGTTTGAGAGGTGTGAGTGTGAACACAAAGGAATCTTTGAAGGTAAATTAAATGGTGGGTGTTGTTTGGCTTGGCTATATTATTAGTTCCTCATTCAGGTGTGGCTAATTGGTTGCTCAACTCTCTTCATTTAGCTCACCCTAAACTACTTTTCCCTTCATCATAATCCCAATCATGCATCATGTCTCAAAAAGTAATGATATACAAATAAATAATATTAATAAATAATATTTTTTTATTTTTATATACACATTGTACTACCTTTTTATTTCTAAATTATAATAATCTTGTCTTTACATGAAACAAATAAATATATATTATAGGAATAATCATATACTTTTTATGAATATACTTCATATTACTTAAAATTTAGTAATGAAGTTAGTTTCAAAATAGATAATATTTTAAATTTTGTAGTTAATTTAAATTTTAGTAAATTTAAATTATTGTATATAAAAATAGAAAATACTTCTAAAATTAAATTAGCATTTTCATAATTTAAAAAAAAAATTAAAATATTCAAAAGACAAATTCTCATTCCACTTGACTAGATCTTATTTCAACATTTATAAACCATTCAAAATCCCTTTTAAAAATAAAACTAGGACAAAATACCCAATTTCAAAATAAACAATAACTTTAACATATCATCTTAATAAATTTAGACAAAAACTATTATACATTTTCACAAACATATAATTACTTCCTACCTACAAATAACTCTAAATAAAGTAGTTAAATAGTAACAAGATTTGAAAAACAAATATTGTAATATACAAATTTGGCTTATTAATAGAAATATTATATAATATTGACTTCTATATGTATAAAGAGATTTAGAATTTCACAAATTAAAAGAAAACACATTAAATGCTCTAATTAAAATATTGTGGAAACTTTGATAATAATAATAAAGTACTAATGAAATGATGCACCTAAACCTTTATTTTCTTTCATCATATAAGTCATTTTATTTTGCATGTTTTCTTTTCTTCTCATATCTTATTGCTTATAGTAAAGTTTTGTACAAAAGGAACTTATTTGCATTGTGGTGTATATTATTTTGTTGTTTAACATTCATGATGTGGACAGATAAAAAATAAATAAATTAATTAAAGCAATTTGATCTGCTTTAACTTTAACATCCAAATGCACAATAAAGCAAAGTTTGGTGAAAAGCTACATTATCTTTTGACTCAAAACATTCCTTGCATATATATATATATATATATGCTTGTAGGAATGGCTCTCATAAATAACTTTAATAAAATAACTCTCTATTTTATTTTAAAATTAAATCCATTTATTAAAAAATAAACATGGCGTGTGTGTTTTTCGGGGAAAAATATAATTAATTTGTGATAACTAATGTAAATGGATATAAGAAATGTTTATGAACAAATTTCTCTATAAATATTTAAAAAAAATCAATTTATAAAAATTTTCTTATATATTTTATCTAAATTTTATATTTTTGAAATTGTACATAAATTAATTTTAATTTATAGACTTTCTTTCTTTCCCTATATATAAATTTAGACAAAGTATATATTAAATCTTTGATTGAAGCAATTAGTTGAAGGAATTAATGCTGCATGAGAATATTGTATTGTTGTAATGATATGTGAAGAATAACTCCCAAAATTTAGTTTGACTTCTGCTTTTCTTTTTCTCCTATTTTCCTTTAAAGAGTCAAATAAATATTTTTCCAAATTGTATCTCTTGGCTGATCGGGTTTATTTTCTTCTTAATTTCCTCACCCATTTTTTATAAAATAAAAAATGAAAAACTTTAAGCTCTAAAAATATAAAATATTGTCAAAATTAATATTTAAAATTAGAAAAAATGAAAGTAAGTTCTAAAAAATGTCAATGAGTCTTTAAGTTTGTTTATTTTATTGTTATTATAGTCCTTAAACATATATTTTTTATACGTTTTTTTTATTTTGATTCAAGGGATTGATATTTCAAAATTTTATTTACATTTTCTTACTTTTAGAAACTAATGTGTTATCCATTTTCATTTACGAAAATTATGGATTATCAAATAAAAAATTAAAATACATAATTTTAATGATAATTTTGGTAACATTGACCAACATTTTCCATAAATATCTAACGAAATTCTTGTTATCCTCATTTAAATTGCACAATTACCATTGAAGTCTTTCTCAATTTTCTTCTTCCAAATTCTCCACTTGACAAATTAACAGCATATACTAATAAATATTCTAACTCAATTTTAAGCTAATTTTAGAAAAAAAATTAATATCAATAGAATATGTTGCTTTAGTTTAATAGATTTTATCTTAATAAATAAAATAAAAAATAAAATTCTTTTAAATGGATAGATTTTTTATTTTCGGATAACTATTTAAACCTATAGACCAATCTATTTATTCACCCTATAGCCCAAACACATGCCCATCTGTGTTTGCATTTTTATATGTAAAAAATATAATTTTTAAAATAAAATAGAAATAATTTTATAAAGATAATAATTGAAGAGTTATGACATGTTTTTAGTTGAGAAGTTATACAATTTTATTTTTTTTGTTAAAAAATTGTATAATTATATATTTTATTAAATAATAAAGTTATTTTAATTTAATAAAGAAAAGAAGTGACACTAAAAAAATATGAAAAATATGTCCCATTTATATAATAATATAGATAAAGAGTAAAATTCTATAGTTAAAAGTGTTAAATAAACAGTTATAAGAAAAATTATCAGTTTTATATAATCGTATAAATTTATATTAATAATAATAATAATACTTATAAAGATTAAATTTATCTAGTTAAAAGTAACTCTAAAAACTGCTATAATTAAAAATTATGGACAGACAAATAAAAAACATTTATTTTTATAAAAGAAACTCATGTTCAAAATGTTAGATTTACACATCTTAATCATCTTAAACAGTTGTTTATACAATTGTTGCTTAATAATATGAATTATTATTAGGTTAGTGTAAATTAAGAATCATTAAAATAAAGTAAAAGGGTTAGTACTGAAGAACAGTGGTACAAAAACTGCTAAAAACATTTTGCATAATAGTCACATGAAAAAGTGGGTCTAAGATGGCTCCTTCCGTCTAATTAAGTTTGCCAGTTGCCATTACAGAATACACTGTCACTCAAATATTATCCTCACAATTTTAATCTGCTGCAAATATAATATTTAATTATATATATATATATATATATATATATATAGTAAGTGAATGAAGTATGTTTCTTTTAAATAATAGGTTTAATAAGAATTTTGGTCTTTAGTGAGAATTTGTAATGTTTTTTTATATTTAATTTTTTTTCTTCAATTAAGTTCTAAATATTAAAATTTTTAATATAATTTCTTCTGTTAGATTAATTAACGGTGTTAACTATATGAGATGTAACACATTCAAGTTAACTTGTGATACGTGAATAATAACAAAAAGATATGAATATATACATAAATATGAGCATTACAATCTGTGAATTTTTAACAAAAATGATCACATTGACAGATTTAATAAAATTTGAGACTCAACTGAGAAAAAATTAAAATTTGAGACTCAATTGAAAAAAAATTAAAATTTGAGACTCAGTTAAAAAAAACTAAAATTTAGAACTCAATTAAAAAAAATAAACATAAAAATTATTATAAATTTTCATAAAATAATAGATCAAAATGTTTATTAATTCTAAATAATACAAATATTCATTAACCTAAATTTAAAAAAAAAATTAGAATGAATTAGTAATCTTTCAAAATAACGATATATTCATTTAAAAAGACAACTATTTTTTCTTACAAATAAATTATCATTATATAAAGATTTTGGCGACTAACTTTTACATCAATGACACAATCATTTTAAATTATTTTTTCTTCAAACATTTAAAAATCCAATTAAAAATTACATTAATCTCATCCCAGAAACTGTTTATACATGTGGTAGTAGTTGTTGTTGGAGATATGTATATAGAAATACTAATTATTCAGAATCGAACAAAAAATTCTTGAGTGGAGACCACAAAGAGTTTTTTAATAGACTTAAATCACATCATCTTCACACCTTAAAACCACACATTGATCCACACGTGGCGCCAACCATTTGTTCTGTAAGTGTAAAAGGAGTATACGTGCAGCAATTCAGCATGAAAAAAATGGTAGGGTTCAATCAAGTTTATCTTCACATGCTCTCTAATATTACTCATATTTAGCTTTCAAAATTTGTCCAATGTTGACCACAACCTTGATTATTATTATTATTATCACACCCTCATGCACTTGCATCATCTTCTCAGTCATGATTCTGCAGTTACCCGCAGTCTCTTCATGCAATAGGTTCTTCTTTTGGTTTCATGTGATAACTTTTGTTGACTCATGTTTCAATGAATCTATATAATATACTTTAGGTTCAGACTTTGCTTAAAAACTAATAATAGAATGAAACAGAGATAAATTAGAGTGTATATTTGTGTGGTTACTAACCCTAGTTGCTCATAAATAATAGCCGCCATTACATTTTGCATATTAATTAATTACTATAAAATATTGTTATTATTAGAATGATACTTGAATCGTTTTTTTTTTCTTTTTAATTTTTTGATTTCAAGATTAGGGTTAGAAAAACTATGGTGAAACTCAATGGGTGGATTTCACTAATGCAAATTGATTAATAAAAAACCCACCTTCAATTCAAATTACATGCAATTTTTCAAACCAACAAGGTATACTATAATTTAAATTAGTATTAGTAGATTAAAAATATTAGTAACATGACAACAAAAATTAGGAGAACCCTTTAGTTAATTAGGATTTTTTTTATGAAACCAATGTGATGTTTATAGAAAAATATTAAATAAATGCTTGAATGAAGTGAGAAATGTTTTATACCATTTCAAATTTCAAACAAGGTCTTGTGTTTGCAAAAGGAGCAATGGTGGGGTTGATAGAAAGTTGAATGGTTCTACTTTTTGTTGTTAAATATTTAGCTTGATTGAATCAAATTTGAATAATCAGAGTAGTGAAGTTTATTATTGGTAGCTCCAATAAATTATATGAAGAAAATTGATAGTTTACAATAAGGATGAAACATAAAAACAAGATAGTGAAAGTTTAGCTTTGAATGCAAGGACAAGTGTGTTGGATGGTTGAACATGCCGTTGAATATGCAATTTTTTTGTGTTGATTATGTGAACGTAGTTATTATTTTAGTGACGTATTCGTGGTGATAATTTTGACTAATTCAATTGAGTGATAACATTATGTTGGAAAATATATGCTAAAAGTAGAGAATACATAAGCTTCAAAAAAATGGAAATTTTAATCATTTTACACTCCAACGGGATTTCATGCAACAAATTCAATGGTTTAGGGTTTACTCAATATAAATATACACAATTTTTTTCCTTCCATTTAATTACATGTATTTCGGTATATTCAATAGTCTCACATCATTTATGAGTTAAGATGAATAGTAGTTTATATACATTTTTTTTTTTGTTAACCCTTTAAGACATCTTCTAAAAACAAAATCGTGATGAAGTTTTAAATTTTAAGACGAACAATACCTCTTATATAGTAATTAACTATAACAATGTTATCTTAAATAATTATATAAGTTAATGTTAAGCTATAAGAAAAGAAGAGATTTCTTTTTAAATAGATATTAATTAATTGAAGAAATCTTAAAAGCAAAAATTATACAAATTTTATTAGCAAATGTTTTGGTTCTAATTAGCATTTGCCTATATATATAGAATGCAGCATGATCACATGTGAGAATTTGTAGAAATGAAGAATTAAGAATTTGAAGGTCGTTGTTTTTATTTTCAGTCAATGTGTGTGATCCTTGAAATTGCTATATTTTACTTGACCATCAATGTTTCTTGTTAAAGTTAAACACAGAAAAATATGGAGAAGACAATTTTCTAGATAGTTTACTGATGTCAAAATAATATGTATTTAATTCAATTCAACAATTTGGGAAATTTACTTAACATTAAATTTATATACATATATTCCAAGCCTTTTAATTTAAAATAATAGCTTTATAGGGGGATACAAAAGGAAAATTTCGTGTAAATATTATAATGTTAATTAAGGAATAAAATAATCTAAAATCATGGAGACGAAAAATATAGAACTTATATTTATCTTAAAATTATGTTAAATAATATTAATATTTTTTATTTATAACATATATACTTATTTTTTATATTTTTATTAAAATAACACACTCACACACACACATATATATATAGTAATTATTGTACATATATGAAAACACAAGTGAAATTTCCAACATAAATAACAAAATTAAGAAGAAAACTATAATTCATTGCATGTATGGTAGAGATTTAATTCCTTTCGCGTAATAAGCCTATATGAAAAAAAATTAATGATGAACTGTGCAAGACCCGTTTTTACAAGTTTAGCTAAAAGAATTTAAAATAAAACAAAAATGAATATATTATCTATAAAAGTATAAATAAAAAACTAAATAAATCGATCTTCACTCCACTGTATTGATGATAATTAAGTTTAGATTAAGATTATTCAACAAGATTTTTTTATTAAAGTAAGTTTTCCTTTTTTTCGGTGAGTATTTGTTTTACGTAGCATTTATGGACTGAGAATTGTTTTTAAATGTGTAATATGATTAAGAAAGATAAATCTTAATTAGTTCAAATATGTATTGATGTATGAGTTATATCTTTTAAGGGTAAGTTTTAGTTTTGATGTCTTCTTATTGTTTGTTTTAAAGAGCAAAGTATGTTAAAATAAGAAAAGTTAATTGAATTTCGGAATTATAATTTATGTGAATTATAAAATTAGATTACATATCTAAGTTAGATACTTGTAAATAAATTAGATACTTGTAAATAAATTGGTGAGATATTGAATGTTTTTTTTTATAGTGTAGAGTTTTGTATATAGAGATTTTGTATGTGTATAAATTTAATATTTTTTTATTAAATGAATTGAATGTTTGAATCAATTGAATTAAGATAATATTTTAATTTGTATAGAGTGAAAAATGATTATAGTTAATACAAAATTTGCCTTAGTTTAATTGAAATTAAATTAAAATGTGATTATTAGGTAAGTTGGTCAAGTGATAAGTTGGTTGTTTGAGAGAGATCCAAGTAAATATATTTAATATGATGATTGAGTATTATAGTTCAAGTGTCCAATTGATTCCTGAAATGTCCAAATGGTCATTCAAGCTATTATTAATAATTTGAGTGAGAGAACAACCTTTTAATAATCTATTCTTTAGAACTCAAGTCGCTCAAGCGAGATCAAAGTCATAACAATTCTTTTTTCTTTGAAAGTTTGGTCGTTCGATCACCAATTTGGTCATTTGAGCAAGAAAGAGAAAGTTTTGATTTTCTCTCATGCAAAGGAATATTGCTCAAATGTTAAAATCACACTTAGGAAACAAATTTCATCACTTTAGTTGTTGGTTCACAATAACTTGAGTAAAAGAAAATTAGTGCTAGTTTTATCTCCACTAGAGGAGCATCGCTTAAGCGAGGATGCCTTGTTTAATTGGTATCCATTTTTATTTAAATCAATGCTTTAGTTGTTTAAATACATGCTTTTGGATGTTAATGATTGTGTGATACATTCAATATCTATCTTAATAATGAGTTTTGAATTAAATAGTGTTAGGAACTGGACTTTAACTTAACCTCACAAAACTGACTTAGTTAGGTGACGTTGACACTCACAACACACCCCTCATGTTAAGGACATCGAACATGAGAATAAAAGGGAGGAGAGTTTGTAGTGGGTGACTAGGTCCAACTAATCTCAAATAGGATAGACTTTCAATGACTATAATATCATATTAAGGTAGTAAAAATTGAAGGTTAACTCAACCTCATAAAACCAGTTCGGTAAAGTGAGGTTTACACTTAATTATATACTATAATTTGACCTTATCTCTAGTTGATATGGTTACTCATCACACTCCTCACATTAAGGATTAATATCTCAAGCATGGGACTAGGGTGAACCTGATAGAGAGTGACACGTGGCCCAACACCTTGCTAAAATAGGCTCTAAATGACTCTTATATCATTTTAAGTAGTGAAATTTAAACCTAAATCAACCTCAAATAATTGACTTAATTAGCTGAGGTTTCCACCCACTTATTTATATATATATATAATTTGACCATATATGTAGTCAATATGAGATATCCAACAAATGAAAATATGAATTGTTTGAGTTGGATGATAAATGACATATACTTGAAATGATAGTCTAGTATGATTTGTGTATTATGTTGTTGAGATTTGGAAATTCATTATAGAAATAAAATATCTTGACTTTATTAATAGTCCAAAGAACATAGATTAAGATATTAGGTGGAGAGAAACATCAAAAGGTTTTTGGATAGAACTTTGTTTAGTAGATGCAATGAGCTACCATGATTACATTAAGCTATTGTTAATGGGCCAATAAGCTTTTATCTAGGTCGGGTGTTAGTCTCTCGTGAGATTTACTTAATATGTGTCTTCTAGAAGGCATCACAGTCCTTGGACCTTTCTTGAGGTAAGGGATTAGTGTGATGATATAGTCTCTTGGTCCTCTCTTGAGGTGAGAAATGTGTGTAGTTGTATGAATCTTTTATAATATTTATGGAGATGGTGATGGTTGTGTACATGTATGATGAGAAAATGAAATTGAATATGTATCATATATGTATGTTACAAATTATTTCACGATAGCTTATCCTTATTTGTTATTTTATTGTGAGATGATTATTATAATCGTACTTGATATAAGAACATATAAAATTATAGGTTTAAGAGACTGTCTACATAAAGGATATGGGGATATATGTTTTATTTGGAAAAGAAAATATCTTTTTTATATTATTATATTTTTATAAATCTTACTAGTAGAAAAAAATGAATTTACTTTACCAATATGATATCTATTTACAAGAAACTTATGTAAAAATACACATTATGGCAATTTTATATGTACCAAGACAATTTTTTAGAGTGATCATCTTGATAACCAATGTAAACATTAAGTATTGCATTGGTTATACAAAGAACTGATATAATATTTACTTTCTACACTAGTTATAAAAGCAATTGATGTAAAATGTAGTGCAAATCACACGAGTTCAATTAATGTAGAATCTCTTATATTAGAACATTAACTCATCCTTCCTCCTCACTTCTTTCCCAAAATCTTATGTTGAGATTCTTCTCTTTTATTCTCTTTCAACTTACACCTCCTTAACTTGGACTCTTTCACTATCTAACAATAACGATACATTTTTCATTTCCCTTTAGTACTATCATCTCCACCTCTTCTTCCTTCACACCATCATATCTTTTCCTCCATTGCACATCATTCCTCTTTTAGACCGTCATATTTGTTTATACTCACTTGAATGATTTACACATTCTAATTCATAACTCTTTATTATATAAATTTTTTATCTCATATATTTTAGGTGTTAATACATATGTTATTAAGTGATGTTTAAATATTTTGCACTTTCTATATAGATCACATTTATACCAATTTATTAACTAATATAAAATAACTTATATAAAAGGGTCAATACTTAAATATTGTTCCTAGAAAAATTCATAAAAATTAATTATGCAATACATGCATGAAGATATGGATTAAACTTTACAAGTAGCTATGGCATATTACAAATTGACCCGTCGTGGAGATGCTAACCTATAAAATATTCTTTTTATACTTCGTATAAAATAGAAATAAAAAGGTTAATTAATTAATAAAATATGATAAAACATTTTATTACACAATAAAAAAATTATTTATAATGTGTGTTTGGTTGAGGCACAATAAAATTGACAAGAATGAAAAGCAAAGAAAAAACAAAAACAAATAATTCATTTGTAAGACATATTCTTGTTTAGTAAACCAACAAAATATGCTTGATTAAGTGACAGGTCCAAATAATCCATAAAAAATTTGGGTTAAAGTGAAAAAACAAGGGGGTAATTCTTCTTGCACTTTCCTATTTTCTTCTTGCATTCTCAAAATTTTCAAAATATCAAAATTATTTCCAAAATTCTTTTGAATTGGCTTTCAGATCGTAGAATCCGGAAGATAAAAGTATTTTTTGGATTCTGGAATCCAAAAATAATTTTTTTGACTTTCAAATTGTAGAATTTAGAAAACAATCTTTTCTATCAGACTTTCAGATTGTGTAATTTGGAAGTCATTTTTAAACAACAATTTTTTTCTTTCGAATTACACAATTTTAAAGTAATTTTCAATTGTGTAATCATGAATATGACTTTCAGATTGTCCAATCCAAAAATCTTTACTGAATTACACAATTAAAAAAAAAATCAATATGAAAACATAGGGTGTGGAGATAATTTGGTAATATTAATTATATTTTTATAGATATACGAAGAAAAGGTGGAAGTGCAGAACAAATGACTCAAAAACAACAACATAAATTGAATAAGACTATTTTTTTTATTTTGGGTCAAAAGGTCTCTTTTAAAAAGAACAATTATAGATAAAAATTAACATTGTTTTATTAAAAATTTGTGTGAGAACTTTTTATATCAAATCACTCAATTAATTTCATTATGTAACTTAATTTTTTAAAAATAAGTATTTAGTTTAATTTTTAAAATTTTGAATTTTTTTAAAATAAGACCAAAATAACTCGGTAGCATGACCAGGATAAACTAAATTTGTTTGATCCATTTAAATTATAAATATAGTAAATGGTCATATCGGATTGACCGTTTTTCCAATTCAACCCACTATACCAAATTTTCCAATTTCTCTTCTGAGTATTTATATAATTGTTTTTTTAAATAACTTTTTATACCTTTTGTTCTCCACTAATGGTTCATAACATTAAAATAGAGGATCTCAAACTAAAAAAAGAACAATTTAAAAAAAATAAAGAGTAATAAAAAAAAGAAGTTAAGATGAAAAGGAATCACATTTCCATTTGAGTGAATGAATGGAGATAAAGTGACTTCGATGGAAGAAAATAATTTGAAAAAAGTAATAGATATAAATAGTAATTAAGGTAAGGGGTGTACTTAGTAAAACGAGAGTTGTAGGTATTAAAATGCCCTTTGATATTTGGTAAAGAAAGCTCACTCAACTTTACTGGGCTTCGGTCATACTCATTAGGTTCATTCTTCCTTCCTGCACCTCCTGTATCTCCAAATTATTCCTGTACCCTTCCTCCCTTATGTTGATTTTCTCTGTTGTCCTGCGAAAACATTTTTTATTATTTTTAAATTATACTATTCAAAACTCGTATTAATGATTGTATAACCTAAAAGTTATTTATAAATTTAAAAATGACTTTTAAATTAAATAATTTTTAAAAAAAAAATTAAAAATAACTTTTTAAATTGTAAAATTTTTGAATTACACAATTTATAATTCTGATAAAAAAATTATCTTTTAAATTTAAGAGTCTATAAGTAAAAAATGATTTGAAACTTCTCCCATCTAAAATATATTTTTACAATTCAAAACCAAATATCATTAAAGTAATTTTAGTATTTTTAAAAATTTGGGAGTGCAAAAAGAAATTAGGGTGTTTTAGGAAAAAATTACGTATTAATTATTAGAAGCCCAATTTTAAGGGTCATATAATCATCCTCTAGTTCAGTAAATTGGATGGCTCTTTCTTTAATCTTTATTAAATCATTTTTAAGATTATAATGATTATAATACTGATCCAAATAATATTTATAATGATATTTTAAGATTATATACTTATTTTGTTTAAAGATTTAACCTAGTGACTAATATATAAATTTACGTTATTAATTTTTTCAGAGACACCAGTATTTTCATAGATTAAAACTGATATAATTATTGTGTCAAAACACTGACATAATTAATAAAAATCACACGCACTGTTCAAATAAATATAAAGGATATAATAAAAATAAAAATATTATATAAAACATTTGTCGTTGTGAGTTTTAAAATAATTCTTAAGATTATGTGCTTATTTTGTTTAAGAATTTAACCTGTGACTTATAATTACAAAAAAATTTATTAAATATATAAATTAATTTAAAAATAAAAAATAATTAATTATTACATTAACTAAATTAAAAACTATATTATAATTTTTTATTTTTTTTGTACATTTGTTTGTTATCTAATATTATGTTTAGTTAAATATGTTGATTATGTATAATTTATTTTTTATTATTTTAAAATTTTGTGAATTGACAAATAATGTATACATTTTTTTAATTAATTGTCCGCTTGAAATTAATGTAGACTAATATATAAAAGTTAATATATACATAAATAGGTTTTCATTACTCAAGATGTACTAATTCAGATTTTTCTTGTGATTTTAATCATTTAATAAATAAAATTATATATTATTTTTCATTTTTTATGTTATATTGTTAAGCTTCACATTACTAATTTATATCAGCTCTTAAATAATATTATTCAAAGAATTCATTTTAATAAACTAATTTGTTTAACTTATATATGCAAAAATCTTTTAATTTGTTTTCATTAAAAATACAGTTAATTAATGATAATTAACATTAAATTAAAAATCATATACTCAATTTTTTATAATAAATTTCTCTTTTTTAATATAGTGACTTATAATGTTTACTCACTTTCCTAATACATTTTAATTAATAACAATACTAATTTAATAAATTAGATATACCATTAACAATTTTATTTCAAAAGGTTATTCTTATGTTAAATTATTATATTAAAATTCCATAATTTATGCAAAAATAAGTTGAAATGAATAATGTTAAAGTCCAAGCTTTCTTAAAATATGACTATTCACTAATTTAATATTGACATTAATTATCTTTCTATAAAAAAAATTACTTATTTTTTAATAATCTTTAAAAATTACTAATTCAGTAATACTTTAAATTTTCATTTAAAATAAGAATTACTCATAAATATATTTAATATTATTTTTAGTAATAATAAATTAAACTTAAATAGTAGTAACTATTAATCAGAACTATTTTTAATAGCAATATTTAATATTAATTCTTACTAAAAAAAAATTAACTTTAAATATGTTTTAATAATTATATAAAATATATTAATTATTAGTCCTTATCACTACATACATTATGATTTAATTTTGATGTAACCTACCTGATCTTTATTATTGGACAATTAATATCTCATTTAGCAATTAATAATACCAATAATCTATAATCTGTAATTTATAATTTATTATTTATAATCTATAATCTATAATAATATACAAACGAAATTTTCCATATATAAATTTTATATTTTTAATTTATTTTTAATATATTTTAAAATAAAAATAAATATATTATTTAAAATTTAAAAATAATTATTAATACTTTAATATGTAAACCTTTGTTCTTTTATGTAATTAACATTGTTAAATTACTTTTTTTAAATTATTTAAATTTTGAAAAAATATAAATATCTCAAAGATGTAATTATCTAATTTTAATTATTTATTATTATTAATTTTTTAAAAATATATAAAAACATAAAATATTTTTTTTACTCATTTTAATAAAGTAAATAAAATATATTGTTTAAAATGTTTAAAAAAATAATAAAGTCATGCATAGAAATCGGTTTTATAAAATCAAGAAATAAAAAAAACAAAGCCGGTGAAAATTGGGATTGATGGGGTATATACAGTAAAATAGATTATTCTTGGATCTTCTGAGGATATTTTTTATTTGGATTTTATTTTTTATTTGGATTTAATAGAGAGAATAGAAAAAACAATCGCACCAGAGAATGTTGATTTTGAGTTGGGAATATTAAAGAAACAACCTCTTGGTCCCTTTAACCAAATCACAAAGAAATTTCCTTTGGTTTTGCTGTCACTCTTACCCAATTCCTCACTTTCTTATTCCTCTCTTTCTCATCCTTTCTCACTCCTCAGGCAATTCTATCTCTTCAATTTCGCTCTTTAACTGGTATGTGTGATTCCTCTTCTTTTCTCTATTTTGCAATTACCCTTTTTTTCTTTTTCTTTTTTCATTTTAATTTCCCTTCTTTCCCTTTTGCATTCGATCTGAGAAAAATTGGATGAAAAGGGATTTTGATTTTTTTAATTAATTTATTGTCTGTGTTTTCGTGAAGATCGATTTGAATAATTTGTTGAAGGGTTGATGTTGGATTGGGCTTTTGTTTTTGCTTTGCCTCAAATATTTTTCTCTCCAATCCCTTCTGTTAACATTCCTAGTTTTGATTTTCTTAAAAAAAATAAAATTATTTAGCGTTTGTATTGTAATTTTCATTCAGTTTATATCAGCTTGTGGGTGTATTACAAGTTAGAAAACTGAAAACTATATATATGGATTGACAAATTTTTGAGTAAATTGTGATATTTTTAGTCCATGAAATTGGCATAACTGGTCGATTTAGTCATTGGAATCGAAAAAAAAGCTAATTTAGTCCTTGAATTAACTATAATGTTAGTTAGCTCATGAGATCATGAAAAATATTTGGTAAGCATAAACCAGTTTGATCACTGACTGCCTCTGAAAGACAAACAAATTAAGAAATTTTATAGTATAATTCCCTTGTGTTAACCTATTGAGAGCTTATAATTAAACCATGAATAGATAACCTTTGTGGTCATATACAAAAGGCTCTTCTTCTTCGTGCTGGTCAGAGAATACTTTATGGCTTTATCGTACTCTACAATCATTGTGGATGAGTGATTAACCATTTTAGTCTGGACACATAGTCGACTTTCTTTTGTCAGAGAATTGAGTGTTTTTAGATTTTAAATTTGGTTCACTTCAATGCAAAACCTTCTTTACTAACATTGCTGTAATTTAGGTTTCTTTTCACTTGCAGTAAAAGCTTTTTAATAGATTTCTAATAGGTCCGTGATAATGAGTATACTAGAATGGGTTAAAAAGGTGATGATGGACAGCACCTGTGAAGTGAGAATCAAAAGAGTAGAAAATGGGCAAATAACTCGCATAGAGAACTTGCCAAGGGAAGAGTTAGTTGGAAAAGGATAGCAACAAGGAAAGCTGTCACATGCCTGAGTGGGGAAGGGAATTTGGGAGGAAGGGAAATTGGGGTATGGGGGGCAGGAAATGATTGAGCAAGAAAAGGGATTGAGTGTTCTGTTCTTTTGAAGGGTATTTTTAATTCATTTATTTCTTGTGGAGAAGTGTACTTATTCTATTCAAACTCCTTGCAGCAATAAGAAGCAGCATACTTCCACATCCAGTTCCCTTCTGTGTTACTTTCTTCTAATCTCTCCAATCTTTTCAAAACGAAGCTCCTTCCATCACTCTCAGGTTTTTCTGTCAAGTGTTGTTGCTGCTTCTGCAGAACTCGTCCAAATATTGCTGGTAACAAGTCCTCCATGAATTTGTTGAGCAGACTCGTTGGGTTGGGTAGCCCGAGGGCAGCAGAAAACATGAATTCAGCAGCTGCTCAAGGACCAGATGATGACATACCAGAACCAGGTCAACAGTTTGCCCAGTTTGGTGCTGGCTGCTTCTGGGGTGTTGAGCTGGCCTTTCAGAGGGTGTCGGGGGTGACCAAGACAGAAGTTGGTTATAGCCAGGGGCAGTTGCACAATCCAAGCTATGAGGATGTGTGTACAGGGACCACACACCACTCAGAGGTTGTCAGGGTCCAATATGATCCCAATGAATGTAGCTACGTGAATTTGCTTGATGTGTTCTGGGCTAGACATGATCCTACTGCACTGAATCGGCAGGTAAATTTTGAAATGTTTAGTTGTGTTATAAGCCTAGTCATGCTGGATTGAATGAATTGGTCTGGTTTGTTATTAGTACCGTGTTCTTACTGTTTGCAGTGTGATGTTTAGACTTTCCTGATCTGAATTACAAGTTTGGGCATGTGGATTATTTATGTAAAGTTTCTCTAGAATTATCCACCGACTCTTTACTTAAAATAGTTCATCGTTTTGCAATACTTTCTTTTTACATCATGATAATTTGTCTAGGGTGATGCTAATTATTTCTTTTTCCTAATTGATGCACTTATGTTTGAACATCCTGTGTTGTCTTATTTTCTGATTTCTGTTCCAATACGTTCTCTGATGTATTGGGTTATATCAAATTGATGGGGGAATCTCTTGATGCTTGTTTAACTTTTAAGCTATTTGATGTGTCAACTAGGGATGACAACAGGGACGGGTTTCACTTTCTCATCCCCATTCTCATTCCCACAATAAAAATTCATCTCCATTCCTGTTCCCAACATATGAAAATTTTGTTCCATCCCCATCCTCACCGGGTACGGGTTATTCCTATCGGGTAACGGTAATTGTATAAATCTCAAATTAAAGTATTATAAAATAATAATTAAATAAAGAAAAAGTAATTATAAAAAAGTAAAAAAATTATCAAATATATGCTATAAAAATAAATTACAAAACTAAGAACTACAGAAAAATTAATATAATTTTTTTAAATTACTTAATGAATTAAATGTGTTTTAGTAATTTAAAATAGAAATAAATATTAGACATTGAAACGGGTATGGGAGTGGGGACGGGGCGGGTATATACATTCCCATCCCCGTCCCCATACCCAATTTAAAAAATCGGATATTACCCATACCCAATCAATGCGGAGATTCCCCGTTAAAATCGAGACGGGTTAGGATAATACCCACGGGAACGGGTTCATTTGTCATCTCTAGTGTCAATGTGGGATTTTTTACTTTGAAGTTTGTTTCCTTCATCACTCATTCCACTTTTACTTACCATTACACACCATACGTATGTGACTTCACAGTTCACAAATTATTACCGAGTTCTCACTCAGTTACGTTTTGGGAGTTCATTGCAAATACTAATTTTTAGATTGTGTTAAAGAACCCGTCGCTAAAGTAGATCTTATTCATTTTCGATATACTACACAAACAAGTATGGCACGGCCTACCTTTTTCATTTTTTAGTCCAATGTGATTCTTTCTTGAAAAGAAACACTAGCTTTAATTGTTTTTGTTGAGATGGACTTCTAGTAATTATTGAACATGATATGTAGATAAACCAGTTTGATATGGAATGATCTATTTCTTTTAAGACAAACCTTAGACAGAATTCCTTAGGAGCTTTCAGTGCTATTCTTCAATTAGAATTGGAGTTACAGCTTAGTAATTTATATTGACTTTTAACACAAACCTTTATTATGCGAATTATTGACATTACACTAATTTTATTGGAGGAGAAGGCAACAAAACCATCTAAGGATTTGCATTCAAGTTTTATTACTCCAATTATTGAGATGAAACTTTTATTCTGATTGGAGAGTAATACAAAAGAATCTAAGAAACTGCATATAAGTTTTGTCCTCTCACTTGTTGCATTTTGTCTTGTCTTTTTCCTTTTTTCTGTTCAAAGCATTGTTTTCTTTCTAGCACTCCAATTTTTCTCACTCTCTTCATCATTCAAATGCATGCACCTATGAACTTTGAATATATGTTGACAACCTGTGATCTGTAGTGTGATGCAGCTGCACATTGCTGTTGCATCATTTGGCTGAAGTGCCGAGTAACGGTTTTTTCTTTCCATGTGGCAGGGTAATGATGTGGGAACACAATACAGGTCTGGAATATACTATTACACACCTGAACAAGAGAAGGCAGCCACAGAATCCTTGGAACAACATCAGAAGAAGCTGAACAGGAAGATTGTTACTGAGATCCTTCCTGCCAAGAAGTTCTACAGGGCAGAAGAATACCATCAACAGTACCTTGAGAAAGGGGGCAGATTTGGCTCCAAGCAATCTGCTTCTAAGGGATGCAATGATCCAATCCGATGCTATGGTTAGATTATTCATATGGGAATTGCATCAAAGGTTCTAAATCACATTTAGATGTTGAAAGCAGAGTTTTGTTGTAAAGTGTTTTATCCATAAAGCTAAGTCACACTCTACCTATTCTCTGTATTGTATTTATAGGGTGAAGATCACTATAGAACTAGAATCACTTTTAGAGTTATGTAGTAGTTTATATGTATAGTTTTCTAATAAACTAGTTTTATAATATGCCTTTAATTAGTATCACTTTTTGACTTAAAATATGTTTTTTTTTTTTTTGCTTTTCACCTTATATTTATGTGGACAATTACTCAAACATTATTTATATAAATTGGATTAATAAACTGATCATGGCTAATACATTGAATTCGAGATTTATATGAATAAGATTTAAGAGGTTCTAGTTATATATTATACATAACTAACAATGAAAAAACTAATAGATTTTACATTTTGTTTCCAAGATAACATATATGGCTACTTTTTAAGTAAAGAAGTTTTTTATGTTAAAGTTGTTCTTAATCTATAGTTTAATCATTAATACTTTGTCCAATTATTAGTAACTTTACAACTTTACAAGCATGCTTTTGTTCTCAAAACATTCTACGACGTTTATTTCTCACTTTTTTGCTTAATGCTTACACAGTTTATTTATTTATCTTCACCTGTTTTTAGTGCCTTGCAACTTATTACTAAGCTTTTTCAGCAAACTGTAGCAAACAAAAAACATTTATTTTCATGAAATACATCAAACATGCCTAGGTTTAGATAAGCACTAGGTACTGACATCACTGCGGTATGTTGTGATTTTAGAATATTCTGTAAATTTTTTAAAAGAATCTTTCCCTAATTTGGAGTATTTTTCAAATAAAATTTTGAAAAATTGCCAGTAGATTTAGTCACAAACTGCTTTAGTATACTCGTTTCTGAACTATTCCTTGTTTTGATTCTCCATAAGTATGAGATTCTCTACAACCACAACTGCAATATAAAAAAATTATCATTCCAAATCATTAAACACATGTATCGGAAAAATTGCAAAGTAAAAAAAGAAGAAAAGACTTAGAAAGAGAGATGCCAAGTGAGAGTAGAGCAGTTGAATGAAATAATTAAATTTTAAAAAATGGGATGAGACATTTGAGTGAAAAAAAGAATTCAGAGTTTGGGATTTTTCTTCCTTCACCCCCATATTTTCATCTCATATCCTTATAATAATATTCAAAATATCAAAACTATTTTTGGTTTGAAGTTGTGTTTTTATAGATTCAAGTTTGTATCCGATTGGCTTTCAATAATTTTTTAATAGTATAATCTAAAAACAATACGAAATATATAATGACTTTTACATTACATAATCTAAAAATTATTTATAATTATATAATCTAAAAATTATTTATAATTATATAATCTAAAAATTATTTTGTAATTATACAATCTTAATAATTTATCAGCTCTTTAATGATTTCTAAATTATACAATTTAAAATTAATTTTTATATTATATAATCTAAAAATTATTTTAGTAAGAAAAAACTTTTAAATTATATAATCTTAAAATAATTTAATAAAACATATGTACTTTCATAGTAGGAAAAGACTTTTAAATTATATAATTTTAAAATAATTTAATAAAACATATGTTCTTCCATAATAAATTAAAAGTTATTTTTATAAGTAACTTTTGAATTATATTCAGAAGTTTTTCAAAAATAGAAAATATGTATGAGCACAGAATGAGAGATTATTTTTTTACTACGTTCCTACCTATAAAATTGATTATATTTCAAGAATGTAATTTTTTCATGGGTTTTTAAAGATGACATTTGTGGAAAAAAAATTTGATTTATAATCTGAAAATTATTTTTTAAAAAATTTAACTTTTAAATTGTACAATTTAAAAGTTATTATATTTTTAAAAAACTTTCAGATTAAATAATTTGAAAGTCAACATTTTTTTTAAAATTAATTTATACAATCCAAAGTTTTTTCATATTATAATAATTATAATAACTTTCAGATTGTAAAATTTAAAAATTAACTTTCCTCATAAAATAATCTGAAAGTCATTTCAATCTAAAAGCTAATAACTCAAATAAAAAAAATACAAAAAATTACATGATAAATAAAAACATATCTTTCGTAGTTGAAAAACATCGTAGTAAAAATCAGAAGCATACTCTCTAGCCTTGAAATACTTCCCTTGAACAGATGAAAAAATCAAGAATGGAGATGGAAGCCGCTATATGAGAAGGAAGCTGCCATATGAGAGGAAAGTTGCCGCACGAGAGAGAAAAAGAAGAAGAACCAGACAGGGAAAAACAAATACAAAAAGCAAATTAAAATAAAATAAAATAAAATTTTTAACTTTTCAATATTAATATAGAAAGGGCACGTTATGAATGTGGTAAAAGAATGAGCCCCGGATGAGAGGTAAGAATGGAGGCCCGAAGAGATGTTTAAAATAATCCAAGAGATATTTTTTACTTTTTGTCAATCCTGTTCGTGAACAAATGAGGGTGGAGAAAGAAACAATCCAAAGTTTGATAACATAAAAAAAATATATTTAATAAGCATTTTAGTCTTAATATTTTGTAAGAATTTGTAATGTTCTTTTATATTAATTTTTTTTTTAATTAAATCCTAAATTTTATTAAAATCTTTAATATGGTTTTTTATATGAGACGTAACACATTCAAGTTAATTCGTAGCATGTGAATAATAACAAAAGGGTATAAATATAAACATAAATATGAATACTACAGTCTGTGGATTTTTTGACAAAAAGGATCACATTGATAGATTTAATAAAATTTGAGGTTCAATTAAGAAAAAAAATGAAATTTGAGAATCAATTAAGAAAAAATATAAAATTTGGGACTCAATTGAGAAAAAAAATACACATAAAAAACATTGCAAATTCTCATATAATAATAGTGGACCAAAATGTCTATTAAACATAAAAAAAAATGTTTTCAATTATTATTTCAATGTTGCTATCCTCTAAACATAAGTAGAAATATTATAATTTTATGAAAAAAAAGTAAAATATGAGGACAATGATGTAAATTTTGTGAAATAACTCATTATATATAAACTCAAACTAGAAAAAAAAAAGATATTGATTTAAATTTTATCTTCTTATTTTCTTGTCTTTAGACAAGTACGATCATGAGGACATTTTTTTTTTAAAATATTTAACATCGTATTTTTTTAATTTCCGCATATTTTATTATCCATTAATTGCATAATAATACTCACCAAAAAAAAAGAGAGAAAAAGTCCTTTTCTGTAAATTTGTTTTAACATTGTTTTGTTTTAAAAAATGACACGTCAGACAATTAACGAATAAAATTAAAAGTATAACCAAAAAAAATATGAAAGAAAAATAAATAATAAAGTTTGCAACATAATTTAATTTCAATTAGTGATGAAATATATGTAATTAAATTTGGTAAATGAAAAAATTGAAATCAGTTGTTAATCATTTTACTTCTAAGATCATATTCTAATTTTAAGAAACCTGAGAAAACAAAATACACATAACAAGCGATAAATTAGTCATAAAGATAAACTGAAAAAAGAAGGAACAAAATTTTACTATACATGTAAATAAATATCTCATGTGAACAAATGATATAACTATATTTGACATAATTAAATTAAAGTATATGAGTAAGAATACTTTCGAATCATTATTGATTAACTGGATATCTAAACTTTCTAATTTTACGTTAGAAAAGTGAGATAATGTATGAGATATTCTAGTTTTCTTAATAAAAATAAGTAAAGATATAATCAAATTAAAGAGTTAAATATGTTTTTAGTTCTTAATAATTTATAAAAATTATGTTTTGTTTTTGGATAAATTTTAGATTTATTTAGTCATCGTACTTTATAAATTCGTATAAATAATTTTTATTATATGTCAGAATTTATTTTTTATTTTTTTATTTATTTTTTTATAAATTCTAATTTTATTATTATACGTCTCTTAAATTTTTTTTCTTTTCTACTTTTTATTTTATTTTTTCTTTTTAAAATTTTTTTTATTTATCATTTATGATCATTTATATATACGGACGAAATAAATCTAAAATTTATTTCAGAAACAAAACACAATTTTAAAAAAGAGTTAAAAAACTAAAAAAATATTTAATTTTAAATTATAATATATATATATATATATATAATATGTAAAATAACTCATGAAATTTTTTGGTAATTAAATTTGGAAGAGTGTTGTAGAACTATTTAAAAAATGTAAAAAATATTTATTTTAAAAGCAGTTTGTAATTAGTATATATGTTTTATAAAACTTGAATATATATATATATATATATATATATATAAATATGAATTTCATGTTTCATTAATACTTGTTTTATTTTTAAATAAGTGTTGTTTTAAAAGAAAAAAATTATTTTTTATAATTTATTGTTTTTAAAGTTTAATGATATATTAATTTTTTTATTAATTATATTTTTATTTTAAAATATATAAAAATAATTAAATAATTTTTTGTAAGATTTTAATAAGTCAGTTGTTTATATTGATAAATTATTTTTTATTTTTATTTATTTTTTGTTAATTAATAAATAATATTTAATTTAAAATGTATTATAAATTATAAAAATAATTATTTTTATTAATTTATATAAAAAAATTTAAAAACACTTATTATTCAGAAATAGAAGTAGTAATATCATATAAAAATACTGTATATTGTAATTTAATTCCTTTGTAAAATATACATAACAATTAAAATTTGATTCAGGGAAGTTAATGCACACAAAATCATAAATAAAAAAGGAAAAATATTCTGTGATGTTATTGTTATCTACTCTATTATAATTAATGTTGATTCTGAACATGTTGCCCCACCAAATGTTGTTGTCATTTCCAAACTGTAACATAAAAAAAAGCCATCACAAATTTTGGCCTCATCTATTTTTTTTAGATATATATAAAATAAAATAAAATAAAAATAAAAATAAAATTATAGATGAGAAAAGGAACAAGTGGGTGTTGAAATAAGCATTTAGAAAGAGACATTTGAACAAATTGCAGTTGTCACATTAACACAAAAATGGCAAATGCTATGCTAATGTTGTTACAAAGAAGCATTAAATAAAGTTTGTTGATTTAATTAAAACAAAGTTCATCAACATGTGATCTCACTATTTTAGTCAAATCTTTCACAATCCAATGCACCTTTCATCCACCAACATTTATTACTATATATACATATTATCTCAACCCACAAAAACAAAAACTCAATCTTGTGATACTATTTTTTTTTATTAATGAGTTTTAACTACTTTTTTTTATTGAAATCAAATAAAGATACATAAAAAAATAACTTTATATTAACATATAGTTTGTAAAATAAATTAAATATTGATAAACATACACCATTCTTTTTTAAATCATATATCTACATCTTTCTTTCTCTCTTAATCAAAATATAAAAAAATAAAATTTAAATAAAAATACTCTCTCTGTTTTTAAACAATAATCTTTTTAGAAAAGTGATTTTGTTTCTTTTTATCTGTCATTTATAGAGTTTAAGGTTGTATTAATTATTTTTTACCAATTATACCCTTATTTTTTAAAATATCAATAGTAATTAAATTATTTCTTTTATGAGACTTTAAGTGACCTACTATTTATATCAATCAATTACTTAATAAATAATTTATTATTTTCACATTTTCATCTATCTTTTCTTTAATAAATGTATGTTTATAGTTATAATTTAATTAAAAAATAAAAATTATATCTGTTTTACATGTTGTTGTTATAGAATATTATTAACTTTTATATTAAAATAATTATTTACCAATATTATTATCATATGGACAAAATTTTATATTAAAAAATTATTTATCAATAAAATGTTCACATCAAATAATTAAATATGAATACAAATCTTTATAAAATATTACACTATATATTGAATTCACTATAATCTAGACTCTTAAAATATAAAAATATACAAGTCTTGAATTAAGTTAAATATTAATATTTAATAATAGTTAATACAAATTTTCTCTATGTCCTTTGTTAAATTATTTTGACATCCATTATTTATACACATAAATTTATTGTCACTTTAATATGTGATTATTTATATAAGATAAATTTGATTAGATCATACCATAACAAATAAATATGATTATTATTTAGTTATAGATTTATTTAATTTTAATTATTTTTGTGTGTGTGATTGTTTTGGTTCCGATTATATTTGATAAATAACTAGATGATGTAAAATCACAAAATTAGAAGTGAATATTTTCTTTTTAGTAAATTTTTTTTTACATTTTAAATGTGAAATATGAAACCAAATTCTGATTAATTAACTTCCATAATTAGAATTTATAGAGAAAAATAAAAGTAGCAGCCGCTCCCTAGGGCACACTTGAAAGAAAAAAAAGAAAAGAATGATGACAGAAAGTTATGAACTGTGATGATGGTGACCCACACAAGTGTGGACCAATAAGAACCTCTTAGATTCCATTCCATGGATTTCATCAAAATCTTTTCTATTCCCTACTTCACTCTCCACTTAATAAGTACACCACAAAACCTATTCTTAAATTATTAATTAATTAATTAATTTAACTTACTTATTAAACTAAGTTATCATTAAATAAATTAAGTTAGGATTAGTAGCCGTTACACCCCTTTTTCATAGTTTAATTAATTTAAGCACCACCTAGATCTAACTTGCAAAAATCTCACACCTACATTCAATAAAAAAGTGTTATGTGAAATCTAATATAATCTAATCATACAAAATAAACCATCAATAATTGATGATGCTCCATCATAACAAGCTTCCACTCTACCACCATAAAATTGCTAAACGACAACTTCATTTTTATATCCCTCTTCCAAATTTCGAATACCATGTTCATTCTTCAAAACTAGGGTTTTCTTTATATTTATCTTATAATGAAAAAACAACGTAGTAAAGTGTCCAAATGTGTCTGTGTAAAAGTGTTTAGTATTAATAATCATATAATTATATAATTTTTAATTTACATAAATGATAGAATTCTTCTTTTCTAGTAGTAACTTCATTTTCTATTTGAAGAAGTTTAACAATGGACGTGCCCACGCAACACTCAATTATATGGAATAATAACAACATTTATAGATAGATTTGTCATCTATCTATCCGATTAAATTCGCATTCACATAAATTTACTTTTTTATATTATTAAAAGTTTGTTTAATTAGTTTGCATTTTAAATAATTTTTAAGTTTTATAAATTATATTTGTTTCATAAAATTAACATATTTCATAGATAAGTTTCTACTTGTAAAAATATATTAAGATTTTTTAATATTTATTTATATAATAATAATTTATTACACAATACATAATTAATAAAAATAAAAGTAAAATAAATAAATGGGTTAAATTAAACTTTATAATAATTTATAAAAATAATAATAAATTTTAAATTTAATTAGATAATCTATTAAATAATAAATAATTAATAAAAACAAAATAAATAATTTTTTTATTGAATTGAGTTTTGTCATATATAAAATAAAAAAATTAAAAATTAAATTAAATTAAATGACACTCTACATATTAATAAAAATTAAATATTTTGATTAAATATGATTTGATATTATAAGTTACGGATATAATTTTAACTCGTTAATGATATATAATGTATATAAAAATATTAACCCTACAAATTTATAAATAAGATACCAACAATGAATTACTATAGGAAATTTGTAAATTTTTGTCTAAATATTTAATTATAATAATATATAATAATTTTATAAAAAAAATAAATGACAATAAGACATTTTATCACCTATATGTTAAATACATTTTTCATTATGAAAGGAAACTCTTTGCATAAAAACATTTTAGAATAATTAAATTGTTTATTTTTTAAACTTTAAAATTTAATGATATTCTTGTTATAAGATTAATGGAAACATTTATAAGAGTTACTGAATTTTAATTTATTTTATAAATCTTTTCATGTCACATTATTTTTAACACATCATGTCAATTTATTTTAATAAAATTTTATTATAAAATTGAAATTTTAAATTTATAACCTGAATATTATAATTATAATAGATAATAGATATATTTTAAAGTGATTAAACTCGTACATATTTCAAAAAATTTAAAGATGAATTAATTAAGGAAAGAATGGAAGAAGATGGGAAGGAGTATAAAATGAAGGTGGGGATTTCCATAAGAATCACATGTGGGAAGAATTGTTAAATGGTTCCACGTGGCGTGTCACGAGGAGAACCACGTGGAAGCTCCCTCGGATACTTTCATAGATACTAATTTATGGAAAGGAAAATATTTTTTTTTTCTACTACCAGCCAGAATGTGTATGGTCACACCAAAATTACTATATTTTGTAAATTTTGGAACAAAACTTATGAATAAAATTATTATGAACAATTTTCAAGAGATTATATAATTTTTTGAGGGGGAAATGATATCAAAAACTATTTTTTTATATTAATATTAATAATAATTATGCTAAAGTTAAATAGAATCATTATGTATAATACAAATTTTCTGATTTATTTTAATTTGAATTAGCTTGTGGTTAGTTAAGCTGGACGATTATGCTTTTGTTTTTTAGTTTTATTTATAAATCTTGAAACAATTAATTCAGTAATAAAGTATTTTCTTAAAAGATAAAGTAATAAAGAAATATTTAAAAATTTAATACGACAATAAATACATTTGAAAAATAATAAAGTAAGTAAATATTTAAGGAATTTAAATAATCACGCGTTTAAGTATAGATTATTAGATTAAAAGAGTTTTGTTTTGTGTTAAATGGGTTTTAAAATTTGAATTTGATCTTGCTATTTTTAACTTTCAAATAGATCTTGATCCCCTTTTTTAAATGATCTTACTATTGTCCAAAGTATGATAATTTTTTTTATATTTTTTTTTTCTCAGAACCAAAGAAAATGACAAACAGAAAATGATGGTTATGTTGAAAGAACTATTTAGGGGAAGTATCCAAGTTCTTTCTTTTTCTTTTCTTTATTTTCTCTTTCATTTTCTTGTTCATGTTTTTTTTTCATCTACTATCTCTTTATAATTCTGAATTTGTTTTTCGTATTCTTTTCAATAGATTCAGAAAATTATTGTTTATAATTTGAATTAGAATTTCAAAAAGTTTATTATGATTTAAAATTTCTTTTTCTGGTATCCTTTAGGATATAAGCAATTAAAAAATATAATTTAATTTTAATTATAAAAGGTCTTTTAATATTGTAAACCAAAATAATATATTTTTATTTTGTGTCTTCTTTCATGTTCATTCAATAATTTTTATAATTAATATGACACATGAGTCTTAAATGAAATTAACATTTAATTGACGAGGTAACAAATTATTCGAGAGATAAGAAATAAAACATAAAATGGAAGAAAGTGATTTTAATTTAAAAAAATTATATTTGGTTTGAATGTTAGATTGAGTAAGATTAATTATAATATGAAAAATGTGTGGTAAATGAGTGTATATATGCATTTTAAATGTGTTAGAACATCATAGTGAAAATTTTTGAATTGGGAGGTTTTGATGTGAAAATCTACAAAAATTTATAACTATGCATAATTTATCCAATAGATAAAAAATTGCCCAAGAAAAAAAATTAAAATTATTCTATATATATATATATATATAACAAATTTAATGAATTTATCTATCTTACGAAAATTCGTATGACGAATCTTAATTCGAAAGTAATGACTTATTTGTAATAAATTATACTTTTCTATTTTTTAAATATTACGTTAAGATATATAATTTGTTTATATTTTTAAATATGATGAAATATACTTAATAAAAATATTTTATAAAACTTTATTTGGTACTATATTTATTAGAGTTTTGTTTTTAAGCTAACAGTACTTTAAAATTATATGGATTGAACTGTGTGAAATATATATATATATATATATATATAAAGTCTTAAGTCTTAATATATATATATATATATATTTATTTATTGTTTTTAGAGTGTAGTAATTGGTAATAAATAGAATAAAAGTATTATACTTTAATAATTTGTTTGAGAAACATACGAAGATACAAATATGTCTCTTATTTTCGTAGAAAGTTCTCTTAGGAGGAACTTTTTCACGGTGGATTATTTTTTCTTCTTGAGAAATATTTGAAATAATTTTTTTTTACCAAGAATTATTTAGAAATCCTGATGAAATTATAATTTTTAGAAATGATTAAATTATGTTTTATTGATAAAAATTATTCATATAAATTTTCTTAAAGTTAAAGAGTAAGATTATATGTTTACTTAAAAATACATTTTTTACCAGATTAAATTATTTAATAAGAATAATATTATCCTTTCTTGAAATACTGCAAAATTATATACTCAATTAAACCAAATAATAACTACATTTACAAAATTAAACCAAAATTAGACATATAATTACAAAATTATATAATTTGCTAATTTCTCTTCACTCTCTTTATCAATTCATCAAAATAAGAAGGATAAAATTTTGCACTTCATTCCTTTATATTTTATCCTTCCAAATAACATACATTTTCTATTATATTTGTTATATATTTCTGTTAAATAATAGTATATATTTAGTGAAAATAAATAAAAAAATTAAAAAAAATGAAATAAAGAATAATTAAAAACAAAATAAAAATATTCGTGCTTTAATCCTATCTTCATTATATCAAAACCATTAATATTATTTCTTTCACTTGGATTTCCCCTATTCTCTTCCAACTTTTCAAGCAAATCAAGGAGTGAGAAGAGTTTAATTTATCTAAGTGAGTAAAAATAACTTAATAACATAAAAAAATATAAATATATTTAATTTAAAAATAATCAGGAAATATAATGAAAAAAATGATGAAATATTGAATAAATATCTTAAAAATTAATACTTAATAAATCTGGAATGATTTTATATATCTCACATATAATACCATTTAAAAATAAAAAACCAAACATTATATTCCTCTGTTTAAATCTCATATTTTCCTAATCATAATTCTCACTAAACCTTTTTTTATTTAGTTTTCCTTAATATTTCAACCTCGAACAAGTGAAAAAAGTGACCCCTTGCTGTATAATTATTTCATAACCATTAAATACAATATTTAAATAATAAAGGGTAGAAAAGAAATATTTTAAATATTTTCTAATATTATTTTTTTAACTAGGTAAATAATAAGTAAAAATTAAATATAACTTCTACAAACATATCTATTTGATTTTTGTTATGAAAAGTTAATACATACACAACTTTAATAGAAACAAAAAAAACAATTAGCATTGAATTGAAGTCTCCTTATTAGTTAATACATGCAATAAGTCAATGATAATGTTAATTAAGTGAAATTACTCACTAAGAGAGCAATATGATTATTAGTGGATATTTTTTTTCAAAACCTATTCAAGTTTGGTAGGACTTATTGATACACATTCTAGAACATTGAGTCTTAACATATTTATAATCAATTTTGGTCACTCAAATTTTAAGGTTAAGCTTTATCCACTTGACAAGTATGTAAGAATTTGCTTGAGTAACTTTTTAAAAGGATTTGCTTTATGAGTTTAAGGTGATAAAGTTTTAAAATTTATATAAATAAAAAAATATTCATTATCTCATATAATGAAAATTTCATTTATGTAAGTCTTTATTTTTCAAATTTCAAATTATATTTTATGCATTTAGCTTTATGTAGAGAGTGTTTTAGTACATATGTAATATGATGAAAAAAAAAAAAGATGAGATAAGTGTGAATAAGTTGTAGTTCCTTTTATTTATTAGCATTTTTTTTTCATATTGCAAGATTTAAAGGTTAAACCAAACATTAATAATAAGAATATGTCTTTTTACTATTTTGAGCATTTTATAGTTGTATAATTAATATAAATTTTATCAATATAAAAAATGTGAAATTTTCACATCCTTTTATGACTAATACAAATAGTCTTACCTAGTACACAAATAATTTGTGTGTTATATGTCAATTTTTTTTTACAAAAATAAGAGCACAGTGATGTTTTCTACATAAATTTTGTGATAAAAAATACAAGTAAAAATACTACTTTTATATAGATTTTTATGTTGTAACCTATATGAAAATGAGCATACCATATAAGTTATTGTAACTTTATAAAACATATAAATTTTACATTTTTAAAATAAGTATAGTTATTTCATAAGTATCTATATGTTTAATATTGTTTCTAGTAATTCCCAATAAAGTAATAAACACAAGAATACTATTTTAGAGTTTATTTTCATGTCTAATCACTCAATTAAGTTTTGTAATGTGATGAAACAATTAAAATTCTTTTTTAATAAAAAAAATCTAAGATAACTATTATAATAACCAATAAACTTAACAGGCTCAAATTACACAAATAATAAAAAAAATAACCCTATTGAATTAAATTAGTTATTTTCATATTGTTATTAAGACTCAAATCGACTAAAACAAGAATAAGAGGTAAGCAAATAAAAAAATTATAATTCATTGCATTGTATTTAAAAAGAAAGGAAACTATATATATATTTTAAAATAAATTTTTAATTTATCTCAAATAAATATTGTGATGATATTTTTATCAATTACTGATTATTTTTAAAACTCCTTAAAAAATTTATGTATCACGAATAAAAAAATGCAGCCTTAAACTCTCTTAAGAAACTGAGATTATCTTTCACCAAAAAGAAAAAAAAAAAGAAAGTAAAAATCTTACAAAAGTAGTACTATTTGGGATGCATGTAAAGTTGAGTGTAGCAGAAATACGTTGACCGTATAAAAATACGCGAAGACCCATACAGTAACGTATATTTCTGTTCTTACTCTCTATATTTTCATATTTTTTCTTTTTCATCACACGAAACACAAACATTAACCTCTTTCTCTCACTCTCTTTCTCACAGACTTCACAAATCTTCACCAAAACTTCAACCAACCCTTACTCTCTCACATTTTCTCTCTCTACTCTCTCTCTCTCTCTCTCTCTCTCTCTCTCTCTCTCTATTTGAAACAGTTAGTTTCCACAACACCACCCTTAATGGCTAACACTCGCCGGCGCCGATGAAGATCTCCGGCGAGACCACCCGCGCCCCGCGCCCATTCCCTTCGACCATTGCAGCCCCCTCACCAGACTCCGATCTCCAGCCACACCGCCGGCCATCCCGCCGGCATCCCCGAACGCCGGCTCGCCTCAAGCGGGTCGCCGCAGCTTCGGCCGGAAAACGAAGCAGGCCGGAAACTCCCCTGTCCAAGTGGAAGATCCATGGCGGCGCTAGAGAAGGGAGCTTCGGCGGTGGCGGTGATCCGCTCGAGGAGCTCGACAGGGAAAATGAACTTCCGCCTCCCGCTGCCGTGTCGGTGAGGAAGCTCGCTGCTGCACTATGGCGGTTGCAGCTGCCGGAAACGGCGGCGGGCGATGGTGGAAGGCGAAGGGGTTTGAGAAAGATCGGTGAAGATCGTTTTGGAGTTGTGCAGGTAAAACCCTCTTTGTTTCTTTTTCTTTGTTTTTTGTGGTCGTTTGTTTTTTTCTTGCATTTGCTGATTCTGATTGAAATTTGGAGTTTCTGAAAATGTTTTTTCTTACTTGCATTTGCGGATTCTGATTGAAAGTTTGAGTTTCAGAAAAATGTCTTTTTTTCTTACTTTTGTTGGTTCTGACTGAAATTTTGAGTTTCAAAAAATGTTTTCTATTGCTTGCAGTTTTTTTTTCATAAATCATTTACTCGTTTTACATCGTGACTCAATCAGCAGGAATCTTTTAAAACATCTTTTATAGTGGTTATTCAGCAGAGTTATGACTGTAAAAATTCTTGACTAGGGCATAGGTTATTTACTCTTATTTTCTTTTCTTAGCTTACTTTTTATTGTTTTTTATGCAAGTTTTTGAAAATTAGTAATAAAGTAAAATTGGGGTGACGTATTTGTAATTAAATTTGACAAAAAGGAAGTCTTTTCTCATATCTTTTTCCCTTATTTTGTTGTTGCTTAATTTTGAAGTTTTAGGTTTGGCCTTTTTCTGAGTCCATTTTTTTTCTCATTATTCTGCATGTTCCTTTTTGTGTGATGAAGGTCTTTTTAGTAGGCTTTTTTTATTGAAATTGAAATGATTTATTCTCTCTCTCTCTCTGGTACTAGTACTTTTTGATAATTTGTTGAGGTTTTATTGGTTGTTGAGTTTTTGTGTTAAATGTTCGAAGTTCATTAAGTGTAACCAGTAATGAATGAATGTTTGATAACTAATGAGAGACGTTATGCAAGAATGGAACGATTTGTACTGGAGTAATTCATGGCCTTAAATGAAAGGGAAAAGAAGATCAGCTCACGCCTAATAAATAAGTGTAGTTAACTCATGATTGATTTTTGGTCTACTGCAGAACTCATTGTTGTCCTTGGTAATAATTGGAGAAATGACTTCACCAGGGTTCTTCTGTGAAGATGATTTAATTTATGTTATAAATGTTGTTTTGTATCTGTACTATCCTGTAAATGTTTGCATTTTCAAATCGATGTTCTTTAAATGCTTGTTCTTAAGTAAAATATGCTGTATGCTGATTTGTATTCTTCATTTATTGGAAGTTAGTAAGTATCTATGCATTATTGTATTGTTAGAGAATTGTTCTTCATGCATGCCACTGTTCTGTAATTATTGTCTTTATTTTCAGAATTTGGCAGTTTGTTGTCATTATTAACTTTATAGCTTTTCACTTTTAGTTTAGAACTGATATCACTTATTTGCAGCATGAAACTGGCCAAGTAGACCACCAATTTCTCAGCCATCAAAATGGCATGATGCATGGTTCTGCTATGAAGAATCCATCACTTCCTCATACCATTTCAGGGACTAAGGGTGGACATTTCTGTGAGGTATTATGTTTTTTTATTTATTACTTACACATATAATAATGGCTCTGGAAAACTGAAGATTATACAGCGAACACCAGATATATTTAGTAACGACTGAATTTTTATTCCCTTTCCTCCATCACGTTCCTGCTCCTCATTCAGTTCTGGAAATGCTTTAATTTTTGAGTGGAAGTATGAAGCTGATGCCCAAAGCAATAGTCAAATTACAAGGAGACTAATATATTGACAGGGGTCCCATTACAATCATGTGGACTAATAGAACACTAGGTTGATCGTTGCAGATTTGAATTCTTCTGCCTGAATTTTCCGTGTGCAAGAACACTAGACAATCTGCAGACTTGCTTCTCTATAGTTAGCAGATATCAACAAGCCAATCCCTCTTTTAAAGCTCCTTAATCCTATATAATTTGGGAGTGGAAGTATTTCTAGTAGCACAGCCCTTGATCATATTAACAAATATTGGTCTGAAGGTTTCTATGTCATAATGTCATTTAGATTATATAGATACCAAACAAACTGAGAATATTACAGCAACGAGCCGTTATCTCATGAACTAATATTGTGAAAATTTAATATGTCCAGCACTCAGGTAACACAAATGCTCATCTAGCTGACATGCAGCTGCCCCTTTGAACTTCTAAACAAGTAAACATATATGATATAGAAGATAGATCTATTGATAGTATACCTTTGTACGTGAAATCTAGTGCTTCTTAGATCTATGCTGTGTTTATAATGTAATTTTCTTTATAAATATGCATGAGAAAAACTTGTGCATATTGTTGGGCAAACCAGAATAATGAAAGTGTCATTTAAAATATCAGTCATGGAAGGAAGCTTCTCTGATTGAGGAACGAGTTTAAAAGTGTCTCACTTTTACCTTCCCCAAGTGAAAGAGTAAACAATTAAAATGATAATCTCTAACCTTTCTATTTACTTCTTCAGCTCAAGCCATCTTTCCAGTTTTCGAGCACTGCAATGGAGGGTGCAACGAAGTGGGATCCTGTTTGTTTGAAAACATCAGATGAGGTGCAAAATATCTACAGTAAAATGAAACTTCTTGACAAAAAGGTTAGTACTGTTTCTGCTGTATCTGCTCTTGAAGCTGAACTAGAGCAGGCTTGTGCACGGATTCAGGAGCTTGAGACCGAGCGCCACTCCTCCAAAACAAAACTTGAACATTTCTTGAAGAAAGTGGGTGAAGAGAGGGCCTCATGGCGAAGCAAAGAGCATGAGAAAATTCGTGCTTATGTTGATGACATTAAATCTGAGTTGAGTCGAGAAAGAAAAAGTCGCCAGAGGATTGAAATTGTCAATTCTAGGCTGGTTAATGAGTTAGCTGATGCCAAGTTATTAGCAAAACGCTACATACAGGATTATGAGAAGGAAAGGAAGGCTAGAGAATTGATTGAGGAAATTTGTGATGAGCTTGCTAAGGAAATTGGAGAAGACAAGGCTGAAATTGAAGCACTGAAGAGGGAATCTATGAAACATAGGGAAGAAGTGGAAGAGGAGAGGAAGATGTTACAGATGGCTGAAGTGTGGCGTGAAGAACGCGTTCATATGAAATTGATTGATGCAAAAGTTGCTCTTGATGAGAAGTACTCACAGATGAATAAACTGATTGCAGATTTGGAAACCTTTCTCAAATCAATGAATGTGAACCCAAATGCAAAAGAGATGAAAGAGGCACGGTCACTTCAAGAGGCTGCGGCTGCTGTTGACATTCAAGACATCAAGGGATTTTCGTATGAGCCAGCTAATCCAGATGATATTTTTGCCATTTTTGAAGATTTAAATTTCGGTGAACCCAACGAGGGAGATACTGAATCATGTGTTGCTTACTCTCCAGTGAGTCATGCCTCAAAGATTCACACAGTGAGTCCTGAAGCCAACTTGATTAGTAAGGATAACTTTCAAAGATGTTCTAATTTATTTATGGATGACAATGGTGATATTGAAGAGGATGAAAGTGGATGGGAAACTGTGAGCCATGTTGAGGATCAAGGATCAAGTTGTTCACCTGAAGGGAGTACCCTATCAGTGACAAAGAATCGGCGAGAGAGTAATGCCTCGGGGAGGAGTGTGCTTGAATGGGAAGAACATCCTGGTGTAGAGACCCCAATAACTGAAATTAGTGAAGTTTCGTCTGTACCGGGTAAGCAATCAAAGAAGGTATCCTCCATTGCAAGGCTTTGGAGGTCTGGTCCAAACAGTGGGGATAATTACAAGATAATCTCTGTGGAGGGAATGAATGGAAGGCTTTCAAATGGGGCCGTAATGTCTCCTGATTGGGGACTTGATAAAGGTGGACTCAGCCCCCAAGACCTTCTGATCCAGTTTAGTTCTCCTGAGTCAGCAAATCTGCATAATCGAGGCATGAAAGGGTGCATTCCTCGCACTGTGCAGAAGAGTAGTTTGAAAGCCAGACTTTTGGAGGCTAGGATGGAAAGCCAGAAGGTTCAGTTGCGCCATGTTCTTAAACAGAAGATTTAGAATGTAAAGTGAGCATAGGCAGAGCCTCACTTGTACAACTGAAGAATGACCCACAAGCAGCAGTTTTGTTTTGAATTGTCAAAGTACAAATCTACTGCTGCCAGAAAAAGAACTGCTCAGAAATGATGAGGGGTCATGAATAAATGCACTTTTCCTGCCTCAGACTTTGACCATGTTTCAGTTCATCACCACCACGCCATATTTAAAGCATTCAGAAGATGATCTTTCACCACCTTGTGCCACTGCCTCACTTATATCTATCATGAAACTGCCTTGCTTCATTTTGTGTAGAATTCTTTATAAGTTAGGAGAAGCATGTTGCTTGTAGTGTATAATTTAAGTCTGAGGACAAAGATGCAGGGAAACCAAATCATCTTAAGGTATAGATGATAGCTTATCTTTCAGCATTTTGATTTTCTATCTTAGTAGATGTGGCTTAGAATTTGTCATGTAGATTATAGACCACGAGGATGATTTCTGGTCCCAGGACTGAAAATTCATAACAGTGATCAAACTTCATACTATAAGGCTGGGATGGACCACTTCCTCTCTGTCTGTAACTGTTTCTTTGGAATAATGAGAACCATTTATCTAAAAATAATAAAATGAGATTAGTTTTGTTTTTTGGCCTTTTGTTTTATGAAGAATAATTAATGTAAAATAGGAATTGACGAAATTGGCTTTTGAGGTTGGGATTGCAGATGTATATTGGTATAAAATGAAGTGAGACTCTTTATTTACAATATATGACTAGTCAATAATAATTGATATTATTTTGCGTCTAATAAATATTAGATGCGTTGAAATATCGATAATTATATTTTCTAAACATCTGAGATTATATATTTTATTGTTCTTACTTTATACTGAATATAGAATGAGAAGACAGGGTTAGTTATTGAATATAGAAATGAAAAATTTGCTTGAAATATTAACATAATCCTTTTATAAAATATAGCTCATTATGCATTTACATTCAAGATTTTGCCTTCTTGTACTTCCCTATCATGGAAATGATTTAAAGGAGGAAGTTTCTTTTCAGAAGCACTCTAAAAAATACAAAAAATATTTGAATTTTTAAGCAACTAAAAAGAAAGAAAAATTATAATTTTTAGATACATGTTTATTTATTTATTTATGCGTTGCCTCTCCAAAATTTCGTTTCATCAATTTTTGAAGTTATTTTTTTTTCTGTAAAAGATGATATTTTTTCGAGTGAACATCCCATAATGATTATAACAGTTATGCTTTATATGAAAAAAATATAAATATATTATTTTTAATAACCTTTTTTTTATTTATTCAAAATCAACCTTATTGATATTTTTTGCTATATTATTTAATTTTTCCAAACAACAAACTTTAGAGTTAATATTAAGGAATACAAATATATTTTTTATTAGAGAACAGAGAAAAACCTGTGTACGTTTTATATAATGAATGTTTTAATAAGAAATGTACTTATAATTATTTAACATTAATCTTTACAATCAGAATTACACATGTTTTCAATTTTTCTAAATGAATTTTAATTTTGATCCTGCATTTGTTTGTTTTCCATTTTTATAAAATTTAATAATTTTTTTTAGTTTTTGTAAAAGGGTGAATTTTAATTTAGCTTTTATAAAAAAATATTTAATTTCTCTAACATTCGATGATAAATAAATAACTACCATTTTAAGTTTCTTAAAAATAATGTATGGGAGTACGCAAGTGATTTCCCATGATTAACTACTTCTAATTTTTTGTTTAACATATATGCAGTTAATAAGTGTTGCATTGCATGATAATAAATAAAAACCAATGTTTTTATACTTTTCAACAAGAAATTAATTAAAAAAATTATAAGAATCAAAATCCAAACTTTTTATTTTCTATAGAAGTTAAAAAATATATTTAAATCTTAAAAGTGTGTTGAGAAAAGAGAAGAATACTGGAAATGGAAATAGGTATGTAAGAAAAAAAAAAGAAAAACATAAAAAAAATAGAATGAAAATATTGATTATTTTGCTTGATGAAAAAATAGAGTAGAAATAGAATTGTGAGAGTGTTTTAAGATGATTAGACAAATAAAATAAGTGATTACATTTATACTCTTGAAATGTTTGTTATTATTTTAATATCTATTTATTTTTATTTTAAAATATAACTAAAATTAAATAAAAATATAAAACATAAACATTAAAAATAAAAATTTCATTATATATTATTATAGATAAAAAAAGAATAATTAGAAGAATAGTTAATGAGAAAGATGAGTGATGATGACACTCAAATAATATAATTGTGTCATGAAAATAAAAACTCATAAAATCTGATTTGTAGCTATCATTCACTTCAAAATAAAAAAAATTAAACAGTTAAAAAGCATAGAAATTGGTGATGTCCATATATACAAACTAGGAAGTATATGTACATGAAAAATGAACAACACCTTAGACACATCATCACACAGAAGGACTAGATCTGAGAGTCTTCTCAAGCTTCTCAGCTTTAATGTAATCCTTATCAGTAAGAGGTCCAGCAGGAAAAGGGGTGATTTCCACAATGATATGGGGAGTTGGAAGCTCATCAAAAAGAGCTCTCACGTTGTTGCAACACACACTTTCTCCATGTGCACTTTCCCTTCGGATTTGACAACCCTACAACAATGTGATTGTTCATTAACAACATGTAAGCCAAGCATGTCTTGCATCAAATTATGGAAAAAATGGAACATATCAATAGAAAAAACGACTGATGAAAAACTACCTTGTGAGAAGTGGCATCAACAAAGTGATCATCATCTGATAATAGAGATGCAATAGCTTTCAGAAGTCGTCGCCCTTCAGACTTTGATGGAACTCTATAGTTTCTTCTAAGTGTACCTTTTGTGGTAGGATGCCATTTGCTAACCAATTTCCTTCCATTAGCAGCTTCCTTTGCTGATCATATAAAAATACACATAACGTCAGAAGACAAAGATAAGAAAACACATCGGTTTTTGCTAGCATTCAAAGTGTAGAGAGAGAATAACAGATGTAGAGAAAGGGACAAGTAACAAACAATAACACACAAGATACAATAGACTAGGTGGTAGGTGTTACAATATTCTAAGCCAGTGTTTAGGTTAAGTATTACTAGTACAAGCTCAAAACCACTAACAATAGGACCAATAACCCTAAAATGTTTTAACAGCCCCCTCAAGCTTAAACATGTTACAAGTACCAGTAGTTCAGTAAGAAGACAGCAAGGACCATCAATACTAAATCATTTCAATTCAACCTATCTCATTTGAAAATAAGAAACTAATACCCCTGATCCTAGAAAGGGTTGAAAACCACTTTATAATGAAGGTCATATGGATCTCCATCAACTTGGGTCTTTTCCAAAGGAATGAGGATCAATGTATGTCCAAATCAAGCTTCCTTATCTTTCTTGCTTCCTCACCAGTGACCGAGGGAATAACAAAATATTGGAAACATCCTCTTAGCCCATTGCTTCTAGTGAGCATATGTCCCAAGCATACGAGATCGTTCTGAGTCGTCTACCTTTCTCCTCAGTAGTTCACTGCACTGGTCTCCAAAACACTGCATCAAGTATCATACAACCCAATACCCACCAAAATGGCGTGACATGTTTGATAGATAAACCATAACAATTAAGCATGTGGTCAATGTTCGATCTTCAGATCTCTGTGTATGTATGAAAGAACATTTGTTAAGAGATGTTAGTCTCTTAAATAGGCCTCAGTTAACCTCGAGATATTAGTCTTTGACACTTGGAAGAGAGACAAGATACATTAAATTCGCCAAAAAATGAAGTATAAACCAAGTAATGACCTCCTACCAAGTCTCCAAAACACTCCCAGATATAATAACACCCAATAACCATCCATAACGGGATCCTATAGTACCTTCCGAAAAGCCTTCAAACCACAATCATTCCCATTAAACAATGATTACTTAATCAGAATAGCCTTCACCTCACTGATAAACTCATCCCATATGTTAACACAGCACAATCAAACCAGCTTAAATTCATTACAAACATTCAAATTTGAATAAGAAGCTATCAAAACTAAGGGAACAGGGGCAACAACTACATCAGACATGAATTGAACAGACCTGGTTTCCCTAGTATGGTGTGGGCCCATTTAGAGAAACCCAAGTCAGCAGCACCAGCAGCAGCTTCAGATTCATCATTACTCTCCCCAATTTCCAAATCTGAAAGAAAGAAAAAAAAAATACCCAACACATAAAAATGAAGCATTTTTCCAAATTAAGGGAGAGAAAAATGTAAAAAAAAAGTACTTTATTAATTGATTTGGTTTGGCACCTGAGACAAGTGGATTGGCTTGAGATCCAGCCAAGCCAGCTTTAAGAAGGGCATAGAAGATGCATATTCTTCCAGCCCACAAAACTGGAGCCTCCACCAAAGAGGCACTCACACTGACACTGACACTCCCACCTCTCGCTCGTCTTCTCCCACACACTGAATTCCCTTTGAATTTGAGGGAAACACCACAACCAAAGAGGGTTTTGGGGAACCCAGAAAAAGGTAACGAATAGGGATTGTTCAGATTACTATGGAGAAGAGAGACGCAACTGAATTGCATAAGGGATGCAGAAAAAGCCATTTTTTTTTTCTGAACAAATCACAGCTCTTTGGGTGAGAGATAGAAATGATATTTTCTTCGTTCCACTTCCTCACGAGAAACGATGTCGCATTGCACGCTTGTGGGGTCGAATCGAAATTTTTCCGGATAAGATGAATTGATGTTGCAGGCAATACATGTCTCCCAAGTACATAAAGCTTTTATTTTAAAAATATACATTTTTAATGCTTTCACAATATAATTTTTTTTATATTCAAATAACTATAAAATGTATGAATTTTAAGATGACTAATTAAGACGCAATATATAAATACATAAGCTTGTAAATTTGTATAGTATCATTTTTAAATAAATTTATTGTCTCAATACTTGATCTATTTTTAATATAATTTTATAATTTTAATTTTTATTAAATTGAATTACATCAAAAAATAAAATAAAATATTGAGACTAAAATAAAAATTTTGTTTAGTCTTATTTTTTTTCATGTTTATCAATGTTCATTTTTATTATTTACTGTAAGGAAATATTATATATTGTATATCTATTTTGGTAAGATCCAATTTATTCTTATTGAAATTAAAATTAAATAGAGAATAAATATTTAAAAAAAAAATTATAAATAGACATTTGAAATTTCATTTTTTTAAATTTTAATTTTTTATCTTTATTTAATCTTTTTGAGTTTATTGTCTATTTTTTTACCAGCCGATTATCTTTTGAAGAGACAACTAAGGATAAATCAATATATTTTTATTATAATTTTGATTTAAATAAGTTTTCTATTTTTTTACAATTGATTTTATTATTTTATTTCCTTTCTTTATACGTAGAAGTTTTGTACTATTTTTTATGAGTGAATTGAAAAAAATAAGAACCTTTGGATGATATAAATAAGTGGATGTGTTGATTTTATAGGTTAATATTTGATAATAAGAGTACTTAGATATTTATTTCTTCTATTTTGAAAATATTTAGGTGTTTTTTTTATAAAACAAGTTACTTCTAAGATCAATTAATTTATATATAAGGATCTGGTTAGTTTTAAATGCATATATTGTTTGAACATTACAATCTCACAAGTTAATCATTCCAGTGACTATCGCTCAAATATCCATATTAATTGTTCAAATAATATTTTTTATTATTGAAGTTATGAAAAATATAGATGCATGACAATTGGATTGAATTAGAAATGATTCTACCTCAATTATATCGATATTAAACACATTAATCTATTAATGAAATTTTATATTTTAGTTTTAGTAATGATGTTAAATAAGATAAAGTAAGATATTAAGTGATAAGAAATTAAAAAAAATTATTACATTAGGAGTATCAAAGTGAGTTAACTCAACTCATATATGTTAACTTAGTACAAGTTGAACTAAAATGAATCAGAGATGAGTAAAAAATTTTGTAACTTGACATCGATTCACCACATCTTAATGAATTGATCACTCAAACATTTTTTGTTCTTTCAACTTATTTTATGTATTTATTGTAGTGCAATAAAAATGGATTCAATACATCTATTTATTGTAATACAATCAACAATTATTTCTTATATGTTGAACTTGTTTAACTTGAGTTCAAGTAACTTTTGTTCGTTTTGAATTTTATAATTTTTTTTAACTTAATCCAATTTAAACTAATAATAAATCAGGTTGATTCATAGACTTAAAATTCATTTTAATATTTATGTTATAAAATAAATATAAGGAAATATATGATAGAAAGTCAAAATTGGATTATCATTAATATATTTAATAAATAACATATTAGTATTTGATGAAATACACTTAATATAAGTTTTCTATAAAGTAGCAAATTGTAATAAATTATCATCATATTATATGAAGTACGTTTGAAAATTCTTGTAATATTTAATTATTAATTGTATTTAATTTATAGTTATATATATATATATATTATGGTGAGTAATTTGGTTTGTTTAAGGTAATTCACCTATATGTAATGTAATTTAAAGTTTTAGGTTTTGGAAACTTATTTCTAGGTTTTTATATAAAGGAAATGATAGTTGTATATAAAAGTATGTAGACATATATCTATAAGACATTACTATAATGAATCATTGTATAAGACATTTGATATAGTTGTATATAAAAGTATGTATACAAAAATATTTTACAATATTACTGAGTAAATTGTTTTCTTTGATTCTAATTAAAAACAACGAAAATAACAATTGTGAATGATGTATTGGTGAAAAGAGTTATTTATGGGACAAAAAATGTTTTGGTGTGGTAATTAAGGAAACCATGAAATTTTTAACAAGTATGGAAAGAAAAAATAATATTCTCTATAGATATGAATCCTGTTAGAACAAAAAAAATCTTTGTGGTTCCAAGGGTTATTTCTGCAGAAACATTTATGATTGTAAAATAAGGGTATAGTGCAGATAATGAAACTACAAAATATAGTTACATTTTTATGTAATGTTTTAATAGAGGATTACTTGATGAGAATGGGTAGAGAGATTTATATATTACTGTATAAAAGTAAAAATAATTTATGTTAATAATATTTAACTAAGACAATTAATGTGTGTCATTTTATTTGCACATAATAGCTTGTAGGATTAGAATTACCTGTTTTTATTTTCTGTATCTTCTTCTTTCCTGTGGTTAATAATTGTTTGCTACCTCAATTAATGTAATATATCGACATTAAATTGAATTAACTATTAATTAAGGAGATTTAAGATTATTTGAGTAACATGAGACACATAGTGAAAATAGTTGCTTGCTAATTATTTTCAATATATATATATATGTTAATATCTTTCAAAATTTAATTGATTAATTAGTTTTTTTAATTGATAGATAGAGAGAATTACTAATTTTATATATTAAATTATTCTATTAAAATCAATAATTAAAATTTAATTTGTTATCCTTTATAATATAAATTATAATATTATTATATATTTGTATAGTGTAAATATCATAAGACAAAAAATTTAATATTTTAATTTTAATAAATCAATTTTAACATTTTAGAAATGTAATAAATTTAAATAAATTTTAATTTCTTATAAGTTTAAGTATTTTTAAGTGAAAATCTGTTAAAATTTTCATTCTATTAGATATATATATATATATATATATATATATATATATATATATATAATTTTTATATTTTCCAATTTTCCAATTGAATTGCTCTTATTTGAACTTTCTATGAATGCGGGTTGTCAGTTTAGCAATCCTCCATTTACTCGTTTATTGATTATAGAAAGAAATGTGGGGTCTTACTACCATGAAAATGATGAAACTTCTGCTAATTCACTTTTTCTGTATCCACAATCATGTGCTAAATTCATAGCAAATATCCATGAAAAAACATAATTTTTTTTCCTTTTAATAAGAGGAGTGGTGATACAACACATGGTAATTGGTAAACAATTTTGGTTAGAAGAGGTTGTCCAAGTGAATCTTTTAAGGTTTGGATCTGTTTTCAACCCTTGAACATGAAATAAATGGCTGCTACAGAAAGAATCACTAGCTCATGCAATGAAAACAACTATAATTACAAAGTCATATTTGGAACTAGTTGCATAACTATCATTCTTAGATTAGATAAAAAAGAGACTAGTAATGGCTAAAGATAATAAAGTTTAATATTATAACGGTATGGTTGATCATTACTCACTTTATCCATGCAAGACAGATATTGTATAAAACATACACATAATACAGTATCTCCAACACACTTTCAAAACATAAATTCATAATTAGAAAGCAAGACACACTACTAAATTGAACTCCAAGATAGTAGAAACTCAGCACACTCTCCTTGGCAATGAGCATTAATATAGAAACTCTACAGAGGGCTGCTATGACTATGTGGCAGAAAAAGCTTATTGGTGCAAGAATTTCCATCCCAGTTCCTGAATTTCTGCATACCACTATTTAGATTTGAGAATAAAGATCGCTTAGGACTTTCTTTTACATAGTTACAAAGAAATTTTGTTCATCAAAAATTGATAAAGAGTTTTAATCTTGTTTTTTCTTTTGATGATGAAACACAAATTTCTTGTTTGATTATAGTTTTTTCTATTGAATGAGTAAGAATCGTGCATACAAGAATGATTAATCTTAGAATAAACATTATATTTTTTAGTGACCTTGATTTAAACTTAAGTGATTTTTGAAAATGTTTTAAAGAGACTTCAAGCACAATATAATGGATTATAACTTGATCAACTTTAGTATTAATCAATTATCTTTGAATTGATTTCAAAACATCAACTTAATCATTAAATAATTAATTAAGTTTTTATTTAGTTTTCTTCAACCACTTAAGAATAATATAATCGATTAAGTGAAGATATAATCAATTATCTTATAATTTCTAGTACATTTAATCGATTATATGATGTAATAACTATTTAAGTTGTTCCAATTGTATTTCTAGATACAACGAAGAACAATTTATCAATAAATCTAATCAACTAAGTCTTCTCAAAATTGTTTTTGTAAATTGCTTTCAGTATTCTCTTGGGATTTAATAATTACAATTGATATTACACTTCTTACATATTCAAGAAACACTACAAGAAATTGAGAAGCTTGGTGACTATTGATCTTAATATTTTGGATATTTGTCACTACTTGTGATCTCTTTCCAAAACTCTTGTACATTCCCTTTTGCATCTTGTGTGGTGTATTTGTATAGTAGGTTTTCTACGTATTAGGTGGTATCTCTTGAAGATTGTTCAAGAGATTTTGTTCATATCTTATGCAATTGTATGTTTTCCATGTGAAATGTGGTAATCTTAGTTTGAGTAAATTGTAACTTTGATACACAATCAGATAGATTCGAACTCAGTTTAAAAGTCTTTTGTGTTTTTTCTTTCATCCTCAGAGCAAGAAAAATTTAAAACACCAATTTAACCCTCTTGGTATTTTTACTCACAAATTCAACATCCGTACCTCTAAAAAAACCATTAGCAATCAAAGTTGTCAATTTTGATAGGAGTAATATCATCAGCAACATCAAAGTGCCCAATCAATCGTGCAAAGAAAACCATTTCTTGTTCAATTGTATTCTTGATGTTCTCAGCCTGCACCCACATTACTGCATATAGTCAATGTCTCATTCTAAACGATAAATAACTAAATCAGAACACACCTTTCGGAAACCGTGTTGTTCTCCTTCATACTCAACAAGTGCAACAGGCACACCTTTTTCCTTCACTGCCAGGTATATTTTTTTAGCTTGATCCGGTGGCACAACCTGCAGTACGTAGACTGATGATCAACCTGAAGATTGTATGCAGATTTAGGGGGAAAGTGACAAATTTCCAATTTACATTCATGGTCCTTCAATTTGTTAGATATGGTAAGGGGAAATAATAATAACACTTTTACTAACCTTGTCCTCCAATCCTTGAAATATTATAACGGGACAAGAAAAATCATCAACATGATTGATAGGGGATCTTTCATACATCTCCTTGTCACCTCCTGCAAGCAGTTGAGATAAAATAAGCACAAATGAAACAAATAAACCAACAAAATTAGAGGTACCTTAAATGGTCATCGCTCACTTACCAACTAGGTTTTCAACATAATGGGATTCAAACTTGTGTGTTTCTGCTCTCAACAAGTTCAAGTCAGCAATCTGTTCAATAGACCCCCATTGGCAAATAAATTCCATTGAAAGGACAATAGTCAGGGATTTAAATGAATCGAACTATGCATGAAATATTCAATATCATCTCATTCAAGTTTGTTTATTTAGTTAAATAAACAAACCCAATCTTAAGATTGATTTGATTATTTAATCAAACCGAGTTTAAATATTAAAAGTTCGTCATTAAAGACTCGTTATTTTTGCTTTTATGAAGAAACACTTATATAGTAAGTTATAAATAAGTTAAATAAGTCAAATTCATGCTTTTCCTTTTTAACAACTTAAGCTCATGCTTTTAATTTGGCTTATTTAAATAAGAGAATCAAGCTTATCAAAAGTTCAAGAGTTTGACTCCACTCTCAATTCATTTAGAGGCTTAACAAAAGCTATATTCTTTGCCAAAGTTATAAACAAATTCTGCACTATACTTGATATTACTGGCCAAAAGGTTAAGAAAGGTATATGTATCTATAAGCAATTAAAAACTCATACCTTAAATCTATTTAAAACTAATTCAAGTTGTTGTTTCAAATTCCTAACAAACTTTTACAATAACCATTAGAACATTGAATTACTCATGGGGAATAAATGGGAAAGAGAAGTATCAGAAGATGCACTCACTCCATACAAAGAAGCACCAGCCTGAAAAGTATTTCTGAAAGCAAGAACTGCTAAGGTGGTATACCCACCAGCAGAGCCACCCATTATACACAACCTCTCCTTATCCACCTTTCCAATGTTCACCTAGATTGTAGAATATATCATATACCCCTTTGCTTAACAGATCCATCAACCAAAAAAGTAGGTAACAATTACCAAATATGTAGCACAACTACAACAGTCATTAACATCAACTATTCCCCACTGTCTCAAAAGTCGTTCTCTGTATGCCCTGCCATAACCTTCCAAACAGTATGAAAGACAGACAAACTAAGTTTCATCTTCTCAACAAGTCACTAAAGCAGGCTACAAGTGAAATATTTAATAGTGACAGAAAAAAATGAATATTTTCCAGGGATTAAAATAAATCAAGGACCAAAAACCAAAAAAACAAATTTTGTAGGAAGGAACTAAAAGTAAAAGAAAAAAGGATGAAAACAAAATCCAGTACTTCCACTGTGAGAAAAGGAGGTGTAAAACTGGTAGTAGACAAAATGAGAAACAAACCAGTGCTTCCACCATAATTAACATCAACGACTGCCCAACCTCGACTAGTCCAATACTGAACACTCAAATTTAAAATTCCACGAGTTTCTTGAGTTGGGCCACCTGAAATATTCAAACAAAGTAATGTACATATAAGAGTTTCTGTTGCATGAAGCCATTAGAGTAAGAAAACTCACGCATGACAACTTTGGCAAAAGTAATAAAGCGCAAGGAAAGCAGTAACCCGGTAAAGCTGAATTTAATTAAGAAATTTTAGACAAACTTGTTTTGAAACAACTGAATTAAATTAAGGATATTAATGTTATAATTCTTAAAATGAGAAACTTAAAAATATTAATGCAAAGTTCGACAAAATCATTAGTACTGTCCTTTTGAGACGAGATAGAATTGAACCAAAGACCATATGTATTCAACAATGTGAAAACAAAATTACTATTGTGACTTTCATTACAAGGCTCTGACAACCTAGGCAGCATTACCATAATACAGTTAAAATTTTTAAAGGTAGTTCATTATCAATTATCAAGTAGATCACTAAAAATTAAGCTACATATAAATGTCGGATGCAAAGGGAAGACCCCATTTTCAGCATCTAATTGATCAAACTAACAAATAAGAATATCAAATAGAATGTGACAATTCCAGATTCAGGACCCAGATTTACCGTGGCTCTTCAATAATAGTGGAGGCTTTTCTTCTTCACTAGCTTCGAAATCAGGATTGGATGGTGGATAAAAGTATGCATAAGCATTTTGACCAGGAACTTCAGTTGGGAATTCAATCAACTCTGGCTTACTGATGTATGAACTATACTTTAAACTATCTGGTGAGGAGGACCAGATAATACTGAAATCCACTGCTTTTGATTTATCATCATCAAAAGTCACCTAGAAATCAAGAGACTTGTCATGGGGTGAATTGAAATACAAAGAAATGGAATTAATTGCTGGAAATCTAAATTGCAGTTGCAGTCATTGTGACGGCTGCATTTCGGAGTGTGGTGTGAAATTATCATATGATTGCACCCAATGTAAAAAAGAATTCTATAGTTATTCTAATTATTATTAGTATATCTTTTATGACTGAATAAATTTTAAGATTTTTCATCGTTTTCCTCTATCAAATACCTCCCAACACTCCTTAACAACCCACACGACAACACCTCATCACCATAGACACTTGGAATAGAAGATTGAAGTTTGAATCTCTTTTTTTCTGACAGAAAAAAAAAACATAGAATGGAGTTAAAGTTCTATTGTGACCCTGTGGCGGTTATGTTGCAGATGCCTTGCTGCTATTCACATGATATAAAATCACACCACAATTTTAGGTATTGCAGTAGGCAATTTAAAACCCTCGGTGGAATAATAAGCTACCTTGGCCACTGACGATGGAAGAACCTCAGATGCTCCCTCCACGTATAGGCAATCATTACCAGACGTCTAATGAAATGATTCAACAACTAAGATTATTAATGCATTTGAAGAATTTATTTAAAGCTATAAGAGAAAAACAATGAAGCAATTTTGAAAGTTACTATGTTATTTATATCTGTGCAAGGGAAATCAATCACAGTTAGCTTTGAGCCCTCTACATCAACAATACCCAGATATGACTTTCCATGCTGCCTACAAAAAACCAAAACTTTGAATTGAATTACCAATTCGGACACACTCGCACACCAATTTGTAAGTAGTAGAGTTAGAATACCTGTAACTGCAAGCAATTAACTGTTTAGAACTTTGAACAAATTCATAAGAATTCACCCCAAAAGTCCAAAGTGGCCTCGTAAACTCAGCTTCCAAAGAATAAACTGACACGACCTTATTCTCAGACTCAATCTGCAGTCAATTATTATAGAAGTTAGAAAAGGAAAAGAAGAAATGCATGTAATTAATCAATTTTTAGTAGCCACAGCATCAGAAAATGCAGTTAAGCATGCTTGCAACTGAATTATTTTTCACAATCATCTTTGCACAGGGAAATCCAAGCCAAACAGAAAGGGAACGAGTGATCATATGAAGAGTAAAATATCAACAGAAAGCATTTGTATAACTAATTTAACCTGAACCTCACTGAGTGGATCAAGCCCCAAAAGAAGCTTACTAGAATGAATCATGCCCAAAAATTATGTGTACATAACTTTAATCAAGATTAAATCACTCCCGGAATTAAATATCCAGAAGAGTGTTTAATAGATTCCATAATCAAAATTACCGAAAAGTTTAACACTCTTCTATAATTTTACTTCCAGAATGTTTAAACGTTCTTGCTAAATTAACACATTCTTGACAAATCACTTCCAAAATTATATTTTCCGAAAAGTGTTAAATGGTTCCAGGAAGATTTTTGAATACTCTACCAAGATTTTGATTCTGAAAAGTATCAAATGTTTCTTCCGGAAGTGATTTGTATATCAAAGATCATTTCCAGTGTTAGATAGAAGTAATTTTGGAACAACACTTAAAAAAAGAAAGGATGGTGCAGTTAACAAAAGTAGTGGAAAAAGCAATTTCCTTTATGTAAATGTAACATATCAGAAAGATATTCAATACCTAGTTCTTCTCAAGAAACAAGTCATATGAAATTCATAGGTTAGCTTTTGTAGTAAAATATTTTTCAACATCGTAATTTGGAAAATTAAAAGTTGACTCCATTGCAAAAGTACCCTCACATACACATCAAATTAAAAACGTCATAGAAACTCTACTTTTTCAAAACCAGCAAATTTATAAAGGATCAGCTGGAAATACACTTAGTTAACTACGAATCCTTCATCTAAATTTGATTATGTTTAATAAATTTCACAAATAGTGAAGTACTATAATATCAATTTGTACCTCGAAAATTATATATAAAAGCATGATTTCAAGCATTAAAGAGTATTTATTAATGCAAAAATTAGAAATCAGAAGTTCTTGACAATGGAGTCAACTAATAGAATTTATGCTTGGAGAAATAATAGGTGAATGAAAATTACCCATTTGTGGAGATTCCAAAAACCATTTTCCCTATCTGTGATGAAAAACAACTCCCCTGCATTGTCACATAAAATATAATAACCATAATGCACAGAAAGATCAAAATAAATGTTCCTGTTGGAGTAAGCAGTAAGTTTAGAATCACATCCATCTGTCTGAATCGAAACCAACATGAGTAAAAACCATGAAAGTAAAAACATAAAAGTTTTAAATTAGGTATGGAACATTAAGAGGTTACAAATAAACATAGATCAAGGATCCTGAGCCTATGTCTGGGGTTATCATGATTTGATGATCTTAAGAAAACATTTACTGAACGAAAGTTATCATGACTTGACAATCTAAAGGAAACATTTACTAAACAAAACTAAATGATTAACTATTATATTGTTTGGATAGGGAGTTAAAAAGGCTAGTTTATGTACCCTCAGAGGACCACTTGGGCTCAGTTGGAGACTCCACAAGTGAAGGATCATTCCCAGCAACACAAACACTTTTGTAGATCTCACTGCAGAAAACCATGAGATGATTAAGCTTTAAGTTAAAACATTAACTATACATATACTAAAAAACATGTAATCCAATTGTCATCTAGAACTTGAAAATGAGATCCAGGATACAAAGCAGGAAACAAAATGGAGGGTTAAGAGGAAAAACTTTTAGAGGGAATAAAATCTATGCATGATCCTGTATATAAATAGTGCATGGAGACAACAGGACGGATAAGTCGTGTTAATAGTTGAGATTTGAAATGTGTATACCAACCAAGTGATCCTTGCATCCTTTTCTTAATTATGAAAAGGGGAAACACCATATGTTTTTACATAATCAACAAAATATTAGACCTGAGTTGGATTATTCAGAAAAGAACTGAATACATTGCCAAGAGCACCAACACAGGATATTCATATTTAAGCACAGCATATCATAGATAGACTTGTAAGAAATTTGAAAAACCAAAACACACATAAGAAGTGAAAATGATTCTTCCTTGCCACAATAAACTATTTTAATTCTTATAAGTTACTAGTACCATAATAACAGAGTTCTGCTCACCCATTTTCAGAAATATAGCCAACCCAAAGCTCTGTTTTATCCCATGGCATGTTGGGGTGATTCCACTGAATCCATGCTATTCTTTCACTTTTAGAATCTAGACGTGGGAAAGCATAGAAGTCACTCCCACCAACTAGCACAACTGGTTCTGAATGTCACACAACCGAGTCAAACATCATATCAAAGAATTGATGCAAAATGAAAACAACCCTTAAGCAACTGAAAATAACACAAACTTTTGAAAACCTTGGACGAGCAACAATGAAATACTCATCTGCAATATTCATTCAACCTCTCCACAAGTTAAACACACTAGTAAGATAAAAACTTTTACCCTGAACATCACTGCTGCCAAGTGCTATGGATACAATTGTTGTAGGTGGATTTAGACTGCTTTCACGACGATCTAGCAACACGATTAAGCATTTATGATCACATAAATGAATGATTTAACAACACAGTGGGAACATTCTAACATGAGCCTTGAAGATAAACTGATTGTGGATTTCTTACCTTCCCTAACACTAAGAAAACGGTTAAATCGTGCGTCCAATATTCCATCAGCATAGCTGACTACAGGTCCACCATAATCCGGAGTGACTGGTACAGGAGGCTCATCTACAAGGCAATGAACCATAAAATTCAAGCAATGAAATACCAAAAAATGCTTCACATACACCTTTTGAGATTAACATAATACAAAATCAATATTCCTAGATTAATCAAATGATATGTAAACATTAACCTAAGTTAGCTATCAGAAAGATAAATGCTATGAAGATACTATTTTGAACACCCGTTTTCTTCTTCTAAATTAAGCAACTCACTCTAGAAAATAAATTAAGTAATCTGGATATCGACGAGAAAATCAATTTTTGATATTACGTGCATATTCATACCAGACAATGAATATATTGGAATATTAACCTTTGATTTTCTTATCAATTGATTCAGATTATTTCCTTTACCCTTACTTGATGGAAGTCAAATTTCAATTTTATTAGCGGGTGAAATGCATATCCCTTTAAATGATGAATCATACTCCCACCCTTGTGTGTCTTCTACCAAAAACCATGGACTGAAAAGAGCACATTGGAAATTATGTTTTGTACGAAAAATTTTCTATGGATCTTGTTGACTGAGTTAGTGATTAAAGAATTAAAATAAGAAAAGTGACATTGAAATTCATGCTAGAGCGCATTATAAAATTGCAGGAAAACGCATTTTTACTCATCTCAATATAAAATTTTCCACGTTTAAAACATTTGTCTTTCGTTATAGAGGAAACAAAACAAGATGCAACTAACATAGATAGAACTACACATCAGATTAAAGGGGCACCAACAAACATGTCATTTAATTTCATGGCGACAATGCAACATGACATTACTTGGGAAAATGTATTTAATGGAGAATGAAAATTGATGGTTGCTCTCAATACGCACCTAGTGATCTAATGGACTGCTTGTATAATCTCTGATCACTGTAATTTGCGAAGAAGAGAACATCCCCTGAAACAGTGAAAGCACCACCTCCATATTCCTGAGCCAATGTTCTCACTCCAAACTCCTTAGGAGTAATATCCACACCCTCACCTCCTGTATTTTCAGGCTCAAGAACAAGAACTCCACGCCTGAACCAAAAAAGAGTTACCAAACAAAAAGGGTCAGCATGCAAACTCCAAAAATAAAAGCATTTATATGAAAGTGGTTAGTTTAGGTGTTAAATTAAAAAAAAATGCAGTCTTTTTCATATTTTCCAAAGAGAATATTAAGATAAAACTATTTTGCACTCCCATTATCATGTGTTTGGATGATAGAAAAATAGTGAAAGGAAAAAAATATGAATATCAATGCATTTATTTGATTAAAAAGAGAAGAAAAATTAATTTTAAAAACAAAAATTTGATTTTTTTTTTCTCTTTTCTTGTTTCCTTTTCTTTCAACTGAACAAAGCATTACAATTCCACTTAGGGTGAGCAGCTCCTTTTTGCATGATTGGATAAAATAGAATACAATTTAAGGTCCGGTTAAAGACGGTTAATTACCTTTTTTAAAATAGTTTAGGATACTTTTAGTTTTATTTTTCTTTATAATTTTTAGTTTCAAAACAAATTAATTTAAAAGTATCTATCATATAAAAATTAGGTTAAAGATGTATGTGAAGTTATAATATCGACAATAACAAAAATGTTAATATTGATAGAAGTGTGACATTATTAACAACAATAATAATAATTGAAATAATTAGTACTAATTGGAAATAATAATAATAAAACCAACGGTCAGTAAAATTATATATTTATTTAGAGAAAGGTCAACTCTATTTTAAAACTTAAATATGAAATAGCAACCTAATAAATGAAATCAGACTTTTAAAAAGTCAAGCCTAAAAAATAAGTCAATAATAAGTCAAATCTAAGTCTTGAATTTCATAAATAGGTCCTTCATTTTGGCATATTTTTCTCCTTATTTAAGACCACTCATTTGTAATTTTGTTTTTTCTTAAAAATATATTATTATCAAAATTTTAAACGTGTTCTTAATTAAAAGATATTTTTCTTAGAAAAAAAACTCAAATTCATATTTTTTACTCACGATCAAAAGTGGGGTTAGCTAGTGTTTCTATAATTTTATACTAATGAAATTAGTTTCAAACTTAATATTTGCTGAATAATAAAAATGAGACTTCAATCCTTGATGAATTATTTACAAAAATTTGAAAAAAAAGCAAAATTAATATTAAATACACGTAATTTTTAAGAGAAAAATTAATAATATACCATCTAACCCACTCTTTTGAACTCGTCTTTTATTACTCATTGAATTTTACTCAAATATACAAATTTTGATAAGTTTTACATATGTTTTAAATAATAACATTTCTTCGTTATTGTAATAAATTTCAACCTACGATAAAGTATATATTAAAAAAATATATTACTCTTTTAGAGTTTGTGAACATCAATAAAAAAAATTATAATAATCATATTTACGAAAAACATTTTTCACAGAAAGTAAAACACTGTACTAAGTTAAGCTTGATGCGACCATATTGATTTGACTTTTTTGTACTTCCAACTTTTCTAAAAGTGCTTTTCACTCTCTTTTTCTCGTTCATCAAGAAAATAAATAAATAGCAGAGAATTGAAACACCTTACTTACCCTGATTCCAATGGACGGAATTCCAGCCAGATGAGGCGGCCACGGCCATCCACAGCGGTGCCGCCGAGGTCCTTGGTGGCGCCGGAGACAACATCGCCGGTGATGGGGGACTTCCATGAGCCATAGGGAGCAGTGGTAAAGTTGACGGTGGAGAACGCCATTTCCTTTCTGCTGTTTCAGTGAAACAATTAAAATTGAGTTTGAGTTTGAAGGAACACAACACAACACAAACGTGCTTATTTTAAAGTTGGAATATGTGACTATTTATATATATATATATATATATATATGTATATATATATATATGTATATTGTGTTGATTTCTCACCTTGCAAAAATAGCCCATATTCATATTATTATGAGTAAAATTAATATAAAAAATAGAAAACTAGAAATTGGTGGTAAGAAAATAAAAAAAAGATTTTTTTTAGTTTTATTATTTATTTGTTTTATTCAATCTATTCTTACTATTGATGAAATATTCTTCATTTTTTGAAAATACAATAATATAGTTGTCTTTTTACCTAATTAGCACTGCATTATTAAAAAATAAATATTTATAATTTATAATCAACCATCTATAAAACTTAATAATGTCAAATTCAATTTGATTGAAGATAACATTTTTATATTTTTTGAAAATTAAAAATTTTGATTAAACATTTTATTAATAGAATGATGAAAATAAACCAAATAAATAAATAATTGGGTAAGAAGTAATTTAAAAAAAAGGCTTGATGATGATAATAATACATGAAATATGTCATTTTCAATAATGAATTCTGAAGGTATTATCATTTTCAATGATCAGAACTGAAAGATGCCTGAGAATATTGGGACCATTATGAGTCAGAAATAATGGGATTTTTTTCCCAAATAATATTTTTTTAAATTCCCAAAATGGATCCAATCTCAATATAATTCTTTCTTCACTCCTTTCAACCTCAAGTATCTTTATATTTTCAACATTTTAAGTTATAGGAGTTTACCTAAAATTATACAATTTAGTCACGTTACAGAATATACCATCAAGAAGTTAAAATGCATTTAAAATGTTATAATTTGAAAGAATATTTTTAAATGCATTTAAAATGTTATAATTTGAAAGAATATTTTTAATTTTTAGATTGTAGAAGTAAGAGATAAAAATTTTACAGAAATGTATCGTTTAAAATTTTGACTTTTAAATTATATAATCTAAAAATAAAAATGATTTTTAAATTATATAATTTAAAAATAAATAAAAGTAAATCCATTAAAAACTTTTCAAAATATGTAATTTAAAAATTATTTTATAATTTAAAAATTAAAATTTATTTTTAAATTACATTATTTAAAAATCAAAATTAAATACACACATTCTTTCAGATTATAAAACATTAAGTTTTGGATTAAAAAAAATAATGAACAAAAAGGTAACAAGAGATATAACAAAATTAAGAATATTTTAATCTATTGAGTGGATGGAGAAGTTTATTTCCTCACATGAATATATTCATTTTCGAGTTGTGAATTTTGGTTTACTAAGACCCAAATTTCCAATTGGTTTTGTGATCCTCATGTTGTAAATTGATGGGAATAATTTCCGCGATAGTGATATTTAAAAAAAATGTGGAGGAAAATTGAAAAACAAAATAAAAAAATAAGAAAAATAAATTTATATTAAAGATTAAAATAATTAATTTAAAAATACTGAAATTAAATTTTGATTACTTCAGAAGAGAGGGAAGAAAATTAAAAACATAATCATAGTGTGAATAAATTTTCGTTTTGTAATATTAATTTTGGAATAAAATTTATTATTATTATAAGTTTGTAGAAAAATGGAACGAAAGGTAGAAGATAAATATAAAATTTTATAACATTATTATTATTGTTGTTGTTGATGATATAAATTCTTTATATTAAGGGAAATTTTTTATTATAGTGTAGAGTAATTTAAAATAAATAATTAAAATTGATTAAACAAAATTTTAATTGACATGGGAAAAGGAACAAAATAAAAAATAATTTAAGGTGAATAAATTTTGATTTTGTAATAAAATTGAGAATAGAATTTAGAATAAGATTAGTTATTGTTATAATGGTTTGTACATAAATTGGATGAAAGACAGAAAAAATATAAATTTTATAATATTATTACTATTAATCATATAAATTTCTAAAAAAAATTAAAAAAATGTAGTGAGAAATATAAAATGAGTTAAAATATAAAGTATAATTATTAAATTTATGTCAAAGAAAAAAACTTAAACATTTACATATATAATTAAGATCTAAAAAATATAATGAATTAAAAATATTTCATTGAAGTGTAATTATGATAAATTTAATTATTTAAAAATTTTATTATAAGAAAATGAAATTTTTTAATTGAAATATGGAATAAAATGAAGTAGTTCAATTACAGTGAAGACTAATTAAGGATTCATTTAAAGTTCAGACGTTAATGTTAATGTGATTTTGGGTACGTAAAATATTTTAATGCTTTTAACTAAAAATTTGATTTTGACAAATTAAAATACTGGAATGAAAAATATCAATATTTTACTAATAAGCTGCACTTTTTTTACATAAAAAAGATAAAATTATGAGGAAACTTCGACACGAACAATAGACCAAATATAGTAATTAACACTATTGATATTATCTTAAAAAACTTGAGATTGAAATAATTCTATATTTTTTCAATGTTTTTTATTTATTTAAAAAAATTGATGAAATTATGTATTAATAATAATTATATTATATTGATATATATTATCATCTTTGTTTATGAATATTAGTATTTTATTTATTTACTTCATGTTTATCTGTGATATTGCCCTAACTTTCCTAAGATTTTAATCGTCATTAGAAAATATTATCGTTATATTAAATTGAGTTACAACATCCAATTAGAATATTTGGATTAGAAGAAGGTCGAAATCACCTAATAATATTATTTAGTCCATTTCTTACACTTGATTGAGAGATTTTTTTTTGTCCATTTCTTAAATGAAAAATTATGAATCTTTAATTTTTTTAAAAAAACTTGATTTAATATTTTTATTTATTTATTTCTTCAGTGAATAAATACTTGTTTTATGAATATATTTCTTACCTACAAAACTAGTAATTCTTTAGTTTAAAAATAGTTAATGGATGGTCGTTACCATCAAAGATTTCCAATGCTAATGTTTATTTTTATTTAATTTCACCTAAAAAGTTAGAGTCGTTAATTAGAGATAAAAATATTTAATTTCCGAAAAATAAATATTTAAATAAATTTTAAAAATACATAATAGAAAAAAAAATCAAATTGAATCAAAATTAAGAATTGTGAATGAAATATATTGAACCTAATCGCAATGTTGTTTCCCTCGATTCGAAATAAATCAACTTATGTTCTCGCTGGTTGAATTCAAAACCTAAAAGCTATATCTTTACCATTTTCTTTTAATTTAAATTCTTATTTCCCTCAACCTATCTAAATATTTAATCTTTTTGTTTCTATTAAAATCCTTATCCGAAACAAGCAAAATAAAAATATTTTTTTCTATTAAAATTAAGTTTCAATTATAAAATAGTCTTTTTCTTGATATTAAAATTACACCATTTCAATTATTACTTTCCTCAATCATAAATAATTTTGTTACTACCAGAATTGCATTTGTAAGAACTGCTAATCAGCCTTTGATCTCTTAAAACGATTATCAATTTCTTACCATTTTAAAGTTTAGATTTAACCACTCAATTCTTATAGTTGTATAAATTTTAGCTTTAGTCTTTATACTTAAAAAATTGCAATAACACAATTTTAGAACTAGCAGAGATGGACTAAAACAACACAGTTTTAGTACCTGCAAAGATTTGAGTTTGGTTACAATAATATTGTCAAAATCATTGGATTACATTGGTAAGCATTTGCATCTCTGAAGGGAGATAACAATTTTTTTTCACTCACTATGATATCTTGGAGTTGAGAGTCATCATCTTGGTTTGAAATAACATGATTATCTTTGTAAACAGGAAAATTACCATTCAGCATGATAGAATTTGAAACAGACCATTTCCACAACTGATTTTTTTGGTAACAAGGTTGATCAATGTCACAAGGTACAGATTCATCTTCCATCCCTTGATAATTGGATTGATTACATAGTTACCACATGAACTCAGTACAACTACAAATTTGTGTGGTACTATCAGATAAAACTAACACACAATAGTATAGTATTAAGCTTGTAAGTTAATAACACCACAGCTTATGGTCTATCATAACCCATTTTATCTATGCAGGACATATATATTATCAAAACCAAACTTCTCAGTATCTTTCAGTAAAGGTTCAAAATATAAATTCAAAATTGTAAAAAATGATTATGTAGACTAAAGTGAACCCCAATGAAAATTTGATGTAGTAGAAACTCTGCAAATTGCAAACTTGTGGCAAAGAGCATTAAAAATAGACCTCAAAAAGAAGGCTACTACGTTTATGGAGTAGTTTGTGCTGTGGCAGAAGAAGCTCGTGAGTGCAATAAATTCCCGCAAACCTGAATTTCAGCTAAGCACCAAAAGGATTTGAGAACAAACATTTCTCAAGACTTGCTTCAACATGGATGCAAAGAATGCGAACATCAGTACCACTAAAAAGGCCATTCTCAATCAAAGTTCTCAATTTTGATGGGATTAATATCATCAGCAACATTGAAGTGTCCAACCAATCGTGCAAAGAAGACCATTTGTTGCTCAAGTGTGGACTTAATGTTTTCAGCCTGCATCCAACCCGTTATTGGTTATAATCACTGTTTCAGTTTAAGTGGTAAATAACTGAAGTGGTGCATACCTTTCGGAAACCATGTTGTTCTCCTTCATACTCAACAAGAGCAACTGGCACACCTTTTTCCTTCAGAGCCTGGTAAATTTTGCGAGCTTGTTCTGGTGGTACAACCTGCATTGTGCACAATATATTTATTGGTTACACCAAAAAAGATACGTTAATCGGAATAAATTCTAACAATAATATAGAAGATTTGAAAAAAGGTGGACAATTTCCACTCCAAAATCTTTTAAGCAATAAAAATGTGAAGGGGAAAATAATAACTGCATTGTTACTAACCTTGTCTTCCAACCCTTGAAATAAAATAATGGGACAAGAAAATTTGTCAACATGATTGATTGGTGATCTTTCATAGCACCCTTTTTCACCTCCTACGATCAGTTAAGAGAGAGATTGAACATCAAATCAAACGAAACAAATAAACCAAAGAAATTATAGGTACTTTAAATGGTTCATTGTTTACTTACCACCCAGTCTATCGATATAATGGGATTCGAATTTATGAGATTCCGCTCTCAACATGTTCACGTCAGCTACCTGTTTGAGACACCAATTGACAAATAAATTTCATTGTAAGCACAATTGCTAAATTTTTATTCTTTGTTAAAGTTATAAGAACATCCACAACATTACACTTCATTTTGATAAAAGGCTGGCTGAGAAAGGTACACGTGTATTATCTTATCTGTAAGCAATTAAAGGGATTATTAGAATTTAGAAGTAATCACTCAGAAGAATATTCTGGCAGAAAAGCATATTGTTAATGGCATTCTTAATCTTATCTTTGTTAAAAAAGTGAAAACAAACAAATAACATGGTCCAACAGCCGAATAATGTGAACTGAGGACAAGTCAGAAATCCAATACATGGTAGAAACATAAAGCAGGTTACTATAATCTTTGGAAAATGTATAGCAAAATTGAAGTATCAGAAGTTTCACTCACACCATACAAAGAAGCACCAGCCTTGAAAGTTTCTTTAAAAGCAAGAGCAGCTAAGGTGGTATACCCACCAGCAGAGCCCCCTGTAATACAAAGCCGCTCCCCATCTACCTTTCCACTGTTCACCTACATAAGAGATTATATTGCACAGCCAATCTCACAACAGATCCTTCAATTACAAATGTGGGCAAAAAATAAAAAATACCAAGTATGTAGCACAACTACAACAGTCATTGACATCAACTATTCCCCAACGTCCCAAAAGCCGTTCTCGGAACTCCCTGCCATAACCTTCCAAAAACATTCTAGTCAGACAAATTGAGTTACCATCTTTTCGGTAAGTGAAATGATTAACACAGGCTATAGATGATACAAATAAAAATAGTGAATAATAAATAACCATAAGCCCCTAGGATGAGCCAAGGACAATGAATGAACTTAAGTAGAAAGAAGTATCAGATCTAACTACAGAAAACAAAAATATGGAGGAAAATATAATTTTGTAGACCGGGTGAGAAACAAACCAGTGCTTCCACCATAATTAACATCAACAAAAGCCCAACCCCGACTAGTCCAGTACTGAATGCTCAAGTTTAAAATTCCACGTGCTTCTGCTGTTGGTCCTCCTGAAATATTAAAAAACAATGTGCATATAAAAGTGTTGTATGAAATCATTAGACTAAGAACCCATGTGTAACATGTCTTTAGAGGCAATGGAACAATTTAGAGAAGGATTGCATGTGTTTCAAAAGATTACATGTGTTAGAAAAAGTTAAGATTCTAGACACTATAAAATTTAGACTTCGGAACAGAGGAAAAATTAGAGAAAAGAATAGTTTGGGCATATTATTGTGGGCATCAATTTCTCATTAACATTTCTCGATAACAGAAATAAACCAAAGTCAGTACGTATTCAACAATGTAAAATCAAAATTAGTACTGTCAGTTTCATTACAGTGCATCCATGACCTCCCTAATTCAGCAGTATTAGCATACAGTTCTAACATTTTAAAGGCCATCCATTCTCAATTATCAAGAACATAGAGCATAAGATAACAAACTACATATGAATTATGGTTGCAGAGTGCAGACCCCACTCCACAGATTTTCAGCATCTAATTAGCCAAATAAATTAGATTATGCAATAGAATGTGATCAGTCCATATACAAGACCAAGGTTTACCATGGCTCTTCAATAATAATGGAGGCTTTTCTTCTTCACTAGCTTGGAAATCAGGATTAGATGGTTTGTAAAAGTATGCATAAGCATTTTGACCGGGAACTTCAGTGGGGAATTCAATCAACTCAGGTTTACTGAAGTAAGAACTATACTTCAAACTATCAGGTGAGGAGGACCAAATAATGTTGAAGTCAACTGCTTTTGATTTATCACTATCTAAAGTCACCTGAAAAGTAAGAGAGCTATCAGGGGATGCAGTGAAATAACTAAGGAGAATAATAGGGGGAAGAAGGAAGCACCTTGGCCACTGATGATGGGTGAACAGCAGATGCTCCCTCCACAAAAAGGCAATCATTACCAGAAGTCTGCAATGGCATGATTGCATAATAAAACTGTTAATGCATTTCAAGAATTGATTTAGACCATAAAAGCAAAAACAACGAAACAATTTTAAAAATTACAATGTTATCTATATCAGTGAAAGGGATATCCAGCACAGTTAGTTTTGAGCCCTGCACATCATCAATAATTCCAAGATATGATTTCCCCTGCTGTCTGCAAACACAACCAAAACCTTCATTGAATGCACTAGATTGGACCCCAGAGAGCAAGAATTTTCAGGTAGCAGACACAGAATTTACCTGTAACTGCAAGCAATTAAGTTTTTCTGTATATGACTTTGAAGAAATTCATAAGAATTCATACCAAAAATCCACAGTGGCCTTGCAAACTCGGCCTCCAAAGAATAAACAGGCAAGACCTTGTTCTCAGACTCAATCTGTAATCAGCTATAGACATTAGAAAAACAAAAACATAAAGAAAAGCAATCAATTCTACTGCATGTCCAGCTACAAAATGTGTTCAAGCATGAACAGGTAACAGGTTGTTAAACAAGGGAATCCAAGACAAACCAAAGGAACAGATTATTATATAAAATGTGAAATATTAAAAGTAAGCATTTATATGATATTGTGAGAAAAGAATAATATAGATATTTAACCTCAGTGATCAGATAATGCCCAAAAAAAGCCAACTAGAACACCTCTGCTGTTTTTTACATGGTTTTATGTAAATGTTATGTGGCATTCAAAACCTGGCTATTTTCAGGACACAAGTCATGAAATTCATATATTATCTTTCTGTAAAATCTTATTACTATCCATTGTAGGATTCTCTTCGACATCATCCACAAAAACGTCAAAATGATAAATCTCAAAGAAACTCTGCTTTGTCAAAAACAGCAAAGTCAAATCGGTAGTGGGAAATTCACCTAGTTAGAAACCTAGATTACAAACATAAACTAGTTCAATGAACTTTACAAGTAACATAATAACAATTTGTATCCACCAAGCCAACAAAAATATATATCCCAAACATGACCTTTCATGTAAAATTATCCAGAGTATAATGTTTATTTATCAATGCAGAACTTCATGCTTTTGCAGGAATAAATAGTGAAAGAATTACCCATTTATGGAGATTCCAAAAACCATTTCCCCTATCTGTGATGAAAAACAGCTGCCCTGTTAAATTAAAAATAAAGTAAGCCACAATGTGCAGATAGATCATAACAAATCTTCCCGTTCAAGTCAATGGTAAGCTTTGAATTAATAACATTCAACGACAACAGAACCCATAAATAAATTATTTGAACAAGAAGCACTAAATAAACATTTTTATTTCTCCATTTCCCAGATCGAAACAAGTAAAACAAAAAAATAAAAAACAAAAAATAATATGCAAGTAAGTTCCCTGAGATATCATAAATTAACCATGTGAAGGATCCTATCCCATTATCTGCGGTTACCATGACTTGATAATATCAAGAGAAAACAAAATTAAAATCTTGTGAACTACTATTACAAAAGTCATGTTTTGGTTCTATAAAACTCAGAAGATCCTTATTATTTTAGGAGGTGAGGAATGAGGAAAAGTTACAAGCATTGCTTAGTTTATGTACCATCAGAAGACCACTTGGGCTCAGTTGGAGACTCCACAAGTGCAGGATCATTCCCAGCAACACACACCCTCTTGTAGATCTCTCTGCATAGAACCATAAGATGACTAAGCTTCAAGTTGAAACATGGCATATAATAAGAAAACATCCACTCCAACTATCATATCGAACTAGGAAACTAGATCCAGGACACAGAATAAGAGACGGAAATGGATGGAAACAGGAAAAATATTCCAGAAGATACAAAATCTATGCATCATCATGTCAGAAACATTGCATGAAAATTATGAAGAGTATCAATTTAATCAACAAATAATACATTAGCTTGTGTGATTCAGAAAAGAACTGAATATCTGCAAAAGTATAAGCTGTTCATATTAGAAGAAACTGTATCATAGACTTGTAATCAATACAAAGAAACTAAAAGCTCACGTAATATATGAACTAAAAGAATATTTCATTGTCCCTTCAATTATGTGACCAACATGATAAGCAAACTTAACTTTTTCAAGTTTTAAGTGTATTAGAGTTCTACTCACCCTTTTTCAGAAATATAGCCAACCCAAAGTTCTGATTTATCCCATGGCATGTAGGGATGACTCCACTGAATCCAAGCTATTCTTTCACTTTTCGAATCAAGACGTGGGAAAGCATAGAAGTCACTCCCACCAACTAGTACCTGCGGTTCTGAATGTCACGCAATCTAGTTAGACATAATTTTGATTGCATGATGAAATAGTCCTCAAGAAAGGGAAAATATCCAATATATGAAAACTTTTAACAAGCAATAACAAAATATTTACCCCCTGTTCGGTTTGGGAGAGTGCTTTTGTTTTCATTTATTGTTTTAGAAAATAATGACAAAAAATGACACCTTATTTCACTTTATTTTGATGTTTTCCAAGATTTGCATAGGAAATGGTAAAAAGAAAGAAAAGAAAATGGTTTCAACATTTCCTATATAAATCTCCGAAAACAGGAAACAAAGAAAACGTTGTAATATTTTTATACCTATTTTAAAATAATTCTCAAATCGAACAGGCCCTTATTGAGTATTCACTAAATCTATTGACAGAATAAACTCACTAGAACAACAGAAATGATTACCCTGAACATCCTTGCCGCCAAGTGCTATAGATACAATTGTTGTAGATGGATTTTGAGTGCTCTCTCGACGATCTAGCAACATGCTCGTACATTTAGGACCAAATAAATAAATGGTTTAACAATAAAAACACCAGGAACATTCTGACAAAAGTCTACAATAATTTTTTTTCTGGACTGCTTACCTTCCCTTACACTGACAAAACGGTTAAAGCGTCCATCATATACTCCATCAGCATAGCTGACTACTGGGCTACCATAATCCGGAGTAAGAGGTATGGGAGGTACATCTGTTAGGGAACAAAGCATAAAATTCCAGCAGTAATAAGAAGATTGCTTCAAATACACCTTTGATAATAAGGTGACACTAAATCAATATTTCCAGATAGACACTGACGAATCTGTATATGTTAACCAAAGTTAAATAGAACATAAATAAGTAAATAAAAATCTAATGATAATATATAACAGACATATAAGAGTAAGCCAACAAATTAATCCAAAGGTTACATACACAAATGCCATTTCAGCTATGTTTACAGAAAGTGGTGGATTGGAGGAGTTTGAAATGGTTACATTAGTTGTTGATGTTTGGATAATTTAAAATAGGAAGAAATGGAACAAAACCAGTAAGAATCTATTCAATTCAATCCCATTCCATTCAATCCTTTCATTTGCCTTTTCTCCAGTTAGGTCAATATGAAATGGAAATAGCCTAAGTGCTCACAAATATCCTTATCATTCCAGTCACTTCTCAATAGATGATATGAAAACTTTCCACCATCCCATCATAAAATATTAACCTTATTTCTTTGATAGTTTCCAGTCCATGCTACCCAGTTATATTCCATTCCACCAGTCAATAACAAGCCATAACATTGTTTTGGAAAATATGGCATTGGATAATGAAAATTTATACTTGCAATACTCACCCAGAGAACCGATGGACTGCTTGTACAGCCTCTGATCTTTGTAATTTGCAAAAAAGACAACATCCCCTGAAACAGTAAAAGCACCACCTCCATATTCCTGAGCCAGTGTTCGCACTCCAAACTCCTTAGGTGTAATGTCCACAGCCTCACCTCCCGGATTTTCCGCCTCAACCACAAGAACTCCTCGTCTGAAAAACAGTTAATGGCCAAAACAAAAGGGTCAATTTTCAAACTCCAAAAATTTAAAACTTTCACCTTTTCCTACTTCCAAACTCCAAAGAGTAAAATGGCTTGGGTATTTTTGTGCTACTTTTCAATTAGGACTAGAGCTTTACATGTAATCAGCGTGTAATGAAGGTTTACATTAAATGCTAACATCAGTTATCCAAGTGAAACTTCGATATAAAACTTTAATGGGAAAACATCACCAAAAACACCTAAAACTTTATCTAGGTTTTGTCCAAGCTAATAAGCCAAAGGGGCACTTGGTGTTTGTTTGTTTGTTTGGACGACTATTTGTAGAACTAATTTTTAATGAAATCCAAGTTATAAAATTGATTTAAGTTAAAACTAATTTTGGAATGAAGTAACTTATGTTTGGATTATTTATTCTGAAAGTAACTCAACATTAGTCACCATAGATTGTTTTATTCAACAACAAAGCAACTTAAAATTATTTTTTTTCTCAAAATCAAGAACATGTTTTTAGATGCAAGTTACAAGTGTTTTGAGAACATTTCGAAAAGAAATACAGTGTTTTTTTCACTTAAAAAGCTATAAAAAAAAATCTATAGTTTGTTTCAAACAGACCCTAAACATATTAAACATTTATCTAAAATCACTTTAGCAGCTATTCCAACGTGATTGCAGATCATCCAAACAGCACTCAAACATACCCTGATTCCGCCGGACGTGATTCCAGCCAGATGAGGCGGCCGCGGGCATCGACGGCCGTACCTCCGAGCCTCTTGGCGGCGCCGGAGACGACTTCGGTGCTGATGGGGGACTTCCAGGAGCCATAGGGTGCGGTCATTCTTTCAGAAATGGAAGGGATGGTGGCTGGTGAAGATGTCATTGCCCTTTTGCAGTTGCAGCAGAAGAAACGACGTCGTTGATGTGGGGTTTTGAAAGATACGAACTTTGAGGTGAAATGATTGAAGGTGCGAGAGAAGAAGAAGTTGGAAGAAGAAGAAGAAGAAATGCGAGTGACAGTGAGAATGGCAATGGCTAACGTGGCCATTCTACGTTATTTTTCTTACAGTTTCCATTATATTATATATAATAATTAAAAAAAGAGTTTTTCATTCTAATTTATAAAAAAAAGAACTTCACACACATACATACATATATTAAGTAAAAATAATTTAAAATTACGTATATTAGATAAAAAAAAAAGTGTGATTTATTTTGCTTATAAATGACAACAGTAATACATATATTTTGTGTTTAGCCAAAGCTAGTAAATAAAATCTATTGGTATATATTGAACTGATTTTTTTTTACATGATTACCCTCTATATTATAAGAGTGTGGTGAATGATAAAATTGCTAATTTAGTGATAATTGTTTTTAAAATTCAATTAAAATGTACCCATTTGTTAGCTACTTATAAATGATCATATATGGTAAAATTGTAAATTTTGTAATACTTGTTTTCAGAAACTATGTCTTTTAAATTATTAAAAGTTTTACTAATAAAAGTTTATAAAATATTCAACCATCCTCAAACACAACCATTCTCCTTTTTTAATATTTGTAAAAAATGGTTCTAAGAAGGGAATTAGTGGTGGTAAGAGGGATTGTGGGAGGATAGTAAGAAGATTAATCTAGGGTTTGAAATCATAATTCATCTACCATTATTTTATTAATTGTACACTAAGAAGGTATACTTAAATTATACACCATTTAATCGATCTAAAAGGTGGTAAATAATGGTTAATTGTAGTCATCATCAATTTTTTATGGTATCATTCTGAGCATATGTTTGATTTAACTTTTCATTCACTTAAAAGTTATTTTTAAGTTATAGATAAAAGGGAAAAAAAAAGGCATTTATCTTCCTAAATTTCACTCTCTTATAAATACATATTCAAACCTCAATTTTGTCTTTGTTGGTCTTTATTCTTTTTAATATATATCAATAATTTAATTTTATTATAATTATTTCTTAAAACTTATTAATTTTTATAAATAATTTTTTCTATTAACTTTGGGTTGACATGATTTTCATTAAAGTATTATTATTACTATCCTAACTATTATTATTATTATTATTATTATTATTATTAGTATTAGTATTTAACTCAAAAATGCTAGGAAAAAATATTTATAAAAATTAAGAATCAATAGGAATGAAATTAATGTTGGGAAAGTTTATTTATATATAAGATAAAATTTGAGAATCAATTCAAACAAAATTAAAGTTTTGGACGAAGAAATGCAATTTAGAAAGGGTAAATGTTCTTGTCCTTATATAAAAATAAGAGTTTTAAAACATTGGAAATTATTTGTCAAAATTTCCGTTTTTTACTTGAAAAAACTTGTTACAATAAATTTTTTAAAAAAAGTTATCACATGTACTTAAAAATATACATTTACAATAAAAACATTAGTGAAATCATTTTATTTTCATAAAAGTATTATAATAATGATAATAAACATTTTCAAATAATTCACATTTAAAATTTAATTTTTGTAAGAAATACTTTTAGTTGTTTTCCAAACTGTATAGTTAGTAATACTAAAAAAATTAAATATTACATAAAAATGTTTATAAGAGTAATTCTTAATCCTAATTTTAACTCTTCATTTTCTTAAATCTAACAGTTCTAAGAAAATCACACCTAACTATTTGATTAAAAAAGTATGGATGAGGATAATGAATAACTGTTTTGAAGTTAATTATGGACAAAAATAACTTATTTTTTCCCAGCACTCTTAGTTAATAAGATATAACTTTGATTTATTTATCCATTATAGATGCACCAGTTAGCATTTGTCATCTCTTAATGGTACAGTTGGAATGTCTCCAAAGAGTTAATAAAATATGAAAACCATTAATTTGTTTAGTACTAAAAGAATTTGGAAGTAATATGCAATACATGTCAAATGCTTATTAATGTGACTGAGTCTATACATCAATAATATAACAAATAAATAACTCTAATGTTACACACCACTATAGAACATTACAATTTGCATAGAAAAACACCATATAAAGTTAAAAAGATAAATTAAAAAAGAGTAAAAACTCATGCAAAGTAAAATGTGACCAGCCTAATATTAATCACAATGATTTAATTTCATCCAATATCATAAAGCCGCATAACTGACCTTATTATATGCCAAAAGTTTCAGAACAGACTCCAACAGTATTAGAGGCTGACCAATCAATTTTGTAAGAATTTCTTTCAGCACAATGCATGAACTAGGGCCCTCAATACTCCACACATTTTTTCTCCCCTAAAGTGGAATCTATTTGATTCATTTAGATTAGAAAAATTGTCAAAATACAAAACGCAGCAAAACAAAAATGCAAGGAATTTTTTTGCTATATTTGTCAGATGGTATCAGTAATGAAAAGTTGGGTCTTCAGCATGTGGTATAATCAGATCAATGTATTCATGGATCATTGAACGTATCTGGCATGTCTTTGTCTTCTGGAGATGGAGAAGCCTTGGATCCCAATATGTGTTGGCATTTTCTAAAAATCATCAAAATGGGACATTTGTTAATGTTGAGGTAAAATCAGAAGGAAAGGACAAACATGTTTATAACACCATATGAACAATGTTTTGCACAAGCTAGTGTACAAGCCAAAGGACAAAACTTAGATGTAGTTACTTGGGGCTTTTTTTTTGTTATTCTATCAAAAATTAAAATTCACCTCAATAATCTGCCAAATAAATATTTTGATTAAATGATAACACAGATTACTTAGGTAAAAACTCTAATTCGGAGTAGAAAAAAACAATAAAAGGAAAGTTTTGTCCTAGCTCAGAATTATCATAACACTATTATTTGCAATGAAATCTATTAACTACGAGGATCTTTATTACACATGAATCAAAAGATTTGGTTGCCTAATACTACTATAATTTAATTAATAGTTATTCCCAGACTCTTTTTAAGTTGTGTCCCATGAACTCAGAAAACTCTAAGTATACAGTTCTGAAAAGGAAAACAGAAATCATACAAGTTCAACTCTTCTGTCTTGCTCTTAATATCACTTGACCATAATATTGGGTCAGTATTCTTAGGAAAGGATTCTTGTTGCTGGATCTTCTCTTTCAACCACTGCTCTGCTTTATTGCACTCGTTGATGATCTGAAACAATAAAATCATGACTTGAAAGCTGATCTAAACAATAAAATCATTACCGTAATCACAATAGTATATACTAGCCTAATTGTTACTGTACCAGTTCTTTATCCTGGAGTGGAAGGGAATCTGCAGATGTGCGATGCTTTAAAATGCACTTTGATAAATCCCCTTTAGCTTGCACTCTTTCTTTTTCATCTTTGAACCGATTCTCAATCGGGTCTACCAGCTACAAGATGACACAGATTGTAAACAATAAGCCCGAAAAGGGATTCAGTAATAGAACAGAAGATAAAAAATAACCTTTTTCAGATCTTCCAGTTTTGAAGAATAAGCATGCTCAGTTTCATCAACACCGTCCTCATAAAGCCATTCCTCAGTCTCTTGAAGACTCCTAGATATGTCATCCCTCTCTTGGTCACTGGCAAAGCTTCGATATGTGTGGAAGAGCTATTTAAATATGCAAATAAATTTAAATTTCAGCTCACAGAGAAAAATAAACCAAAAAACATAATCTTCAAATGCCAGTATAGAATTAGTGGCATTGAGGATACAGATTTTAAGATTTCGGACCCTGTGCAGATAAGACTACAAAGAAACCAATTTTAGCCTTACATTTACAAATGAATCACCACAGAAAGCCATGAAAATCAATTTTCAATAACTACACCCTATAAAGTTTCCCAGTGTGACACTCAAGACTTATAATTAACTCTACAAAAGTTATGCCTCCAATTCTTTAGAAAAGGAACAAATTACTGAGACATTGAATCTGTACCTTACTCCTCATATCATAGACATAAGACTCCAAACTATTCTTCTTCTCTTTGGTTTGCTCAATAATTCTGTCCTGTTCGGCCAACTGGAGTTCTTTTTCACGAGCTTCTGAGATTTCTGCCTTCGTCATTCCTCCATAGATATTCTCATTCACTGGGACATCAACCCTTCTGTTAGCCTTATCTTTTCTTATACCATCAGCCTGTAAAAGGAATTATCGAAATATTAACATAATCCAGACACTAAAATGAAGCATATCTGCAATCATAATTATCACCACAATCACAACTCCTTTTTATTTTATCACAACAATCGCAATCAGCCTGAAAAAAACTATAACTGTAATATTAAAATTTACTCCAAACACCAACAATTCATGATAAATATGCCCCCACAGAATTCATTAACAAAAAATATTGCAATTGCCTCTTACATTTTACCCATAAAATTCCATGCTCAAACCAAAGGATAAAATTGCTAGAAATCTCTAACATCAGATATTCCCATTAAGTTAAAAAGAAATTAAGAAACAATGAAGCGGGAAAACATAAATACTTACAGAACTACATGGAGATTCCAACTTCTTATTGGTAATATCTTCAATCCCATTGGCAACTGTCTCAGGAATGGGATCAATATCCATTGCATCAGAATTTGAATTATGATCACTCGCCATAACCAAATCATCCATGTCATCCTTGATCAACTGGAACCACAGAAAGGTTTATGTCCAAGGATCTCTTAGAAAAACCAATAACAAAATATGGAAAGATAACAGAGGCTTCTTACTTACTGTAGCTGATTCGATGCTGATAATTCCATGCAGATCAAGTGAAACTCTAACTTTAACTCTGCTCTTACTACCATGGGATCCATGGAAAGGGCCAATCTGAAATGAAGCAGTGATCAAATGCATAAGCATATTTCAAGGTTAGGGCAAGCAGATAATGCATGATGAATTACCAGCACATGGAATGATGTTAGATCTATCACATACACTTCCTCTTTTTCCTACCATAATTATTTAGTAAAGTTGGGCATATCCACAGGAAACTGATTTTGACTTTCATATTGTTAAACCTAATTAGGTTTAAATTACTACAAACCATGGTTTCCTTTTATGTCAGAACAAGTCACAGTCACAGAGGCCATTTGGTAATGAAGTCCATCTCTCGTTGGGAAATAGGGTGAGGGTCTATTGCAATAGCTCTGGATCCATTAAAGTAACTTTTTTCACTTGATACCAATAATAACTGACAGCAGTCAGACAAAACATTCGGAGATACTTGCATATATTGACATTAACAACTGCAAAATATTGGAATACTACAGCTCCAACAAAAGGATATTGATCCGGGTAATGACAAATATCAACCAAAAACACTTGTGTGAGAAATTTAAATTTAAAACACATGAATTATTGAGTACCCAAACAGTAAAATAGAGATCATAAGTTTACATAGAATTACCCCCCAAAGCAAAGATCTCACCCCAAAAGTTAGAGCATGATTTGCATTAAACACACAGGAAAAGCAGAAGAGTGGGGATGACAACTACTCAGAAACGGGGTGGTTTAGGAGAAAATATAAAACACATAAAAATGAGCACAATACAATATAATTTTAACTGCATTACATTAGCAGAATGTTCAAAAGGGGTATACCGTGACACAACTAATTCTGGGAGATGTCCCAGGCGGTAGTTCATCTGGATTAACATAGAAAGCTTCCAAATGAAACAAATTACTTCGCTGAAAGGCTATGACTTTAACACTTGGTAAGGGTTGGCCTCTTGGGAAAAGTACACCATTTGATCTCACAGCAATTGGACCTTCATCAGATGAAAGTCCAATTGAAAAGGGAATAACATCCTGGACCTGAGCAAACATGAGAAATCACATTAATTATATAGAGAACAATACAACAAATAGAGGCACACAACTCTATACCTATGAGAAATTGAAGTAATGGAAGTGTCATTTTAAATCAGAAAAGGAGAAAAATGGAACTACGGAAACAAGCAAAAGGCTGAAACTAAACTTTGTTAGAATACATCTAGGTAATAACTTGATTCGTTCAAAATTACTAAATTTCTTAGAATCCATAAACTCAATTCGAATCAGCAATATATAACATAAAGATAGGAGGAGGATAGATTTGAAAAAATATACAAACCTCGTATTCTCTCACACGGTAAACAGGACTGAGCATTGCACACTGTAGAGCACAACCACGAGCTACACACTCACTTGCATTCAGCTGTCGACTGGGTTCTCTCTTGAATAAAGAAATTAGTAATGTACTTATAGCTGGAATCCTAGAACCTGAACCAACTAGCTCTACAGAAGAAATCTTCTCCGCTGTCAAGTTTGCATCAGTTAATGCTCTGAGGCAAGGAATAGAAACTCTCTCTAATAATCCTGATGCCAGCTTCTCAAATTCTTCCCTTGAGATAAAGCCCTTAACATCTTTCTCATCCATCAAGCACTCGATATTTAGAGGTGCCTCTAGATTTGCACTCAAAACTTTCTTCAATTTCTCACATGCTGCACGTAACCTAAAGCACGCCTTGGTATTAGAATACACATCAATAAGGTACTCTTCCTTGAATTTTGCTGCAAAATGACTAAAAAGAACCTCATCAAAGTCCCTTCCCCCTAAGCTCCTGTCAGATGCCTGTGAAAGTATCTTCATTTTCCCAAACTCAAATGATGCAATAGAGACCTGAGTATCACAATGACCAATGTCAATAAATGCAACATAAACCGGACCTGTACTGCTAAAATCTGTTTTATACATTCCATAACTAAGGGCAGTTGCAGTACAGTCGTGGATCAATCTCAGAGGCTTCAACCCAGCAATTTTCGCAGCATCAAGATATGCCCGTCTCTGCAAGTCTGTAAAATATGATGGAATCCCAATGACGCAATCCGAAATGGGCATTTCCAAATCTTTTTCGGTCATAGTCTTCAAGTGAGCAAAGAGCATGGACATTATTTGAACAGGTGTAAATACATGAATCTCCCCCAAGTACTTCAAGTGAATCAAAATGCCTCCATCTGGATCCTCAGAAGTTTCTAGAGGAAGCATTTTCAGCTCTTTATCCACATCAGGATCTGCAAACTTCCTTCCTATTAGTCTCTTTATTTGAGATATAGTGGACTTGATGTGCATCAAAGCCGAAGCAGCACCAGCAGACCCCAAAAGCCGCTGCTTCTCGCTGAAGCAGACCACAGCTGGGGTTTCGCGTTTGGATTCATAATTCAACAAAACATCAATCCCACGTTGCCTGACTACAGCAATGACACAGTTCTCATTACCAATGTCAAACCCCACCACACTCATCTCAACTCACTTGCACCAAACTTCAACCAACTAGTCCAATCCAATCCCCCCACTCTACTCAACCAACACCCCCCAAATCCAAAACTTCGCCAGATTCCACAAAACCAGCCCAGAAACCTAGGCTCCACCACAAATCACTACAAAAGAAAACACAACGGATTGAAAAATCAGAAATTTTTATCATCAAATGAAAGCACCAACAAACTAAACACCATCTATTTTTGCTAATAATTCCTTAGATTGCTCATCAGGTCCAACAAGCAGGAACAAGAGTAAAAAAATGGGGGGAAAGGAAGATGATGAAACGGGGGAGGGGGAACCAACAATTTAAGCCAACCCCATTACTGAAAATCCTATTCTTCCGTTGAATTTTCCTCCACTTCAAGAAAAAAAATTGAGGGAGGAAAGAGGGCAATGCTATGAATGTAACAAGAAGCAATAAAAGCTAACAAAAAGTGGATTGAGGCAATCTGAATTGAAGAGAAACGAAGAAAGGAATATACCTTACGGATGGTAGAATCAAGAGGAATTTGGGATTGCATAGTGCGAGCGGTGACGAAGATGGAATACAGAGAGTGTGTGTGTGTGTGTGTGTGAGAGAGAGAGAGAGAGAAATCTTCGCTTTATTTCAATGGCACAAGCAGGGGTTTTCACAGAAGGGAGCAACGACGCCAAATATGAGAACAATGGGTTTATTTGGGGTCATATTTGTAAAAAAGGGTTTTGCATTTATACCCTCTGATTCAAGAGAGAAGATGAAAAGGTGGGATAGAAATAGGTCTGGGTGGCTTCCACTTAATTCAATTTTTTAAAAATAATTTTAATTAAGTCATGAAATAGATTTAACAGGTTTACCTATTTATAAAAGTTTTATTTTAATGAAAGTAATAATATATTATTTTGTTAACTTCTAATCTTATGTCTCTAACTTTAATTGATTTTAATACTTATAAAATATTGTTTATCACTTTAATTGGTTCTATTAGGAGTTTTTAAATTCAAACTAGTTCAAAATATAATTGAATTGAAAAAAAAAAACTGTTTTTCTAAATACAATTGGATTTTTTTTTTAAATTATGTAGCTCAATTTGATTTGATCCCAAGTCAAATAGAAAAATTATACTATTATGTTTTGTTTTATGCTTTACATGTATGAATAGAACTAATATTCTGCAAAAAATAATGAGGTTTAATATAACAAACATTAGAATTAATCTTTACATACATATAAATTTATTGTCTTTAAATATTTACAGAAATTTAAATTTTAAAATGTACATTATAAACTAAAAGAAAGTAGTTTAAAAAGTAAATATTAAGGGATAATTATGTCTTAATTAGTTGAAAGAATTCATGAGCAAATGTACTTCTTACTCAAGGAAAATTGAGAGTGAGAAATCTTTAAGAAAAATCTTCTTTTTCAAATAAAATTAAAGGTAAATTAAATTTCTTTTTTTCAAAGGATTTTTGTTTAATTGAGGATCTTATGGTACAAGTAATTTTTAAGATGTTGAAGGAAAATTTTGATGGTTTAGCCAAAACCACTTAATCTAAAATATTTTTTTATTATATAATTGATCCATTCTAAAATGTTTATAAATGAGGATTGAAGGTTGTTTGATTTGAATGACAAATGTGAATTAATAAATGTGATTGATGATAAATTGTAAAATAATTAAGATATGCAAACTCTAATAAATCAAAAACTAAATAAATAAATATATCTTTTAGAAAAAGATATATGAAAGTTTTTTATATTAAAAATAAAAGTAAGATAGATTATAGAAATTTATATGTTCAAATATTAGTCTTAGACAAATGTGTGTGTGATGTAATTTAAATAACAATTGACATATTTAATTGTATTAATATATATATATAAGAAGTTTGTAATAAATTAAAATATTATAAATTGTTTACGTTTATAATATCTGAATTTTTGGGATTTCTTTATATGGGTGTTACCTCCATGAAATTTTTCTCTTTAAATTAATATTATAATTCTTCATTTTCTACAATAAAAAAGGTTAATACTGCTCTCATAAGACACTTCTAAATACAAATGATATTTTCACCCCTTATTATTTAAACAACGAATTGATAATTTAATTTTATAATATAATAATATACACACATGACTTAACCAGAATTATGAATAAAATATTATTATAATTACTACGTAAATAGTTGTCTAATGGTTATAGATATAGCTAAGTGTAATGTCATTATAGTTTTCTTTTAAAAAATAAAAGAAAAAAATGATTTGGTAATAATTTTATTTTTTAGCTTCATTATTTTTCACACTAAGCAAAAATACAACATTTTTCAACTGTGAAAATGTATATAACAATTATACTTTCTAAAATCAAAGATATTTTAACATTTTTTTTAAAGTTTAGATTGTAAATGTAAGAACCATGTTGTCTCAAGAAAACAAAAATAAAATCCAAACAGATGTCAAATAAGTATCCATTTACCATTTTTTGAATAAAATATGCAAATAAACAACTATATATATATATATACATACTAATTATTTATATTTTTATATGTAATAAATTCATTTAAGATTTTGTTTGGACTAATCTTTTATAAAAAATTGTGCAACAGAAAAATAAAATTACTTTTTATAAATTAAAATTATCTTATACATGAGTTAATTTTTAACGTATATAAAGTAATATTTATGAAAAAAAATAATCTATTTTTGCCTATATTTTTAAAAGTGTTTCTATGAATAAATTAGTAGAAATTCTTCACACAACATTTGTAACAAAAGAAAAGGCTATGATAACAAAAAATTAGAATATGCTTAGCAACTTTAAACTTTAGATCTAACAAAAGGAAGAGCAATGCATGGTATTGATTACATGAAGGAACTGTTTATAGAATAATAGGCTTCTTCTTAAGTGCATCATGCAAAGCAAGAGCATTGATGCCTTGCACATCACCCACTTCCATGTGTGATTCGGAAATTTCACAAATTGTATATATACTAAGTTCTCAAATGCCTCTAAGATAAAAAAATAATAATATTTTTTACTAAACTAAAATTAATTTATAAAGGGTTTAATTTCATTTTCTATTTGAAATTTCTTTTACTTATACAAATTCAAACAAATAAATTAATATATTTTAAAATTCATTTGGTTATCAAAATATGATATAATAAAATAAGATAGAGATATTGTAGAATAGAATAAAATATAAGAGTAAGATAAGAATATCACATAATAAATTATATTTCTTATTTTAGTACACACCATTATAAAAAAAAAGTTATGATGACATTGACAATAATAATAATAATAATAATATTTATAATAATAGAAGAGGTTAGAGTTGTTTAAATGCAGAATGAAGATATAATAAAGTAAATAATATTTTTATGAAAATTATAAAGACCTTAAGAGATGATGCTATGATTTTATTTTTTTGTGTTAATATATAAATTTATTGTTTTTAAATAATTAGATGATCGTAAGATTAGTTTATATTTTATGTTGCAAACTAGTTTAAAAATCTTGATCATTTATATATTTTTAATAAATTAAAAAAATATTAATATATAAAATTGTTTCTAAAGTATAAGAATTTTTTTGCTTTTATTTTAATTGATTAAGATATTACTTTAATGTATTAAAATTTTTAAGATCTTGATGAATGAATTTTATTGTTAAATAAAATTATCATATATAAATCAAGTTTTTAAGTTTTCTGTTAAAATCTTTCATTTATATGGTGGTGGTGGTGACCAATTAAAGTTTTAATACATGATGATAGGATTGATAGAGTTTAATTTTAGTATGTTAAGAAATGAATGAAAAAGATTAAACTTAAATAAATTTTAGTGTACTAAACAAATTCTTAACTTCTCATCCGAAATTATTCTAAGTTAAATAAAAAAAGTGTCCCTAAGTTCCCCGAAAAAGGTTATGAAAAGGGTGATAACAAAAAGTCATAACACAACACAGGCAAAAGACAAATAAGAAGACTAGAAAAAACCAACATCTTTTCTACGTGTGAAAACAACATAACATATATGAAAAAAAATCAGAAACCAACTTAGACGAAATGCTTGAGGACTCAGTTTTAAAATTAGGTAAAATTATTTAAAAAATAATTGAATACGATTAAAATATATTAAATTAATTTCAATTATAAACTATATGTTAAAATTCTAGGATATAATAGCTAGTGCGAGAAGCTTTTTTTTTATATATTAAAAATTAAAGAAACTAAACTATAACACAGAACCATACTATATTAATTAAAAAATTTCATTCTCTCATAATTAATTAAAAGTTTGTGCTTATAAATTCACATAATTACTCACATAAATTATAGTAGTCACTATTTTTTCTCGTTCTAATATAAAAAAATGCAGACAAGATTTTTTTTTTGGTAAAAAAGAGAATATAGTTTTGATTTTTACAAAATACACTTTTAAAGAAACAACAATTTTTAAACATGATTAAATTTTAATTATTTTATGATACCATCTTATTTTAAAAATGTAATTTTAAAAACTAATTTGACATTAAATAAAAGAATCATTTTATCATCAAACTATACTATGAATCAATTTGTGCTTTTATGCATTCCGAAGTTAAATTAAATTATCCGTTCTTTTAAAAACTAAATTTACTTAACGTATTTAAGGATTAAGTTAGTTATTTATTCTGATTTTAAATTAATAAAATATAAGCAAGTTAGATTAACTATAAAAAATGAAAAGATATCACAATAAATTTTAAATATATACTTAGTTGGATTTAATAATATTATTAGTTAAAAAATTACTGAAATTAATAAAAATAATTATTCTAAGAATTTGATTATTTTTCTAATTAAGTAATTAGCATGATCAAAGTTGTACCTTTTAACTGCTAACGTTTGTTAAAGAGACGTTTATATATATATATATACATATATATATATATATATATATATATATATATATATATATATAAGATTAGCAAGAAAAAAATATTAAATGAACAACAGAATACACTTTTGGATATTTTTAAAAATTAAGAACATTTAAAATAATTATTAAATGCCACTTGATAAAAAAAGTTTAATGACATTTATTAAGATGATCTTTTCTTTTCATATTATTAATAATGAATTTAATAAAAAATAATCTTGTCAATTTGTTTCTCATAGTTAATGATATTTATTGATTTGTCAGAATAAATTTATTTATCGCTGGATTTTTTTATCTAAACAAGCTTGTCAATTCATTATTTGTAACACTCCAATATTTTAAATTATAAAGATATTAGAATATAAACATATTATATTATAAAGATATTTAGTTATAAAAATATTATATCATAAAGATATTATATTATAAAAATGTTCAATTATAAAAATATTTAGTTATAAAAATATTATATTATAAAGATATTATATTATAAAAATATTATATCATAAAGATATTATATTATAAAGATATTCAGTTATAAAAATATTAGATTATAAAGATATTGGATTATAAAGATATTTGATTATACATATATGAGATTATAAAGATTGTATATATTATATATTATAAAGATGTCAGATTATAAAGATAATATAATATAAAATAAAAAGGGGCTAGTTGGGTAGTTTGTTTTCACATACCTCTATTCTCTCTACCTCTATTCTTTTTATTCTCTTTATTCCCTCTCTACACTCTCCCTAAAGTTTAGATACTGAAATCCTAATGGTTTCTAGATCCAGAAGAAGCAATAGGAGGCTAACAGTGTAAGAAAGAGTTCTACCCGATTAGTTTTGTGAACGGGTAAGTCTAAGTCCGTTTATTCTTGAGAATTTTCTTTTGGAAAGTTTATGGTTTTTGAAGATTTTTCTCAATAAATTCTCTTTGTGAGGAGATATTATCCAGGATTTTGAGATAAAAGATGAGCTAAGGATTATGATTGCAATTTTTCCATCCGAGCAAGGAATAAACAAAAATCCAGGTTAGGGAAGTTAATGTTCAAAAATATATAAATCGATATTAAGAAAATTATTGTTATATATATATACATATAATTAGTATGTTTTGTATATTATTGTTGTATTGAGTGTAATGTGTGAAAAACCTTGTTTTTGGTATTGTTTATGATGTTTAAGTTCATGTTTGGATGTTTGTTGAAAATCAGTGGAATGGAAAATTTATTTGAGGGGTAGAAAAGGAAAGTTTCTTTCCATGGAGGGTTTTGGTCTCGATCCTATTCTTGTTTATAAATTTAGATTATTATCTCTAAATAAAATTTAGAAAAATTGATTGGTTATGTATGACCTATGATGTTTTTGTGTAGGGCCGAGTAGAGCCTGGGGTTGGTGCCCATAATCTACCGATATGTTTGTGTGTGGGGCCGAGTAGAGCTTGGGGTTGGTGCCCATAATCTACTGATATGTTTGTGTGTAGGACCGAGTAGAGCCTGGGGTTGGTGTCCATAATCTACCCATATGTTTGTGTTGGGACGAGTAGAGCATGAGGTTGGTGCCCATAATCTACCGATATGTTTGTGTGTGGGGCCGAGTAGAACCTGGGGTTGGTGCCCATAATCTACCGATATGTTTCTGTGGGGCCGAGTAGAGCCTGGGGTTGGTGCCCATAATCTACTTATGTGTGTTAATGAGAATGTTGTGAGCATGTGTATTACATGATAATATGATTTGTGTTGTTACTTTTCAATTATTAAAGATGCATTAAATTTCAAAGCATTTAAGTATGTTTTATGATGAATGTGGATGAGAATGATATGATGATGAATACTACATGATGTTATTATTTTGTGTTGTTATATTTTTGAATGATTAGCTTATCCTACAATTGCCGATTGTTTGGCCTGCGATGATCGTGTTTTGCTACACGGGAGCAAATATCTTAATAGGTGAGCGAGATGCTTCAGAGTCCCAGGATTATAGTGAAAGATGAAGTAGTAGTTATACACATATATTTATATATGTTTTTATTTCTTATAATAGAATTTTGTACTAGTAGAGATTTCCTTTTGTATTGAATACAAATATAAATTTTAAATATAATGTGTTTTATTATCAGTTAATACAAGTTACATATGCATACTAAGTATTGATAAAAGTAGCGATTTATTGGGTAGTTACACTATTTACTTTAATCAATACACTTTTTTCACTAATAATAAAAATATGGGTAAATGATATTTTATCAATTTAGAATATAAATAAAAAAATTATTATTTAATCGTTAACTATGTACAGAAAACAAATATTAATTTAAAATAGTGGTATACTTTTTATTTTATCAATTTTCCTTATAATGTAATACAATAAATTTATGTATAAATTACTTAAAAACTATTGTAAAAATTAAGGTTACTATAAAAATAAAGTAAATATTATTAAAATTCTAAAAGGATAAAAAAAGAATATTTTAAAAAAAATTGAAAAGAATATAAAATATAAAATAATTTTTTTAGTATTTAAAATAATTATTAAATGTCACTTAATAAAAACGTTTAATACAAAAAGTATGTGATTTTTGTTTGAATCCTGCTTTTTACAATTGTCATGTGTGTCATTCCCAGTGACATACTGTCATTCATCAAAATCTCTGCAACTGACCATTTCTCTGTCTTCACTCTGCTTCCTCTCCCATTTGCTACCATTCCCTAACATCCAAATCAGTGTTCTACTTTTTTCACTTCTCTTCTTCACTTTTTCTTTCTCTCTGTCCGGTTTAGTACACTGTGCCCACAAAGTCACATGCTTGGTAAGGACTAAGGAGTCTCTGGATTTTTGTTTGGGGGGAGTGTTTTCTCAGTGGTTTTCTGGAAAACAAAAAACATGGTTTTGGTTTCTCTGTTTGCTCAGAAAACTGCGTATGAAAAATCAACAAATTTGCCTTCAGTGTCATAAATTAAAAATAAAATGAAAAAGATTATAGTTTGATCCGATTTTGACATTTTTTGTTGCTTTTCTACTCCTGGGAATTGAAGAGAAAATTTTAAGGTTACAATCTTCTTCATTCAGTTTCCTGAGTAAAAAACAGAACTTTATTTGTTTTGTGCTCTTTTCTCTCTCTCTCTCTCTCTGGTTATGGAGCTTATTGGCGTGTACTTGCTTCCTACTGAGTTGAAAGGGACAAAGTCTTGTTTGATTGAGCTATGTTGAGGTTGTTCAAGAAACAACAATGAAAATAAAAAATGTTTGGATCAAAGGTTATTTGGTTGCTTACAAATTACAATCTAGCAGAATAAAGAAACGGATTTCAGTATATGAATTATAAAATAGTTGGTTTTTTCTAGACCATGATCGATTATTCTTTTCCTTTTGGGTAATTTTAGTTGATGAGATTTTCCAAACAACCAAGCAGAATGTGATACTTGAAGTGAGTTTTTATCTGATCTGTTTTCTTTGTACTGTTCAGGTGGCCTATATAATTTATCTCATCCACAGTCTTCAAGGAATTTGAGTACTCATGGAGAATTCCAGGTTTGGTGCTTTTTTGAGGAGTAGAAGAATGGATAGCTTTTTCAGCACAAATTCTGAGAAGAGGGTGGCAGATACTCCAAAAGTTTCAATAAAAGATGATTCTGAAAGAAGGCCTAAGATGGATGTTTGTGTTGATGATGATGGATGGGTTCCTGTGATCATATCTTGGATCAGAATTGTGACTTGTTTTGTTTCTATGATGGTCACAACATTTATATGGGCATTAATCATGCTAGTGCTTATACCATGGCCCTATGAGAGGATTAGGCAAGGAAACATTTATGGGCATGTGACTGGCAGAATGTTGGTAAGCTGCATTCAGTTTAGAAATTGTTTCAACTTTCTTGATGCTGCATATTTTGGAGTGAATTGATGTTCCATGTTTCTGAGTTTTTTGTGTTACTTATTGTTATATTTGAGTCATAATCACTATATAAAAGGATTAAATCTTGTTCAATAATTTGTTTGGTTGTTTAGAATTTTTGGACAGCTTGAGGGTTTGAATCTTGTGCAGTTTGAAAATACTATTTTAGTTAAGAGGTTTTAGTAATATCTAAGAATCAGAACATTATGTAATAGTCCTTAATTTGGAATTCCATTTGGTTGATTGTCTGATTGATTTCCATTGCTAAAGTTTGACATTTGAAATATGATCATCATTGCATTAAGGAGTTACCAACAACATGGTACGTTATGGATGCTAGATAATCATTCTTAAAATATGGTCAAAAGTTCGATTCTTATGTTTGTGTGTATGAAATAGCATTTGTTGGGAGAGATCAATTCCTTAAATAGATTTCATTAGCTCAAGAGATTAGTTCCTAACTTCTGACTACAGGCTCACAAAAAAATCTATTTAGATGCTGATCTCCCCAATTTAGTGGTGATTAGCAATAGTTCTGTTTCAGTAAGGACATAAAGCACATATTGGGTTGTATATTATTTTTTCCGTTGTGTGGAATTGCAGAGGAAGATTCTTTAAACCAGACAATTGTTTGTGGTTGGTGGATTTCTTAAAAATATGCATAAAAGATTCTATTCCTTATATGATACACGAATACATAATTCAAATGCTTTAAAGATTTAAACATCAGGTCATGCACATGTCCAAAATATCAGATTTAAATGGCAATCTGAATATTTTTAAAGTCACAAGATTCCTTAATGTTAGGACCATTTCTAGAAGAGCATGTCTCCAATGTCTCACTTTCAGTCTTTACAATTTCTATAGCACAATTACTTTACTAAATATTTAGGATTTCTTTGCAAGTTGTGAATGACACTCAAAACATTGATGCAGATGTGGATTCTTGGGAATCCTATAAAAATTGAAGGTGCTGAGTACTCCAACAAGAGGGCCATTTACATCAGCAATCACGCATCTCCAATTGACATATTTTTGATAATGTGGTTGACTCCTACAGGTACTGTGGGTATTGCAAAGAAAGAGGTATGTTGCAATGCTTTATGGTTAAGCATAACAATTTTCATGACTTAAAATTACACATGCCATGATCAAGTGTCTTGCATTGCTTTATAGGAAGATTCAGAAACTTGTTAACAACTATTTCTATGCAGATCATATGGTATCCTCTATTTGGCCAACTTTATGTTTTGGCCAATCATCTTCGTATAGATCGGTCCAATCCAGTGGCAGCCATTGAGTCCATGAAAAAGGTATTTAACATTTACCCTTCTTCATCATCATCTATCATAAACTCGTAAAATTCTAATTTGTAATCAATGTAATGCTTAGGCAGCTCATGCAGTTGTGAAGAACAATCTGTCACTGATAATTTTTCCAGAGGGCACAAGGTCTAAAAATGGTCGACTTCTACCTTTCAAAAAAGTAATTTCACACCTTTAGTTTCTTCTTTGCATATGCATACGTATATATGTATATATATATACATACGTATATATGTATATATATATATATATATGTATATTCAAATGAAGAATTTATTAATGCTGCTTATATGAGTCCATAAAATGTTTGTTTTCTCAATTGGAACTAATCTATCAATCACTATTCCTTGATTTTTTGTGAAGGGTTTTGTTCATTTGGCTCTGCAATCGGGTCTTCCAATTGTTCCAATGGTCCTGACAGGTACTCATCTGGCATGGAGAAAAGGAAGCTTACATGTCAGACCAGCACCACTTACTGTGAAGTATCTTCCTCCTATAAGCACAGAAAATTGGACAGTTAGCGAGATTGATGACTATGTTAAAATGTTACATAACTTGTATGCAGAAAACCTTCCTAAATCTCAGAGACCTCTGCCTTGAAAACCTGAGTGATTGCATATATATAGAATGAGGTTCTTAAAAGTAATCATATATGAACAAAATTAGCAGCTTCAACATTCTCAAATCATCTCAGTTGCTAGCTTAATACATACATACATACAACATAATTGATGTACTTGCATTTTAAGTACCATTCTATATTTTATGTAAATTATTGATATATGACTATCTACAAGTAAAAATGTTGGTCCAATACTCCAGAAAATATATAAATATTCAAATGTAAGGGATGAGGAAACATAGAGTAGTAGCCTACATAACTTGTAAATAATTCAACTCTGGTGAGTCTGAGTTTGATGTTTTGTTCAAGGACCACCATTGGAATGATTTTGTCATCAACTTTTCAGAAATTTTCCATGATTACAAGACAACCAGCCTGATCAAGTCCTATGTTTATTCTGAGTGATTATTTTTAACTTGAAAAAACCAAGTTTTGTAAATTTATCAGTGAAAATATTTTATTAGGCATACTAAGTTTTCTTAACTTGAAAAAAAAGTTTATTATAAAAGATACCGTTTCTTTAGAGAAATAAAATTTCTTATGCGAAGTCTTATGAATCTTAAACTTATTGTTTTATGTTTTTTGAGTATTCCTTATAAGATTAAGATATTAAATTTATGTTTTGAGATTATTTTATTTAGAATGCTTTTAGATGAAAAATAAGTGTTAATTTATAGTTTTCTAAAATATTTTTATACGATTTTTATTAAAAAAATTCTATTTAATTTTTTAAACGATATCTTAGACAGACCCAATTATATATTATAACATTCAATTTAAATAGTGAAATTTTCAGTCTTTCCACTCTTAAATATTGTATATATTCTTAGATTTTTGTTTTACAAATTATTATCATAATAAGACAAAAATGTTTTCTTTCAATTATTTCAATCTACGCTGTTTTATTTGTTTTAAATTAAATTTTAGTAAGAAGATTATCTGAATTTAAAACAATCTTATAACATAAAACAAATTATCAATTAAAATTCAGAAGATATTTTATATATTTAAAACTATTTATTTACTATAAATTTTAATTTAATAAAACAAACATGTACTGTTTCATTTCAATCATTAATAAAATCATCTTCATTTTCAGTTATAAAAAAAATCACAATTTTTTCTTAAATATTGACAATTTTCAACTGCTTTTACTTATTTAATGATATTTTTTCCAAATACTTTAACTTTAATTAATTTCTCTCTTTTGATTACACCGTCAGACTAGATGTTATTTATGTTATGTATTCAGTTTTCTGAGAAGGACCTTTTAGAATAAATATTAAAAAATTAATAAAATTTAATGCAATTTCAATATGTATTTGTTTCATAAATAAAAATGGAGTTAATGATAATAAAAAATTAAATAGTAATAGTTAGACACACGTTTGCATATGTAATAATATATTGTTTTAATTTACTTTATGAAGTTTTATCATATACCATATTATTATTAAGATATTTTTTTTTTAATCTTATAAAATATTATTTACAATTTAATTTATTATTTTTTTCATATTATAAATATATTTAATGCAGATAATAATTTTTTATTCTATAACTTAATATCTTATAGTATAAGATTTTGAATTAATTTTTTTTTTATGTTAGCATATTTTAATGTAAAAAATTTATTAAATTTAGATCTCTTAAACTTATTATAATCTTCAATATAACCATTGTAATACTCTAATATATTTAAAGTGTCTAATTATTGACATCTTAATTTAAGAAAATTTTTTTATTAATGTTTTCTTTTTGTTAGGAGGAACATGCGTGTGATTTGGGATTTTTGGGAAAACTAAATTTATCAAGATAGCCACAATTAGGTAAAAGTTATTGTAGTATTTATCTTAACAAACTTATATTAACAAAGTTTTAGAGAGCTAACAAGTGAGTCTTTGCTATATGTGAAAGACTTGAATTGAGTCTTTGTTCAAAAATTGATCTTGAGTAGAAACACATGAAAAACATCCTATATGTTTTAGATGTTGAAAGTCTTATATATGCTTAGATTTGTACCAAATTAGAAATTACATTTACATTTGAAGTTTGATGTAAGAGTAATTTAAGTATTGACAATTGGAAAGTTATACAGAGAGTAAGGAAATATCTTTAAGGGGCAAAAAATTTCATACTCATATAAAAACAAATTGATAGTTTGGAGGTGACAGACTACTGTGATTTAAACTTCATCCACTGTGTTGATATTAGAAAATCTACATCTAATTATGTTTTTATGCTAACTTGTGAAGTTGTATATTGGAGCAATAGAAAACAAACCCTGATTGCGTTGAAAATACAATTATATGATTTTTGAGATTTGATGAAATCAGCACGTGATTGATGAAGTTTTGAAGATTGAAGATCTTTGAAGTCAAAGTGCTCACTATGTATTCATCTTCTTTAGATTTTTTCTTGTAAGCCTTTTCTCTATAATTGATTTGATCATATATTTAATAAAAGTTTTTTTTTGAATGATACTAGAATTTATCTTAGTAATATGTATAATTTTAATAGATCAAAAGATTGTGTTACTAAAGCAACTCTAGCATTCCTAAATTGACTATATGTGACATTTTAATTGATTATGCTACCTGATTAACCTGTTAAAATAACTTATAACTTAGAACCTTGAGTAAGTTTTGTGCTCTGTTTCTCAATCTTTTAAAGTATATCTTTAACAGATTGAATTTTTGCAACTCAGTTTTGATATAATATCCTTCTATTTTAATTTATCAAAAATATCGAAATTAGAACTGGGTATATGGGCAGACCCCCCAGTTTAAGTTCACACCCGTATAAACCAGCACTATAAAAAAAGTGTCTATTTAACACACATTTTAAACGGTCTTTAATTTTCATAAACTATATTATCCCGCAAAACCTGCGGGTTAAACGGGTAAGCCCACACCCGTAAAGATAAATTAATATTTTTAGCATTCATTCATATAATAATAATATACTCAATCAATAAATGCATAACCAATAAAAGTAAAATAAATAAATTTTGGATAGAATTGAGCTTGGTGATAACTATTAGAAATAAAAAATATTAGATATTTAATTTGGTAATAATCTATAGAAGTAATGGATATTAAATTCTTTATTAAATATGACTTAGTACTATGAGTTGTGGGTAGTCCCCAGAGATCGCGGGTAAAAACCGCTTAACTCGCGGGTGAAAACTGTTTAACCTGTGGGTTGCGCGGGACGAGTATAAAAAATTTGCACTAAAAATTTGTCAAAAAATACAAGCCCGCACATGTACGATTGCGAGTAATATGGGTAGTTTGTAGACTTTTGTCCAAATGTCCATCTCTAATCGAAATAATCTATTAGTTTTACTATCAAGTAAAACTAATAGATTAAGTTGTGTTTTTAATCCATTCAATCTGACATTTATTTTATAAAACTCTATCTGATAACCTTTTTGAATTCTGGTTTTAAAAGTGAGTCTTTTTACAAAACCTTTTTTTTACACCATTGAGAGATAGAATTAATATTGAGTTAAACAATTCTTCTTGAAGCTTTTGAGAATAAAAAAGTTTAATTAATATATTGTGCTAGTGGAGAATTGATGTAACTTTCACCTTGGACTTGTTTTGTTACTTGTGGATATGTCCTGGTGAATTCATTTAATTATATTCTACTTGTTTGTGGGGCTGGAAGAGGATTTGCAGTGGTATTTGCAACAAGGTGTTTTAGGAGTTTGGATATTTTTCTTATAGGATTCAAGACTTATATTTTTTATAGTTTTTTTGTTTTGCTAGGATTGTAATTGCTTGTAAAACTTGTTGTTTTAGTAGAATGCTTAACCCTTAAGTTGGACAACTGAATGTAGCTATTTGTTAAAGAATGAACTAGTATAAAAATCTTGGTGTAATATTTTATTTTCTCTCTTCATCTCTTTGTTTTTTACTATTTATGTAATACTAGTTTTGTATTGCATATTCATCATCCTCATTCAATAATTCTTAAAGATTTTTAACAGATTGATTTTGAAATTTATTAGACTAAATTTTCTAAGATCTATTCACCCCTCCTCTGAATCTCAGTCCATATTTTCTACAGATTGCACTTCCACTATGTAGATTGAGGTTTATGACTAAATAGTTTTATATATGGACTTAGAGTTGTGAACTCAATTGTTAAGCATTGAAGTTGTATTGTGATAACTTTATTCCAATATTTATTATTAAAATAACAAGAGTGAAAGTTGAAGAAAGCAAATCGACATTAAATATCTAAGAGCATGTTAGCACCTAATAAATGATTGCTAGTTTTTTAACTAAAGGCATACCACTAAAGAGTTTTAAAAATAGAATGAATGAGACGTGGTTCATGACATAACAATAAGGTAAGTACTTTTAATTTTTTTTTAAGAAAATCTTATTCATTTTAAGGTTAAATATGTTTTTAGTTCTTGAACTATTTTTTAAAATTGTGTTTCAGTCCTAGGGCAAACTCTAAACCTATTTAATCCTTATACTTTATAAATTGATATAAACGATCCTTGATAAAAAATAAAAAAGTTCTTGAGGAGAAGAAAAAGAGAGGAAGGAGAGAGACAAACTTAAGAGATAAAGGATGATAGAGTGGGGAAACTCGAGACAGAAAATAAAGAAATAGAAATGAATTCTAACACATTATCGAGAATAATTTATATAAGTTTATAAAGTACAAAGAAGAAATAAATTTAAAGTTTTCCAGAGGAATAAAACACAATTTTAACACATAGTTACAAAGTTAAAAAACATATTTAACCTTTCATATTAATATTTTTCTTATTTATTTTGTGCACATATTAATTTATTTTGAGAAAACTCATTTAATTTAATTGTGACCTAGAATAAAGATATGATTTATTCATTAAAACTAAAAGCTTGTGATGAAAAAACTTAATATATTGTGATATGTGGTTGATTATACTTAGTATGAGAGGACTTTGTTCTAGTTGATAATGGAATAAACGTACTATGTGTGGAAAAACTTTAATCAAAAGCACATATATGTTATTAGAAGAACTTTCGATTTGACAACAATGTATCTTCGATTTTGAAACTTTGATCGGGTCTATATGTTGGACTTAGGGAGAGGGTATAAGAGAAAAGATGACACCACTTCCAACATAAAACCTTAAGGCTCCATGTCTATGGGTCTTTGCTTTTTCTTTTATACACCTCAATTTTATCATTTTTACTCAATGTGAGACTTTATACCCACTCTCACACTTGAATTCCTAACAGTCTCCTCCTCAAATATGAGACTACCCTAGGGTTTACCACAATTGTCCCTTTGATACCTTTCCACATTGGTACACTTCTCTCAAAAGGATTCCCAACCACTACCTTAGTAGTGATCCTAACTACTGTTAGATTTTTACCATAATAGGACATGATTGCCCTTGCCTGAGTCAGTCACTAAGACAATCAGACTCTGATACTACTGTTGGAAAATTTTCTTAGGAAGAGGGTATAAGAAAAAAAATTATACCACTTCCAATATAAAACCTTAAGGTTCCATGTCTATGAGTCTTTGTTTTTTCTTTTATACACTTCAACTTTATTATTTTTACTTAATGTGAGATTTTATATCTACTCTCACACTTAAATTCCTTACACTGTAAATTAGACTCATCTTCTATGCTTTTATTGAGTAAGTTTACTCCCCTTTTCAACAACTTCAATAATAACTTTGCTTCTACCACTACTACAGAATTAGCAATTAACGTCGTCATTCTACGTCGGTTTAAATACAAACGACGTAGAACGTTTGATTTGACCATTCTACGTCGGTTATATATGTAAACCGACGTAGAATGTTTTGAATTCTACATTCTACATCGGTTCTGCAACTAACCGACGTAGAATGTCAAAAGTACTACGTCGGTTGTTGTCTAATCGACGTAGAATGTAGAATTTAAAACATTCTACGTCGGTTATGGATTACAACCGACGTAGAAACCCCTTTAAAACCTATTCCCCCATTTCCTTCCTCACTTTTCGTACTGTCTTCGACCTCGAGCTCTGCGATTGCGATCTCCGATCTTCGTTCTCCGCCTGTCACCGTCGTCGCCGCCGCCACCGCTGCGCCTTGAAGAGCCTGTCCTTGCGCGTCGCTGCTGCGAAGAAGCTCCCTGCCGCCGCCGCCACGAAGCTCCCTTCCTCCGCGAAGGTCATTGCCGCCGCTCTCTCCCTGCTGCCGCTGGAGCAAGTCGCCGCCGCTTGTGAACGGTGGTCCTTGCTGTGAAGGTTGTCTTCCCTCAGCCCTTCGCCGCCACCGCTGCCACCGCCAGGTTAGTTTATTTTTTTATTGTTTTTATTATTTTTTGTTTTGTAGAATATAGTGTTTGTATGATTAGGTTATTGAAATGTCTGTAAATGATTGTTCTGATGGTCTGGCTGTGCCCATGGGACTTTATTTGATGTTGTTTATATATTTGATTTTGTATAAAAATTTGGATTTAGTCTAATAACAGTGGAAACTCTGCTGAAAGGTAAGAAGTGAATTAGTCTATATTTAAGTTCATACAAGTGACATGTTACCATATTTGAGGTGCACCACACATCACCAATTAGTGTATATAGTATTTAATGGCAAGTGGTTAGGTGAAAATTCGTAATATGAAATGGAGTTAAATACCTGAAATATGTGTATGTCCGAAATCAAGTTAAATACCTAAAATATGTGTATGTCCGAAATCAAGTTAAATATCTAAAAAAACCGTATGGTATGTTGTATGCAAAATGATGCAATTAGGACAAAAGAACCTGCAACTATGAAATTTCTAAGATGTAATGGCCTGATAATTCTCTGTTTGGTACGACACAACTCCACAAATTTTTGCAAGATTTTCTGACAAGTGCAAGTTAGTCACATAAATGCCCAAAATTTATGAAAATAGGTAAAAAATACTAAAATAATAAAAAAGTTTTAGTAAATGGAGGATTTTTGAAAATTCTTTTCCCCAAATCCCCTTCGGGATTTGCCAACAGCTTCGTTGGGTCCTTTCCAAAAACTTTCATTTTTTACGCATCTTCATCCGAGGTCCGTTACGATCGTTTGAAGTTTTTTTACACCTAAATTTTGTATTTCCAAAACTATGATTATTTTGGGGGATGTCAGGCCTCTTTATTGAAGTACACATCAAAAGAACATAACACAACAAAAATTAACTGAAAATTCAATGTCTAACTATTTTTTATGATTTTTTCAAGATTGATTAAGATCCAATCCAATAATGCTGTTTTTCTTTCTTTCTTTTTTTCTTAATATTTTTTACAGTTTTCAAATTCTTGTAAATTGTTCTTCTAAATTGCTACAAGTAGACCGGATCAAGATTCCCATGGTAAGTCGGTTGATCAAACAAAGTACACATCAAAATAACATAACACAACAAAAATTGACTAAAAATTCAATGTCTAACTAAAAATATAAGTAATGTTCATATATTGACTAATAACTTCTCAACAGTTAAGACATTAGAAATAGGGAACAACAGTAGTAATTTTATTTATACAATTGTAATTATGTGTAAATAGATCAAATTTAAATAACTATTGAATATATATAACTCAATTGAAATGTTTTAAAATTTAGCTATTTGAAATGTATAATATATGAAATTGTGGCTGGTTTGCTGGTTTATTTGATATGCAGGTACTAAAAATTAGGGAAAATGAGAAAATTAGAAACTGCATTGCAGTTTTAGCAGAGACTTTCAACGTCGGTTGGACGTATAACCGACGTAGAAAGTTTGCTCCACTTACAACGTCGGTTATTTGAATAACCGACGTTGTATGCTATGTGCTTTTCAAAGTCGATTCAAAGTGAACCGACGTTAAAAATATTACTTTTAACGTCTCCTTATTCAACGTCGGTTTTGAGGCTGTCGTGAAATTATCTCCAGAATCGACGTGGATTGTGGTTCCTGTAGCAGTGTACTATCTTGGTCCTTATATTTTAAACTTTCAAACGTGTTATAGTAAAATATGTTGTTTGAATAATTTTTTTTAAAAGAAATTAAAAATTTAGGAATTTACAAAAATATTTGATTAGTTAAGTTTACAAAATTTTAATTTTACCTATAACATAAAAATTTAAAATTCTTCATATTTTATTCTTCTCAAATCTATGTCTCCTGTCCTTATATTATTATTTTATTTAATTGAATGAAATTTTTATTTTTATTTTATCTTTAGTTGATTCTAGTTAAAATATTTTGTCAACAATCGTCAATTAAAAAACTAGTTTTAATTGATGTTAATTAAAGATTTTTTATAATATCAATGAAATATCTTTTAACTCATAATAGTAATTGTAAATTTTTATAAACATTATTAAAATTATTTATTATTTTTCATAATATTAGTGAAGTAACTCTTTTAGGAAATTACAAATAAAACTTTTCAATTATAGTTTATAATAATTATGGTTTATGATATTGATTGACGTGTATTTTTCAATTGATATCAGTATGTTTTTATATTTAATAATGATTAAAATAATTCATTCAAATAAAAAAAAATTAAAATTGTCTTATTTATAAAACATTTAAGAATTTAAAAAATTTAAAATAAAAGTAATTTAAATGTATTTAAATTTGTTATTACCTTAACACCCTTAAAGAAGTTGTAACGTAAAAAACATAATTCTAAAATAGCTTAACTACACAAAAAATAGTTCTTTTATTTGTTTATAAATAAAAATGTGTCAGAAATCAGAAATCAGAATGACATTAAATAATATATATTTCTTTTAATTTGTAAACATAAACATAATTTGTATAATCATGAATTCTAAAGAACTTCACATTAGAACCCATTTACAAGAGATACAAAAATATATTTCCATTAATTCAAATCAACCAGTCACTAAAAAGAAAATCAGATTAGATGAAGTTAATCTCTACTTTACATAAACCTAATCTTAATATTTTTTCAAGGAATAATTTTAATCTAATTATTTTTAAAAATAAATTATAACTTTTCACATAAATAATTGTAACCATGACTTCATTTGATGATAAGTTCTATCTCGTGTGAAATGGTGGAATCAGTAATTTTATTTTTTATTTTTTAATATCACTTTCCAATATTATTCTTTCATCTTTCAAATAAGTTGTTCTCTATACACACATAAAAGACAAGAATCCGAGTTTAGCTTTTTAACATAAAAAAATTATGTTAAAAATTTAATATAATAAAAATTAAGCTTTTCAGTTATATTTATTTTTTAATTAGAATGAATATTATTTATTTACTTTTTTATAACCTACTCTTTCATTCCACTCAACAAAAAATTATTCATTTTTATCTGTTTAAATAATATATTTTTTCTGCAATTTCTGTTTTTTTATTTCTTTCTCTATTCTGTATTGCTAATGTAAACAAAAGTAAAAAAAAAGCATTTTTAATATAAATTTTCAAATTTTTAAATATCATCTCAAAATATTATTATTGTTCATAAAAAGGTTTCTTTGATTAACTTTAAACTTTTAAATGACTCAAACCATTTTTTTTTCATTAAGTAGTTTAGTTTTTTTTATCACAACTAATTAAACAAATAATGTGAAATTGTACCTAAATTCAATGTGAATAAATCCATAAATTTAAACAAGTCTTTATACATTTTTTGTTACAAATTTTGAATATTTTCTTCTTCCTTATATGTTAGGGTATATTTTTATTTTGAATTTAGAAAAAAGGAAAATTTTCTTTTTATTCCTTCTTGAATTGATAATTTAAAAAAATAATTAATGGCCTATTTTTATTTGGTAAAATTTTATTAAATGATATATTTACTTTTTATTCAAATAATTTCATTTATTATATTAATAAAAATTGAAACTAATTTTGCTTAATAATAGAAAAAAGAAAATATCAACGCATATACATTTTGTTTTCGTTTATTACCTATGTTCTTCATTTATTACTATAGTACCAAATTCATCACCCGGAGGTGATATTGGAAGAGGAAAGTCAGCACCGCATTGCGACATCTGTTACACGTTCGCAATAAAAATATTGGACCCACTTTATTTTACACGTGTCAGATTATTACTGTACCGTGATGAGACATTTTATAGCAGCCTGGTACGCTAGCACCCCGTGTGGGTGCGTTCGTGTGTGACTGTGCACTCTCTTACACTGCACCACCTCGCTCTCTCCGTCTAAATAGCTTCCACTTTCTCGTTCTTCTCCTTCGTGCGCCTTCTGCAAAATTGAATCTCAAGTCTCTGAATCTGAATCTCAACGCCACTTGTTGTTCCCAATACGGTAATCTCTCTCCCTGCCCTTTCTGTCTCAAAATTTCATTAATTTTGCTATTGCATGTTGGTTTTTTCACTTTTTTGTGTGTGTTTTGGAACGAACCCATGTGAGGGATTTTTCTGGGGTGTGTTTTTTACTATTGATTTCGGAGATTGAAGAAAAATATGAAATGGGGGATGAAAAAAATTTGATTTTGTTTCCTCGGGGGGAGGTTAAACCCTTGGATTGTGGTGTAACCGTGTAAGGGTAATGGGACTTTTTTCTGGCTTTTTGATCAGATTCATATTTTTGTTTTTTGTTTTATTTTGTTTTGCTGAGCTGAAGTTTTGATTAGTTTCCGGAAGGAAAAGATGAAATGGAAAAGGAAAAATTTGTTTTTTGTGAATATTCAATTCTTCGGTGTTGTTGCGTTGTTTTTATTTTTTATTTTTTATCAGTATGTTTTAGTGTTATTTGGCTGTTGTTTCATAGTTATATGGTTTTTTATTTTGCAGGTGTTCGTTTTTGCTGCCAAGGTTACTGTAAGAGGTTTGATGCCAGCAACTTTTTTCCCTTGCAATTTGATTTATTTATTTTTAATGAATGACCATTTGTGTGCTTTTTGTGGCTTTGGTGTTGTTGATTCATGTAATCCATATTTTCTTTGGCTTCAATTACTTATAATTTAATACCTTAACTTTTCTCTTTTATTGTTTCTTGCTATCATGTTTAGTTGATTTTCATTTGGGTTATGTTGTATCCACAATCACTTTCTATTGTCAGGCTTGCTCTTGTAAAATTTGCCTGTTTAGTTACTGTTCTATGCTTGAAGCTTGTCTTTTTGTTATGTTTTGGGGGGAAGTGGAGAGGAGCTCTTCTATTTGAGTGACAATTGAATTTAGAACTTTAACAGTCTTATCCATTCTAAAAAAATATTAAGAACCCTAGGAATCTCTGATCTCTAGTTTTTTTTGTCATATTTTAGCTGTCTGTGCTAAAACCTTGTTCAGAAACATACTCACAATTGAAATATGGATTCTATCTGCCTTCGATAAAGTATATTATCATGTACGTGTATGAAGCTTCTTTTCACTTTGTTTGGATGCTCATTGAAATAGGGAGGAAAGAAATAGAATGGAATGGAAGAAAGAGGATAGAAATTGAGATGAATTGAAGTGGAACTTTAAAGTTGTTTGTATTGATGGAATTAGGTAGGAATGAGGGGAAATGATTTTTTTTTAATTATTTGGTTAGATTGAAAAGTAAATAAAAGTAAAATATAAGTTTGACAATTTTAGCCTATTGCACCTAAACAGAGTTCAAAATGTTCACTGGATCTGTATAGGTATCTTAAATTTGTAGCCAGAATATGTTTTTTCACATTCTGTCAATGGGTTTACTGGGATAAAGGATAAAAAATATTACTATCCATCCTTTGCTGTGGCTCAACCATTATGTATTAGAAATTTCTGCTACAATATCATGATTTAAACTTCAGTTTTAATCGTTAAGTTCCTGTTAAGTTTTGTTGTCATTGACATCTCATACGAGACAGATAATTAGATAATAAATAAATGAAAATTTTCTCTTTACATGTGTGGCATCATGACTAACTTTAGCTATGATGTTTATTTTCAAATTTCATTCGAAATGTGTAAATTTCAATGGGATTTTTTCTATTACTTTTAACCATCTAAAATGGATATAAAACAATTTTTTTACCTATTCTACTTCTATATTGGTGTATGGATTATTTTTAATTCTCCCGTATTCCTGCTTTGAAAATAGTTTGATTTACTTTCAGATTTCCGTGATCTCTTGTTATGCATAAACAACTGCCACTTTCATGAATCTTAATCAATGGTATGCTATTGTGCTAAAGTCAAAAGTTATTTCTTAATGCAATATTTTATTTACAAAGTAACTGCATAACCTATTATCTTTCAAGGTTTCAGTTTTATGCATTATAGAAGAATTTCCACTATCACTCTTTAGAAACTATGGCCTATTTGGGTGAGGTAATTTGGGATTGAAGAAATGAAATATTTTAACATTGCTGAGTTTTATTTTAGGAATGAATTTTGAAGTATTCAGTTTTGTCATATATATGAAATGAACCGACAAACTCTTTTTGCATTGTACAACCCTCTGCCTCCTGTGTGTGAACCAGCAACATCGTTCTTGGCCTGCATGTGGTGGCTCCCTGTGAGCCTATTCTCTGTTGTTTGTCCCCCTCCCTGCTTCTCCTCCGTTTCTTTTCCCACTCACTGTCTGGCAACTGCACAAAATATCTTTGAAAGAAGTTTCTTATTCAAGGGTTTCATTTTCTTTTGTATATCATGGATTTTTTTTAAACTTATACGAGGACTGAATTTTCTGAAATTTAGGTATAGCTTGGTGCTAATGCCAGGTGATTAGGCATCATCAATGCAAAGAAAATGTCCACTTAATTCCATGTAACCAAAGTTCAAAATGAATTTAATGTTATAATCATCATTGGTGTTATAGGGTTTAAGAGGGATAATAGGAGAAAAGAGTGGGAGCAAAAGAAATAGTATGCTAAGATGAATGTGTTACTCCATAGGATCGGACAAGAAAAGAAATAATTATATATGAATAGACATTGGTGTGATGCCTACAGTGGAAAAGATTATCGAAATTTGATTAAGATAGTTGGACCAAGGTTATCAAATTGAGATTCAAATCATGAATCGCCTAGCTAATTTGTGAATCGTGAATCATAATTTGTATTAAATCATAAGATTTAGAGACAAGGAAACAATAACTTAAATATATAGTGTTCAGTGTAAAAATTTTAAACTAGAAATAGATAAAACATCTTAACCACAAGTCTTCAAATAAAATTATAAGTTTTATCTAGTGTTATTGGATGGAAGTGCCATGATAGACATAGATGAGGGAAATTTAACCAACCACCATGATATTACGTAGGTGTGGTGGATTTCACATGGTGGGCACCATACTATGACCTAGTGGTGGCCACGGTGTGCCCATGGAGGAAATGGGAGAAAATTAAAAAAATATGAAATAGAAAAGAACTTGGGCCATGTGGCTTGACACAAAATAAAAATTAAAAACAATTTGAATGAAAACCTCTATTTGATGTCAAGTCCAATGTTATTGTCAGTGTCTATGTTTCATAGGTGATAATAGTTTTATGATGCAAGTGTTTTGAGGATGCTGGTTAATCACTATCAAGAAGCAGACATCAAAATTTTTTAGTTATTGAGAAAATTACAATCCTATCATGCTGAGAATAATTATGCACCAAATAGGCTATAAACTGTTTCTGCTTTTGTTTTGGTAGCTTATACAATTTTTGTTATCTTTATGTAGACACTGGAGTAACAGAAATTACCAGAGATGGACCAACAAAACCAAAATAACACTCCAGATGGTTCAGGAGATGTGCCTTTGAAGCGCAAGCGTGGTCGTCCACGGAAATACCCGAAGCCAGATTCAGAGGAGAGTTCCTATATCCTAGTCAGTCAAAATAAAAGACAGAATCCTGTTCGTGCTGAACAAACTCCAGTGCCTCCTGGATTTGAAGCGGTTAATGGAAGTCAACAGCTTCAAAGGGGTCAAGAGAATCATTCAAATAATGCGATGGTGGGCCAGTTGGTTTCTGGTGTAATTGAGGCTGTATTTGATGCTGGATATTTGCTCAGTGTTAGAGTTGGTGATTCTGATACTACTTTGAGGGGTTTGGTCTTCAAGCCTGGACGATATGTTCCTGTCTCACCTGAAAATGATGTTGCTCCAAGTGTTCCAATGATCCAAAGAAATGAAGTTTCTTTCCCTTCAAGAGCTGCTCAGTTTCAAACTCCTCTCCCAAAGGAAAGGAATGAACAGTCAGTGAATGTTCATAGAGTTGAACCTCTCCCAATGAACGGCTCACCATCTGTACCTCAGATACCTAGAGGAGCTGTTAGCTCTAGTAACTTGGTTGCCTCTTCTGGAAAGAATGTGCCTTCTGTGCCAGGCCAGATCACTCAACAACTACCCAGAGGTAATGTGGTGCCTGTACTGCTCCAACCTAATAATTTTGCAAACGGGGTGCCGGTTTCTAATCAACCATCACAAGTTAAGACCCAAGTTTCTCTAGGGAGTGGAGTGATTTCGGCCAAAGAAGTTCCTGTAGATGGAAATCCTTCACTTGTATCTCAAACTCAAACTAGCCAGAATTTTTTGTCAAGCGAAATGCAGAGTGAAGGTGCTCCACCACATAATCAATCTTCATCTAATCTGGTGAATGAAGATGAAGCCAAATCTATGAGAATGCCTGGCATGCCTTTTGAGCATCTGGTTTCTGAAGTTGTCAAGAGGATCCAAGCTCCATCAGATGCCATGGATACCGATACTGAAAACTGCAAGTCAGGTGATAATACGGTAGTGAAGGATCCAAGCGGTATTCAGGAAGACAAATTCAATGACATAGATCAACCCATATTAATTAAGCCACTGCAAGCTGTACAGTCTTGTCCTCAGGAAAGCTCGACATCTGCTCCCAAACCTTCGGACTACACCGAAACTGGCAGAGTGACTGAGCTTTTGCAGGTAAAACGAAGGATTTAACCTATTTATATGTGTTAGGCTTGTCAGTGGGAACTGGGGTGATGGAAGAAACAGACACATTGTTTCCCTTTAGTTGCTATGTACCTAAATTGTGACATGTATTAACGCTCTATAATTTAACTAGGTTTTGCAACATAACACTACGGAGAACCAGGCACCCAAACCAGCAGAACTAGAATCTGGAAACAAGTTGGATGACATAAGGAATTTAGGAACTGAACTTGAAGATGGTGGAACTATTCAATCAACAAAGCCTTTCTGAGCATTGAATCTGGTTTATAAATTTTATCATTAGTGGCTATTGTGCCACCAGGTTTATCTGTCATAAGTAGGTAAAATATCTGTCATGGTGAAATATTTAGTTCTTAGTTCTAATCTCAAGGATGTTGAACATTTTCAAACTTGCAAGCCTCATTGAATTTGGTGAAGGTAGCTTGTTATAGTTCTAATTACTTGTTTTAAATTAGAGACCATTCCTTCAAGTCGGATGTTAATTACTTTCTTAGCCAATCAAATATTGTTCAAAACTTCAATTAAATGTTTCAAGCCATTTTATGAGGCAGTTAGTTGTATTGTGTTTTGTTGTTCTATTGTTACATTTGTTATTCACTATATTGTCTTTGTTCATTTAGTTTTTGCTTTAAAACAGCATTTTGTATTCTGTGAAAGTTTTGCTCCTTGAGGTCCATGGTACATGTGCTAGATAATTCCAGTTAATTAGAAGTTTAGTTTTAATCATTATTAGTAGAAAAAACTTTATTGTTTTCACTGTGACGTCCATTTAGTTGATAGATTAAGGGGATGTTTGGATACGAGTTGGGAAAACTCAAAAAAGTAATTTTACTCCTAAAGTAATAAACTTTTACTTCATTATGCTTTGGAATTTGAGATTGTGCATTAGAATCTTCAGAAACACATCTGCAACTTTTATCCAAACAGGAGGTTGTTTCTATGTCTTGGTTTTATCCAAACAGAGAGAGACTTTTCTTTTAAACCATTGAGTTTTACATATTGGTCCAACACACTTGGTTAAGGAATCAAAGTAAAAATGTAATAATTTTATTTATTTATTGATTACTTAATTTGTTTTTTTTATAGGTACTGGTAAGTAAGACTTTTTAAATAACTAAAGTTGATCTTTACGATAAATATTATACTTGCAACCCATTTAAAAAAGATTATATATATATATTTATATTGAAATCCTAGTACCGGATTATTCGAGAGATTTAAATATAAGTATCTTTCAAAACAAACTTATTAAATTCTTTTTAACCTATTTAATTAAATAATCCAAAATATCTATCAATTAATTGATTTTTTTTTATTTTTCATGACTTCAATTCTTATATCAAATTTTAGTGAAGAACCTTTTAGAAAGAGTTATTTTTTAAATGTTTGACAAACTTCTAAATGGTATTAACTAATTTTTTGTAATTAACTTACAAATTAGTAAATTTTATGTATATTCTGAGTATGAGTTATTCAATAATTTATTTATGTGTACTAACCTCAAATGTCAAATACTCTAGAAAGACTTTGGAGATCCACGTTGCTATTTCATCTTGCTGAAGGATTTTTGCTTTGAATTATTTTTGGTCAACAAATTTCTGCTTTAATAGAATGCAAGGGATAAAAGTTAAATACAGCACCATAGCACTATTAAATTTGACGAAATTATTTATTAATCAGAATACTAAAGTTAAACTTTAATTTTATTGGAAAACGTAGTCCCTAATCTAATATTAAATTTCAGATTAGGTTTTATAAAAAAGTTCCAATTAAAACATGTTTATGTGACATAGTAAATGATTGAGATTGAGAAATAAATTTTATATAACATCCTCTATCTTAAAATTTAAAACACCAATTTTCAATATCAATAACCATATCTTAATAACATTAAATTTTAAAAAGTAATTGTTCAAATAATGTGTGACATTACGAGTTCTTAAAAGATTTTCCTGTTAGAACAAAATAATATTCCTTAATTTCTAAAAGTATGGAACAAGGTTACAAAAAAATATCCTAAACATACTTTCTAACACATCTACAAATTAATCACATCACAATGAGTAGATAAATTTTCTTTCTGATGTTTATATCTCATGCTTTTTCTTGTAGTTCTATTGTTATTTATTTCAATGTCTATATAATTTATAATTTTTGATCCAGTTCTATTGAGTTGAAGAATAACAAGCCTATATTAGATTCCATGTCTTACATTAAGAAATAAATTTTTAAATTTCATGATAAAATATAAAAATAATATCTTTTTCGGTGAATAATTGTAAAGATATGTTACACACAGAAAAATTAGTTACAAGAAGACAGATTAAACATTATGCTGCTGTAATTTTTATGATAATTATTATAAAAGCCAACATATATATATATATATATATATATATAAATATGTAATACATGTAATTAAATGATAATTATTTTTAAACTGAAAAACCAAATTCGCAAATAATTGCTTGTTGTAAAAATAAACGTAGAAGTGTTTCTAAATTAATTTAACAATCATTTCAGTTTCATTCTTATCGAATACAATTAATTTAATTAATTGTATATAAAAATAAAAACCAAAAGCTCACAATTACCCCAAAACTCTTGGTTTATTAATTTTTAATTTTTGTTAGATTCAATGTTTAATGTTTATAACAAACTCATTCAAGATTAGTTTCTCAGAGAAGATCAGTATAAATAAATAACCAATAGAGATTTGCATTCAATATGCTTAATTTGATAATGAATCATTGCCAAACATATAAAATCAACCTTTAAAGGAAAAAATCTTTCCCAACTCCAAAGATACAATTGAATCTTGAGGACTTCCAAAAACTTCTCAAACGTGTACTGCTACAATATCAGGTAATTCTCCAGCTGAAAGCCACTGTACACTCAGTTCTCATAAATAAGAGAGGACAAAATTTTTATAGCATGATCTATAAGGGAAAAACAAACAAAAAGAAAAAGGAAAATGAGCCTTAACTCAATATGAAAGGGATATTAACACCAGAATGTGAATGAAAATTTCACTAAAATTTAGTGCCATAGAAACCATTTGGTCCTGGGACTGAAATAGGTCGTGTGACAGGAAAGCCAGGTTGCAGAAGTGGAATGTGGCTTTGAAGTGCAAAGGGCTGATGTCCACTTGTTAGGACAGGAGGGGGCACACATACTGGCATTGCTGGACCAATTGTCCCTCCTGCTTTTGGAAAATAGAACCATTATCACAAAGGAATTGCAAGTCCTTATGTCCAAATTATTCAATTTAATGCCAAAATCAAAGGAAACTATAGTCTGGTTTGGACAAATTTTTTCATAAATGCTTACAAGAGAAGAACATGAATGAACTAAGCTTCTCCTATAAACTATAAATTCAGTTTATGCACTACAGTTTTTGGAAGATTAAATGAAGCTTCTACAAAAATACTCAAGTTGATCTTAATTTATCAGAGAAGTTCAATTCATTAAATCTTCTATTTTTTCTTACAAGTGTTTAATAGGTGTTTATAGAGAAATTTATACAAACATTATTGATTATACACAGTTCTAGCATAAGCACGGTTTCAATTACTATTATGGTATCAAAAAGGAAAATGTCAACAAGTGTCGTAGAACACTTGTTAAAGATTCAAAAAATGAAAAGTACTGATGTTCCAATATATTAAATGCTGTACTTCTCATTAAATGTTTTTTTAAGTATACATAATAAGTTCCCTTTTAGAATTTCATTAGTAAAACCAACAGAAAAGTAAAGATATTATTGAGTTCATGTCAAAATGTGTTAGTTATTCATTAACCATGAAACTAACGAGTTTATAAAGATGACAGTAATAACAGAAATAATTTTGGATCTTTCACCACGTATCTCTACAAGCATAGCTATGAAACTAATCTTTGACAAGATAATGCAATAACAACAATTTCTTTTTCATATTTAAACATAATTAAGTTTTTACCTTGCTGCTTCAGAAATGGTACATGATGATTCAACAGAGGACGAGCTGACACTGGTGCGACGGCTGTCGATCCATGAATCAAATCCTTCAATCAAAAATAAAAGTGTAAAATGACTAAGCTAATGATGATCAAAACTACAATAAGCATTTCTAGATGGAAAAAAATACTTACAGTTTGACTTGACTGACCAGGTAAATATTAAATCCTTACTGTTTTTTAACATCTACGTAAATTTATTCCAATTTGGGTTAACTTTCTTTAACTTAGACAGATTGAAGAAACTTCCAAAAGTTGTAGAGCATCTTACATGGGAAAGTGGCTGAACATATACTAACTGGGGGGAACGTCCAATCATTACCTGCATTCAGAAAAGAAGGTAATATCTTGCTTGTGGTTGATTCTTCAGAATATAAATACTGATTATCTTGTAAACCAATTATTAGAGTTCACAAAAGAAAACTCAAATTAGATACATGGAACATAAGATCTTTTCGTACTTACAGCAGGAGAGCTTGGTTGCATATAAGCAGGTTCAGACAAAACAGGATTGTAATGTGTAGGATACCGGAGGGGTTGGTTTCTCTGTGTCACATGTCCAACAATCTGTTACCAAAGAAATTGTCAAACTAACTAGAAGGAGTACTGAGTAATATATGGTTTTGGATTATTCCTGCATTTATGACATTTGACAGGAAATACACATGCTCAAGTAGGCAGAGATGCAGATGAGATAAAATATTAGAAAATTTATTTATACATACAGGTTGTGAAAACTGAGAGCCACTTCCACTGTTTCCCACTGTCAAATTACTATACTGCGCGACCTTTACAGGCACTGAAGGCCGAGAAGCAAAAGTGTTGAATCCAACTTCTGGTTGAATACTAGCAACAGGTACCACAGGAGAGCTATTTTGTATGAATAACAAGTTTGCCACAGAAGCTGATGATATAGAATTCACAAAAGATGGAGAGAAGGTTTTGGCAGCTGGATTGAGCTTAAATTCCTAAATGATTGTGAAGAAAAAAAGAAGTTAAAAGCATAGTGACATCGATTGAAAGAAATTATTCATTATTTTAAACTTGGCACTAGCAATCCTATTATGCTGTTTGCCAAAACAAACTATACTGAAAATTTAATCAATACTCTAAGGATTTTAAAATGGTGGATGCCATTATCAAAGGAGTAAAACATGAAAAAATAATGGATCACCAATCAAAATGTCTAGAAATAATGTAACTAACAGAATACTTGATGTGAAGGTCCGATGGATGATCCATGTGAACAGATAAGCTTCCAAAATGAAGCTCGATTAAAAAAAATCATTCAATAAGAAACAAAAACGTATTTAATATGACTTACAATTATATATCCCCCACCTATATCTTTTTCCTTTTATCCGGAGCTGTTTGGCCAGAAGCTTTTAATGTTAGTTAAACTGATCTTTTTACCTTAGCATAAACTGATTTTTTTACCTTAGCATTTCTGGTAGAATCTGTACTCCTTGGAGCAGATATTTCAATGGACCTTGCTGGATGTGATTCTGTGATGAGATCTACAACTTGGGTTGAATTTGTAGAGATAGACTCTGCCGAAGCAGACCTTTCACTACACCAATCATTGGCTTTAACAGATGCAGGAGCATTGTTGCAGAATAATCCGTTATTAGAAGGATTTGATGTCGAATCTGTGCTTCCATGCTCAACAGCTACCTGTTGGCCTATACATGTACCAGCTGTAATGTAAGTACAAGAGAATTGAATAAGAAAACAGAATCATAGAAGCAATATCATCATCATCATCTTTTTCTGGGAAGACGAGATTTAAGAATTCAGGATGAGCAACCATAGTTTATATACTAAAGCCCAAATCAAATTATTTAACAGGATTTGATTAATCAGAACAAAAAAGTAGAGGTAATATTATGTAAAAATATTGGACGAAAAAAAGACAGATAAAATGTTTTTGTTTTCTGTAATCAGAGCTTTGAAAAGGAAGGTATACTGATACCAAGATAGCAAAAGATGTCAATCAAAAAGTTCAAATTGAGGACAAAGGTGACTTTTTCAGCAGCAGGTATCGATAGCAATGAGGTTGAGGCCCATGGTTCGACACTGCAGCCCAAATAAATAGGCCTATCAGGAGCACAAGGAGGCCTTCACATTTGAGTGACTATGTCTAGAATATTCTCAGAGCATTGGACTAGCACTAGTTTGTTACAACCGTGATGCATTTGCAATCATTCCTTTTTAGTTACCTACAAGTGCAGAGAGTCAATGATTGCATTTTACTGATCCTATATATTCTGACATTATTGAATGAAAAAGGCATCGAAGAATCAATTTATTAGAATTCGTTCTGTTAGTTGTAGCTCTATATCCTTGTTCTAACCCTACACATATATCTTGATATCAGGATCAAGGTTTTAAATTCCAGTTGCGAAGTACTTTTGTCATAACTCTTGACATTGAGGAAAATTCTGGGTAAATGCAGCCACAATTACGGTTACAATGATTGTGCTAAGCCCAAAACTTTGAGGTTGTGACTGAAATCATAGTAGCAGAATGCTTTTTAAAACCATAATCAGGATAACAAATTGGTTATTGTGCACTTCGTTTTACGTACAAAAATTGATAAAGTGCACGATTCAAATATCCAGAATCATTATAAGTTATGCCATCTCAATATACAGTGGCTAAGGATAATTTTGCATACAGTAGATATTGGAGAAATCTAACTCACTTTCATGCCTTGAATTGAGGATTTGAATCTTTTCATCCTGTGGAAAATCAGAGCTTTAGGATTAAGAAATTCAAACCATCAAAGTTTATGGAAATCCTGCTCAATATGCATATGTCTACATACACTTTTTTCAGTAAAAAACTCAGACTTCTGTCTGTGGTCATCAGCTTTCCCTTTTAAGTTAGACTTGTCATCTCCGACTTGTCTGTAAAAGAAAAATTGGCAGAAACCCAAGAATTAAATAAAATAATTGCATAAATTTGTATTTTTACAATTCCTTTTCTAGCAGATCCAAATTCTCATATTAAGATAGTTAAAAAAATTTGGAATCATAACCATCCACTAGTGGCAAGATAATTTTGTTCCAGAAAGAAAAATTGTAACAGTTAATACCATATAATTATATGCTACAAGTATAATTGCAATAGTGTATATTAGTCTATCATAATTTAAGTTTTTATCATTGAAAGTAGAGTTATCCACACATTTATGTAGTTGAAAGCCCATTTTCTATTGTTTGTTCTCCTTAAAAGGCTCTCAGTTGCAAGGGACATTGAGGAGCATTTAAGGATGGACTCTAGAACATACTGAAATAAGTCCAGCAAAATCATATTCACAAAATGTAAATCTAGCTTATGCACATAAGGACTACTTCAATGTCCATTTTCAAATGAAAAAAACAAAGCATAATACTGCAAATAGGTGTAAAATGTGGAAACGCCATCAGCCTATGACAATTATAAACATAGTTTCCACTAAGAAGGGTTATCCATGCAGTAAACTATTGATTCAAGTATTATGCCGCTAAATTTGGAAACAAGTTTTAATGGTGACCAGTTTAAACTTGTTTCATAAATAAGTTTTTAAAATAAAAAAAAACTGAAAAGTAAATAAAACACCCTTAAAGAAGAGTTTTTATGTTAGTCTAGTTTCCTCTTATCTTATCATGAAATACATTATTTAGCGAACATTCTTCAAAAGCAAAAATGGATTACCAACTCAATGTCTCTTCCTATGAGGAAATTGAGATTTGAAACATAACACTTTCCCATTGTCCTCAAAAGCAAAAATGGATGACCAACTCAATGTCTATTCCTATGAGGAAAGTGAGATTTGAAACATAACACTTTCCCATTGTCCTCAATACGTATAATCTACATATCATGATAAAATATATCCCAATACCATTTGGTAGCACCTCAACTACTAGTTAATAATGTAGCTTTAACATGTCCAAATCAAAGGGCTAGGAAGCCTAAGCCCCCGTTACAGGTATGAAAATCTTGATCATGTTAAGTATGCAAGACTAAAGCTGATGAACAACATATACAATCCTGTTGGATACAAGTCATGCCACATGGCACCTGTCTTCCTTTTGTAGCCTTTTCCTATATTATTGTTTCCTTTTTAAGATAAACTGTGAATCCTAACCTTTCATAAATAAAAAAGTTAACCAAAATTTTTAAACGGGCAAAGCTTCATGATCAGCATTTTCATAATCAAGAGGTTACTTGAGAAAAATCAATTTACACATGAGCCAAAGGAGAAATAGAACAATTGGTGTTTAACAAAAATTATACATATTTTGCTAGATAAATAAGAACGTGGATCCTTGATCAACCAGCAAATTCTTGTGAGAGCATTTGAACACATTTTCAACCATTGGACATCAGTAAATGGAAGAAAAGCAACCACTTATTCAAATAACAACTTTTGTGAGAAGACTACTCAACAATGACATGTCAGGATGTGTGTACATGGTGATTGAAGGGATTTTTTCAGCATTGGAAAAATATAAACCAAAAGATAAGAAGGCAACAGGCAAACAAAGAACATAAAATGAATGCTTCCGTTGGATGTTGGCTATAAAACATAATAAACTAACTCAATTATACTTAAAACACATCTCTCCATGCATGTGAACAAATTTGATTGGAGATATCATAGTACCTTGATTGATTAACTTGTTTTGCATGCATCAAGGGCTTTGTATGATTTTCTACCTCACACGTTAGACTCTCAGAAGATACAGTATGGGCAACTGCTTCTTCGTCATCACCAGTTTTGTTTTCACCAACACCATCTGCTGGAAGCATTACTTCCTAAGCACAAAGCAGCATGCACATTAAGCACGTAGTTAATTACACTCTAGTTTGATATGTTTGAAGTCATATGAGGATACATTGCAAGGCGTGTGTGTCTTACCTTAGCAACAACTTGCACAAGATCACTGGATAGAATCACGAGTGTATCCACAAAGCCCTCATTTCCAACATTGGTGTTGCCTTTTCCCTTCTTGGTCATCCTTGCTTTCTTCAAAACAATACCTGGATATGGCATAAAGCAAAGGAATGATGAGTTTTAGTTATACCAAAGATGTTCACTAAACTTAAATGAGGCTTTATGCCAAAACTTAATAATTAAAATATTAAAAACAACGTCTGACTTTGCTGATAACCCATTATAATCTGTGTATCTATATAATCATAAACAAGAGGATTTAATGCTCTTTTTACCCCAAAAGTTAATTAAACTTCTCATGTAAACAAGCTCATTCAGTAATTCCTAGATCCAATACTAAAACAGCAGTCATATTATTCATTTAGTCTCTGTAGTTGTCTCATATTAATTTTCAGTTCCTATATCAGAAAGTGGCAAGTTTTAATTTTAGACAGTTTTTTTTGGTAGCGAATGATTACCGCCAGAAATTTTTCTATAACGGTTTTATATCATTAGAGAGTTTTTCTCTATAACTATTGATAGCAACAAAATTGAACTTCTATGCATCATAAGGGCTACCGATTTCTCATCAGGGACTAAAACTTGGAAGTGTAGAAAGCAAATAAATGAATAATTTAACCTAAAACAGATGCTAAGAAATAAATTCAATGACAGAATTTATTCGTAATCAATTCCTCGTATTTTCTCGGCTAACAACAAAACAATTGAAGCTAAAAACAATCCACAGTCTCAGGATCTATGATTAATGCTTCAGAAGAATCAAATGAAAGACAAAGAAAGGCACCGCAGATGAAAACCACAGAAATAAAAGTGTATAGAAAGGAATTAGAGAGGAAGAAGAAGTGAACCATAATCGGCGAGAGCAGAAGTAGTGTGGAAGATTCCAGAATATACAGAGCCATCCTTGACATGAACATCCACGGGGAGACCCACGATGCACATGGTGGTGAAAAGCAAGGCCTCGCTGAGCGAATCACAAGAAGGTGAAGAATGATTATCTGCGAAGGAGTCCCTGTTTCTGCAACCCATTTCCAATTTCTTCTCTTCTCTTTCTAGAATCTTCTGCTCTTACGCTGTTGCAACTGAATGAAGAGATCTGACAAGAGTTTGGTTACGAGGAAGAACAAGCACGATGCATAACACGCGTACGTGGTTAATGTTGTGGTTCCTTATATTATTCATGCCGTGTTTTTCTTTCTTTTTTATTTTTCTCTAACCTAAAAACTAAAACTACGAGGATTGTTCTCTATTTTGCAATATTGCCACTTTCTTTTACCATCATTTAATTTATTCCCAAGTACAAAAATTTCTATCTCGCAATTTATTATATATATATATATATATATATATATATCATATATGTAATAATAAATAGAACCATCGCGTAAATAATAGTAAACATAACAGTTTTTACAAGAATAAAGCAATTAGTCTTTAATAAACTTTTTACTTTATAATGGTCTTATATTATTATTTTTATTTGGGCTAGGAAGTTTCCTTATCTCAATGATATGTGTAATCACATCATTTGTTTTGTTGACCAGATTTTGTTGACACTCGTAAAGAGGTGTGAATTTTTATAATGGTTAATAAATTTAAATATATTAAATTTGGATTATTTTCATTTAAAATTATTTAATTTTTAAATGTTTTACTGGATAAATTAACTTATATCTATTAATTTTTTTATTTAAATAAAGTAATATTAAATATAAAATTATATTAAATAATATTAATGATGTCAATTAAAAAATTTCTGCAAATATCAATAGAAAATATTTATTTCTAATTTTAACCAAAAAATATAGGTAATATCTATTATAAAATAGTTTCACTAACATTAATATTTGAATCCAAAAATATCTTCAATTCATATTGATGAATGAATGATTACAACAATATTAAATAAAAAATATTTTCTATCAATATCAACTAAAAATCCTTTTAAAGTTAGAAAATAGTTACAATAATAAAAATTGAAGAGAAACTAATCATTTACTTAATATATATATTTTTATTATTTAACATTTGTTTATATGTTAAATATTTTTTTAATTAATACAATAATATATAACTAATGAGAAGAAAGGAGGACAAACATTTTATTTACAACTTAGTTCATCAAAGTAGATGCAACTATAAAGAGAACTAACGAAATGGATGTAATCATAAAAAGAACTACGATAGAAGTTTAATATAACACAAGATAGTTAGCGGGAAGGAAAATGGAATGAAATCAATGTAAACATAATCTAGAGAAGAGGACTTATGACTCATGGAATTTTAGCACATAAGGAAGCATAAATAATGTCAATTTATGGTGGAAAAAAGATGTAGCATGAAGATAACCTAAAGAAGATGACTCACATCGTGACTTACGAATATTATTTTGATTAAGTGCAAGACAACAATTAGTTTGCTTATTAAGTAAGAACAAACCATCAAGCTTAGTGTCATATTGCATATAATCCGTATAATTTCAATGGTTGATTCTAAACAAATTATATATTTGCATAAGTTTTTGTGTCTAATAAGTATTAAAATTTATCAGAACACTAATTCATTGAAAGTCGACTAACTTATTGAATCTAGTACGAAATATATAGTTGAACTTCGAGTCAACTTCACCTCACTCCCATGGAGATAAGTAAGAGGGAATGCTACCACTTGAAAAATTCACTCAAGATAAGAACATTCCAAGAAGAGAAAGACTCACTCTCTTTCACAAAAGAGCACTCTTGGTTCAATTCATCAAAGTTGTGTTACATGCCCGCACAAGGGTGGTTGTGAGTTATTATCCAATTCTAAGGTAACTAGCTTATTCATATTGCCAAACAAAATATTTATTACATGAAGAACTATTTTCTATTATTTCTAAAAAATGACAATGTCCTCCTCTTTATCTTTAATTCTAGTTAATTTTCTTAGAAAATATTCTTGAAGTGAATACTTCCTATTTAGGATTACATCAATAACCCATAAAATGGGTGTTATGTTCCCAAACAAGGGTAGTCTTGAGTTATTATCCAATCATAAGATAACTAACTTATTTTTATTCCAAACAAAAGATTTATTAATTATTTTCTATCATTTCTAAAAAAACTGACAATGTCTTCCTCTTAATCTTCATAATCACCTCTAGCTAATCTTTTTGAAGTGAGTACTTCCTATTCTGGATTACATCAATATTGCATAAAATGATTTGGATTAGATGATAATGTTATTTTTCACCATTATATTTATTCATTTCACATTAAGAAAATAAACTATTCTCTTAGCTTTTAACTTACTCATTTCTCCTTTCGGTATTTTTTATAAGTAATTGAATATTGGTTACTCTTATATAATTATACCTCTAATTCCATTACTTTTTGTCTAATAATTGAACAAGAATAACTTAAGGTTGACAGAAGCAAGATTAGAATCCATGAGATGTAGAACAAAGGCTAATTTTGGAGTTTCTAAAAGATTACTTGCGTTGAACACAACTTTAACCTAGTCCAATGCCAAAAAGAAAAAAAGTAAATCTTGTCTGTAGGGCTGGGTGCCAGTCGTCTCAAGTAGAGTGCTAGTTCCCAATGTTGATCTACGTTGACACCATGCTGATGGTTTTGATCGCTAACTAGGCCGAGAGCAACATATTTTGTTTTTTCGTGCATCTATCGAGCATGAAAAGGATGACTCCGAGTGTCACTTTTGCTGACATGACACCTTTAGCTTATTTCTCCCTGTTTCTTCGAGGGAGAAACATCCTTTCTGCATGGCTTGAGTTTGAAGGTGATTTTGGAGAGCTTTGAAGTTGTTAGTGCTTCCTTGGAGACCTCCTTCCTCCTCTTGGGTTATCATCTTCTTCTATAGCTCATCTTTTCTTTTTTGTGCTCTTGACATGATAATGAAGAGCTAAACACATTTTTTTGGGGTGAGACGTAACCAACTAAACTCTCATGTAATTGCATTATATATATATAAATATCTTTCCATTCAATGTTAGTATTTTTGTTTCTATGCTTAATGCTTGTTGTGGCTTGACCATCCATTGCTTGATATTTGATTAATTGGGTATTGGAAAATATCTTTTATAATATAGAATTGGAGAAAAATGCCTAATGAAGCTTGTATGTAGGAATGAAGCTTGATTCATTAGTTGTCTTAAATCCCTGTTGTGATTGCAAGTTTGCTTATTAGGTTATCAAGGAATTGACTCTTAACAAGAAAAGTTAGGCTCATTCTACTAAGGAATTAGAGTTTGAGTAAATTAATGGGTTGACTTTCAGATTAAATTGGAGAGAAGTTGAGTGATTATAAGCATGAGAGTGAGGCTTGGTGAAGTCTAATCCTAACAATAACATTTCATATCAATTCTTATCTATTCCGTCTTCTAAATGTTTAATAAAATACCAAAAAGAGTTTTATTTATATTCGCATAGTTTTAGTTATTTTAAACAGCAAAATAATTTATGGAATTATTCTTTTTCTAAGTTAGTTATCAATTGAAACTATTATCGTGTATTGCACAAATCCTTTGAGAGAACAATAATTATTTACTACTTGCTAGTGTGTAATTGGTACACTTGCCATTGAATGAATTTTCCTAACACTAAACTAATAAAATAATGACTTAAATTGTAGTGGATCAATTTATCCAATTTGTTTAACATGTAATCCTAATGAACTTAAAGTCAAACTAGTCCACAAACTTATTGGCCTACCTATTTTTAAAAATAATAGTTATAACTATTTAAAAAGTTGAAAAATAATATTATTTTACTAAAACATATTTTGGTCCTTTGACAAGCATATCATTGTCAACTTTTAAGCATAAATAAGTAAAGTCATCTCTACATGACTTGGTAATTTAGCAAGATAAATAATAAATATATATATAAAGTATTTACAACAAATTGTTAGTGTCATTCACAAAAATTAAAATAATTAACATAAAATAATATGTCGTTTGAGAAATTAGACTTGAGAAGCTTGAAATTGAGTTTATCTAAATATACCATTTTGTAACCTTGACATAACTATATCATAATCACTCTTCTTTTATATTATTAGGATGAGATTCACTCACTACCAATTTCTTCGTAATGAAGTTTTTTTCTTCAAAGCACCAACCTACTGTAGTCTCAAAAGCACAAACTTAAGTAAGAAGAACTTAGTCACTATATTTTCAAAACACTCTAAAATTTTGTTTAAACAAATTAACATTCTTTATCTTGAATAAACATTGCAAAATATATCTCCAAAAGGAAACTATATAACAACTTAAATGAAGAATATATATATATATATATATATATATATATATATTAAGATACATAATTTAGAATAATAATAATAATATCAAATATATTTAAACATGTTGTATCACTATTATGTTATAATATTTAAATGATTAGACATACAATATTAACATTTGGTATCTAGATTGTCATTCATATATGATATATATAGTGTTGTTCAAGCTTCTAAACCAAAGTCTTTTAACAAATGTTATATAAATTGATCTTAAACATGGTGTGATGAGGATGCCTTTCGAAAATGTTTTCATTATTGGAATATTGCTCACCTTTACTTTTTTCAACTTAGGCCAATACAAAGTTGTACTTTGCTTGTACGAACTAACCAACATCGGAAGATCCTTCATCACAAGACATTCCAGTTCTGGAAAAATGATAGCTACATTTTCATCTTCAGATAAAATCACTAGATATGACCTCTTCTATTTTTTCACATTTGTACAATCTGAGTATTTTTAATTTTTGAAGATTTTTTTATCAAAGAAAGTGAGAATAAACCTATAAGGATACCACAATGGACAATGGAAAGTGACACCAAATTTGGGAAAACTGAAACTTGAGGTTCCTTATTCCAAACATACTTTAGTTGGATTAGGTTAATCAATGTTAATACTCCAAGTTGAGAAAATATTTCCTGAATTCTATGATCAAGATTGACATCTTCAAGATCAAATACTTCTGTCATTAATTCACATTGATCCAAAGTTAATTTTCTCAAATTCTTCAATCTCATGATCATGTTGGAGGAGATAGCATTCAACAATTTGTTGTTATTGGTCAAACTTAGATTTTCAAGTTCATAAAATGATTCAAATGGATATTTCTAGTGCCACAACTTGTTAACATCCATATTTATTATATGAAGTTCCTTCAAGTTTTTCAATGATAACTGAACAAAAAAAGAGTAATTTAAAATTTTGGACTCGTAGATAAATTCCAAACTAAGTAGAACAAACTATATTATGTAATTAAATAAGGAAAGTTGATAATTTTGCATAATACCGTGACATATGCACTTATATTATTAAATTCCATACTTTCATTCCATCATCCATACGATAAGTAATTAAAATAAATACTAGTTAAATATATCAAATTACAAAAAGAGGAAACATGTGATTTCCATGCAAAACACATACACACACTTGATAAATAGTTTGTAATTGAAACTTATATTTGCTGACAATTCTATAAGAGCTTTGGAATCTTGAACAAAAGACCTCATAGCAGAACAATTTGTTATTTTTAATGTTTGTAAAGATGGAAATTCAGATATAGAAGGAAAGACAACAGAGAGCTTCATTAAATTTTCAAGAGAAACATTCCTTAATTCATGAAATGTGAGTTTCTCTCTTGTTCCCTCTTCTTCTTCTTCATTGATAATACTTTTCTCCAATGCTTCACAATAAAAACTTTCCATATTTGTTACCTTAAGAGGCACTGGTAGCCAATTAAGAGACTTACATTGCTTCACTTGTAGGATTTTCTAGTTTTAATAGAACTTAGAAATTTCTTTGTTAACAATGTGAGTTAACATTGGAAGATCAATCAGAGTTAGTTCATGTAGCTATTGTAGAAGATGTGCAGAGCAAAATATTTCTTCATGAATGTTGAATATTATTTTTAAATTCCTTACAATGACTTACAAAGAATTTCTTCAAGTTCCTCAACTCTTGTAACGTTTTAGAGAAGATGACACAAACCAAGCAATCATATTTATCAAAGACAATCTCATTCAATTCAAAGAAAGACTTTCCATTAGTTATGAGTTTTTCATATCAATATGCAAATCCAGTTGTGAATTTTGTCAAGATTGGACATTTTTCTATCATAAGATATTTTAGGCTTAAGAATTTCAAATGACCACTATAGATTTGTCTTAAGTTTGGGAGAGACTTAAACTCTACTTTGCTCAATAATGGAAACTTAGTTTCATTAAAATCACTATAAAAAATGGTAGATAATATCTCACATGCTTCTATAATTAATTCCTTTAATTGGTATACTCCGGTGGGTACCATTCGAATATATAGTCTAGAGAAGAAACACTGTGTAAAGTTTGTAGGTTTCCAAAGTCAATAACTGTTGCTTTATCATTGAACCACACATCTCAACTCATACACTTTTGTTAGTTTTAGTTCCATTAGTTGTGTGAAAAGTTTACCATCTCCATTTTTATCTCCCTCATTAGTAGAGCTGTCAAAATGGGTCTGGCTCGATGGACCAACCCGTATAGTTTATGATTTAGGTTAGACTAAGCTTAAACAATTGTAGTCTAAATAACAATAGACCTTTTTTAGCCTGACCCATTTGGCCTGATGTTCACATGGGTCAAGGCCAGGCTAGCTCGTAGGCTAATGGGCTGACCCGTTTATTTTTTATATTAAATTTTTGATTTTAATTTCTATCTTGTCATACCAAAGAAAGAAACTTTAGTGTCTCAGAGTCTTTCTTCTCTTCTTTTCTCACAAATCCCTTCATCTCCTCTAGTGCACTGCACCTCTTGCCTTGTATCACTTAGAGCAAACTAGTGAAGGAGATAATACATCTAAAGAGGTCCTTAATAAATATTTGATACATTTTGACTTTTTTATCTATATTATGTATATTCTTTTAACTAATTGAGTGTTATATTTTACAATAAACAAATGTTGAAGTACTGGAAGTGTTATATTGTGAACTAAGTTTATTTTATAAGTTGTTCAAATGCAAATTTTTGCACAAACTTTCATATAAATATATTATATATTTATATATTATTTAGTGTTGACAAAAATATTATATTATGGATATATTGTGTTTAGTAAGTGTTTGACTTTTTTAAAAATGTTTAACAAGTTGTTCAAAGTAAACAATTTTACATAGACATTCATGTAAATATATCATATATTTATATTTATATGTTATTTATTATTGATAAAAAATTATATTATAATATTTTTTTTTTAATTTTTAATTAGATTAAAAATGGTTTATTGGTCTGTTAGCCTAACATAGAACTAAATTAAACTAAAAATTATAATCCGTTTTAAAATAATTTTTTTTTAATTTGATCGTAGGACCGGAGTGTCCATTTTGAGAACAATCCATTTAATATTGTGCACTGCTCAATATTGATAACTTTTAAGTTTGTCCCCTCATCATTAAAATATAAAAAAATCAGATGTTACAAAATTGCAGTGTTTTGCCCGAAAAACTTGAAGATCTTGAAGATTGGTAAAACGAGAATGATATTTATGATTATTTTTAAGTGAAAAAAATGAGATTTTGTATTACTTTTTACAAGAGCATTGACAACGATGTACCAAAAGTTGTTTAACTATAAAATGGATTGAAAGAAATAAGAATCAGATTTATATATAATTAATAATATAAAATGTAATTATATAATTAATAATATAAAATGTAATTATATAATTAATAAGATTGGGGAAGTCTTCAAGATTTACTTTCTTCGTTTCACAAAATTCAATTGTAATTCTGGCTTTTCCAATCTCAAGAAGATTAACGAATTTAGACTGTCAACAAATCAAATCTTTATAAGGTCGTAGAATCACAAAATATCCATAAAAGAACACAGTATTTTTATTACAAAATTCAATGTATTTCTACTTTGATTTCTAATGTACTTTTAGAACCACCCAAATGATTCATCAATATGCCTATTTGAAATTCATGAATACACTGCTTCAAGGAATTTATTAAATATAAATTAATTTAAAAACAAAAATAATTAATCATTAATTAAATTTAAAATTATTTTACAAATTTAAAATTATTAGTATTTAAAATGATTTTTATTATTAACAAAATAAATAAAAACTATATTTTTTTACTATTTAATTTTAAAAATATGAATTAATTTCTGATAACAAAATTGATTTTTAATAAGAAGATCTAAATTAATTTTTAATATTAATTACTAAAATTTTAACTACTTATTAACTTAAATTTTATATTATTGTCTAATTAAATTAATGATGAATTTCACTTTATTAATAATATAATTTTTAAAAGTAATTTTTCCTTATATTTTTTATTAGATGTTTTACTTCTTCAATCTTAATATTCAAATTTATAAACTTTGTGTTTGTGTGGAACAATATACTAAAATCGTTATAAAATGTTATCATAATATAAATAGATGATGGATAAATTAAATGAAATTATATATAAATCAAATTATTAATATATTATTTTCATTTTACACCATTTTATATTTGGATTCTTTTTTTAAGTGAAACACTTCAAGGCGAGTATTTTTCATAATTTCTGTTTGGATTCTTAATAATGTTCCTTCAACATATGCATAAATTATAAACAGATTATATGAAAAATTAAGATACTATGTTCAATAAAAAAATCTAGAAACAAGTTTATAAATATTCTTTTTTTATATATTACTTATTTTATTAATTTCTACGTAATATTAAACTCTAACTCTAACTCATTCAAACTCATGTTTATAATATGTAATAATGGAAGTTTAGCTAATGATAGATTCTCACCTCTGTATTCTGTGACGTCGATTTGTCGAATGCGTTCTAATGAAACCATTCTTTGTTGTGATTGTGACAACTAGGCATGGTAACGGGGCGGGAGCGGGTTTCACCTTCCCGTCTCCGGTTTTCGATTCACTTAACTATTTCCATTTCCATCCTTGATTCCCGTCGGAGATAACAATTTAATCCCTACACCCGTTCTCATAGGGGGGTTAGGTTTTCCCGCCTCGCTCCCATCCCCGTTCCATTTTATTTTCTTAAAATATAATTTTAAAATATTTGAAATAAATATAAAAATTTAAGCATAACTATAATATATATATAGCGTATCACATAAATAGACTATTAAAGATAAATTTATAGAAATTAAGTATTTTAATATTAAATATTTTTTCTTTTATATATTATAATGTTACAAATTTTAAATTATTTTCTTGATGAAGTATATTTTAGTTTATTATTTTAGTATAAATTATTTACAAATTATTTGTTCTATTTTTTTTATTTTTCACCCAAAAGCTTTTTACAATAATTGCATTAAGCCTTGTCCTCTCCATTATTTACTTTTAAGCCTATTTGATCCTGATTGTGCAGTTTCTTCATGCTCATTATCTTCTGTTGCTAGGGAAACTTCATTCGGTGTAGTAGTAGGACCAATGATTGAAGGGTCTACATTTTCTTCTAACATTGGTTGATGTGCTTGTGATATTTCAATATTTTCCATAACAACAAATAAAAATTCTGCAATTACAAAAGTAAAATGATTTATTTATCACACTTCTCAACAATAATTTTTTAAATTTTAATTTTAATAAAAAATCACAGTAATTAATTATACACTTTACAAAGAAGACACTTTTAAAATTTAATTTTGAAGGGAATGAAAGTTAAGAAGATGAAAATAAAAACAATTAAAATAGAAATAAAATAATATTAGAAAATAAAAATTAAATAGAAATAAAAATAGGTACACTCAAAACCAGTATACAAACATAATAAATATATGCAAAATTGTACAAAAAAGTTATGTATCTAATCATAAATGTAATAGATTAGTCACAAAAAGATTACAAACTATAAAAACTGATAAAGATAGACTACAAAATTAATAGAAAAAATCACAACAATTATAAAGTTAACAAATAAGATACTTTTAAAATTTAATTTTGAGGAAAATCAAAGTTAAGAATATGAAAATGAAAACAATTAAAATAGAAATAAAAATATGCTAGAAAATGAAAATAAAATAGAAATAAAAACACTAGTATACAAACATAACAAATTTGTGCAAAATTGTACAAAAAATTATGTATCTAATCATAAATGTAATAGATTACTCACAAAGAGACTACAAATTGTAAAAAAGAATGATAAAGATAGACTCCAAAATTAATAAAAAATCACAACAATTATACAGTTAACAAAGAAGACACTTTTAAAATTTAATTTTGAGGAAAATCAAAATTAAGAACATGAAAATAGAAATAAAAATATGCTAGAAAATGAAAATAGAAATAGAAACACCAGTATACAAACATAACAAATCTGTGTAAAATTGTACAAAAGGTTATGTATCTAATCATAAATGTAATATATTAATCACAAAGAGATTACAAACAAAGGTAATATGGTTACATAGTTTACAATAAATACACTTTTAAAATTTAAATATCAATGGTAAATAAGATGTTAAAAAACAAAATAGAAATAAAATAATACTAGAAAATGAAAAATAAAAATAGAAGTATGAATACTGAAATCAGTATACAAAACAAATGTAGAAAGTATGTCAGAAATTGTGCAAAATGTTATGTATCTAACCATAGATGTAATAGATTAGCCACAATGAGATTACAAAATATTGCTCAGCAAATCCCTCAAATGAAGTCCTCACAAAAAATTTCAGAGAATAAAATAATAATAGATGTTATTATCAATGCACAATATTTAGAAAATTGATAAAGAAACAAAGAACTAACCTTATGTTATGCGTTCACCAAATTGGTTGAAGGGACTAAGAAAAGTAAATGTGTAGAGGATGAGAGAAAGAGAAGAGTATATTGAAACTGGTTAAAGAGATTGAGAAAGTTGAAGGAATGAATGAAAGGTAGAAGAAAAGAGAAAAGTGTGGAATAGAGAATAGGGTTTCAGAGAAGACACTGTAACCCTTTATGTATGAAAAATAAAAGGAAACACTAAGAAAAAATATGAATAGTTTTAGGGTTTATGTTTAAATTTAAAGACGGGGCGGGGATGGGTACGGGGGCGGGGCGGAGATTGCATTACCCATCCCTGACCCCGAACCCGATTGATTTAAACGGGGAAAATCCGAACCCGACCCCGAACCCGGCAACTCGGTTTTTCCCCGTCAAACTCGGGGCGGGGGCGGTTCGGTCCTCACGGGTGTGGGTCTAATTGCCATCCCTAGTGACAACCCCATTATGCCTCCTTTTTCACTTAAAATATTCTCATATCTCATCTCATGTGAGTTAGTACATTAACTAACATTCTCATGTTAGTTTTTGATTCTTTAGGTTTAAGCAGTAAGATGATATCTAAACAAGAACAATATAATGATACGTAATTATATGGATTAAAATTTTAATTTATTATGATTTTTTAATTATGAGATTTTATAATTTAATATTTTTATTTAGTTATTTATAATTATTATGATTACACTTTTAAGTCTTGAAATTGTATCAAATATTTTCTTATCACTATTGAGTCTCTCAACGTAAGTAAGTGAAGAGACTAGTATGTTAAATACGATTTTTTTTACCATTATACAATTTTTCGTCTTGAAGTGAAACCATTCTAATAACTTAAAATGAGATTCAAATGACAAAATTAGAAAATGAACCTGAATGAGAAGAGGAAGAAGAAAAGCAAACGCAAAGTTGGAATAGAAAAACCAAAGTAGGGATATAAAGAATCTTCTTAAGCTTCCATAAATACCCTTGCTTATTCCTTTAGTTTTTCTAAATTCTTTCCATAACCATCAACTTCTACTTATTCTTTCCTTAAAGCTAATCTCACAATACCAATAACCCTCAGTCTTCTTCCTTGAAGTTTCATTCTATTCTATCCTCTTAGCCATGGAATGTGGGCTCAATGGTATGTATCATGCAAGCTGTAACAAATACAGTCCAAAATATTCACTCAAATATGCACTCCAAATATCTCAATCCATACAATTCATAGATCACTAAAACATGCATATAAGAGTTTGTGGGATGACTCTTTCTTTGCTTTTTCTTTTCTTTTCTGCTTGTGGATTTTTTTCTCATAATTTTTTCAGAACTTTTCTCATCTTGTTTTTATCTTTTTCATATGCCAAACTCACAAAAATTCCAAAATTAATTCATTACAATCCAACTAGTCAACAACTAGCATGATTCATGCGTATTTAAACATTTCAACTTGAAACAATGAGATAGGAATGGATGAAGGCTGGGGTATGTATGTATATGTTGCTGGAAATTTTTTTTCAGAACTTAGCTAATGATATAATAAGTATGAACTCAAACAAAACAAAAGAAATCATATAATTTTTGGTTTAGGTGCTAGAAAAGTGCAAAATATTTTGGACAACTTCTAGTGAATTGTTGACACATAGAAGACATAAGAATATACATCATGAATTAGGAAAGCTAACACAATTGATTCAAGAATAGAACAAGTAAATGAATCAATTCTAGAAAAAATTCAGCATTATAACACTACTTCTAATCTTAAGGAAAGCTCTAAAAAAACAAAATGAACAACATTAGAAAACTAAACTAAGAAACTAAACAAGACATGAAAGGAAAGCAGATGACTTATCTCTTGAAGACCTCCAAACCTAGCTCTTGATGCCAAATGATGGAAGCATCCTCAAGCAGCACAAGACTCATGAAAATTTTAACTATTCCTAAGTTCCAAAGAGGAACTTAGGATTGAGTTCTTCTCTCAAGGAAGGATCCTTGGAGAAGATCCCATGAGGAGAATACTCCCATTTGGTAACTTTAAAGAACAAGAATACAAGCAATTAGCTTTACCAAATTCTTATTCAATTCAAAAGTGTTTTTACAAGAGGTAAGGGGCTCTTATATATAGATGTCTGGGCTTCCTTGCAAACTTTGTTACAAAAGATGTGGGACTAAAAGTGATAACAAAAGAATGGGTTGAATACTAGCTAGGATGAAAATCCTCTTGGTCAAACAAGATCCTTCCCATTTAAGCCTAAAATGACACTAATTTGCTGGATGTGGGACTTGATTCCTTCACACTCTTCCCTTCACTTGTTTGGCTGAAAAATGAGTTTCCTACCATGCCTTAGTAGCCCCTAGGAAGTGTATTTAGAAACCTATGGCCCGCTCCATGTGCAGCCAAAAAATGTGGTCTAATTGGAGCCCAATTAGGGGTTCACTTATGCTATTCAAATACAAGTGAACATATTTTATCTTATACATTTTTTTACAAAGAAAACAAGAAAATAAAACTCCTATACAAATATTTACAAGACTAAGAAGAAAGATGAAAAAATCTTTGTTCTACTCTCCAAAATAGAAGAGTCTTTATCTTTGAAGTTTCATTCTCTTCTATCTTCTTAGCCATGGAATATGGGCTAAATGGTTTTTCATCAATATATATATATATATATATATATAAGTATATAGATAAATAAGTATATAAACATATAAACATATATATATATGAACGTATAAATATATAAACATGTAAATATAAAATATATATATATATGTATGTATATAAATATATAAATATATGTATGTATATAAATATATAAATATGTAAATATACAAATATATATAAATATATAAATATATAAATATATAAATATATAAATATACAAATATATAAATATACAAATATATAAATATACAAATATATAAATATACAAATATATAAATATACAAATATATAAATATACAAATATATAAATATACAAATATATAAATATACAAATATATAAATATACAAATATATAAATATACAAATATATAAATATACAAATATATAAATATACAAATATATAAATATACAAATATATAAATATACAAATATATAAATATACAAATATATAAATATACAAATATATAAATATACAAATATATAAATATACAAATATATAAATATACAAATATATAAATATACAAATATATAAATATACAAATATATAAATATACAAATATATAAATATACAAATATATAAATATACAAATATATAAATATACAAATATATAAATATACAAATATATAAATATACAAATATATAAATATACAAATATATAAATATACAAATATATAAATATACAAATATATAAATATACAAATATATAAATATACAAATATATAAATATACAAATATATAAATATACAAATATATAAATATACAAATATATAAATATACAAATATATAAATATACAAATATATAAATATACAAATATATAAATATACAAATATATAAATATACAAATATATAAATATACAAATATATAAATATACAAATATATAAATATACAAATATATAAATATACAAATATATAAATATACAAATATATAAATATACAAATATATAAATATACAAATATATAAATATACAAATATATAAATATACAAATATATAAATATACAAATATATAAATATATAAATATATAAATATATAAATATATAAATATATAAATATATAAATATACAAATATATAAATATTTATAGATGATTGTATATATTATGTATTATTATAAAGTACTATATATTATTACATTAATTATATTAAAATTTGCCTACAAACTTAATCACTGAATATCTTACCCATTGAGTTATGTATGGATTTTATTTTTTAGATTAGTTTTATCAATAGGTTTTACCTACGAAGTAGAATCCTTATTGACGGAATTTTATCTGTCAGTAATTTACCTACGGAATTTTATCTGTAGGTAAAATTTCATTAGTAAGTATAAGTTATGGACAAAATTTTTTTCGTAGGTAATATTTCATCGGTAAAACAGATTTTTTTTGTAGTGATTTTTATCAAGCTATGATTAAAAGTGTGGTTCTTTAAGAATCTTAAACAATCTTTTTCTCTCAAGAACATATGTCAACTAAACAATTGAGAGGGAAACCTCATGAGATCATCTTCTGCTGATATAGGACAACTGTAATATGATGTTTTGCTTGACAAAGGATGAGTTGTTGTGCTATGATTGAAATGATTAAATCCAAAATCTCCCCGTACCGATACTACCTATCTTTAAAAATAATAATTGTAATTTTTTAAAAAGTTGAAAAATAATCTTATTTTACTAAAAACATATTTTCATTCTTTAATAATCATATCATTGTCAAGTTGTAAGAAGTGATAAGTAAAGTCGTGTCTCCTTGACTTGGTTTCTAAATTGATTGATTTAGCAAGATAAACAATATATATATATATGTATATATATAATAAAATTAATAAAATACACTACAAATATCAAGTAACAGGTTGTTTTTGAGAAATTAGATTTGAGAAGCATAAGATTGGTTAAACCCTTTTGTTGGAATAAATGGCTGAGTTTAAGAGGGGGGTGAATTAAACTCTTAAAAGATTTTCGAAATCCAAGGCCAATTTCTGAAAAACACATTCAAAATGAAGATGAAAATAAATTCTTTAAAGATTCTTGAAATGCTTATACCAATGTATCATATATCCAATTCAATTAGCAATTCAAATTTCAATTACAAAATTTAAAGAAGCAGGGAAAGAAGATCAACACAAGAGATTTGTACTGGTTCACCTTCCAATGAAGGCTACATCTAGTTTCCTAAACACCCAAATAAAAGCAATTCACTAAATTTCAGTTTTTACATGAACCCTACATGAAAAACTAAAACCAGAACAATACACTTGATCTTGAACCCTACAAGATCTGTATACCCTTGTAAAACTCTATTACAAGAACACTTTAATCACCTTGATTAAGAAGAAACAAACCCATTACAAGATTACACAAGAATTTGGAACGAATTCACCTGAAAATCAATTCCAGAAACTGAAACAGAGTATGGCTTTCTATGGAAAGATTCTCAATTCAATTTGATCTTGGACTCCTTGATTGATTTTGCAAAATGATTTAGAACACTTGAAAAGTCTTCTTGAACAATGAGTTTCTCTGTAATTGATTCGTTATCCAGTTCTTTAAAATTCAAAGTATTTAAAACAGAACTGGTCCAGAGGTTTAAAGCTGTTTCTGATAAAATCAGTCAGTTGAAACGCGATTTAGCTAGTTGTTTTCATTAAAATGAATTTTCCAGAGAGCACCCCAATTCTGAAAACTGAAAACAGTCAGTTGAAAACGCAATTTAACCAGATTTTCCAAAGAGCTTGGATTTCTTAAAAATAGCTCCAGAATTTCAACTGATTTAAATTCAAAAAAATAGCTAGCTGAAATCAGCCAAAACAAAGCTTTAAAACACCAATTGGTTAAAATGTTTAAGAATGACTTAGCCATCAAACTAAGAACATTTTAACTAATTGAAAACACATTTTTAATGAGTTGAAAAACAGTTAAGACTTTTAAAAACATTTCAACATATTTTAAAACATTTCAACATATTTTAAAACATTTCAAACCATTTTAAAACACAAGATTAAGTCCAAGATTAAATGAAATGCATCTTACCCCACATCCTAAGACACTCTAATCCTAAGATAAAATCTTCATTCTTCAAGCACCATCATCTTCATCATCAAAGTGGTTGGAAGCAGACCAAACAATTCTGTAAGAAAATTTAGGTTAAAATATATAACTTACTAGTGTTGTTAATATTATTATATTAATATTAATAATAATAATAATAATAATAAAAAGTATATATTGAATATATATTGTGATTCACTTTGGTTTGGATCGATTTTGAAAATTCAAACCGTGGACTAAATCGAATAACGTGATTCTTAAAAAAAATCCAAAATGATCTAATTATGATTTCAATTCTTTTGAGGTTCGATTTGGTTTGAATCGATTTTCATTTTTTTATCAATTCAGTTTTGAATACTGTTAGAGAATATATATATATATATATATATATTTTAGGATACATAATATAGATAATAATAATAATATAAAAAATATTTAAAGATGATGTATCACTAGTATATGATAATATTTAAATGTCGATATACGATATTGACATTTAGTACCTGGATTTTCGTGCATATATGATATGGTGTTGTTCAAGCTTCTGAACCAGAGTCTTTTAAAAAATGTTACATGAATTGATCTAAACATGGTGTGATGAGGAGACCCCCTGAAAATGTTTCCATTCTTGGAATATTGTTCACCCTCACTATTTTCAACTTAGGCCAATATAAAGTTCTACTTTGTTTGTAGAAATTGACCAACCTTGGAAGATTTTTCATCACAAGACATTCTAGTTCAGGAAACACTACTACAAGAACCACTTTCCACGTCGCCATTTTACGTCGGTTTAACTACAAACGACGTAAAATGTGTAAGTGGGACATTCTACGTCAGTTCTTCCCAAAAACCAACGTAGAATATGTCCGACTTCACATTCTATTTTAGTATAATATATTTATGATAAGAAATTTTATAAAGGATAATAATATTTTTCATCGACAACATCTATAGCACTTTTATGATATTTAACAATTTAGAATGAATATGGTGCATATACTTTATTATTGGAGTAACAAAAATCTTGCCACCAAAACTACACATTACATGCATTAATTCACATTTAGTGATCATGTTTAACTTACACCAAAATAACCATATATACGTGAGCTAAACATTTAGAAATCAAGTAAATGAAATTTCTCATTTAATTTAACTGTAAAGAAAACACAACAAGACAACTTCTATTTCTTATATAAAATTAAGAAACACAAAGGCCAGAAAAAAAAAAAGAAGAAAATTACATTGAAGGAAATTTTTAGTGATATTTTGGATACTTTTTCAAATAGTTTTGGTCGTTAACATTTCTTTTCACAAATTTGGTCAGTCACATCATAAAATTTTTCTGCACGTATCATATACATACAATTAAGAAAGTATGTTATTTTTGGCTATGAATTTGATTAAAAAATCATGGCAATATAAGATATTAAACTTTTACTACTAGAATTTCTTTATTTTCATGAGAATTTTTCTATAAATTTGTTATAAAAATTGGTAAGAAAAAAGTTTCTTGTTATTTTTCCTATAAACTTTCTATAAATTTGTAGGAAAATTCTCATGAAATATTAAAAATTTTAGTAGTGTTTTAGCTGGTTTGCTAAGATTTTTTGGTCGGAATAAAGTTATGGAATTAATATTATGTTGTTTTTTACTTTTCACATCTCATGAAACCTCTTGGAAGATGTAAATTTACATCATGGTCATGAAATATGGAGTTGAAGAATAGAGCAAAAACAAAAACTTTGAAAAAATATAGATCTATAATCTCTACTACGTACTAGTTTATTTGGTTTAAATAGCATTGTAATTTAGAGAAGTTACTCAAACGAAACTCATAAGTAACAGTTAAGTTGTCCTTCACATTAGCTTAAATCTTGTCTTTTATAAAAAGATCAAACATATAGAGATTGCTTGTCATTTCATAAAGATTGATTGTAATTTTATTAGAGAAAAAAATAACATCTAGAAATGTTAAGATTGAGTTTGTTAATTATAATAATCAATTAAAGATCTTTTTACTAAGTCATTTTGGAGTCTTAAAGTTAATTATATTTGTAACAAGCTTAGTTCATACAATTATATACTCCACAAGAAAGTGTTAAAATATTTAAAATTTTCTATTTTAGGTTAATAGATTCAATCCATCTCTTGTATCTCTTTTGTAAATAAATGCATAACCATATACATCAAATTCATCCAATACTTAATTTTCAATAAATTTGATTAAAAAATCATGGCAGTATAAGATATTAAACTTTTACGCTGGTTTGCTTAAGATTTTTTTGTCGGATTACTTTTGAAAAACGATGATAAATAAAGTTCTGGAATTAGTATTTACTTTTCTCATCTAATGAAACTTGGGTAATAAAATAGAAGACGTAAATTTATATCATATAGATAGAAATTTTAAAAGATTAAAATGAGAAAAATAGAAACTCAAATATTCCAATCCAATTAGAAGAAAATGTTTACAATCACAAATGGGACATAAAGACAACTTTTCAGCCACTTACCGTCGCCGAAAATGTCCTAGAATTGTCTCATCATTGTTGAAATCACACTGCTAGCAAAACCTATCTACATACAAAATGAGACATAAAAGCAGTTACAACTATTTATAAAAATGTCATCGTATTTTTACTTATTAACGTCAAATATGAAAGAGTGAGACGTAGAATCAATAACGTAAAAGTTATACTTGTACAGGTTTTCAAGCAACTCTCCAATTCAAAGAAATTAACAGCGTGCATACAAATTAGAAGCTCCCAAAATCCATTTATTCTTTCCCTTATTATCAATCAGTCAGATATAGAAAAGGTTTTGTGCTAAAGAAAAGGTACGAGAGAAAGCCACATAGAAAGGAGGTCCCTAGAACGAACCAGCACAAAGAAAAATTAACTATAGTAGTAAAACAAGTCAATAGGATCTTCATGATATTCAACAAAATAAAAATAATAATACCATTAAACTAATCAGAAACAAAAAGGAAAACCAACCAAAATTAAAGAATAAATTATAAAAGGGATGAGGGGGAATAAATTACCACACTGATAGTAGTGAGAAGATTAAGAAACCAACTAGAAAAGGTTTATGTTTTTGGAGTTATATTAGTATTTCTTTTTCTCATAGAAAAATTCATGAAATCAAATAATAAATCAAATTAAAAAAAAACTAAACCAACAACAAAAAGCTATATTATATTAATGTCAGTGTCGTAACCGAGATTACAGTGTAATGATGAAAAATACGGTTTAAAACTAGAGAAATGGTAACTATCGTTTATTAAAAAAGAAATTACAGAATAATTTTTAAAAAATATTCTTTAAAATCAAATTTAGATTTGGAAGTGCTATAAAAAAGTTAACATTTATTATTTCTCTTTTAAGATGGAATATCTTTAATTAAATATGTAAACTTAATTTGATTTTTAAAAAAATTATTTTTTTTCTAAAATCAAAAAAATATATATATAGTAACTATTTTTTAGTTATTTTTTATAAGTGAAAAAATATTTGCTTGGGTACGTATTAACTATATGTAGTTCTTTGTAAAAATAAATTATTATGTAAATATTTATTTGAATCTTATAAGAATTGATTTTACTTCTACGTATTTTTATTTTGATTTTAGTTTTATATATTTCTATTCAAAATAAAAAATTAAGGTTATATAATCTTTTTTAATAAAAAAAATTTATAATGTTCAATATTCTTAATTAATTTTTTATTTTTCTAATTTTTATATACTTTTGAAAATTTAAATTATCAAATAAAGTCATAATTCAACATCATAATAAATAATTTTTAAAATTGTTGTGATGAAAAGTTTAAATATCAAGTAAATATAAGATTTAATATCATATTTAAAATTTTTTAATATTATTATAGATGAAAATTTTAAATATCAATCAAATATGAGATTGAACATTATATTTAACAATTTTTAAAAGATATTAATTAAATAAAAATTTTAAATATTAAGTAAGTCTAAAATTTAATATGATATTTAAATTTTTTCAAGATTATTATGAATAAAAATTTTAATTTTTTAAATTATTGTGTATGAAAATCTTAAATAACTGTCACGGCCGCATAAGATCACCACTAGACAGAACGTAACATAAGACTATGCAACTGCAACCACCGTCGTTGTTGTCTTCGTTGTCGAATACCACCACCACAATAGATATCACGCAACACACCACAGACACCACGCAACAAAGCCTTCACAAAGCCGCCGTCACTGCTAGTGCCACACACCACCACCAAACCGCAAACACCCACCAAGTATTGACGATACAGTGCACCCTCACCACAACCCTCTCCGTAACTCTCGTCACAAGCCTCACCGCAACCTTCGCCACAACCCTCGTCGCAAGAACAAAAAAAAACACGCGCAAGAAAAGAGATAAAGAAGAACATGACCCGATTTAAGAGACATTAAACCTAATCTATATTGTGAACTCCACTTTCTTTAAAAAATTAATATAACTGTCACATCACCACCACGTGAGCAGTTGTCAAATGGGAATACTGACGTGGTGGTGTCAAAATATCATGATTCAAAGAAAAATTGGAGAGAAACCAACAATTTACCAATGTGTATATTTTTATTCTTCAATATTCTTTTCCATACAACCAAGTATTTACGTAGTTAATATAATAATGAGCAACCAATAAGAATAAGGAGGAGAAATATTTACCGACTACTTAGCCTATCAAAGTGGATGTTGCCACAAAGAGGACCAACAAAATGGATGCAATCATGAGAGGACCGAGACTTGTAGAGGTTCAACATTACACAAAGAAGAAGTCATGGTAGTCTGTAGGTGGGAAAGAGAAATTGAACCAATGCAAACATAACCTAGAGAAGAGAAGAAGACACACGACTCAAAAAGGTTCAACACAACAACAAGAAGAAGCAATGTTAGTTTGTGAGTGGGAAAACGATGTAGGAGATGTGTGTGATGAGGTTGTAGGATCAAAACCTAAAAGACCATGTTATTATTTTGATTAAGTTTAAAACAACAATTTGTTTACTTATTAAGTAAGAACAAACCATCAAGCTTAGTGTCGGTACTGCATACAATTTGAACAGTTTAAATACTCTATTCTAAACAAATTACGTATCTGCATAAGTTTATTGTGTCTAATTATTTAAACTTATCAAAACACTAGTATATTGGAAGTTAGCTACCTTATTAAATCTATTATGGAATGGTTTTGGATCAATATCACCTTTTTTGCATGGAGATAAGCAAGATGGAGGATCACCACTTGAGAAATTCACTCAAGATAAGAACACTCTAAGAAGAGAAATATTCACTCTCTTTTACAAAAAAACTCTCTTAGTTTTCAATATCAAAATTGTGTTACATGCCTAAACAACGAGGATTGTTGATCTCTTGGTAAGTGTACCAATTGTCAATTTTAGTATAATGATTTTTTATAAGAATATTGAGTCCAATGATTTTAATTAAAATCTAAAATTTTACTCATTAAGTTATGTACATAAATGATGACATGGTTCATGATTAATTAAAAATGTTACTAAATTTGCATAAAGGAAAATAAAAACAATATTCAATGTTAAGGAAAGTATTCAAGTTGAGAAAATGGGATTGAATGTCATCTTTCACACTCTTCAGTATTTTGAATATACATAAATATATAGCATTCAAGACTAATAAAATTGATGCAACACTTATGAGTCATATACAATGATTCCTCACCTTAGATATATAATTCATAAGATACCTGAATATTGATTCCTCAAATATTCAATAGATTATCTAGCATTAAGTTCAAGTGTTATGCGTAATTGATATATTGCAATCTATTCCTAGAATTACACTATATTAAATAATTTCATTTAGATTAGATTTTCAAAAATATTTCCTAGTTAAATCTGAAAACCAAGAAAAAGAATCTACTGATTGAATAGAGTCAAACATAGCGTAAAGAACAAGATGAAATTACCAACATTTAATAGAAATAAAAAACTATATATATATAAAATTTACCATAATACATTCGAGTTCAATTGATTACATTCAATCCCTAACAAAAGAATAGCTACTCATGGTAGCCATTACAATAAAAGAACAAAAGGAGGAAACAAATATTCAAACTCTTCCAAGATGCAATCTTCCTTCCTTCTAGTGCCTTAGTTGCTCTAAAACCTTCCAAAATCAAGCATAACCTTTTCTTCTACCTTTTCTCCCTTTTATACGTTCATCTTTCCTCTTGGTTAGTGAATTCTCGCCTCAGTCAACGAATTCTTGCTCAAGCGAGAAGAGAACTTAATCATAAAGAAAGGTCTTCTTGCTCAAGAAGATCACTAAGAAATACCACTTCTCTCTCTAATTCTCACTTAAGCGAGTTGCTCCTCATCAAGGCGGGAATCTCTTCGCTTGAGCGAGACTTTGGCATCTGTCCATCCTTGCTTTCTTCTCTTGAGTTCTTTGTGCATCTTCTATTCCTTACTTTCTTTATCCATGGTTACCTAAAATTTAAACAAAAGTGGGATCGAATGACTCCATTTATCTCATGACTCACAAACAAATACTTAAATTTAATAATTCTCAAATTAGGAATGATTGCTAATCCAAAACTAAAATTAAGATAAAAAATGACTAAGTTTTATGATATAGATTGACTAAATATTGGCACTTATAAGTGGTCATGGGTTATTATCTAATCATAAGATAACTAGCTTATTCATATTTTCAAACAAAAAATTTATTAAAAAAACTATTTTTTATTATTTCTAAAAAAGTTGAGAATATTCTTTTTTGATTTTTATCTTCATTTAGTTAATTTTCTTGAAAGATCTTCTTCAAATATCTTTTTGAAGTGAATATTTCCTAGGATTACATCAATAACCAATAAAATGGGTTGGATTAGACTTAAAAAAAATAATTACTTAAATTACAGTAGGTTATTTTGATAAATTGTTCCATTAACAAGTGTACTATTGTCAACTTATAAATAGTGATAAGTAAAGTCATATCAATATAACTTGTTTGATAAATTGATTGATTTTTAATTAATTTAGAAAAATAAATAGTAAATATATATAATTTATCCACACTAAGTCATAGTTGATGTGATAAAAGATATTGAAATTGAGAAAATAGATTACAGTTAACATCAATTGATAAATTGTTTAAGAAATCATATTTGAGAAGCTTGGATTTGGATTTATATAATTATACTTTTTTAATCTTGACATCAATTATACATTAATCACTTTTCTACTATATTATTAATGATTAGATTTCATCCATACTCACTTAAAAGCACATTAGCCATTAGCATTTTCTTTTCTCTTGAAAACATAGAAAAATATATCTCCGAAGAAAATTATATAATGATGAACAAAGAATATATATATATATATATATATATATATAATTTAGAATATAAATAAGTTGTATCATTATTATATTTTATTTTTTAAATATCTATATACAATATTAATATACAGTACCTGAATTGTCGTGCATATACGATATGGTGTTATTCAAACTTCCGAACCAGAGTCCTTTAACAAATGTTACATAAATTAATTCTAAACATGGTGTGACGAGGATCCCTTCTGAAAATTTTTTCAATCTTGGAATATTGCTCATCCTCAATGCTTTCAACTTAGGCCAATTTAATGTTTTACTTTGCCTGTAGAAACTATCCAACATCGGAAGATCCTTCATCACAAGACATTCTAGTTCAGGAAAAATGATAAGTACATTTTAATCTTCAAATATATCACTAGATATGACCTCTTCTATTTTCTCACATTTACACAATCTTAGTATTTTGAGTTTTCTAAGATTTTTTACTGAAGAAAGAGAGAATAAACTTTTAAGGCTACCACACTGGACAATGTAAAGGAATACCAAATTTCGAAAAAATGAAACTTGGGGTTCCCTATTCCAAACATACCTCAATTTAGTTAGATTAATAAATGATAATACCCTTAGTTGAGGAAGTATTTCATGATCAATATTGTCATCTCCAAGATCAAATACCTCTGTTAATATTTCACATTTATCCAAAGTCAATTTTCTCAAATTCTTGAATCTCATGATCATATGGGAGGAGAGAGCACTCAACAATTTGTTGTTGTTGGTTAAACTTAGAATTTCAAGTTCACAAAATGACTCAGATGAATAATTGTAGTGCCAAAGCTTCTCTACGTCCATATCTATTATATGAAGTTCTTTCAATTTTTCCACTAACAACTGCAATAAACAAGTGGTAATTGAAGTTTTCTGGGCTCATAAATGAATTGTAAAGTAAGCACAATAACGAACTATAAAATGTAATTAGACTAAGGAAAATTGATTGTTTTGCATAATGCCATGGCTGCATTTATATGATTTTTAATATCATTCTTTCCTTTCATCATCACTACAATAAGTAACAAAAATAAATACTAGTGAAATATATCAAATGAGAAAAAAGAGGAAAACATATGATTTGCATGCAAAACATACATACATATGCTTGATAAATAGTTTTCAATTGAAACTTACTGAATTTGGGAAGAAATAATTTGTTGCAGATGATTCTGTAAGAGCTTTAGAATCTTCAACAAAAGACCTCGTAGCAGGACAATTTACTATTTTTAATGTTTTTAAGGATGGAAATGCTGATAAAGAAGGAAAGATAATGGAGAGCATCGTTAAATTTTCAACAGAAAGATCTGTCAATTCATGAAAGGTGAGTTTCTCTCTTGTTCCCTCTTCTTCTTTAATGATAATTATTTTCATCAACCACTTACAATCAGAAATTTTCATATTTGTTACTTTTAGAGGCACTAGTAGCTCACCAAGAAAGTTACATTGCTTCACTTGTAGGATTTTTAGATTTAGACACCTATAGAATTGTCTCAACTTTGGTAGCAACTTCAACTCCACTTTGCTGAGTAATGGAAACTCAATTCTTGAACTAACTTTGTCAACATGACTCTCAAAAATGGTAGATAATTCTTCACATGCCTCTATAATTAATTCCTTTAGTTGGTATAGCTTATCTGGTGGATACCAAATGAATATACATTTCAGAGAGGGAACATGTTTGATGTGTAAAATTTGTAGGTTTTCAAGGTCAATAACGGTTGGTTTATCATTGGACCATATATTTCTTAACGATATTTCTGTTAATTTTAATTCCTTTAGATGTGTGAAAAATTTACCATCTCCACCATCTCCATCTACGTACCTCTCTTCGAAAACATCAATAATTGTGTGAAATAGGTAGCTATATATTGATATGCACTGCTCAATGTTGATACGTTCAAGTTTGTGTGACCTTTTCACCAAAATAGACAAAAACTCATTCAAGCTTTTATAACAATTTCTTGCCCGAAGAATTTGAAGGTTGCTGAAATGGGAACTTTGAAGATTATGTATTGTCTTTTCCAATTCTTCTCCCTTACAAATGTATTCAATAATCATTGAGAATTTATCATCCTGCATTATTTTTATAATATTGTTATCATTTTATAGAAATGATGAATATATAACATCAATATAGCAACATTTTACGTTAATTATACTTTTAAAACATATAAACTTAGTTCTTTTGTCGATATGTTTTATCTATATATTAATGGTTTATAATAAATTTAAGACAAAATAATTTTGGGAGTAAAAGAAGAAGTAAAATCTATATGTATATGAAGATTTTTTGTATATTGTAAAATTTAGATTTAAAGAATTTAAATTTTGGGACTGACGAAGTTTTGAGTGAAAAAGATTTAAAATTTTGTTAATGTAATTTATAAATATTTTGAAGTAAAAAGAAGAGAATTTTTAGGATTTTTTTGGTAGAAGAGCGTTGACAAAAAATGGACCAAAAGTTGCTTTTAAACATAAAAATAAAATTATATATAAGTGAAATAGTTAAATATCTTTTTAGTCTATGCTTAAATATGTTTTTAATTTCTGAATTATTTATCAAAATTGTGTTTTATTTATGAGGTAAGGACTTATTTTGTTCTTATATTTTATAAACAGATATAAATTATTCTCGATGACAAATAAAAATATCTTTAAAGAAAAAAAATAAGAATATTATAAAAAAAATAAAAAAAGTTTAAGAAACAGATAATAGTGAATAAAAAAACTATAAAAAAGAAAAAAAAATAAAAGAAAATTCTGATACATCATAAAAAATATATGAACAAAATAAGTTCAAAGTTTACTTTAAAGACAAAACCAATTTTAACAGATAATTGAAAAACTAAAAATATATTTAACCCTAATTCAAAATATAAAAGACGAAAGAAGAAAGTAGAATTATAGTATGATAAATAATATTTGAGAGAAAACTAACTAGTAATTCAAAAAGATATGCAAGCTTAATGTGAGGGTCAACTTGCACTTCATTTTCCATAATGGATATGAACTTTAACTGTGATTTATTTATCATTCCCAAACCCAACTTCTTCAAGTTGGGACAGTCCTTGACCACAAGATTCTCTAAGGATGACCATTTAACAATGTCTCCTAAAGAAGAACTTGTAAGATTGGGCAAGTCTTGAAGATGTGCTTTTTTCATTTCACCAAATTCAATTGGAATTGTGGCTTTCCCAACCTCCCAAAGATAAATGGATCTAGACTGTCCACAGATAAATCTCTTTACAATGTAGTTGGGTTGTGAACAAAAATATGAATTATTTGAAGAAAGAGTAAAAGCATTAGGTAAGAAATGTTTAGGTAATGATAAATCCTCACTATTATATGCAATGCTCTCAGCGGGACGAAGCCAATGCGTTGTAGCGCCGAGCAGGCCATGTATATCAATTCACTGCAGTTGCTGGATTAGTAGTGGATATTCTTCTATCCCCCCCTCACATCTACCTTTATATATTAAATATTAATTACATAAATCTAGACTTTCATGTCAGGAGGACACATTTTTATTTTTTTAATCTTAAATATTAAGAAAGAAATTTATATAAATCATATAACAAGAACATAAATGTCAAATAATTATAGAAAATATATAATTTAAAAATAATTAAAATTTCATAATAATTATAAAATTTATTTTACTTTTAAAATTGTCAAGAGAAAAAATATCTTAAAGATATAAGTAAACTTACTGATTATTGAATGAGTCGAACTATCTAAAGAGAGAATGAAAAATCATTTAAATGAAACAAAATTAAAGACTAAAAATGACAATGAATATAAAGTAAAAGGATTTTAATAATTTAAAACAGGAACAAGTATAAGACAAGATAAATATGTACCATACATACATGTTTTCATTCTCATATATACTCAATTTAAAATATGGGATATTATTTTATTAGAGTTTTTATTAAGAGATATTATGGGAAGATTCAACATTAATGAGATATAAGCAAATCTATATAAGATATTTTATACTACATTTAACTCAAAACTTTAATAATAAGTGTTTATGAGTTTTTTTTATATGTTGCTCAATTTTTTCATTCTTACTTAAAGCTTTCAAAATAGACAGTCTAACCTAGTCTGACCTGATCCCACGGGCTAAGTTAAGAAAATATAATAGTTCAATCTTACCTATATTTTAAAACAGATAATAAATTTTGGCCTAGTCTGACCCTATGCTAGACCCACAGGCTTTTTTTGGTCTAATTAAAAATTAAAAGGATTACCAGTACGTCCATATAAAAAAAAATATTATTGTCCAAAAGTCTAAATTTTAATATTCAATAATTAGATTTATTATACAACAACAACACCACATATCTTAGTCTAATATTATTTTTTTGTTAGCAACAATATATACACACATAAATGAAAAGTTTGTGCAAAATGGTTCATAACATAACAGAACAAACTGAGTTAAGAAAAACCTTAAAACATCATACAAAAAAATAGTATAAGACTCTACCCAAAACAAGGGAAACAAAACAAAAACACTTTATTTAACTAACAAGAATAATGCAACCTAGAGTTGAGTTCAAACTTGTTTTTCTTTACCACACCATCCAACCTGACTTTTATAAGTATTTGTACTCTTATTCTTTGCAATTTTGTTAAACAAAGTCAAGAATTAAAACAATACTGTGAAAATATTGGGCAATTAATTTTGTCTTTTGTCTTGTATCACTCTTGTATATGAAAAATTTCTTCTTTACACATCTCATTTGTCAAAGTGACACATTTATCCATTGTCCTCCGCACACACTCACTAAATAACCTATGACAATAAGATATTCATTGGTCTAATATTATTTGAAACAATTTTATTAATGTCTCTCACATGCATATCATAACATGTGTAATTAAAATAAAATAAGGATTCAAAATAAAAAAAATTAACACAAAAGAAAAAAAAGATAAACCCATTAGCTTACAGATCAGTCTGACCTTGACTCATACAAGTCAGAGACTAAACAAGTCAGACTAAAAATGATCGATTTCTATTTAGATCAGTATATTTTAAGACTATTATAACCTCAATCGTAAATTGCGCAAATTGGCCAATCGAACTAGATCTATTTTGATAATCTTATTTCATGTTAGTTTATTTGACACTTATATTTCAAACATAATGATACTTACATTCACCTATCTCTAGTGAATATAAATATTTCTCATTAAAATGGAGAAGTTCGGATAACGCCTTGTCATCCTTAATCCTAACACTTAATTGAAAATCAGTCTCTTTTTTATTGAAAATTTTAAATTGTTTTACGTGATAACATTGTTTTAGAGATAATGAGCTTTGTAAGGAGGATGGAGGGATAATAAAGAAATAAAAAAGTTATCTGATAATTACCTTGGTTGATACTGTGTCCGTTTGTAACGATATTTTCTTTGTTTTTGAACTACGGAAGAAAGATAAATAGATACATGTGGAAGAAAAATGAACATCTATTTATATCTGCACTTAAGAATGAATGATTCTATTCTTTTCTTTATCCCTTCAAAATGCTTTGATTGTGAGTCTCCCTCTCATTTAGAAAACTTGTATTCTGGCAGTTTCTCTAAATTCTTTCCTAAAAAAGGTAGGTTTTAGTAATTCCTTACTTAAATCTAATGCCGAATAAGAATATCACAAATTATAACTCGTAGGCAAACCTAATGTGAGAAAGGTAGGGCTTTTTTCTAATGAGACTCACTTTTTCGTTAAATAATTATCTAATGCAATACAAACATTACAGCAAAAACATATTTCAGTATCAGAATGTACTAACGCTGCATATAGATGGCCTATATACTTTATGAAGAAATGGATATTTTTGTTTTCTGGTCGATGTTTTAAGAAATCTATAGACTTGAGATAGGTGAAACATATGCATTAGATATCTGATTGTATGTTGTAACCGAAGTCACAACAAGATGATGAAAAATAAAGAAGTTAGTTACTATAATTTATTAAAGAAAATCACAGAATTTTTTCTTAAAAAGAATGATTTTTAAAAATGTATTAATATTTTACACTTAATTAAATGCGCAAAACTAATATAGTTTTTGAATATTTATTTTTATCCAAAACATCAAACAAAGAAATATGTAATAATTTTCTTTTTAGTTATTTAGTTTTAAAAGAAAGAAGCTATTTATTAATATTTATTTGAATTTGACAATGATGGATTTTACTCCTACATATTTTTATTTATAATGGAAAATAAGAGTAATGTAGTTTTCTTTTTGTAAAAGATATTTCTTTGTGTTGAATATATTTCCGTTTTAATTTTAATAATTTTTTTAGTATTTTAATGGAATTTATGTTTTCTATAATTCACACTATTTAAAATATAAAATAATGCAAGCGACTATACTATATATACTTACAAATCATATAATGAGTGAAAATAATGTAAACTATACATCAATATTTTATATTGTCGCATAAATTTTATTGAGAGAAAAGATTTAATATTTTTGTAAGATTTATTATATTTAAATTATATTTTTTAAGAAAGGAAAGTAAATATTAAATATAGAGTTAAATATGTTTTTAATCCCTGAATTATTTTTAAAATTATGTTTCGTTTTTAGAGCAAATCTTGAACCTATTTCGTCCTTGTATTTTATAAACTCATGTAAATGATCTTTAATAATGTGTCAGAATTTCTTTTTATCTTTTTACTTTCTTTCTTCATAGTTTCCTACTTCATTATCATTTGTCTTTTAAGCTTTACAGAATTTTACAAAGTATAAGAACAAAATAAGTCCAAAGTTTGTTCTGAAGACGAAACACAATTTTGACAAATAATTCAGGTACTGAAAATATATTTAACCCTTAAAACGATCCGGCCCAGTCTGGCCTGATCCTACGGGCCGAGTTCAGAAAATCTGATAGTCTGACTTGACCTATATTTTAAAATGGACAACAATTTTTGGCCTAGCCTGACCTTATATTAGGCCAACAGACCATTTTTAGCCTAATTAAAAATTGAAAAAATATTATAATATTTGTTTTGCTTTCTTAATCTCTGTAAAATTTTATTCAATCTTATTTCTTTTGTTATCATCAGATGGATCACTAATTAGAAGAGTAACTCCTTGATGTTGTCATAGGAAATAAGAACTCTGCAACTGCAATGTAAGAGATAAAAAAAAACATAAAAATCTATTTAATACTTATAAAATTTTTACTTTATATAACTCAACAAAATAACACAAACCCATGATAATACGAGGAAAACAAAAGCATATATAAAGTTTTGATTAGAAATGCAACAAATGATAATATAAAAAATAAGGAAGAACCTAACCAAATGTGAAACAGAGAAGTTATGGTGGAAGCGTGAAACTGTGGTGGTGAAGGTGATACAAGGAAAGAGGAGCAGTGCAGTAGAGGAGATGAAAAAGCTTGTGAGAAAGGAAGAGAAGAGATGAAGAAGAGAACAGAGACTTTGAGATATTAGGGTTTCTTTCTTCAGTATGACAACATAACAATTAAGAACAAAAATTTAATATAAAAAATAAACGGGCCAGCTCATTAGGCTATGGGCCAGCCTGACCTTGGCCCATATGGGCATCGGGTCAAATGGGTCAGGCTAAAAAATGTCTATTGTTATCTAGACTACAATTTTTTAAACCTAGCCTGACCTGAATCCTAGGCTATACAGGGCATGGATGTCATTGAATTCTTCATGCTAAACAAAAATCTACATGGCTTCTTACTGCCTTATATATACGGCGCTGATAGGTTAAGAATTGATAAAAAAAATAACAATTAACCACTTAAAATATTGATATTTTTAATTATATTTTTAATATAAAATAGTAATATATATTATTATATTATGGATTAGATATATTTTTAGTGTCAAAATTATTTGTCAAAATTGTGTTTTAGGACAAATTTTAAACTTATTTGTTGTTATACTTATAAACTTGTATAAATAATTCTTGATAATAAATAAAAAAAATACTTAAAAAACAAGTAAAAAATTATGAAAAATAAAAATAAAAAAATAATTTTTTTTACAAATCATAAAAAATAATTTATATTATAAAATATAAAGATAAAATAAATCTAAAATTTATCTCATAAACAAAACACAATTTTAATAAATAATTTAAAGAATAAAATCATATATTTAATCCTTATATTATTAAAGTGAGTGGTTTAAATGAATGTCAAAATATATTTTCCAGAAGACTTATTGCAATTGTTGTAGCGGTCTGTGATAATTATTTTTTACCATGCAATCTTTTTGGTATAATATTGGGGAATCATACGTGAAAAGGGTATTTTATACCGTGTTCAGATGTAAAAAAATATAAAAAAGATTTATTTTCAAAGTACATAGAAAAATTCAAAATCATTCTAAAGATGTAATATGGGTAGAAACAAACCTATTATGGATGTGTAAAATTTACTGGTTGTGAACATATCAGTGTAGCTTAGCAGAATCACCTCACAGTGGGGTGAAGCAACTCAGAACAGGGGCAAAATCATTCCCAATCTAACCATGTAAGGCTTCTTTATGTTTTTTTTTATTTTTTTTATTTTTTTTTAAACTTGTCATAACATGTAAGTAGAGCTGTCAAAACGGGTGATCTGGTCAAAACGGGTGATCCGACCCAGTCTGGTTTGGCCTTACGAATCAAGTTCAGAAAATCTGATAGCCTAGCCTCACCTATATTTTAAAATGGATTACAATTTTTAGTCTGGCTTGATCCTATGTTAGGACAACGGGCCAACGAGCCATTTTTAGCCTAATTAAAAATTAAAAAAATATTACAATATATCTATAATATAATTTTTTATCAACAATATAAATTTAAATATATAATATATTTACATGAATGTATGTGTAAAACTGTTTACATTTGAACAACCTGTAAAAAAAACTTAGATCACATACTAAGTACTTCCAAAAAAGTCAAGCACTTACTAAACAACATATCTATAATATAATATTTTTGTCAATAGTAAATAATATATAAATAGACAATATATTTATATGAAAATTTGTGCAAAATTGTTCACATTTTAGCAACTTATAAAACAAATTTAGATCGCTTACTAAGCACTTCCAAGACAGTCAAGCACTTCCAAATACTCCAAGAATTGTTTACTGTAAAAGATAATACCACCCAATTAGTTAAAAATATTTATATAAATATAGATAAAAAAAAGTCAAAATGTATGAACATTTATTAAGGACCTCTTTAGATATATTATTTCCTGACTAGTTTGCTCACTAATCAATTGTATCTCTTCCACTTCTTTTTCATCTATATTTATTTGACAATACACAAAAAAAATCAGCAATTAACATTTTTATAATGAACATAAATAAATAATATATCAAGCATCATATATGTAGCATTCCAAATTTGTAACTTTGATATCCCAAATTAGTGAATGCACGACGATACTTAATAGCACTTTCAAGCATCATATATGTAACATTCCATTTGGTTACCACATCTAACCTTAAGAAACAATCACCTACATCACTTAAATGTACTTCTTCTTCAACACATTTTCGAAATTCTCTTAACCTCTCCTCTGATGCTTTAACATACTTAACACATTCTCTAACTTTATACAAAGCATCATCACCTGTTATCTTCAACCCTTCTTGAACTATAATATTCAAGATATGTGCACAACATCTCACATGAAAATATTCACCTTTACATAGCAGTGCATTTTGCAAATTAAGTATTTCTTTTAAAATTTTCACCATGCTACCATTAGAAGAGGCATTGTCTAATGTGAGAAAATATTTTGCTTTCTATTCCCCAATCCTTAAGCACTTCAAGAACTTTCCCTAATAATTCTAACCCAGTGTGTGAATTATCTAAGTGACAAAATGAAAGTAACTTACTATTAAATTTCCAATTTTGGTCAACATAATGAGCAGTTATAGTCATATAGCCCTGGATAGTTACAGTTGTCCATATATCAGAAGTCAAACATATCCTACCAGAAATATTAGATAGCACACTCTTTAGCTTTTCTTTTTCACTTATATACACATTATAGACATCATTGATTAAAGTGTTTCTACTAATTGGTCTAAAATCAGGATTTAAAACTTTATTCACCTCCAAGACCCCTTCGTACTTAGCATAACTAAATGGAAGATCATGCTTAATAATACATTTAGCAAGTGAATCTCGATATACCTTAGAGTCAAATTTCCATTGCTTTAACAAGTTTCCTTTATTATTCAACATAACTCCCACATCATGGTATTTAGGAAACACACTACATTTAGAAATATGTCTTCTGAGATGATTGGTCCTTGAAATTCCTTTACATGTATACAGTTTGCCACATCCTTTACATTTACATTTCTCCACTCCTTCAATTAAACCAATTTTTTCATAATTCCATACCTCAGAAGTCACAACTTTTGCTTTCTTAGTCTCTCCACGTTTTTGTTCAATGTTATTTCTTTTGTTATCATCAGCAGATGGATCACTAATTGGAGGAGTAACTCCTGATGTTGTCATAGGGAATAAGAACTCTGCAATGCAAGAGATTGAAAAACATAAAAACCTATTTAATACTTATAATAATTTTACTTTATATAACTCAAACAAATATTAACAAAATAACACAAACCCATGATGATACGAGGAAAACAAAAGTAGATATAAAGTTTTGATTAGAAATGCAAAAAATGACAATATAAATTAACAAAAAATAAGAAAGAACCTAACCTAATGTGAAACAGAGAAGTTATGGCGAAAGTGTGAAACTGTGGTGGTGAAGGTGAAAGGAAAGAGGAGTAGTGCAGTAGAGGAGATGAAAAGGCTTCTAAGAAAGGAAGAGAAGAAATAAAGTAGAGAACAGAGACTTTGAGACACTAAGATTTCTTTATTTGGTATGACAACATAACAATTAAAAACAAAAATTTAATATAAAAAATAAGCGGGCCAGCCCATTAGCCATATGGGTCAGGCTAAAAAAAGACCTATTATTATATAGGCCACAATTTTTTAAGCCTAGCCTGACTTGAATCATAGGCTATACGAACCAGTCTATCGGACTAGACCTATTTTGACAACTCTACATGTAAGACTTCTTTATATTTTTTTTCCCATCCAATTTTTTTTTCATTTGAAAATATAATTTTAGACGATTTTAGTTTCATCTAATTTTTATTTTGATATTTTATTAATTTATAAAGTAATTTATATTAAGTAAATATATAAACAAATTGAATTATACTTTAAATATAAAAATAAAATATATGAATGTGTATGAATGAAATTTTTAGTAATTATTTATTATAATAATTAAACTAATAATAAATAATATATCTGGGGATTCATCAATAACCCCTAAAATGAGTTGGACTAAGCTAAGAAAAATAGTTGTTTAAATTGTAACAGACCACTTTGATGAATTTGTCCATTCACAACCTTTTTCATGTCTTCCATGGAAACTCCTGCTTCCTTTGTAACCTTGACATCACTTATACATTAATCACTTGTCTACTGTATTATTAAGGATGTAGTTCAATTAATACAATGAGATTTTGTGTTTATACCTAGAACATAATTTCCTGCACATTCAAAAAGAAAAACTCAAATAGCAAAAACTTAGTCACCATATATTTTCACAAGCCTCTAATATTTTGTTTAAGCAAATTAGTATTATTTATCTTGAATAAATATATATATATATATATATATATATATATATATATATATCCAAAGGAAACTATAAAATAACTTCAACAAAGAATAATATTTATATATATTAAAGTACACAGTTTATACTAATATTAATATAAAATATATTTAAATAAAATTCTATCTCTATTATATTATAATATTTAATGTTGACATACAATATTAACATTTAGTACCAGGATTGTCTTGCATATACGAGATGGTCTTGTTCAAGCTTCCAAACCATAGTCTTTTCACAAATGTTACATAAATTGATCCTAAGCATGGTGTGATGAGAATGCCTGCTGAAAATATTTCCATTCTTGGAATATTGCTGACCTTTATCGGAAGATCCTTCATCACAAGACATTCTAGTTCAGGGAAAATGATAGGTAGACTTTTATCCTCAGTTATATTAGTAGATATGACCTCTTCAATTTTATCACATTTACACAATATGAGTGTTTTGAGTTTGAGGAAGTATTTCCTGAATTTGATAATCAAGATTGTCATCTTCAAGATCAAATACATGTGTCATGAATTCACATTTGTCCAAAGTCATCTTCAAGATTGAGTTCCTCTCTCAAGGAAGGATCTTTGGAGAATATCCCATGAGGAGAATACTTCCATTTGGTGACTTTAAAGAACAAGAACACAAGCAATTAGCTTTATCAAATTCCTATTCAATTCAAATGTGTTTTTACAAGAGGAAAGGGGCTCTTATATATAAATGTCTGGGCTCCCTTGCAAACTTTGCTACAAAAGATGTGGGACTAAAAGTAATAACAAAAAAGAATGGGTTGAATACTAGCTAGGGATGAAAATCCTCTTGGCCAAACAAGACCTTTCCCATTTAAGCCTAAAATGGCACTAATTTGCTTGATGTGGGACTTGATTCCTTCACACTCTTCCCTTCACTTGGTTGGCTGAAAATTGAGTTTCCTACCATGCCTTAGTAGCCCCTAGGAAGTGTATTTAGAAACCTGTGGTCCGCCCCATGTGCAGCCCAAAAATGTGGCCTAATTGGAGCCCAATTAGAGGCATACTTATGCTATTCAAATACAAGTGAACATATTTTATCTTATACATTTTTCTACAAAGAAAACAAGAAAATATAACTCCTATACAAATATTTACAAGACTAAGAAGAAAGAAGAAAAATCTTAGTTCTACTCTCCAAAATAGAAGAGTCTTTATCCTTGAAGTTTCATTCTCTTCTATCCTCTTAGCCATGGAATATGGGCTAGATAGTTTTTCATCAATATATATATATATATATATATATAAAAGTATATAGATAAATAAGTATATAAATATATATATATATGAACGTATAAATATATAAACATATAAATATAAATATACATATATATATATATATATATATAAATATATAAATATATAAATATGTAAATATACAAATATATTTAAATATATAAATATACATAAATATTTATATATGATTGTATATTATTATGTATTATTCTAAAGTACTATATATTATTATATTAATTATATTAAAATTTACCTACAAACTTAATCACTGAATATCTTACCCAATGACTTACGTATGAATTTTATTTTTTAGATTAGTTTTATCAATAGGTTTTACCTACGAATTAGAATCCTTATTGACGGAATGTCATCTGTCGGTAATTTACCTACGAAATTTTATTCGTAGGTAAAATTCCATCAGTAAGTATAAGTTACTGGCAAAAATTTTTTTGTAGGTAATATTTCATTGGTAAAACAGATTTTTTTTGTAGTGATTTTTATCAAGCTATGATTAAAAGTGTGGTTTTTTAAGAATCTTAAACAGTCTTTTTCTCTCAAGAACATATGTCAAACTAAACATTTGAGAGGGAAACCTCATGAGATCCTCTTCTGCTGATATAGGACAACCAGAATATGATGTTTTGCTTGATAAAGGATGAATTGTTGTGCTATGATTGAAATGATCAAATCCAAAATCTCCCCCTATCGACACTACCTATCTTTAAAAATAATAATTGTAAATTTTTAAAAAGTTGAAAAATAATCTTATTTTACTAAAAACATATTTTCATTCTTTAATAATCATATCATTGTCAAGTTGTAATAAGTGAGAAGTAAAGTCGTGTCTCCTTGACTTGGTTGCTAAATTGATTGATTTAGCAAGATAAACAATATATATATATATATATATGTATGTATATATATATGTATGTATATGTATATATATGTATGTATATATGTATGTATATGTATATATATGTATGTATATATATATGTATGTATATATATATGTATGTATATATATATATATATGTATGTATATATATATACGTATATATATATAATAAAATTAATAAAATACACTACAAGTAATATCAAGTAGCAAGTTGTTTGAGAAATTAGATTTGAGAAGCATAAGATTGGTTAAACCCTTTTGTAACCTTGACATCAATTATATTATAATTAGTCTTTTACTTTATTATTAGGATGAAATTCACTCAATACCAATTATTTTTTGATAATGTGATTTTAAGGTTTTTTTCCCAAAAACATCAACTTTCTACATATTCAATAGGAAAAACTTGAATAAGAAAAACTTAGTCACCATGTATTTTCATAAGTCTCTAAATTTCGCTTAAGCAAATTAGCATTCTTTCTCTTGAATGAATATTGCAAAATATATCTCCAAGGAAAACTATATAATAACTTAAACAAAGGACATATTAGGGGTATTCATAGTGTGATTTGGTTCAGTTTTTGACTAAATGTGTATCCAAACCAAATATAAAAAATACTTGTAATGCAGTTTGAAAGAAAGAAAAAATTCAAATCAAACCAAACCAATTTGTACAATTTGGTTTGGATTGGTTGATGTGATTTTTAGTTTCTTATTTTTTTCTTTTATAAAATATTTCCTCAATATTTTCATTTTTAAAATTAGATTAGAATAATATAAAATATGTTACTCAAAATCTAATAAATATATTGAATAATAACAATTATAAGGATACACATAAATTGTTTATAATTGAACAATGAAAAAAAATACAAATATGGATATTTTTTCTATGTACTTCGCCTATTCATCTAGATCTTTTTTCTACATGCTTCTATCCCTTCTTTGACTAATCAATCCATTTTTTATGTATATGACCCTGTTACAATAAAGGTTTATTCAATTTTTTGTTCACTATATGTCAAAATATTCTCTTCTTACCCTTATTTGTAACCACTCTCACACTCCTACAGATAGATAAAGTATCACCACTTAAACTTTAATTATAACATTTTCTTTCATTTTTCACAAGAAACACGTGTTGTCAATAAATTTTCTTACCATATAAAAAAGGATTAACTCCAAGTGCAATGACTAATTAGACATCCAAGTTGTCTTGAGTTAGTGGTGGGATTGAGCCAAGTTCTAGAAACATATAAAATATAATAATCAATATAATTGCAAAAGTACACCGAAATAATTAAACAATAAAAACTTAAAGTAATATGAAAATACTTTTTTCAGTTCTCTCACAAATCAAATATGTGAAGCAGACAAAATAATTCTGTAAAAAAATTTAGGTTAAAATATAGAACTTACTAGTATTGTTATTATTATTATATTAATATTATTATTAATAATAAAAAGTATATATTGTGATTCAGTTTGGTTTGAATCGATTTTGAAAATTCAAACCACAAACCAAATTGAATCACGTGATTCTTAAAAAAAAATCCAAAATGATCTGATTATGATTTCAATTCTTTTGCGGTTCGTTGGTTTGAATCGATTTTCATTTTTTGTATCGATTCAGTTTTGAATACTGTTAGAGAATATATATATATATATATATATATTAAGATACATAATATAGATAATAATAATAATAATATAAAAAATATTTAAAGATGATGTATCACTATTATATTATAATGTTTAAATGTTGATATACGATATTGACATTTAGTACCTGAATTTTCGTGCATATGTGATATGGTGTTGTTCAAGCTTTCGAACCAGAGTCTTTTAAAAAATGTTACATAAATTGATCTTAAACATGGTGTGATGAGGAGACCCCCTGAAAATGTTTCCATTCTTGGAATATTGCTCACCCTCACTATTTTCAACTTAGGCCAATATAAAGTTCTACTTTGTTTGTAGAAATTGACCAACATCGGAAGATCTTTCATCACAAGACATTCCAGTTTAGGAAAAATGATAACTACATTTTCATCTTTAGATATATCACTAGATATGACTTCTTCCATTTTCTCACATTTACACATATTGAGTATTTTTAGTTTCCCAAGATTTTTTAGTGAAGAGAATGAGAATAAACTTTTAAGGTTGTCACAATGGACAATGTAAAGCGACACCAAATTTAGGAAAAATGAAATTTGAGGTTCCTTATTCCAAATATACTTCAATTTGGTTAGGTTAATCAATGCTACCACCCGTAGTTGAGGAAGTATTTCCTGAATTTGATAATCAAGATTGTCATCTTCAAGATCAAATACATGTGTCATTAATTCACATTTGTCCAAAGTCAATTTTTTCAAATTATCAAATCTCATGATCATATTGGAGGAGATAGCACTCAACAATTTGTTATTGTTGGTCAAACATAGATTTTCAAGTTCACAAAATGACTTAGATGGATAATTGTAGTCCCAAAGCTTCTCTACATCCATATCTATCATATGAAGTTCCCTCAATTTTTCCACTAACAACTGCAAGAAACAAGTGGTAATTTAAGCTTTAGGGTTTATAGATGAATCACTAAAAAAATTGCTTTTACCAACTATATTATTGACCTATAAAATAATAAAATTGATCACTAATTGAATTAGATATTAGTTTAGAATCCAATTTAGTATGTGCTACAACCTTGGTAACTAATGTTAGAAACTAATTTAGATTTTGATTTAGAAACCAATTTAGTCACCATTATATAGAAACCAATTTAATAATTTTTTAAGATCAATAGACAAAAAAAAATATAATTTCTATTATAATAACAACTATATTAGATACCAATAAGTTTTAGTATATAAAATTGTTTCTAATTTAATCAGTATAATGACTAATTATTTTTTGTCTCTAAATTAGTTTATATTTATGAAATTTCTGGTAATGAATTCTAAAATGAACTATTGTATGTAATTAGACTAAGGAAAATTGATAGTTTTGCACAAAACCACAACATGCACTTATATTACTAAATTCCATCATTTCATTCCACCATCAATACAATAAGTAATTAAAATAAATACTAGTTAAATATATCAAATGGTAAGAAGAGGAAAACATGTGATTTCCATGCACAACACACATACACACCCTTGATGAATAGTTTGTAATTGAAACTTACTGAATTTGGGAAGAAATAATTTGTTGTAGATGATTCTATAAAAGCTTTGGAATCTTCAGCAAAAGACCTCATGGCAAAACAATTTGCTATTTTTAGAGTTTGTAACGATGAAAATTCAGATATGCAAGGAAAGACAACTGAAAGCCTTGATAGATTTTCAAGACAAACATCTTTCAATTCACGAAAGGTGAGTTTCTCTTCTATTCTTTCTTCTTCATCGATGATAATAATTTTCTCCAATGCCTCACAATCAGAAATGTTAATATTTGTTAGTTTTAGAGGCACTGGTAGCCAATTAAGAGAGTTACATTGCTTCACTTGTAGAACTTTCAGGTTTTGATAGAACTTGGAAATTTTTTTGTTGACAATGTGATTTAACTTTGGAATATCAATCAAAGTTAGTTCATCTAGTTTTTGTAGGAGCTGTGTTGAATAAGATATTTCTTCATGAATATTGAATATTATTTTCAATTCCTTGCAATGACTCACAAAGAGTTTTTTCAAGTTCCCCAACTCTTGTAATGTTTGAGAGGAGATGACACAAACCAAGCTGTCATAATTATCAAACACAATCTCATTCAATTGAAAGAAAGACTTCCCATCTGTTGTGAGCATTTCATGTGGATCTGCAAATCCAGTTGTAAATTTTGTCAAGGTTAAACATTTCTCAATCATCAAAGATTTTAGAGATGGGAATTCTAAATGACCATCATGAATTTGTTTCAACTTTGGGAGAGACTTAAACTCCACTTTGCTCAGTAATGGGATCTTAGTTCTTGGAGTAGCTTCATCAACATGACTCTTAAAAATGGTAGATAAGGAGTCACATTCCTCTATAATTAATTGCTTTAGTTGGTGAAGCTTCTCTGCTGGATACCAACTGAATATATGGTTCAAAAAATGACAATCTTTTATGTGTAAAATTTGTAGGTTTCCAAGGTTAATAACTGTTGGTTGATCGTCCGTCCATATATGTCTTATCTGATATATTTTTGTTAATTTTAGTTCCTTTAGCTGTGCAAAAAAATTATAATCTCTATCTCCATCCCTCTCTTCATAAAGAGCAATAGTGTCAAATATGAAATGATATATAGATGTCAACTCCTCAATGTTGATAACTTCAAGTTTATGTGACCTCTCCACTAAAATAGACAAAAATTCTTTCAACCTTTTATTGCAATTTTTTGTCCGAAAAATCCGAAGGTTGATGAAGTGGGAACTTTGAAGATTATGTATTACCTTGCCTAACTCTTCGTCACCACAAACATTGTACTCAGTAATCGTTGAAAAGTTGTCATCCTGTATTATTTTTTGCTCTTGTTATCATTTTGTGTAAATCATGAAAACACAAAATATATAGCAACATTATTATACTTCTAAAATCATATAAAATTATTTATTTTACTAAAAAAAAATTGCTTATAACAATTATATTCTTTATCTTTAAAATAGTAAAATTAATTACTAATTTAATTAGAGATTAATTTAAAATCTAATTTAGTAATTATTTAAAATTTGGGTTAAATGTGATTTTCGTCCCTATAAAATACATAATATGTTAAAATAGTCCCTATAAATTTTGTTGGGTTTGTTTGGTATCTATAAAATTTAAACATGTTATTTTAGTCCAATTTTTTAACGGGACGTAACGGAAGTTGACATGGCAAACGGAGTGGTGAGGTGTGAGGTGTTTACATTGACACGTGTCGTGACGTGGACGCCCCATAGACTTTACATTAACCAATTTGTCCAAACTGCCACTGTACAAACTCCAACGCTGGTCTCTGCTACCGGCGGATTCGCGGTCCTCCTCCACGGCGAGGCACTTTACGGGACCGTTGTGACCCGTGAGAACCGACACGCACGTGTGAATCACACCTTCTCTTCTCCACACGCATATGGTCTTATCTGCTGAGCTGTTGAACACTAACGTCCCCGCGGCGGTGAGACACAGCACGACGAGCTTGTGCCCCTTGAGGACGCCGCCGTGCGCGTAGCCCTTCTCGCGCCCCCAGAAGTTCACGAGCCCATCGGAGGTGCCGCAGTACACCATCGAAGCCTCTGCGTCCACCGCCAGCGCCGTCACTGCGCACTCCTGCTTCAGCAGTGTCTTCACCGCCGCGTGCTTCAGCCCCTTCCCCCTCGCCTCCCGCCGCCACACCTTCAGTCACGTGCAAACTAAACTTCTACGGGGTGTCCACGTGACGACACGTGTCAATTAAACTTCTCACACGTAGCACTCTGTTAGCCACATCATCTACCGTTAAAAAATTGGACTAAAATAACAGGTTTCAATTTTATAGATACCAAACAAACCCAAAATATTTTATAGAGACTATTTTAACATATTATGTATTTTATAGGGACAAAAATCATATTTAACCTTTTAAGTAATGTTATATAATAATTAATTCATATTTTTTTAAGATTAATAATTAAAAAATATAATTTCTGTTATAATAAAAAATATTTTAAATATCAATAATTTTTATAAAATGGTTTGTAATTTGGTCATGACTAATTATTTTCTTATTTTTAGATTAATTTTTTTAATAAATGTATTGCTGTATTTTTTTATTTTTGTTTATCTTTTATCTGTATATTAGTGGTTTATAATAAAATTTAAGATATAAAATGATTTTGGAAGTAAAAAAAACAGTAAACCCGTAATAAAATACAGAAATTTTAGTATGTTTTGTAAAATTCAGATTTGAAGGATGTAAATTTCGGGATTAAAGTTTTGACGGGGGAGTTTTGAGTGAAAAAGATTTAAAACAATCTAGTTAATGTAATTTATAATTATTTGAAGTAAAAAAATTGAGAATATGAAAAAAAAAGTTAGAAGAGCATTGACAGCAATGGACCAAAATTTGCTTAATTATAAAATAGATTGAAAGAAATAACAATTAGAATTATATATAATTCAAAATATAAAAACAAACGAGTGCTGAAGGTTAAATTTTTTTTTAATCTATTATGATAAATAATGTTTGAGAGAGGACTAACCAATACTTCAAAAAGATATGCAATCTTGGTGTCAGTGTCAATGTGCTCTTCATCTCCCATGATGGGTACTGATTTTAACTGTGATTTATTATTTATCATTCCCAAACCAGATTTCTTAAGGTTGTGAGAGTGCTTGACCACCACATTCTCTAAGGATGGCCATTGAACACTGTCTCCTGAAGAAAAGCTTCTTAGTTTGGGTAAGTCTTCAAAATATACTCTCTTCATTTCACCAAATTCAATTGAAATTGTGTCTTTTCCGACCTTATGAAGATCTTTTGATTTACACTGTCCATAAATAAAATCTTTTCAAGATCATAAACAAAAATATGAATTATTTATAGGGTTTAGGGTAGTAAAGAAAGAGTAAGAAAATAATATAAAAGCTAAAACATATAGGAAAAATTGTTTAGCATAGAGATATGACGACTCATAAAATAAACTACTAGAATTTTTCTTATCTTTGTCTAATCCTAATAGTCTTATTTATAATTAAAGGTCATTTTTTTCAATTATTTTCTTTATTTATTTACTGTATATTATTAGATATTTCTATGATTCAATAAGTTTTAGCTAACTTATAGGAATATGAAATTATGTATTTAATTCCTACTTTATTTCTTGATTATATTTATCTGTTATCGACTCCTTCTATAATTACACGAACTGGATGAACTTTCTTCTAATTGTAAGATTTTATAATTAATATTATTAATTGAGTGTTGAAGTCATACTAAATGAGTTGGATATTTTTCACCACTACAGAGTCTCCAGTCTTTGAGTGAGGATGAGAGTAAAAAGACTAGTACGAGAGGTCAAATATTTCTCAACCACCACACAACTCCCAGTCTTTAAGCGAACGTCCGAATGATAAGACTAGTGTAGAAGTCGGATAAAATCCTATTAGTTAATTTCATATGCATAGAAATATTAAAATATTTTGCTAAAAATATCTTGTTTGAATTTGTCAATTTGTCTTGAACCTGATTTTTGTAGTCAATTTACTAACAATTCGCTTGATTTTACGTTGTTGATATATATGGCCGGACCTGTCAGAGATTGCATGAGCCATCGACTTTTCAGTGATCGTCTATGTTACAAAGCTTCAATAAGTATAATCTTGCGGCTTTGGTTCCGATTTTTTGGCGATCGGCCTTGTTACAAAGCTACGATACATCTAATTTTTGCTGAAAGATACCAGCTTTTTGGCAAACAACTTTGTCAAACAGTTACGACTCGTCTAATTTTATCGAAATATATCGGCATTTTGGCGAAAAGTTCTGTCAAAGAGCTACGATTCGTCTAATTTTTCCAAAAGATACCGGTGGCAAGCAACTCTCACTACTACATAATTCCTATTTAACGTCATCCTTTTACGTCGATTGAAACACAAATGACGTAAAAAAATTTGAATTACCCTTTCTACGTCGCCTAGTTGATATAACCAGCGTAGAATATTTGAATTGAACATTTTACGTCGTTTAGTTGCAGAACCGACATAGAATATTTAAACTACAATGTTGTTTCTGGTCTTAGGCTACTTAGAACTCTTCGTGTTCAACTTGTAACGTCGTTTTTGAGATACAAACGATGTAGAAACCCTATAAAACTTGATGCCCCCTTTTCCCTCCCCACTTTTCCTATTCGTCGACACACGATCCTCTTCTTCTTCCTTCCTCTATCACGACCCTCCCTCTCCTATGCGACAGAGACGACCTTTCTCCCCATCACCGGCATCAACCCTGCCGTCGCGAAGCTCCTCTCCTTGCGCGAAGGTCCCGTTGCCGCGCAGCCCACCTAGAAGCTCCCCTTTGCCGTGGCCATGAGCTTCCCCTTGACAGAGCAGGTCCTCTTTGCCATCGTGAGTGAACTCCCCTCCCCATTGCCGTCAACCGCTTCGCCAATGCCGCCAGGTTTGTATTTTTTTTAATTTATTATTTTGTAAAATTGTTGTTGTATAATGAGTTGATTGAAATGATAATTTTCCTCACATGATGCTGCTGATAATCTACCTGTGGCCATGGGACTTTATTGATATATTTGATGTTGTTTGAAAATTTGGATTTAGTAAAATAACAGAGGAAACTCTGCTGAAATTTTGTTACAATTTTTTGATGTTATGGTTTGTCTCTTTTATAGAGAAAACTCTACTAAATTTTCATTATCGTAATCAATGATATTAAATTAATTGATGACCGATAATTTTTTTGTTGACTCTTAACTGTAGTCTAAAATCCAAAAATGAATCGAAGTTGGATGAGTGCAAGTTGTATATCAAAAGAATACGAGAATGGAGTTGAAGAATTTTTTAGTTTTGTTGAACGAAATGGTTTGAAGATGAATGGAAAATTTTATTGTCCCTATATTAAGTGTGTTAATGGAAGATTTCAAACCGTAGATATAATACGAGAACATCTTGTCTGTGAGGGGATTATGAAAAATTATACCACATGGACATGACACGGTGAACTGATTGATATTCCAGTAGTATCACAAACTGTGGAGGAGGAGAATGTCAGTATGGAAGATCAAATAGAGGATATGCTTTGTGATGTGGGTCAGGAGAGCTTTCTTCAAGAACATGCACCTGTATATGATAAATTGAAGACCGATTCAGAGGCGTCTTTGTATCCTGGATGTATAACTTTCACACGATTGTCTTCTGTATTAAGATTGGTCAATTTGAAGGCAAAGTTTGGTTGGAGTGATAAAAGTTTCAATTAATTGTTAGAAGTTCTGAAAGAGATGCTTCCAGATGAAAACACATTGCCTGACCATATGTATGAAACAAAGAAGATACTTTGTCCAATGGGTTTAGAGTATAAAAAGATACAAACTTGTTCTAATGACTGTATTTTATACAGAAAATAGTTTGAATCTCTTCACAAGTGTCCAAAATGTGGTGTATCATGTTACAAAAAAAAGTCAAGGATAGTGATGGTTCTGGTGAAGATAGTGATAAAAAGGGTCCTCCTACAAAGGTTATATGGTATCTTCCAATAATTCCAAGGTTTAAGAAATTGTTTGCTAATGAAGAAGATTAAAAAAATCTCATATGGCATTCAGTTGCAAAGAAATGTGATGGATAACTTCGACATCCAGCTGATTCTCCACAGTGGAAGAAAATTGACCGTCTATTTCCAAGTTTTGGTAGTGATGCAAGAAACCTTAGACTTGGACTAGCTACAGATGGAATGAATCCTTTTGGTAACTTAAGCACTAAACACAGTTCATGGCCAATTTTATTGGTGATCTACAATCTTCCACATTGGTTGTGCTTGAAGTGGAAATATGTTATGCTATCTATGATGATTGCAGGTCCAAGATAGCCAGGAAATGACATAAATGTTTTTTTAAGTCCATTGATAGATGACTTAAGATTGTTGTGGGAGGAAGGAGTACAGGTGTTTGATGGGTATCGACAGGAGAATTTCAAGTTACATGCGATGATATTTTGTACCATAAATGACTTTCCAGCATATGGTAACTTGAGTAGATACAGTGTCAAGGATCATCATGTCTGTCCTATTTGTGAAGAAGATACAAGTTATTTGCAATTGAAACATGGTAAAAAGATAATTTATAATAAACACAGAAAATTCGTTCCAGTTAACCACCCATACCGACGATTGAAGAAAGCTTTTAACGATTTCCAGGAGGATGAAATTGCTAAGACACCGTTAACAGGTGAGCAAGTTTATGATCGAGTGAAAAACATAAATGTTGCATTTGGAAAGACCCAAAAGAAATCAACTGATTGAAGCAACTAGAAGAAGAGATCAATTTTTTTGAACTTCCATATTAATGTCATCTAGATGTACGTCATTGTATTGATGTGATGCATGTTGAGAAGAATGTATGTGATAGTCTAATTGGGACACTTTTGAACATTAAAGGTAAGGCAAAGGATGGAGTGAATACTTGTCAAGATCTTTGTGAATTGAGAATACGTCCAAAATTGCATCCAAGATCTGAAGGCAAGAGAACATATCTTCCACCAGCATGTCACACTTTGTCTAAAAAAGAGAAGACTAGTTTTTGTCGGTGTCTTCATAGTATTAAAGTTCCACAAGCATAGTCTTCAAATATTAGCAGTCTTGTGTCAATGAAAGATCTTAAACTAATTGGGTTAAAGTCACATGATTGTCACACTTGTATGTTTTGAATAATACAAATGGAGTTCTTCCTTACATATCTGCTCATCAATTAATGTTGAGGACCCAAAACCCCAAAATGGGTGAACGATTGTTGGTGAAGGAGCATAACAACAAGTTTGTCAGTTGGTTTAGAAGCCAAAATTTTTCAGATCAGCATGCATCTGATACATTGAAATGGCTAGCTCATGGACAAAAAACATAACGTCATCACTTGGATTGGGTACAACACTAATAGATATTCCTTCTACACAAAGTCACAAGATGACAATAGCACAGTTCAAAATATTGGAGTATCTATTAAGGCCACATCCATGCACTTTTCTAGTTCAAAGGATAAAAACCCCATCATGGCATCCATAAGTTACTTTGGACTGATTGAGGAAATTTGGGAGGTTGACTACACTAAATTTAGCAATATCGGTGTTCAATTTGACGAAATGGGTTTTACTATGATAGACCTTAAGAAGCTATGTCATAAGGAAGAACCATTCATCATGGCATATCAAGCAAAACAAGTTTTTTATGTGACTGACCCATGTAATGATAGGTGGTCTATGGTCCTCCAAGGTAAATGGATAGATGAGAGCCATGAAAATAAAGATGAGTAAGATGATTTCATTGTCATCTCGGATTCACCACGACTACCTAGTAGTATTGAAGATGTTGAAGAGGATGTGGTCCATGCAACTCGTAATGATCATGATGAAGGGATATGGAAAAATTTAGTTATCTAAGTATGTTTGTACTTTAACTTGTTTATGTATTTTTTTTATGTTCGTATATTTATGATTTATAAATTATATTACTATATATGTATGAGTTATAATTTTTGTTTATAGGCACATGGCATCTCCTTCAGCTCCTCCCCCGCCACCTCCTCCTTCACCTCCTCCCTCATCTCCTCCAACATCTCCCCCACCAAAGAGGACCAGGCAAGCTACACGATTAGTGAGCTTGACAGCCAGGCACATGACAGGAGAGAAGATGACTATGTCTGTTGATCCACACACTGGGAAGGTTTCTAGTCCGTATCATACCTAGTTTAGTAGCTACTTGGGTATAGTTGCACGGGAGAAGATAATTCTAAGTTTATATTTCAACTTTATTTACATATAATTCTTATTTTCATCTAACTAATGATTATGTTTAGGTATTTATTTTGTGTCGAGACTGAGATAATTTTGAGGACACCGTGAAGAATTTGATTTGGCAAGACATTTTGGTAAGTTTAAATCTATTCAATTGTCTTTTCTTGAATGTTGATTTTTAATTTTGATGCTAATTATATTTTCTTTTTGCAGAAGTATTTTGATATTGAAAACTCTAAGGTCGTTAAGAGGAAGATTATGTCCACCATTGCAAAAATGTGGAGACAGTTCAAGTCCATATTAACTACGAGATGGGTTTATGCTAAGGATGTCGTTAGCAAGGGACTTACTCCTTGCCAACGATACGGCATATCTGAGGAGGATTGGAAGAAATTTGTGGAAATTAGGACTGACCCAAAGTTGGAGGTATGAATTAATTTAAATTTATTAATACATTCTAATTTCAATTATTTTGCAGGAGAAAAGATTAAAGGCCAAGGAGATTCAAAAGAAGAATTTGACTCCCCCACCATCTGTCTCGTGGGGGGTATGGTCTCCTGGCTGAGAGAATGATGGAGGAGAAGGTTGTACTAAGAGAAAAAGAGCTAGCCAGTTCTGGTTTAAGCCAGGATAATCTTCCCCCACCATCTCCTCCTAAATGTCATCAAACTTGGAAGAGAGCTCGTCAAAAGCCTTCCGGTGAGATGACATCTGAGGAGGCTAAAGAGATTGCTGATAAGATTGTAAGTTACTATTCTTTAACCCTAATATGATTAATTTTTCATTCGTTGTATATTTATATATAATGTATGAAATTTTATTGTAGGATTCCTTGGAGGAGTAGTGTATGCAGGGAACTTTCGTTCCACATGGTCGTCAGGATATACTGACCACTGCTATTGGTAAAGATGAACACACCAGCCGTGTTCGGGGTGTGGGGGCTGATGTGGGTATAACAGTATTTTGGGCCACCAGTAAAGAATACCCAGAGCTCAAGACTTAGTGAAGAGGAGTTGAAGAAGAAGCTCACAGCGAAGCTGACACCCACTATTGCAGCCCAGCTGACATCGGTCATCGCAACACAGGTTCAAGAGCAGCTACTTAGCATGTTTCCAGACTTGGCAGCTAGGATGGCATCTTCCCACCAGCACGTTCAGCCATCTCCTCCATCTGTTGGCACAATGGAAAGTACTTCCACTAACGTTGCTCCTATTATGGCTTCTCTATTGTTGTTGTTGCACTTGCACCCACAGGTAAAATCCTTATTTGTTTTCTATATATGTTGGTTTGAATTGTAACTTGAAATATATCCTGCATACACAGTTGGTCCATCTATTCAATCAAAATAATGCGAGTTATTGGTAGAGGATGACTTGCTTGAACCAAGATTGGTGGCCCTTGGTTCAGTTCAGGAAGGGGCTTCTACCATCCACAGTGTGTCGTTGGCACTTGGTTTATTGAGAGTGGTGGTAGAAGAGATTCGAGATGCTAATGCTTGAGTCCCTCTGCCTACTGATGAGGTACAGAAAGTGGGACAGGCCCTTAACACATTCATTGCTTGGCCCAAACATTTAGACTGACAACTTTCAGAAAATGTATGTAATTTTTTATGTTAATGACTTCTAAAAATGTTATTTGCATACTAATCAATATTGTTTTAAACATGTAGAATGTTCAGAAGCCTAAAAGTGTTGCTGCTTCTGAACATAGTAAAGGAAAAGAAGCAGTTCTCCCAAAAAATCCAATTGTTGAGTTGATCCATGCCTCTACACAGTATTATGGCAGCTCCTTTGAGATTCAGTGGGATGCTAGGAGATGTGGGATAGATAATTCAAGATTCCCTCTTTACATTTCATATGCTGACATCTCAGAGGTGACATTGGGTAATAGGGCTCTCAACATCTCTATTTTACAACTTTGGACAATGTAAGTACATATATTTATTTATTATTATTTTTATAATTTCAATTTGACTATTTAATATATAAAATGTTATTATTTTTCCTTTTTTAGGATGATGGATGAATTGGCTGAGGAGCAGGGAGCTTTAGATGTTTATGGATTTTTTGAGCCTCAGTCAATCCAACAAGCTGGAAATAGAAGGGAAGAAGTCCAAAGATATATCCAAAATTGGATTCAGGCATCCAAAAGGCAGATATATCTTTGAGCTTATTTATTCCAGTAAGTCAATATAAATTTTAGTGTTTTTATTGTGATTAAGTTATATTTTAAACATGTTATTTTTCTAGGCATCATTGGCAATTTTTCCTCATCAGTCGTCATAGAAGACGATGTACTTGGTTTTGTTCTATGAATAAAAAACCAGATACTGATTTGAAGAATATTTTGAATAGGTAAGTATTTGAAAGTTTGTGTTTTCAAATATAAGTATTGTTCATATATTAACTAATAACTTCTCAACAGTGCTATTAAGGTGTGCAATACCATTGATGGAATGCACATCAGCAAAGCCACTAACCCACATTGGGAAATCCTAAATGTAAGGTTACTTGAATTATCTAATATCATTATAATATTGAATATGCATTTTTCACAACTAATGATTTCTTTAATTGATTATAGGTTAATAGACAAACGGGTAGCTACAAATGTGGCTACTACGTAATGTATTGGATGTGACTTATTCTTGGGAATATAAGAGATACTTGGAGACATGTTAGTTGTCCAAAACCTTATTAGTAAATTTTCCTACTTTGTCATGTACTTAAGATGTTTTCATTTTGTTCCAGGTATTCAATGACACACAGCCCTTGCCTAAAGAGTCTATCGATCAAGTTAGAGAAAAATGGGCACAAAAAATTTTAGACATTAGAAATAGGCAACAATAGACTATATTGTAATTTGATTTACACAAGTTCATGTAATTATAATAATTGAATATATAAAATTGATTTGAAATATTTTCAAATTGCCTTGAGGTCTGGTATATAAAATTGTTTGCTGGTTTGGTTTTAAATATACAGGTATGAAAATTTACGGGAAATGAGGAAACAAAATCTGTATTATTGAACTAGAACAGACTTTGTATATCGTTTAGGAGTATAAATGATGTAGAAAAGTATGTCAAACTTTCTACATCGTTTATATGTTTAAACGACGTTGTTTTGTCATGAATATTCAACGTCGATTGCTTTTGAACCGATTTAAAAAATCTTACTTTTTATAACGTCTTGTTCAACGTCAGTTTTGGGGCCGTCGTGACAGTGCCCCCACAACCGACGTGGAATGCCTTTCCTGTAGCAGTGTCTATCAAAGAGCTATGATTCATCTGAATTTGCTGAAAGATACAGGCTTTTTGGCAAATAGCTCTGTCAAAGAGCTACGAATCGACTGATTTTGCTTAAAGATACTAGCTTTTTGGCGAACGACTCTATGAAATAGCTACGATTCGTCTAATTTTGCCAAAAGATGCCAGCTTTTTGGCGAACAGCTCATTCAAAGAGTTATGATTCGTCTAATTTTTCCGAAAAATACTAGTTTTTTGGCAAATGGCTCTGATACAGAGCTACGATTTATCTAATTTTTTTGAAAGATACTGACTTTTTAGCAAACAACTATGTCATACGATTAGTCTAATTTTGCCAAAAGATACTAGCTTTTTGACGAACGACTCTGATAAAGAGCTACAAATCGTTCGATTTTGTCGAAAGATACCATATTTTTGGTGAACAACTCTATCAAAGAGCTATGATTCGTCTAATTTTACCAAAAGATATCGGCTTTTTGGCGAACGACTTTGATACAGAGCTACGATTCGTCTGATTTTGCCTGTTGGTATAAATTGAGATGACTTCGTGCCCAAAATTTTGTTTTATTGATTTCCTGAAAAACTTTGAAAAATAACATGAAGATATCAAACTAGTAAAATTAGAAAGAGATAATTTACTTGTAATAAAACCTTAAGTTGATCGCATTCCATGTTCTCGATATATCTCATTCATCCAGCTTTTCTAGCCGATATGGTCCTTTTATTTGGACCTCTTGTTGATTTTTCTTCTTGTTTTTTCTAGTATTTTTACCTTTTCTGCTAAATTTGCTATGACATAAGATTGAATTTACTTGTCCCATGATGGGCACCAAATCTTCTAGTCAAGAGATATGACGACTCCTAAGTTAGAGCACTAGAATTTTTCTATCTCTGTCTAATCTTAATAGTCTTATTTATAATTAAACGTCTCTTTTCTCTCCAAATATTCTCTTTATTTATTTATTCATTGTATTATTTGATATTTTATTATTCAATAAATTTTAACTAAATTATAGAAATATGAAATTATGTATTTAATTATTACTTTATATGCTGATTATATTTATTTGTTATTGACTCTTTTTATAGTTATAGGAGTAGAATGTCTAATTATCATAACTTTTCTTAGTTATAAGATTTTATATTAATATTGTTAACTAAATGTTGAATTCATGTTGAATGAGTCATATATTTTTCTATCACTAAAAAAATTAAAATTAGTAATGCAATAATTTAAATATAAAAATAAATTTGAAACATAGGTGTGAAGTAAATGTTTAGGTAGTGATAAATTCTGACCACTATATTCCACGCCGTGATCGGGGAGAAGCCAATACGTTCTAGCGCCGAGTCTGCCATTAATCGAGATTCCGTATTGAAGGACATATCAGTGTATTGCAGGTGCTTGCTTTGAAATGTTACAGTTATAATTACCTGGGTGATGCTGAAGAAAAGATATAGATACACGCAGAAGAAAAATGAACATTTATTTATATCTGCACTTAAGAATGAATGATTCTATTCTTTTCTTTATCCCTGCAAAATGCTTTTCTAGGTTGTGGTACCTTCCTTAAATCTAACGCCAGAATAAGGATATCACATATCACATATTATAGACAAACCTAATGTCAGAAACAGTTTTTTTAAAGTCTCACTTTTTCGTTAAATAATTCTGTAATGCTGCAGTACAACCGCTGCATGGCAAATATTACCTGTTTTTAAAGGCACAGTTTGCACATTTTATTGAGCATGAGTTAAACTAACTAAGAGCACGTTGTAAACCGACACTAACTTTATTAATATCTCGATCCATCATGAATTTTTGTAAGATTGAATACGAATATAGATTACTTTTAATATAAAGATTCATATTTCTTCAATTACAACACAAAATTATTATATAAGTTAATATGAATCCATGTATATCGGTGAGATAGGATATGAATAAAATATTATCTTTAATCTAAACACAAATTTAACTGAATAAATCATAAAATTTCTTCTCTCTTACTTTTTTATATAAATACTGACAAAACAATTTTTTTTTATATAAATAAGCTCATACTTATCTTATTTATTTACACTTATTTTCTCACATTCATCTTGATCATCAACATTCATCTCCTCACATTTATCTCTTTCATTTATACTCATCCAAACTCATCCATATTCTTCTCTTTCAATCACACTCATCTACTTATACTTATCTCTTTCATTCAATTAAATTTATATTTTTTTTGTTTAAATTTATTTTTAATGTTTATTTTTTTGTTTAAATTTTATTTTTTTAATCTTTATTATATTGTTTTTTTTTAATTTTATTTGTTTAATTTTTAGTTTTTTAATATTTATTTCTTTTAATATTAGAATGAAGATACTTATAATTTTTTTAGGGTTAAATATGTTTTTAGTCCTTCAACTATTTGTCAAATTTGTGTTTTGTCCTTGGACAAATTTTGGACCTATTTCGTCCTTATACTTTATAAACAGGTGTAAATGATCCTCAATGATAAATAGAAACATCTTTAAGGAGAAGAAAATGAGAGAAAATGGAAGGGAAAATAGTAAAAGAAGCTTAAGAGACAGATGATAATAAAGTAGAAAACTAAGAAGTAAGAAAATAAAGAGATAAAAAGAAATTTTGACATATCATCAATGATCGTTTATATGAGTTTATAAAGTATAAGGATGAAATAAGTTCATAGTTTTCCCTAGGGACAAAACACAATTTTGACAAATAATTCAAGGACTAAAGACATATTTAACCCTCTTTTTTAATTTATTGACAGTAGCATCGGCTAAGAGGACGCTAAATTAAATAAATTTTAAAATAAAGGGTTAAATATGTTTTTAGTCCCTGAACTATTTGTCAAAATTGTGTTTCATCTTTGGAGCAAACTTTGAACCAATTTCGTCCTTATAATTTATAAACAAGTGTAAATGATCCTCGATGACAAATAAAAACATCTTTAAGAAGAGGAAAATGAGAAGAAATAGAAGGCAAAAGAGTGAAAAAGCTTAAGAGACAGATAATAGCGAAGTAGGAAACTATGAAGAAAGAAAATAAAGAGATAAAAAAGAATTCTGACACATCATCAAGGATCATTTACACGAATTTATAAAGCATAAGGACGAAATAAGTCCAAAGTTTGCCTCAGGGACGAAACACAATTTTAACAAATAATTCAAGGACTAAAAATACATTTAACCCTAAAATAAAAAGGCATTAGAGTCGGCTTGGCCGATGCTACTTAGAGTCAGTCTTCGAAATTCGACTTTAATAAATTATCTTCCATGGTTTTAAAGTTCGCTGGAGATGTGATGCTAATCCGACGCTATCGACTACTTAGAGTTAGCTTTTACTTATTAACGTTAGTTTTTGGTCGACGCTAAATCAATAAATTCTGGTAGTGTTGGTAGTCTCATTTTATCACACTACCAAACTTTTTTCAACTCATATTGAATAATGTTTTAGAATGACTAATAAGAACAATTTATGTAGTTGACTGACTTAAGTACAATCATGTATACCTATGATTTTAGATGCTGAACGAATTAACTTTATAAAAAAAACACTTACTTTTTACTTAATCTGAAGTGAAAGCTGGAAATTGCTTAATTTTGTAGAACAAAAATGATGGGTTACTCAATCTGAAGGGAAAGCAAGAAATTGCTTACTTGATTTTGTAGCACATCAATGGGTGTTGGAGAAGGTTTTGTAAAACAACCATATTATATTTTGTGGTGGTTAAATCTATGATATGCAGAATTATTACACAAGTAAATGTAGGGATAGAAAAACGGAACAATCCGGTCTGTTTTGGCCTGATTTGTCAGTGACCCGCTAAAAATGGTACGGGGCGAGCTAGCCCACCACTACCATGCAGGTTGGATCTCCTAGCCGATATGTCAAAGAGCGGGATGGCTCGCCCGCCACTCTTTTTATTTTGTATTTTTAAATTTTTTTTAAAAATTAATTTTTATTTAATATATATATATATAATTTTAAATCATACTTAACCATATGAATATTTTTTAAAACTTCTAATTGATGGACTAATGTCTCTAATTGGATAAATTAAATGATTATTACTTTTAAGAGATAAATTATTCTATTATAATTAATAATTGAAACTTAATTTATAAATGTTAATGATTTAAGTTACAATATTATTGTATATTTGTATACCACAAATAATATAATACAAAAATTCATCTTTTAAATTAATTTTTTATTTTATTTTTAATATTTAAAAAAAACGAGTTAGCGGGTCAGCCTATCCCACCATGTCTTTGGCCCGTCAAAATGATGAGTTAAGCAGGATAGACCAAAACAGGCTGACAAATTGAAAATTACAATCCGATCTACCAAATTTTGACGACTGACAGATCGATCCCCGAGTCAAAATCCAATTTGCCAACCCTAATATATTGTGGTGGGTATAAACAATACTATATAAAAAATCGTTTATGTATGATATTATGCAAAATTATTACACATATATATTGTGGTGGTCGTAACGACATTATATAAAAGAACCGTTAGCACATACAAATTTTTTTGTAATATATGAATGAAAAGAAATGGAAACAGATGAATATCTCAAACTAAAAGGTAAAGGAAGATTAAAAAAGAAAAGCTTAATGTAAATGTGGGAAGACTCAATATTAGATACTCTAGGTTAGAAGAAAAAGCATGTCAATCTATTTACAATAATGGATATATGATAAAGTAAATTTCTACTTGATAGAAAAATATAATAATCAATAATTGTGCCTAATCACATACTTCTATCCATATAGAATCAAAATTACAGCACAATCAAATTAATCCTTAATGAACCCATATCTCAATTCATGATGAATATAAAATGCGTAAGCGTACCTAGATTTGCCATTGGGAATAATGAAGATGATGAATATAACTACAGGTATGTGATCTTCCAAATGTAGAGCACCTTAGATTCCCTCTAGGGTTTCTCTTCTGATGGGGATGAAGAGAAAGGAATAGGAATTGTATGTTCTGTCTTCTGCTCTACAAAATGGGGACCATAACCCTTTTATAACTTTCAAAGTTTAATATTTTTAATTTGGCCCCTCATCAAATTAAAAATATTACTGATGATATCTATCCAATTAGCCTTTCATGACATATATGTCCTTAGTCATAATTTTAAATTAATTAGACCACTTATATATTTTGGCTAATAAAATAATGGCCCTAACACATTTAATTATGTAATATATATTTATATGACCCAAAAAATCTAACAATCTCCCACTGGTCACAAATATATATATATATATCCTTATAATCCTTATAAATGTGTTAGACTTTATGAGCTCAAAAATCGCCATTATATGTCTTGAGCATATTCCAAAAATCTTGTCCATTGATTACATCCACACATAGAACCAAAGCACTTTTCATTGTATCAATCACAACTAAACTCATCAATGATCACAAATGCAGACAGAATAAAATGACATAGACTCATAATGAAATGTGTTGCATGAAATTACGTGAAGGTGGGTACACGCCTATTTTCAACTGGTCCTACTTTACCTCAATGAGATCATTCAATAACCTTAATATACAAAGTGTAATATCTGAATAATAAAACATATATATATATAACCAAATATGTCCAAAAGTCAATGTATGCATACAAAAAAAAAACAAACATAGAACCTAAGATACATAAAAGTGACTAACTCCCACTAAACCAAAGATTCCTCAAACAATAAAACACCCATATGTGCAACATGCTCATGAAAGACCTTGGGTGGAAGTCCCTTAGTAAGAGGATATGCTATCATGGAGTTTGTCCCTAAGTGTTCTATGAAAATTTGTCCACTCTGTACCCTTTCCTTAACAACTAGGAACTAGACGTCAATGTGTTTTGACTTGGTCGAACTCCTATTGTTGTTAGAATACAATACAACTGACTTGTTGTCACAATATAACTTAAGTGGTCTTTCAATTCCTTCCACAATATGTAGCCCTGTGACAAAATTTCTCAGCCATATTCCATAATTTGATGTCTCATAGCATGCTACAAATTTTGTTGTGGATGAAGCAGTAAGGGTTTGCTTGGCACTGCACCAAGAAACCACACCACCAGCTAACATGAAAATGTAACCTGAAGTTGATCTTAAAATATCTTGGCATCCTGCAAAATTCGAGTCAAAATACCCAGTGATCTCCAACTGGTTTGACCTCTTGTAAGTGAGCATATAATCCTTTGTTCTCTTCAAATACCTCATAACTCTTTTGGTTGCTTTCCAGAGTTTAAGATATCTTAAACTGACCAAACTGTGAAGGAAGAGAAATTAATACTAAATGTATGAGCAAGTCTTCCGACAACTCAAGCTTTAGTGCCTTAAGTTTTGAAGCAATATTGGACATTCCCATAATGTATTCCCTCACATTTCCTTTTCCTTGATACTTCATGGAAATCAAGCTCTGAAGAAGAGCACTTATTTCTGCCTTATCGCTTTTTGCAAAGTGCTTTTCAATTTCAACAAGAAAATCTTTAGCACTTGTTATTTCTTTAGAGATAGCACCCCTAAAGACCTCAGGAATGTCGCGCTTAATGATCATGAGACTCATGCGATTTGAATGATCCCACTTCTCATAATCTTTCCTCTCTTCAGAGGTAATAGAGTCTGTAAGAGAAGTGGGTTGCTCAATCCTTAATGCAAGGTCAAGATCTATGCAGCCAAGAACAATTTCCATGTTCTCTCTCCAGTCCTTAAAATTTGTTCCATTAAGAACCGGAACCGAATTCAGATTAGCAGATACTGAAGCAATAGTAGCCGAAAGAGAATAAAACAAATAATTTTAAATATATGCTCACAAAATAATAATAATAAATCAATATATTCAAATAATGGCATAACTCATCTCAAGATACCTAGTGTATCATCAATATCAAGTCTTTGGACAGTAATATTAATTGCTAGTGATCAAACATTGATAATAAAATATGTCAAACAATAAACCTCTCTTTGGATTGATTTATCATTCACACAAAAAAAATCATAATTATCACATGTTTACCATCACAGGTGTGTATGTAATCCGGCCAAGAATTGACTAACCTTTAGGTTGATTAATACTCGCATGGATAAATATACACAAAAATATTTAATATTTCTTATGAACAAACTACACAAGAGAGATCGCTTTGGCGATATCTTGATTCAATTAGATCATTTGAATGCAGGATTTTTGTATTAAAAAAATACAAATAATAACCAAAATTTGAATATTGATATGCCCCTAACAAAAATAAATGAAGAAATAATTTCTGTATGGCATCATATATGCAGCATGATAACTTGATAGCATATGGCAAATTAAATTAATTAAAAAGAAATTGAATTGCAAATATGATTTAAAATAAGCAATGGAGATCAAACTACAATATGCAATCTGAAGATAAAAACAAAAAAGCAAAAACAATGCACAAATAATTATGATTAAAAAAAACTAGCCATGGGAAAAGTGCACATATTGCAATCCAATTTTAAACATTCACGGATTTCAATTGAAAAAAAACCATATATGTATATATATAATAATTAAATACATAACTCTGAATTAAAACCCGAAAAAAAAATTCCCAATTTTAAACCCTAATTACAAAAAATTCTTAAATCATACATGAATCAAATATGGGTGACTCTGATACCAATTGATAGAAAAATATAATAATCAATAATTGTGCCTAATCACACACTTCTATCCATATAGAATCAAAATTATAGCACAATCAAATTAATCCTTAATGAACTCATATCTCAATTCATGATGAATATAAAATGCGGAAGCGTACCTAGATTTGCCATTGGGAATAATGAAGATGATGAATATAACTACAGATATGTGATCTTCCAAATGTAGAGCATTTTAGATTCCCTCTAGGGTTTCTCTTCTGATGGGGATGAAGAGAAAGGAATAGGAATTGTATGTTTTGTCTTCTGCTCTATAAAATGGGGACCATAACCCTTTTATAACTTTCAGAGTTTAATATTTTCAATTTAGCCCATTATTAAATTAAAAATATTACTGATCAATTAGCCTTTCATGACATATATGTCCTTAGCCATAATTTTAAATTAATTAGACCACTTAAATATTTTGGCTAATAAAATAATGGCCCTAACATTTAATTATGTAATATATATTTATATGAAAAAAAATCCAACACAACTCACAAACCCTTTTCAATCTATGTACAATATTTTGTTTATTCTGTTTAAGACACTATTCAATTTCTGAGTTAAAAAGAATTCTAACATTATAATAAGCAATAAAAAAGATAAATTAGCAAGGATAGTGAATAAATTTACATATAAAATTAGAAAAGTATGAAAGAATTTTGAATTGAAGTTATTCAAAGTTTCTGGCAATAGGTTTGATACGAGTTATAATTTGTGATATTCTTATTCTGGCGTTAGATTTGAGTAAGGAATTGCTAAAACCTGAAACCTTAGGAAAGAATTTAGGGAAACTGTCAGAATCTAAGTTTTCTGAATGAGATAAAGAAAGCATTCGTTCTTAAGGGGAGATATAAATCACTGTTCATTTTTCTTCTGCATCTATCTATTATTGTCTTTCTTCTTCAGTTCGAAACAAAGAAAATGGTATCACGAAGTGAGTCAACAAGGTAATAATGATAACAGTAAATATTTCAAAACTTTTACAATTTTAAAATTATCATCCGCCATAAATAATTTATTTCATTTCATTTTGGATTATAACTATGAGATAACTTTTTTTTATGTCTTTGAAGTGAGGAAGGAGACAAAGATTTCGAGACGGCAAGTAGTAAAGAAGCAGATGCGTACTTCAAAACTCTTGATGAGTACGGAGATGATTTCACGGAAACTTTTGATACATACAGAAATTTGGAAAATGTTGCCGACAGAGATTTCCTTTTCAATTTTATGAATATTTCCATGTGGGAATTTGGACGCATTGGCTTTGATCTGTACACGCAAGGGGCTATAATGGTGAGAATTTATCTTACCTAAACATATATTTAAGAGGACACTAATATATTAACAATTTTATTTAAATATATAATTAGAACAATGAAATTAGGTCAAATAGATTTTTTTTAATTGTTTTGTGTAAATTTATAATATTTTTTTAATTATTTTTTTATCAATCAATTCTCAATTTTGATTAAAAGTTGTTAATATAATCATTTCTATTAGATTGATATAGATAATGTTAAATGACTAACAACCTATTAGTATGCAATAACATATAGCACATAGCACATGTAACAAGAGAAAAGTTAATATGCAATAACATATAATATACGTAATAAGAGACTAGTGACATAAAAGGAAAAAGAGAAAAAAGATAATACATATCTTTTATTACATGTGTCATCACTTATTATTATATATGTCACATATATTTTTTAATATTGTTAACGTCAATTTAACATAAATTTAACATAAAGGATTATATTAATTGTTTTTAATCAAAATTTGAATTTGATTGAAAAAATAATAATAGAGAAAATCATTACAAAATGATCCAAAATATTAAGAAAGAAAATCTATTAGACCATGAAAATATTATATGATTATATATTGGTTGTCAAAAGTAATTTTTTGTTTAAAAATTATTACTACATATTGTTCCACAGAGTTGTATAAAGTTTGAATACTGAAATTGTAGAAATACATTAAATTTTGTAATAAAAATATTATGTTCTTTTGTGGATATTTCTAAAAATCTTGCTAGCTTTTATATATTTTTCTTGACAACTCAACGAGGTTTCAATGATTCGATTTATGTAGTAAAAAATGGGTCATCTTGATGATATTCGAAACGCCACAATTGCAATTGAATTTGGTGAAATGAAGAAAGTACATATTGAAGAGTTACCAAATCTTAGAAGCTTTTCTTCAGGAAACATTATTGAATGGTCATCCTTAGAGAATGTGGTGATCAACCACTGTCCCAACTTTAAGAAGTTTGGTTTGGGAAAGATAAATAAATCACACTTAAAATCCATACGGATCATGGAGAATGAAGTGCTAATTGATGCTCACACCAAACTTCCATATCTTTTTCAATTATTGGTTAGTTCTCTCTCAAACATTATTTTTCATAATAGATAAAAATAGGTTTAATATATATTTTTATCATAATATTTTGTAAAAATTTGTAATATTTTTTTATGTTTAACTTTTTTTAATTAAGTTTCAAATTTTATTAAAATCTGTTAATGAGATATTTTTTGTCAAAAGTTCATATATTATGGTACTCGTATTCGTATTCATATTCTTTTACCATTATTCACATGTCACGAATACAAACATTTAGGTTGTATTATTGATTTCATGGATTTAACAAAAAAAGTAAGAATACGAACAGTATAGTATGTGAACTTTTGACAAAAAGAATCACATTGACATATTTTAATAAAATTTGAAATTTAATTGACAAAAAAAAATAAACATAAAAAAATATTGTTAATTCTCATAAAATATTGAGACCAAAATATTTATTAAACCATAAAAATAAATTAACCTTCATCATTTTCAATTATATATTAATTCTAACTGCTATTTCTTCCTATTTATTAAATAGTTAAGCGAAATTTTGGTTCAAAGTTGTTGTCAATGCTCTTCTATCAAATTTTTTTTTGAGATTCTTATTATTAGATTGTTTTAATTTCTTTTAGCTCAAAACTCCCCCAATCAAAGCATTAAATTCAATCCCAAAATTTGAAATTTTCAAATATAAATTTTACAACAAACAAAAAAACTTCATATTTCACTATATCCTTTCTAATGCTTCTTTCTTACTTTCAAAATCATTTTGTCTTAAATTTATTATAAACCATTAATATACAGATAAAACATAAAAAAAAATCTACAACAGAACTGATTTTATATGATTTTAAAACTATAATTAATTATTATACGTTATTTCACGATTTCTACAAAATGATTACAAGAGTAGGAAAATAATGCAGGATGACAAATTCTCAATGTGCATTGAGTACAATGCTTGTGATGATGAAGAATTAGGCAAGACAGTTCATAATCTTCAACATTCCCATTTTACCAATCTTCAGGTTTTTCGGGCAAAAAACTGTAATAATGTAAGGTTGAGAGAATTTTTGTTTATTTTGATAAGAAGGTCACGCAAACTTGAAGTTATCAACATTGAAGAGTGCAAATGTCCATATAACCTATTTAAAACCATTCATCTTTATGAATGGATGGATGGAGATGCTAAATTTTGCATACAACTAAAGGAACTGAAATTAACAAAAATATATTACCTAAGATATATATGGTCAAACGATAAACCAACAGTTATTGACCTTGGAAACCTACAAATTTTACACATTAAATATGTTCCCTCTCTAAAATATATATTCCATTGGTATCCACCCAAGAAGCTATACCAATTAAAGGAATTGATTGTAGAGGCATGTGAGGCATTATCTACCATTTTTTATAGTCAATTTTATGAAGCTAACTTTCCATTATTGAGCAAAGTGGAGTTTAAGTCTCTCCCAAACTTGAGACAAATCTACAGTGGTCGTTCAGAATTTCCAAGTCTAAAATCTTTAATGATAGAAAAATGTTCAAAATTGACAAAATTCACAACCGGATTTGCTGATCCACATGAAACACTCACAACTGATGGAAAGTCTTTCTTTGAATTGAATGAGATTGTATTTAATAGTTATGACAACTTGATTTGTGTCATCTCCTCTCAAACGTTACAAGAGTTGAGGAACTTGAAGAAACTCTTCGTGATTCATTGTAAAGAATTGAAAATAATATTCAACATTCATGAAGAAATATCTTGTTCTAAACATCTTCTACAACAACTACATGAACTAACTTTGATTGATCTTCCAAAGTTAACTCACATTGTGAACAAAGAACTTTCCAAGTTCTGTCAAAACCTGAAAATCCTACAAGTGAAGCAATGTAAGTCTCTTCATTGGCTATCAATGCCTCTAAAACTAACAAATATGGAAATTTCTGATTGTGATGTGTTGGAGAAAATTATTATCCTTGAAGAAAAACAAGAAGAAGAGGGAATGATAAACAAACTCACTTTCCATGAATTGAAACATATTTGTCTTCAAAATCTGAGGAAGCTCTCTATTATCTTTCCTTCTATATCTAAATTTCCATCCTTACAAACATTAAAAATAGAAAATTGTTCGGCTATGAGGTCTTTTGTTAAAGATTCCAAAGCTCTTACAAAATCATCTACAACAAATTGTTTCTTCCCAAATTCAGTAAGTTTCAATTACAAATTACTTATGAAGTATGTGTTTGTTTTGCATAGAAATCACATGTTTTCCTCTTCTTGTCGTTTGATATATGCAACTAGTATTTATTTTAAATACTTATTGTATTGATTATGTAATGAAAGTATGAGATTTACTAATATAAGTACATGTCATGGTATTATGAAAAACTATCAACTTTCCTTAGTTTAATTACATAATATAGTTCATTCTACATAGTTTGGAATTCATCTACAAGTCCAAAAGCTTAAATTACCACTTGTTTCTTGCAGTTGTCATTGGAAAAATTGAAGGAACTTCATATAATAAATATGGATGTTGAGAAGTTGTGGAACCACGATTATCCATTTGAGTCATTTTGTGAACTTGAAAATCTAAGTTTGATTAACAACAACAAATTGTTGAGTGCTATCTCCTCCAGTGTGTTCATAAGATTCAAAAATTTGAGAAAATTAACTTTGGAAAAATGTAAATTAATGATAGAGGTATTTGATCTTGAAGAGAACAATCTAGATCAAAAAGTTAAAGAAATACTCCCTCAACTAGGGGTATTAACATTGATTAACCTAATCAAATTGAAGTATGTATGGAATAAGGAGCCTCAAGTTTCATTTTTTCCAAATTTGGTGTCGCTTTACATTGTCCACTGCAGCAACCTTACAAGTTTATTCTCATTTTCTTTGGTAAAAAATCTTGGAAAACTCAAAATACTAAAGTTGTATAAATGTGATAAATTAGAAGAGGTCATATCTGGTGATATATCTGAAGATGAAAATATACCTATCATTTTTTCTAAACTAGAATGTCTTGTAATGAAGGATCTTCCAGTGTTGGATATTTTTTATAGGCAAAGCAGAAATTTAACTTGGCCTAACTTGAAAATACTAAGGATGAACAATATTCCAAAAATGGAAAAATTTTCAGAAGGCATTCTCATCACACCATATTTAAGATCAATTTATATAACATTTGTGAAAAGACTTTGGATGGGAAGCTTGAACAATAGCATATTGTATATGCACAAGAATCCAGGTATTAAATGTTAATATTGTATGTAAGCATTTAAAGATTATATTATAATAGTGATACGATTTAAATATATTTGATATTATTTATATTCTAAATTATGTATCTGAATTAATATATATATATATATATATATATATATATTCAATTAAGTTATTATATAGTTTTCTTGGAGATATACTTTTGCAATGCTTGTTCAAGACAAAAAAAGTCCTAATTTGTTTATACGAATTTTTAGAGGCTTATGAAAATATATGGTGACTAAGTTATTCTTACTCAAGTTTTTTCTTTTAAATGTGCAGGAATTTGATACTTTTGGGAAACAACTCAAAATCTCAGAAACCGGAATTCAGTAAGTCTCATCTTTAATAATATAATAGAAAAGTGATTATGGTATAAATTATGTTAAAGGTTAGAAAAGGATGTAATTAGTTAAACCTAATCCAGAAACTTCTCAAACAACTTACTACTTGATTGTAATGTATTTTATTAATTTTAATATCTTTTAATAACATTAACAATGGCTTTTTGTAAATATATTATATATATTTATTATTTATCTTGCTAAATCAATCAATTTAGCAACTATGTCATGGAGATATCAGTTTACTTATCACTACTTGCAAATGCACAATGATATGTTTGTGAATGAACCAATAATATATATATAGATATATTTTAATAAAATAATATTAATTCTTAATTTTTAAAAGAATTATAATTATTATTTTTTGAAAAGAGATAAACCCATAAACTATGGACCGATTCGGTTTAAGCCTTGCAATAGTATGGTTATCAAACTCGCGACTTAACTCACTAATTCTTTTATGAGTTGAGTCACTCTTCATGAGTTAACTCGTGAGTGAACACTTTTTTTCCTAAATTCAAGCAAACTCGTTTAGATTTGATGGATTTAGTATAGACTCGCGAGTTCAAGATTGAGTCACCGAGTTTGTGAGACAAACAAAAACCATGTTTTGATATCTAAAACCCAAAATCCCAAATCCAAAACGCATCTTGTTACACTATATTCAATTTCGCCACCCACAGCCACCCACCGTTCCACTCTCATGTCTCCGATACCTTTGGTGAATAAGAACACAAATGTTGTTACTCTTTTTACCATTTTTAATTTTGGCCTGACAAAATTTTGGTACACAGTAATTTTTGCCACACTTACCAAATTACAATGCATTGTATATGGATCTTATTCAGACAATTATTTAATTATTTATAATTACACAGAATTTAACCATATTTATCAAATATTCAGTTGTTATTAATTGCAAAAGAAACATGTTTACTAAACAATTTCAACTTATCCATGTCTAGAACGGTTAAAATGAGTCACGGGTATAGAATGGTTAAAATGAGTCATTCGATAGCTCGTAAGTTAAACTTAAAAAATAATGATCTAAATTATATAGATGAATGCTAAACTAATTTATAAGTTAATGAGTTAATCTGTTTATATTTTTTTTTTGTTAATTTTAAGTTGTCATAGAAATTAACTTTAGTTTCTGATAGTCTCTTTTTTCTTATTTTTTTTTCCCTTCCTCTCCCATAAACTACTCCATCTTCTTTATCATGGTGAAAGATAATTTGTAGAGTCCTTTTGATGAAATATATAAACCAAACTATTATGTCAACTTCATGTATATTAACTTGTATAAAAGACATGAAATCTTTATATCAAATAGCAAGTAGGGATAATTTCTCACCATCAATTCTTCAGATAATCTATAGTAATAATGGCTTGTGACATTTTAAATGTACAAGTACTCCTCATTTGTATTCCTAATTGGTTGTATGGTTATGAGCAAGTTAGATATTCTAACATAATTAAATTATGATTGATTTTAATATAATATTTATTTATGCTCATTATAAAGTTATTAATTACTTTTTTGTTATTATCAAATATAGATAAAAAAATAGAAGAAAAACAATTGTTTAACGAACAAATTACTTAAAGAAATAATATACCTAAAAAGGTCCATAATAAACATTTTGTTGTATTTTTATTTTTTTATAGTTATTACATAAATATCTTAACTAAATGGATTTGGAGTAAACAAACGTTGAAGTTGAAAGTGTTTGATGTCTAGAAAATGCTTAGTAGATGTTTTAAGTTTGATTTGTTTTATAAATTGTTTAGATATAAAAAATTTTACACAAACTTTCATATAAGTTTAATATACATTTATATATTATGTATTAACAATAAAAAATATTATATTATGAATATGTTGTAATATTATTTTTAATCTGACAAAAAATGGTGTATTGATCCGTTGGTTTCAGATTAGACAAAAAATTGTAACTTATTTTAAAATATAAATCAAACTAGATTGTCAATTTCTTTTTATTTTGATCCTTAAAATTAGGTTAGATTGAGTCGGACTATCCATTTTGACAGCCATATTCATGTCATAACATGTTTCTCTATAAAATTTGAACAACTTTCTTCTCAAATTTTTAACAAATAATTCCCTTCTCCATGCATAACCCTTTTCATCTATAAAAGAAGTTTGTCTTTTGTAACTACTTGGTGTACACAATTTTTTTTTTACTCTTACAACCAACCATAATTAATAAAAATAATTTACTGTAACTATAGAAATATTTACTATTTTCCTCTTTAAATTTTGTATTTATCATTTTTTAAATTCAATTAACTATTTCTTTTTTCAAATTTAAATTAAAACGTATAATACGATATATTTTTTCAAATTTAAATTTGAGAATATCGCATAATATTTTTTTTTTTAAATTCAACTCATGATAAAAAGTTATAAAAGAATTATAAGTTTTTTACATTTTATTCTTAAAAGGTGGGAAACTTGAACAACAACATATCGTATATGTATTGATAATCCAGTACCAAATATTAATATTGCATATAGACATTTAAAGATTATAATATAATAACGATACAATTTAAATATATTTGATATTATTAATATTCTAAATAATGTATCTTAATATTTTATTAATATATATATATTTGATTAAATTTTTGCATTATTTTTTTTGAGATGTACTTTGCAATGCTTCTTTAAGACAGAATGCTAATTTATTTATACAAAATTTTAGAGGGTTATGAAAATATATGGTGACTAAATTCTTTTTATTTAAGTTTTTTCTTTTAAATGTGCAGGAAAGAAAAGTTGATACTTTTTAGAAATAACTTAAAATTTCTTAATAATATAGTAGAAGGGTGATTATAGTATAAATGAAAGGTTAAAAAAATATGATTGGATAAACCAAATTCCTAGCTTATGAAACAACTTATTTATTGATTTTAATCTCTTTTAAATATTAACAATTACTTTCTATTAATATATTTCATGTATATTTATCATTTATCTTGCTACATCAATCAATATATCAACCAAGTCATAGAGAGATGAATTTATTATCACTACTTGGAAGTTGACAATAGTATACTTGTCAATGGACAACAATATACATGTTTTAATAAAATAATATTTGTGAGAAATTTAAGTATAGGAGTTTGAGAGTCTAACATTAGAAGGAGATGAACAAAATATAAGGGAATAAACCTACAAACTTATTGCCTTAAGGTTTTAGATTGAAGGTGATGTCAAAATCTCTTATATAAACTTTGTGTTGTCTCATGATTCATTGAATCTATCAAGGTATTCATTCAATCTATCAAGATCTCTCGGAATATTGACTACCTCCGATATGTAAGTTTGAGCTTTATCAACTGATAATGTTAATTTTTACCACTTCTTTTAGTCTTTTCACATTAACAAAATCAACTCTTAAGCTTTTAACTTGCTTGGTTCTCTTTTTGATACTTTTTGTAAGTAATTTGAAATTGGTTAATCTTATCTAATTATACTACTAATTCCCATATTTTTTGTCTAACAGTGGTATAGGAAACAATTGAGGTTGAAAGAAGCAAGTTGGAATCCTAGGGATGGAGAAGAAAGGCCTTAATGGAAAATCAAAGAAAGTTCCTGACACTGGACGCCCCTGAAGCAGGCCCGCGCTATATGGACAGGGACCTGATCAGTCACCTGGGGTCGGGCGCCAGTAACCTGAGGCCGGGCGCCAGGCTCCAGAATTCACCTCAGGCCGGGCGCCACTTTAGTGAGGTCGGGCTCCAGTTGGGCCGATACCAAATTTGTATGAGTGCGCCGGGTGTGAAATGAAACTCGTCAGGCGCCAACTTGCTGACATGGCACCCTTATGCCTATTTATTCATACTCTTTGATAGAAAAGGTGTGTTGGGCAAGAAAACTGGAGTGGAACGCGACTTGGAGCTTCTAGGGCTTGCTTAGAGACCATCTTCCTCCTCTTGGGTTATCATTCTTCTTCCATTACTCATCCTTTATTTTTTGTACTCTTCATGGCAATGAAGAGCTAAAACCCATTTTGTTGGGATTAGATGTAGCCAAACAAACTCTTATGTAATCTCTTTGTTTATTTATATATATATATATATATATATATATATATATGTCTTTCCATTCAATGTTAGTATTTTGTATCTATGCTTAATGCTTGTTGTGGTTTGATCACCCATAGCTTGATATTTGATTCATTAGGTTTTGGAAATTATTTTTTGTAATCTTGGATTGAAGCAAAATACTTAATGAAACTTGTATCTAGGAATGGAACTTGATTCATTAGTTGTCTTAAACCCTTGTTGTGATAACAAGTTTTCTTATTAGGGGATCAAGGAATTGACTCATAATAGGGAAACTTAGGCTCATTCCACTAAGGGATTAGGGTTTGAGTAAACTAGTGGGTTGACATTTACATTAAAGTGGAGAGAAGTTGAATGATTATATGCATGAGAGTGAGTTTTGGTGAAATCTAATCCTGACATTTACATTCCATATCACTTCTTATCTTTATCGCCTTCTAAGTGTTTGTGAAAATATCAAAAAGAGTTTTTATTGTTGTTTGCACAATTTTATTTCTTTTAAACACTAAAACAAATTATGGAAATATTCTTTGTCTAATTTAGTTATCAATTGCAATTATTGTTGTGTATTGCACAAGTCCTTTAGGAAACGATACTCGAACTTTCTAAATTATTACTTGAACGATTTGGTGCGCTTGCCAAAATGTTAACATCAACATTCCAAATCCTTTCATTTTTTATGTTATGTTCCATGTATTGGTTTCTATTTATTGGATCAAAGCTGAAAACTAACTTCTCTCCCATTTGAACCATTATCTTCTCCATCTCAATTGTATATTATCTTTCCAAATCCTCAACTTTTGTATTGTGTGGCCTCTTTATGCATTGAATTTGTGAATAGTCTTCGGTAACTATCCTTGAGGTCTAAATCGTTTAACCAACAATCTTTCAGAAATCTTACTTTATCTCTTGCTCCTATACTCTATTGAATGTTCCCATCAAACCAATTTTCATCTTGGTGACCTCCACGTACCTTTATAAGATCTCACCACCACCTTGAATAATACCTCTCATCCTCCTTATTATTTAGTTCTCTTCATTTCCCATATTTGAATTCTAATATATCCTTTCATAAACCATGATCCTTCTTACTTAACCTCCATTTCTACTTTCCTAATAGTGCAATATTGGAAAGTCTTAAATCTCTCACACCAAAATCTCCTTCCTCCTTTGGCAGACAAATTGTATCCCACTTGACCCATGATATCTTTTTTCCTTCATTCTTGCAAGCCCATATAAAGTCTCTCTGAATTTTCCTTTTTTCCTTCTTCACTCTAATCGGCATATTATATAGAGATAAGTAAAAAAATGGCAGTGTTGTGATGAAAAAATTTAGAAGAGTTACTCTACTTGTAAAAGTCATGTGTTTTTCTTTCCATGTGGCAAATCTTTTGTTAATCTTAACTATCATTCCTTTCTAGAAGGAATCTCTCCTAGCATTTCCCTTTATCACAATTCTGAGATATATGAATAGGACATTCATAGTGCTACGAGTTAAGATTGTTGCATATCTTACAATGATAACTATTTTCTACACTTAAACCCCCTAGCCTACTTATGATAATTCACCTTGAAGTCTGAGGCTAATCCAAACCATCTAACTATGCTCTTCCTTCTTATAATATTTTATGTTGTGGCTTGGCAAAATATGATGTGTTATCTGCAAATTGTAACATGTTTATCTCAATCTTTTTCAGCCCCAACCTCATACCTTTTAGCATATCCTTTTTAATTACTTGTTTTACAAGTTCTACTAGCCTTTCAACTAACCACAAGAAATAGGAATAGTGTCAATGGATCATCTTGTCAAAGTTTTTTTGAGGGTTTGAATTTCCCTTTAGGACTATCATTAACCAGAGTTGGTATTGTAGATGACTCCAAACATCCCTTCATATAGCATAGAAAATCTCACTTGATTGAATCATATGATGCTTTCTTGTAGTCAACCTTTACAATGGGTTGTATCACAATTGTAACACAAGTAAATACGTTTTCTATGGGCTGAGACCACAAACTAAGATGTTATTAGATGCTTTTGTAGGAGGGTTTATGATGATGAAAGATGCAAGGGAAGTCATTACAATCATTGATGCATTGGCATCGAGTGACCATCGAGCACATCATTATATACAACACGTTGACCATAAAAAAGTAACAGAAATTAGTTGTCGACGTTAGTTCAGGTTCAAAATCAAATACTCGTCCACGTAATAGAAATTAAAAGTGATAAAAAAAACTCAACTTTTTCACTCAAACATGCAACATGAACAATCAACAAGAAACATTGAGATGTTTATCCGAACTATAAATATTCGCTTTGCCAACAGTTAATGAATTTGTCCGAGACTTCAAAGTTAATACATTGATCAACAAGAAATAACAAGATCAAGTTTTTTATTAATATTTATCTGTTTAATTTAAGTCATATTTATTATTTACATCTCTTGTATTTTATTTCCAAACATCAAATAAAATATTCATTTACTCTTGACTAAATAGTAATATTCTTTTCAAGTATATTTAATTTTATATATTTTTCAATTAGGTTGTTTCCAAATATTATTACACAAATTTAACACACATAACTATTCCATGCGAAGTTTTAATCCTTTATTTATACAACATCAAATTTTATTTTAAAATTCTTATATTAATCACTTCTAACTTAAAATTATCTATCCAATAAAATTTTATTATTTATTTTAATCACTTGACTTTTAATCATACACAACATTATTTAAATAATTTTTCTTATCTAATAAATCAAAATTACATTTATTATAACTATTACAGGATTTTTTAAAAAACTAATTATTTGTTATATTTATATAATATTTTTAGTCATTTCTTCTTATAATAATTCTTAAGTATAAAAATTTTATTTTCAATAAAAAAATAGTTTGATTTAAAAATAATGTTCTATTTATTAATTATTATTCATTTTATTTTTATTTTTATTTATAAAATTTATACTCATCAAATTTAAAAAAAATAAAAATAATAAAATCAAGTTTAGGATTTAGTTTCCTAAGAATTGAATTCTGGCCAATTTTCCAACAAAAGTTTGATCACTCATATTGAGATTTTGATTTTCCAAAATCTGAATTCCTATTAACTCCCATAAAACATGCTATCTTGGTAAATACCTAGTGAACTTACACTTCTTTTATTCTTTTTCTTTTCTTTTATTAAACGCATTTACCTCTCTATTTTACTTTTTTTTTTCTTTCTACAATTTTTCTTGTTAAGCAAACAAAAAAAAATCATCATTCACAATATGTAGAAATGCTTTAATGTGTTGTGTATCATGATATTTGGAGGGATGTGTTAGTGTGTTGTGTATACTAGATGTATTGGAAACTTATATGTGATAGATCTAAATGGTGAGATTAAGTATCAATAACACAGTGTTTGGATGGAATGATATACTATTCACAGTGATTTGAGGGTAGAGAATATTAACATTGCTCATGTTTGGATTGATAGAAATGAAATGATTTGTTCAGAAATAAAGAGGGAAGGGTGAGAGAGGGTTGTCCCTCCAAATTGTGATGAAATGTAGAGAAAGTTTGTTGTCAACAACCTTTGACACAACACATTTATCCTCCAATTCTCAATCCAAACTATCCCACTTTCTGTCTCTGCTACTCCTTAACCTTCTCTTTGTCTAATATGTTGTCTGTGCTCACCACACTCTCTCTCCCTCCCTGCACCACACTTTCATTCCACATGCAAGTTTATGTTTATTTTTCACCATCCATGCAGGTTTGTAATGAAGAACTTGCACCTATATATGTATAAGAGAACAAGTTTTGGCTATGGTGAATTTAGTGTCGTAGGTGTCCCAACCTTGAAGATTATAACAACCCTTTGAGGTTAGTTTGTTTATATTTGTTTCCCTGTGTGGGTGGATGGTAATTGGAGAAGTTCTTGTTGTTCTCTGTAAAAGAATGAGTACGTAGTAAGGTGTTTTAATGATAATAAACCTTATGTAAATATTCTATAATAATATGTTATACGTGATTATGATATGAATGTTATGATATACACGATCTAATGGTTAAAGTTATTCCAAGCTATAGACGTTCTAATGGAGCATACAATAGTTTTGGTTTTATTCGAAATGTAATCAAAGTCAAATCACAAATAATTTTTTACAGACATAAAACATAAGTTAAATAAAAGATTATTTGTTGAATTATAGGAAAGATTTCATAAAATTAGAGACTCTAGATTAACTTTGAATACACACATACATACTATTTTTATCAAATTTCAAAATATGAATCCAAAAAGTAAGCAACAGGTATATGGCACACTTATTTCTTGATATAAATTCTATATTTTAAAATGTTTCCTTTTAAATTAAAGAAAGATCTAAAGAAATTAAGACTTTCTTTAAAAAGCTTCGAAAGTTGCAAGCAAAGAACACTTTCACTCATATCAAGCTTATCAAGCCAAATCAATTTTATTGGTGAAAACTATATACAGACATTAAGGATAAAGACCAAGAACACACAAGACTAATACAAAGCCTATTTAGTGATTAGATTTACAAGTATTTATACGTGGGTGTGAGAGAAAATCATTCTAATATTTTTCTATGAGAAGATACTAAGTGAGTTTAAATTGCTTCTCTTTGAAAGTTTCTGTTCTATTTTTTTTTTTGTAATGTCTTGATTTTATAAGTAAATTTAGATGTTATAACTAGGAGTGGTTTATGTCATAACTATAAAATTTTAAGATATAAGTATTTATGATTAATGTTGTCCAACATTGACAACTTGACAATTGGTTAGCATAAAACTTTGATGATTCCAAATGCCTTTGAAATATAACATCTAGGACTACAACTTTGATGAGGAAACAAACTTAAAAAAAAATAATCTTCATCCCCAGAAAATTTTAGAATTTATAATGTATGCAATTATGATTAATGTTGTCCAACACTAGTAGCTTGATACATGATTACTAAAACACCTGTAACTTAAGTTCAATACCTCCCTTTTGAATAATTTCAATTGTATTCGAAAGATAACATCTAGGGCTATAATTTTCATAGAGAAACTAATTTCAAAATAAATCATCTTCATGCTAAGAAAATTTTGAAGCATAAACACCTAAAACTTTTAAAATTCAGTGCATATAATAATGAGAATTAAATAAAAAAGATTTTTAATATTTTTATAACTCCTATTATTTAATGTTCATAAATACCATCTCTTTCTTTTTTTATGATATTTTGACTCTCCAAATTTGATTATATTATATCTATGAGTTTGAAAATTTTAAGATTATACTAATTATTTGTTACTCATTTTATCCTTTTTTTTCTAACTCAAATAAATTTAGAATATTGTTGAAATGCAAATATTAACCCCATTATATTATAGAAAGGGTTGAAGACTCAATGAAAAGTAAAATTAGGTAGGATCTTAAATTTTTTATGGAAAGTTAAATTTTTCTGATAACTTTTAAATCAAAATTTATTAAGGTAAATCTTGTAGACCTAAAAATTATAGAGAAGATATTATTTCGAGAAAAAAAGATGTTTAGAAATGTGTCTTATAAGAAAAGAAGAGAAACTTATGTGGTTAGAGAAAAAAAATATAATATAATAATTTATTACCAAAAAAATGTAAAAAAATAAGGGTATTATTGAAAAATTAATAAATTTATTATAAATTATAAAATTAAATTATTTCGTTAATTTGTTAAGTCTAACTATATAGAGAAATATTAAAAAGAAACAGATAAAATATTCAATTGTAAATTTAATTATAGAAAAAAAATAAAAGAATTGATAAAATGTTATATTCTCTACCTCACCCCTAGTTTGTTTGTTTAGTTCATTCTTCTCTTTAACTCATTTGTCTTTCTGGCTTCACTCCACAAAAATGTAATTCTCTCTTATCCCACTTGATAGTGAAAAAAATAATAATTTCAAAAAGCATTTCTTATACATGAGAGTTTTGAATGTTTCTCATGTACAAACAAAATATTTTTTGTGTATATGTGTTTGAAATTTTTTGTTATTTTTAAAAAAAATTTACAATCTAAGTAATTTGAGCATTCTTATATTTTAAAATATTTTTATATGAAAATTCTTTAGATACATAATAAAATTTTAATTCTTATATTTTTTATAAACCACGTTATTTAGTATTTAATCATATTCTTATAGTTTATTTTTTAGTTTTTAACTTTCATTTTTTTAAATAGGTATATTGATGAAGAATAAAAATATAAATATTTTTTGCAATAAAAATAAGATGAATTTCTTGTTGATAACATAATTATTTATATTGAAAAAAATAACTGAAAATTTTAGTTCAAATTCAATTATTGATAAGTTCAAAAATTTTAAAAAATTAAGATAATCTTTTAAACAACAATGATTTTTATAATTATAATTATATTAAATTATGGATTTATTTTGGTTGTGTTAGTGAAATTAATTATATATAAATTTTAAGTATATTATTTTGACTCTTTCAAAATTGTTGGTCAAGATTTGTTGGTTACTACAAGACTCATGACTTAACTTCAAGAACTCCTTTTTTAATGATTCTAAATACGTTTGAAAGCTATCATTTAGGCCTATGGAAACTAAGAAAACTAATTATGTCAAAACAACCCTCCTACAAACACCACAAAGTTATGTGAAAACAATTAAATTCCATGTCAATTTTTCACTAAACAAATTTTCTACATTATCCATTAACTCAATTATTCATCTACTCATGTCTAATTTTATACAATTACATTAAGGTAAAGATTATAAACAAGAGAATATTGGAATGGATCCCTTAGTACGAAACATACCTGATTTACAATTAATTCCCCTCTTAAGATGATAAAAAACACTGCTGCTCCTCAAAATACAATTCCAAAACTTTTCTGTAATTTGTTATTTCCCTTTAATCCTTGATACCTTTGCCTTAAATTTGATTAATAATACCTATCCTTGATTGGATTTAATAGACTTGATGAACACCCAAACTTTGTTCTTCAAAATTTTTTTGCAGCAGTCTCTCTTATGTGACTACTACTATGCTATGTGGATGCAACCTTCAATTTAACTTGCACTCCTAACCCTAATTCTCAGCTTCCAACTAATTATGGGGCAGTTATTATTTAGTTACATTTATGTGGCGATTATTGTTTAGTGAAGTTACAAGATAGTTATTATTTAGTAGAAGATTTAAATTCAATATTTCAACTTCCAAATCCTAGATTGATTATGTAGATTGATTCGTTCAATCTTTCCTTAATCTTATCCGCGTAATTGTAGGTTTGCAAGGCGGAACCCTTAGATATTGGGTGCGGTTTTGAGAAAGGGTAGAGTAAGGTGTGGGTTGTAGGAAGTAATAAATGGCTATGGTTTTAGGAAGTCTGATGCTAAGTGGGGGGTTTTAGAGGGTATCTATCATTTGAATCTTTTGAAAGTAAACTGTAAGGTCAAAACTGTTATGAAACATCTTTTGTGCCACAAGAAAGACTCTTGTAGAACGTTTTTTGGGTTGGATTATCTAAACAAGTTATATGTTATACTTTTTTTTTCCTACATACTTATATACTAGTGTGTAGACTATAGTAGAAAAAAAGTTTTATCCTTTGTATCTATTACTATATACGGATTAGGATACTCCAATTATTCCTATAATTTTATTTTTTTATGCTGATAAAAAAATTGATATATAATTTGTGAGAGTTTATATTGCAGTTTTCCAATGATACACAACCATTAGACAATGAGGTCATGGATTACATAAAAAAAAACACATGAGCCACCTATTTCATTAACTTTCACAACAAATTTGGCTAGTTGACTAGTGAAAGTTTTGTTTAGTAAGGTTTACCCTAACTTTTGTGCACTTTATCATTTTCATTTTTTAGATGATTAATTTATAGTGTAAATGTGCTTAACTATATATGTGAATTGGATAGTTTTTGAGCTGGTTGTTTATGAACTTTTTGTTGATTGCAGGCTACGAAAATAACCATAAAACAAACAAAACTTTAAAAAACTCGAATACAATGACAATTAATACCAAAATCGTTGTTTTCTAACATTTTTACGACACCTAATCGTCTTATTTCTTTTTTATGCAAATTTAACTTTTAAAGAAAACGATGGGCAGGGCTCAACCTGTCGTCCTAAATTATCTGGTAGACAATAGGTGGTCGGATACTTGTCATCCTAGTTCAAACGTTGGACAACAAGTTTAATCCATTGTTAATTTTTTTCACTTCACTTTTAATGATACTCTGATTGACAATGCGAAAAAAGTCCGTTCTCCTATGTTGTTTTTAACCATGTCGTTAATTCTGTGTACAGCAGTGAAATTTCGTAACACAAATACTGTTACTTCTTAGAAAAGTTAAAAATAATTATCCTCGTATTAAAATTAGCTAAGCTGACTCTATTAATATTAATACTATTATTTCTTAGTTAAATCTTTTAAAGATAATTTTACGCTTTTAATTTTTTTTAAATTAACATTTTACATTTCATCAAAGTTAACTTAGTCAACACAAATAGCATCACTATTTACCTAGCTTTCTTATAAACTAATTTCATGTTTTTTTAGTATATATATATTTATTTCAGATAAAAAACTCAATTTGAATATATATTTTTCACATAAAACACAATTTATTTCATAATGAGATTGTAAAATAAACTTTCTGTATAAATTTTTTATATTTCTAAAATTATGAAATGACAACCTCACATTATATGGTTCAGAATTAATAATTAATTTTAGATAAAAATAACCACAACATTTTGGTCTGTGCAATCACTTCAGCAACTTTAAACGGACAAACTTAGATATGCAACAAAACAAGAATCGAAACAAACTCAAATGCATACATATATAAGTTTAGTTTGAAGTTAAGAGTGAATTAAATGAAATACAAATGAAGGTTGGTGCTATTGTCCAAGCACACCTACATATTTAAATAGTATTCCAAATATTCTTTCATTTTTCTTTGGTGTTCAATACGTTGGCTAGGTGATAGTCTGGGAAGACCAGCATGCCATTGTTGCACGAACTCTTTCTTCAAGGATTCAAATCCTGTAGTAACACACACATATTCCAATTTGGGAAGACGAGTTAAATTTATTTCAATCATTGGAATGCTCAATTGATGTCCTGGTATTCTGCTATCTAGCCTCATCACAGTAAAAACGCTTGTCATTGCACTGCAATTTCTAACCTCTAACATCTTCAAATTATCAAGATTTTTTGAAAGATTAACGGGAAAAACAGTTCTCAATTTCTCACAATCTTTGATATTTACGTTTTTCAGTTTCCAAAATGAATTTTCAGCATCATACCCCTCATTCCATATTGTTGTCAATTCACTAACCTCGGAGATCACCATTGTCTCCATATTAGGGCAAGAAACCTGCATAAATAGTATGACATTAATGAATACTATTAGCAATTCTTTTACCACATAATTGATTACTGCTCTAATTACGTAGGGGGTTTAAGTATTTGTTTTGGTTTTTATACTTGCATCATTGCTATGCTTTGGTTTAATAGTATTATACTTCCACCTAAAGGTTTAAAAGTATTACACCTATTCTTGCTACTTTTTGGCTCTTACATTTATAAAATACATGTTTTAGTTTCTATGTAATAACTTTTAGTTATAATTAATTTGGTTTCTACAGTCTATCATCTCTTCACATCCTTAGAGCTAATACTATCACAAAATTTACACCACCACCAAGTTTCTGTTGTATTAGACCAATTTCTGGTAGTTTGATACATAACTTTCAGAAATTTTGTTGTTATTTTACACCAGCAATTTCTATTTGGATAGAGACTAAGATATAATTAGAAGGGACTGTATGAATACTACATTTAATTTATAAATATAGTTACCAAAACAAAAAATTAAGCGGTGTCCAAAACAATATGAATAGTTAAAATTTGTTCATTTTAAAGAAAGTATCATATTTATTATATTATAAAAAGTGATGAGCTGAGTAACGAATCTATAGTTTTAGGTGAATCATTTGTCATTTGATAAAATTATCTTCTTTTGTTTTGCTAAGAAAATGACTACAAAGGTTCATCAATTTTTACATGAAGCCAAGATTTTGTATAAATTAAAATGAACAAATTTGTATATGTTATGTGTGTATACGTGAGAATGAAATGTATGGTTGTTGAGAGGATGCATGAGTAATTGTGCTACAAATTAGACATGTTTAATGCTATAATGTCTTATCAGTTCCGGAAATATTTTAATACCTTGTCATGAAAAAGTGTATGTGTATCAGTGGAAGAAGAGGATCCTTCAGTTGAGCAGAAACTGATTAATGCTGGGAGTCCTTGTAAGGTTAGAGAGCATAATTCAGGAAATTCTATGGGAGGATTGTCTGCACCTTCTGTGAGCACAATTGCCTGTATGGATTTGCACTGTGAAACTTCCAAAGTAGCAAGATGAGGAAGGCCACTGATCATTGATTCTGAGAAGAGACATCCCACTGCACTGCATTTCTCTACTTTGATGACTCTTAGTTTGAAGAAAGATTTCTGAGTTAAAGGACCACCATGACATATGTGCTCCAAATAGCTTAGAAAGCTGAGAGACAGAGACTCCAAGTTGGGGAAAGCATCAAGAGGATCTTTACCTGACCCTTTGGCTATGCATTTGACTTCATCATTGTTTTGAATAAAGAGAGACTGCAGTTTTGAAAACCCATCACACTCCAAATCATTAAGAACATTCTGGATACCACTCAGCGTATCCAAGTGCAAAACCTCAACCTCTTTCAGCATCTTTTTTATTCCCTCCTCTGACTGAAACCTCCTGTTGAGCTTTAGTTTCAATATCTTTAATTCACTATGACCATCATGTGCTTGGTCCCACCCGTCACCAATGAAAATTGTATATGATCTTAGATTTCTAAAGAGCAAGTTCACAGGCCATGCCCGGGGATCAGGAACATACAAATTTTCTATATATACCAGGTGTTCCAAGTCTGTAAGCTCTTTCAAGCTTGCGTTACTGTTTTCATTTTTAGACATTTCGATCTCCCAATTACAGAAGGAGTTTCTCAAATATAATTCTTCCAAGCTTGTCAAGTTGGATAGGACATTGGGTGGAATCACTTGGAGATGTGTGTCTGTTAAATCCAAGAATAGCAAGTTCTGAAGCTGTCTAATTTGCGAAGGCAATTGTTGGATCCTACTTCGACAGATGCTAAGGATTCGTAGATTTGTGAGCTCGCCAACTTCAGTTATGTCTCCCAATTCGCAATTATACATAGATATTGCTTCAAGGTCCTTTAAAGAAACAAAACTAACTGGCAGATTTGAACAGTTAAAGGAAACAAAATCTAGCTCTTTCAGAAGTTTAGTCTCCTCAAGAAAGGAACCTGGAACATGTATTGTGGAATTGTACCTACTTATCGAAAGACTTTTCAAGTTTGGACATTGTAACCTTTCTGGTAACCTTTCTGGAAGCCGCAAACCACTCCCAAGATGTATGTTGCAGAAGTATAAATCTTTTAGCCAATCTTCAGGTGGCCATTCTGTGGAAATAATTAAAGCTCTTCGATCTAGTTGGGCCATTCGATAAGCAGTGTGCCATATGTAGTCATCTATTTTGACCCATTCCTTTCCATTTTCAATCACAAGACCATAGGCCTTCAGATCACTAATCAGTGAATCACGCCTGTTTCTTGCAGCATCTCCTGTTTCGAGATTTTTGAATAATAACCACATGTTCATAATGTTAAAACTGTTAATAAACCTTCTTCCCCGAATAGTAAGAAGAAACAACAATGATTTGAGTTCCTCATTTTCTTCTAAACAATAGGACAATAGTTTTGTTGGTGAAATATCTTCTGTTGGTGAAATATTTTCCTTCAACTGCATCAAGGCATCTGGGCCCTTATTTTCTAATGCCTTTGCTAAGGCATAAATTAAAGAAGTGGAACCTTCACAACTTCTCACTATTTCTTCTTCGATGGAACTTGCCTGATCTTGAACAACACCTCCAACCATCTTCTCAAACAAGATCCGAGCCTCTTCTTCTTGTAATACTTGTAATTGAAACACTTTAGGCTTAGCGGCACCCTTCAAATTTTGTATCAAATTCATATTTCCTGATGTCAACAATAATTTGCACCCTGGATGTTCATTACCCGGAGGAATTCCAAATTCCTCCAAGTCAAATTCTTGTGGGTTCAATTCCCCCCACGTATCATCAACTATGATGAAAGTATTTTGCTCCTTTTTTATTCTCTGACGTAATTTGTTTCTTCTTTTCACAAGACTTTCTCCATTGGTAAACTGCACTCCCAATTCATCTGCAATAACCTCTTGAACTTGCTCCACATTTGGCTTATCAGTTACAGTTATGACAACCACTGCAGTAAACAGTTCTTGTTCTTTTACTTTCTCTCTAATGTGTTTGGCTAATGAGGTTGTGCCTAAACCACCGAGACCCCATACTCCAACTGCTTGGATATCAGGGTTCTTTAGGGCTTCCATAATATCTTGCACAGTATCATCTCTTGATTTTGGTCTGTCGTAATCTTTTGCTGCTGCGGATAGATGAGAGTGTCCTTCTTCAATTAAATGTGAAATAACTAGTTGCATCTTTCTTGATTGTTTACCAACCTTGTACCGCCACAAAAAATTTGTGCAAGTACTTTTGCCTTCATAGGAGTCCAAGAATTTACTCCCTTGTCCAACAATCTCATCCACTCTTTTTAACCACTCGCGTCGAGTCTGGAATTCTTCAGTGTCCCAAGTAAGATTTGCTTGCACCCTTTGCCTTTGGTGTTGCAGATTCTTGAGCTCATTTTTGAGATTCTCCAAAATGCTTCTGTTGGAAATTAGGTTGCCCAGTTGATGTGCAACCACTGTCGCTTTCATCTTTTGAAACAATGTGCCAATTGATCTTTCTTATGTTTGTGTGTTGTCTTGGTTGCTGCAAGGGAGTTGACAAAGTTTAACCAAGGATGGGATATTAGATAGAGGCAATAACTTCAGTGAAGCAAGGTAAAATTTGAAGTAAATGTTTTACCCTCTTCTAGATAATAGCGAGAACAGAAAGGATGCGATTTAAAGAACAATTTATCTTCAACGGTACTCCCTGTCATGAACAAAACAAACTGAAATGTATTTAAAATGCTAATGTACTAAGATTTTTAGTTTATCACATGCCAAAAAACAATATATTTCATAAACTACATCGTTTTACATTTATAATTGAATGAAAGAAAGACATTTACATTTTTAAATAAAAAGTCAGTACTATATTAATGGATTCTTACATAATTGATGTAGAATTTACATACAACATTTTTTTAAAAATGAACTTCAGAGTATGAAGCTCTCAAGCATATATAACATTAAAAAGAAAAGAAAAGGTACATTACGGAAGGACTACACCAAAACTTACGAGTTAGAATCTGAGCAGAAACATGTATTAGCAAAATCTAAATTTAGGACGACCAAAACGATTCCTTAAGAAATCTTCTCCACAAGAGGGAGGAAGTACATAATACCACCATAGAGTAGTTTCTACTTCAACTCCAAGGTTGACTGATTTGTCTGCACACTTGTTTCTTTCACTAGAGGAGATATACGTTAGTGTTGGCTGCATGTGTTCAGCTTTATCCAGGTATTTCCTCCATTTGTTTCTAATATTCCAAGGTACCATATCCGAATTTGTAAGGGTTTTTTGTCAGAAGGATAGAATCGCATTCGAGTCATAAACTAAACCAACCTTTATCTGAAGCAATTTCAATGGCTATTATGGCTCTCATTACCTTTGATTTAAAAACATGTGCAATTCCAATGAAAGAGTTGAAGCGTCCAATGTAGTCACTCGTGTTGCCCCAAAAAATACCCCTACAAGTAACTCTCCTAGGTGTTCTTCTGGCAGCCTCATCCAAATTGCATTTGACCATACCAGCAAAGCAACGGTTTCCAGAAGATCATTCTAACAGTGGTGCTTTTTGGTGGTGGATGGTTATGTTAAATTGTTTTATGATAGCCAATTCATGTATGTCATTGTTGGTGGTGCCTTTGAAAATGTTACTAGCTATTTTGCATTTTCCAAATTAACTGGATGGTATTGATGTTGATAAGGAATATCATTTAATAACAACTTCTCTTATTTCTTTCTAGTATATCTAACAATATGAATATATCTTTTATTTATAGTTTCACTCTATGTACCTTTTTTCTATAGACCTTTCTTAAAATAAAACAAGATCAATATCTTCTAATCAAATCGTAATCTCTCCAATAAACAGAGAATCAATCATAATTTCCCTAATAAAAATAGAATCAATTCTAATAATGAAAATCTTCTAGATATTATTCTGCATTTATGTTTATCCAATGAAATTTCTCCGTAAACTTAAATGTCTCTTCTATCCCTCATCTCGATCATCTTCTTACATTCTTCAAGCACAATTCTTGGCAACAGTTTTGTAAACATGTTGACTTGCTCCAACTTCACACTCCTTTCTCTCACTTGTTCTCGGATAAAATGAAACCGGACATCGATGTGTTTGCTCCTCTCATGGTTGATAGGGTTCTTTGCCAACTCTATCGTCAACCCTGTTGTCAACTCGGATCACAATCTCGTCTTCTTGATTCATCTCCAACTCGCTCAAGACATTTCTGAGCCAAACTACATGAAACACACACCATATGTTGCAACGTACTTGGCCTCACACGTTGACAACATTACAATTGGTTGCTTCTTTTAAAGCCACGTACATGTTGTGTTTCCCATAAAAAATACGTACCCAGACTCTTCCAATCCTCAACATCTCCACACCAGTCACTGTCTGAATAGCCGAGTAGCCGATAATCAGTCGACCTTGTATAATACAGGTCGAGTGACACAATTCCTCCTACATACCTCAAAATACGCTTCAACACCTTCCAGTGAGTGTACCTCAGCTCCTCCATGTACCTACTTGTTATCCCAACACTCAACATTAGATTTGGCCTTGTGTTTGTAAGATACTGAAGACTTCCAATCAAGCTTCGATACTTACTTGTCTCCACTCGATCTCCATTATAATACTTGGACAACCTTCAACCTAGTTCCATTGAGGTGGAAACCGGGTTACAAGTCATCGTCTTGAACTTCTTCAAGATATCCTCAGCATACCGTTCTTGGCACACAAAAATGCCTTCCTCACCTTAAATAACTTCTAGTCCGAGGAAGTATTTCATGACATCAAGACCGGTCATCTCAAACTCATTCTTCATAATGCCCTTGAACTTCTTCATTAGCTCTGCATCATTTCCCACTGAAATGAGATCGTCCATTAAAGAGCAACAAACATTATGTTACCAACATCTCTTTTTATGTACAAGGCGTGCTCATATGAACACTACTTATACTCGTTCTTCTTGAGGTAATCATCAATTCTCTCATTCTAAGCTCGGGGGGCTTGTTTCAAGCCATACAACGCCTTCTCTAACCTCAGCACTTTCTTCTCTTCTCCTCGTCTCACATACCCAAGTGGTTGCTCAACATACACCTCTTCCTTCAGAAATCCGTTTAAAAATGTCAACTTTACACATCCACCTGTACTGAGCTGCTAGGGAAATCAGCAGCTGAATAGTCTGTAACCTGGTCACTAGTGCAAACACCTCGTCGCAATCAATTCCTTCCTTTTGCTTATAACCTTTTACTACAAGCAGAGCTTTGTAGTGCTCGACCTCACCATCTGTGTTCATCTTCCTTTTGTAGACCCATTTAACTCCAATAGGCTAAGCTCCTCTAGGTAAGTCGGCTAGCTCCCACGTATTGTTATGCTCAATTGTGTTGATCTCCTCATCCATTTCCTTTTTCCATTTCTTGTCCAGCACGACCTCTGCGAAGCTCAAATCTTCAAAGTCTGCCAAGAAACATATAATGTGCCCCTCCTCAGTGGAATTGTATGTATATTGCAGGCTTCTAATCCTCGACTGTCGATATTCATCTTCATTCTCCCTCGCAAGGGTTACAATCTTTGATCTCCCTTTCTCTGTAGTCTCCTCTTTCGAGTTGTTCTAGTTCCACTCGCTTGCTTCATCAACCTGCACATCTTAACTCACTATGACTTTTTTGTTTATTGGGTCATATAATCTGTAGGCCTTTGATTTCTCATCATAACCAATGAACACATATTTCATACTCCTATCATCAAGCTTTGTTCTTTGTTAAGTTGGAACATTCCCATAAGCCACACTGTCGAACACCTTGAGGTGTGACACACTCGGCTTCCTTCCACTCCACACTTCTTCAGGGTCTTCTCGCCCAGCTTTGCATGAGGACACCTGTTTTTCACATAAACCGAATATTGCACACCTTAAGTCCAAAACTCCTTTGGCATGTTCTTACTTTTCTGCATAGCTCGGACCATGTCAAGGAGATCCTGTTCTTCCTCTCTGCCACTCCATTTTTCTTAGGAGAGTATGGAGCGGTTAAAAATCTCCTTATTTCGTGCTCCTGACAATACTTCATGAACTCCACTAAAGTGTACTCTCCTCCTCGGTCAGAACGCATTGACTTAATCAGCCTTCCCATCTCCTTCTCAATCATCACTTTGAACTTCTTGAATACCCTGAACACCTCGGACTTCTGTCAAGAAATAGACCAATGTTTTCCTAGAGAAATCATCTACAAAGGAAATAAAGTACATTTTACCATTGAAGGATTCAGGAGTAATTGGTCCACATAGCTTGGTATGGATCAATTGGAGTTGCTCACTTGCTCGATACTCGAGAGTCCTCGGAAATGACGTCCTTGAATGTTTGTCAAGCACACACTGATCGCATAATCTTTTTCCAAATTTCATTCTCAGTAGTCCATGTACCCTCTCTTTCTTTGCCAGTTTGGTCAGTCCACCAAAGGGTAAATGACCAAACCAGAAGTGCCACATCATAACCTCATCCTTTACATCCAGCTTCATACACCTTTCCCGAACTATCTTTAGATTCAGCTAGTACATCCTGTTTTTCTTCATTTCTACTTAGGCAATCAAACTTTTGCGTTTGTCCCTCAACAGTAGATCTCAGTCCCGCATCAATACCGAGTACCCTTTCTCCATCAAATGTCCCACACTCAAAATGTTGCTCTTCAGATCGAGTAAATTGTACATGTCTCTAATTTCTCTAACTCGATCATCCTTATGTAGGTACTAGATTGTACTTCGGCCTCTCACTACTAACTTGGATGCATCTTCAAACAACACATGCCTAACCCCCACTTTGGAGATATCCTTGAAAGGATTCTTTTCTCTGCACATGTGGTTACTCAAACCCGTGTCAACATACCATATCGAGTTGTCCGGAGAATTCAGGTTATCCTTAGTACCTGAGTTCAACATCAACTCATCGCACAAGCTCGAACTAAGCTTGGTCCCCGATGTCATCATCGAAATTCCCTTTTCCTCCTTGTCTTCCTTATCTTTTGTGAGGAAATTGGTTTCCCTCTTCTTAGACCAGCAATCATTTGCAAAATGTTTGAATTTTTTGTAGTTATAACATTTGTCCAAGTAGCAATCTTTCGCATAGTGACCATACTTGCCACATTTGAAACACTTGATACTAGTGTTGTTTAACCAACCTCCTCTCCAGTTTCCTTGTCCTTGGCCATGCCAATTTTGTTGGTCGGTTTGCTCCTTATCTCCCTGACCTCTACCACCTCTATCGTCTCTTCCTCGGCTTTGCCACCTCGTCCTCTACCACCTCGACTTTGAGTATTCTGACCATTAAACTCTTCTTATCTTTGGTTGACGCCTTTGCTTGGAGTGCTTGACTGAGATTATCACCCTTCTTCTTCTTCCTTTGCTCATATGCGACAAGTGGCCCAGCAGGCTTTTCAATCAAGAGCATTGACCATCCTTTGGACTCCTCAATTGCACATACAACATTCTCAAAGTTGTCGGTTAATGACCTTAAGACTTTCTCTACTACTCGTCTAGCGGGTAGTGTTTCTCCGTTTGCGCCGAGTTGATTCATCACGGTCTGAACTCAGGAAACGTAATCGACCACTTTTTCATTTTCCTTCATCCTCATGTTTTCAAGCTCGTCTTTGAGAGTTTGAAGCCTGATCTACTTTACATGGTTGTATCCTTTGTACACCTTTTCCAATATGTCTAACGCTTCTTTTGAAGTTTCAGCTTTCGCTATCTTCTCAAAGCTAGACTCGTCAACAGCTTGGTACATCAAGTACAAAGCCACCCTGTCATTCTCTCATATTCCTCGCAGCTTGGCAAGCTAGGCTTTAGATATCTCTTCATCTTCCTCTGGTTCTTTGTAGCCCCGGTCAACAATTTCCCAAACATCATGGGAACCAAAGAGAACCTTCATCTGTCGATGTCAGTTAACATAGTTGGCGTCATTTGTCAACTTAGGAATGGGTAGACTATTTGTAAGGTTGGCCATCTCACATAACAAGCTCGGTAACTTGGCACACCGAAACTCGAACACTCAAATTCTCTCAAAGTTCTTATGCCAATTTGTTGACAACAAGAATATCACTTAATAAAAATTTCTCTTATTTCTTTCTGGTGTATCTTACAATATGAATACATCCTCTATTTATAGTTTCACTCTGTGGGCTCTAGGTCTTCTCAAAATAAAACAAAATCAATATCTCCTAATCAAAACGTAATCTCCCCAATAAACACAGAATCAATTATAATCTCCCTAATAAAAACATAATCAATTTTAATAACAACAATCTAGTAAATATTATTCTGCATTTAAGTTTATCCAACAATTGATACACGTTGAAGTCCTTAGATCTTGGACTTGTGAGCAACAATATTTTCCCAAGAATTGTATTACTGTGTTAGTGGAATTAACTATATATTTGCTCTTGAAGGAATTAGCAAGCAATTTCCAAAAAACAATTGCCACATTGCATTCAAAGAATAAGTTTTACAGTGACTCCTGACCAACTTTGCACAAAAGAAATTGGGAGCAAAGAGAAAAGCCATAGCAATGAAATTTATTATCTAGAGGCATTTTATCTTTTAGCGATTTTCGACAAGCTCCGGGTTGGAGGAATGGATTGAGACCAGATATTATTTGCCCATAGCGGTCCTTGAATGGGTTGTTGAGTGAACTTCTTTACAGCTTTAATGATGAGTTTTCCATCTTTTTCATCAGACCTGATTATCTTGTCTAGGTCATCCACAATCTCTAGACTTTGCAGGTTATGTTTGAGGTAGTGGATGCAACACTTGTGAAGGTAGGGTCCAACCACCATTCTAAACATCGCAAGTCTTGGCCTTAAGGTTGAGAAGAGGTGGTAACTGAAGCATGTTTTGCAAGGGTTGAGATTGACACCAAGAGTCTTTCCAGAAACACATCGTTTTTCCATATCTTATAATCCCTCCAATATCTTCTTGAATGGTTGTAAGATCCACACAGAGGAGGCAAAAAGCTTGGCAAATAAAGTTCCTAGTCCAACTTTCCATTTCTTTAATGATTTGGGCCGACCATTTATAAATTCTGAATTTTACCGACAATCAAAATTCGTCGATATTAAATATCTTACACAAATTGACCTTGAAAAAAATTTCAACCCAGGACCTTAGAGTTGAAGGTTCAAACTTCAACTACTAAACTGAAACGATTTTCATTTAAAACATCACATACACACACACATATATATATATATATATATATATATATATATATAAATACATATACACATATATACATACATATATATATATGTATGTATATATATAAATAAATAATAAATATATAAATATATATATATATAAAGAAAGAAATTACATTAGCAACAAAAATGAAATATATGGATCATCAAACATATTAAGTCAATCAAATAAATCGATAGTTCACAAATGTCAATAAAATATATATATATATATATATATTAAAATCTAAATAAAAAATATTAATATAATATTATTATTTTGGTTTTCTTTAAAAATAATTTTAACTATTTGTCACTTTTTATTTTAGATTTAAATGGTATTGTTGAAAAACATTAGTGTATAGTTGAGGTGTTCATCCATCCATTTAGGTTGGGTTATTGAATATATGAGATGTTGTGGGTGAAATTAGATATATATGTTACGAATAAAAGTGTTGATTTATGTAATTACATAAGAAGACCGTGTGAAGTTTTGTTGTTGAAATTGAATAACAAGGGAGTTTGTGGATTTGAAAGAAGGGATAGAAAAGAGAGAGAAAGAGAAATTATTAGGGATAACAACGCGGAGTGGATTATACAGGGTGATCTATTATAAAAAAAATGTTGCAGGGATATCAATTGTTTCAGGGTGAAGGTCAAGTGGAATAGAGATCATATGGGCCAAGTCACAATTAAATCATGATACTTAAACTATTATGCTCTTAAGTAGAAAGAGTTGGATTCTAACTAACAGCTACAACTTTTGTTCAGTAGTAAGTGCTTATTCAACAATTTGTATAAGAGCTAAGATCATGAATTTGATTCCCAGTGGGACAATCACTAAGGGAGGAGATTTTTGCAGATGACATTAATTATTCAGTGGCGTTGTGATTGTTATACTCTTATGTGAAAAGAGTTGTTCCATAACTAGCGCTACAACTTTTAATTTAGTGGTAAGCGCTCGATCCAACTAAAAAATACGAAACGAGTTGGAAATTTTAGTTTAACAGTCTACATACGCTTGTTTTGCATAAGTCTACATCACCTTGCAACTTATATTATATATCTTTCTTTTTAATATTTTATTGATGTGTAGTATTGTGTATATTAAATATGATTAAATATTTTTATTTATTATTATTTCATGGTATAAATTTAAATTTTATTTTATAGTCAATTTTAATATTTTTTTTATATCATATTTTCTTAATTATGTGTAATAGATAATAAATCATTAATTTTAATAATTTTTTTTATAATTATTACATTTGTACTAAATCTTTATTTTTATAAATAATACCTTTAAAATTGAAATTATAAATTATAAAAAACTTTATCCAAGTGAACTCGCAAGCAAGCATACCCACAATGGAATAAATTTTTTAATCTTTATACAAGCAATTGGCTCACATTGCTACCCTTAAATAAACATAAGATTAAATATTTATGGATAAATTCCCTTAAAAATAAATATCTTAAATATAAGATTAAATATTTATGAATAATATAAAAAAATTGTATAACTGGTAACATAATAGCCTAACTTAATATTGCAAAATCAACTTATAAATTGCACTTTTATATCCTAATTATAAACTATAATTTTACCATATCATGAAATTTAGTTGAAGTTAAAAAAATTGACTCATATGAAATGAATAAAATGTAATAACTAAAATGTTTGTTTTCCGTTACAGAAGAGGGGAGATTTCTGACCCTAGCCCCTCACAGTTTAATAAAAGAAAGGAAAAAGCATGTGTGTTATTATATATACCTTTAATTCAAAATATAGCATGTGGGTTATATGAAATTTGACAAATATGATAACTGGAAGAGGGATGCTGTTTATAGTTTCCTATGTCGTTGATGTTATATGAAATGGTGGATAACAAAAACATGTACCTTTAATGTATGCTTCTTATTTGATTTGCCAAATCAATTTTTGGGGCTTGAGTTGTTACTTCTTCTAAGTAGCTCAAGAAAGATAGAAAACACATCAATTTGAAATCAATGAAGTAAAAGAATCTATTATTAATTAATGCAACAATGTTCTTAAAAAATATTTGTCGATTATACCATAAATAAATAAATAAATAAAATAGAGTAGTGTATGTTAATTTTAATTTGATATTAATTTATTTTATTTTATTTATTTATATTTATTTAAATTAATGCTAATACAGATAATATTATATTTTTATTTTAATATTTATTTAATTTGTTATTAATTTTCAATGTAGATTTAATTTATTTTTAGTACTTATTTAAATGAATATTACAAAATTTAAATTAATTATATTAATTTTAAACATTTATTTATGCTAGCATAGTTATATTCAACTTTAATATAATTTATTTTTAATATTCATTTAAATCTGGATTAGTCTAATTAATATTAATTGCTTTTTATTTTAATATTTACATTTGTAAACATTAATTAATATTATTTTTATCAATACTAATCTATTTTATTTTTAATATTTACTTATGCTAATAATATTGGACTAGATAATATTTATTATATTTATTTTTAATATTTGTATGTATTTAATTTAATGAAACTTTATTTAAATTAGCATAAGTTAAATTGATATTAATTAATTTTCTTTTAATATTTATTTAAGTTAGTATTAATTTAATTATTATTACAATAATATATTTATAAAAATTAATTTTATTTATTTTTAATGTTTACATTTAATGATATTATTTTTATTTATTTTTAATGTTTATATTTAATGATATTAATTTTATTTACTTTTAATATTTATTTAATTTAACATGTATTTAATAAATACTTTTTTAATATTTATTTAAATTAGTATGGATCTAGATCTTATTTATGTGTTATAGATGATTCTATAACTTAAATAAAGATTAATTCAAAGATTTAGGTTAAAACATAACAAAATATTATCTATGTGATCTTAATTTCCGTCCATTCAAAAATTCTAAATGCCTATTTTAAGAAATTTAAATTACACTAACCATTTCGGAATTCAAATTTTCTTAATGCCCCTTTTAAGAATTTAAACTATACGACCATTTTGGTATAGGTTTTAGGAAAAGAAGGAAAACGATTATTTTGTTAGCATATAAGTATGATAAATGTGTATTAATATAATGAAATTTAAGATATAAGAACGAAATATAATGAAAAAAATAAAGAAAAATGACTGAGTTTAAGTTAAAAGATAAAAAGTCGTATCTCGAAACAATCAAATTGCATCGTCAAGAAAATTTAAACAGATTAAATTTTGAGTTTAAGTCATAATAAAATCTGATGTTATCTTGCAAAGTATTGTGTAAAGTTTCAACAATAAAACTTGATTAAATAATACTCCTCAAGCAATATAAAAGTTGCATTTTCAAACGATTAAAAGCATATACATACATATAACTAAGGAATTGGGAAACTTGAAATTTGAGAAATGAATCAAAAGGAAAGTCTTAACCATTAAAATTTAAAATAAGAACAAAGTTAAAATTCATGAATTTAATTATTTAATAATAGAGAAAAGAGAAATAAGTACCTTCAGTGAATGACTTCTACTTTCAAAGTGCCTGAAATGAATATGGATGTCTTAATTATTGTTTGATGATGAAATGAATTCATCTCTGATAGAATATAATTCTAATGACTTAAAATGAGATTCAAATGAGAAAATCAGAAAATGAACCTGAACGAGGAGAGGAAGAAGAAAAGCAAAAGCAGAGTTTGAATAGAAAAACCAAAGCTATTTATGGGGAAATACAGAATCTTCTTAAGCTTCTATAAATACCCAAATGGGTTATTCGTTCCTTATTCCCTCAGTTTTTCTAAATTCTTTCCATAACCATTAACTTCTACTTATTCTTTCCTTAAAGCTAATCACAGAATTTATTTTGTATAAGATAAATTTATTTTAATAGTCTAACTTGCCACAAAAGATATTTAGAATATACTTATGGATACCTCACATGTTATCAATAGATTAATAAGTAATCATATATTTTAACACTAATTTATTATAAATAAATATATTAAAAATAAATATTATAAATAAATATTAAAAATATATTACATTAACATGGGTCTAACTATCGCTACTTTAAATAAATATAATTATTAAAAATAAATAAGATTACCGTCCACTAGGCCGACAATATTTACGTCTAAATTTGATCGTCACTAATATTTGAAAGCTAATTCGATGTTTTCTTATAGTGATATAACTGGAAAACACTTATATTATTCTTTTAAAGCTTAGAGAAGAGATATGAGCAAGCAGAGTTTTTACACAACTTTTAATAACACATTTTTCTTATCCCTTCAAGATAAATTTGATCCCTTATATAGTGCATTCACGACTAGTCGTTAGAGATCCGTTCTGACATCTTCAACTTTAGGTTGATGTTTGAACTCTTCTTCTTGTAGCGTTTGATGAAGGATTTTTCACATTAAATGCACTCCTTCATGTCTTGGCGAAGCCAATAAAGTGTTTAAAGTCTCCCCCAATAGTTGAACCTCTACATTGGGTAGAGGCACTTAAGCAATAGTATCTTGATCTTCATCAATCACTACCTACATCTAGTTTGATTATAGAAGGACACCATGGATGGTTAAGCCTTCCTCTACTACTCGATCAATTTTAACTCACACTAATTTGGTATATCAGTGTGAGTATGTTCCACAGAAGGTTATGCAATAAGACAACTCCTTTTAACACTCACCCGAACAACCTCGAGAACTATATAAGGTGTTCCTTGAGTTTGTTATAGAGAATGAGCAAGAGATTCAAACTTCTTATCAAACTCTTGCTTCAAGACTATGAGATTTTATTTAGTTTTTCTTAAAATTGCATCTCCATCGCAGGGCTCTGTTACTGTAAGAGTTGACACTGGTCATTTGTGACAGTGCACCAAAGTAATCTCAGAGGCCCCAAACACCACTAGCATCATGCTATATCATCTTGACCATGGGAAACAAATGAGTCTTTGATAGTCTACTAAACTAAAAACTCTTACAATATATCAATAATAAGTAAGTATACCCCTAACTACTTAACTTAAGAATGATGTGGAATTGAGAATGTTAGTGAGTATATTTATACTTATGATTTTATCAAAAATAACAAAATAAAAATATAAAGCACTAACATTAATGATATAATTAACCTGCCAATATTCTAATACAATAAGAGAGAAACATCTATCACCACAAATGAGACATAAAGATAGTAGGAACCATGCTCAAGATCACAAAACATTGCGCAAAATTCTCTCATTATGACCAAAGAAGAAGAAGAGAAACAACTCTCGTCATGCAATGCAAATGCAAGAAAGAAATGGATTGGGAGGGTTAAGTCGTCATAATAACACTACAAAAAAATTATTAAATATAAACTAATTTAGAGATAAAAATAATTAGTTATTATAGTAACTAAATTAAAAACTATTTTATAATCTAAAAATTATTGGTATCTAAAATATTTTTTATTGTAATAGAAACTATATTTTCTTGTTAGCTTTGATTTTAAAAAATTATGAAATTGGATTTTATATAATGATAACTAAATTAGTTTCTGAATTAGAATCTAAATTTATTTCCAGCATTAATTACCAAAATTTTAATTCTTCACTAAATTTTAATTAGTAACCAATTTCATCATTTTATAAATCACTAATATGATTGATAATTTTTAAATATAGAATTTTACATCAAACTCTAGGATCTCTTGTACAAAAAAGTCGGAAATTTTTTCAAAAGTGCTATCAACATTTTACATTATATTTTTTGTATTTGACATAAATAAAGTAACTTAATTAGCGTATTTTCCTTTAGTGAAAGCTAGAAAACCAATCTAAGAATAAAACTTTTTTCTAGTCTTCCATTAAGAGTTTAATAATTTTGCTAACTATACATTAACGGAGCACAAAACATTCGCATGTTGTTTTATACAAACTGTGTGGATTTTGTTTGTGTATAAAAAAATAAGGAATAAAAACATTATATATATATATATATATATAAATTGTGTTTAGTGATATGCATAAAACAATTTTATATCAATATCAATGTCTTACTTCAATCACTAAAATATGTAAAAAAATAAAAATTAAACAACAAAAATTTATGAAAGAAAATTATTCAAAACAAATGATTAAGTAAGCTGTTGTTAATATATATATATATATATATATATATATATATATATATATATATATATATATATATATATATATAAAGTATTAAAATGTATGTGTTATTGTTTGTTTGGTTCAAAATTAAACTGAATTTAAAAATTGTAATTTCTCAAACTATATTTTGCATTTAATAATAAATAAAGACTGTTTTTAAGTTGTCAAATTTTACTGTTGAGTGATTTTGCACATCATAGTTATATTGAAGATTACCATTTTTCACAGGATCATGAGAGAAGATCTGGTTTGTTTGTGAATTTTGTATTATTACTATATAAAAATAAATGTAAACTCGTGTGCTAAAAGATAACCTGGTTTCTAATTAAGGCACAAAGTTATGTTCCTCTATTGTGCTTTCTCTTTCGGGATATGTAACTTGTCTGCAGCCAAAGCTAAAGAGAAGCATTCTCCCCACAAAAAAAAAGAAAAAAGACTATATATATAAAGAGCAAAGCAAAAGAAACAAAGCAGGGAACAGCACATGTAGTTTTATCATATCTCAGTTAATAGCCAACTTCATAAAGATAGAGAATGAAACGGAAGAGTATATAGGAAGAGCTAAAACCTTCAACTTTTGTATTCTTATTGATGATGGAAGATCTACAACAACCACTCGAAGCCTGAACTGTAACAAAAAAGAAAAGGAAGAAAGAATAATCTGTCAGAAAAAGCAAATTAAAGAGAAGCTAGCTCTTTTGTGCACCGGTGATGAATCCTTCTTTAAGAAAAGAAACAATAAGTGAACTTGCTGAACTTTTGGCTACAGCGTGAAGAACGCTTGCATGTAGTTCTACGGTGTTAAATATGTTAATTAACTACTACATATACTCTTTTTTTTCATTTGCATTTCTTAATTATTAAGGTGAACATTAATGCAAGGGAAACAAAACAAAAAAGTGATATAATCCATGCATGCATGCTGTTCTATTTAAAACGATGAAACACGATAGGAAAAGGAAGATATCTGGTCTGAGAGAGAAGAAGAAAGAGAAAGGGAAATGGTTAACCCTATTCCCTATTTTGCAAGGAACATTTGGGGCAAATGGAACATTCAGGGTGTTGTCCTTGTGAGTCTGACCATGCAGATAGTTCTCATCTTCGCAGCTCCTTTCAGAAAACGATCTAGAAATACATTGTTGGTTTCGTTGCTTTGGTTCACCTACCTTGTTGCAGATGTCACTGCTGACTTCTGTGTTGGCCTCATCTCCAACAAATATGGCGATAAAGACACGGCAGTTGACACTATCGATGACTACTTGCGTGCGTTCTGGACACCCTTTCTGCTGCTGCACTTGGGTGGCCCTGACACCATCACTGCTTTTTCTCTGGAGGACAATGAACTTTGGCTCAGGCACATGCTTGGACTCATGGTGCAGGTAACCCTAATATCCCTGTTTAAGTTTATCTGAATTTTAATTTTAACTTCTTTGTTTATATAACTGCATTACCTACCATCATTGTCACACTGTGTAACATTAATTCATCTGTTTCATCCATAATTAATCTCTGTTGGACAATCTAGTTTCCCAAACTTGGTAATTTAATCTGACAAACATGTTTTTCAATCATAAAACTCAAATATAATACTGCTTAGAGATTCCAGTCCAATATCATTTTGACATTGCTGGTTTAAATTAAAAAAAATTATATATATATATATATATATATATATATATATATATATTCTTCATCACTTTCTTGTATACTTTTATTTTCTTTTACTCTTCTAATATTTTATAAGGAGTCAAATTTATACATTCAATTATGTTTGATAATCCCAATTTTGTATTCATTGAGCAAATAAGTTTTCATTTTTTATATATTTATTCTGGCTTTAGCTATAGTAAGAAAGTAATAAAGAAGTCATATATAGCAGGTACAGAAAATGAATAAGAAGTGGAAAAAAAATTTCGCCAACTTGAATCTGTAAATCTATATTATTACATTTTCTTACACGTTACATATCTACTTTTAAATTTAGATGAGTAAAAAATAAAATACATAAAAAAGCATCATTATCCAACAGTTAGTGGAAAAAAATACAAGATACTTTCACTGTTAACTTAGAGATAAATTTTATTTTATGGAAGAGATGATGCTTCTGAAATTAACTAATAAATAAATTATTTTAATCAACTTTAAAAATTATGTGTCCAAAAATTATGAAGATGAGAAAACCATGGTAAAAGAAGTTTGGTCTGGCTCAAAGAATAAAGTGTAGTCTGTCTCTTCCTTTATTTTTTCATGAAAAGAGAAGTGTGTTCGAAGTATTCTAGTACGACAAAAATAATATTTTTATTTTGACCTTTTTACTCTCTTCTTAGTCAACTTCAAATTACACTATTCTTAAATATTTATTACTTTTTGTATTAATTCTTTATGTATATCATCAATCCAACTGGGTAAGCTAATTTTAATAATTAAATTTTACAAAACTTATATTGATGCGTTTTGAAGATGAATTTAAATTTCACACCAATATTATATACATAATTCAAGTTCAGTTTGATATATATTTTATATTTTGATTTAAATTTTATTCGTAATGACAATATTCGGCCTAATTATACTTTTTTTCCTTGAAGTACAGAATTTTACAAATTTTGTCTTTGAATAACTAAAATTAAAAAAAATTTAGTTAGTAGATGATAATTTGCATAAAAAGATACTATATTTATAATATTAATATTTTTTAAAAAAAATTCACACAATCAATATATTACTCAAATAAATCACATTAACTTATAAAATTAACAAAAATAAAGAGGTTTTTGAAATCCTTCTATTCTATGACACTCTCCCTTGCATGAGCATGAAGAAGAATGATATTCATCAGAGATGATTAATATTTATTCATTGATATTGACTGACAGGTGTGTCTAACGGGTTACGTTTTCCTCTTGACACTTCCTGGAAACACGTTATGGATCCCTACAGCCCTAGTTTTCATGGCAGGGGTGATAAAATTTGCAGAAAGAACTCGTTCTCTTCAACTTGCAAGTGTTAGCAACTTCCGACAATCTATGGTTAATAAGGCTGATCCAGGTCCCAATTATGCAAAGCTCATGGATGAACTGAAATCTAGAAAGGAAGCAGGACTTCCTGCGGAAATAGTAACCATGCCAGAAATCTCAGATCAATTAATGGACAATGAGCAAGAACCAACTGCTGCTAAAGCAGATAATCAACACACCAGCACAGCTTCTATGAACGAAAGTGATGATGAGAAAATTGATGCCATTAACCCTTCCAAACAATCTCAAGAGAAACAAACACCCAATACAGCCAAATCTCAAGAAGACCGTCCCAAGAGTAAGGCATATATATCTAAAGCTTAAGCTCAGCAAATCAACAAAATACTATTCTTTCTTAATTTTTGGGTTAATTATGGTTTTACTGCATGAATTTTGGACTAGATTCCTTTTTTTCAATTTTTAAAAATATCATTTTAATCTCTCACACTATTAAAAAAATTTAGTTTTAAATCAACAAATGTTAACTTTTACCTATAGAAATAATATTTTGACATCGTAAAAGTTGTATACAATTATTGAGTTAACTATATTTTAATAATAAAAAAAATATAATAAAATTTATGTTTGTAATTAAATAATGTAAAAAATCATTTAAAAAGTAGTAATAAGAGTTGTAATGTGACTTCTAAACAAAGAAGGGCAGTCAAAGTTTCTTGTCCTTTTGTCTATTTCAAGAGATTAAAAATTGATTATCTGAGATTATACTGACTAACATTTTTTTTACTCGAGCGATACAAAAATTATTTTCAAGTATCAAGGATTTAAGACATAATTAACCTAAAATGACATAAATATTGGTATGATTTTTTAAACGATTATCTAAAAAAACCTAACATCTTATTTATATATGATAATTTATAATTAGATCATAACATAACACACTGACACTTAATATATTTCAATAAGTTTCTCTAAAATTAACTTTTAACATAAAAAAAATGAATTTCTACATAAAATAAAATTATCTTATATATAAAAAAAATTAAAAATAAATCATGTGAGAAATACTTATAAATTTATTTATAAAAAACTAACTTTAATTTGTACTAATTTTATTTTTCTTAGAAGTGTCTATAAAAAAGCTTGGCTAGTGGTTTATTTTTTATCCTTTTATAAGAAAACACTCGACAGAAAGTGGTCCAATATATTATTATTAACCTTAAACCACTTTCAAAATTTGTTTTAGGTGTCCCTGATGGTGATGCGACCGGTTCCGATGCAAAGCATAAAGAGCTAACGGATTTGGAAGTAATGAAGGGTGCTTATGACTACTTCAACACATTCAAAGGGCTCGTTGTTGACATGATCTTCAGCTTCCATGAACGCAATAACAGTCGCAATTATTTGCTCCGTCAAACAGCAGTGGATGCTTTGAGAGTGATAGAGGTCGAACTCACCTTCATCTACCAAGCTTTCTACACCAAGACAACCGTCATAGGCAGCTGGTTAGGGCTTTCCTTTCGATTTGTGTCCACTGCTTCAATCGTTGCAGCCTTGGTTGTTTTTATTTATGAGCAAAAGAGGGGTTGCGAACCCTTTGATGTTAAAGTCACCTACATATTGTTGTATGGCGCTGTAGCCTTGGAAGTCATGTCCATTTTCATGCTCATTTTCTCTGACTACTCATTTGCATCATTTTACTCTCGCCTCTCTCAGAAAATCAGTGATTCTGATAGTGGCACTGTCACTGGCAGGGTAACATCCAAACTAGCCCCCATTTTCAGTTGGGTCCTCAAGCACAAGAGACCTAAATGGACAGAAGAAAAGGTTAACAAGCCAGAATGGTTTAAAAGTAAGAGTTATACAGTTTTGAAAAGATTCGTACTGTTTCGAAGGTGGTCCGAAACCCTGTCGGCATTCAACTTGATATCATTTTGCTTACACAAGAAGAATAAATGGTTGGATTGGGTTATCGACAGAATTAGAGCCAAAGAGTTTGTGGAACAATGGATGTATGAGAAGAAGATGCCATTGCTTCAGAAGCTTTGGATTTTTATATTTACGGAGTTGAAAAGAAAAGCTGGGGATGCAGATGATGTTGAAACTATTCAACGAATATGTTCCTCTAGAGGTGAGTGGGTTATCCAGGAAGGTGATCTATCACGAGATGATCTGAACATGTTGATGCATTATGTGGAACGCAACGAAGTCACCTTTGATCAGTGCCTAATTCTGTGGCACATTGCCACTGACCTCTTGTTCTATGGAGAGGGAAAGAAAGATGAGGAGGAAAATAAGAAAGAGGGGCAAAACAAAAATGATGAGCAGAAAAATAATGCTCAAGATCTCGAGCAAGGACATTATGATGAAGATCATGATGTCAGTGATATTGAGCTGCGGCATTTTAGTAAGCTTTTGTCGGATTATATGTTGTACCTTTTGATCATGCAACCTACCATGATGTCTGCTGTTAGGGGAATTGGGCAGAAAAGGTTCCAAGACACGTGTGCTGAGGCCACTAACTTCTTTAGCAAGAGGAAAAGTATTGCCGCAGGAGAAAGGAAAATGGAAGAAGAGGGAGAAAAAAAAAAGAGACGGCTTGACAGAATCAACACTAGGAAGCCCACATCGAGTTTGCTTGTCTCTCTGACAAGGGACACTCACGACAAGTTTCAAGAATTCATTCAGTCCATGAAAAAGGTAATAAATCTCCTCTCAAAACCTCAGAGTGATGATATATATATATATAAAATCCACTATCTTAGAGAAGCTCTAATTCTGTCTCCAAGTCAACCTTTGCACTAAATCTGACATCACATTTGACAACAAAAACTCTAGCCTATCACCCTTCCTAAATTTCACCAATGTATATTCTTAAGTTGAGAGAAAAACATATATTTAAAACTATTTTTATTAAATATAGTTATATATTTTATCACTACTAATTATTTTTAAAATTTTTAATAATGTTATATCATTCATTATATATATATTTTTTCTTTTATCTCTCCTACTGCCCAGGTGTTAAGTGACACTCGTTGGGGTCGATATTTTTTCAAAGAAAAAGAAAAAGATGATGAACAGGCTGAGAGTAAAATGCAGGAGGCATGCAGGGATCTAACTGATGTGTGTGTTGATCATGAACCATCTGCTGTGAAGGGAGATAGAAGCAAATCTTTGTTATTCGATGCCTGTAAACTGGCCAGTGTTATAAAAGGTTTGGAAGGGACAAACAAATGGAAACTCATAGCACAAGTGTGGGTGGAATTATTATCATATGCAGCAGCTAATTGCATACCCATCACCCATGTTCAACAACTTAGCAAAGGTGGAGAATTCCTTTCCCTTGTTTGGCTATTGATGACTCATTTAGGCCTAGCCAAGCAGTTTCAAATCAAGGAAGGCCATGCAAGGGCAAAATTGGTCGTAAGTGAAGAATATGATGTCAAAAAGTAGCTAAAACAACAATTTTTTTATTGAAGACTGGAAGATGAAAGTCCTTGTATATTTTCTTTGTGATATCAAACGGTTATGTTTTTATTTTTATTTGAATTACATTTGGTAAGTAAATGAAAATAACAATAGAAGGGGATGATATTAGAACTATAAATTCCCATATTACCATTGATTATTTAGTAAACTTTGTAATATAAATTTGGTGCTTATCATGTAAAAAACAGTTAACAAAAATCACATTTTCATAGTGAAATTTTGATAGAGTTATTTCACTCCACATATTTTTTTCTTATTAATATAGTTCTTTTTTCTATAATTAGTAAATTTTTACATTTCATATAATTCACTCTAATTGGTATTAAAATTATGGTATATACAAGGTTTGATGTCAAAAAATTTACTAGTAAAAATAACTTCTCATGTGTTAAGTAAAGATGTTGGTTCTCCTCACACACAATAAAAATGTGAGTTGACATTGAAAGAAGAAGCAAAGCAACATGTGTTAACTAAAGATTATCTTACATATGCGTAGACAAGTACAATAATAAAGAAGGTTCATTGCATAATACAATTATTAGTACGTAAAATTTAGGAAAAACTATAATGTCAATGCATGAAAAAGTTTCAACACTGGAGTTTATAGTCTATATTAGAAGAAACAATTAATGTTTTACAGAAAAAAGCGTGATTGTTTAGAAGTGAAAAGAGTAGTGTCTTTGAGAATCTAAGACTGGCCTTCTAAGATGTAGGCATCAAGTTGTTGATAAGGACCAACCCACTTGCATAATAGACCTCAAGTCTGTTAAGGTAACATCGGTAGGGTCAATCACCGTATTCGAGGTATTGTCAGCTTTGGATCTTAGAGCTCTATCATGGTTTTGTTCTTAAAATACACTTTAGAGGATTAAATGAGAAAGGAGTATATAAACTACCATTGACCTTGACTTTAAGCGACATGAGACTATTGAGCGTACCAGAATAAATTATATACTATGCAAATGCATGAAGGTGAGTCCACTAATAAGCATATTAATAATTTTAACCAAATTATTCTTAGTTTAAAACACATTGATGTTGTAGTGGATGATGACGATGAATTATTATTCTTCTAAGTTCTTTTGCCAAGAGCTTATGAAACTTTTGTATACAATAATTTTTTGGTAAAAATTCATTGTTCGTGGCAAAAATGAATGATTTTATAATCTTTGAATTAAAAAACTTAATTATCAATTCATATGAAAGCATTAGCTCAAGTGAAAGTCTATTTGTAAGAGGAAAAATAGAAGAACGGAAGAGAAACTTCCATAGAAAACAATCTAAATCACCTAACAAAATTAAGAATAACGAATATCATAATTTTTAAATAGAACATCACTAGAAGAAAAACTCCTTAGAACTCAAGAAAGACAAAGTTGGTACTTTAGAGTTTGGTGGAACAGTTGTAGCCTCAAAAGAATAAGATGGTGAAAATGTTTTATTTGTCTCGTTTGATGTCGATGATGATGCTTGGATTCTTTATTCAACATGTTAATGATGATGCCAAACAAATATTGGTTTGTCACATTTCAAGAGATTAACAATAGAAAAATTATGATGCAAAATGACGACACATGTAGCATAGTTGAAAAAAGACATAGTACAAATTAAGATGAGAAATGATGTTGAACGAACATTAACTAATGTGGGTATGTTCTTGAGCTTCACAATAATCTATATTTATTATTTAAAGTCACTTTATTGGCCATATTGAGTTGAAAGTGAGTTCTTAAAAATTTCTAAAGGTGTTTAATAGTTGAAAATAGACTTTATCTCCTAGAAGAAAATACAATGGTAGGTGCAAATGTAGAGTCCTTTTATATTTCAAATATTCACCAAAATTGTTTATGACCTATGAGGTTAAATCATATGAACAATGGAATGAATTATCTTAGGAACAAGGTCTTGCTTGGTGAACTTCAAATTGGAAAAGTACATTTTTGTGAACATTATGTTTATAGAAAGCAATGTAGAGTAAAATTTATTATTAGATTTAAACACGTGGGACTATTAACTATATCCATTCGAATTTGAGGGGTCTATCAAATGCTCCTTCTCATGATGGAGCAAGTTATATATTAACATTCAAACATTTGTTAGGCATTAATCAATTAAGGTGATGCAATAAAGAGTAAGGTAAACATGTCATCTTTTTAACTAAAAGAAGAAGACTAACATAATCAATAAGATTAAAAGTATCATAAGTTTGTGTCTTAGAGATAAGACCATAAGAAGAGGAATGTCATAGAAAAGTAGATGTAGGATTTTGTCAATTAACCTTCTATAATGATTTTTAAGGATTTTTCAAAGATATCATAGGGTGTGTGGAATTTTGGTTTGAAGCTACATATCTTGGGGTTATGACATTAGCGTTTCCCCAAATCGTCTTATGAAAATCACATTTTGTTTCAACTTTTTTCATTCTATAACCTTTTTCTTCTCGGTCAAACATTTTTTAATGGATATTATTAGTTTATTTGTCTTTAAGCATGAGTCACAGGGCTATATTAGGGATGATAAAACGGATCAATTCGACCCATTTTAGCTTGGCCCGCTAATGGCTTGCTAGAAACGGGGCGGGGTGGGCTAGCTTGCTGTGAGTTGAATTTCCTAGGCCGGCGAGCCAGCTCGCCATTTTCTTTTAATTTTTTTATTTTTTTTAAAATATAATTTTTTAATATATATAATTTTAAATCATACTTAATCATATAAATATTTTTCAAGACTTCTAATTGATGAATTAATGTCTCTAATTAAATAAATTAAAATTATTATTACCTTTAGGAGATAAATTACTCTATTATAATTGATAATTGATACTTAATTTGTAAGTATTAATGATTTAAATTACAATATTATTGTATATTTGTATTTTTTAAATAATATATAATACAAAAAATTAATCTTTTAAATTATTTTTTATTTTATTTTTAAACTTAAAAAGAAAAAGTAGATTGACGGACTAGCCCGCCTCGTACCGCCTTTGGCCCACCAAAATGACAGGTCAAAGTGGACTGGCAGGTTGAAAATCCCGACTAAGCCTGTGGACCCGCGGGCCTAAGTCCACTTTTCCACCTGTAGGCTATGTACCATTATAGTCTTACAAATCATCTTAGAGATAATGTCACACTTTTTGAGATAGCATAATTAAATTTGTCTCTTCACTCTTAAACTCAAGCCTAGAGAAGTTTGTGTAGTCATAGTCTTAGGAAGAGAAATTGTTGGCAACGTGGGACCTTTTAGAATGGATAGAAATATAACTTGTCTTTCATTGTTGTCTTCCTCTCTGTCCTACTAGTTAAATTTTGAAACATCACTAAAATTAACATGTAAGCACTCCACTTATTTATTTGTTTTCCTATTTTACTCACTTGTATTTAATGTTATACTTTTAACTTTTAATCTTCTATCTTATTACATTTCAAACAAAGGTCTGACACTCTTTAATTACTTACACTCTTTCTAATATTGTAACTTCAAACCTCAATTATGAGATCCCCTCTCTTGCCTTTCAAAAGAATCTTTTTACAGTGTGTTTCAAGACTAGAATCTTGTTTAAATAATTTGGTTTTCAAAAGTTGAAATGGAATAATTCTTTTCCCTCAAGAAAAAAGTGCTATTTCTATTACATCATTCGAGAAAAGAATCTAATTTCAAGCTTATGGTTACTGGTGATAGAGATTTGAGAGAAACAAATAATACTATTGGCTTTTGCATCAGTAGCTATGAGAGGCCTTTCAAACTAGAAGTTTGAAACAAAAGTTACAAAAAACACATCATCATTGTTTGTACTCTCAATCATCATCACCATCCCTAGCTCCTTCCTTCAATCATGGCCTCGGACACTGCCGACATCCTTAAAAATAGACTTTTGTACGACTTGCAATCAAAAGAAGAAGTGGATATTAAGATTGTTAATGAAATGTTGGCACTTTTGGATGATGACCCTGATCTATTGGCAGAGGAACCTGAAGCTAAGACGCTGGTGAAAAATCTTTATGATAAACTCATGGCTCAGAAGAAGTACTTGATTGTGTTGGATGGTGTGTGGCATTATTGGTTTAGTTATTTGTTTGTTGATGAAAATGGCGTTGATGGGAGCAAAGTACTCTTTTCCCAATCCTTGTCCAATTACTAAAACAATTATTTTTATTTATAAAATAATAAAGTTTGTCTAATTGAATTAAAGAGTAATTTAAAATTAAATTTTGTAAGTAACTAAATCCTTAATAGTTAGTAATAAAAACTAATTTATATTTCGATTAATAAAATCTAATTGTCATGGTATTCCTTTTGTTGTTGTGGATAGCTGAGCAGATCACCAAAAAGTCAGATTTTGATTGATCTATCTATATTTATCTATATATATGTATATATATTACGCGTGTTTATGATCTAGTTATTTTTCTTTTAGCTTTATTTTTATTAGAAGCATCAAGTTCCATAATAAATTTATATCATCCTTATGATATGGTGAAAATTAATGTGAAGATATAAAAACTTAGGGAAGTCCCATTCTTATCTTACAGCTGTGAAGATATGAAGACTTTCTATAATTAGCAAGAAAATAAATTGCATTGAAAGGAAAATTGACGTGGACATGCAAAAACGTAAATCAAAAAATAAAAAGTAAATAGTACTTGAAAGACAGATGAAGAAAATTACAAAGTGTGTTTCAAGAAGAAAAGTAGGGAGGAAAAAGAGATTGCATAATTTTTTTTCTTTTCAATAAAAAATAGGTATACTATATGCAAAGATACTTGAGATAGCCCAATTCATATACAAAATACACACAAGTGATTATAACTAATCTACATTCATACAAATACCTTGCTAAAAAACATATTAGAGTGATTTTATAATTATAATAGAAATTTTATTAATAAAATCATGTTATCTTTACAATCTCTACTAAAATGTAAAAAAAAATATTTTAAAATAAAAATATTTATATCACCTTAGTCAAGCATAGTAATATATTGAAGAAGAAAAAATATTAGGATAAGGATGGTGTCATTAAATCAATTGTATTACTATTTAATTTTTATAAAGATAATACTTGAAAACATTTCTACTAATTCCTAGCTTTAAGCATGTTCACATCTTTAGTGAAATTTATGAAATCCCAAACTATTAGATGAAGCAAAATCTGAAATTCCCAATGCTTGTAGTTGAAGCCTAATTCCAACCAATTGGTTGTAACTGAATCTTTAATTTGAAATCTCTAACGCTTGTTCCCATTTTCTGTTGGCCAAAATTCGTTGAATGAAATTGAAATCTCGATCGCTTGCGCAAAACAAAAATTGTAAGCATTTTTTTACAGTTCCGACAAATATAAAGGCATGAAGCTATGATTATGAATAAAAGAAGCATCTTGAGGCATTGGAACTTATGATTATGACTCCACTTGTGTGAAAAGAGTGTTAAAGATTTTTCTCAACTAGTTAGATCCATTATGTAGGTATCAGATAGAAAACATTATTATATTCAAATAATCACTGGTAAAAAAAATGAATATCTACGTTTTTTATTTAGGGTCTAGGCTATAATAAACTTCATAAACTAGTCTTTTCATAGGATAGGATGAATAACATATAAATCCAATTCTCTTTATTTATTAAGTCTATGTAGGTGAAGTAGTTGGGAGGAGGATATGACGAATTGAATATTTAATAAGATAAGATGTTGAATGTTGTCATCATCCTAAGCTATTTATACTTGGTATAGTGGCATTATGTAAGATGATGTTCATAGGCGAGGAGAGGGGCTCCAATATTAAATATAACGAAATGGTAGGCATTACCTTATATGTTAGACGTAAGACAGTAGGGTAAAGGTGAGTGATACATAAATAGCAATAGTTTTTCATTCTTACGAGGTTGTCATATTAGAGGTCAATATACATATATTTTCAAAATTTATAGCTAAATGTATACTTAAATTTGATCTTCATGGTGGACCGATTTACTGCATTTTGGATCTGGTTACCTATGTTTAGTTTTAGGTGCATATGTAGGGGATGTTGTAATGAAGGAACATTGGTGAAGGCTACACGAAGGCTAGCACCTTTCGTGAAAGATGATGTAGTCATAACAATCTGAGGGTCTGGTTGTACAAGATAGGGAACACACTAAGGAGCTCATCTTATCACTGCTACAGGAATCACAATCCACGTCGGTTCTGGGAATCATTTCACGACGGCCCCAAAACCGACGTTGAATAAGGAGACGTTAAAAGTAATATTTTTAACGTCGATTCAATTTGAACCGACGTTGAATATCACATAACTTACAAAGTCGGTTATGTGTATAACCGACGTTGTAAGTGTATAAACCCAACCTCCATTCCCACCCTTCCCTTTCGTGCTTCTCCAACCTCTTCCATACTCACTCTCACTTTCCAAACCCTAAAACACGCAAAAATGGAAACTAAGGGACGCCTCCTGCACACCACATCTCCAAGGTCCACACAATAATGTTAGACTTCCCCCCATCGGCCCCAAACCCCTCCCCGCAGCCGCTCTTTCCGACGCTTCTTCCTCTGAAACCCCCTCCGACGCCTTCTCCAGATCTGCCGCACCCAAACGAAAGCGCGCAAAAGGTAACACTAATACCAACATCAACACCAGGCGCTGCACTCGGAGGAGAAACACGCCAGCTCCGCCTCCTCCCCCCCTACCGCCGCCTACAACGCTCCTCTCGCTGCCGGAGACTCGGTTCGAAGAAAACCACCTCCGTAAAAGCCACAAGAACGCGCGGGTGGTCGAAGCTCGAGAACCGCCGCGGCGGCATCTGCGTTGGTGGATCCGTTGTGGTTGCCGGCAGTGGGATCGGTGGTGACGACGGAGTGCGTGACGGAGACGTGGCGGGAGGAGGAGGGCCCAGGGTTGGGGAGTGGAGACGTGGTTTTTGTGAGATCTGAAGGTTACCACTTCCCTCATCTTAATTTGGACATGAAAAGTTGAGTTGATTTCTCTGGTGGAATCTGTATATGAAATATAAATATATTATCGAGGGAAGAAAAGGGGGAGGCTTTCTACGTCGGTTCGAAAAGGCTGGACTTCCAGCAGCAATGAGAGCAAAGGCAAGGAATTGATGCGCCAATAATCAAAGAATGGGGCAAGGCAAATTTCCAGACAATGGCAAGTGCTTGAGAAGGAGCTGTGAAAGAAGGGGCTGCTAGAGAATAGGGAGCTCTTGAAGAAGAAGGGATTGCGGGGTGAACGACATTCTGTTGTACTACTAACTGATAATGTTAATTTTTACCACTTCTTTTAGTCTTTTCACATTAACAAAATCAACTCTTTCTTAAGCTTTTAACTTGCTTGGTTCTCTTTTTGATACTTTTTGTAAGTAATTTGCATTTGGTTAATCTAATATAATTATACTACTAATCCCCATATTTTTTGTCTAACAGTGATATAGGAAACATTTGAGGTTGAAAGAAGCAAGTTTGGAATCCTAGGGATGGAGAATGAAGGCCTTAATGGAAAAGTAAAGAGAGTTCCTGACGCTGGGCGCCCCTGAAGCAGGCCCGGCGCTACATGGACAGGGACCTGATCAGGCACCTGGGGCCGGGCGCCAGTCACCTGAGGCCGGGCGCCAGTCTGCAGAACTTGCCTTAGGCCGGCGCCACCTTAGTGAGGCCGGGCGCCAGCTGGGCCGAGACCACTTTTGTGTTAATACGCCGGCGCGAAATGGAACCCGCCGGCGCCAACTTGCCGACATGGCACCCTTATGCCTATTTATTCATACTCTTCGAGAGAAAATGTATGTTTTTGGCAAGAGAGCTCAAGTGGAACGCGACTTGGAGATTCTAGGGCTTCCTTGGAGACCATCTTCCTCCTCTTGGGTTATCATTCTTCTTCCCTTACTCATCCTTTATTTTTTGTGCTCTTCATGACAATGAAGAGCTAAAACCCATTTTGTTGGGATTAGATGTAGCCAAACGAACTCTTATGTAATCTCTTTGTTATTTATATATATATATGTCTTTCCATTCAATGTTAGTATTTTGTTTCTATGCTTAATGCTTGTTGTGGTTTGATCACCCATAGCTTGATATTTGATTCATTAGGTTTTGGAAATTATCTTTTGTAATCTTGAATTGAAGCAAAATACCTAATGAAACTTGTATCTAGGAATGGAGCTTGATTCATTGGTTGTCTTAAACCCTTGTTGTGATGGCAAGTTTTCTTGTTAGGGATCAAGGAATTGACTCATAATAGGGAAACTTAGGCTCATTCCACTAAGGGATTAGGGTTGAGTAAATTAGTGGGTTGACATTTACATTAAAGTGGAGAGAAGTTGAGTCATTATATGCATGAGAGTGAGTTTTGGTGAAATCTAATCCTAACATTTACATTCCATATCATTTCTTCTCTTTATCGTCTTCTAAGTGTTTGTGAAAATACCAAAAAGAGTTTTTATTGTTGTTTGCACAATTTTATTTCTTTTAAACACTAAACCAAATTATGAAAATATTCTTTGTCTAATTTAGTTATCAATTGCAATTATTGTCGTGTATTGCACAAGTCCTTTGGGAAACGATACTCGGACTTTCCGAATTATTACTTGAACGATTTGGTGCGCTTGCCAAAAAAGTTAACAAGTTTTTGGCGCCGTTGTCGGGGACTTGTGTTCTAATACAAGGCGATTGTGCATTTATAGCTATTTTAGACATCATTCTTTTATTATTTCTTGTATTCTTTCTTTTCATTGTATATACAATTCATTGGGCTAACTTGTTGTTCTAGTTTCTTTTGTGTTCTTCTGTATGCAAGGTACCATCCGCACAAGGAGAACTATTTCTTCGGAACCATTGCTTGACGATCCCGAAATAGAAAGGACTACTAGAAGAAACAATAGTGACACAAGGCGACAGAGATTACTAGCTCAACAAGCTGTCTTTCAATCTTCATCTTCTACTACCACTAACACTTAGGATCTTGAATTATCCTTTGAAGAAAAAATGGCTGAAGAGAATCAAAATCGCAGGAGAACCATAGGGGACTCAATTACATACACTAGTCCTAGAAATTTCTCTAGCATTGTGAGGCCCTCTATGAATGAGAAAATCGCAGAAATGAAGCCTCGCTCTCTTACAGACTCATCGCTCTAACCAATTTGTCTGGCATGGATCATGAAGACCCACACACTCATCTCTACACTTTCTATGAGTTGTGTGGCTCAGCTGGGATCATGGGAGAGGATGAAGAGGCTTTGTTCTTGAGGTTGTTCCCATTTTCTCTCACTGGAAAGGCTAAGGCTTGGCTACAATCTCGACTCTAACCAAAGTCTAACTAGTTGGAGAGATGTGGAAACTAAATTCTTGTCTCGTTTCTTCCCTCCATCCAAGAACATAGAAGCTAAGGCAGCCATTGCTACTTTTGTTCAAGAGGTTGATGAGCCCTTGTGTGAAGCATGGGAAAGATACAAGGCATTGTTGAGGAAGTGTCCCAATCATGGTTTTGAAATAGAGATGCAAGTTCAAACTTTCTGTAATGGATTGCAACCACAAACTAAGATGATTTTGGATGCTTCTTTTGGTGGCTCTGTGTTGTTCAAGACTGCCGAGGAGGCCATCACAATCATTGAATCTATGGCTTCCACAGACTTGCGAAGTCAACATGGTAGGACTCAATCACGTAAAAAGGAGTATTGGAGTTGAATTCTCAAGATGCCCTTTTAGCTCAACACAAGCTTCTTTCTCAAAGAAATGGAAGTTCTCAATCAACAAATGGCCAAGTTGCCTCAAGCAATTACATGCCATGCACGCAAATACCTACTCAGCTCAACAACTGATGAGGTGTGATTTTTGTGGAGGTGATCATTCCAATGGGTTTTGTCAAGCTCCTAAGTGGTTCCCAAGGTGAAGAAGTTAATTATATGGGAAATCAAGGACATCAAAATTTCTCCAATAACCCTTTCCCAAACTCCTACAATCAAGGGTGGAGAAATACTAATGCTAATTATGGAGGTAGGCAAGAGCATGGAGCATCTAGTAGTAGGCCTCACCAACAACAACAACACCCACCATTGTATGAGAGGACTACCAAATTGGAAGACACACTCCAACAATTCATGCAACTCTCCCTCCAAAATCAAAAGAACACTGATGCTTCAATTAAAAGTTTGGAGGTACAAGTGGGGCAATTAGCAAAACAATTGGCAGACCAACAAGGGAGGTCATTCTCCACCAACACCCAAGTCAATCCTAAGGAGCATTGTAAAGTAGTCATCACAAGAAGTGGAAAGGGGTTAGAGTTAGGTGATGAAGAGAAAATTGTTGATGATGAGAAAAAGAGTGAAAAAGAAAAAATATAGAAGAAGAGAAAGTGAATGAGGGGAGTGTGGTAGAAGAAAAAGAAAATAAAGAGAGAGAAAAGAAAGTGAGAAAATGAAAAAGAGAAAAAGAAAGAGGTATCTAAGACACCACCAAGTGAAGAATCTTCCTTACCCTCATGCTCCTTCAAGAAAAGACAAAGAAAGACAATTTGCTAGATTCCAAGATATTTTCAAGAGGCTACAGATCAATATCCCATTTTCAGAGGCCTTAGAGCAAATGCCCACTTATGCAAAGTTCATGAAGGAATTACTATCTAAGAAAAGGAGGTTCGTAGAGGAAGAAACTATTGAATTAGAGGCTGGCTGTAGTGCTATCATTCAAAAATCCTTGCCCCTCAAATCCAAGGATCCAGGAAGTTTCACTATCCCAGTGACCATAGGTGCTTTACCTGTGGGGAAGGCTTTATTGGATTTGGGGGCTAGCATCAACTTAATGCCTTTAGCTATGATGAAAAGAATAGGTGACTTGGAGGCAAGACCTACCAAGATGACATTACAGTTGGCTGACAGATCAATTAAACACCCTCATGGTGTGGTTGAAGATGTCCTCGTCAAGGTGGACAAATTCATGTTCCCTGTGGATTTTGTGGTGATGGACGTAGAGGAGGACATGGAGGTTCCCTTGATACTTGGCAGACCTTTCATGAAAACTGCCAGAGTAATTATTGATGTAGATGATGGAAAGCTCAAAGTGAGAGCTCAAGATGATGAGGTGACTTTTAATGTTTTTGAGGGTTCTCAACATTTTAATGGTACAAAGAATTGTCTAAGGATTGATGTGTCAAATGAAGTCCTTCCTGCAACCAAAAAGAAATTTCATACTTCAAATATTCTGGAGAAAGCTTTAAATTGTTGTATTCCACAAGTGCTTGAAGACAAGAAAGAGTCTTCAATGCATGAATTTGTGGAAAATAAACTCAATGCCAATAAGCTCTCCCCATTGTTCAAGGAACAAGAAGTCAAGGTTTTTCATGACACAATTATAATGAAAAATGAACTTAAACTAGGTCAACCAATTATGTTTGGTAGCTCTAAGATGAAACTCATCCCTAGAAGATTAAAGACAAAATGGTCAAGTTTGTGGGTGGTCAAGGATATCAAGATTGATGGAACTCGTGGAAATTGAAAGCCCATATTCTAGAAGAACAAAAGTTGTAACCAGGAGAATGTTGAAGCCATATTTGGGTGGTGAAGTGGAGAGACTCACCCCAAAGACCTATTCACCATGATTAAATCATCCGTCAAGCTCATGACGTTAAATAAGCGCTTCCCGGGAGGCAACCCGGAGCTCTAAACCTTTTCTTATTTAGTTTTTCATGTTCACCAATTAAATGTTGTTTTCATGCTTGTTTTCAATGTGGTAGTATAGTTTATTTTATTATTTTGTTTGTTATATTTTTTTTTGTTGGTTGCAAAGGTTAAGAGGTTGAAAAGAATAGAAAAGCAAAACGCCGATCTTCCACCGCCAACCTCGATCATCTCACGCCCTGCGCCACATCGCTTTAAGATTGAATTGAAAAATTTCTGATATGGCGCCCGACCCCATGTACCTTGCGCCCGGCCCCAGTATTCCAGGGGCCTTGTTTTTCAAGTGGCGCCCGGCCTCGTTGGGTTGGCGCCCGCCCCACGACTCCAAGAACCATTTTATCGCTTGCGCCCGCCTCAGCAGTGCTTGGCGCCCGCCCCATGCTGCAGATGTCTAAATTTTGGTTTTGACGCCCGAGATGTTTGGATTTGTGTCCAGTGATTGCTTGTTGTTTTCTTTCATTGTCTTTCATTCCTCTTCATGTTTATAAGCATATATAGACATATTTTGTTGTGAAATTCTCCATTTTACTATGATGATAACTTGACTTGGTGTTGTGTTATTTTGTTTTAGAATGTCTTCCTCCGTAGTTCCTAATAGGTCTTTGGCTGCACTTATCGAGCATCACTCCTGAGTTTCACGTATCTTCAGTTGAGTCGAATGATGCATGTTTGGCCTGGGGCCCAGGCCTCGTTTGCTAGAGGGGGTGGGCATGATGAAAATGAGATTGGAGCTGTTGATGAGGAAGCAAAAGGAGAGAACCACACACCATGATGAGAGTTTGATGGAGATTCTCACTTTTTGCAGGACTTTGTTCTATTTTGTGAAAATAGTCCTGATTTACATTTCTGTCTTTACTTTCTAGTTTTTAAATTCCAGTCTTGATAATTCAGTAGATTGTAGCTAAAACTGTGTGACTTGGCTAGCTTGACAAATATGATGTAGTTGGTTTCATGATTTCAAGTGAGTTGTGCATGTCATCGATGATTTTCACTTTGTGCTTGCTTACAATTAAAAGTTGTATTTTGCATGGAGATGGTGTTGGTTTTTCTTATATTGATTTTGTGGTTGCTCCCATGTGCTTATGGCGATAATGCATTCATTTGTGTGATCATGATTGATGAGTGCGGCTGACTGTTTGACAACTTTTGGAAAACCAAACAAGTTTAAATATGTGAGATGTCGTGCTTCAGAGTTTACTTTGTTGAGTGCTGCCACTTTTGACTTACAATTGATTTTGCTTGAGTTTCCCTGCTAATTATTCACTTACATGTTTGCATATGAGCAAGGCCATTTTGTTTTTCCTCTATTTTGCATTAATGTTTGAGCCAAATAGCCAACTTTGTTCTTCAAGAATAAAGCCCTTGTGCATTCCTTTGAGCCTTAAAGAGAAATTTTCCCTTCACCTTGAAACCTTAAGTCATATTGAAAAACAATTGACCGCCTTACTTTGAGTTGAGAGAGCAAACATTTCATGATCATTATTGTGATTCAAGTTTGGGGGAAATCATAAAAATTGATGCATTGGGAAATATAAAGAAACATTCAAAGGAGGTTGTGGTTCATGTAGCACAACAATATAAAGTAGTTCTTTTCTTTTCCATTCAAAAAAAAAAAATTTGAAAAAAAAAAGAAAGAAAAAGAAAAAGAAAGTTAACAATAAATTGGGTGTATGATAATATTTGGTTTCATTCTAGTTTTCAGAGGTCAAGTTCATGAGTTGATGTAATTTCTCTCTTTGCTCAAAGCCTTTGCTACCTAGAAAAACCAAACTTTCTTCTTAGCCTGACCACAATATAACCCATAAAAGTCCTTGTGATGTTTGCATGTTTGTGAATAATATTGGCTCTTTTGAAACAAAAAGCAAAGTTAAATTGCGTAGAATTAGTGGTGGAAGAGAGATAAACACATATCCTTATACACTAGTGTGCTTGAGTGAGACACTTATTCCAGGTGAGGATGACTCAGTTAGTTGATCAATGTATATGGTCAGCCATGCTTGTTAGTCTCTCATAAAACTTTTGTCTGCATTCTTATTATTGTTGCAATGTGGGCACCATAATTGAAGCTTGACAGGGAAACAAATCTTCTCCACATAATGATTTGAACAAAAGCATACATGAATGACATCTGAAGTGATTATGTGAACTTGCTTCTTAGTTGTGGTGCCTCTGTTGATTAATTGTCTTGTTATGCCAAGTTACCTTTTGCTTGAGGACAAGCAAAGTTCTAAGTTTGGGGAGTTGATAATGTTAATTTTTACCACTTCTTTTAGTCTTTTCACATTAACAAAATCAACTCTTTCTTAAGCTTTTAACTTGCTTGGTTCTCTTTTTGATACTTTTTGTAAGTAATTTGCATTTGGTTAATCTAATCTAATTATACTACTAATCCCCATATTTTTTGTCTAACAGTGATATAGGAAACATTTGAGGTTGAAAGAAGCAAGTTTGGAATCCTAGGGATGGAGAATGAAGGCCTTAATGGAAAAGTAAAGAGAGTTCCTCGACGCTGGCGCCCCGAAGCAGGCCTGCGCTACATGGACAGGGACTCGATCAGCACTGGGCCGGCGCCAGCCACCTGAGGCCGGCGCCAGGCCGCAGAACTTGCCTTAGGCCGGGCGCCACCTTAGTGAGGCCGGGCGCCGCTGGGCCGAGACCACTTTTGTGTTAATACGCCGGCGCGAAATGGAACCCGCCGGCGCCAACTTGCCGACATGGCACCCTTATGCCTATTTATTCATACTCTTCGAGAGAAAATGTATGTTTTTGGCAAGAGAGCTCAAGTGGAACGCGACTTGGAGATTCTAGGGCTTCCTTGGAGACCATCTTCCTCCTCTTGGGTTATCATTCTTCTTCCCTTACTCATCCTTTATTTTTTGTGCTCTTCATGACAATGAAGAGCTAAAACCCATTTTGTTGGGATTAGATGTAGCCAAACAAACTCTTATGTAATCTCTTTGTTATTTATATATATATATGTCTTTCCATTCAATGTTAGTATTTTGTTTCTATGCTTAATGCTTGTTGTGGTTTGATCACCCATAGCTTGATATTTGATTCATTAGGTTTTGGAAATTATCTTTTGTAATCTTGAATTGAAGCAAAATACCTAATGAAACTTGTATCTAGGAATGGAGCTTGATTCATTGGTTGTCTTAAACCCTTGTTGTGATGGCAAGTTTTCTTGTTAGGGGATCAAGGAATTGACTCATAATAGGGAAACTTAGGCTCATTCCACTAAGGGATTAGGGTTGAGTAAATTAGTGGGTTGACATTTACATTAAAGTGGAGAGAAGTTGAGTCATTATATGCATGAGAGTGAGTTTTGGTGAAATCTAATCCTAACATTTACATTCCATATCATTTCTTCTCTTTATCGTCTTCTAAGTGTTTGTGAAAATACCAAAAAGAGTTTTTATTGTTGTTTGCACAATTTTATTTCTTTTAAACACTAAACCAAATTATGAAAATATTCTTTGTCTAATTTAGTTATCAATTGCAATTATTGTCGTGTATTGCACAAGTCCTTTGGGAAACGATACTCGGACTTTCCGAATTATTACTTGAACGATTTGGTGCGCTTGCCAAAAAAAGTTAACACTAACACTAGTTGTACTAGAGTAGTTTAGTACCGCCTTTTGAATAAAAATCAAATAGGCGAACCCTTTCCAAATTCGAAAGGCGGACAGCCCGCACTGCAAGCAAATAGATAGCCCCGCCTGTTTGAGTCGTTGCGAGCCGGAAAGCGTACCGACAGTTTGAGTCACGAAAGGGCCGCTTACTTAATCTTGATTTTCTTATTTATATATATATATACAAACAAAGAAGAAAATCATTTTTTTATCCAATTGTTCATTCCTGGGAAGAGGAAGAAGCAGATAGAGCAAAGGCCTCCTCTTTCCGTCCACTCTTCCACTCTTCCCGAAGTGAGCGAATTGCATGTAGAGATCCGTAGGGGCTTATAGTTTAATTGGTTGACATTCTACGTCGGTTCTGTAACTAACCGACGTAGAATGTAGAATTTAAAATATTTTACATCGGTTTGCATATATAACTGACGTAGAATGTTCAAATCACACCTTTTATGTCGTTTGTATTTAAACCGACGTAGATTGACGACGTTAATTCGTACTTCTGTAGTAGTGTATGTAGGAGAAAGTCTTCGTAGAATCAACTGCTGAATTCAACCAAAATTGTAGAGACCAACCTTGGTGGATGTAGAATGGTCTCCAACCATGTACTACAAAGTAGGAGTTATATATGATTCAAGCATATGTTTTGCTTGGAAATTATTGTAAGACTTATATTTATCCCAGTTGGGTTTTAGATTTGGCTATTGATTAGTTTGGTATGTTATGTTCCAACTTTCTCATTTGTATATTGGTTGAGCATCCCCACTTGGTGCTCTATTTATTATATATTCTTTTGCTGATTAAAAAAGTTTTTTGGTTTATAACTAGTAGAAAAAAATTGAAATTAAAAATGCCCAAAGACATTTTTATTAATTGTGTGAACTTTTCTTTTTGGTTAGAAAAGTATTCGACATACAACTAAAAATTTGCATCGGTACTATACTTGGTCATGATACTAAAGTTGTATACGTTGAATTAAAACTAAGTACATTACATTAAAACTAATAAACAAGAAAATTTAACTCCTTTTTATCTTTTTTTTGTAAGTTTTGTATTTTTTGTCTCTTGTGAGTGTGATTCACAATAATGCAATAGGAGCACAACAATTTTCATTTTCAAATAACTAATCCCAATCATGCCAAATACATAAATTTTCTCACTATTACTCTCAATATTTTTTTTCTTTCTCATTAACACAATGATGCTCACCATTTCTTCATTTATAATGAAAAAGGTCTTAGATCTTTAACATTTAAGAAATATTTACATGACACCAGCATCTCCATAATATTCAAGGTTTGGAAATTAAGTAAATTTTGTAACATGATAAACAATATACAACTTAGTTGTCTTCTGGTCAGAAAAGAGAATATATATATATTAGCATAAAATCTACCACACCCTATTTTATTTTGATTAGGTGTTGATTAAACAAAAAATTACATTGTGCTTCTTCTAAGAGAGGAAAGGCTCTATATACAATAGATCATATAAAGCACAAGTGTTTTATTTGTCAGATGATACAGCATTTAATATTCTTTTTTGAAGTTTGATAAGCATCCAATTGCACAATCTTAAGTTAATGTTGTACTTTACAAAGTTATTATATATGCTTATTTTGTGTTGCATGGAATGTTTCCATCTTTCAATCGCCAAGATGATTTTTAAGAAGCCTTGTAAACCTCAAAGATATCTTGAAGAGCAAGATAAAGTTGCTTTGTGACAACAACTTCTTAGTTTGTGCTCATGTCACCTCTGGAAAAGCCATCTCGCTTGTACGGTCTTCTGCTTTATTAATATTTGAGTACAAAGCTCTTTGATCTGCTCAAAATTTTTTCTAACTACTACTATATTTGCTTGAAGAGGAGGTAAACATCTAATGTTGCGCAAAATACATTTAATATGTCAACGTCCTCACTAGCTCAGGTGATGGAAGATATCTCTTTTCGAGTTAAAGCTACTTAACGATAAGAAAAAGATTTGCAATGACTATTTCTTTTTTGTGTTTCTTAAAGCCTTCCCTCTATAAGACATACAAGAATAATGTTAATTCAAAAGTGAAAAAACGTTGGTGAAACTCTTCCTCATTTATGTGTCCTAAATGCTTCATAAGAAAATTATTGTGTTCGACTTATCTAAAAAGGTGTTTTAATTCTTATATATGTTATAAGATGCTACCTCTCTTTAGTAAGTTAAAACATGATATTTTAGATCACATCTTTCAAAAAACCTGTGTTCAGCCTGGAGTTAATGCACTCCCAAAAATACTCAATGTTAGGAATGAGTGATTGTTGTTCTAAATAATACTCTATGTTGTTTTAGCACGTGGTTGTTATCCAAACAAAACTCAGGTTTACTAGCCAGCAGTGGCTAAACTCTAAACAATATTTGGATAGTATGTTTTAGCCAAGAGTGACATGACGTCCAAAGAATACTTTCTTTGTATCTTCGCAACGTTAGTCTATTTAGTGGGACTTGAACTTCACATTGTTTGTCTTTACAAACAAAGTAGTATAAAAACTCAAAGTAAATTCTGCTTTCTCTCTCTCAACTATATATATTGCATTTTATAAGTGTTAAACTAACCTAAGAAAGAGAGTTTTTCAAAAGGTCAAGTTTATACAAATCTTTTATTTGATAGATTGTCTGTCAAACCTGAACTTGCATATGACAAAACATCATCAAATGTAGATTTCCAAAAATCATTTAAAGTTTTTAATACACAATTCAACCCTCTCCTCTAATGTACTTGGCCTATTTTTCACAATGCACACAACAATTTACAAAATATTTGTATAAATCCATTCACAATTGAACAAACTAAAGAATCGAAAGCAAACACGTACAATATCAAACCTAAAACACCATATAAAATAAATGATACAAGATAAACTTTGTCCTAAACAAGGGAAACCATAAAAATATCACTCCTTTTGTCTATACATCTCACCTAACCTTCTAACTTGCATTTTTCACTTGTTTCTCTTTATACAAATAATGGAACTAGTAAGTACAATCTTAGCATCTTGTTTATCACTACTCTGAAATAGAAACACTTTTCAACTTCATTTTCATCTAAGAAAATTTTCTCACCACTTAAACTCCTTATTTCTTCTTGAACTTTCTTCATGATTCTTCTATTTTTTTATTAATTCAGCCATGGCCCCTATCATTATGGTTGTAGTTATACTTGTTGCTCCTATAAGTATGTTCCACCCATGTCTACTACTTCAATATCTTGCTAAAATATAATTGGTTGATTTAACATTTCTCCAAGTGTACATTTAACTGCATTGGATAGATGACTCTCAAAGCCTAAGTTCTTCATCTGCTTACCAAAAGCCATATTATATTATTGACTTCATTATATAAATGAGATATATGCAAGGATAGTCTAAATTTAATCCCATTTTTCAATTGATGACGTGGCATTCATGTGTCTTGTGTCATTAAGATTAGAAATTGTTTATAACTATAATAATTGCATAGCATATTGTTGGCAATATAATTAATTCATTTGGTTTTAATTATAACATGTCGAGATTATGAGGTGTGGTTAGAAGCAACATATTATTAATAAATTTAATATGACGAATAAAAATGATTGAAATATATAAAATAAAATAAGAAATATCAATTAATGCATTGAGAGACACAATATAAGTTTGGTTACAATAGTCATTAACCTACCACAAATATCTTTTTCTGAACTTTTCTTCACTTTGACTTGGAACACACTAAACATATAAACATGGTTGGAATCATATGAATACACAATTAATTGTGTAAACTAAATTTCTTTGCAAATAACATACATTGAACATTTTATGCAATGGGTGTATTTTCCTTAATGCTCCATTCAAAGAAATAATTTGAGACTTGTTTCACCTCTGCATACTTCAGTGAAGGAAACAACTCTTTCAACAACTCTTTCAAACTTTTAAAATCAATTTCAAAATGCCTTAGATATTTCAGACGCAAGATCTCCACATTACAATATATTCTACTATTTTTTTCATTTTCTATACTTGTGAGTTTTCCTCCTATTATGTATAGTCTCCTCAATCCACGAGGTAGGTTGTTAAGCTTCAACCATTTTGGATTTTTCTTATTAGGAAAGCCTTCAAGGCTTAACTTTTCCAAACCTTGTGGGAGAAAGATATCAATATCTTTGTACTTCGTGTTAGATGACACACCCCATGATATTTTGAGACATTTAACTTGTGCCAATTCACTCAAGCTTTCAAACTCATTCTCTTGGACCATAGCCTCACTTCCAATGTGTATGCTCAATCGTTTCAATTTTGTAAAGTTTACAAGATCTGATATTCTAGGAGTCTTGTTGGAACTTCCAACTACAAATCCCTTGAGTACTTGGAGCTCAGTGAGCTTTTCAATCCCTTTTGGCATCCTCTCCAACAAGTAACATTGGGACACATCCAAGTGTGTGAGCTTTTTCAATGAAGTAATTTCAATAGGTAAGGTTTCTAGATTATGACAAGCCTTAAGGTCAAGAATTTGTAGGCTAACAAGTTGAGCAATAGATTTTGACAACTCTGATATTCTTGATATACCACGAAGGCTAAGATATTTCAGATGTTTTTGAGCCTTTGAGTCTGTCATGAAATCTATATTATCAACTTCAATGTGATGAGAAGGAGATTCTTGCCAACGACCAAGTTGAAGCACCACCAACTTCTTCATTTTAGCCATCCATTGAGGTCCAATATTAACATATCCAGCACCAAGATTGAAAATGCTTCTCCAATGATCAGATTTCGAATCAAACTCATCACCTATTTCAACTTTTTGTTGGTCAAGTACTAAGCAAGCTTGAGAATCATGGTGATGGGAAGTGGTTATTATTTGTGAGTAAAACCCAAAAGGTTGTTTGTTTTCTCCTAGAACAGATGATACCAACATGTGGCGGATCCAAGGATTAATTTTGAATTTATTCACAATAGGACACTCGACCATATGTGCTACAATCAGATTAGAATTCAGAAGCTCATCAAAAGCATCCTCACCTTCCTCTTCAGCGGTTTTCTCTACTGACTTTCTTACAAAACCTTCTCCAATCCACCAGTAAATTATATGTCTTTTCTTTATAACAACATTTTCAGGGAAAATTGAGAGAGACAAGCAACAAACTTTTGAATGAGGATTAAGGGCATCATAACTGGCTTGGAACCTTTTCAAGACTAACTCCACATCCTTATGGTCTCGACTTAAAGATAAAATGGGGTAATGCACTATTTTAGATGTTTTTTCTTGGTCTAATGATTCATTAGATTTTGTTTCAATTTCACTAACACCAAGCTTTTTAGTTGATTCCTTTATCTTTTTACTAATAGTCTCTACCACTTCATCCACCACCTCGTCCTTAGGAACACGCTTGACATTCTCATCTAAGGTTTTCTCGTTGGTGTTTTTGAGAAGATCTTCTATGACTCTTAACAAGTTTGGGAGTTCATTTTTGTTTAATATTAATAATTTTTTCATCTTGTTGTCTATCTTAGACTTCAAACTCTCCACCTTTTCATCAATTGATACATCTTTTTCCATACTCTCCTTGTCTTGTGCCTCTTGGCTTGAAGATGGCTTATCAACACCTACAAACACAACTTACAAAATACAAGTATCAAATTAGATACAATTTTATGTAAGAATCATAATTTCAAATTACAAATGAAACAATAATTACGATTGAAAAATTAACGTTTTCCAAGTTATTATGATATGTCATGTCCTAATTGTAAGCATATTTTTCTAGTTTTCAATCAGGTCTAGATTATAAAGATTCTTCAACTGCAATCACAATTGTAATTACATTTCTGCGTAATTTTTCACCATGTAAGGAATTAAGATAAAAATTGCAATTCCAACCATGTCGTAGCAATCGCCACACACCTGTCTATGCAATGTAATGCATAGTGTAGCATCTTGCGCCTTGTCATCCTTGCTCCATGTTAAGGGAGGATCCTACTCTTGTGAGTGAGTTTGACACCCGCTTAGACGTTGCCTCACCCTTGCTTGTGTAACTCCATGAACATGTTGCATCTTGGGTGTCTTATCATCCCAATCCTACATTGTTGAGGGAGGGCCTCACGATGCCATCACCTCTTGGGTGAGTGAAATTTTTCCAATAGTTAAATTATCATATTCTATCTAAGAACACCTAATGAATAATGGTTTGAAATGATAAAGACATTTTTTACGATCCTTAAAATTGTCTGACTTGAAAATATAATGTTTACATCGATTCTTCCCTAATCTAATCCAACTTCAAATTGTCATCTTTTTATGTTTGTTATTGAATCGACATAAAATAAGTTATTTTTTACATTACGTGGAACTAAAAATGAGATACTTTGCCTCAAATAAACGATGCACAAAATAATTTTTTTCATTAGTGATAGGGTTCACCAAACTACCTTATTCCTATTTCAGCCTTCAATTCTTATTTCCTACAACTGATTTTTTCAACCCATACGATGTAACCCCTTTATCCATCTCAAATCCCTTTCTTAATGATCACTTAGATTATGACAATAAAATATCAATAGAGAAAGTTGAATAGTGGAAGAAGTTGAATTTCTAGATTTGTGCTTTGTTATGGCAATATGTGGAAAACAATATATTTGAAACTCACAAAGCATTCAATAATTTTATTGTAAGAAAATGTGTCATTCTCGAGAGAACTACTTCTTTTTATATGGCTTCCTTGACAATACAAATGTCTTTGAATCTTATAAGGTTTAACTAAAGTTTTTCTATGAAGAATATTAGGAATTTGTAAGGTTAGAATTCAATAATTGAGCAAACCTCTCCACTTAATCTAATTTGTCAACAACTTGCATTTCTCCAAGCATGAAAAGTCAATGTCTATAGATACTTGATTTAGGTGCTTCTGATAATACTTTTGGTAATACTTTATGGTATTCTTCCATTACTTCTCTTAAATTTTCTCATTTTATTACTTTGGTCAATGGATCCAAAGTTTCTTCATATGGTGGTCTAGTCTCCCTTTCTTCTTATTTCAACCTAGATTTTGTTCTTTTCCTTACTTTCCCTAGCCCCATTAATCTAAGTCAATTAGTTAAGACATTAAATTGTCCAGTAACCTTTTATTTGAATTCTTTTGTTATATAGGAGTATCCTATAGGCCAATTGATTGGTGAAGGACATGAATCTATAAGATTTTATTGTCTTGGAACTAGATTTACATCTTGTTTCTGGTTTTTTGGAAAAAAGTATCTAACATGTTTCCTTAGTTGTCATTACTCACTCTAGGACTTGAAGTTTGATAAGGTAATGAACCATTTTATTCCATTTCGAGTAGTACATGCACTACTTAAAAAAATTTCATCATATTACAATTTTTTAAGTTATCATTCGTTGTCTCCTTCAATTTTCTCTTTTGTCTAATCTATGTCCTGTATTATTATTTCTATAAGCATATATGAAAAACTTGATCATTTTGGACAGTGACAAATCATGATTGTAGAAATGCAAACTTTTAACCAAAATGAGGCATACGAGTGAGTTCCTCTTTCACTTAAAAAAATAGTTAAATGCACGTGATTTACACTATTAAAGTTGGGCCCAATAGTAAAATTGACTACCTTAAGGCAAGACTAGTGGTCAAATTTTACATATAAATATATGATATTGATTGTGGTTATATATATTCTCTTATGGCCAAAATTCATTCTTAGACTTTTCTTTGTCATGATCGATATTCTCCATTGACTTTTCCATCAGTTATATATAAAAAATGTCTTTACTTATGGTGATTTGGAAGAGGAAATCTACATAAAGCACCACTTGAGTTTGATGCTTAGGGAGAGTGTGGATTTGTTTGTAAATTGTATCTATTTCTCTATGATCTTGAATAATCTCCATGTGTTTGGTTCGACAAATTTAGTCACATTGTACAAACTTTTTTATTGAAACATAGTGAAAGAGGACATTAAATCTTTTATCATCATACCTTTCATGAGAAATGTGTGTGCTTAATTGTGTATGTTGATAATACAATAATGTCACTAAAATTTTTCAACTAAAGAATCCCTAATGTAATCAATTTTAGACTAAAGATCTTATATGCCTTTAATACTATTTAGGTATTAGAATAGCTAAATCCAAGGTAGGTATTATAATTTCTCAAAGAAAATATGTCTTAGATATACTAAAAAAAGTAGATATGGTTGATTGTAAACTTATGGATTTAAATAAAAAAATTATAGTCAAAGAAAAGTGAAAAATTCAATTTATATGTTCTAAACTTGATATATACAAGTTGTATGTTATAACTTAAGAAGTAATAGAATTGTTTAACCTCTTTGAATAGGTTAACTTGTCAAAATAATGTAACTTATTTTTGTAATACTTATTTAATACTATGGTTACTCCTTTTAGATTTTTTTTTTAGTATCTCTCACGTAAGGACTCTTGTACACAGAGACCAAGTAAAAGATTAACTAATCTCTTTTTCACTCTTTCTCATATTTTCATTCTAAAGGATACCATTTAATAGTTATTTCTATATAAAATGTTGATGGTTTTAAAGATAACATACCAGTGGCTTTCAAGTCTTGATCCACCAATTTCTCCCCTGATGTTTGGCTTGGTTTCTCTAAACCTTTTGTTTCACTTTGGTTTACAACTTCAACAGGCTTAACAATCTCAACCAAACTTTTCTCGTCATACTTTTGAAGAAAGTCTTCTAGGGTTCTTAATGTGTCACGCAGATCTTCATCTTCCTTGTCTGCAAAAAACATGGCTTTCATCTTTTCTAGCTCTAACTTCAAACTCTCCAATTCTTCATCAATGGGTACATTTTTTGCCTCACTCTTTTTGTCTTCTATCTCTTGACTTGAAGATGGCTTATCAACACCTATGAGCACAAACAAAATATCAAATGAGTTACATATATATCTACATGTCATAACAAGTAAATATATATATATGCTTATTAGTAAAATGTAAGCAACATTATTGTCTCTCATATCATCTTTTGAACACGCATCATTATCGGTTAAATTTATTGGAAACAACATAAATTTGTAAGTGTTATTTTATATTCATTAAATTTCACATATAATTTTATAGTTTTCAACAAATTTTAAATAAATAATATATTATATGTTAATCAGAATTATAAAAGAAATTGATGCTTTTACCAATGGCTTTGAAGTCTTGATCTAGTGACTCATCTCTTGATTTTTGTCTTGGTAGCTCTAAGCTTTTTATTTCACTTTGATTAGAATCTTCTATAGGCTTAACAGTGTTAGATAAATTTTTAGCCTTGAAGTTTTGAACAAGATCTATGACGATTCTTAGTTTTGTCTGGAATTCTTCGTTTTCCTTCACTGTGGAAGACAATGTCTTCATTTTATCTAGCTTGGACTTGAAACTCTCAAACTTCTTATCAATGGATGTATCTTTTTCTACTATGTTCTTCTTGTCTTGTGCCTTTAGGCTTGAAGATGACTTATCAGTTCCTATGAACACAAATAGAATATGAATATCAGTGTGATATATGGATATGTTTTTCTATAAATAATTTTAAGAGAGAAAAAAATATATATATTTTTTAATAAAATAAAATTAATCTTATACTTTAGTTAAAATTTATATTTTGAATAATTTACACTACATAAAAAAATTGTTTTTATCAATTATATTAGTGACTTATAAAGTGATGAAATTGGTCACTAATTTAATTAAAGACTAATTTAGAATCAAATTTAATAAGTGACTAAAACCTTAATAACTAATGTTAGAAATAAATTTAGATTATAATTTTGAAATCAATTTAGTCATCATTATACAAAAATCAATTTTATAACTTTTTAAGATTAATAGCCATCACAAAAATATAATTTCTATTACAATGAAAATTATTTTATATATCAATAATTTTTAATTTATAAAATAATTTCTAACTTATTTATTATAATAACTAATTATCTTTTTAAATTAGTTTATATTTAATAAATTTCTTATTATGATATTAATTATTTTTACTATACTGTAAAACAAAATAATTGCCTTTCAGAGAAGATTCAGTGAAGTCTTGATTCATCTCCTCCTTCCTTGATGTTTGAATTGAATGTTCTAATCCTGTTGTTTCATTCTTATGTGCATCTTCTGCAAGCTTAGAGTTCAAGTACTGAAGAAAATTTTCCACTTCTCTTAACTTTTCCCGTAGTTCTTCGTTTTTCTTCAACGTGGAAAAATTGGCTTTCAAGTTGTCTAACATAGACTTCAAATTCTCCATCTTTCCATGAATCGTTTCATCCTTTTGCCCACTCTTTTCTTGTGCCTCTTGACTTGAAGATGGATCATCACTCCCTACAAGCCCATATAAAATGAGTGTTTTTTTATATATATAATGGCAATTTTGCAGATCAACATTAGAAGCATGTTTTTTTTATAATCTCACAAAATCAAAATAGACAATAGCGTTCTCATAAATTTAAGGATTTAAATGTCGGAATTGAAAAGAAAAAAAACTCTTCTATTCTCATCTCACTTCTTTTGGTCTGTTCAAACTCATTTACTTAATTGTCTAGAGCCTTTAGATTTCTCTTGCTGTAATCGCAACCAAAACCCTAATAAAATCATAATAAAAAATAGAGAATTTCTTTTCAGTCACCGAATTCATACATTCACCTGTTCACCAAATCCATGCATTCAGTAGTCATCAAATTGGAACTGTTAATGACAAATCAAATTACTCAAATATATGTGATTATCATATAGCATGATCTCATTCCAAACTATAACATCATTGGTAATGGTAAAGAAGATTATAACATGATATAAAAAAAACTTTCATATATATATATATATATATATGTATGTATTTATTTACTGGGGTTTCTCTTTCTGGTTTTTAAATTTAAAAATGATTTCATATCATTTAAAAAATGGTTTAATATGTGGGGCTCAAAATCTTGTATTGAAAAAACATAATCAGGTGATAGAATATTTGATGATTAGAATATAAAATCACAGTAAATGACTTGAATGTTAATGATATAATTAGGGTAATTAAAGAAAACATTTAACAATCCAAATTTGAAAGACTAAAAGCATATAAACACATCTACAAAATGAAATTATGCCAGTGCTTCAGATTATATATATAAATTTAGCAGCTAACCCTTTCGTGGATCAACATGTGTGGCTTTAACTGGATGCAAAATTCGATGGGAAATCTCGAAGAACTTTTCTGTTCTGAAGTTGCGAAGAAGGTCATCCACAATTTTTAACGTGTCAAGCAGTTCGTCTTCTTTACGTTTCACTGTTGAAAACAAATCTTTTATGCCGATTAGATCAGCCATTAACCTGTCTAGCTTATCAGAAATATGAGGCTCTTCTTTGCTCTTAACTGATGTCAAGCGTCTCTGCAGTAATGGCACTGCTTTCATGGGGTTTGTTCTAATCGACATTTTTCCTCAATGAGATAGATTATTGGTTACAAGTTTTGTTGCTTTATCAGAAATTGAAGACACAATCACACACACACACACACACACACATATATATATATATATATATATATATATATATATATATATATACACACACCAAAGATTTGAATGAACTATGGCATATCAGATTAAACATTATACACAAGCAAGTGAAGGAACCAATTTGCAAAAGTTCCACGTTATTCTTAAATGCTTTTCACTTTTCATTTTATCCTTGTTTTATCTTTGCACTCTTTAATATTCTTTTCATGTATCTCAAATTTCAAATTTTAGATTGGACATTGTAGAAATGTATGTGATATATATAAACTATAATTAACTAACACTTTAAATAGCATATATTTGTTAAATACCAAAAATTATATGGTTAAGTCTTAATTACTTTATTTTCTATTTTATGGAATTTTACAAACTTAAACTATCTTATAAGATATTTCGATTCAATGGTGAGATGGGTTCATTTTTTCATTTTTCAAAAGTTTTTAAGTGGTCTAAAGTAGGATAGTTTGATACGTTATATTAATTGATCGTGTATATAAAAGTGAGAAATTTTTTACTATAATATAACTAACTGAAAAAGTAAATCTTAGTCATAGAACAAAGTCGTAAAAAGTTAAGATTAATCACAAATTTGGGTGATTTTTATATGTGATCATGTAGTAATTTAAATAATATTAAATATTAATTATTTATGTGATATCTATTGTATCATCCTCTCGTACAATCCAATGTTATATGGCATGTTCTCATAAAGTAAATTAATTAAGTAATAATTATAAAAAAATGAAGATGTGAAATTATTTAAGGAACTCTTTTAATATTTTTTAAGAAAATATACATTAGGAAGATGAGATATTTAAACTCTAACAAGTGATAATTAGTGATATAGACGTAATAAAAAACTGTAACATGTTTTAATTAAGAGAATTTGATAAGAAATTAAAATTTTATTAGAAAAATGCAAAAATACGTTTTTAATATAAATCATTTCAATGGTAAAATTGATAAAGTAATGCTTAAATTAATTTTGTAAATTTTATAGTTAACTCGCATTAATATTTTAAGAAAATTCTATTAATTTTTTTATTTGAAAATTAATTTTTATTAAATAAATTTATTTATATTAAAAAAAACTTCGTATTTCTATATATTTTAAAGTAAGTAAATTATAAAAATTATTAAAAAATAGAGTTACACTTTTAAAAAGATAGTTATATGAAAAAAATGACTATATAAGTAAAATAATAATTGTAATTAGTTTTATATTTTAAGTGCCTACACGAACTAATATGATTTCTAATAAAAATTAAAAAAAGAGGTTCCTCTTTTTAGAATCATTTAAAAATATATGATAAAGTTGTGTCTATAAATTAAGTTAAGCTTTTGTCTCTTCTCATGTCATGTGAGAGAGATCCATTCAAAGTTAGTATCCTTCATTAGTTTATAATATCCATATATTTTATTCAATAATAAAATATTATAGAAGATCTTATTATTATTAGCATTTCTCTTTATCTTATTCAAAATTCAAATTAAATTGTTTGTTCCTTTGATTCCCTTTTCGTTCGTACGTATCAAGTACACGTCTTCGTATAAGTTAAATAAAAGTAAATTGGGTGGGTCCCCTTTTTAATATATTACAAATCAAAGCTACCCAACACTTGCTTTTACACCCCAACATATATAGGTCATAAATTTAAAATCTTAAGGTGTTATTAATTTATAAGATTTATTTATTAAATATGTTTATATGATAATAAACTTAAGATTTTAGATGATAATGAATAAAAAGATATTTTATTTTAAAAATATTTTTTTATTAATTAAATAAATAAAATGTTAATTAGAATATAAATTTTATAAAAATTTTATATTAATATATATATATATATATATATATATATATATGTTTGTAAAGGTCTTAAAATTTAAATAGTATCTCGAAATTAAAAAAAAGGCAATGTTAAACTTTAAAAGTAGTATCTAAATAAAAGTATAATTATTTTAGTATGGTCTGTCCGATTAAAGTAAAATTAGGGTTCAAATACTATCCAGCTTACTTTTTTTTTAATTTCAAATTTTCTTTTCTTGATTGCTAAGTTATTATAAAAAATAAAAAAAATTCTAGTATTTCAATTTTTTTTTATTTTTTTCTTTTACACTTCAATATTTATCTTTTGACTCATACTTTGTGTCCCCTTTTTTATTATCACAAGTTATTACATTTCTACTATAGTTTTATGTCATAATTTATGGTCTTTGTTACCAGTAATACATTTAAAGACAATGTTATTATTGTATAATAAATAATATTAAATTTCATACCTTTAATCAATGTTATATTATAATTTTTTAGATAAATTGTTATTTTTTAATTTTCAAATTAAACAAAAAAATATAAAATTAGATTAGACAATTGTATGTTTAAATTACTAATTATAAGTTGAGTGAACTTTTAAATTTTTTTAATTTAACTTATAAAATCAAGTAAAACTGAGTTAAATGATCCATTTTAATAACTCTAAAAAAATAAAATAGCACTTATGACATCAGCATTGATCTTATATAGATGATTAATTGATCTTTATAATTTCAAATCATCGTTATCAAAGTCAACATTAATAATATAGATGCATTCACACTAATTAAGAATAGAGGGGTCAACATCGATCATAAATACTTAATGGGGAGGTGACAAAAAGTAGAATAACTACAATACACATTCTTTAGTTTGGCTATGTTGCACCCGTGACATGCCACCACTCTAGAGAAATGCAATCCACACCATAGATTTTCTTTTTCTGATAAAATATATTTTGATGTTCTAAAATGTTTTAAATTGAATTCTAATCATTTTTTAAAATTGTCAATCTTTTATTTGTTTAACTTTTAAATACAATAATTTTATTTTCTATAAATGTTATCTTTTTCATTATTTTGTCTTTATATGTTTAATTCATTTAAAGAATTATAAACTTTTGTATTTTAAAATTAAAGAGATTAAAAACGGATAAATTTTTTTAGAATGATTAAAATTGAATTTAAATTTTTTTAGAATAATTATAAAATCATATTTTATCCTTCTTCTTTCACACACACACACACAATTCTTAATTTCTAATTGGATACAATTTTTTTACCGTAGATATTCTAAAATATATTTTATCTCTTTTAATAATTACTTTTATGCATTGTAATAAAAATTAAAAATCAAATTTACAAATTTGTAGAGACACGACTATTTATCATTATTTCAATTTTTATTAACAACAGCTAAGAAACTTAAATTAAAAGTCAACATTATTATAATTTTCTTTGGTTTAAAAAAAAACTTTCACAACCATAAATAAGTGAGTTATTACATTAGTAAAATTTAATATGTTATCAAAATTGTTTTATTAAAAAAATTTAAACTACTAATTAGTTATCATTGTTAACGTTTAAGAAGATTTCTTTAAACTTTTATAAAGACAAACATAATTATTTCTCAAATAATGTATTGATACAGATATTTAAAATACGAGTATATTAATATATTAATCTTCAAAAGGACCAGTAATACTATCATTTTACTACTTGAACTTAAGTAATGTGTTCTCTCAAGAAATTTGGTTTTCAAAAGCTGAAACGGAATCATTCTTTTCCCTCAAGAAAAAAATGCTATTTCTGTTACACTGTTCCAAGAAAAGAATCTAATTCTAAGCTTGTGGTTACTGGTGATAGAGATTTGAGAGAAACAAATAATACTATTGGCTTTTTCATCAGTAGCTATGAGAGACCTTTCAAACTACAAGTTTGAAACAAAAGTTACACAAAACACATCATAATTGTTTGTACTCTCAATCATCATCACCATCCCTAGCTCCTTCCTTCAATCATGGCCTCAGACACTGCCGAAATCCTTAAAATGAACATCTTGGAATTTTTCCAAGATAGTGAGTTTAATAACCTATCACCTACTATCACTCTCCTATTGAATGAAATACAAAAAGAATTCACAGAGAACACGATATTCTGGTCACCTCCACCTGTTGAGTCCCTCTCTCTTTTGTACCAACTGGATCATGCAATTGCCGAGTGTCGAGCAAACAAGAAAACATTCTCTATGCTCTCACGTCTTGATCCAGTAGAACGTTACAACGAGAGGGTGTTGAACACTATCAAGAAAAAACTCCAAGAAGTGAGGAACTTCAAAGAGAATAATGCAAACTCAACCTCTCCCCTATTCTCTTCATGCATGTACCCCACAAGAAATTATGCACCAAAGCTTCCAGTATTCGATGGAGAAATCCAAAAGATTGTGAAATGGCTTGAATCCAATGATGGGTTCAAGGCCATTGGTGTTCATGGAATGTGTGGCACGGGAAAGACCACTCTTGCCAAAATGGTTCTGAGTGATCCACGTGTCAGAGGCAAGTACGAGAAGCCAATATGGGTGTGTTTGTACGACTTGCAATCAAAAGAAGAAGTGGATATTAAGATTGTTAATGAGATGTTGGCACTTTTGGATGATGACCCTGATCTATTGGCGGAGGAACCTGAAGCTAAGACTCTGGTGCAAAGTCTTTATGATAAACTCATGGCTCAGAAGAAGTACTTGATTGTGTTGGATGGTGTGTGGCATTGCAATGATTGGTTTAATGATTTGTTTGCTGATGAAAATGGTGGTGATGGGAGCAAAGTACTCTTTTCCCAAGCCTTGCCCAAGCACACTGGTGGTGCTGTCATTGTCACCAGTAGACAAAAGGAAGTGACTACTAAATTGGTGCATGAAGAGAATTTAATTCATCTTAAGCCTTGGGATCATGACAAATTAAAGGACTTTGTGAAGCAGTGTTTGGCACGACAAGATAAGAGTCCTGTGGAAATCACTGAAGAAAACATTAACTGTATTGCTTATCATTGTCATGGTATTCCTTTTGTTGCTGCAAACCTCTCAGGTTGGATAGCTGAGCAGATCACCAAAAAGTCAGATTCTGATTGATCTATCTATGTATCAATATTTATCTATTTATATATATATGCTTTATTTTTTATGGAAGCATCAAGTTTCATAATAAGTTTGTACCATCCTTATGATATGGTGTAAATGAATATCAAGATATAAAAATTTAAGGAAGTCCATTCTCATCTTACAACTATGAACTTTCTGTTTACGTAAATTTGCAAAAAAAAAAATGTATTTGATACAATATCAATCCAATATATATAATTTGATTTAAAGTATGAAGACTTTCAAAAATCTCATAAATATTCTGTAAGATAACTTTCATCAAATAGTTGTATAATAAGCAAGAAAATAAAATGCATTCAAATGAAAAATTGACTTAAATGACTGTAACATTTGAAACGTAAACGACTTAAAAAAAATAATAAAAAAATATAATTTTGGCATTTGAAAGTCTTTAACACTATTATATCATGATGCAAATTTAGTCCCTAACAAAGTGTGGTTGTGATAGAATATCCTATTAAAATATTGATAATCAAGTTACGCAAAGGATATGTTCAAATTTCTAAATGAACACTTGTAAAATAAGAAATTAAATAAATATCACATAAACTAAAGTTATGCATATATAAATAAAAATTAATATGAAATAATAAATATAAATTTATATATAAATTAATTTTGATTTATTGAGACGTTTTTTCTCGTTTTATTTCTCGTTTCTATAAATATATTTATCTAATAAATTTAACTTTAATGAATATTTTATACTAAATTATGAAAATAATTTATTTAAAAATCATTAATATATTACTATGAATTTGAATGTTATAAATAAATAAGGATAGAACAAATTTTTTATACGATATTTACTCTGCACCAGGTATTTTCTCAGCGAAAATAAAACTCTGTACCAGTGTATTCGTAATGAATAATAAACCTGTAGTTTATTCGAAGAAAAATCAAAAGTATATAGAAGGAAACAAAAGTTACTTAAACTTTTATGAATGAATATTATAAACAAATTAGTGACACAGTGACAAAACAAAAAGTGATGCACTATTGCCAAAATCCACGGGCCTAAATCACGGCGTGTTGAACAGTAATGATAGATTTGTGAAGTACATTGTTGTCCTGCTGATCCAACGTTGTTGGCAGAGGTTTGTGTTTACACACAAATGGAACTGAAACTACTTCTAACAGTTTTATTGATTCAGTCTGCAACAGCTGCGGCTGATTACATTCGACCTCCACCTCGAAAAGCCTTTCATCTTCCATGGCATTCTAAACCCTCCTCTTACCCTCAACAGGTCACACTCTTCATTATACTCTATTCTCCAATTAAATCACTTTTTTTACATACCCTTTTGTTTGTAGGTGATCAATCTTACTCTTTTCAATTCTTTGTTTTGCTAGGTTTTTGGTTCACAATCTGGGTTTTTGTAAGGAACAAAAGAAAGATTAATATGGGTGTGTTTCATTTTTATTTTCAAAATCTGTTATTAACTTTTAGCATGCAAGTAAACAAGGTTGTTCAACCAAGAAGATCATACTTAAAACTGCGTGGAATGGACTTGATGCCTTTTAAGTATGATCTCGGTTTTAAGTTTTGTAGATGGAATAAAAGTTATTGGAATGAGAGACTCCAGTGACCTTACCAGATTTTTTGATAAAGATTAATCACTGACAAATCTAATGGATAACGTATACCAATACAATGCTTAGCCGGCAAAAAGATTGTTCAGAAAGTTGAAGAGTGGTATTAGGCACATGACAGTGTAGAATTGAGAGAGAGGTTGAATTAGATGAAAATAAAAGACGAAAAATGTGAGAAAGCATCTAAGTGTTTCTATTTTTAGGATTTTATTTCACTTGTTTTGGATATAATTTTCAAAACTTAATAGAATTTTGATGAGAGATTAATTGGTGAGTGTGTGAATTGGTTTAGAAAATAATTTTAATCTCACAAAGTGAGAAAAGAATCAAACAGACCCTAAGTGTTTACGTTTCTGGTATGTCTTAATTTAGAATGTTTTCCCTTTACTTTGCGAATTACATATATGAATGAGGTATTTCGTTTTGTCTCATTGAGTGCAATTCTTTGTTCATCTTTGGTTTCTGGCCCTGCTACTGCAATGTTTTCCTTGATATTTTTTTCCCGTAATAGAAATTGTGATATATGGAGAGTTGTGAAGTGAAATTCAGTGAAGGCCCACTAGTTTGATTTGTGAGTACTTTGTTGAGGTCCGAGACATTAGACTAGTTGATTAGCAGCATTTTGTTATTGGAGCCATGTCTGATCTTGATTATGTTATGATGAAAAATTCTTTGGGAGGTTGGCACTGCAATGTTGATGGTATTCAATCTGCATCTTCAAAATGTTTATTTGTGATTATACTTCTCATTAAAAAGACAATGTCTTATAAGTGGAGAGGAATCTTGATATGATATATATTTGTAGTGATTGTTTGTTTTAATGCTTGTACTCTGTCCAACACTTTCATTCAATGTTTCTTATTTGAACTTAAACTGCCCTCCTTCACTTTGGTGAATTATTTGCTCATTCTTGGACAATTGCCTGTGAAGTTTGAACCATGAATCTTTGCTTAAGCAATCATGTCTATCTTTTTTAAGCATGTTAATGTTACTTTGTGGTTCTCAATTAGTATCAGTTGATTAAGATTCTTATCATCAAAGTTTATATTCCAGGTACACATTTCTTTAGCAGGAGACCAGCACATGAGAGTTACTTGGATTACTGATGATAATTCTGCACCTTCAGTTGTAGAATATGGAACATCACCAGGGCAATATGACTCTGTAACTGAAGGAGAGACCACCTCTTACAGTTATATGTTCTATAACTCAGGAAAGATACACCATACTGTTATTGGGCCTTTGGATCATAATTCTGTGTACTATTATCGATGTGGTGGACAAGGTCCCGAGTTCCAGCTCAGAACTCCTCCAGCTCAACTTCCAATCACTTTTGCTGTGGCTGGGGATTTAGGTCAAACTGAATGGACTAAATCAACATTGGATCACATTGACCAATGTAAATATAACGTTCACCTACTTCCAGGAGATCTTGCATATGCTGATTATATCCAGCATCGCTGGGACTCGTTTGGTAGGCTAGTGCAGCCACTTGCTAGTGCAAGACCGTGGATGGTAACACAAGGGAACCATGAAGTAGAGAGCATACCTTTGTTAAAGGATGGGTTTGTGTCCTATAATTCCAGATGGAAAATGCCATTTCAGGAAAGCGGATCGAATTCAAATCTCTTTTATTCATTTGAAGTCGCAGGGGTTCACATTATCATGCTTGGGTCGTATACAGATTATGATGAGTACTCTGAACAATATACATGGCTTAAGGTTAGTTGGTTTCTCTAATTGATTAGGAGTTACTATATTCAGACAAGTGTTGCTTTATCTATTGCCACCATTAGGTAGTAAGCGCTTGGAGAGAATAAATGTGGAAAACAAAAGCTTCTTCTGTGCTAGGTTTTCGTTTTCTAGTTTTTGGTTTTAGTCTACACCTTTTCATGAAAAGCATTATCTGTAATTGTTAGGTGCACAGAATAATTTTTCATTGTTAGGAATGGCATGTATCACATCCACAAGGGAAAATTAAATTTGATCTGTGCAGTCCTGGACTCTTGGGATATTTAATTTTGTGATTCGTCATGGCCATGTAGAAGGATCCTTGCTTTGAAATTTTAAACTATTAGTTTTCATAATTTTTCCAAAGAGAATGTATCATTGTTATATGCATTGGAAATTCAATTTTACTTAATATGCGGAGATTGCTTTGGGTTGTAAACAACTATTGTTATACCTGTGAACAGAAGTTTTTCCTGTATTCTTCATGCCTTCATATGTTGATACGTTATATTAGTTTTTTACTATCATATGTCCTTTGTTTCTCTTGTTCTTCATTTGTCTTATTATAGATTTTAAAAATCAAGTCATTTCATCCATATGGTCACTTCCATTAATTTAGATAAGGCTTAATTGTTGTGTCTTGTCATTAGTCACAAAGACTCAATATCCATTTAGAAAGCAACGACTAGCATCTGTATTTCTTCCATCTTGTTGCCTTCAAATCTCTCAATGGAATTATGAAAAGAATTAAAAACACAATTGCTTCTTCCTTCCTTGATTTCATTTTTTACTGTTTACACTTGAGCCTGAAGCCTAGTATAGCACACATTGACATGCAAAATCCTTGGTGACAGAGGCATGCGTTGTATTTCATATGGCTTTGGCAAACAACCTACTTAAAAAAAAGAAGGCTTCATAATACCAGCTTTGGGATCATGTCTTTAACTAGATATGGGAGATCTTAAGTAATGCGAAGTTGAATATCCTCCATTATACATAGTTGCACATTTCAATGCATTTATGAGAGAAGGAAAGACCAAAACACTAAAGTTATTGTGGGTGTTCTTCTAGTATTCTAATTAACATTCTGTTATAATAATTTTAACGGTTTACATTTAATCTGTAAGCCATAAATATGTCCAGACTTTTACATTTTCAGTTGAATCTTAACCTGTCTTGCTGAAATACGTTATGTTCTTGTCTGTGGTCTGTAGGAAGATCTTTCAAAGGTGGACAGGAAAAGGACACCTTGGTTGCTTGTGTTATTTCATGTGCCATGGTATAATAGTAACATGGCTCATCAAGGTGAAGGGGCTGACATGATGACAGCTATGGAGCCATTGCTCAATGCTGCTAGCGTCGATTTAGTTCTTGCTGGTCATGTGCATGCATATGAACGCTCGGTATGGCTACACAGTTTGGAGTTTTGTTTCCTTTGAGTTTAGTTGTATTAGGATTTTAAACTGTACTTTGTCTGATTGACAGAAACGTGTATACAATGGAAGAGTGGACCCTTGTGGTTCAGTCCACATAACCATTGGTGATGGAGGAAACAAAGAAGGCTTAGCTCATAAGTAAGTTTGATTCAACATAAACCAAATAAATCTTTTCCCTTAACCATTTGTTATCCTAAAAAGTCTACGTAGAGATTTTTTCTCAAACTCAATTTGTCAACACTCAATATGCATGCTGCTTGTATATGCTCTTACGTCATTCTTACGATCATCATTGTTTGTTGACAGATACATAAATCCACAGCCAATATGGTCAGAATTCCGAGAAGCCAGTTTTGGTCACGGCGAGCTAAAGATTGTAAACTCTACGCATGCTTTCTGGAGTTGGCACAGGAATGACGATGACGAGCCAGTAAAATCCGATGATGTCTGGATAACCTCTTTGATCAGCTCAGGATGTGTTGATCAGAAGAGAAATGAACTCAGGAATAAACTTATGACACCTTAAAATCCCCTGGTGTTGTTCTTCCTCAACAACAGATTAACAAGAGTTTGGTCTGGTGTGCAAATATGAAGCAATTCCACATATTAGTAAATGACACTAAAGTAGCTGCTTGAATAGTTTGACCTTGTTTTTTCCTTGGAGTGAGTAAACTGTGATATTTCAGTACTTTGTCTTTACGTCTTTTCCTGTATTTAATCTAAGTTCATATTCTATAAATTAAGTATAAGTATTGTTTGCTATGACATGAGTAACTCTGTAGTGATAGCAGCTTGAGTGAGTTGAATTGTGTGGTTGGAGTGAGCAGAGAGTGATATATCAATACTTTGCTCACATTTTCTCTTGTTTTTACTATAAAATACGTAGTCTAGAATTACATATAAACATAATTTTGGCCTTTTTCATTCTCTTTGTAGCACAATTCTCTTTCTTTCTACATGACAGTAAGTTTCTGCACTCCATCAATTTCCTTCTACTCCACTTTTTCCTTCCAAAATAGTTTGGAATGTTAAATGACATAAATTAAATAACTTTTGGATTAGTCAATACAAAAAGTAAAACAACAAAATAAAAACATTTTGGATTTATGAAGCAGCATTTGTCTAAGTGAAAGTGGTTTTTTTTGTCTCTTCTTTACAAAACTCAATTATGTAATTCATTATAATTAAAGAAAATGTTTAATTTTAGCATATAGTATAAATGTCCTAACTTTGTATATTCATCAAAACTGTCTTATTAATAATATAAAAATTGATATCATTGGTTTGATTTGAATTAGTTATATTAGAAACCTGATACCAGCATTAATTATTAACAAGTATTATTGATTTGTGTAAATTCGATCTAATAAATTAGAAGTTTGAATCAATTTAAATTATTTAATACCAAGTTTCAAGTTGATTCAAATCGAAATATACCAATCATTAAAACACTTATTCCTCTCATCCAATCTACTCATCTTTCAAACCAAATCGAGATGATGTCATGATTTTTTTTCAAATATGAAATAATAAAAAAAAACTACTACATATCATTATTTTATTTCATTGTTCATTATTACATGCATAAATTAAGTTTACCATATAAAATGCATTTTTTTTCTTATTTTCTTACAAAATTAAAATATTGATCAAACAAGAATATGAAATTGCAAAGAAATAGAGTTCACTTGTAAAAGAAAATGACCTTGACAACTTTTGATAAAAGAAAAGAATAATGTGAAACTTTTGTTATTGGATTCTTTGCTTGACATAGATATAATTTAATGTCAAATTAAACATGATAAAACCACCCTTCCAACCATTTTCTAAAGCAAAAAATGTTTCGATTCATACTCATTTACTTTGAAAATTGGGTAATGATATATGTATAACATAAAGTAAATTGGGTAATGATATATGTATAACATAAAGTGTCTATACACTTCTTTAACACTACTTTATTAGTATTTTATAATTAATTTATTATGCATTTAATGAAGTGATACAAATTCATTTGATATAAGTAAGGTGTAGAGATGCGGTATGTCAAGTAGCATAATATGTTTATCATTTTCCTTAGAAATGGATTATGATACATTTACTATTCAATATCTAGTGATGATTAAATTTAGGGGATGATACACGTATCGTACTGCATAACAGTATGTCTTCCTATGTAACATTTGCACCTCACTCACATACAACATAATCAAAGCATTTTAAAAAAATAATGATTTATTTGCAGGTGTATAGGAGTGGTCAATAGGGGGTTTGTGATTTATTTACCCTAAATTTAACCTCTCAATTTTTAAGTATTAAATCAAGAGAATTTACTTAACTTTGCATATAACGTAACTTTTATTGGGACTGTATGCAAAATCCATCAAATAATTGGACTCTACAGAGAATGATGTGAAGCTCTTGTTGATTAATTCCTTCCTTGCAAACTATACAAAGTTTATGTTCATATCATAGTTAATTAAGTCTTACATAGGTACTTTTTTTCTTTCTATCTATATGAAAGACAACTTATTCACTTCCAACACTTTGTTAATATTCATTTACTATAAACACTTCATTAATTTTCTCTCTTTGTCCTCTTTGTCTTGTTTGGTATTAAGTAGATTTGTAATAGTCACAGTCATTTTGACACACAAAACATCAATTTGAAGCTACAAAGTCCTACAACACTGACCTCATTACACCAAAATGTCTATTCGAACAAACTCTATGAAAGCAATTCCTCTTGTGCTGAAGCGCCTGAGAAAGACCAAGACCACAAAAGACACTAGACAAATTATCTGATTCCAAGTTGAAAAAGTTAACTTCCCAACTAGACCAAATAAAGGACGTGTTCATGGCAGTTAAGGGAAACAGAAAAGTTCCTTGACACATCAGTACTCTTTGACACATTAGTACTCCTAGATCACCATCTTCACAACATAGATGAGGATAACATAGACAAGGGCAAGTTTGAGAGTGACATGGAAACTATTTTTCGAAGAATTAAGGACTTACTGAAAAGTTGTTGCCAAAGGGTTGGACTAGTCAAGGAGAAACACAAGCATTTGTCTCATAAAAATAAACATCTCAGGATCACAAGACTACAAAGTTGCACTCAGCTCCCTCTTCAAGCCAACACAAGGATGAATTGCATGAAGAAAACTTGAGTTAGAACATTGAGGTCAGTTATGAAAAACTTGAAGAACATTTAAAACCTTGTTTCTTGTCTTTCATAGACTTCCCTGAAGATGTTGTTACAAAGAAAAGACACACAATTTACTAGTGGATTGGAAAGGGTTTGTGAGAAGTTTAGGAGAGAAAACAACAGAGGTAGGAGGTGAGGGTGTGGTTGATGAACTTTTGAAATGTCAAATGATTGTACCTCATCGTAATGGCTTGAATCCCATTGTGAAAAATTTCAATCAATCCTCATATCCGTAGTGAGTTGGTGACATTAGATTCAAAGAAAACGCTACAATATCATGGATTGTTTTTTCAAATACTCTCTCATCAACGAGCTTGGTTAATACTTAAGCACGTAAAGTTTTACTAGGTGATAAGGATAATTTAAAACTTAACCATTGGGAAAGTATTTTCAATGTTCGTGCCAACTATCCGAGTTTGGATTCTAATGGTTGGCTAAAATGAAGAGTTTAGAAGTGCTTCAACTTGGTCGTTGGCAAGATTCACCTTCACATGACATTGAAGTAGAGAGTGAAGAATACCTTAATGAGTTGAGGAAGCAATTGAAGTATGTTAGTCTTTGTGGGATATCAAGAATACCAGAGTTGCCACCCTCCATTGCACAACTTGAGAACATAGAAATCCTTGACCTTAAAGCTTGCCACAATTTGGAAGCACTTCCAAATAACATTATATCAATGAAAAGTCTCACACATGTGGATGTATTTGAATGATACTTGTTAGACAACATGCCAAAGGGGATTGAGAAGTTCACTTAGCTTAAAGTACTAAAAGGGTTTGTAATAGAAATTTTTAGCGAGACACCTTGCAGAATATCAGATCTTGCAAATCTGAAGGAACTAAAGAGACTCAGTATCCATATTGAAAGTGAGGTTGTGATATAAGACAAGAAATTTGAAAGCTTGAAGGAGTTGACAACACTTAAGTGTCTCAAAACATCATGGGGTGTGTTTGGAAAAAAGTATAGTGATATTCATGCCCTTTTCCCATCGAAGTTTGGAGAAGTTGGACCTTGAAGGCTTTCCTAGACCAACAATTCTATAAAGTGGTTGAAGCCTAGTAGGGTACTTGAGGAATGAGGAAGCTATTATAAAGGGAGGAAAACTCAAAAGTTTGGATCATAGTGAGATAGGCTATAAGTGGCATGTGGAGATTATGCGTCTCAAGAATACCTTTCAAATTGAAGAGCAAAAATTGCACAAATTGTTTCCTTCACTTCTTAGGAATGCAAGTGTTAGAGTGTGAGTAAAGTCTATAAAAACAAGAAAATTGAGCTCTATATAAGAAAAATTAAAACTCATAAATATTAAGGTTTAAAGTTTTATATTGGAACTAGTGTGAGATTTCTTTTATATGGGTGTTAAATTTTCATAAGAATTAGTTATACTTGATTTCATGAAGTGTTTGACTAATTGAAAATTGTACAATAGAGAAATAAACCTATGTTAAGTATTGTCACGGGGAGGCGGGCGTGGGCCCTGACTTTCCCTCTTTAAAATATATTATATTAAAACAAAAGTCAAAACTTATTTGAGAAGCTAAATATAATTCCTTTCAACCCATTTCTCTTTAATTTTTGTTAAATTTTATTTTCTTTTCACTCTCTTTTCCTGAGTCCTTTTTTTCCCCAAATGATTGTTATGTTTCTTTATGAAATTAATAATATGATATCTTATAATAGATTTCAGTTGCACAAAATATTTATAACCAATGAATTAATTTTGGAATACGAGTGGCGAAAACAATGATTGGAAGCAATTAATAAAGGACATGTAAAATAAATTTTAAATAATTAGATAAGAGAATATATGATATATCATAAAAAAATATTTCACAGTTAAAAAATGTCTTTATTATAAGAAATATTAAATTAATTTTTAAATTAGAATCGATTTAATAGATTCTAACATGACAAAAATGTTAAGTCTTTTTAAAATAAAAATTAAAAAACATAAAATTAGTTTTAAATGATTTAATAGATATACAATAAATATATTATTACAAGAAATTCATTGAATATAAACTAATTTAGAGATAAAAATAATTAGTCATTATAGTAATTAAATTTGAAATTATTTTATAAATTAAAAATTATTAATATTAAAATAGTTTTTATTGTAATAGAAACAATATTTTTTGTGATTATTAATCTTAAAAAATTATAAAATTAGTTTCTACATAATGATTAAATTGATTTTTAAATTAAGATCTAAATTTATTTTTCACATTAACTACTAAGGTTTTAGTCACTTATAAAATTAGCCATCACATTAATTTCTAATTCAATTAATGATCAATTTCATTATTTTACACATTACTACTATAGTTGGTAGAAACAATATTTTTAATATATATATATATATATATATATATATTTATATATTAATCTTACAAATAAATTCTAGTAAATATTACAATATTGAATTCCTTAATCGAACAAACTTTTCATTTGTGCGTAAAATCAAATGTTATATAAAACTAAGGTAAAAAAATGTTGTAATGTATGAATTAGACTTAGATTATATAACTTTCTCTCTATAAGTATTTAAAAAAAATAAGAAGAATTTTTTACACATTAAAACTAATTTATTTACCTGTTAAAAGAATTTAGAAAAATTGTAGAAGAGAATTTCTACGCATTGAATAAAACAAAAGTTCATTTTTATAATTTTAAAATATTTATGTAAAACCTCATTGAAACATCTCCTTCGCTAATTTGAAACCTTGTAGTGAAGGTCCTCTATTTTGCATCATATAACTTGTACTTGGATTATTTATTTTAAGAAGATGCTTCTAAAAAGTTTCATTCGTGGAAGAAACCCATCCTCACATGTTTATGTTTATTTCCACGTTAGCCTCCAAGAGACGTCGTAAAAAGTTTTGTAAGTGGACAAAAAAGGTGTACAAGTAGATGTTCCGCACACTTCAAATTTCCACTTGCGTGAGCCAGCAAGCCACACCATCTAATCAAGTGAAGGGACCACCAATACAAAAAATAACAATGTTTTTAGTAAAACAAAAAGTGTTCGAAATTGCTCTACCAAGCTTTTTGGCTCATAAGAAACGTAAAGGGAAATCCATGGTGAAATATGTGACACAAATTTAATGCAAGTTTCTTTGAGAATTAAATAACACCACGAATCCTTCTTTCCCACCACATTCTTTAGCCTTCTCCTACTTCCACAAAATCAGCATTTCTTCCCACAACCACTATTGACAAACTCCAAATTTTGTATTTCTTCCTCTTTCTTATTCAACAATTTGATTCTTCTTCATTCCTCAACACTTCCAATGTATTCCTTACCCCAACACAAGTATACACCAAACTTCCACCATAAAGTTTGCCGGAATCGCCCACCCTTCCACCTATTTCGGGTGTATTGTTGCTCCACAACCACTACTACCACCACTTCTACATCTAAGTCCAATGTTAAGCCCTTGGTCATTGAACCTATACTTGTGCCCGTGGTGCCAAGGGTCATTACCACCATTGATAACCATCGTCCAATGAACAATGACCCTAGTTTGCAATCAACATGGTCTCATAGAGCATGGGTCACTTTTGGGTGCACAACTTTGCTCATTTCCTTGGGAGAGTCTATAAAGGGTGCAATGGATTTGAACATGTGGTTTGAACCCATTATGGCAAGTTTGGTTGGTTACATTTTAGCAGATCTTGGATCTGGGGTTTACCATTGGGCCATTGACAATTATGGTGATGGCTCAACCCCAATTGTTGGAGGTCAAATTGAAGCCTTTCAAGGCCATCACAAGTGGCCATGGACTATTACCAGACGTGAATTTGCTAACAATTTGCATGCATTGGCACGTGTAGTAACCTTCACTGTGCTTCCTATAGTCCTAGTTTGTCATGACCCTATTGTTCAAGGATTTGTTGGAGTGTGCTCTGGTTGCATCATGTTCAGCCAACAGTTTCATGCATGGGCACATGGCACCAAGAGCCGGCTTCCGCCACTCGTGGTGGCGTTGCAAGAGGCTGGGGTGCTCGTGTCACGGTCACAGCATGCTGCACACCACCGGCCACCGTATAACAACAACTACTGTATAGTGAGTGGAGTGTGGAATGAGTTTTTGGACAAGCATAAGGTCTTTGAAGCCATGGAAATGGTGTTGTATTTTAAAACTGGGGTTAGGCCTAGGTCATGGACTGAACCTGCCCCTGAGTGGATTGAGGAGATTGAGACCTCTTCTCAAACCCAAGCCTAATGATGTTTATTCCCTTTTCATTAATTTTTACTTGATTTATTGCACACATGTGTGTGAATGTGTAACTTTTGGCTCATGTAATTTACACTATATTTAAATTATAGTGTTTGACAGGTTAAATATATGAAGCAATGGAATGTTTGTGTAGTTTCTTTTCCAGTAATGTTTAATATTTTTAATCTGTAGCATCTAAAAGCAGTAAGGAAAATAACTCATTAATGTGACAATACAATTATGTCAGTTTATACTAACATGTGATCTCTGGTTGCAGGTTGAATCACTGTTGTTAAGTATAAATTTGTATAGTTATTGAGAATGTTTTAATGTTTCTTATTTTCATGATTATGAAAGTAATTTATTTCACTTAGTTTTATTTTCTAAAACTTGTATTAAAAGTAAAAATTGATGACAATACATATGCTTTCATAATTTTATTTCACTCTTTTTTATGATATCATGGTCTAGTAAAAGGTGTTTTAGATAAAAACAGAACTATTTGGAATTGAGGTAAGTAACATTAAACGATATCAATTAACATTCGCAGTTAATGTGAAATTAATTATTTATTTATATTTAACTTGAGAGATAATACAAAAACAAACAAACTCGATTCTATCATATCATTTACACCCTGGAATCAAATATTTACTAGGAACCTATTCGGTGTGATAAAACATGTGCAGAACATTAGCTTCAATTTGCAATGTTTTACAACATCATGAAGTTATTTGTCATGGAAAAAATGAAAAATATATCAAACAAAACTAATCATCATACTGCTCTGCAAACCAGACATTCTAAGCATAAGAGGATCATAAATTCTTGTGCTGGAACTGGATATAGGTATGCACATGATCAATGCTTCCGTGATTTTAATAAGTGGAAAAAATGGGGAAAGAAACTGAACAAAGTCCATACTGCTTTTCTGCAAGCACCATTACAGAAAATGAAGTATATATTTCCAGTGCCCAATCACCATAAATATATGTATACAATAGCTTAACATACAATTAATCACAGTTTAGGACAGAATTCAAGAAAGCAAAAGCAATGATACCAATTTTGAAACAATCTAAACATACACGGGCCTTTAAAAACCAGACCAAAGTTTCTTTTCCACTAAATTTATTAGGAATCAACTGCTACTGAAGATGAGATGGGAGACACACAAGGAAACCAGTACCTCCGTCTACCATCTCTATGGCCATCATCAATCATTGCAAGTCCTTCCTGCATCAGCCAACAGTGTTTCATTATTGCATATGATTTTAAATTGGTGTTAATCAGTTACGAGAAAGGAAAAGATTTTTCTTGTAAATTTTTTGGTTATCTTACATCTAGTAATGTATCGAGTGCATCGATAGCTCGTCCGGAACTCCAAGATAATCGTCTCTCTACCTCATCGACTGTCACAAATCCTTGAGCCTGCAGTAAAGAAAATGTTATGTTCAAATAGCAAACTAATGCATAGCTACTTTTGCTACACTAGATCAGTGGAAAGAGGAAGTCTTTTCTTCATAACTAGGAATCCAAGTTCTAGCCAATGCTTATCAAATTAAACCACACCATGCGTCAAGTTTCTTGATTATATAATGAATTGTGGTAACAAATTTAAAATTAAATCATAGAACCATTAAAACATAGATTGAAAGCAGAAATGAAAGATCATATATAAATTGTTAGGGACTAAACCTATATTTTCTGAGTAGCAACTTCTTTTTTCAATTAATAATAAGCCACAAAAATTACGTTACAAGACAGACTAAAGATGAAGTCAATAAGCAACTTGCTCTTTTTAAGCCAAAAAGAGACAATCGACCTAGGTCATGCACATGTCCAATTAAAAACACACATATATGCATTATCCAAAAAGGAAGAAATAGTTGTTACCTGGGCAAGTTCTAGAATTTCGTTGTGGTCTTTGTTCAACTCAGTTGGAACTGAACGAACAAGTTTTCTCTTTCCAACAGAAATGACTTCAAAACCACTACCCAGCACCTGAATTTTTTACACATCAGTACGAAACACCGTGGGCTACACAAGGACACATGTAATAAATGTCTCAACAAATGGTGCATCAAAGATGTTCCGAAAAACAATTATAAAGAAGGAAAATATACAGCTCAAACACACATGCACTCCACAGTCCAAATGCTCTTGAAACATATACATGCAAGGTAGGATCACTATATGTAATTTAGTTAATCCAACCATAAGAAGAGTCGTCATCTTTTACTAAAAAAGAAACAATAAAGATAGAGACTGGTTAATTATAACACTGGCGTCTTTAGATATGCACTGTGATCCATTACTGGATATTCAGTAAATAGTGTGGTTGCGCAGATGCTAAGATCCTGTCAATATAGTTTTTTTCTTTTTCCAAAACTATTTATTATTTATGAAAGACTTCAAAACATAAAGATCAATAAACAATAGCTGTTTTATCTTTCACAGATTTCAGGAAGAGTTTTGTCCTATAAATTTCCCTAGTTTACTCTCAGAAAACTGAAGGTCATTCTTACAACTTAAAGGTCGTATTTCCTAGCAAGTCCAAAATTTACCAAAGATGAGGACTTCTCCCACAAGTAACCCTTTCACGTCCCACAATCCCAATTTTCCTATTTAACAGAGTATTATAAAGTTTCTTATGTGTTTATGATACATGTGTTTGACCATTATCATTCATGATTTCTGCTCATATCATCATCGAGTTTACGTCTTGGGAAGTATTCAAGTATCAAACCTCCTGTCCCCAATCCTAAATGTTGTAAGGTGTAGAACAGTTAAAAGAAATCAAGAATTCAATGTAATGAGATTGTGAAGAATGAGATATTGCTGCTCAGTCATGGTCATTCCCAGAGCAGGACTAATTATTGGGAAAGAGTCGAAGGCATGCTGTAAAATTAGTAGCACATCTACATTGAAAAATGCACAGATGTGCAAACATATGGCAAACATATGGCAAACATATGGGATAACAGAAACCTTAAACACATTGATTTGAGATTGCCTTTGGTAGTTATTTAAGATTTCCCGAGTGAAGCATACAAAGTGATAGTCATAATAATATAGTTTATGGGCAACCACCTTCAGCTTACTAATAGCTCGCAGGCAATCATCCTCTGAAACAACCCCACGATCACTTTTTCGTCTCTGGCGGAGGAGATGGCAGAGTTCCTGCAGGTTGATCAGTCCTCCATTGTGGACTCTAGTAGCCAAGCAAATATCGACTATTTGAACTCCTGTCTAGTCAAGTAGCTTGTCTTAGTACATGATGAGAAATGGTGAAAATAAGAAGCTTGGATTTAATTAAAAATATAAAATCAGTACCTATTTATAAAATAAAAAAAATAAACACTTCAACGTAAGTTTGTAACATGGTGAACTAAAATGTGTTGTCAATAAAATCATAATAGCACCCACCAAGTTCATAAGGAACATTTTATCTCAGAGGATAAAATACATAGAATAGCAAGCTTTGACTGTTATAGATTTAATTAACAATAAAATGTCCAATTAGTTATTTTGAGCTTTACAGGCACAAATTTCTTCATAAAATTAAGATTACTTTCGTTAATCCTAATTCTAGTTCCAGCTTTTCCACAAACCAATTGACTTTAGATGAATTTACCCAACAAATATATAAACCATAACCCTAGTAACTGAGGATGGTAATGTAGCACTTTCCAACACCCCCTCTTTAGATGCCTGGCAGACCCAGTATACACCCAAAACTACAAAAAAATGATGGAAATCCCCTCCACAAACATGGGAACAATAGAAATGTGTTTAGGCTCTCATATTGTGTTAGATTCCATCTTAAAAGTTAAAACCAAATGGTATTCAGAGAAGCTTCCCAACATGTATATGAATGGCACCCCAATGTGATGAGGGACTTTCCCAATGTATGAAAACCTTACATTTGTTTCCATTACATCAAGCATCTCTCCTTGTCCCATGACCACTGTTTTTGTTTGTTTCTAAAAACCAATAACAAATAAACTAAATGAGAACTGTCACCTCGTATGTGTGTGATATTGGTGATACTTAGCTAGCTTAGGATGCCTAACAAACTAGATATCGAAACTTGGTTAAGGCTGACGTGGAGATAAAGGGACATAATGCTAAATATAATTCAGATAAATCAAGGTATCGTGTTCATGTGCAGTACTAAGTATGATATGTATGCCTATATCAGCTGGTATTTTTGAAATTTCTTAACAATCCTCCTGATGCTAAGTCTTCTTCCCTAAAAGTGAACCCAGTATCGGAATTTGAAGTGTCACTATTTACTGGAATAAAATCTCCTATACTAAATTCAGGCATTCCTATTATTGAAATTCTGAATGGTTCAGACGCTACAAACTCTAGCATTGCCACTCTTATCCTTTCTTTTTTTTCTCAGGAATTCTATGCTAATTATCACAATGGCATATGAATACTCGTACATAAGAGATCCATACTCCATATGAATCTTATTTCAAACAAGGTTAAGAATATATCACTAACCCAGTTCATAATAGAAGTCACCAATTCCTAACAGCTCTGCCCAGAAACCCTTGTTTGAGGCCAAGGGATCTACTCCAACTTTAGCACACATCTCATGAAACTGTGATCTGAATGCAGGGTTCTTGCGTATGTCATTCTGAACGAGTAAAATCCACCATTAGAATCATTTAATTTAATCTAATTGCAAAATAAGTGACAAGTAAAGTGAGATTTCTTTACAAGGCCAACACTAGAAACCACGAACAATGCGTGCTTGTACTCATTTGGTAACCACAACCCCGAAGTTTCAAGGCTATCAAATTAGTCAAGCACGCCCTTTAAAAGAACTACATAACAGCTAAGTCAACAATTAGCAAGCAACATAGCTAAAATATTTCAAATTCATCCCATTCCTATGTCCCCCTATTAGAGGATGTGCTGTTAGCATTTCTCAACTTGTATTAAAGACAGTTAACAAAACTTAATGCATTTTACAAACGAATTCATTTAGTATTATTGGTTCTATTAGAGGTCAACATAGATTACTGTAATCCTAATTGAAGAAGAGGACCAACAGGATTTAACTGTTGTCCTCTATTAACTACCTAAAAACATCAAAAGCAACTCCTTTTCCTCTTAAACCATCCAGCTACAAAAATCCAACTGAATTTTTCCAACACCCCATCTTAGAAAACGGCGGGGCAGAAGAATGAAACAATTTGACACACAAATCACAAAGAACTTGAAGATAAATCGGACAAATTATACAATTCAGAAACTATACCAATTATATCAAGACAAAAACGAAACTAAGCATCATGTGCAGCATAAAAACCAACTCATCATAGCACCATAACATGGCTTTCACTGTCCACCATAAAAACCAAGGGGGTAAAAAGTGGGGTGAAGAAAGAAAAAAAATAAAAAAAGAGGACCTTGTGTTTGCGAGCGAAATCTTCGAGCTGAGAGCGGAAGGTGGCAAGCTGCTCCTTCATCAAATCGGTTCTGATCTTTGCAACATTTTCACCCAGCAAACGGAATTGATCCCTTGCAGCAGCATGTGTCTGCAACCCTCCAATTCCAGGCCTTCTTCTCATCTCCCTTTATCCTTCGCCGAATCGTGGTTCCAATTGTATGGCTTTTGGACTTCGTTTCTGATTTCTGCAAATTGCGTTTTCGGGGTACTGATTTCGTTGATCAAATTTAGAATGAAGTGACCAATCTGAAAAGGAATTAAAATATCTGTTAAATATGTTTTTTATTTCTTTATATTAAAAAAGGTAAGTTTTGTTTTTGTATGAAATACTAATTTTTTTCTTTAAATTTTTATCCATGTAAATTTTGAAATAATTAGTTTTCATTTTTACAAAATATATATTTTTATTTATCTTTCCTTTTAAAGTTTGAAATTAGTGATTTTAAGTTCCAACAATATAAAAATAATATGTAATTCACATATTTTAAAAGAGATAGATGTTTATATCATATCCTCTAATAATCAATATTATTAAAATGAATAGAAAAGAGACATGTCTTTAAATTTACTAAAATTTTATTTTAAAGAATAATAGTTACAGTAAAAAAATGTGTGGTTATATTTTTGAAAGTTTTATTAAATTTAAATATTTTTTTATTTTAATATAATTATGAATAAAATAAGAATATAAAATATGTATATTAAAATCTTTATTATATATTTATTTTAATTTTAAAATATAACTACGAACAAAATGAAATGTAATCATAAAATAATAATTTCATTATATATTATTATAAATTTATTTTTATTTTAAAATATAATTGAAAGTAAAATAAAAATATAAAATATAAATAAAAAATAGAATTTCTAGATAGATGATAACTTGATTTATCATTCGGTCTTTAGAAGTATTGTTTTTTGTATTTTGGAAGAATTAGTAACAAAGAAAAATCTTATATGAGAACTAAAAATTAAATACATATTTAAATCTTAAAATAATTATCATTAGAAAGAATTGTTTTTTAAACCATATATATTAATTTAGAAGAATACATATGATGCATTGTGAGATTAATCCCTAAATATGAATGGATGATATATATGTAAATATATGTAAATATATATATATATATATGTAAATATATATATATATATATGTAAATATATATATATATATGTAAATATATATATATATATATGTAAATATATATATATATATATATGTAAATATATATATATATATATGTAAATATATATATATATATATATATATGTAAATATATATATATATATATATATATGTAAATATATATATATATATATATATGTAAATATATATATATTAAAAACTAGTCTTTGACCCCACTAAATGAATATCTTGTTTAATAGATATCTTTTGTAATTTGAATAAATATTCTAAGTATTAATTAAAACAATCCATTTTGTATTATTTTGTAATAAATTCTTTAATATTTGCATCTAAAGTTAATTTCTAATTAGTTATTATCTTATTATTTGATAAAAAATTATAAAAAAATATCTGTACTTTCAAATTAAACATGTAAAAATAAATATTAATTTGAAAATTATAAAAATAGAATATATATATAGAGAGAGAGAGAAATCAACACTCACATGCAAATTCAAAATTTTAAAATATAGCGATAAAATTTATCAATAAATCAGAGTGGCGCAGCGGAAGCGTGGTGGGCCCATAACCCACAGGTCCCTGGATCGAAACCAGGCTCTGATAAAAAGAAATGGGTTTTGATTTTTAGTTTCGTTTTTTTCTTCATATTCACACATTTTTTTTATTTTGTTTTGAACATGTAATAAAAAAAAACAATCTTTCTTAAAAATACTCAGATTAAGAAAAACAATTTCTATAAAACAAATATAATTGTACATTACAATCTACAGTATATTATTTTTCAACGTGTTTTATGTAGAATTATGTAAACAGTTTTATTTTACAAAATTTCAAGCAGAACTAACAAAATAAACATAGTTGTACGGTGAAGAGAGAAAAATAGGGGTGTAATAAGAAAATAGCATATTTGAGACGTCTGTGTGGATAGCAACACACAATATAAAAGAAGTGAAAGTTTCACAACACCAGGTTGCTGTTTCAAAACTCAATAACAATGGCTTCTATCCCATGCATCACCAACCACCCCATCTCTTCCAAGCTCAAGAGTTCCCACCCTTCATCTGCCTCAAACTTGGCCTCACGGTTTCTGGGCACAAAAGAAGTGTTGGCTGACTCGGCCTCACCTCTAGAATGTTGTAACAGCTGACTTCGAAAATGTCAATGGAGGTTTTCTGAGACGTGTGTCCTTAAACACTTATCTGCGGTGTATCGTGCAAGTCCCAGGTATAACAGGAACTTCAAAACACAACATAGAATTGGTCCCTCCAACGTCTTCAAAGCCACGAGCTGGTTCAGGTTGGTTGGGAAGAACGTTTGTTGATGCCGAAGATGCTGGAATTTATGGCAGCCAGGGTCGTGATGACTTTGACAGAGATTATGTGGAATAGGTTGGTGATTGAAGCTGTTAGAGTTGTTAATTGTTACAACTGTGTAATGCTTGCGCATGTGGTGATGCTGTACAAGTTCAACGTTGCTTGTGTTAGGAAATTACATTAAGGGAGGGATTATGCTTATGCATTGCTGATATGTTTGTGGCTTTAAGAAGTGGGAATGTTTTTTATTTACATTAGGATTTTCCAATTTCATATGGTTAGGTGAAGAGAAAAGTTTGTTGGGAGATTCTGGAGAGGAGAATGAGCTCCAAGCACAACCACACAAGTGTCTATGACACCACCTCCAACCCAAAACCTTAAGGCAATGGGTTTATGGGTCTTCTCACTTATATGTTGTTCAACTTACTCATTCCTACCCAATGTGGAACTCCAACATCACACTTGTATCCTAACAATCTCCCCCTCAAGTGTGAGTCCATCCACATTGGTACACTCCCCCTTTTTAACCATGAGTACCCTTCCTGGTGACCCTATTCAAGGATACCTCACCTCACTGGTGGCCCTAACCTGGGATCCCTCACCTGGGATACTCCACCTCACTGGTGACCCTATTCTGGGACCTCACCTAGGTACTCAGCCCGAACCTGGGCTCTGATACCACTTGTTGGGAGATTCTGGAGAGGAGAATGAGCTCCAAGCACAACCACACAAGTGTCTATGACACCACCTCCAACCCAAAACCTTAAGGCAATGGGTTTATGGGTCTTCTCACTTATATGTTGTTCAACTTACTCATTCCTACCCAATGTGGAACTCCAACATCACACTTGTATCCTAACAATCTCCCCCTCAAGTGTGAGTCCATCCACATTGGTACACTCCCCCTTTTTAACCATGAGTACCCTTCCTGGTGACCCTATTCAAGGATACCTCACCTCACTGGTGGCCCTCACCTGGGATACTCGACCTCACTGGTGACCCTATTCTGGGACCTCACCTAGGTACTCAGCCCGAACCTGGGCTCTGATACCACTTGTTGGGAGATTCTGGAGAGGAGAATGAGCTCCAAGCACAACCACACAAGTGTCTATGACACCACCTCCAACCCAAAACCTTAAGGCAATGGGTTTATGGGTCTTCTCACTTATATGTTGTTCAACTTACTCATTCCTACCCAATGTGGAACTCCAACATCACACTTGTATCCTAACAAAGTTATCAAGAATATGGTATTACAAAGAGATGGAATCTTGCATGAAAGAAGAGAAACGCAGGAAAGATATTGAAGGAAGAAAAATATATGTTGCGTGTGAGAAAAATAACTTCGTTCACTGATTAAACAAAGGCTTATATACAAGAAAGAATGAAAAACAAAAATAGTTACAAAAGAAAATGGAATACGCTAAGTTGCAGAAAAATAAGACAATTGCTATGCTGCATGTTTCAGTGCCCTTTTACCTCTACTCATTCATCTCATGTGTATAGTCATTTTACACGCAATGTAATATTAATTTTCCCATGTAAGGACTTTTCTACAAATAAGTTTGAAATCTTTCACAAACATGTGTATGCTGTCGGAAAAGTACTCTAAAAGTTGGGATGTCTTCTAAAAGTTGTTCAATTGCTCTCCAAGGTTCTCTTTTCTTTGGAAATCCCGCAAACGCAAAGTGAAGATCATTTTTTCATATTTCGTCTTAGTCAATTTTTCGGATTCATTGTTTCATTATCTCTTATCCCTCATCTTTGAGAAAGTTCGTACAACATTTTTTTTTAGGCTTCTATATTTATTTAAACAAGATTTTATTTTCTAAAATTAATTTTTTTATGATTATGAAAATAAATAATATATACTAAAATAATAGAAAAAAACGTATATTAATTAAATTAAAAATTCTAAAATTTTTTAAAAATATTTAATTAATCTCAGAAAAATTTGTGGTGTTACATTCTAACTCATTGATAATTTATAATAACCGACTGGATGTGAGCATAGGCTGATTCCAGCCTTAAGAGCTTAAGGTCACCTAATCGAGAATTTATAGTCATTCAACTATAATGAGTTTATAGTCACCCAACTCTTGAGAGTTTTTAGTCACTAGACATTTTAAAAGTTTATAATCACCCGACTTCTTAAATATTGCTTGAGCACAACCTTATCAGGATGAACTGGTATTGAGGTTCCAGTCAATCACTTTGTTTAAAGTCACCTGACTTCTTAAACATTTCTTGAACTCAATCTCTCTAGGCTGGAATGGTATTTAGGGCTCCAACCGACCACTTTGTTTAAAGTCATTCGATTTCTTTAGTAGTTCTTTAGCACAACCTCTCCAGCCTGGACTGGTATTGAGGTTTCAATTGACCGCTTTGTTTAAAGTTAGTTGACTTCTTGAGCACAGCCTCTCTAGGCTGGACTGATATTTAGGATTCTAGTCGACTGTTTTGTTTAAAGTCATCTGACTTCTTAAGAATTTATAGTCATCTAAGTTCTTGAGTATTTCTTGAATACAGCCTCTCCAAACTTAACTGGTATTTAGGGTGCCAAGACCACTTAGTAAAGATTCTTTTGAAAGCTTAATTATTGATCATTTATAATTTTTTTTGCATTTTATGATCCGTAAGTTTAAATTATATTACACATTTTACCTTAGCTTTAGTGAATTGTAATTTTAGTTTGAATTCCATAATTCATAAAATATTTTCTAAATTATAATTGCTATAAATAAAAAGAGGTAAATTAATAATTTTAAAATAAATGCGATTTCATGAACAAATTTTCATAAAGATATGTAATTATAAGAACCCTAATAGAAGAAACTATATTCCTCGTTCAAATAAATTTGAATAATATATTCAGATGAATGTCAATAATATTTTATGTATTTGTAATAATATTTACAAGTTACTATTAAAACTACCATCTTTTACACCTATTTTAACTAATAGTTTGATTTTTTTTAATACAAACCATTTTATGTTTAAATGTTCTTATTTAAATTATGAAATAAAACCATATTTTAAATACACCAAAAGAAATATATAGTTTAAAACAAAACTTAAATAACCATAACATACTTATATTCTATATCTATACTATAAAATATAATTATAATTATTTTTAAAAATAACATACATACTTAAATAATAATTTTTAACTTTTATTAAAAAAATTATTGTGCTAATACACCACCTATTACAACATAATAATAAATTGAAAATTATCTTCCATGATAAAATTGTATAAAATATTGTGTCGTCATTAGCCTGAATCATAATTTTAAACGGACAATCATAATTTATATATATGACAAGTCACAACTTAATTTATTAAACCTTTTGAATAACAACTATTTTGATATAATACGAAATTGGTATTCCAAGTTAGTTTTTTTAATCAAATTATTAATAAAAGAATAAATATGACTCGAATCCTTCTTAATTTAATAAATTAATATAAAAAAACAAAACAAAAACTAACCATGTGTGTGACACAAAGTAGTATGGTAATGTCAAATATATCTCTCCATATAGTTTTATTCCAAACATTACGACTTCACTTAATACAAAGTTTACGTGTTACACAATCTTCAAAGTTTAAATTTTGATATTGTGTTCTAAATTATACAATCCCTAATTATTTATTTTCAATATTTCAACATTATTACATTATACAATCATAAATGTATTTCTTAATGAAATACATTTCTTAATTGTTCAAACCATAATGCATAAAGTGGATTTCGAATTATATTATAAGATTAAGTTATAATTAATCATAGATTTTATATCCATAACTTTAAATTATAATTTTAGATTTTATATTTGTAAGTTTAAATTATGTCACATTATAACTACAAATTTCATATCCCAAATTAGAATTACTATTATTCCGAAATATACAATTTATAACTATAGTAAATAAATCTTTTATTTTAAAATATATTTCTTAATGTTTCAAAATATAATGTATTTCCATAACTTTGTTGTATATTTATAATTATGTTATGTATATTATTATTTTTTAATGATGTAATCCTTTCAAATTATACAATATGTGATTTGAGTATTATAGCTATAGATTTTGCATCCCAGATTTCAACTATTGACCTTTTGAATTATATAATTTGTAATTATAATTAATATAGTTCTTATTTTATTTTTCATAATTAAGAATAAAAAGCAGAAAATGGTAGTTTTAAGAAATAAATAATAAATCTAAGAACAAATAATTGTGTTTATAATTATGAAATTATAACAACCACTAATACAAAATAATTTTACAGTACAAATTAACTGTTAATTTTTCATGTTGTACTATCAAATTTTATTGTAACATATACTCTCTTCAAACATAATACATATATTTTATTATAAGCTTTTAATTTTTATTAAAACAATTATTATACAAATACATCACCTATTAATATATAATAATAAATTAAACATAATGTTTCAACTAACATTTAATAAATAATATAAAACAAAAAAAAGTATGCACAAGTCTCATAATAAAAAATTATTTATTTTAATTTTTTAAACATTTTTCTATCACACAATTTGAAGTATATATCAAGATTATGGAGTCTATAATCTATTTATATAAAAAATGTATTTCCTCTTTATGAATAGTTGTGGATTATAAATTATGTTAGATATTGTAACATGCTTAAGCTAACTAGACATGTATAAACATATATGTTAAGTATGCAAATTAATAACTTTAAATGAACATGGTTGTATGAAACAAATAATCCTATTTAAACATATCAACCTATAAGAACCAATAAAACCTGAATAGTAAACCATTATGTTTATGCATTCAAATAACAACTATTTTATTTACAAATGGTATTTTGGTTCATAACATTTGATATCTTTATAACGTAATAATATTTACAAATTACTTTTAATTAAACGTATAATTTAAACAATTTTATAAAATTTTAAATAAAATATTTCACTAACAACTATTTTACACAATATTTAAAATTATTTTTTAATTAATTATTAATAATATATTAAATATACTATAGTTCTCTTTTTAATTAATAAAATATATAAAAAAAAAAAACAAACAGCCCGTGCGTATCCACGGGTCTAGTTCACACTTACAATAATGTAATTGTTTCATCAATTCAATTGTTGAATTGCAATTGTTAAATTTTACGAAAATAGTTAAGAAAAATTAGAATCACATAATAAGTATTTGTGTATATATTTAAAGAACAAAAATATAATGATTTTGAGAACATAATTCCAACGGTAATTTTTTGAGACTTGAACAAAAATGAATAGTATGTTTCATCAGATGAAAAGCATTTTGACAACTGATTATGAGCCAAAACCAAACTCATAATTCATCTACATATATAAAATAACAAGTATGAGTATCAACCAACCACCTTCCCAATTTTTCATGTAAAATGGATCTGTTGACCAAAAATTGCAGTATAATAGTATATACAATCACTATGATCCAAGTTTGTATAAAACAGATTTATATGTTACCCTCATTTCTTCTTAAACTTTCTCGTTTACATGTGTAAACTATCAACTATGGTAGTCCTAGAACATCTAATGAAGTTAGAACAATGGCCATAATCTATGTTGATGAACCAGTAGCTTCCTTTGGTATCAGAAACAGAAAAGCAACTGGGATGAAATTGCACAAGGCATGAATTATGATGCCCAAGAGAAGATTGTCAAATGATCCTGAATCAATGTTCAACACAGAAGCCAAACCAGCTCCCACAACAGACCCCAGTGTGGTTCCAAAGTTGTTTATCGACATGAAAAGGGCAAATAAAGTCCCTTCAATTCCTGGGGGACATAGTTGTCCAGATAAGATCAGGAAAGGCATAAACCTGCAGTTGTTTTTGCAGAAAAAGTTACGGTTAGGTTGCAACTAAGTGTATAACTCAAAAAATGGTTCAAATCATATTGATCCCAGCAGCAAAAACATTTACACCAATCAGTGTATTCTAATTTGTAATAGATGAATACCCTTTCATATCCTTGAAGTGTATGTGGTCTTTTGCATAATTATTGAATACGTCAAAATTCAAAATCAATTCTTGAAAATAAAACCTATTATTCATGTTACTCCCTTGAATGGATGGAATTAAGTAATTGTTAGTTTTGCTTCAATGACTATGACATGTCACCTCCTACCTGTCTTCTACATGACTATTAAGTTTGCAAGGGCAAAAATTAAACGTAGTTAAAATTAATATTTAATGATCAACAAGCTTTTCTTTTTCTGTCTTGAAACTAATCCTTCTTCCCCTTTCTTCTTCATCTTCTTCTTCCTTTTTCTTCTTTATATTCTTTCATTTCTTCTACCTTCTTCATCTTCTTAATATTCTTTAAATTTCAATAAAAAAACACTTATTTTCTTCTTTCCCCTTCCTTTTTCTTCATTGACGAATCTTATTTTCAAACACAGATTTTGAATTTCAACACGTTTAAGGACTAAACAGAAAGCGCCAAAGGGTATTCGACCTATTCAAATTAAATGCATAATAAAATAACATGCTTTTCAAGTAATTATGTTTTTGTTGGACATAATTTTCACATATATAACCATGTGCATCTTTAACTAAATAAAAAGAGAAGCAATAACTAACTTGAATTGATTGATTCCATCAGCAAGAGCTGAGCCAAAAAGCACCATAATCTTGTCTGAGATGCCAAAGGCAATATTTTTCCTGGAAACTACCACAATCTGCAGAACATTCAAGAAGGCCAACCCAATATGGGCATACCTGTTATCGGGATGAAACCATATCAGTATATTAAATATACATAGCCATCCCCCAAAGAAAAATAATCCTTAATTTCTTACATGAGGATTTTTCGTAGGGTCATATACTTTAGGTGACGATTATAAATGAAGGTTCCCAGCATAAGTCCCAACCAACCAACAACCCGTGCGGTCCCAAGGAAAGATGCTTCTAACTTTAAAACCTCGGTTTCATAGTAGAAGATGACAGTTGAAAGATTCGGAATGGTAATGTGAGCAAGGAAAAACCAAGACATAGGTCTGCCCTCATCATCATACAACAAAGATTATTAGTAACCAATGACCATTATATAGCATATGCATGAAATGAATTAGCTTCACTCGGTAAGGCCTAACAAACACACACATACAGAGAGTAAAAACATGAAGAGCATAAATTTCTCACATGTTTTGATTAGTGTTCTGTTACATTACTTATATGTTAGTGTAGAAATAAATTCAGGTTACCATATGCAGATTACTTGGTTCATTAGATATTTCCTAGATTCTTTACCATTCATTTCTGTATCTAATTTAGGGTACCCTATATTAGAGATTTAGGATGAAAATGATATGTTCAGTGTTCTTCACCAAATCATTCACCCAAACTAATTCATCCACAGTTCTGAACCATTGCAGAAATTATTTGATGGTAACATCTCTTTGTTTAAAGTATCAGTAGGAAAAAGTGTGCGAGAGAATATGTTACTGCTACTAGTACTCCTCTTCTTTCAAACATTTAAAGGTCATAATGTGAAGAAAGATGGAGATAATATTTTAATAGGCTGCAGTTTACATAAGTAGCCTTCCGTGTCTATGTAGTTTGATGGTCGTAGGAACTAGGGTGAACATGTTTAATAGCCAAAGTACCATATCTCAGAAAGAGGTAAGAGGATTCAGGATGCAGGTTTACTCAAACTACAGATAAATAAAACACTCAAAGAGAAGATGTAACTTCAATAACGAATCATTCATAATCTTATAAGTATGCTGTCAGAATTGAAAATATTCACACCAGACAAAAAATTTAAATATTACATTAGTTACCTCCAAATCATTGGCTGCCTAAATGCACGACACAAATCATAAATAGCTTCTTTCAAAGAATGGAACCACTTTAATGCCAGGGAGTCTTCTTTCTTCAAAGTCTTTGATTTGCTGCTATATACTGATCTCCCCTTTGCGTTCTTTTTGCCCTTCTTTCTTCTTCTTGTGTTGCTGTGGGACTTCTCGGTTAAAGGACTACCTTCATCTAGAGTACTACCATTCACATGCGAATCCCTTACAATTGAATCCTCTAGTGAAACTTTGCTATTTACTGAGTTCTCCTCCACAAAACAGCATGATAATAACTGTATGCATGGCAGTACACAAAATAGAAGAAAAATAGCATCTATCCGTAAATTGTATAATGCATATCCTCCTAACAAACTCCCACATATTCCTCCCAAAGCCATAGAAGACCAAGATATTGACTGGAGATCTCCTGCAAAGGACGCCCTGACCAACAAAGCATGCACTTAATCAGAGTATAAATTCAGAAATATAACATGAACAAAGGTCATATTCCATCGTCAAACCGAAGATTAGACACCAATACAAAATATAGAATATCCACCATTGAGATTGAGAAAGGGGAATCCATCCGGGTCAAACCTTATCTACGGGTCTAATAACTGAACTAAGGCTAAGTTAAAGGTTATGAGCAAAAGTTACAAAATTAACTCTGTATTGGAAACAGCCTTCATTAATCCATTATATTGAAAGATTGGAAATTTGTATGTTCACAGAAAGAACAAATTATATATAATTCAGTTTTGGTGAGAAGGGTGACATGTTAGTATTGAATCAATATAAAAATTTATTGCAAGAGAATAAAAAATATTTTACAATGTCTTGTAACTTGAACAGGGTAGCAAACAATTAGAAAGGAGTGTAAAAGAATATGAAAAGCAAACAGTCATTCCCTCTTCCTTTTCAAAATTTCATTGCTTTTAACGTTTAAGTGATAAGAATCAAGACGCACACCATTGACATTAACATGTTCACCATTGATCACACAGTATTTGATTTTATTCTCCATCCTTGTTCTGAAGATTAAAAAATTGCAAATAGTCCACAGATTATGCGATTCCAATGTTTTGTGCATCTTTTTGTTTCCGCATGTTTTTTAATTTGTTGTCTCATTTTTGAATTACCAATACCTATAAGTAGGAACACTATTCAACATGAAGTTTGTCTGCAGAAAATGATAATCAGGAACCTGTGATACAAACATACCGGTCAAATCTTACTGCCTCAGCTATCATTGCATCAACAACAACGTCCGCCATGGCTGAGCCCAAGTTTTGTGCAGTCAACAATACCATCAGGTGCCATGTTGAATCCCTCAAGGTTGAATTCAAGCCTAAAATCAACCATGGCACTAGGGAAAGAACAGTGGAAATCACTAAGTAGGGAATCCGTTTTCTTCCTTTAATTGGAATGCAATCAGAAAGTATTCTGTGTATCAGTAACCAAATCAGATTGCAAGGAGATAGTATAAAATAGATTCAGTAAATTAACAGTTACACATATACAAAGGCTAATTAAACTGCAGCTTTTCACAGTCAACACAGTTCTGTAGATTGGAGAGTGATATAAAAACAACAGAAAAATTTCTGGTGATGAAGGTACTTTCCACGCTGAATTAAAAAGTTACGTGTATTCATCCAGAGTTTAGGATCTTGCATTCTTGTGCATTTGTGTCACTTTTATTTTCCCATTTGATGTGAATATCTATGTCATTTCGAAAACCTCGAGTTCTTGTTTTAATGAAATGAAATTTTTTTTTACAAAATCTACCTTAAGATATAGAATACTTTAGTTTTGTACTTACTACTTTCTATGCATGACAAATCTACCTTGTTTAGGTGTTTCTACGTGTGAATAATAAATTTAAAAAACAATGATTCATACCCATATAATGGTTTAATGCTCCATGGAAAAAATGCTACAGAAAACACAAATTGAGAAGCTGAAGGTGACAACTTTAGATTATCTTTAAGCTGGTAGGAAATCGCTGTCCATACAAAAGACCTAAAACCCTGCATTAATTAATTGAAAAGGATAAAACAAAAATGCAAGATATTAATCACCCTTATATAATGCTATGTCATCATGTCACTCCAGCAATCTAGCATCAACTGATAAACTTACAAAATAACCATTTCTCAGAAAATGTACAAAAAAACCCTGGTTCGGAGAAATTTTGTCACAGAAAAAGACAAAACAAATGAATTGACCAATAATACCCATTTTAACAAAACAAATAAGAAACCATCAGAATTCAGATCTTAAAGAAAAAGGGAAAGGAAAAAAAAACATCAAATCCACATAAAAAATTCAAAATTTAAATGAAAAGCAAACAAATGGTGGAGAATTGACACCTGGGTGAAGTAAATCAAGCAAATCAGCCAAAGAAAGGCTGCCCCAAATGCAGCATTCAACTGCTTCGTCCATTGGATCATTGTCGACACAAAACCTCACTCTTCGGAACCCTTTTGCTTGTGTTTTCTTGTGTGTTCTCTCAGTTCTCACTACGAAGATGTTTCTGATTCATTCCAGTGCTGTGTTTCGGAGAAAGGACAAGACAAGACAACGATTTCCGTTTTCCCTCCCAACGGTTTCAACAGTGCTGGGAGTTATTATCTCTTTTGACGGTTTTGTCCCTTCCCAGTACAGTTTCGAAGATCGCTGCAACGGGTTATATCCGTAATTTACTTGTATGGCTGACACGTCCATGAATCGAACCAGATTTTGCCACGTTTGCAACAGGGACCCCACTTGAAAATAACAGTCACAGTTTGACTATTTTTCTGAAAATGGCCTTTGATTGGCCAACATATTTGTATTGACTTTTCTTCACTCTTTCTTTAACATACCTTTTTAATTATTCTTTATTATTGAAATTTTTTTTATTAAGAATCATGAAATTGTGTGAAATTTTTCAGAAATATAAATATTTTTTAAATATTATCCCATCAAACCTGTTTATTGTTGAATATCAGAATTCTGACGGAATTCATTGGTAGTCATGGTGTAAAAAAAATCAGTTCGAATTCAATTTTGGAAGAACCAAATTCTCATATCATTTTTCTTGATTTTTACAAAATAGACAAAAAAAGGGAATTTTTAAAATAATTAAAAAATATTAAATAATTAATAAAAAATATTTTTTATTTTTTTCTGGATTTTTAAATAATGAATTAAATTAAAATTAGTTTCAATAAAATAAAACAATTTAATATATGAAAAGAATTAATAGAAATGAAAATAAAATATTAAAATAGTAATTTTAAAATACTGTAAATGAAATCTTTAAGTATTTAAATACATTATTTATAGTAGTTTAAAAATGTATATGAAAATATATTAATAAGGATAACAATATATTATTAAAAGAAGAAATAAGAACAACATAAATCATTCTGAATAATAAATATAAATATTTTAAAAAAATAAATAAATGAATATTAATTTAAAATTTATTAATATTATTTTGTATGAGTGATTATTAATATAAATTTATAATTCAGTGAATGTGAAATTAATAATATAAGGCATGGATTTGAAATATTAAATTCATAAAATCATTAATTGTGTTGTTTTAAATTGGTTGACTTCCATGCACCATTTTGACAATAATATTATAAAAAAAAAATTAATTTATATCTTTCATGCAAGGTATAACTACAAATTAATAATTATTTTCAAGAAAATATAATTTCCATATTATGCAAAAAAATTAAATTAAAATTAATATTTGAATAGGAAAAGAATTATATTTCTAACTTAATATTAACACAAATTTTAATAATATTTTTAAATTATTAAATATGATTTATTTGATATTTTAAAAATCACAACTTTAAAAATGAATTTTTTTAATTTTTAGTACCGGTTTGTGCACCACAAATATTCCGGATACATTTTAAAGTATTTGACCCCTATTTCATCAATTAAACAACAACAATTAATACAATTTCTATTTGACAATAAACACTAATACATGGATTCAAACACTTCTTTTCTTTCTAGACAAATTGATTAAGAATTTCTGACACAGATAAGAAATCTCACACCAACAATGATTTTGTGAATATTCTTTTGTTTAGTGTAGGTTGAATTAGGTCAAATATATAGGATCAAGGTTATCTATTATTTAATAATTATATAATTATAAATTAATGCATATGATATTAAAATCATTGTGTAAATTTCTCCCTTCTTTCTAATACAAAGAAATTTGCTCTTTAGTTTGTAATATTATTATTCTTATAAAAGATGTTTGATAATTCTTTTTAAGATTTTGTACAACAGGCATTTGAAAATTATTTTAATTCTTTTTTTTTATTTGTCTTTGCAAATAGTCAAATCAAATAAAATAAATGTACTTCTCCTAAACTGTTTAGAATTTTATATGATTACACCATTTTGAATTTAAAGGAAATAATATGCATTGTTTTAAGTCTTCTTACCAACATAAAATTCAAGAATTTGCATTATTTTTAACCTAAAGTAAAAAAAAAATAGTCTAGTTATACATGATGAATTGAGATATTAATTGATTCCATGTATTACATATTTCCATGAAAGTCTCAAATTCCTTTCAATATCATTATTGAATTATATATTATGTTTAAAATATCTTTATGATGCTTCTAAATCCATTAACATTAAATTTTTCCACAAATTCTAACCTCATCATTTCCGTTGAATGAATCATTTACTTTGTTGAAACTTATTTGATTTGCTACTATTACGAAAACTGCAAATAGTTATGATGTTATCTATGAATATTGTAATATTATAAGAAACTTATACGAAAGGTGTTCTAACACATGCTCATCTATTTAACAAAGTCATCAAAATACTATACTTACTAGACTACAATCAAGTCATAAAAAATATTTATAAATTAAAATTATCGATGTTCATTCAAGTTATAAATCATGGATTTATAAATTAAAATTGTTTTTAATATATCATATATACATTTAAGTATTTCATCATTAAATATTATATTACATTATATATTTTAATTATTTTTCATATTATTAATAATATATGTAACATCCCAAAAATACAAATAAAAAAAGTAATTCACTAAATCATGCATAATCATTATCATAATAACATCTACTCAAATAAAGATCATACAAGCAAAAGATGAATATATGCATATACAGTCATCCTCAAAAAGTTGTACAAAGTTAAACACATGCCCCGACAAGCAGGCAATCTCAGATTACAAAAGAAATAAAGCAGCTAAGGGGGGTCTAGCTTTTCTCCAGCTTGGCCCCACTGCCTGAAGCCACGTCTCTTCTGTCATCTGCTCCCGTGTCAAAACACGATCATAGCAGGTACAAATTCAAACCATGAAAGAAAAGGGGTAAGCCAAAAATCAATATTTCCATAATTAAGTCTATACATGAACATTAATTTAATCATCCACACTATTCAATCAATCAGCCTACCGAAGGCTATGGCAATCACAATCACACACATAAGACTGACGACTTCCGGAAGACTGTATGGACTCAGACAGCTGGAACTAACACCTGATACACGACATGGAGATTAAATATTATATCTCAACCTCTACCACCATGTGAGTCAGGGTGAAAGAATTAGGCCTTTTCCCGTAGGTCATCCTAATCCAATCTCCGTCGACTTCTCACAACTGATGACAGTGTCTACGTGACTCTGATCATCAGTGAAGTCCGGATATTCCATCAGGAAATCCCTAGTCCATACATACTACTATTATCACATACAAGCACAACACACCACAATCATTCAAACTTGTTACACCTCAATATAACTCATTGGCCTTACTGCCAGATACCTCATGAAATTATCCCTTTGGCCTTACCGCCAAGTAATCCCTCAAATATCTTCATCACAACATATCATTCCTCAATTTCACATCATATAGCTCAACATATATCAATCTCATATAACACAAGTCATACATTCTTCAATTTCATAAAAGAAACACAATCTGGATGCAGGGGTTCTCGCCTGGGCGAGACCAGGCCGTAACCAATTCTTTGCCACTGGAAGGGTCTCGCCTAGGCGAGGGCTGACCAAAATTGGACAGCATCTCCCCTAAAACTTGGTCATTTTCCAACTTTGACCTTCTCAATTTACACAGTTTATAGCAGACAGTTCATCACCAGCTAAAGCAATACAATCATACTCAGTTTGGGGCATTGGTCATCCCATTCAACATTCATTCATCACATAGAACAATTCCTGCCAATTTCTACTCATTAACTACTCACATTCATCACTACAAGTTGAGATTCAATCAAATTCATATCCAAATGAAATCCATCATACACATAACAGTATATTCCAATTCACTTCTACTCAAATCAAGTTTAATTCAACAATTTATGAACTAAATGGTATTTCAACATAATGCATCAAACTCACAAGAGAGAAACTCAATTTAAAACACAAAATGTCTTTCGCTTCACCTTAGCTAAAAAAAGGCACCTAAGCAGATTCAATCCCTCAATCAACTAGGAATTTCCCACTTTTCATTGAAGCTTTTAAAGAGACTAAATTTAAGACTTCCCCTTACCAGTTGCTCCTGCAGTTCCTCTATCACCAAAAGTGCTCCTTTTTCCTCTAAATGCTCATTTAGTACTCTAGGGGTACCTAAACGCAAAACGACGAGCATTAGCACTGTCCCAACACTTCACAGAGGAAGAGCAAGCCCAAACACAGCGCCTGTGACATGAAATTGCGCGAAGAACGAAAATCCCCAAATTGGAACCCTAAAAAGGTGCGAATTTGAAAACTCACCTAATCGAAGATTCTGATCGGTGCAAAACGTTGCTCTCGTGACGCTCGTCGCGTAGGCGGTCTCCGCTCTTCAATCGGACAACAAACCGTCAAGAAATCGAAGTGAGAAAGGAAAAAGAGAAAAGAACTCTAGAGAATGAGTGAAAGAGGAGAGATAGTGTTCTTTGAATAATGAAGAACAAAAGGAATTAAATACTTAAGGACATGAGTCCCACTCTTTTGTTCCTCAATATTTTAATACTCTATCCCTTTCTCAGTCAATTATCTTCTAGGTTCTTACAATATATATATATATAATGATGATAATAATGGTGGCAATTCTTTTTAGTAACTTTTTTATGTGAACTAAATGTACTCATTATAAATTTAAGTTATTTTTTAAATATAATATTTTCTGTTTTAAAAAAAATCTCAGCTACTTGTTTTATTTAACTCCTATAATAATAATTTTCAAGTTTTATTAACAAAAACTAATTTTTAATTATTTATTAAAATAGTTAAACTGCAAATAATAATGTTTAAGACTATTATTATAAGAATTTTATACGAATTTTTTAAAAATTTAAATTTTTATAATAAATAATTACAATGTAATATAATTTCTTTCTCTTTATTTTTTTATCAATTTTTTATATCAAACATTATTAATAATAATAATTTATATTAAACTTAAATTAAAAACACCAATTACTATTAATTTATATTAATTTTGGTTTATTTTATTATCTAGATTTATTTGATTTAATTCATTATTTAAAAATCAAAAACAAAATAAAGAATACTTCTTATTAATTATTTTAAAAAATATTTTACATTTGAAAATAACTATTTAGTATTTAATTTTTCAGAAATCGAATTCAGGTTCGTTTTCGGGCATGACAGAAGAAGAATGAAGGCCGTAATTTCATCCCTGTAAAATCCACATTAAATTTTATAATTTTAGGTTTTATCATATTTTAAATTAAAAAAAACAAGTATATTGGTATTATTATACTACTTAGACTATTTTGTCTACATGATTATTTATTTAAATTTTGTCGATATAAAAAATTTAATCAACATTCTCAATAATTCATTCAAATATTAATATAGCTAATTTAAGTATCATAGGCAATGATTCATTCATTCAAATACTAATGTGGGTGTTTAATTTAATTTTATGATTCTACATGTTAACACGTGAAATCTTTTCTCCATTAATTTTTCCCGTTTCCAACATTAACATTGCTGGTATAATCAAATTCCACATCATATTTCAATGGTTGTTTCACTGCTTCCATTTCACTTTACAAAGCCATTTCTCTGTGACACATATAAGCATATTTTCATTTATTAAATATATAAGAAATTAACCTTCAAATTAGTTTCTAGATACCAATTAGAATATGAATTAGTAATAATTAATGGCTATTATTTACCTCACACAAATAGAAAACGAAAACAGGTTGTCAATGTTATTCTTCACTTCTAACTTTTCCTAGTTTTTCCACAAATCCGAATTAAGAATAGCTAGATGCTTCATTTTGGCAAAACTGAACTACATCTATTATTCATTTATCATACATAACTTTTTACTACATGACTCCACTCATTTTTCTTCTTTTTTTTGTAACAAATAAACAAAAAACAACATCCCTCAAGTCCTTGTAACATTTTCAAAAATTCTAAGTCACATGTTGGCTTTCACAAAATGAAATATTACCAGATCAATTTGTTTTCTCAAATCAGTTCTTTCACACGAAATTGGCCTCAAACTCTTCATAACAATCTCCATAAGAAACAGAGCCACTCAAGAACTTGTTGAGCTATGCTGGAGACTCAATCATGTCATAGCAATGCAGCAGTCTTGCAGAACATGACCCCTGCTTTCAAACATTCAAGTACTTGAGAGCAGTTTGAACATCCTTATCCCCTCTGCCGCTGCAATTAACCACAACCTTGGTTCCATTTGGAAGGGTAGGGCAGAGTTTCTCTAAATATGCAAGAGCATGAGATGTCTCCAAAGCTGGAATAATACCTTCCAGCCGAGATACTCTCTTAAAGGCTGCAGGTTACGAAACAACCCAACATGAGACACAGAAACAAGATACAAGGATTAAAACAACTTCAGCTTCTGATCTTGGAAACTATAAGAACATATTATATATGTTAATAGCTCTACTGTCTCTACATGATAATCAATGGCATATATAGCAAATCAGACAAATAAGGGGAACATAAATTAAGAATTTTGTAACGGCATGATGAAAAGAATAGTTAACCTTGAATTGATTCGTAACAAGTTAACAACGGCCACTATCAACATACATTTGCATCAAAGCTAACAATATGTTATCATGATAAAGGTGAGAAATAGTTAGGCCATGTATAAGATCACTTGTTACAACTCTTTCTTAGACATCAAGACATGACATGTCATTCTTCTCTTTCTCATTTCTGTCACATTTTATGTTTTAGGTAAATCCTTATCTTATGTATTTGAAGATTTGTAGAGAGTGATAAGTGACAAAATCAAAGAAAAGTAAACCATGACAAACAAAACTTTAGTGTGACTAATTTTCTGCCAAAGATATATCACTATACATTTGCAAGGCAATAAATGTAGGATACTCCTACCTTCCAGTGCGTCTTCATCAGTAACACTATAGTATTCGGCACGCCCTACATCTTTCAAGAAACTATGCTCTGGTCCAACTCCAGGATAGTCCAACCTATAGAATGAAAAAGGAAAACTGGAATGAACAAAACCTGGATAAACAAAAGAAAAAGTAAAAAAATACTAACCAGATGAATTACCCTGCACTGATAGAGTGAGGCTCAATTATTTGCCCGTCGTCATCCTGCAAAAGATAGCTCATAGCTCCATGCAAAACCCCAATTTCTCCTTTTGTTAATGTAGCTGCATGCTTACCACTTTCTAGGCCAAACCCTGCAGCCTCCACACCAATCAACCTAACATCTTCATCCTCGATAAATTCATGGAAAAGTCCCATGGCATTTGAACCACCACCGACACATGCTACAAGAACATCTGGCTTCCCTCCCCACTTTTCCAGTGCTTGCTTTCTTGTTTCTTTACCAATCACCGCTTGAAACTCTCTTACCATCATTGGATAGGGATGTGGCCCCGCAACAGAACCCAAAATATAATGTGTTGTCTCCACATTGGTCACCCAATCCCTTATAGCTTCTGATGTAGCATCCTTCAGTGTAGCAGTACCTGAATGAACTGCTCGGACCTACATCACAAAATTACCTAACTAATGAGAAAGCCATTGACAAACTAGTAGCTGCTTCAATCAAAAGCCAAATTTATGTTAAAAATTGACAAAATAGTATTAACTATTAAGATAATGTCTTGCATTAGATAAACCCTGCATCCTCAATAAGATGTCTTCCCCCATGCCCATTTTGAACTTCAAACTTAGTCTTGAACACTAAGCAACTAATTCTCTACGGTTCTTGATAGCCATCAGGACCAGTCAATTGGATTATAATTCATGTGAACAGGCATTTGACTTAAAAACACTATCTTTCATTCCTACAAAATCTACCACCCTAACAAAATATTAACTGTTCATAGCCACAGCGCTGCACATAGAAAATCACTCATTCATTCATCCTCACAAAGTACTACTACCTCCATTCCATATCTATCAATGATTAAGGTTAATGTACAACATCGATATAAAACATTGTTGTATTTGAACTAATATACCCTTATTCAATATCTCATTGCCTGTGGTAGATTACTACTGCAGCAATGGTCAAACAAGAGTACAAGTAAAAAAACAAACAATCAATAACATTTGGAATTTTAAAACATCAATAGTATCTTTTCTGAAAAAGGAGTTCAAACATCAACCTTATTTCCTGTTTCCTATGTGCAAATTCTTCAGAGGCAATTATACTCGACACGCTCAAACATTAAGAAGCCATTCACTTGCCATTTTGTTTCCTATTTTCACCTTTTAATTACAAAACTGTTTCCAACAACTTTCCCCTTTTTGTTTCCTCTGTTTCCTATACAAACCTTTGAAAACATGAAACAGGTTGAAAACAATGTGGCAGTTTTGTAATTAAAAAGTGGAAACAGAAAACAAAATTACAAATAAACACCCCCAAATGTGAGCATCTTTCCCTTTGTTCCCCACGTTGTAGAGCACTAGCCCCATCAACTAGACTCAACCAATGATGGTATTAAAACACCAACCTATAAGATAGAGAAGTACTAGTACCAAAGTTACCAACATATGATCATTTTCTCATAAGCATTCCCATTCCCCACAAAACAAAAACCAAGTACAAGCTAATAACAACCAATTAGCCATCACCCTACACACCTCAGCACCAAGAAGCCGCATTCTGAACACATTAAGAGCCTGTCTCTCCATATCCCTCGCCCCCATATATACCACACACTCCAACCCAAACCTCGCACACACAGTGGCAGTGGCCACCCCATGCTGCCCTGCACCAGTCTCAGCAATGACCCTTCTCTTCCCCAACCTCTTCGCCAGCAAAGCCTGAGCAACGGCATTATTGATCTTGTGCGCGCCTGTGTGGTTCAGATCCTCCCTCTTCAGATACACCTCAGGCCCTTCCCCGTCGCGCGCGTAGTGGCGCGTGAGCCTCTCCGCGAAGTAGAGTGGGCTCTCGCGACCCACGTAGTCCCGCAGAATCTCCGCGAGCTCCTTCTGCGAAAGATGGAAACTTTGTCGCTTTCAGGAGATACCCTTTTGCCAGGTTCGGAGAAAATCGAAGTGGGGCTTGGGAATTGAAATGAGAGAGAGGAGAGAAGAGAACCTGAAAATGTTCGTCGGAAGCGACGGAGTGGAACGCGGATTCGAGTTCGGTGAGGGCGAACATAAGGGTTTCAGGGACGTACTTGCCGCCGAACCGGCCAAACCGGCCGCGTGAGTCGGGTCGCTGAGAGTGGACCGAACCGGTGTCGCGGTTCGCCATTGGAAGAACTGAGGTGGGAATGAGAACCAATGAAGAGGAAGAAATGCACGAAGAAGGAGCAATATTGTAATATAAACTTAAATTAATAAGTAAAATCATTTACATAATGGTGAAATTACATATTAAAAAAATATGAATTTATCTCAAATTTAAATATAATTAACATTAAAAGTGTATAATATAATTTTAGATCAAATTTAAATAATAATATTCAAGATTTCGGTAGGTTAAATTTGTTGAATGAATTCTCTTTTTATAAGACAAGCCAGTGAGGAGCAAATCAATTCCAATATTTATTCAAATTTCTTCACAAATAGTTCCACGTATTCAAGAGATGACTAAATATAAGAAAAATATATAAAATAATACAAGAAATCTATAATAATAATTTAATTATATATATATATATATATAACAGAGAAATATAAAGACTTAGTAAAATAAGTTTGACTCGGTTTATCAACCTAAATATTTGTATTCAGCCAAAATATTATGTAACATGGGTCCAATCAAACTTAAAAATATAATAACTTAAATTAAAGTGTATTAATTTTGATTTCATATATTTAACGTGTGACTTAAATACTTAGGATTTTATTAAACTCGCACAATTTAATGTGGATAATTTTATCTAAGAATGTAATTGATGAGAATTTTATTGAATATATAATACTTAGACACTTTATGATTTTGATCATAATAAACAATAACAAATTTTTTAATTAAATATGTTCATTAGAAATCATACCACAACAAAAAATAAATTAGATTTTTATATTTAATAGATTTTTAGACCATGATAATGTAAGAATAGATTCAAAAATTAAAAAATAAATTTATCATAATATATAAAACGTTAAATATATTTTTAGTTTTTAAATTATTTGTTAAAATTGTGTTTTGTTTTTTAGATAAATTTTAGAGTTATTTTTTCTTTATACTTTATAAACGTGTAAATGATTTTTGATGTGTCAAAATTTTTTTTTATCTCTTTATTTTTCTTTTTCTTCATAGTTTCTTATTTCACTATCATCCGTTTGTTAAGTTCCTTTCATTTTTTTTTAAGATATTTTTATTTGTCATTTATACCTATTTATAAGATATAAGAACGAAACAAGTTCAAAATTTGTAAAACAAATTTTTTACAAATAATTTAAGGATTAAAAATATATTTAACCCATATATAAACTAAATTTAATTCTTGAAACTTTTTTAAAAAATTATTAATATGTTTAAGCATCTTACAACTATATTATTTAAAACGTAAATAAATAAAACTTCCTTCACACAAAACAAATAACAATCTTATATTTTAATATGTGTTATTTGCTTAAGTTATAAATGATGGATTTCTTATAAACAATATAGAGATAATATATTATATTTATAAAAATTCCACTATATGAAGATATCTTTAAACAATGCATGTTTTAATTTACATATCTTCTTATTTAAAAGTTATTCTTATATTTTAAACAACTTTATTTATTATAATAAGAAGTAACAATTATAGAATAATCGAAAAAGTCAAATAAAATAGATGTTTGTATTAGTTAAGAATTATAAAAAGAATAACTAACTTGATCTATAATACTTTATTTACTTATTGTGAGTTAAAAGTGACAAAATATTTTTTATCAAATTTAATGACTCAAACCCTAACCAATATAGAAATAACAAATTACATTTTTTCATCTATTATCTTCTATAAACTTTCACTATCTTTTGCTAATTTATATATAAAAATCATTATAAAATATTTTTTAACTAATATTTTCAAACTTTATATTTACGATCTTATAAAAATATTTAAAAAATTTTAAGCTTTATACAAGCTCGCGTTCTAGAATTCACATGTTCTTTTAACGTACATGTATTGAAGTTTATAAATAAAATTGTTTTCTTTAAATGTTGAAAATTTTATATAAATAACTTATTTTAAAAAAACAAGCATGTTAGTTTTTAAAAAAATTACAATTATATTTTGAAATTTTTTTCTTTTAAATTAAATCAAAATGATTATAGGATTAACCTGAAATTCTTTTATTCCATTTAAAACAATAGATCAAACTAGAACACATCAGACTAAATCCTCCTTTTTATCACCCACTCATACACACAACTATTTATTTATTTATGTATATAATATAATATAATATGTATAATTTTATAGATATATAATTCTTATAATCAAATTCAATAATATAATAATTTATCTACTTTGTTATATTTTAAATTTTATTTAGAGAAATTTATTCTTAAACACTTAAAGAAGAGAAAAATTTCTTTTTTATAAACTAAAAGTAATGTATAGAAGTTTTTCATATTATTTCTTAACATTTTTATTTTAACTTAAGCAAAATTTTATTTTATTTATTATTGTCTGCTCTAAAATGTTTAACTTATGCAAAATTTTATTTTATTTATTATTTTCTCCTTTAAAATGTTTATAAAGAAACTCGACGTACTGATAATTAACATACATTAACATAACTTGGATGACGTAATATTAACGTAATTGCTACTTGGTTTTATTTTTGTCAAGTGGAAAGTAATGAGAATAACTCTGATATCAATAAGACGAATTTTTCATCATCCGATCAAACAAAATGTTCTTCATAACTAAAGTCTAGGAATCCAAACTCTTGTCATCATGTTCACACAAACCAGTTATATAAACTTTGAGAAACTGTGGTAGTTAATGTATGTACCTAAGAATAAATATGCATTTAAGCCATGGGATTCTTTGCACTGTTCAATGACAGTGCCATTTACTATGATTTTGCTTTGCACTCTATAATGTTACCATTTACAATTACTCAAACGTCTCATGCTTACTTTGTCTAGGCTCTGTAGAAACACATACTGGAACACCACTTCACCTACATGACATGTATAGTATAAAGAGAATATGTTCATATACTCATTAGTTTTGAACTAGTTCAACCAAAGCATAAGCATTCTCAGATTCAGAGCAAGACCATATATATCATATGCAGTAAGTTGGAACACTGGTCGGTCGATACACAAAGGTCCTGACATTGTGTGAATGTCCTGATGGGTGATTGTAACTGAATTTTACTCCCAAGCTGCCCTCACCAAGTTGAGTGCACTGCTCATGGAAACTACTGATTGGTCGAGCTAGACACGCATCCCATCGATCACTCTCCGGCATTGTCTCGGCCACTGTGTATATCCCCTTGGCATCTGTGAATGCTTGATAGTTTAGAACTTCTCCAGACTTGGTGATGCAAAGAACAGCAACCTCAGCACCTACATTAGAGCACTAAAGTCAATTGTCTTTTGTTAAGAAAAGGAGATTATAGTCTAACAGTATGTTACGATAAGTTAAAATCGATATATGAAAATTGCTTTCTGATTTGTGAGTTGCACCAAGATTTTGAAATACACTAGCAAAAGAAATCCTGTGTGAATCAACATCGACCACATTGCAAGATTAAATACTCTTAGTGACCAATAGTGAAGTAGTACCAAAAGAAAATGGTGAAAAGAACACGGATGAGAAAGGGAAATAGAACATGAAAGTTTAAGCTTCCAAGCAATGGGAGGAATATGCATGAATATACTTCAGCTTCAAAGCAATTGTAGAGGATGACAAGATGACCAGTGAAATATCCTTTGTTCAGTATTTTGTGTGATTGTTAAATTTCAAAATTAAACCACCACCCAAAAGAATGGAAAGATATGAAAGTTGAAACTGTGAATCATCACCAAAATGGTTAAATCTGAAAATGGGATTACTTATAAAACCAGATACAAAAGAATAAGAAAGAAGGTTTGTTTATGATAGACAAAATTAAATTAGGTTGCAGAGAACAAACATTAAACGTTGTCATAAGTTTATTGGAAGAACAACCACGAGACACAGGTGGCATACAAAACGGTCTTTAGGATAAAAATAAGGAATTTCAGATCATCAAACTTTTGAAAATAAGAACAGTCAGCCAATTCAGAGGTTTTCATGCCGAAAAGTATCAAACCCCTTGAAAGAACAAGTTTAAGAGACACATAGCTCCTACAAAAACATAGAAAGAACAGCTAGGAGTTTATTCGTACGAGTGTGGTCTTCATTACTATAAAGTAGTCCTAGGACAGCAATACTAATTCTCTCATGGAGGCACTTGCAATTGCAACGACTCTAGGAATTAGTAGAACATCCTCCATCTCTTTTGAGCTTTAGTTTGAGACTCACTTATAGCAACCTATTAAAGGGAGGTGGTCATCATATAAATAATAATGATATATCATTATACAGTTAAGGAGCTTTGAACTCACAAGAATTATCATGATCATACCTACAACATATCCAGAAGCATAAATCAACTAACACAATACACGAAATAGTGTTCTTAAAAAAGATGAAAGAGTAAGAAAGAAAAATTAGAAATATTCACAAGGATTAGACATTGCCATTCATTGACACAAATAAACTTCAAGAAATGGAAATGGAAATGCAAAGTGAGCAGAATGAAAAGACTACCATGAAACATCTTTTTCAACTAGTCATACCATCATTCAAAATTCAATATATCAGACTGGATTAGGGACACACATATTCCAGATATCAAATTCTACTTGGGATTGAAGAAAAGAAAAACAATTTCACTCCGAACAGAGGTTAATCAGGTAATGCATTATAGTGAATATCAGCAAATCCTTTGATCAAACCAATCAGGGTATCTCATTCTCCTTCTGTTGATTAGTAAAAAAATACAAACAAACAATTCATCAATTATCATCCTCAAATGTCAATAAACAAATTCTGAAAACATCTTCCTTGTTCCATTCCTTCCCATGTGCCACCAGGTCAACAGGCCAATAGTGACTAAACAATACAATGCACAGTCTATGCATGGTTTCAAAAACAGTATCCACAACCAAAATATTGACTGCAACTATAAGGATTTTAGGTCAGCCGTTAATGCAATTGTAGCCAAATTTGTCCCTATAATATCAAATATCACAACAAAACTGCAATTGCTACCGCACTTTAAAACCTTGGTATTCTATTGCTGAACGGAAAATTTACTCCAGAGGGTCAACAAAGCATAAAATCAAGCAAAAAAATTGAAGGGCTAAACGGTTAAAACACCTCACAACTAACCAGACCAGGGATACCAACACACACAAGTCAAATTTTCAACCCAGTTAAACAATCTGTGGTGAGTGATATGGCTTATTTACAACAGCAAAAAGCAAACAACTTACATAAAAAAGGGAAAACCCCATTTCAGAAACTCGATCAAAACGACAAAAATTGAAACAAAACGCCTATGAGAGAGAGAGAGAGAAAGAGGAAAACCTTCAATTACATGGTCTTCAGGTCCAAGAGAAGAATCCCCACAAACATCACAAACAACTCTTCCATGGATTTCACCAGTCCAAGCACTCACACCCAAAACAAAAAGCAAGAGAATCAAACCCATCACTGTCTTTTGTTTTTCCATGGTTGAGATTGAGAAAACAACAAAAAATGGCACCTTTCTCAGGGAACTCTGTGTTTTGGGTTTATGTGTAGTTTTCTTTTAACTCTCACCGACACAATAGGTGAAATGCTAGTCCAACGCCCGATTCGACTGGAGTAGGGACTGAATTGTCATTATGTAAAAAGTTTAGGGACTAAATTGGGAAATGAAGAAATTAGGCCCCTTGTTCTGTCTTCTATAAATACTTACCAAACCCTTCGTATGTACTTGTGTTGTGCCGCATCTGAGAGGGTGACTGTGGGGACTGGTAGGTTATCGACATTCTTTTTTTGGTGTATTGAAAACTTCTTTTGATGCGTTGAGAATTTCCTGTAATGTTTGATTATTTTATTGTTTGTGTATTGCACGCTTTGGATAAGACTTTTGCAGTTATTGATTGTTTTTGTTGTCGTGTTGTTGCTATTGTGTATTGTAAACTTGAAGGTTCGATTTTTGTTTTGTTTTCAATATAGTTGTTTTAATTAAAGCTTGTGAAGGGTGAACAATGAACTGGGTCACAAGTGGTTTTGGTGTGGAGGGCAATATGTCTTGGGCATGTAGGAATATTGACACTCACAATCAGGCTCTAGCTCTATGTTTCTTTTTCCAGTTCTGTTTTGTTTTCCTTTCTCATTTTTTATGGGGAGTACAATGTGTGGTGTTAGGGTGACTGATTAATGTTTAATTTAAAATGTATCAAGTTCCCTTTTTTCTAACTCTTGACGGGAAAAGTTTTTTTTTTTTTTTCAATTTGATGGTTACCATATGATTATTTTTAAGGTTTTAAATTCCAGTTACCATCGTAGATTCATTATGATCTTCTCTGTTTCAGAAATTGCAGAGCAATGCAGTTACCAATGTAGCTGTTTTGATTATAAAATCCTTGAATGATGCTGTTACAATTGCAGTCGTGGACCTTTTCTTAAAGTATTTTCCGGAGGAGGATATTGTTTTTTGGTTTGGTACTTTGGATTTGTAGGTGAGGGTTGGAGTTTACAAAGTGGATGTTGTGGCAATGGCCTAATCTGTTTTTTTCTTCTTGGTACTTTCGATTTTTTTTTTCTTGATTTCATATATATGGGTCACATAAGTTGGGCCACCATGATTGCCCTTAATTGCCATGAATGGATTTCCCTATGATGATTTAGAATATTTAAAGTAGTGGACTGAATTCCCTTGAGGAGAAATGAAATCTGAGGGATGTTCTTCTGCACTTTGTTGAAGTATTGTTCCATGTAGGATCCATTATGAGTCATAATGTTAAGCTTCTAGACAAAATTGCATAATTTTCTACTGCTTCAATTTTCATTTTGTGAAGAATTTTGTGTCATAATTAGTTTGGTTTCATCTGTGTCATGAACTGTTATAGCATGTATAAGCACGGCCCTTAAGATCGCCTTCCTTAATTCTTACCATGGAAGCGTTTCGAGTCATAGCTGTGCAAAATCAACTTACCAATTATGGAGGTTTCCCATTAGGGTTTTCCTTGTGGGTCCTCCTCTCCCCCATTTGATTCATATATTAATGAGGCATAGACCCTTTTTACCAATGGACCTGTTACTTTTATCCTATTGCTGTCGATCTTATTGGAAATGACTTCTTGTCACCATAAGATTCAACAAATAGGATTTCAGCTTCTTTGTTCTTGATTAATGTCTCAGCTAGCAAGTGGGAACATTTACATCAAATATTACTTTCACTGTTTGTTGGCATGTACCTTGATGACTGATTTGGTGCCTAGTGTCTGCTTTTATTAGTTCTGTTTTAGTTGAAAATAAGAAAGTTAAGTTTGATGAATCAATTACATATGTGAAAGGAACGGCCTTTCTGAACTCAAATTTTGAGTCATTGATATTGATATATCTGACCTGTTAATCTTTTGTGTTGGGAAATACTATGAAGTAATTTTAAAAAGATCACTAAATTAGTATATTTATCATATGCAGAAGGGCGTTGAAAAAGACTGTCCCCCTCCTTTTTCATGTTCTGTTTGCTGGCTCATATTTTGTGAAATCAGGTGGCAATGTTCCTTCTTTTGGATTTTCGGTTGAACTCACAGATCCCCTCATTCCCTCCAATTTCCTTTGATTGCTCCACTGTTTTCACACTACACACACAGTAGGTACCATTTCGGAGAGGATTTAGTTATAGCAAATTAGACATGATTTTGTTAGGTACATATTGTTTCAGCACAGTCCCATCAACAGCATCAGCATATCCTTCTCTACCTCTAGGGCCCTACTTTGATCTGCACAAGCCACTCCTACATTCCAAACCATCCAAGTTCACCTCTATTGTAATCAATGGCCACAGAAGGATGTAAGTTGCACTGTTCTACTCTTCCCTTTCCATTAATATCCGTCTTCCTAACTCCAAAAAATCTAACCATTAAACTAAATTTGCAGCTGTGATCTCTTTGATTTGCATCAGGAGCAAGTCCCTTATGAATTGGCATGGTCTTGGCAAAAGGAGATTGTCAGGGACAAAAGGTCACAGATTGAAAAGGAAGGAGATTGTAATGACACCCTTATTATTCTACAACACCCTCCTGTTTATACATTGGGCACTGCTAGTACTGTGGAGAACCTCAAGTTTGACATGAAAAATGCTCCTTTTAATATTTATCGCACTGAGCGTGGTGGAGAGGTTACATACCATGGCCCTGGGCAGGTGCTTGCACTAAATGACTTGCTACAGCTTTGAAATTTTCTATTTTGATTTATTTTGTATGGCAGTTCATAACATAATTGTGTTTAACATTACAGCTAGTTATGTACCCTATTATCAACCTCCGAGCACACAAGATGGACCTTCATTGGTACCTTAGGACTCTTGAGGAGGTTGTCATTCGTGTTCTTTCTTCAACATATTCAATTCAGGCTTCTACAGTAGAAGGTTTAACTGGTGTTTGGGTTGGTAAACCTCTAAATCCTATTGATCTAAATTGTAGTTTGGTATCTTTTGATTCGCACCACCTGCCCTACTGCCCTAATTCTGAATTATATTGGTTATTACAAATTAACAGATAATAATTGTACTGCCTTGGATTTATCTTATTTTACTAAGTACTTTCAATTATGATATTTCTCTCTTAGTTGTACATTTGTGATCATTTCATGTGACATTCCCTGGGTGATTTATTTGAGATGACAAGATTTTAGTTTCACATAAATCTCCAAATTAAATCAAGATTATGGACATTACACTTCTAGTATTATTGATACTCATCATATTTTAAAGGATGTTGGATAATTTTTTTAATTCCTAATTTGAGAATTTTGATCATATTTAACATTTGGGTTAAATATGTTTTTAATCTCTAAACTATTTGTCAGAATTGTGTTTTATCCCTGGGATAAATTTTGGATCTATTTTGTCCTTATACTTTATAAGCAAGTGTAAATGATTTTTAATGACAAATAAAAATATCTTTAAAAAGAGGAAAATAAAAGAAAATGGAAGGAAAAAGAGTGAAAAAAGCTTAAGAGACGGATGATAATGAAGTAGTGAAGTAAGAAACTACGAAGAAAGAAAATAGGGTTAAATATGATTTTCGTTCCTATAAAATACATAATATGTTAAAATAGTCCCTGTAAAATTTTTTGGGTTTGTTTGTTATTTGTAAAATTTAAACCTGTTATTTTAGTCCAATTTTTTAACGGGACGTGACGGAAGTTGACATGGGAAACAGAGTGGTAACGTGTGAGGTGTTTACATTGACCGTTAAAAAATTGGATTAAAATAACAGATTTAAATTTTATAGATACCAAACGAACTCAAAAAATTTTACAGGTACTATTTTAACATATTATGTATTTTATAGGGACGAAAATCATATTTAACCCAAGAAAATAAAAAAATAAAAAAAAATTCTGATATATTATCAAGGATCATTTACACGAGTTTATAAAGTATGAAGATGAAATAAGTTCAAAGTCTGTTAGAGACGGAACACAATTTTAACAAAATGATTCAAGGATTAGAAATATATTTAACTTTTAACATTTTAGATGATGTTGTCTCTAAAATGCTTTTTCTAGGGTTTAGATTATATGTTTCAGCCATTTTAGACGCTGCTGTCTCTAAAATGCTTTTTCTGGGGTTTAGATTATATGTTTCAGTCTGCAAATGTTCGTGAAAGAGAAGGAAAGTACTATGAGGATAAGACTTACTGCTCTGAAATAAGATTATAATACACTTTATTATGCTTATGAGTTTGTCATGATTCAAATCATTTTTATTTTACCTTAGTAATGTATTACAGGAAACGAGAAACTGGCAGCTGTTGGCATTAGAGTGTCTAGCTGGATAACCTATCATGGTTTGGCACTTAATGTCACAACAGATTTGTCTCCCTTCAAATGGATCATCCCATGCGGAATTCGAGACCGTCAAGTAGGAAGCATTAAGAAGTTGGTGAGAGAGGGTAAGGTATGTGTTGGTCATGGAAGAGCTGATTTGCATCATCTGGATGATGTTAATCATATTCATATTACACATAAATCCTTGCTTGAAGAATTCTCACAAGCATTTCAGCTTGAATACAGTTACAAAAATGTTTCTACCACCATGTTGTATGAAAGGAAATGAAGCTCTCGTAGCAATTAGACAGAGCAAGGTTAAATTTGTTTGATAGTATAGTATAGATATATCAATCTAAATCTATGAAATATCATCTGTTTTTGCATTATAACACAGTTGTATGAAATATCATCTGTTTTTGCATTATAACACAGTTGTACATACTTTTCACGTTTTCTCGATTTCTAGGGATGAATAGCAAGCAAATAAAATTACAAGACTATTTAGATTGTACTCGTGTATCTTGAGAATGGCGTTTGGTTTTATGTACTTTTTTCTAAGCAAGTACCAATTTGGAGATTTGTGAAAAAATTGTCATTGAATTAGACACTTGTAAAAAAATTAACATTTAACAAAAACTGGATTAATCAGTCAATACATAATTACTTTTGTTTGTTCATCAACAGTCTTCACAATCGTAAAAAAATCCAACAATGTAAGGAATAGTTATTTATCTCGCTTCTTTGTAACAAATATTATTTATGCTTGTGTTACTGACCCAAGTTAATTTGATAGATGCTTCAAAATTTCAGAAAAATTTGTGGGGGTCTATTTATTTTTATCTTAATGGCAACACTAAAAAAAGGTCTTGATTCATGAAGTTGGCGAGTTGATGGATCACACAATAACAGAATTTGACTGGATAGCATGAGTTGATGTGTGGTATGTTTGTTTTCAAGACGGTAATATTAGAGTTTGTAATTTTGCTACTTCTGTCACTACTATGAAAGTGGAATATATGTGGGATGTCATTAATTGCATTTTGGAACCCAAGTGCATTTGATTTAAACAACATATTATCTTTTAATGGTAATTTTACTAAAATAGATTGCTAAAGGTGTTAGTAAGTAAAGTGCAGAACTTATCTATACAAAGTTCATGAGTTCATTGAGAAGTTACAATCATCTAATTATCTGCACGTTCAATTTTACCAATTTGTACAAGATTTATACAAATGTCACAAACACCGAATAAACAAAACAGTAACACTTGAATGCATAATCTGACAATTAACTGTAAAAAAATTCATGCTGTAAAAGATACCAATGATCAGTTGGCATCTTACTATGTTTATGGTGAAAAAAAAAACATTAAAGTAGTTATATATTTCTCCTTATTTTCCTATCTTAGAAGTCCTTGAAAGAAATTTGTCTAAATAAACCAAAACTATATTATACAGAAGTTCATCTACTTTATCATTCTCGATATGGAAAACACCCATCTGATACACCAGTTTTGGTTTGGAAAGAGATATATAACAGCAGTAAGAGCGCATTCCACTTAGCAATGAGCAAAACCAGAAACATTCTACAGCACAATAAGTGCAGTTACTCAAATTACTAACCATCTTATACATTTTAACAGCGTGAAATGAATAGGTACTTTCACATAATCCATAGATGTTTCTTGCATCTTCTGCATTCATATATAGGTTTTTTCAGTCTAAAAAGCCAAATTGATGCTGAATTATGTCTATATGCACTGGCCCTATAATACTGTGAAAATGTACCTGTGCTAGCTAAAATCCTACAATGTTGCACTTGTTTTTCTGAACATTCATGTCATGCAATTTTGCAAGTATATATAAAATTGTAATTCATGTTAACAAGTAGTAAGGTTTTGGTTTGATAAGCTAATAATTTTTTCAACAGTGACCAAATTTTGCTATTTTTAATTTTTTAATCACTGTCTCCAGTCTTTTGATTCTCTGTTCAAGATCCATTACATTCATTCCAGATACACACTTATAGCTTTCACCTTGAGTCCCAGAGAGGCTTACTCTCTCACTAGACAGTCTTGTTTCTTTGCTCCCATTTGCATCTTCAAATTCTTTCTTCAAAATCAATGGTTCAACATTATCTTTTCCAACCAGTTTTGCCTGTGGTGATATCCTTTTAGCATTTTTGTAATCTGCAGTAGAGGCTGAAGAACTTTGGTTGGACATATTCTTACATCTTGTTGGAACTTGAGCATCAATATTTACATTATCTTTGAAACCATCTTGAGCAGAATTTCCAGAAGGAACAGTTTTCAAGCGTTTATGAAGAAAACCAGAAGGTACATTAGCATCACTATTACCTTTCCTAGAATTTGATGCATCATCACCGGATTTTTCAGAATACACAGTGCCATCAAGTTTGGGAGGAAAACCGGGTGGAACATCTGCATCATTACCATTTTTGTTTGCTTTTGATACATGAGGCTCATGATGTAGTGACCTTGGACTTCTCTTTGGATGCACAACATTCTTCCCAAAATCATGTTGATTCAGTAGTACTGATTGCTTCCACCATGTTGCATAACGTGTGGTAACATCTCCCTCAAAAAGCCTAGCAGGAAAATACAACTTACTGTCAGATATGGGCCTGCAGTAATTTTTCCAAGCAAACTCTTTACTTCCATGAAATCTAGGCACACAATCTGGAACATCTTGATCCATTCCAAATTGCATAGCAACTCTATGTGGCAGGTATTTCTTTACATTAGATTCAATTCCAACAAGCACAGAAACTCTCAAGCATCTAACGAAAGAGACCAATTCTTTATCCACATCCGTTTCTAATGGTACCAATGTTTCATTTTCTGGATAAAACATCTTGAACCTACCAGCATATCGAACATAAGGGCGCCACCGAAAATGCTCCATAGCCGAGTCTAGTGCCAATCTCACATTGTCAATTTTCAAGGCCTTAACCTTGTGCCACCTATACATCAAAGGGTTTTCAGGGTTCATCAACCTCGGCTGTGGTTGCAAATTCTTGAACCTCTCCCACACCCAAATTTGCACCATGTAAAAGGGAGACTGAAGAGTTAACTCCAATTCCAAGTTATCACCAAGTAACAGTTTTTTGTCAAAGAAACTATTGTTTTCTTTAATAAAGACAAATCCCGATATATGCTGGCCAAAACTGTAGGTCCCAAAGCAATGGGGTTCTCTCTAGCAAGATGAATAGCAATAGGGAAAACAAGTTTACTAACAAAGCCATTGGGAGAAAAACCAACCATTGACAACCACGTTGCTAGGAAGGCTTCATGCTCTATTTCGCTCCCACTATTACCAAAAAGATCCATCCATGCTGATAAGGAAGCCTTGCCCTTTTTCCTCTTCCAAGGCTCCTTTCTTGCAAGAATCAAATTTTCCTGCACTTCTTTCATTTCCTGGCTTTGAAGTGCGGTGAAGATAGGATCACCAACAACAGAGAAACCCCCCAACACCATCACATCCTCCAAGGTGATTGTTGCCTCACCCCATGGAAACAAAATGGTATTTGTCTCAGGACACCACTTCTCAGCAACCCCAATACACAAGTTCTGATCTTTCACCAGGGAACACTTGGTACTCATGATGGCTTCAAAGATGCCAACTTTCTTCCACACTGATTCATACCTGTCTCGAAGAGCATCCACCCATTCAACCCATTTCCTGTTTGTCTTGCGCCACAAGCTGAAATGGATCACCAAAGGCCACTCCTTCGGTTCAGAAACAGGTGGCGGTGGCATAGTCATAGAAGTTGAAAGGACCTCAGAAACCGGTCCTTCGAGGGACTTTGCAAGGGGTTTCAGAAAATAAGCAGATCTAAAAGCTGGTTTGCTGTCACCAATTGGTGAAACCATGACATCTTCTCTCACCTCCATGATGCTCAACAATGATTCATCCATGTTGAAAAATACGAAAACTATAATGCTAGACTGTTCAATGGAGTGTGAAAATGTAAAAGATGGTCTCGAAGCTTAATGAAATGAATCCAGATAAACAAAGATATTTACAACAAGACATTTCTTTGACCAAGAAAATGACTCATGGAAATGTTATGTAAAACTTCAACCACAGACATTCTTGTAGGGGAAGTTTGGGTGAAGTGGGCTACTTGTACAGTACGCTATTTTAATATATGGGTAAAATTAAAAGACAAAAATATAAAAGGAACTAAAATTTTAAAAATATTTAGAAAAAATTTGAATCAAACACAATTTTCCATTACATAAATCCTTCCTAATATATATATATATATATATATATAATTAATTCAAATAAAACATCAAATGTATAAATGATTTATAATTAATAAAGATTTAATTAAGTTTTGCATTTGATTATTTTTAATTGAATCCAAATTAAAAAAAATTGTTTTATTAATAATTCAAATTTTTTATATTTTTAATTGAGTATTTGGAGTCAAGGTGATGCTATCATTATTTTGCACTGTCTTTATTTACATGTATATAGAAGTTAAAAAAAAGTAATTAATTTTAAATTTATCATAAATTTAAGTGATTTTAAGATCTTATTAAAAATTTGTTCTATTAAATGTTTAAATTTTTTATATTTTTAATTGACTTTTTACATTTAATTTTGTTGTCAATTGGAATGAGGTGATATGATTGATAAAAAATTATTACGAATTAATTAATAAAATTGATGAATAGTGTGAATTAAAAAAAAAGGAAATAATATATATCAAAATAATGTATTTCTTTTAACCTTTGACATAAAAAAAATCCATAATTTTAGTCCTATTTTTTATAAGACTTGTATAAATATTTGGTTTTTTCTTCTTAATAGCTATCTTTTGAAAGTGAGTTTCTCAAAGTATTATGCTTAGCAATAATTTCTCTATTGTTTTGACTTCCTTAAAGTTATTGTAATTAAGGTGATTCATAATTCTTCAATTGCTATGATTTTCATATAAGTATTAAAACTTCAATAACAATTTCAAACCTACAAGCTATGTGTACTTATAAAGAAACCAACTACATGAGATATATGAATTCTCTTGCATGTCAAACACTATCCATACTTTTCTTTCTTCTTAATTCACTCTCATGTTTTTCTCCAATCTTACTATACAGGTCCTAACAATTGCATTGTCTTTATTTACATGTCTCTACGTAAAAGATAAAAAAATAATTTAATTAACTTTAAATTTAACATAAATTTGAGTGTTTTCAAGTTCTTATTAAAAAAATGTTTATTAAATGATCAATTTTTTTATATTTTTAATCGATTCTTTACTATTTGATTTTGTTGTTAATTAGGATGAGATAATATGATTGACCAAAAGTTATTAAGAGCTAATTGATAAGGTTGATGAAAAGTGCACTAAATGAAAAATACACTAAAAAGGAAGGAAATAATGTATATTAAAATTATATCTTTGATATGTGAGGAAAGAATTCGTTCGCTTAACTTATGACATAAAAAAAATCAATATTCTGATAAGATTTGGATATTATGAAATGTTTAGGTCTTATATCGAATCATATAAGATATTTGGTAGAGTATATAAATATTTGATTTTTTCTCATTAATAGCTAATTTTAAGAATGAATTTTTCAAATATTTTATACTTAGCAATAATTTTTCAATTGTATAGGTGATTCATAGTTCTTCAATTGTCATGATTTCTATAAAGGTATCAAAAATTCCAGTAACAATTTACAAGCTATGTGAATTTATAAAGAAACCAATTACATGAGATATACAAATTCTCTTGCACATCAAATAATATCCATGCTTTTCTTCTTTTTTCAATTTACTTTCATTTTTTTTCTTTCTTCGATCTTACTAGACAGATCGTAACAACTTTTAATCAATCACTTTATTCTAATTGACAACAAAATTAAATATCAGAATAATATAAAAATGTTGACACTCAATAAAATAATTTTTTAATAAAAATTGAATTAAAAATACCTAAATTTATAAGAAATTCAAAATTTAATTAAGTTATTTTTTAATATAAAAATATATAAATTATGACGATATAAGTAATGATCATGTTATATGAATTAATAAAAAAAATCAAATCACAATGAATCAATTAAAAATGTATATTGAATAAAAATGTGAAATAAGATATATTAAAAATATGTCATTTATAATATATTTAGTAAACTTAATAAGATAATTATTATCTTATTTAATTAATTTATTAATATAAAATATTTAAATAAATAATTTCAAACTAGTTTATTTTAAAAACATTTAATTTATAAATTTTAAGTTATTTCAAGTGTTTTCTAGTCTATTTTTTATATAATTTTTTATTACTATTTCTTATATTTTATTATTTATTATTATATATTACACTACTTTTAGATTACTTTCTAATTTATTATTTATTTCAAATTAAATAAATTTTAATATTTTTAATTGAAGTAACTGATATTTCATTATATGATGCCATGTGAAAATTACAAACGTTAAAATTATAAATATATATATATATATAATAGTGTAAAAATTGAGAAATAAAAAAATTCTAAAAATAAATGAAAGTTAAATTTGTTTAATATTCATTAAATCAACTTATTTAAATAAAATGGCATGTCCAAATAAAAAAATACTTTTAGAAAATAAATAAAAATACAGGAAAATTAATTATTTTAAGAAAATCTAAAATTATAATTGCATAGTAATATATTTTATCTAGAAAATACAACTTTTATTTATATAATAAAACTTGTATAATTATATAGCTTTATATAATTTTATATTTGTCAATTACTTTCAATAAATATTTTTTAATTTAATAAATTAGTTTATTAACTCAAAATTTATAATTAGAACTTTATCAATTAACAATTAGCTTATAAGCTAAAATATAAAAGCTAAATTATTTGTCATCAACTGGTTTATAGTTAACTTACAAATTAGTTTTTCAAAAATGAAATTTTATTTTATAAGTTTTCATATGTAATAGTGATTTTTTTTTTCCATTTCTATACTACATGTAGATAAGATATCTAACTACTATATCAGATTATTTGTAACTCTTGCAAAACATTAGACGTTCGACTCTAATTATTAGAGTGTTAGTCTTGATCAATTACAAATTACAAATTCGAGTGGGAATATTTGACGTAAATTTTTTATCTATTTCATTCTTAGATATTATTAATGATCTTTAAAAAGAATAAAGAAAAAAAATAAAAAAAATAGTAAAACAAACTTAAATAAATAATAATGAAATAAAAAATTATAAAAAAATATAAAAAAATAAAAAAATTTGATACATTATCTATAATTATTTATACTAGTTTACAATTTATAAAGTATAAAGATAAAATAAATCTAAAATTTATGTTAAAGACCAAATACAAATTTAACAAATAATTAAAAGACTAAAAATATACTTTAATCTTAAATATAAATAAAAATATAGAAGAGTTTCAACAATCTAAATAAATAATGATGAATGGTGATATACTGTGGTTGTGTTGTTGTTCTTTAATGTGATTGTGCTCACATTATTGATTTATAGCCGTATTAAAATAATGTTTAATATAGTTATCTTTTTTGATACTATTTATCAAAATTGTGTTTCGTCTCTGAATTATTTGTTAAAATTGTGTTTCGTTCTTGGGACAAACTTTAGATCTATTTCGTCCTTATAATCTATAAAAATATGTAAATGATCATCGATGACAAATAAAAACTTCTTTAAGAAGAAAAAAATGAGAGATAATAAAAGAAAAAAGAGTGAAAGAAACTTAAGAGATGGATAATAGTAAAATTAGAAATTATAAAGAAGGAAAATAAAGAGATAAAAATGAATTCAGACACATCTTCAAGGATAGTTTAGACAACAAGTTTATAAAACATAAAGACGTAATAAATTTAAAGGTTGTCTCGAAACACAATTTTAATAAATAATTCAAATAATAAAAACATATTTAACTCATTAAAAAATTATTATATCGTGTTAAAATACATAAATTTATTATACATAAACGAAAAATAATGGAGGTAAGTGAGTGGTATTCTATCAATAAATTATGTAAGTGAATGCGATTATATGATTAGAATTAAAGTATTTAATTAAGTTGAACAATTTAACGAGAGAAAGTAGGTAAATGTTTGGAATAATAATTTTTTAAAATAGTTTTTCATTCAAATTTTAGATTTTAAGGAACACTTAAAATATATTTTTACAGTTTCAAAGATTGCATATTTATACTTTTAAAAAGTAAAAAATAAGAATGATAAAAAGAACATTTTTCTTAACATTTCAATTCTCAAATAGCTTATTTTTATCATTCATGTCTTATATGTTTTCTTTATTTACATTTAAATTCTCATATTTTAAGTTGTATTTAAATAATTTCAAGTTTTAATTACAGTTTTCTTTTTTTCATCACTTTTTTACTTATCCTCTTTTATACGAATGTTTTCTTTCAAGAACTTATTCATATAATGCATGAATTTTCTTATTTTGACATTCATTTTTAAAATCAAACATCTTCTAAAAAAATAAATATAAAATTATTTCATCAAAGTAAAATTGTTTTGTTGATCTTTCCCCTTTTTCAGTTCATTCAAATTAAATCATGTTTTCTAGTTAGTAGTCAAAATAAATAAAAAATCATAAACTTATTTAATTTTAATTAAGCATTTTCGATTAAAATAATGCGAGCTTTATCCAAAACAAGGACAGAAAACATTATTGTCACTCCAATTTAATTATACTAATCATTCATGGCACATGGATTATTACATATACAAATATGTTAAATATATATAAAATGTTAACACATAATCAATGTAAATAATAGATTTTACATGGGCTGAATGTTGATTAAGAAAATAATTGGTTAATGAATATTTAAAATGGATTAGATTGCTGTAATTAGCCTCTCAATCATGATCTCACATGTGATGGCAAAGTTTTCCACACAATATGCCAATCACATGAATTAAGGAACATCTACAACAAAAGAACATTTCCTAGCTTCCCTTGCATTCATTTATATCTTCACATATCTTTATGTAAAATGTCAAAAGGACTAAAATGTAATATGAAAAGACTTGCAATATACCAATGTCCTAGGGTTTATTGTGCTTACCATACACATACAAAGTCTATATATCTCTTCATAAACTTTATAAGAAAAAGGTAAATAAATATTTTTTAAGTAAAAATTAAGTTATAATTTTTTTTCCTATTGACTTCTTTAAACATATTTTTTCTTAATAAATTATTTTTAATTTATAAAAAAGTTATTTAATTCTTTTTATTACTTTTTGTTCTAGTCAAATGATATACTGACTCTTAAGCTAAGGTACAAGAGTTATGTGTTTCTCTCTAACTCTAATAGTCTTATTTATGTTTGATTGTCTCTCTCTTTCTATAATTGCTCTCCTTATTTTAAGACCTTTATTCTTGTTTATATTATCCATTATTTCTTTATTTTGACCAGATTTAATCAAATTATTGAGATTTGAAGTTATTTGTTTATTTTATTCATTATCTGACTATCAATTATTTCCTATAATAAGATTTAGCTAAATTATTGGAATATAGAATTATGTATTTAATTCTTCCTTTATATCCTATGTATGCATAAATATTATAAAATCTTTCTATAATTATATGAGATGAATGATTAATTTCCTTAGTGATGAGACATGATTAACGTAATCCAGAATTCTAGTATAAGATTATGTATCTGGATTAGAATCCTACCTACTAGTACACAAGCCCTTAGTCTTGAGCGATAACGTGAACAATAATACTATAAATAAAGTTGAAATATTACCTAGCAGTACACAATCCCTCAAGCTTAAGCGATAACATGGACAATAAGGCTATAAGCTAGGTCGGAATATCACCTACCAATACACAACCCCTTATACTTGAACGATAACATGAGCGATAAGATTACAAACTAGATTGAAATATTACCTAACAATATGTGGTCCCTCAAACTTGAGTGACAACATGAGTGATAAGACTATAAGCTAGTTCGAAATATTACTTATCAGTACACTTAGTTGCTTGTCAAATCAAACTTGTTGTTTGCATGTGTTTTCTTCCTATTTGTTGTTGTTTGAAGAATGTTTGTGATGTTGGTGTGTATGATATGTTCTTGCAAAACATTGAAATTTTTATATTTATCCCACCACTTTTACTTTGTCATTTTGTTTCGACCTTTTGATGATATGCTGAAAGAACGAGAGTCAAAATGATTTCACCGTTGACCTTTTGATGACCTGTTCAATGAGCGAGAGTCCAATGATTTCGTTGTCGACCTTTTGATGACTTGATCAAAGAACGGGAGCCAATTGATTTTGTCATTTCTTTATTTATCGACCTTTCGATGACCAACTCAAAGAGTGAAAGTCAACTAACCTTTTGATGACCTACTCAAAGAGTGAGAGAGTCCACAAATTTCTTCATTTATTGACCTTTTGATGACCTGCTCAAAGAGTGAGAGTCAATGAATTTCACCGTTGGCTTTCAGATGACATGCTCAAACAACGAGACTAAACTGATTTGTCGTTTCATTTATCAGCCTTTTGATGACCTACTCAGAGAACGAGAGTCGACTAATATCATTGTCGACCTTTTTATGACTTGCTCAAAGAGTGAGAGTGAATCGATTTTGTTAGTTTCTTCATTTATTGACCTTTTGATGGCCTACTAAAGAGTGAGAGTCAACTTATTTTATCTTTCCTTCATTTTTCCAACCTTTTGATGACCTACTCAAAGAGTGAGAGTCAATTAATTTCTTCATTTCTTTATTTATCAATCTTTTGATAACTTGCTCAAAGAGTGAGTGTCAATTGATTTTACCATTAACCTCAAATAGCGAAAGTCAACTGATGTCGTTGTTTCTTCATTTATCAACCTTTTGATTACCTGCTCAAAGAGTGAGAGTCAACTGATTTTGTTGTTGGCCTTTTGATGACATGCTCAAAGAACGAGAGTCATTTGATTTAGTCGCTTCTTCATTTATTGACCTTTTGATGACCTTCTGAGCGAGAGTCAACTGATTTCATTGTTTCTTCATTTATCGACCTTTAGGTGACTTGCTTAAAGAACGAGAGTCAAATGATTTTGTCATTAGCCTTTTGATGACCTGCTCAAATGGAGAGAGTTGATTGATTTCACTATTTATTTATTTATCGACTTTTTAATTATCTCCTCAAAGAGCAAGAGTTAACTGATTTTGTGGTTTCTTCATTTAACGACCTTGATGACTTTAGTCAAATGACTTTTTATGAGAGCTCTTGCATTGAATAAAAATGATAATCTTTGGGTATTGTTGGAAAAGAAAATTTAAAAAGATTAATATATATATATATATATATATACACTTAAATACATGTTCTATTAATTTTTTTTAAATCTAATTTTAGAAATATAATGATTTTTATCTTTTTTCTTAAAATAAATAAATGAATAAATAAAATAAAGAATTAAATTTCATAAGGTTTCTATAAACAAATTGGTGTTTTCGAAACTTCAGTAATTTAAAGTTAATGTATTTAATAAAGAAGACAAAATACGATATAAACGAAATTTGTTGAACAAAAACATATCAACATATATGTTAAATCAATATATCAAATTTTTTTAATTATTTATTTTAGAGACAAACCAACTTTATGCATTCAATCACTGTGTCCCAGTAACATGAGGAAAGGAAAATGGAACCATAAAATTTTACCACCATGCAATATTATCGCAACCATCATGATCCTCCACTACGCTGGACATGTTTTTTCTCATATAAGGGAATGTTGGGAAATATTTCATAAGTAACAATGTTTCTTGTTTCCCTCATGTCTTTTTTTTTAAAATGTGACACAAGACTCAATTTACCTTTCCGCGTAGACACTAATGTTTTAGTTAAGAGATATGATGACTCTTAAGTTAAAATACTAATTTTTTTTTGTCTATGTCTATTCCTAATAATCTTATTTATATTTATTGCCTCTCTTCCTTATATTTGCTCTCCTTGTGTTTAAGGCCTTTATTCCTACTTATATTATCCATTATTTCTTTATTTTAACAAGATTTAACTAAATTATTGGAATTTAAAATTATTTGTTTATTTTATTTATTATTTGATTATCAAATATTTTTTTAATAGGATTTAGTTAAATTATTAAAATATAGAATTATGTATTTAATTCTTACTTTATTTTTTTATTATTTTTAACTATTATAAAATTTTCCATAATTATACAAATTAAATGTTTAATTTTTTAATAATAAAACACGATTAAAGTAATTCAAAATCCTAGAGAGAAATAAGATTGCATATATAGATAAAAATCTTACCTAACATGACACTTTCATCTCTCAAAAATATTTACTGAAAATTTATTCAAATATATTTATAGTTATTAAATTTTAAATCTATTCACCTTATAACCATAATATACCTCAATATTTAGAATTCAGTTAAACAATTTATATATTTAAATAATTTTTTAAGAAATATATATATATATATATATATATATATATATAATCGTATGATCAGAAAAATAATTTTGTTCCTTTAATAAACTGAATTTTCACTTTTAAATTATCTAAACTAATAATAAAAATATTCAATCATAACATAAAAAATATTTAAATGTAAAGTTAATAAAGAATAAAGATTGATGTCAAATTTATGTTAATGTAAAATTAGTGTTAGTTTAGTTATGTTAATAAAAATAAATATTAAAAATAAAATAAAAATAATGTGAAATTTTTAATTTATTTTTATTTACTTTAGTTAATATTGAGTATACCAACATTAATTTTATTCATTTAAGTTAGTATTATTAAGTCCACTTAATATAATATATTTTTAATATTTATTTAAGTTAATATTTTAATTATGTTAATATTTAATTTATTTATATATTATGAATTTATTTGAATTCATTATAGAAATAATATATTATTTTAAATCCAAATACCCATATTTAAAGATGAAAAAAGGTTGTAATTCATCTGAGTTTGATTTAAACAATTAAAAAAAATATAATTTTTTTCTCTTATTTTTTTATATAAATCTTTTCATATTCATTTATTTTATCCACAATTTATCTTTTCTATTTATATTCATCTTTTTCACTAATCATAAGGGAAGCTTGATTTCACTCACCTTTCTCTATGAAACTTTTTCAATTTAATTTGTGAGCTTATTTTTTTGTCAATTGTTTAGTAGTATGTGTGTTTTATTTTTGTTGAAGATGATAATGGAGACATTGTATTGTATGAGAAACATCTTTTTTAAATTATTATTATTAGTTTCATTCACAGCGACACAAATTAAATTAATATTAAAATATATTTCATTTAGTAATAGTTAAATTAATTTTAAAATAAAATCATTATAGTTTTAGGTTGATTGACACTAAATTATTATAATTAAAAATTAATTTAAATATTAGTGATGAATTACCATCAGTTTAGACAATACTATTTAGAGTCACCTCTCAAAATTTGACATTAATGAATTAATTGATAGAAAACCTTTTGTCAAGAAATTCACCACAAGAGCTATGTCTAAAGGGATATAAAAGAACATGGCCTCAACTGAACTTATAAGACCCATGTTACTATATGCATGAACAAAACTTTAGTTTTAACTTTTTTTGAAAGTCAAATACAAATAACAAAGCCCTTAATTGGACCTAGTAGTTATTATTTATGAACTTTGTATTTGGATAAAGTAGAATAGGTGGTTGGACTTGTAATTAAGCCTATCATAAAATAAGGTTGTGAGTCTAGTTAGGGTTTCAATTAAGCTTTCAAATATCCATGAGAAACCCTAGGTTGGTCTAGGGTTACAAAGGGACATCCATTTTCATATGTGTGAACAAGCATGGAAAACATGACTTGTCACTTGACCTTTGATCCATGATGTGCGACACTCTTTTAAAAATTTGAATTCAATTTTCCTTCTTTTCCATCTCTTGATTAGCCTACTTATTTTATAAATAAGACTCCTCACACCTTGTAATTTACTTTGAGAATTAGTAATAAAATGTTGTGCAATTTTAGTAATTCTATTTGTTCTTAAAGTTCTCTCTAAATTAGTTTCCAAATTAGACTACATAGAGTCCTTCCTAGAAGAGTTGTTCACACCTCTCTTCCTTCCTTTTTAGATATTCTATTTCTTTTCATCTCTTCCTCTTCATACATTCATACTTTTCCAAGTTAGTTTCATCCAATTTCTCCCTAGAAAGCACATCATATCATAGCTAGAAGAAGGCGTTTTTCATATAATTAATGATTTTGAAGTTTAAAACATATACAATGTAAATTCAACACTTTTAACTTTTAGCTAATATACTACATTTGTGTTTTCTTGTGATGGGACAGGTACGTCACTAAAATGAAAATCAGATGGTTTAATAGGTATTTTGGTCCTAATATTTTGTGAGAATTTGTAATGTTTTTCCATGTTTACTTTTTTTTTCAATTAAGTCCCAAATTTTATTAAAATCTATCAATGTGATCATTTTTGTCAAAAGTTCACATATTGTAGTGTTCGTATTATTACTTTTTTTGCCAAATCCATGAAATCAATGATACAACCTAAAAGTTCGTATTTGTGGCATGTGAATAATGGCAAAATAGTATGAATATGAGTACTATAATATGTGAACTTTTGACAAAAATGATCATATTGACAGATTTTAATAAAATTTGGGACTCAATTGAGAAAAAAAATAAACGTGAAAAAACATTGCAAATTCTCACAAAATATTAGGACCAAAATGTCTATTAAACCAAATCAGATCTAAATAATATTAAAAAACATAATTATTTTTAAATCATACTGAAATTATTACTTTAACTTATTTTAAAATTATATATATATATATTTGTCATAGATTACAATTTAATTTTTGAATTTAAATTTATTTATTCATATCTTAAATTTTATTTTTTTTCCCGTAAGATATATCATCATAAAAAGATGCAGATATATGCAATCAACCTTTTATCTTTTAGAAAATGAAATTGATTATTTTTTTTCATTCTACCATTTAAGATATATCACAAAAAAGTATAAAAAGTATAAAAAGCTTTAATAGTTAATATTCACATATAAAATAAAAATATTATATTATTCATAAATAGAAAAGTAAAAAATATATTATTTCTACAATTATTATTGTTCTGTAATAATATTTTTTAATTAAAAAAATTAAATAATAAAATAAACTAAAATTTAACTATTAAATTATCAAGAAAACATAAAAAATATTCAACCATAATATTACAAATTCAATCTTTAAGTCATATATATATATATAAAGTTATATCTAAAAAAATTCATTAATTATAAACTAATTTAAAACTTAAAAATAAATTATAATAACTAAATTAGAAATTATTTTATAAAATACAAATTATTATCTAAAATAAATTTTTATTATAATAAAAATTATATTTTTTTATTATTGATCTTAAAAAGTTATAAAATTAATTTTTATATAATAATAACCAAATTGATTATTTAATCAAAGTCTAAAATATTATTCACCAAAATTTTAACTATTTATTAAATTAAATTTTAAATTAGTTCAAAGATTAATGACATAGTTAATAAAAATATTTTTTTTATAATGATAATTCTCTAATGTAATAGTTTTAAATTAAATTTAAATTATAAAAAATTATTATCATATAAGGTGACTGCAAGAAAGATTGAGTAGTATTATAGGTGTTTCCACACCTATACTCATTTTGCAGGTCTATCTCAGATGTATCTTGAAATAAACAAATATACTTTATGTCCATTTATGAATATATTTTATAGATACCCATATGTTCTATGTACACTTTTATCATTCCTACACCTGAGTCTTATTGGTGAAGTGAAGCATAATTCTTTACTCTCATTTGAGTAATATTGCGTGTACATAACTTTTGTTAACAAAAAGTCTTCATCTTAAAACTACTAGACAAAATCAGAGCATAACTTTAATATAGCCTACTTTAAAGAAAAGGATTGATCATTGGATAGATACCATAATAAAGGTAGCAAGATTGATACCAAGCCTTATCTTTGGTTAATGCCAAAACAAAAATGAAAAAGCCATCACTATCTTTTTTGGGTTTTGCTCAAATTTGTGCTTTATTATATGCATTTGTGGTTGTTATGTAAGAAAATTTCTTCATCCCAACTCATTTGGTTCCTATGATGAGTTGTAAAAATTTTGGGTTTTGTATATAATTAGAATTGTAATATTCTTAACTTTTAATGTTGTATTTATAAAAAGAATTTTAAATAGAATTGTATATGTTGAATAGCAACTATGGAAAATAGAAAATTATCATAAAGGCAAACTATAATTTTTTATAAGGTAGAAAGTGTAATGGTATATATATATATATATATATATATATATATATGTAAAAGATAACTTTCTCAATATGTAATTTGATAAATAGTATAATAAAAATTAAAAAAATAGTTTGAAAGGAATAATATTCTCTAGAACAAATAGAAAATTCAGTGGAAAACACATGTGAATTAGAAGAGGGCTTTGGTATTATAAAAGAAGGTTTTGAGTTCCTCCTAGTTTCTTACAGCTAGCTAGCTCCAATTTCTCGTCTATCATCATCCACCCATTTTATCATTCTTCGTTACAACCTTACAGAATGAGTACACTTGGTGAGTTCAATTTATAGAATGTAGATGAAAACATTCATAAACTAGTTCCAATGTTTCCAACTTCTGCTTGATTAGGTTATGTTTGATACTAAATTTTGTTCACAATCTTGACTATATCTTGTTAATTATATAACCTTTGAATGAATGAGTTATCATCAAACAGTAGAGTTTGGTCTCATCTCCTCCTAGAAAATGCAAATTGAAATAATTATATTTTATTTAAAATATATTGAAATAGTATAACTCTTTTCTTTTATATTATCATCTTTTCACACATATATATCATCATAGGATATGTTTGTTTATCTTGGAAGTTATTTGGAAGATTGTTATTCTAATTGATTAAAAGTCTTCTTCAAGATTAATTAGATTATTCAAATTATTATGTTGATAATCCAAGAAATAAACACCAGAGAAATCTTCATGGAATATGAGCAAACCATATAAGTGATCCTACCTGCACATTCAATTAAATATTAAGATATTATAATTTTGCAGTTTTTTCTCTACATTGATCAACTTATTCTTCAATATTTGAGGTAAAAACTTTCATATTCATATTCACATTTACGTTTTTCGTTTTTGATCTTGGTATGTTTGATTAATGGTCTCTATGGAAACTTGTCTCACTCTATGGAAACTTGTCTCACTCTATGTTCTCCTGATTTCAATATGTAATGTAAATAATCTGCCAAGGTGATTCTGATTCCATTCTCACCAAGATTTACATTCTTTGTATCCCTAGAATCATCACCAAGATTAGTTTTTCAAGAATCATCAACAATAATTGAAGGAACAGAAGTGACAAGTGTAGATCATATCTCACTGTTCCGAGGGTGCGTATTGGAGGGAAGATGGGACTACGTTATTTCTGCATATAGAAACGACAGTGACTACCACAAGATCAGAATCAACGAAAGCAGAGGCACTGCACTGCATGTGGCAGTGAATGATGGGAAAGTGGAGCTTGTTAACACTCTTGTTGGAGCAATCTTGAGCCATGAAGGGAGGGAAGTGGTGAGGAGTGACAGTGCACTGAGATCAACCAATGAGAGAGGGGACACTCCACTGCACCTTGCATGCTCAAGAGGGTTCATTGGCATGTGTAAGTGCATCATAGGGGAAAATGGGGAAAGGAAGGATTTGATTAGGGTTAGGAACTACAAAGGTGAAACACCTCTTTTCAGGGTAGTGCTCACATGCCAAACAAAGGCCTTTGTGTACCTTTACAATGTTTCCAAAGATTTAGATGTTCCTCTTAGGAACTCTGATGGGGACACCATCCTTCACCATGCCATTTGGAGAGAATTCTTGGGTAAGCAAGCTTACAATTCAATATTTTGTTTAAACAGTTTTTCAAGTTTCACAGATGCAATTCATACTTTGAATCTTCCTTTTTTGTAATGAAAAATTGAAATAATTTTATGTGAAAACTTTCAGTTTGTTTGGATCAAAATTTTGATTTGTTAATGATTTGCATGTGTGATTGATAGATTTGGCAATTATAATAGCTCATTGTTATCCTGGAATTGCGAACGCACGAAACAAAGATGGAGTCACACCTCTGAAAGTTCTTGCCTGCAAACCTTCAGCCTTCAAGAGTGGAACCAATCTCCCATGGTGGAAGCAAATTCTATATTATGGTAAGTGTTGTATGCTGATTAAGCTCATAATTAAGGTTTTTAATCAATAATTATACTTTATATTTTATATGTTCTAATTAAAATACATCACTGGAATTCTTAATTAATGGCTAGCCTAATAATAGGGATTTTAAACTATTAATTAATTAATTAGGTCTATTTTTTAAGAAAAATTAAGAAACTGAACTTTTGATTTTATTTTACATATATAAAATCCTCAGTTTTTTTAGTATTTCTTCACTGAACTTTGTTTTTTTACAAACTTAATCAACAAATTATATTTTTTTTAATGTTCACTAATTCAATCTAAAATTTTAAAAATTATTCTTAAAATTTCTCCTCTTTTCTAATCTTCATCTTCAACTTTTATCATGTTTTTTTATTGAATTTTATACTTCTAATTAACTTTTAAATTATTTCATATATCAATTTCATCATTAGTTAACTTAAATAATCATTTTAAAAATAAGTTTTAAATTAATTTAAATGCAAAAGTATACATGAAAACTAAATTTGCGAAATTTTAAAAGCAAATATACTCAATTAAGTTAAAAAAAAAAACTTAGATAGTGAAAACATATACATAATGTAAACTAGAAGAATCAAACATTTAACTAAACCACAAATTAGAACCCCATAAAACTTATATTTTGGAAGACCAAAATAATTAACATTTAATTGATTTATGTTATTCATGTCAAAGCACATTTTTAAGATTATTATTTCTATTACTTTTCTTATCATAGGTATACTTGTAGAACCTCTAGATGCTGAGAAAGCCATAAAATCCTACATGGAGAAAGTTGAAAAATTTGAGGACCATGAACTCAAAGGTAAACTTTCGATTAATATTTAAAATGTTATAATATTCTTTAATGAACTGTCACTAATTAACGCATATAGATTTATAAATGAATAACAAAAAAAATTATTTCCTTAATTTCTCAACACCTTGCATCGGTATTTAATTTGCTATATTATTATATTTATAATTTTTGTATTTGTTTGCTAAATGAACTGTCAATTATCTTTTTTAAATAATTGTAATAAACGATACTTAAGTTCAACATTCAAGTTAGAAACAAACATTAGTATCACTGTAGATTATATTTAATGAAGGGACATAATCATTTTTTGGATCAGAAGGGACATAATTATATTTTAAAAACTTTAACAGGCACAAAAAATTAAAAAAAAAATATCAAAATATAAAATAATCATTAAGATAATTTGTTAATCGTTTCATAATTCTTTTATTACCAAATATGAGAAGACTTATATAATGCTTAAATTACATGGATCATGAAAGAACACTATAAACTCTGTATCAAATGTAGCATCGTTTGCAATATAAAGCCCAATTTTTTTTATATCATATTGAGTCATGAGTTGAGTTGTATTATTATTATTTCAGTGAATGTAATGTTAGAAAATGAAGCCAAGAAAGCACAAATCTTTGTGGAACAAAAGTATGCCACTTCTGTTCGGTTTGTAAAGAGTGCTGTTCGATTTGCATTCAAATGTCTTAGTCTTTCAGGATTGGGTGTCACTGCACAAGGTATGTTTCTCTCTTTCTCTTTCTAATTAACTAATTTATATAAATATTTAAATATTTTGAGTATTTTTATTTAAAGGGTTAAAAATATTTTTAGTCCTTAAATTATTTATCAAAATTGTGTTTTGTTTTTGGAGCAAATTTTGGATCTATTTCGTCTTTATATTTTATAAACAGGTGATGATCTTCGATAATAAAAAAAATATCTTAAAAAAAAGAGTAAAAAAAATAAAAAGGAAAAAAGAAAAAAAAGCATAAGAAATGAATTATAGTAAAATAAAAAACTAAGAAAAAAAAAATCTGATACATCGTAAAAAATTATTTACACGAATTTATAAAGCATAAAAATGAAATAAGTCTAAAATAAAAACGAAACATAATATAATTTTAACAAATAATTTAAGAACTAAAAATATATTTAATTTTTATTTAAATTAAGATAATCTTTTTTTTATATGGTTGTTTGGCTTTTGTACTTATATTTTTTCTTAATAATATTAGAAAAGTATGATTTTCAGCAAAGATATATATTTACATGCGAAAAAGCAGGAAATATTTGTGATATTTGCTTAGGATGTTTCAATAACACGAGTAGATGATGGATGTAAAAATTCTCTATTTTTCTTTTAATATTGGAATATGTTTACATAAGGTTGACGACAATCTTACCAGAATATAAAAGAGTAGTTAAGTGAAGATAACCTAGTTTGTGACAAATGGTTGGTCTTCTCCGTACATGTACATAATTTTGAAGACTTGAAAGCAATAAAGAAGATAAGGCAGAAGCACAGATGGAGTCGTCAGCTCTTGCATATTTTCATGCAAAGTCCTCATGAGTCATACATGGGAATAAGTGGGGGTCAACCATTCATGAAATTTGACGGAGGAGACAATGACTTAGCGCAACCCTTTATTACTCAACAACAGCTCCAAAGTAAGCAATGATCACTTCTGTTTATTAAGTTCATACTTCGCACTTTAGTAATAAACTAATTATATGGAAATGTAGGATGAAATTGGACGTGTGTAATTTAACAATATATACTAGGATAACTTGTTATAGTCACCACACGAAAATAGAATAAAAAATCAACATTAATAATAAAAAATAAAAAGTAATTAGTTAATATATGGTTAGATTTGTATCTATATGAAGTGAACTTTAAAATCATATATGTTAATTTATTAGTATTATTTATTGAAGCCTAATTTTAAGTAGTGTTAATTAAATTAATCTTTGTCAGTAAGTTTTAAATTGATTCTTAATTTATAAAAATATTGATATTATTATAACTTTAAAAATAAGAAGATTTAGATTATATATATATGTATTATTAGAAAAAAAAATATTTTTTATCATTATTACAAGATAATTTTTTTTAGGTTTAATAGACATTTCGATCTCAATATTTTATGAGTATTTACAATTATTTTTCACGTTTATTTTTTTTTTCTTAATTAATTCCCAAATTTTATTAAAATATGTCAATGTGATTTCTTCTCCTTCTGATAGATTAATGTTAACGTCGTTAACTATATGAGGCGATGCATCCAAGTTAACTCGTGACACATGAATAATGACAAAAGGGTATGAATACGAATACAAATATGAACACTACAATCGGATCACATTGACAAATTTTAATAAAATTTGGGACTCAATTGAGAAAAAGAAATAAACATGAAAAAACATTGCAAATTCTCACCAAATATTCGGATCAAAATGCTTATTAAACCTTTTTTTTATTATATTGACTCATTTTCTTAATGTTAAACAAAACATTCATATTGAGGTTAACGTTTCTCTTTCTAGAATTTAACATTTTTTATCAGAGTTTATTATAGTGAGATTTGTTAGATTTATCATATTATTTGCTATCATATAATCCATAAATGTCTATTTCCACACTCAAGATGTCTAATCTGCAGTATGGGCAAGTGTGTTTGAAATCTCACATTAATTAGAGATATGACAAAATTATAGAATATAAGTGGGTACAAACTACACTAGTTATGTGACACTAAATCAGGCTTAAAGTCTATTTTATAAGATGGTCTTTCTCTACGATTATAATTTTCTTGTTTATTTTGTGTTTGCCAATGTCTCTGTTTGAATAACTCCAAAATGTTTCTCCTATGTCACTTCAATTATATCAAGTTCACGATTAGTTGATATTCTAGTATGAAATCTATCTTTAACAAATAATGATATAATGGAGGTCATGCTTAATCCTTTCCCAACATCTCTTGTATCAGATTTGGTCTCAATTGAAAATGATTTGTCTATTGTTATTTGAAAAAGTACACATTCTGTCCATAATTAGTCTCCCCACTATATAAATCTTAATTATAATAAGCTTTCCCCATATAATATACTTGTTTCCCATTATCTTCTATTCCTATTCACAAGTCTTATTATCTTCTATTCCTATTCATAAGTCTCTAGGTGAAACTTTATCTCACCTAGAATGGCACAACAATTGATGATTAATGAGATGTGTATCTTTCAAAGTAGTGGTACTCAAGAGTTGGTTTTTCTTCCAATTGACAAAGCAATTGTTGAGTGTCAATGATTGTATAATCTTAAAACAAGACTATGATAAAATTGATTGCTATAAAGCTCAATTAGTTAGGATACACACAAATTTATGATTAAGATTACACTGCCATTTTCTCTTTTATTGCTAAAATGACATCTATTTGACTTTTCTATTTCATTGTAACTATTCACCACTAGACTTTGTTTTAGATTAACATAAAAAATGAATTTCTACATAGTGACCTTAATAAAGAAGTATACATGGAACAAACTAATGGATTTGTTGCTTAGATGGAGTTATCTAATATGGTGTCCCCATATGACCTCAAGCAATAACTCATGCATGATTTGGATGTTTTTGGGTCATCATTCAACATTTTGGAATTAATTTTTTTCATTATTGTAAAGATCTACTTCATGCTTCCATCTAACATATATAATATTTCTGCAGCACATATTTTTGTTGCTAGGTTTAGGAAGTAAGAATGCATCATTTGCAATAGAAGAATTTGAACCACTCTCACTTTTAGACATTAAAATTTATGCAACTAAATATGAAATAAAAAACAATAATTTAAAAACAAAACATAACCAAGGAGTGAACATAACCAAAATAAAGAAAAATAAATAAAAATGAAACAAATTGGGACATAAGGAAGACGAACAACACAAAAGAAATGAATGAAAAAAAAATGAAAACTTACCTCTATTAAAAAATGCAACAGTGGCACCTGGTACCTTTTACAATAGGGAGAAGAATGAATTCATCCACATTGATACACTCCCACATTTTACTCCGTTACCACTTGTTGGGAGATTCTAGGGAGGAAAATAAGCTACAAACATAGTCACATAAGTTTTTATGTCTCTAACCCAAAACCTTAAGACGACGGATTTATGAGTCTTCTCACTTATATGGTGTTCAAATTTTTCATTCCTACCCAATGTGAGACTCCAACTCATACTTGTATTCTAACATTTTTTATCATAGAAATCAAAATAGACCAAGTTCTACCTTATTTTCAATCTTTCAAACTCTGAATGAATAAATCATTACACATATTAAATGATAATGACATACGTCCGACTTTGTGAATGTTAATTCCTTCCTTCCGTGGTTGGCATCTTGTTAGCATCACCACACCTCCCGTACGTATTACCACTGTTGATCATTGTGTATCTGCATATGAATAACAAATTTGGATTGCCAAGAGTCTGATGCAAGAATAATAACAGGAGGTATATTGTAGGTAAATATGACTACACAAGTTTATTAGACCCATACACCACAACAACATGCTCCTGACCTTTATAACAAGTGAAAATCAGGTATCATCATTACAAGACTAATGTGCAGATAATAATGTCATAACTTTCCAATAGATAAACATACCTAATTGCTTAACAATTACACACCACACCAACATTTAAATCCTCATAGTGTTATCTACGCAACTAGATTATAAACAATCATACTATGAGACTATTTCTATACAAGCATTCCCTTAATACATGCAAATAGATTAAAGCACTAGTTTGAATATGAAAATTGTGAATTTTCATATATATTTGTAATCGTATTCCAAGCCTTCAACTGCATATGTTGTTACTTGATCAACCTCCATGAGTGTGCCTATGGTTGCCACAACTTTCACGAAATATTCGTGGCTCCAAAGATGTACTAGGATTCCTCTACTCCTGACCCATGTTTCTTCGTTCCCAGAAAAATGTTCTTTAGACCATGCTGTAATGGACTCACAGATCGTACTCAACCACTCTAGTTGGCCATCTAAAACCTTTCCTAAATTCTGGTCATCCTCAATTGTCAATAGTACTAAGTTATCACCTAGATACCTCATTCTGATGTAGCTCAGGCCGTCCAAGATAAATCCTTCTCTTTTAGGTTGGGCTCCCAACTATGTGTCTAAAAGGCCCAAACTTGTCAAGTACATTTTGTCTCACTTAAGACAAGTGGAGAGGGGTCATCTAGGTCAAGAGAGTGTTACTTTTCTGCAGCCACTGGGAAGAGAAAGAAGAGAAAAGAGTGTAGAAAAGCTGGTTAGCATAAACACAGACTGATTCCCGTAAAACCATGATTCCCGCTTCATTTACCGTTGGATCGGGCTGGAAATTTTACAGCAGGTCCGTAACACGTGGTTCTTCCTTCTGAACGTTGGGATCGTGAATTTAAGGTTTTCAGTTGAAGATATTAATTTCTCACAGTAGCTCTGTTTTGAGGTTTCTTCTTCTTTTGTTCTTCAATTTGGAAGTTTTATTGCTTTGTGGTATTGGCTGGTTGTAAGCTTTTGCTTATGCGTTTGATTAGACTCTCTTGTATCCTTATTTGATCATAGTGGAGCTTGATTGAATGGCTTGTGCCCGTGGGTTTTTACTTCTCACTTTGAGAGGGTTTTCCCACATTAAAATATTTTGTGTCTCTTTTGTGATTATTTCTGCAGTTTTCTGTTGTTGTTGCTCCTCATAAATTCTTGCAAGTTGGGAGAATTTTTCCGCTGCATAATTTTGGTATTTTTACTTGTTGAGTTGTTGTTTCCCCATCATTCTCTTACATTGATGTAGTTATTCTAAGAAGGTAGAAACCTTGAAGAATCTATGGAAGGAGTAGGGAATCCAAGAGAAGAATGGATACCAAACAAATCTGTATTTCTGAATCAAGATTACAGAGGATTACAGAGAAAGAGAGTTTTTTCCAAATTGAATAAATGAATACTAAAGCTGAAAGTTCAGTTACAATTCAATAACTGTTTTATATAAGATCCTATAACAATCCTCCTTCCTTAAGGTAATCCTTGTCCTCAAGGATTAAAGTTAGGAAACTTCTTCTTCAAATCAAAGAAGAATTCCCAAGTTGCATCCTCTGGTAGAAGATGCTTCCATTTGACAAGCACCTTAGTAACAACCTTGTTTCCTCTCTTGACTGTCATCCTTTCAATAATTGCCTCCAACTCTTTGATTCTTGCTTCATCATCAGTCCTTGGACAATGAGTTGCTGTGCTAGCTTCTCCCACAAACTTCTTTAGCTGAGATACATGAAATACATTATGGATGAGTGATCCTGTTGGTAATTGGATTTTGTAGGCGATTGATCCAATTTTATCAATTACAGCATACGATCCATAAAACTTTGGAGCTAATTTGGCACTGGTCCTAAATGCTACAGAGACTTGCCTATAAGGGTGTAATTTCACAAATACCAAATCTCCAATTTCATAGCTCTTATCTGATCTACTTTTATCAGCAAGTTGCTTCATTCTTTCTTGTGCCCTTTTCATATGAAACTTGACCAACTTAAGTTGTTCCTCCCTCTTTTGTAAGCTCTGATCAACAAGTCCAATCTTAGATTCTCCTGGTAAATAGGGTAAATAAGTTGGAGGTGGCTGCCCGTACATGATTTCATAAGGACTGACCTTAATAGTGTTGTGATATGTAGAGTTAAGGGAAACCACTTGGACCATTGTTTAGGATCATCCAAACACATACACCTCAGATATGTCTCAATGCACCTGTTCACTACCTCTGTCTGCCCATCTGTTTAAGGATAGTAAGCAGTAGAAAGTTGAACTTGAATTCCTTGGTAAGCCATGAAGTCTTTCCAGAATTGACTAACAAAAACCGAATCCCTATCGCTTGTTATTGAAGCTGGACAACCATGAAGTTTAAAGACATTATCCATAAAGTATTGGGCCACATCAGAAACAAAATATAGGTGTTGTAATGCTATGAAATGTGCGACTTTGCTCAGTCTATCAACAACAACTAAAATCACTTGTTTTCCAAATGAATTGGGAAGACCCTCTATGAAGTCCATGGTAATATGCTACCAAATCAGGTAAGGGATTGGAAGTGGTTGCAGCAGCCCAGAAGAAGTAGAATTATCATACTTACATTGTTGGCATGTAATACATTGATGAACAAATCTTTTAACATCCTTAGACAATCCTTTCCAGTACACCACTTTCTTAACTTTTTTATAAGTGGCATCTCTCTCCGAATGACCACCGCAAGATGAAGAATGCAACCAATCAAGCATTTTTCTTCTTAATTCAAGATTTCTACCAATGACTAGCTTCCCTTTCCTCCTCAACTCTCCATCCGACCAAGAAAAATTTCGATGTGAAGAAGGATCATTCATAACTTCAGTAATCAATTTTTGTAAAGCATCATCACCTTGCCAAGATGCTTTAATTCTCTCTAACGAATCAGAATCTGGTTGGTGAGTGGAAATAGCAGCACATTCGACCCTTGAAAGTGCATCAACAGCTTGGTTCTCACTTCCTTGCTTATATTCAATAATGAAATCGAACTCCATAATTTTCACTAACCATTTTTGTTGGAAGGCTGTGGAAAGTCTGTGGTCAAGAATATACTTGAGACTTCTATGATCAGTTTTGATTACAAACTGTTTTGGTAACAAATAATGCCTCCATTTCTGGACAGCGAACACCACAGCTAGTAACTCCTTCTCATAAGTTGACAAAGATTGTTGCTGAACATTCAAACTTTTGTTTATAAAGGCTATATGATGGTAATCTTGCATGAGAACAGCTCCTAACCCCACTACCGAGGCGTCAACTTCCACTATAAAAGTCTTTGTAAAATCAGGCAAGGCTAATATAGGTGTCTGGCTTAACTGATTCTTAAGATACTGAAATGCAAACTTGGCTTCGTCAAACCAAGAAAAACCATCCTTTTTCAACATGTCATTTATGTCATTTAATGGTTTGGCTATGATACTATATCTCCTCACAAACCTTCTATAATAGCCTGCCAGATCCAAAAAACCTCTCAATTGTTTGAGTGTTTGCGGAAGTGGCTAATTCCTCACTGCTTCCACGTTAGCAGGATCAGTAGAAACTCCTTCTCCAGTGATAAAGAGTCCTAGATATTCTACTCGAGTAACGCCAAAGTAACACTTAGATTTTTTTGCCAACAATGCATTTGCTCTCATAGTAGACAAAACTGTTTCCAAATGATACAAATGATCCTCCATGCTCTTGCTGTAAATCATAATATCATCAAAAAAGACCAAGAGAAACTTCCTCAAATATTCTCTAAACACGAATACATTAAACCCTGAAAAGTAATAGGGGCATTGGTTAAGCCTAAGGGCATAACCAAGTATTCATAATGCCCTAAATGAGTTTTAAAAGTTGTTTTATGTATATCTGCCTCTACCATTCTAACTTGATTATAGCCAGACCTCAAGTCAATTTTTGAAAACACAATAGAGCCATGTAGCTCATCCAATAGATCATCAACCAACGATATAGTGAACCTATTTTTTACTGTATTCTTGTTAAGGTTCCTGTAATCAATGCAAAGTCTCCAGCTTCCATCCTTTTTACCAACCAAGACTACCAGACTACTGTAAGGACTACTGCTGTTCTGTATAACACCACTCTTTAAGTAATATTGTACCAATTCATCTATTATGTCCTTTTGTTGTTTAGAATACCTGTAGGGTCTCTTATTCACAGGGTTAGTTCCTTGCACCAGGGGAATACTGTGATCATGATCTGGCCTTCTTGGTGGTAATGTAGTTGGTACAACAAACACATCTTCATAATGAAGTAACAATTTATCAATACTGTCAGGAATTAAGGAAGATGTAGCATGAGTGGACAAGGAGTGAGCAACAATCCTTCTTCAGACTCACATATTTGTAACATAGAAATGTGAACTCCTGCGACCAGTGTTTTATGTAAATGCTGGCTCCTAATTATCTTAATATTTGTAGAAGAATTGCCTCTCAAAACATGTCTTTTCCCTTTAACAATGAACTCCATAGTTAGCTTATCGAAATTCCATGGGATATTTCCCAATGTAATTAGCCATTCTATACCAAGAACCATATCGCAGCAACCTAAGGGTAACAATAGGATGTCTGAACTGAATGTAGTGTTTTGTAAAAGCCAAGAGAACCCTTTCACCATAGTATTAATCTGCACTCTAGCCCCATCAGCCACAGTGACCGTAACAGGATCCACATCTTCAATTTTGCACCCAAGCTTCTTGGCTACATTCACATCCAAGAAATTGTGGGTGCTCCCACTATCAATGAAAATGTGTTAGGGCTTCTTCCTTACCTGACCAGTGACCCTCATAGTCCGAAACTTAGCTATTCCAGTTAAGGCATTTACTGAAATGAAAGGTTCTATATTGGTTTCATCATGAGGATTTTCAGGAGATCCTAGATCTTTATCAGAGTCAGAATTCTCAGCTATTTCCGTGACATGAATTTGGAGTTTCTTATGGGTTTGGCCATGGGCAGGTGTAAAAGGTTCATCACAGAAATAACAGAGACCTTTAGCCCTCCTTTCACTCATATAGGCCGGGGTTAACTGTTTAGTGGTTTGTGTTTTAGGTCTTGTAGGTTCGAAAGGTTTAGGAGTGTTTAGTAAGATTGGTGGTTTTGCGACGGGGTTGGTTTTGAGGGTTTTAGAGAATGGTTTAGCTTGAATGCTATTGGCATTTTCATACATCTTGGCTAAGGAAAAAGCTTTCATAACAGAGGTTGGTTGGAACATTCTAACCATCATTTGAATCTCCCGTTGTAGCCCACCAAGAAAACAACTTAACTGATGATCCTCAGACAGGTTGATTCTTGAAGCAATGGCATCAAATTCATTGTGATAGTCACTAACAGTACCTGTATGTCGTAGTCGCATAAGTTCTGCCATTGGATCCTCACAAACTTCACCAAATCTTTCGATCAAGATTTTTGTATAGTCATTCCATGACGACAAATTCTCGAGTCCCACATTCTTCACATATGCACTGTGCCATTATAGAGCTTTGCCTTCAAAATGGACCACGGCCAATCGCACTTTGTATTCTTCAGGAGTTTGATCAATCGAAAAGAATGTGTCACACTGAATAATCCAGTTCTTGACGCCCTCACCATTGAATCTGGGAAAGTCCAAACGTGCGAGTCTAGTGTTGCATGAATAAGGCCGAGAAGACACACCAGAACCTGACGGAAAAGATTTTTCGTGGCGTTGAAACATATCCTCAATTGTGCGCTGCAATGAAGCTCCAAGTTCCATGAATCTTTCTTCCAATCGTGTATTGAGACGTTCTTCAATTTCTCGGAGTTGCGTTTGATTTCTTGTATTATCAGCCGTAGCGAAATTGCAGTTAGGAAAGTCACCGTCTAATATCAATTGATGTAGTTATTCTAGGAAGGTAGAAACCTCGAAGAATCTATGGAAGGAGTAGGGAATCCAAGAGAAGAATGGATACCGAACAAATCTGTATTAGTGAATCAAGATTACAGAGGATTACAGAGAAGGAGAGTTTTTTCCAAATTGAATGAATGAATACTAAAGCTGAAACTGCTATATATATATATATATATATATATATATATATATATATATATATATAGCAGTTAGCTACAATTCAAAAACTGAAGATCCTGTAACATACATCTCCCATGTTTTTGTGGTTGTGGAACCGCCCAACATAGCTTTTCTTCAACCATTCGTGTTCGGCTTTCGCTGTCATGAGATGATCTCTCCCCCCTGCCATCCATCATTGCTCTGTTCTCTGGTCAATCCTCCCTTCACAGCTTGAGCGTACGTGAAACTAACGTTTTTCCTTCTCCATACTTTGGTTTCTCCTAATTTCTGTGTGTTACCTTGTTCTTTCGCATTGTTCTTCACCTCCCTGTAATGGGTATCGTTTTCATGTCTGCGATACTTGGGCTTGTTCTCATGTAATTTTCGATTGCCAATCTAAATCTTATCCAACTGTCTCTCTAACTGCCCGACACTTTGGACACATGTGATTCATATTGATGGACAAAAATACTAGTCATATATAAATTTCGCTTTAAGAAACTTATTTATTATCTAGGTCCAAATTTTTATTGGTGTTTCATTACCTCCCCTTTTAATATATGTCAATTATTCTTAATGAAGCAGAATTAAAGTCATCTATGCTCAGGCTTTTACTACTTTTACAGTTCCACAACAACTTTTATGTTTGTTCTAGCAAATTCTGATGTTAAAATTTTGTTATCCTATTCCGTGATCGAATAGTTTGATATTAACATTTCACGAAAATTTTATATTTCATGAAATTTGTCATAAAAATTTGTAAAAAAAATATTTTTCTTATTTTTCATATAAATTTTTTATAAATTTATAAAAGAATTCATGAAATATAAGAAATTTTAATAATATTTATCTTTACACTAGTCTATCTTAATAAAATTATCTTATCTTATCTTTAACAATATTTGAATCCTGTCTCATTCATCTAAATCTAAATATTTGATCCTATCTCCCTCTTTCTGTATATATTTGCAGTGGTGGGTGCAGCTAGCTCAGGCCAGAGTCAACAAGAAACTAGAACAGAATCTGCTACAGCAAAAAATGAGGAAAAGGAAACAACATTTGTGTCAGTGGCAAAAGCTGGCATAGTCGACCTTGTGAATGAGCTTCAAAACAAAGTGCCAATTGCCCTCCATGAACCTACCACTCCTGAGAAGGAAAACCTGCTGGTTGTGGCAATGAAGAACATCAAATACAAATTTGGAGAACACCACGTTGACAAGAAGGAGACTGCGTTTCTGGCTGCTGCAAAAAACGGCATTGTGGAGATTGTGTTTGCAATTCAATCCAGAATACCGAGTGCCGTGCATGAAACCAACTCCAACAATGAAAACGTGTTGCTTGTGGCAGTGAAGAACAGGCAAACCAATGTTGTTGAGGTGTTGAGGAAGAATATGGAGAAGGAACTGTTTGATAGCTTAATTTTGGAAGTGGATAACAGGGATAACACTGTGTTGCATTTAGCTGCAGGTACAACTAGCAACACTGAAAGGACATGGCAGATTGCTGGTGCTGCCATGCAAATGATGTGGGATATCAAATGGTATCAGGTATGTATACATGTTTTTTATGTTTATAATATTATCCAAGTCAACCTTTGCACATGCAACATACACGTATATTAATTAGCATGATCATGCATGCATGCATGCATTGGTGCAGTACGTGAGAGCCCTAGTGCCAGAACATTTCATTTTCAGAACCAACAAGGACGAGAAAACCGGCGGAGAAATCTTCAAGCAGAAGCACAAAGATCTGGTGAAGGAGAGCTCGGAGTGGCTGAAGGAAACCTCCAACTCCTGCTCCGTGGTGGCCGCCCTAATCGCCGGCGTCTCCTTCGCCACTTCCAGCTCCGTCCCTGGCGGCACCGACAACGGAAAGCCGGCGCTTGAAGGGAAGCCGGCTTTCGATGCCTTCGCCATCGCCTCTCTCATCGGGCTCTGCTTCTCCGTCACCGCCCTCATCATGTTTCTGGCCATACTCACCTCCCGCAAACAGGCGCAGGACTTCCGGAAGAGCTTGCCCTTGAAGCTTCTCTTCGGCCTGAGCTCTCTCTTCGTCTCCATTGCTTCCATGCTGGTTTCGTTCTGCACTGCGCATTTCTTCGTGCTGGATGAGAGGTACAGGCGCATCATGTTCCCTGTCTACGTTGCCACTTGTTTGCCCATCACTTTCTATGCAGTGGTGCAGTTTCCTCTCTATGCTGATCTGCTTAAAGCCATCTTCAAGAAGGTGCCACAACCAAGTATCACCAGCAGCCAATTCTAGAGGCGTTTTTCTCTTGCTTCCCGCTGCTTATCACAGGGAGAAAACTCTACAACACTTTCTCTTAACACTCCTTAATGATTACATCAAATTCATTCAAAATTGTTATTCATTTTTGGGAGTTTGGCTATAAAGCTCATTAAATTTTACACTGTTGTGAAGAAAGTATTTGGGTAATTTGTACCTAAATATGCTTACATATAATATGAAACAAAACATATCATACCAAGGTAAAGCTAAATTGTTCAAAAGTACCTAAATTCTACTGTTTAAGCCAGATACAAAATAAAATATAATAATATTGTTATTTTGTCATAAAAAGAATATTTTTTAAAATCTAAAATATTAATATTTTAATCATATTTTTTATTTTAATTGAAATTTTTAATATATTATTATATTATTAAAATGAGTTTTTGGAATCAAAGCATCACATTTCTATCCCTCTATATAACATATATTTAAGCTTATATTTAAACTCATAAATTGAAGAAAATATTGCAAAATTCTTATCTTAAAGTATAATATATGACAGTTATGATCTTTAAACGTAGAAATAATTTTTAATTGATTGTATTTTTTAAATTTTATTAACATATGTAACCTCAGTTTTATGGCTAAACAAGACTTCTATTGCAAATTTACTATTTTAATATAATTTTGCAAAGAAACTATTAGAACGGCTGGATTTTAGAAAAAATATATTAATGAGTATGTGGACGACTTTAATGGAAGAAGTCATTCCACTTAATCGAATTATGACTTTATTTGGTATTTAGCATGTTAGTTTAATATTGAAATATTCCATTTTTACTAATACTTTTACGTTTTTAATAAAGATTTATTTAAATAAATTTATCTTTTGAAAAAAAATTATTTAATGCTTTTATGGGAGGAAACATTTAAAATAAAAAAATGAAAGTAAAATTAAAAAAATATCCTCAAGATTATAATTCAATATTATTAAAAAAAGTCAATACATAAATTTCTTTTTACCTTTCATTATGTTATACAAAAGTCAATACATAAATTATCTTTATAAGTCATACTATAAATAAATATGGTGTAATTAAGTTGTATTATAGATTTTTTTGCATAAATTTTATCTAAACAAACTTATTATTATTTAATTTTATAAATAACTTTAATTCACTACAAGAAATCATAGATATAACTGCTAAAAAGTAACGTCGGCCAGTAACTGAGCATCGACCAGTAACCGATGCTACTAGCATCGACCAATTAGACTCCACACCGATGTTAAGGAAAGAAAAAAAGTTAAAGTCGGCCAGGTCGATACTAAGTTGTAAAATAAATAAATAAAAATAAAAATATAAGTTAACGTCGGTCACACCGACACAAAAATTAAATTAAAAATTTAAAGTTATTAACGTTGCGTCGGCGTAGGGGACGCTAAAGTAATTAAAAATTTAATAATAGGGGTAGCGTGGGCCTGGTCGACGCAAAATTTGAGGCAGAAGGTACCGTCGGCCAAGCCGACGCTAAGTGCGATATTTGCGTCGGCCTAACCGACGCTAAGTGAAATAGTTTGCGTCAATCTAACCGACGCATGGCCGACGCTAGATGAAATTAATAGCGTCAACCTGGCTGACACTATTTTTAATTTAGAACCTTAAAAGGAAATCTAGACTTAATTTCGCTCATTCTTCTCTCTCGCGCTCTTCACTGTGCTCCATTTCTCTCTTCCTCTCTGCCTCAATTTCTCTCTTCTGCTTTGCTTCCTCTTTCTTGCTTTCTACCTCCATCTTCTATTCTCTGTCTGTCTGTCTTCGTGTGCCTCATTTGGTGATCGGTGGTGCGAAGCGGTGGTGCTTTCGTGTGTGTCTCCATCTACTCCGTCTGCGTGTCTCGCACTTGTCGGAAGGTAAGAAATTTTTGTGGTTGGTTTTGATTTAGGGTTTTGATTTGAAAAGATTAGCTTTGTTTCCTTGTTGATTTGGTGTTGAACTGAATGTTTTAGGGTGATTCTCTGTGCTTGGTGGGATTCATGTGAAGAATAGCGAACGGAGGATTGGTTGTTTAGGATTGTTCATACGCAAGCCAGGCCGACGCTACATTTTTTTTATTTTTTTAAATAGGTAGCGTCGGCCACTAGCATGGGCTTAGTCGACGCTACACTTTTTATTTTATTTTATTATTAATATCTTAGTGTCGGTTTGGCTGACACTACCTTTGTATTTTTTTAAAAAAAAAACATAGCGTGGGCTTGGCTGACGTTATATAATTTCTTAGTGTCGGACTTGTGTCTGTTAAGCCGACGCTATCAACTTTAATTTTTATGTTTTGAAAATCATTGCTTCGACTTTTGTTTCCATTTGACCGACACTATTAGCGTCGGCTATTCCCTTCGACGCTACATGTGTAGCTTCCATGCTTTTAGTGGCAGCCTTGGTTTGACACAAAGTCGACGCTAAGAACAATGTAGCGTCGGCTTTTGACTGACGCTAGCTCTTGATTTTCTCGTAGTGATTGTTATCATTTTACATAACACATTGCAGAAGATCAAGATATGGAGAATGATTACAAGTTTAATTTTACTCGTACCACATTTGAACGCTTTATTACCTAAGCAGAACCCAAACAAAAACATGTTTAATAATATCAAATATAAGTAGTATTATAAGTAGTATTTCTTAAAAAACTATACAAAGAGAAAACCGTGTAACTTATATAATTGTAAATTAAAACTTTAAATAATCATAGTTTTATTGGGTTTGAGCATGTGCTAACATTGTGAGTCCTGTAATTTAGATTCTATAATAGTCTTGTATATTCCCGAGTTTCCAATCTTCATTTTTATTTAAAAAGGAGAAATTGAACATTCTTATATATTTAATGTTAAGAACTCCCTTATTCTTTGGTTTACATAGTCTCTCCCATTTAATTTAAACAATTTTCTTTCCTTCTTGACTCCATTCCCACAAGAATCTAGACTGGACCTTTCTAATCTCGTTTTGTGCACAAGTGGTGCCTTATAAAGAGAGATAAGAAAATAGGGGATAATTGTTAGAACAGATTTAATGAGACAAATTCTTCCAGCAAAGGATAGAAACCTCCCCTTTCATCTTGATAATTTACTCTTTATTTTAGTTAGAACCTGTTGCCAAAATTGTTTCCCTCTTGGATTCTTCGCAACAGTGATTCCAAGATATCTAAAAGGCACTAAAATAGGTCAACAATTCAAAAAATTTAAGAAGTTTTGCATCACTGAATCGTCTACACCCACCCTTCCTAACCTATTTTTATGGAAATTTACTTTTAAACACGATGCAATCTCAAAACAACTAAGAGTGCTCTTAATGACTAAAACATTTTGTAATGTTGCTTGGCAAAGAAAGATGATATCAACTAAAAATTGTAAAATACTTATATTCACCTCTTGACTTCCCACCTTAACCCCTTTTAACACCTTTTTATGCACAGTTTGTCGAACTTTGGCTGACAATCCCTCAGCCACAATCAAGAAAAAGAATAGTGTTAAGGGGTCACCCCGTCTTAATCCTTTTTGTGGTTGAAATTCATGAGTGGGTGGAGAGACTTGAAATATGTCTATGGAGGAAGTTCTAAAAGAAATTGGTTTGATAAAAACATTCAATGCAATGTCGGTTTGGACATAAATTTTGTTTTGGAAGGATAAATGGATTGGAGAGAAATCCTTTTATCAAAGTTTTCCAAGAATTTATGCAAAAATCAAGAACGAGAAAATAGCAAACCTAGGAAGAAGGAACAAGAAAGGATGGGATAGGTGTCTTGAGTGGAGAAGGGATTGATTTGAGTAGTAGAAGGCACGTGTAACAGAGTTCATGAGAGAAATAAATACACTAAAATCAAACATTGAAGCGGAAGATGGATGGATGCGGTTAGATAATGATGAACAATAGTACACTGTTAAATCTGGATATAAGAAAATTCAGAATGACAGTTTAGATGATAGCTCATAGTTCTATTCCCTGTTTTGGAAGGTTACGGCAAGAATAGCAACTAGAGCTATCAAAATGGGTCTGACCCGATGAGTCGGCCTGTATAACCTATGATTCAGGTCAGGCTAGACTTATAATATTGTAGCCTAAATATCAATAGACCTTTTTTAGCCTGGCTTATTTGGCCCGATGTTCATATGGGCCAAGGCTAGACTGACTCGTTTATTTTTTATATAAATATTTGTTCTTAATTTTTATGTTGTCATACCAAAGAAAGAAATACTAGTGTCTCAGAGTCTTTCTTCTCTTCTTCATCTATTTTCTTTCTTTTTCATAAGTTCTTTCATCTCCTCTACTGCACTCCACCTCTTGTCTTGTTGTATCACCTTCACCACCATAGTTTCACACCTCCTTCACAACTTCTCTGTTTCATATTCGATTAGGTTCTTCTTTATTTTTTTATTAATATATATTCTCATTTTTTGCATTTCTAATCAAAATTCTATATATGTTTTTGTTTTCCTCGTATTATCATGGATTTGTATTATTTTGTTAATATTTGGTGAGTTATAGAAAGTAAAATTGTTATATAAGTTACTCAAATACGAACAGTTTTGCACAAACTTTCATATAAATATATTGTATATATTATTTAATGTTGACAAAAATATTATATTATGGATATGTTATGTTTAGTAAGTACTTGACTCTTTTGGAAGTGCTTAGTAGGTGCTTTAAGTTTGTTTTATAAGTTTTTCAAATGTGAATAGTTTTACACAGATATTCATGTAAATATATTATATATTTATATGTTATTTATTGTTGATAAAAAAATTATATTATAGATATGTTGTAATATTTTTCAATTTTTAATTAGGCTAAAAATGGTTTGTTGGCCTAACATAGGGTCAGACTCGGCTAAATATTGTGGCCTATTTTAAAATACAGGCAAGGCTGGGCTGTCACATTTTTTTAACTTGGTCCGTAAGGTTAGGCCAGGCTGGGTTGGGCTGCCCGTTTTGACAGCTCTACCAACAACACACTATTTTGCTTAGAGGTTGGTATTGGGTAAAGTAGCCACAAGAGATAATTTAAGTCATAGGAGAGTAATGCTACAATGAAAGATATGTGGTTACACATGATGAAACTGTCAATCATTTGTTCTTCAATTGTAAGGAAACAGACAAGGTTTAGAACCTGTGTAATAGGTGGATTCGTGTAACATTTGCAAGTCATTATCAACCACGACTCCATTTTCTAAACTTCAACAAAATAGTGGGTGGAGGTGTTAACTTTTTGGCAAGTGCACCAAATCGTTCAAGTAATAATTCGGAAAGTCCGAGTATCGTTTCCCAAAGGACTTGTGCAATACATGACAATAATTGCAATTGATAACTAAATTAGACAAAGAATATTTTCATAATTTGGTTTAGTGTTTAAAAGAAATAAAATTGTGCAAACAACAATAAAAACTCTTTTTGGTATTTTCACAAACACTTAGAAGACGATAAAGATAAGAAATGATATGGAATGTAAATGTTAGGATTAGATTTCACCAAAACTCACTCTCATGCATATAATGACTCAACTTCTCTCCATTTTAATGTAAATGTCAACCCACTAATTTACTCAACCCTAATCCCTTAGTGGAATGAGCCTAAGTTTCCCTATTATGAGTCAATTCCTTGATCCCCTAACAAGAAAACTTGCCATCACAACAAGGGTTTAAGACAACCAATGAATCAAGCTCCATTCCTAGATACAAGTTTCATTAGGTATTTTGCTTCAATTCAAGATTACAAAAGATAATTTCCAAAACCTCATGAATCAAATATCAAGCTATGGGTGATCAAACCACAACAAGCATTAAGCATAGAAACAAAATACTAACATTGAATGGAAAGACATATATATATAAATAACAAAGAGATTACATAAGAGTTCGTTTGGCTACATCTAATCCCAACAAAATGGGTATTAGCTCTTCATTGTCATGAAGAGCACAAAAAGTAAAGGATGAGTAAGGGAAGAAGAAGAATGATAACCCAAGAGGAAGAATATGGTCTCCAAGGAAGCCCTAGAAGCTCCAAGTCGCGTTCCACTTGAGTTCTCCTGCGAAGCCCCCATTTTCTCTCGAAGAGTATGAATAAATAGGCATAAGGGTGCCATGTCAGTAAGTTGGCGCCCGGCGGGTTCCATTTCGCGCCCGGCGTACTAACACAAAAGTGTTCTCGGCCCAACTGGCGCCCGGCCTCACTAAGGTGGCGCCCGGCCTAAGGCAAGTTCTGTAGCGCCGGGCCTGCTTCAGGGGCGCCCAGCGTCAGGAACTCTCTTTAATTTTCCTTTAAGGCCTTCCTTCTCCATCCCTAGGATTCCAAACTTGCTTCTTTCAACCTCAAATGCAAATTACTTACAAAAAGTATCAAAAAGAGAACCAAGTAAGTTAAAAGCTTAAGAAAGAGTTGATTTTGTTGATGTGAAAAGACTGAAAGAAGTGGTAAAAATTAACATTATCAACTCCCCCAAACTTAGAACTTTGCTTGTCCTCAAGCAAAAGGTAACTTGGCATAACAAGACAATTAATCAACAGCGGCACCACAACTAAGAAGCAAGTTCACATAATCACTTCAGATGTCATTCATGTATGCTTTTGTTCAAATCATTATGTGGAGAAGATTTATTTCCCTGTCAAGCTTCAATTATGGTGCCCACATTGCAACAATAATAAGAATGCAGACAAAAGTTTTATGAGAGACTAACAAGCATGGCTGACCATATACATTGATCAACTAACGGAGTCATCCTCACTGGAATAAGTGTTTCACTCAAGCACACTAGTGTATAAGGATATGTGTTTATCTCTTTTCCACCACTAATTCTACGCAATTTAACTTTGCTTTTTGTTTCAAAAGAGCCAATATTATTCACAAACATGCAAACATCACAAGGACTTTTATTGGTTATATTGTGGTCAGGCTAAGAAGAAAGTTTGGTTTTTCTAGGTAGCAAAGGCTTTGAGCAAAGAGAGCAATTACATCAACTCATGAACTTGACCTCTGAAAACTAGAATGAAACCAAATATTATCATACACCCAATTTATTGTTAACTTTCTTTTTCTTTTTCTTTCTTTTCTTTTTTCAAATTTTTTTTTTTGAATGGAAAAGAAAAGAACTACTTTATATTGTTGTGCTACATGAACCACAACCTCCTTTGAATGTTTCTTTATATTCCCCAATGCATCAATTTTTATGATTTTCCCCAAACTTGCATCACAATAATGATCATGAAATGTTTGCTCTCTCTACTCAAAGTAAGGCGGACAATTGTTTTTCAATATGACTTAAGGTTTCAAGGTGAAGGGAAAATTTCTCTTTAAGGCTCAAAGGAATGCACAAAGGATTTATTCTTGAAGAACAAGGTTGGCTATTTGGCTCAAACATTAATGCAAAATAAAGGAAAACAAAATGGCCTTGCTCATATGCAAACATGTAAGTGAATAATTAGCGAGGAAACTCAAGCAAAATCAATTGTAAGTCAAAAGTGGCAGCACTCAACAAAGTAAACTCAAGCACGACATCTCACATATTTAAACTTGTTTGGTTTTCCAAAAGTTGTCAAACAGTCAGCTACACTCATCAATCATGATCAACACAAATGAATGCATTATCACCATAAGCAAATGGGAGCAACCACAAAATCAATATAAGAAAAACCAACACCATCTCCATGCAAATTACAGCTTTTAATTGTAAGCAACCACAAAGTGAAAATCATCAATGACATGCACAACTCACTTAAAATCATGAAACCAACTACATCATAATTGTCAGGCTAGCCAAGTCACACAGCTTTAACCACAATCTACTGAATTATAAAGACTGGAATTTAAAAACTAGAAAGTAAAGACAGAAATGTAAATCAGGACTATTTTCACAAAATAGAACAAAGTCCTGCAAAAAGTGAGAATCTCCATCAAATTCTCATCATGGTGTGTGGTTCTCTCCTTTTGCTTCCTCATCAACAGCTCCAATCTCATTTTCATCATGCCCACCCCCTCTAGCAAACGAGGCCTGGGCCCCAGGTCAATCATGCATCATTCGTCTCAAGTAAAGATACGTGAAACTCAGGAGTGATGCTCGGTAAGTACAGCCAAAGACCTATTAGGAACTACGGAGGAAGACATTCTAAAACAAAATAACACAACACCAAGTCAAGTTATCATCATAGCAAAATGGAGAATTTCACAACAAAATATTTCTATATATGCTTACAAACATGAAGAGGAATGAAAGACAATGAAAGAAAACAACAAGCAATCACTGGACACAAATCCCAACATCTTGGCGCCAAAACCAAAATTTAGACACTGCAGCACTGGGGTCGGGCGCCAAGAACCTGGGGCCGGGCGCCAAGCAGTAAAATGGTTACTGGAGCTGTGGGGCCGGGCGCCACTTGAAAAACAAGGCCCTGGAATACTGGGGCCGGGCGCAAGGTACATGGGGCCGGGCGCCATATCAGAAATTTTTCAATTCAATCTTAAAACTGATGTGGCGCCGGGCGTGAGTGGACTGAGGCTGGGCGGTGGAAGATCAACATTTTGCTTTTCTATTCTTTTCAACCTCTTAACCTTTGCAACCAACAAAAAAAATATAACAAACAAAATAATAAAATAAACTATACTACCACATTGAAAACAAGCATGAAAACAACATTTAATTGGTGAACATGAAAAACTAAATAAGAAAAGGTTTAGAGCTCTGGGTTGCCTCCCAGGAAGCGCTTATTTAACGTCATGAGCTTGACGGATGATTTAATCATGGTGAATAGGTCTTTGGGGTGAGTCTCTCCACGTCACCACCCAAATATGGCTTCAACATTCTCCTGGTTACAACTTTTGTTCTTCTAGAATATGGGCTTTCAATTTCCACAGTTCCATCAATCTTGATATCCTTGACCACCCACAAACTTGACCATTTTGTCTTTAATCTTCTAGAGATGAGTTTCATCTTATAGCTACCAAACATAATTGGTTGACCTAGTTTAAGTTCATTTCTCATTATAATTGTGTCATGAAAAACCTTGACTTCTTGTTCCTTGAACAATGGGAACAACTTATTGGCATTGAGTTTATTTTCCACAAATTCATGCATTGAAGACTCTTTCTTGTCTTCAAGCACTTGTGGAATACAACAATTTAAAGCTTTCTCCAGAATATTTGAAGTATGAAATTTCTTTTTGGTTGCAGGAAGGACTTCATTTGACACATCAATCCTTAGACAATTCTTTGTACCATTAAAATGTTGAGAACCCTCAAAAACATTAAAAGTCACCTCATCATCTTGAGCTCTCACTTTGAGCTTTCCATCATCTACATCAATAATTACTCTAGCAGTTTTCATGAAAGGTCTTCCAAGTATCAAGGGAACCTCCATGTCCTCCTCTATGTCCATCACCACAAAATCCACAGGGAACATGAATTTGTCCACCTTGACAAGGACATCTTCAACCACACCATGAGGATACTTGATTGATCTGTCGGCCAACTGTAATGTCATCCTTGTCGGTCTTGCCTCCAAGTCACCTATCCTCTTCATCATAGCTAGAGGCATTAAATTGATGCTACCCCCCAAATCCAATAAAGCCTTCCCCACAGGTAAAGCACCTATGGTCACTGGGATAGTGAAACTTCCCGGATCCTTGGATTTCAGGGGCAAGGATTTTTGAATGATAGCGCTACAGCCGGCTTCCAACTCGATAGTCTCTTCCTCGATGAACCTTCTCTTCTTAGATAGCAATTCCTTCATGAACTTTGCATAAGTGGGCATTTGCTCTAATGCCTCTGAGAAAGGAATATTAATCTGCAGCCTCTTGAAAATATCTTGAAATCTAGCAAATTGTCTTTCTTTGTCTTTTCTTGAAGGAGCATGAGGATAAGGAAGATTCTTCATTGGTGGGGCCTTAGATATCTCTTTCTTTTTCTCTTTTTTCATTTTCTCACTCTCTTTTTCTCTCTCTTTATTTTCTTCTTCTTCTACCACACTCCCTCATTCACTTTCTCTTCTTCTATTTGTTTCTTTTTCTCTCTTTTCTCATCATCACTATTTTTCTCGTCATCACCTAACTCTAACCCCTTACCACTTCTTGTGATGACAACTTTACAATGCTCCTTAGGATTGACTTGGGTGTTAGCGGAGAATGACCTCCTTTGTTGGTCTGCCAATTGTTTTGCTAATTGCCCCACTTGTACCTCCAAACTTTTAATTGAAGCATCAGTGTTCTTTTGATTTTGGATGGAGAGTTGCATGAACTGTTGGAGTGTGTCTTCCAATTTGGTGGTCCTCTCATACAATGGTGGGTGTAGTTGTTGTTGGTGAGGCCTACTACTAGATTCTCCATGCTCTTGCCTGCCTCCATAATTAGCATTAGTATTTCTCCACCCTTGATTGTAGGAGTTTGGGAAAGGGTTATTGGAGAAATTTTGATGTCCTTGATTCCCCATATAATTAACTTTTTCACCTTGTGAACCACTAGGAGCTTGACAAAACCCATTGGAGTGATCACCTCCACAAAAATCACACCTCATCACTTGTTGAGCTGAGTAGGTATTTGTGTGCATGGCATGTAATTGCTGAGGCAACTTGGCCATTTGTTGATTGAGAACCTCCATTTGCTGAGAAAGAAGCTTGTGTTGAGCTAGAAGGGCATCTTGAGAATTCAACTCTAATACTCCCTTTTTTTGTGACTGAGTCCTACCATGTTGACTTCGCAAGTCCGTGGAAGCCATAGATTCAATGATTGTGATGGCCTCCTCAGCTAGCCTTGAACAAAACAGAGCCACCAAAAGAAGCATCTCAAAATCATCTTAGTCCGTGGTTGCAATCCATTACAGTAAAGTTTGAACTTGCATTTCTATTTCTATTTCAAAACCATGATTGGGACACTTCCTCAACAATGCCTTGTATCTTTCCCATGCTTCACACAGGGGCTCATCAACCCCTTGAACAAAAGTAGCAATGGCTGCCTTAGCTTCTGTGTTCTTGGATGGAGGGAAGAAACGAGACAAGAATTTAGTTTCCACATCTCTCCAACTAGTCAGACTTTGGTTAGGCCGAGATTGTAGCCAAGCCTTAGCCTTTCCAAGTGAGAGAAAATGGGAACAACCTTAAGAACAAAGCCTCTTCATCCTCTCCCATGATCCCAATCGAGCTACACAACTCATAGAAAGTGTAGAGATGAATGTGTGGGTCTTCATGATCCATGCCAACGAAATTGATTAGAACCGATGAGTTGTAAGAGAGCAGGCTTCATTTCTGCGATTTTCTCATTCATAGAGGGCCTCACAATGCTAGAGAAATTTCTAGGGCTAGTGTATGTGATTGAATCCCTATGGTTCTCCTGCGGTTTTGATTCTCTTCACCATTTCTTCTTCAAAAGGTAATTCGAGATCCCGAATGTTAGTGGTAGCAGTAAGATGAAGATTGCAAGACAGCCTTGTTGAGCTAGTAATCTTTGTCTCCTTGTGTCACTGTTGTTTCTTCTAGCAGTCCTTTCTATTTCAGGATCGTCAAGCAATGGTTCCGAAGAAACAGTTCTCCTTGTGCGGATGGTACCTTGCATACACGGGAACACAAAAGAAACTAGAACAACAAGTTAGCCCAATGAATTGTATATAGAATGAAAAGAAAGAATAAAAGAATGATGTCTAAAATAGCTATAAATGCACAATCGCCTTGTATTAGAACACAAGTCCCCGGAAACGGCGCCAAAAACTTGTTAACTTTTTGGCAAGTGCACCAAATCGTTCAAGTAATAATTCGGAAAGTCCGAGTATCGTTTCCCAAAGGACTTGTGCAATACATGACAATAATTGCAATTGATAACTAAATTAGACAAAGAATATTTTCATAATTTGGTTTAGTGTTTAAAAGAAATAAAATTGTGCAAACAACAATAAAAACTCTTTTTGGTATTTTCACAAACACTTAGAAGACGATAAAGATAAGAAATGATATGGAATGTAAATGTTAGGATTAGATTTCACCAAAACTCACTCTCATGCATATAATGACTCAACTTCTCTCCATTTTAATGTAAATGTCAACCCACTAATTTACTCAACCCTAATCCCTTAGTAGAATGAGCCTAAGTTTCCCTATTATGAGTCAATTCCTTGATCCCCTAACAAGAAAACTTGCCATCACAACAAGGGTTTAAGACAACCAATGAATCAAGCTCCATTCCTAGATACAAGTTTCATTAGGTATTTTGCTTCAATTCAAGATTACAAAAGATAATTTCCAAAACCTCATGAATCAAATATCAAGCTATGGGTGATCAAACCACAACAAGCATTAAGCATAGAAACAAAATACTAACATTGAATGGAAAGACATATATATATAAATAACAAAGAGATTACATAAGAGTTCGTTTGGCTACATCTAATCCCAACAAAATGGGTATTAGCTCTTCGTTGTCATGAAGAGCACAAAAAGTAAAGGATGAGTAAGGGAAGAAGAAGAATGATAACCCAAGAGGAAGAATATGGTCTCCAAGGAAGCCCTAGAAGCTCCAAGTCGCGTTCCACTTGAGTTCTCCTGCGAAGCCCCCATTTTCTCTCGAAGAGTATGAATAAATAGGCATAAGGGTGCCATGTCAGTAAGTTGGCGCCCGGCGGGTTCCATTTCGCGCCCGACGTACTAACACAAAAGTGGTCTCGGCCCAACTGGCGCCCGGCCTCACTAAGGTGGCGCCCGGCCTAAGGCAAGTTCTGTAGCGCCGGGCCTGCTTCAGGGGCGCCCAGCGTCAGGAACTCTCTTTAATTTTCCTTTAAGGCCTTCCTTCTCCATCCCTAGGATTCCAAACTTGCTTCTTTCAACCTCAAATGCAAATTACTTACAAAAAGTATCAAAAAGAGAACCAAGTAAGTTAAAAGCTTAAGAAAGAGTTGATTTTGTTGATGTGAAAAGACTGAAAGAAGTGGTAAAAATTAACATTATCAACCAGACAAGGTTTAGAACCTGTGTAATAGGTGGATTCGTGTAACATTTGCAAGTCATTATCAACCACGACTCCATTTTCTAAACTTCAACAAAATAGTGGGTGGAGGTTAAGATGGTTTGGGGTATTTGGAAAGAGAGAAATAGTATGATTTTTAGGAATGATCAATATGTTGTGTTAAAAATCTTTATAGTGGTACAAATGGAAACTTGGGCTTAGTTGAGAAATAAATACCCAAAGACAATCTTCTCCTATTCTAATTGGTGTTTGTGCCCAAAAGAGTGCATTAGATCCTTGACATGATAGACAGAAAAGTAAACTGAACATAAGATTGTATGAAATCATCCACATATGAAAAAATGGTAAATGAGGCTGGGAATGGGGATGGTGTAGTGTAGGCGGTATAGGAGTATAAGATCTATGATAAAGTATAATAAGTACATTAGGTGTGCAAGTGAGGAACATCACTTCTGTGGTTTGTGTAATCTAGGTACACAACCTACCATTAAGGCAGATTTTACACAAGTATGCCAATAATGATGTCAGAGTCAAGAAGAATAGATAAAGGAAGGCACTGCATGCACAATTCAAAAAGACCAATAGAGGAATAAAATATGTGGAAGGGTAACGAAGAAATAAGATGACCAAAAAGTCATTAGGACAAAACAGAATTCGTAGATTTTTGTAACAGATGTTGTTGACCAAGAGAAATGGCTTTTTCACAAATATCTTGACCTTGAATTTAGATAGACAAATTCATGTATGTTTGGTAGGATGCTTGTATTATGAGTAATATGTAAGTGAGCGACTGTAGTTTTACTTTAAACATTGTGTCAGACTTCATCTGTGTAAAAGGTTTGAGTACCCTTATTGTACTCATATCTATTTATATTCTTTTCTGCTAAAAAAAAAATTTATGTACTGACAAAAAAAATCATTGTAAATTAGGTTTAATAGATTTTTTTTGTCTTAATTTTTTGTGGGTTTTCTTAATATCTTTCCACTATTAAAATATTTTTTAAAATTAATCAATATATTTCCTTTTAAAATTTGTTAATGACCATTCATATGTGATGAATAAAACAATAAAATTAATGACTATTCATATAGATTAAGTTAGTCTCAATCCAAAATATATAAAGAGGTAAAGAATATATATAGGTCGCTTGTGGATATAACAAACTATCAATCCAAAACATGAAAAGTAGAAGGATATATAGGTATGTTGATAAAGCAAACTATCAATGCAAAATATATATATATATATATATAAAGTTGTATAGGTCATTGATAGGTGAAGAAGACCGTCAATCCAAAATATAAAACAAAATAAAATTAATCACATTTCATCTTTTACACGCTTTTTTTAATTTTATTTTCTTTAAAACTCAAACAAAATTAACATCTTTATCTTTAAATATCTTTTACTATAATAATATAAAAATATAAATTTTCATACTAATAAAATATATGCAATCAGCTTTTTATCGTTTTTTTTAAGAAATGAAATTGATTACTTTTTTTTTTCATTCTACAATTTAAGATATAACACCCGATGTAAAAAATAAAACCATTTTTTTTCGTAAGTCCAAATATCAATTAAGCACATTTAGAAGAACAAATAATAATATAAGTATATAAAAACTCATAATTTGTAAAAATTGAAAGAATTGTATAACACATGACCAAAAACTCACAAAAAAGTATAAAAAGCTTTAATAGTTTAATATTCACATATAAAATAAAGTAGTATATTATGCAAAATAGAAAAGTAAAAAAATATATGATTTCTACGATTCTAATTGTTCTGTAATAATATTTTTAATTTTAAAAAGTAAATAGTAAAATAAACTAAAATTTAGCTATTAAATTATCAAAACAAAACATCAAAAGTATTCAGACACAATATTAAAAATAAAATCTTAAGTCATTCAAATATATAAGTTACACATAAAAAACATTAAAAATATAATTCTCTAATATAAGAATTTTAAATGAAATTTGTTATAAAAAATAATTGTCATATAAGGTGAGGATGGGAAAGATTGAGTACTATTTCCACACCTATACTCATTAAATTTTGCAGGTAAATACCTATCTCAGATCTATCTTCAAATACACTACTCTATTCATTTATGAATATTTTTTAAGTTACCCATATGTTCTGTGTACACGTTTTATCACTCCTTGAGTCTTCTTGGTGAAGTGAAGCATTATACTTTCCTCATTCGAGTAACAAAAAACTCTTTATCATAAAACGAGTGGACATAATATATAGCTTATTACTTTACAGGACTGATCATATGATAAAGATAGCAAGATTGATACCAAGCCTTATCTTTGGTTAATGCCAAAACAAAAATGAAAAAAACCATTACTACCTTTTCGTAATTTCTTCATCCCAACTCATTGGTTCCTATGATGAGTTGTAAAAATTTTGGGTTTTGTATATAAATAGAATTGTAATATTCTTAATTTTTAATGTTGTATTATATAAAAAGAATTGTATGTTGAATATGAAACTAAGAAAAATAGAAAACTATCATAAAGGCAAACTATAAACTTTTATAAGGTGGAAACTGGTAATGGCATATATATATATATATATAAGATAACTTACTCAATATATAATTTAATAAAGAGTATAATAAAAATTTAAAAAAATAGTTTGAAAGGGATAACATTCTCTAGAACAAATAGAAAATTCACTGGAAAACACACGTGAAACAGAAGCGTGCTTTGGTGTTATAAAAGAAGCTTTGAGTTCCTCCTAGTCTCTTAATTCTAGCTACTCATTTCACATATCATCATCCTTCTTCTTATCATTCTTCCTTACAACCAGCAGAATGAGTAAACCTGGTAAGTAGAATTTATAGAATGTTTCCAAATTCTGCCTGATACTAGATTACCATGTTTGACACTCAATTTTGTTCACAATCTCTTGATTGTATCTTGTTAATTATCTAAGGTTTGAATGAATGAGTTATAATCAAGTAGTAGAGTTTGGTCTCATCTCCCTCCTAGAAATGCAAATTGAAATAATTATAATTTACTTAAAATATATATTGAATAGTATAGCTCCTTTCTTTATATTATCATCTATCTACTCACACATATATATCATTATAGGATAAGTAGGATAAATTTGTTTATCTTGAAGTTATTTGGAAGTTGGAGTGACAAAGTGGGTTGGGCCCGGCGGACCGGTCTGTCAACTCGATAGCATATGAGCAGGGCGGATTAGCATTTTAAACTTGCCCATCCGTATCAACCCGGTCCGTCTAGTTTGTCAACCCGTCAGGTCACAGATGGGGCGAGGTGGGCCAACCAGCTGGCTTGCGAAAAAAAATATATTACTCTTTTAAGATGTTATATTATACTATACATCTTTAATATATTGTTATAATTACAAAAATTCATTTGAATTTGACACAAATAAAATTGCTGCAAAGAAAAAAAAGTCTAATTTAAAATAAAAAATTTAAAAATAAAATAAAAAAAAAAATTTAAAAAAAAATATAAAACAAAATAAATAAGCGGGTCAGCCCGTCTTATGATAAGGTGAGTTAGAAATTTTAGCCCGTATCACTGTGACGAACCGGACTGACCCGATCTATTTTTGCTATTTTCTAATAGATTAAAAGTGTTCTGCAAGATGAATTAAATTACTCAAATTATCATGTTGATAATCAAAGGAATAAACACCAGAGAAATTTCATATGGAATAGACATATTAAACCTGCACATTCAATTGAGTATTAAGATATTATACAATTTTACAGTTTTACATTTGGTAAACATATTCTTTAACATTAGAGGTAAAACTTCACATTTACGTTTCTGGGTCTTACATTTAAGTTTTTTCGATTTTGATTGATTTACTATATATTTGAATGGTCTCTATGGAAACTTTGTCACACTCTATGGTAACTTTGTCACACTCTATGGTGTCCTGATTTCAATATGAAATGTAAATAATCTACCAATGTGATTCTGATTCCACTCTGATCAAGATTTACACTCTTTGTATCCCACGAATCATCAATAATAGAAGATTCTGAAAAATCACCAACAAGATTTGAAGGAACAGAAGAGGCAAGTAAGAATACCTCACTGTTCCGACGGTGGGTATTGGAAGAAAACTGGAACAACGTTATTTCTTTATATGGTAACCAGTCCTACCACAAAATCAAAATCAACGAAAGCAGAGGCACTGCACTACATGTGGCAGTGAATGATGGGAAATTGAAGCATGTTCACTCTCTTGTTGAAAAAATCTTGAGATGTGAAGAGAGGGAAGGGGTGAAGAATGACACTAGTGCACTGAGATCAACCAACGAGAGAGGGGACACTCCATTGCACCTTGCAGCCTCAAGAGGGTTCGTTGAAAAGTGTAAGTCCATCATAGGGGGAAGTGGAGAAAGGAAGAATTTGATTAGGGTTACCAACCACAATGGTGAAACACCTCTTTTCAGGGCAGTGTTCACATGCCAAACAAGGGCCTTTGTGTACCTTTACCATGTTTCCAAAGATTTATATGTTCCTCTTAGGAACAATAATAAGGAGACCATCCTTCATTGTGCCATCCGCAGAGAATTCTTGGGTAAGCAATCTTTAACTCTAAGATAGTTTAAAGAGAAGATGTTTTACATAATTTTATAAAGTATAATAACAAATTGATGAGAAAACTTTGAGTTTGATTCGATCAAAATTTTGATTTGTTAATGATTTGTATGTGTGATTGATAGAGTTGGCAATTATAATAGCTCATTGTTATCCTGGACTTGTGGATACACGAGACAAAGATGGAGTCACACCTTTCAAACTTCTTGCTTACAAACCTTCAGCCTTCACAACCAATCTCTCATGGTGGAAGAAAATACTATATCATGGTACTCATTAAGCTCATAATTAATTTAATTAATAATTCTAATTTATATTTTATACATTCTCATTAAAATAGATCAGTGGAATTCTTAATTAATGCCTAGCCTAATTGGGATTTTAACTCTACAACAGAAATATGTTTCATCTTTTATTTCAAACTGGTAATTAATTAATCGGGTCTCTTTTTAAAAAATAAGCAACTTTATCCATCTTCTGTTGATATTATTTTACACAACACCCATTATTTTTCATTATTTTTCTATGAGTTTTTTTACAAATTTATACTAAAAAAATTTATTAAATATAATTTAATTTAATGACAAAAAATAATTAATTATTATAATAATTAAATTAAAATTTATTTTATGATTTAAAATATTTTTTATTATTATAGAAATTATATTTTTTATTACTAAATTATGAATTAATTTTTATATAATAATATCTAAATTTATTTTTATATAAAATTTAAATTAATTTCTAATATTAATTAGGTTTAATAGGTATTTTGATCCCAATATTTTGTGAGAATTTGCAATGTTTTCTCATATTTAATTTTTTTTTTCTCAATTAAGTCCTAAATTTTATTAAAATATTTAATATGATCTCTTTTGTTAGACTAATGTTAACAACGTTAATTATATGAGACATAACACATTCAAATTAAATCATGACACGTGAATAATGATAAAAAGGTATAAATATAAATATTAATATGAACACTACAATCTATGAATTTTTTACAAAAAGAATTATATTGACAGATTTAATAAAATTTGGGATTCAATTGAGAAAAAAATAAACATAGAAAAACATTGGAAATTCTCATAAAATATTATAATCAAAATGTCTATTAAACCTATTAATTATTTACTAAATTAAATTCTAAATTTATTATTTTATAAATTAATATTATAGTTCATAAAAATAATTTTTTAATGTGAATCAATAAATTATATTTTTCCTAATTCATCGATAGAAAAATTGAGTTGAATCTAAAATTTAAAAAATTAATCTTATTTCTCCTCTTTTCTAATATTCATCATATAATATAATCCTTCAACTTTTATCATGTTTTTTTATTGAATTTCATTTTTCTAAACTTTTAAAGTTATTTCATATTTTCATCATTAATTAACTAAAATAACCATTTTTAAAAATAAATTTTTAATTATTTTAAATATAAAAGCTTGCACGAAAACTAAATTTGCGAAAATTTTAAAGTAAATATACTTAATTAAGTAACAAAAACTTAGATAGTGAAAACACATACATAATGTAAACTAGAAGAATCAAACATTTAACTAAGCCAAAAGATAAAACCCTATAAAACTTATATTTTGGAAGACCAAAATAACATTTAATTGATTCATGTTATTTATGTCAAAGACCATCAAAACACACTTTTAAGATTATTTCTATTATTTTTCGTGTCAAAGGTATACATGTAGAACCTCTAGATGCTGAGAAAGCTATAAATTCCTACATGTACAAAGATGAGACATTTGAGGAATCTGATCTAAAAGGTAAATTTCCAATTAATATTTCAAATCTTATAATACTCTTTAATGAACTGTCATTAATTAACGCATATAGATTTATAAATGAATAAAAAAAAGTTATTTCCTTAATTTCTCAACACCTTGGTATTTAAATTTTCTATATTATATTTGGTATGTATTTGGTTAACTATATTATATTTTAAAAACATTAACAGTATGTGCAAGAAAAAAACTAAGAAAAAAACCTCTAAATAGGATTTTGACTTCAAGTTTAAACATACATATTGTTCCCAACAACAAATGTATATCAAATTACTTCCATCTATTTTAGTTTTAAGTCATTTTTAGGATATTTAGTAAGACTAAATTTGTCTCATTTCTAAATTAGAACAAACAATAATGAACACTTGTCCATCTTAAGCCTCTTTAGTATTTTATTAACATAAACTTTTTAGGATAGACATAATATTTATTTTGGAACATTTTTATTTCTATCACATTACTTGCCTCATCATATCTTAAACATCTCTGGTACTTTATTTATATAAACATCATAAGATAGGCATAACATTCCTTCGTATCTATTATGGAATATTTCTATTCCTATCACATAACTTGCTTTACTCATAATGTTTCCCGTGATATATCTTTTCTCAAAAATCATTTTTCTAATAATTATTAAATTAAAATCATTGCATTAGATTATGAGAATTTGTGTATTTTTTATTTGACATATTGGAGATTATGATCATTCTAAATCCGATTTTCACTTATTTAAATCCATATCAGTTTCACTGTTTACAATCTAATAAAATTTTACTATTAACAATCTAAAGATTTAATCAACTCACTAATATTATATTACCAACAAAATGTAAATAAGTAACATAAATACCACAAATAATATATATTATTTAGTAATTAGTTGAATTGTATTATTTGAGGAGACATTATTTGAATTTTAGGTAAATTTAATGGAATGAGTGGCAAGATAATAAAAGTTAAATTTAGAGTTAGTATGGTGAAAGATATCACCACAATGTAAAATTTTCTAAAATTTTATCTATTTTAAATATAATACTCACTATTTTAAATTATTTTTATAATTTTAGAAGTTGTTAGTTCTAATAATTTTTAGAATTTTTATTTTGTAAAACTTCCTAGAAATTTATATCGTGATAATTTAACAGGTATACTGGTAGAAAATGATGTGAAGAGAACACAAATTGTGGAACAAAAGTATGCCTCTTGTGTTCTGTTTGTAAAGATTGCTCTTCGATTTGCATCCAAATGTCTTAGCCTCTCAGGATTGGATGTCAATAAACTAGGTACACATATATATCTTTCTCATAAAATATAAGAATTTTTTATAAAAGTTTATAAGAGGAGAAATTTTTACTATTTTTCTTATAAATTTCCTATAAATTTATTAAAAAAATCATAAAATATAATAAATTTTAGTAGTATTCATATCATCATCTTAACTTACACTTTATATATATTGTGAGTATTTATTAAATGGTTATTTTTTTCTAGTTTGGTTGCTTGATTTTCGTGCTTATATTTTTTCTTAATATAACATTAGAAAAGAACGATTTTTCTGCAAAGATATCTGCGAAAAAACAAAACAGGAAATATTTGTGAGTTTTTCTTGGGATGTATCAATAATATGATTACATGTTGCCACAGATTAAAATATACCGAAAAAGTTTTAGGAATGAATATTTAACAAAATTTTATATAAAATTCACAAAACTCTTACGACAAAATGTAAGAGATTATAGTAGTTAAGTGAAGTTAACATAGCTGGATATTTATAAAAAATGATTGGTCTTGTTGGTGCATGTACATAACTTTGAAGACTTGAAAGCAATAAAGAAGATAAGGCAGAAGCATAAATGGGGTATTCAGCTATTGAAGATTTTCATGCAAAATTACTCGGGCATGGAAACACCAGCTGAAAAGTAAGTTATAATCACTTCAATTTACTGACTTCACATATCGCACTTCAGCAATATACTAATTTATATTGAAATGTATGATTAAATTTTGGACTTGTGTAATTTTTAGAACAATTAGGATAACTTCTTGTACTCACCACAAGGAAATAGAGTATAAAATCAACATTAATAATAAAAATAAACACTAATTAGTTAATATGGTTAGATTTGTAGTGTTAGTTAAATTAATTCTATTTTATTATTAAATTTTAAATTAATTCTATATTATTATTAAATTTTAAATTATTGTTAATTTCTAAGACCATTCATATTATTATAACTTTAGAAATAAAGAGATAATATTATATGTCGAAGAATATTTATATTATATATGTATTATTATAATTTGATAACAAATCTCATCTATTTATTATATTTATGTTTCATATAAATAAAATATTTGTGTTGAGCTCAATATTTATCTTTTTTCTAGAGTTTAACAATGTATTAGAATCTATCATAATAAATTTTTTTAGATTTATATATGGTGTCATTTGCTATCATATCATTTATAAGTATTTATTTTTATTTCCATATTTGAAATGTTCAATCCTCATTATGAGTTGGTGCATTGAACATCTCCACATTGATTAGAGATATGATCAAATTATAGAATATAAGTGTGTGCAAACTTTATCTTACAAGTTAGTTTTATGAAGCTGAGTTAGACTTAAAATTCAATTTCTAATATGATCTTTCTCTACATGTTTTTGGTACCAAATGTTTTGTACATAACCTCATATTTGATTGAGATACACTTTCTCTTTGATCATTAAATTGTGTCATCCATTGCATCACATAATACCCACACTCATAACCATTGGATGTCGATTACACTATAACTCAAACCACAAAAGAAAAAACAATCAAACCATTTCATAAAAATAAATTATAAAAGATTATAATTTTCATACCTTAAGTTACATCCATGTCAACTTTTATTTTTTACACTTCACCTACCTAGTAATATGTTGTACTCAGTAAAAACATTAACAAAAAGACTTTTAGTTAGAACATAATATTAAATTTAGATATTCTAAAAGCTACAAAGATTTTTTACTTACTCATCTACACTTTGTTGTAAACTTGTGGGCTACTTTTTGTACAATGAGCAAACCACGAAGTAATTTGGTCATTTAGGAAATGACCAATAATTATCAATGACAATTGGATTGAATCATAGTTAATATAACAACTATAATCTTTTAGTGATGTATGATTGTATTTCGGACTTTCTATATTTCTCAATGGGTGAATTAATTGAGGATCAATAAATTCATATACATCCTATTTACCCTCAATCACACACAACTCATTTAAATACCCACAAAAATAATTACATATTAATTAATTAATACTCACAAATATAAACATATAAGGCTTAAAAACTTACATTATCCAAAATTGTACAACCAAAATGTTTAACTCTTGGTTGCCCATGCAACTTCTAAAACATCAGACATATGGATATAAAATGGGACATCGTTGTCATGACCAAAAACAATGTTATCTCATGCCACTTCTGCTGGATGTGAATTGATCATCATAGCAATCTCTAACAATGTAGTTTGAGGATCAACAACCACTTCTTTTTTCTTTTTTCCAATGTCTTTATGGTGTCGGTGTTGCATAAATATAAAAATCTTATTAAAAAAATAGTAAACTATGTATTAAACTATTAAATTATATTTATCTACCAAACTTTCTATAATTATTTAGACAAGATATTCAGGTCACATAATAAATGTTTTAAGCGACTCTTAAACCACACCAACCTCATATGTTGGCATAGGTACCAAAGATCACCTTCACAAACCTTCTCCAACATGACCTTGACCATATCATCGGAAATAGGCAAATTGTGTAAAAATGTTGCACCTTCAAGTATTTTTTCCAATGCCACAAATTTAGGAGGATTGTCAGCAACATGGAGCTCACATTGGTGAGTGGACTTCATATCCTCCCCAATGGATATGCTAGTGTAGAAGTTGCAGTTTGTTGTGTTGTAAAGTGCTACCGGAATTCCTACCTGAAGGTTTGGGTCATTTTCTCCCTTAAGGTTTGTGTCATTTCCTCCTTGAAGGATTGTGTCACTTCCTGTCTGATTGTCTAAGTCATTTTCTGCCGGAGATGCTCTCTCAACTTCTCTCTTAGCTGTTTTTTCATCATGTCATAAAATTCACGGGTAGGAGGAGCAGTGGAGGATTGAGATGTTGATAAAAAATATTGTCTAATACCAACACTATAACCAACAATATGAACTTGACTAGGGTGCTTAGGTCTCTCAAGGATAATATTAAGTATATCCTCACGACCATAAGAGTAAAACTACTTTGGATGATTTGCTCAACCAAATAATCCTATGTCACAAATAAATTACGTTAAATTGCATGTTATACAACCCAAACAACTAACCTAAAAATATTTACTTACAATCTTGTCAACATCTGTTGAGATTTCTCAGTTGGGTAAGTGCTCAATTTTTTCTTTCAAACCAATTTCAAGGTGAGAAGGTGGTGAAGGAGGTTGAACTAATGTATAGCATCAGAAGCCTCAGATAGAGTCTTTTCCTTTTCCATCATAATTACTTGCTCAAGCTTATGATAACCATCATGATAGTAAATATGGGGTTTGGTACATGAATAGCTTGAGCCTTCTTCCCAACACTTCATAAAATATGAAATTAATTATAAACATCTAAGTTAAAACAAATATAAATCCTTGAACACCAAAACATCCAAGTTAAAACAAACCTTGCCCAAGTCTCTTCATCAATGTTGGGGTATTTGGAACATAGACTTCCATCATTCCTTAACCAAATACATAAGTAGTCATCAATTTAGACTTAAATTGGCGTTACTTTGTAGCAATTAAAGTGAGAACTTTCAATCTCAAGACCACATGAGATCAAAATGCATCTATATATAATAACAAAAAAATAAGTTAATATAATTAGCTAAATAAGTGATTTACATTCATATATTGCAAAAGATTAAGTATCGTATTTTACTTTTCACCGATATATCTTACCAAATAAGATTCTTGTCAACTTTAGTAACATGGTCCCAAGATGAGAGTAAGATGGAGATTCTCTCCATAGCAACTACGTTGAGATAAGTTGCTAAAAGTCTATGCATTTGGACTACAAGCCACATCACACTACAAGAAATTCATTCAATATAATCTAATTTAAAGACAAAAAATAATTAGTCATTATAATGACTAAATTAAAAATTGTTTTATAAACTAAAAATTATTGGTGTATAAAATAGTTTTTATTATAATAGAAATTATATTTTTTTTGTAACTATTGATCTTAAAAAATTATAAAATTGATTTCTATATAATGGTGACTAAATTGATTTCTAAATTAGAATCTATATTTATTTATAACATTAGTTACGAAAGTTTTAACTACTTACTAAATTAGATTTTACATTAGTTTTTAATTTAATTAATGACTAATTTCATTATTTCATAAATTTTTTTTAGTATCAATATTGACTATAATATTGAAAAGGATCTGTTTCCCACTACCAAGTTTGAGAAGTAAAGCTCTTAATCTAGTTAGATTTTACATTAGTTTTTAATTTAATTAATGACTAATTTCATCATTTTGTAAATTTTTTTTGTAGTATCAATATTGACTCTAATATTGAAAAGGATCCGCTCCCCACTACCAAGTTTGAGTAAAGCTCTTAATCTAATTAAATTTTACATTAATTTTTAATTTAATTAATAACTAATTTCATCATTTTATAAATTTTTTTTAGTATCGATATTGACATTAATATTAAAAAAGTTCCGCTCTCCACTACCAAGTTTGAGAAGTAAAGCTCTTAACCTAATTAAATCTTACATTAGTTTTTAATTTAATTAATGACTAATTTCATTATTTTATAAATTATTTTTTGTAGTATCGATATTGACGTTAATATTAAAAGGGATCCGCTCCCCACTACAGAATTTAAGAGGTAAAGCTGTTAATCTAATTAAATTTTACATTAGCTTTTAATTTAATTAATAACTAATTTCATTATTTTGTAAAAAAAAAATTTATAGTGATGATATTAAAGTTAATATTAAAAAGGATTGGCAAGCCACTACCACCAAGTCTACCAAGTTGGAGAGGTAAAGCTCTTAACCTAGTAGCCACCTCGTCATTTACAACGATGATTTCTCTATAACCGTTGTTATAACTTCTCGTCGTATGTGGACTTTCATAGCTACCTTAAAGTTTTTTGTACCAATCCTAATACATGGTACTAAAGTTGCATTATTATTCCCTACCCCCAAAGTTATTCCAAAATTTAGTGTAAAAGACATGTTTTTAAATATAATTTTTGTATACATGTATGTTATTTGTATTATTATCTAAATCTAAATATTTGATCTCATCTCCCTCATTCTGCATAAATTTGCACTTGTGGGTGTGGCTATCTCAAGGCAAAGTCAAGAAAAAACTACAACAAAATCTGAGAAGCACGTCGACGACAAGGAGACTGTATTTCTGGCTGCTGCAAAAAACGGCGTTCTGGAGATTGTGTCTGAACTTTTATCCAAAATACCGAGTGTTGTGCATGAAACCAACTCCAACAATGAAAACGTGTTGCTTGTTGCAGTGAATAACAGGCAAACCAATGTTGTTGTAGAGTTGAGGAAGAGATTGGGTAAGGACCTGTTCAATAGCTTAATTTTGGAAGTTGATAACTACGAGAACACTGTGTTGCATCTAGCTGCAGGTACAACTAGCAACACTGTAAGGACATGGCAGATTGCTGGTGCTGCCATGCAAATGATGTGGGATATGAAGTGGTATCAGGTATTTATTTCTACATCCAACTCAACCTTTGCACATGCAACATCATACACATATATAATATATTAATTACCATGATCATGCATCCATTGATGCAGTACGTAAGCGACCTAGTGCCAGATCATTTCACTTTCAGAACCAACAAAGACGAGAAAACCAGCGCAGAAATCTTCAAGGAGAAGCACCAAGACCTGGTCCACGACAGCTCCGACTGGCTGAAGGAAGCCGCCAACTCCTGCTCCGTGGTGGCCGCCCTAATCGCCGGCGTCTCCTTCGCCACTTCCAGCACCGTCCCTGGCGGCACCGACAACGGAAAGCCGGCGCTTGAAGGGAAGCCGGCTTTCGATGCCTTCGCCATTTCCTCTCTCGTCGGGCTCTGCTTCTCCGTCACCGCCCTCATCATGTTTCTGGCCATACTCACCTCCCGCAAACAGGCGCAGGACTTCCAGAAGAGCTTGCCATTGAAGCTTCTCTTCGGCCTGAGCTCTCTCTTCGTCTCCATTGCTTCCATGCTGGTTTCGTTCTGCACTGCGCATTTCTTCGTGCTGGATGAGAGGTACAGGCGCATCATGTTCCCTGTCTACGTTGCCACTTGTTTGCCCATCACTTTCTATGCAGTGGTGCAGTTTCCTCTCTATGCTGATCTGCTTAAAGCCATCTTCAAGAAGGTGCCACAACCAAGTATTGCCAGCAGCCAATTCTAGAGTCGTTTTTCTTTTGATTCCCACTGCTTATCACAGCGAAAAACTCTGCAACACTTTCTCTTAACACTTCTTAATGATTGCATCAAGTTTATTCAAAATAATTATTCATTTTTTGGAGTTTTGCTATAAAGAGAGAAAGGAAGTAACAGCTAACAAAACTCAGTAAGCATTTGGGTACAAATTATTATGAAAATATTCTAAAAGTTTACATTCCAAAAAAAATTTTATTATAAAAGATCTTACTTTATTTTACATTAGATTAAAATTATTTTAAAATTTAGTTATAATAAAATTATAACTATATACGTTTGTATTTATTCATAACATTACTATTATAATTTACATTAATTTGTAATAACTAATACAAAAAAATAATATAAAATTATAAATTTATTAAAGTTATTAATATTTGTGATAATATATTTTAATTTTCTAATAATTTAAAAATTAAATTTTTAATAATATAGATATTAATTTTTTTAAATATTAATTAACCTTTTACCGATATATATTTATACAATTAGTTCTCTTAAAATATATAATTTTAGTTTATATTTAATATATATTCTAAATAATATAATACATTTAAGTATTTTTTTAAATATATTTTTAATTAAAATATGGATTTGTTTAATATTTATATGTTGGATCAAAATCATAATAAAAGCACATTTAAATTTGTTATTTATTTTAATTGAATAGAATAAATATGTTTATATTATTTAGAATATATGTTAAACAGACACTAAAAATTGTTTATTTAAAAAATTAATTGTATAAATATATGTTTTATAATTTATTATATAATTATTTAAAAAATTAATTAACATTTTAAAATATTAAAATTGATATTATTAAAAATATAAAGTTTAGATTATTAAAAAACTTACTTAAAATGTACATAAATATTGAAAACAATAAAGTCATAATATTATATTATATTTTTATATTCATTTTACTATAAATAATATCAATTATGATGACAATATTATAAACAAGCATATCTAAATATATATATATATATAATTACAATTTTAGCATAATTAAGTTTTAAAATAATGTTATGATAATTAATTTTCTTAAATATGAAAAAGAAAAAGAAAACTTGTAAAAGAGATATTAATAATTTTATAAAAAATATTAAATGTATCTGTTATTTAATAGTCAATTTAAAATAAAATAGAAAAGTAAAACTATAATTAAATTTATATATATATATATATATATATATATATACATATATATATAAAATCATATACTAACATATATAGATGTTAGTTTAATATTGGAATATTCCATTTTCACTAATATTTTTACGTTTTTAATAAAGGTTTATTTAAATAAATTTATCTTTTGAAAAAATAAATATTATTTAATGCTTTTACGAATTTTCGAAGAGGTGGAAACATTTAAAATAAAAAATTGAAAGTAATATTAAAAAGAAAATATCCTCAAGATTAGAATTCAATATTATTAAAAAAAGTCAATACATAGTATTTTCTTAATTTTTTTAAAAATTCTATCAAGCTACATGAAATGTTTATAAGGAAAATTTTATACAATTTTAATGAAATTATATTTTTCGAAAATCTACGTCATATGAGATTTAAGATGTTAAGAGTATATATATTTTAAAATATTATTAGTACCTTGTTGACCAAATTAATTATAAAATATTAATAAAATAGTATTAAAATAATATATGAACACTTTATATATATATCTGTATATATTAGAACATTAATATGTTGTTTATTTTTTCTTCAAAGGAATTGATTTGAGAGGATGAATTTAAAAAAAAATATTTTTAACTTATCTTTAATTTAAAGAAAAAATGTAAAAAAAAGTCAAATTAAACTGAAAAATTATATATTTATTTTTCAATTTATAATAAAATCTTATTCTTTAATTACATATATCTATTTAAATAATTTATTACACTATTTTTCATTTACATATAACATAATTAATTATTATATAATTTAATAAAATATTAAATAATAAATAATAAAAGTATTAATAAAAACAACAATAAAATTATTTTCATGTCTTCTTATTTATAAAAATAAAAAATATATAATTATATTATATTATATAATAAAATAATAATAACAGTAAAATTATAATATAAACTTATATAGAAAATATTGATAAAAATATTATTACAAAATAAAAAACATTAATTATATAAATTAATAATAATAATAATAATAAAATAAAAATATATAATCAATTATATATATATATAAATGTATGTATATATATATACATATAAAGGACATAGTGGATTATATTCTATACAATTATATATCATGTATATAATATAATAAAATTATTAAAAATTTATAAAATATTGAAAATATTAGTATTAATATAAACAGTAATATAAAAGTAAACTTTAAATAATAATAATAAAAGTAAATTTGTAAATAAGTTTATATCATTTTAAAATATATTTTATATTTTTTATATATATTAACTATGTCAAATAATTTATAATTATTGTTTTATAATAAAATATAATTATTTCGAATAAATATTTTGTAGTTTTTTTTAAAAAAATGAGTTTATGATATTTTCATTTTTTTATTTTTTATTTTTATTTTAATGTATGTGTGTTTAATTTTAATTACATTTTATGTATATTAAACATAATTTATATTATATTATTTAAAGTTTAATCTAATATAAAATAATGTTTCAATCTTTTATATAATTTGTTTATTAAAATTTTATATAACATTTTTAATATAATTTTTATAAAATATATTTTTAACATTTTTGCATGCTAAATAATTTAAAATTTGGTATTGAGAATGCAGGATGAGAATAATGGTGAAAAAAATTAGAAAATAAATTTAAATAATGTAGTTTATTATATAGTAGTACTAAAATGGGTTTAAAAATTAAAAAATATTTTAGTATGACATTTGTTGAGAATCTAATTGTAAGTTTGAGATCTTTATTGGAAAGAAGTAAGTGTGTTGAGCAACATATAAAGAATAAGACCTATAAATTATCTTAAGGTTTTGAGTTGGAGATGATGTCAATTCTCTTATATGAGTTGTCTCATGACTCATTAACCAAACAAGTGCAAATTAAAGTCTAGGTTTGAGTTGAGTACCTAGGTATCTCATGATAGGGTCAATAATGAAGTGATATATCTCACGATAAGATTACCAATGAGGTGCGATATCCCAGAACAGAATCACAAGGAAGATATTCATGAATAAAAAGAAAAAGTATACAAATATAGAAGAGACTAATACTTAAGGAAAAATTGTTAGGATATACATGTGAATTGGAATCCCACACTAGATAAAAATAGAAAAGTTAAATATCATATAAATGAAAAAATCCCACAAAATCTAATATCTTAAAATTTTGGATCAGAAGTGTAGTATAAACATTCGCATAACTATATTTGTAGTTCATTATCTTTTGAACAAGATTTGCCTTCACTGTCTTATACTTTATCATCAAGCATAAATCCTAAACCCTAAACCCTAAATCCTAAACACTATTAATTAATTAATTAACATTTCATGATGTTAAAAAACATGCAGACGTAAAAATCTTGCCACTCCACGGACCGCCCCAACTGCGCCGACCACCCCATGGATTGCGCCAGCCGCCATAGCCAGGACCACCCCAGCCCCCATATCCAGGTCCATCTCAGCCTCCATACCTAGGTCCACCCCAACCCATTAACGACCAGATACAAAATTTGACAAATCCTTGGATGCCTTCTCCTCCGTGGCTACCTCCAGTGTCACTTCCTCCTCCTTGGCTTCCACCAGTACTACCATCCCCCCCACCTTGTCCTCCGCTCCCACCACCACTGTAATCTCCACCGCTTCCACTACCACCACCCGGGTTGCCTCCTCCTGTTTGGCTTCCACCACCTCCACCATCACCAACTCTCACTTAAGGTTTACTGTCAATAGTCTTGCTAACAGAAAACAAGGGAACACCGTGCGAAGGGTCGCCATCTTCCTATGAGGGGAACACCGTTCTTCTTTTCACATTTTCCGGTCAACTATGGGGAACAAGAAATGTGGAGAATATTCCAACACTGGGGAAGAGTAGAAGATGTATTCATCTCACGTAAGCTGCGAAGGAATGGTCAACGTTTTGGATTTGTAAGATTCCTGGATATGAGGAATTTTGGAGAGCTAGAAAGAAGGCTGGACATGATACAGATAGGAAATATGAAACTATACGTAAACAGTCCACGGTATCGAAGGGACGAAATCAAAACAGGGAACGTTAGATCAAGAGGGAAGCGAGACTTTCAGCATGGACCAAGGAAGAAAGAAATATGGAAGAAAAAAGAAGATTCTTACAGTTATGCACAAATAATGAAAGAAGGCACGCGCCCAGTAAGAAGTTCAAGCGTATGGAAGGGTCCCGAATTTATTACTAACACAGAGGATATTGGATGGTTGAAGGGAAGCATGATTGGGAGGATGCACAGGATTGAAGACATTGAAGCACTTAAAGAACAATTTATCCTAGGAGATAAAGGATTCATCAGGGTACCCTATATGGGAGATAACCAGGTTCTACTCACGGTAGAAGAAGGCCTAGACTTAAGGAAAACAATTGAAGAAAATTCTGAATGGTTCTCACAAATATTTGAATCTATATCTCCGTGGACAGAAAATGCAGTGAGTGGGAACAAGATAATATGGGTAAGATGCAGGGGGTTACCATTGACATTATGGAATGAGGAATGCTTCAGGAAAGTGGTAATCCCAATTGGCCGCCTAGTGGCGGTGGATGAAGCTACGAAGAATTGGGAAATGCTAGAGTATGCTAGATTACGCATACGACTCCCAACTGGAAGTAACGCAAAGCTATCAGAGAGGGTTAAGATCAATGGAAGTATATTCAAAATATTTATAAAAGAAGAAATAATGCCAGTGCATATATGTAAGTGTGAAGGAAGATGTTACCACTGGGCTGAAAGTGATTCATGAAGAGCAACATCAAACTATGTTCCATCAAGCTCGGAGGACTCAGAAAACGAAGAGTATAATGCAGAGAATGCTTATACACGGTCACCAGAAACCTCCATGGCTTCACCGGAAGAATTTGAACGTGATGGTCCAATGCCTACAAAAGAGTCGTTGGATAGAGCATCTATGGCAAACGTAGGGTACACAAAAACGGCACCTGCAAGGGGCGTCAGAGTATGCAATGAAAAAGCTGTGTCAGAAAGCATACAAAGTGTAAATCTGGTATACAAGGTAGTAACGGATATTTCACATGTGAAGGAATCTGAGTGTAAGGTGTTGGTAAATCGGGCCGAGAACATGGCCCAATCTGTTAAAAGTGTAACCTCTGTCGTGACTCCATCCACCTTCGGCCTAGCCCATGCCTCCAATGTTGACGTGGTTGTAGTAGCTCGACCCCAACTTGAAACCGCTGTCACAAGATAGGAAAGAAAACCTCACACCCAAATATTCATTCCTATGAAAAGAGGGCTGACGTTAGCGATCAAGTCCTGGGTTTCAGCAATGGCTTCTTTGTGGGCACCCATGACCAGGTGCCTAATTCTAAGGCTGGTTTGGGTAACCTCGCGAATGAAAATCAAATAACCCAGGGTGACAATCAAGACTTCCTAGATAAGTATATGGTTCTCATAAATCAATCCCCGATTAACCCTCAATCTCTCATAAATCAGCGAAATCTTCTAAAGGGTGAGTCAAGCAAGCAATCACAAAGAAGGGGTAGCAAGTTGGGGATGGTAATGCCACCTGTGATAGTTAGTGAAGATGATATATCGTGTGGGGGAATTCATCCAAGGGAGGTAAAGGAACAAGACGAGATCAACGGGAGAGTCGAGTGATGGTAGTGAAAGAAATGACCAAGGACACTGAAGGCTTTACTTCCAGAAAGAAAAAGGATGCTAAAAGTCACAAGAGGAAGGACATGAGGTCAGTCACATATACCTTGAGTAACTCGTTATCTAATTCAGCCATTTTGAATTATAATAGGCTATTCTAGATTAGGAATGGTAGTGTAGAAGCCACTAGGCTTTTGGAAATTGGTAAAGAAATAGGAATAAGATGCTCTGGACAAGAGGAGGAAGTTTTAAGAAGATTAGAGGAAATGGAAGAACGAGATGGAAAACTAAAATGGCAGCAAGAGGGGGATGAGAGAAATGGTAAAGTATGAACTTAGCAAGTCTAAATATAAGAGGATTAGGAGAGAAAGGAAAATGGAGATATATTAAGGAATTAGTGGGAAAAGAAAACTTGGGAATGATATGTCTTCAGGAGACCAGAGTAGGGAAGATAAATAAGGATTCAGGTGCTATAATATGGAGAAACATAGAAACAGAATGGGTTGAAATGTCAACAACTACAGGTCCAGGGGGGATAGTAACTATTTGGAATAAAGAGGTGTTTACATGCAAAAAAATTATTACAAATAATGGCTTTATTGTCCTTATTGGGAAATGTAGCAAAGACAATATGTCAATTGTTGTCGTGAATGTATACTCATCGTGTGACTTTAAGAGTAAAAAGAAGTTGTGGGAAGAATTAGTGAAAATAAGAAAAGGTGAAAGTTGCAATAGATGGTGCGTGGCTGGGGATTTCAATGCTGTAAGGAATTCAAATGAAAGGAGAGGTTTGAATCAAGTAGGAACCACAAGAAGGGAGATTGAAGGTTTCAATGAATTCATTGAGGAAATGGAATTATTAGATTTGCCATTAGTAGGCTGTAACTTCACCTGGTATAGACCCAATGGCACGGCAAAAAGTAGACTTGATAGAATACTTGTCTCCTTAGAATGGTTAGACCAATGGCCAGGAACCAAACAATATGTTAAGGATAGGGTAGTCTCAGACCATTGCACAGTAGTCTTAATTGTCAAACACATAGATTGGGGTCCAAAACTATTTAGAACCTTAGATGCATGGATAAATTTTAAAGGATTTGAGGAAATGGTCAAAAAGTTTTGGAATAGTTATGAAGTACCTGGGTACGGAATGGTGGCACTAAGAAATAAGTTAAAAAGACTAAAAGAGGATTTGAAGATTTGGAACCGAGATTTGTTTGGGAATGTGTATAAATTGAGAGAAAACATCATAAGTAATATAAGTGACCTGGATAAGTTAGATGAAGATAGTGGGCTACAGGAGGAGGGAAAGATGGAGAGGAAAAAGCTCTTTGGAGAGTTGAATCTAATAAACCATAGAATTGAATCAACAGAGAAGCAAAAGTGAAGAGCAAAATGGATTGAACAAGGGGATCTAAACACAAAGCATTTTCATAAGCTGATAAAGTGGAGAAGAACTAAAAATGAGATCAAAGGGATGGAAATCCAGGGCTTGTGGTGTGAAGAGCCTAATGTTGTAAAAGGAAAGATTAAAGAATATTTTGAACAAAGGTTAAAGGAAAGGAATGAAGTTAACATGAACCTAACAAATATTGAATTTCCCCAAATTTCCTCAAAAGATAATGTAAATTTGACATGTCCCTTTACTGAAACAGAGATTAAGGAAGTAATATGGCAATGTGATAGCACTAAGAGCCCGGGTCCTGATGGGTATAACGTTGCTTTTATCAAACAAAATTGGTTGACCATGAAAAGGGATGTGGTACAAGCGGTACATTCATTCTATCTTAGTGGGAACATACCAAAGGGATGTAACACGTCATTCGTAACATTAATTCCTAAAAAAGATGACCCCAATGGGATAGACAAGTATAGACCAATATCTCTTATTGATTGCATGTATAAAATAGTGTCTAAAATGTTGGCTAATAGGATGAAACGTGTACTTCCAAAAGTAATAGATTTATCACAATCAGCATTTCTTGAAGGCAGAGGTTTACTGGATAGTGTGCTTGTGGCTAATGAAACCGTGGAAGAAGTGCGATGCAAAAAGAAGTCTTGTATTGTGGTAAAGGTTGACTTCAAAAAAGCATATGATTCAGTGAGATGGGATTATCTTAGGTATATGATGGTTAGATTAGGCTTTGGAAAGAAATGGATCAAGTGGGTGGAGAATTGCTTACAATCAGCCTCTATCTCTATTTTGGTAAATGGTAGCCCAACTCAGGAATTCAATCCCACGAAAGGTTTAAGGCAGGGGGACCCGCTGGCTCCTTTCTTATTCTTGGTAGCAGCAGAAGGTTTGGCGGGAATTGTTCGACAGGCGGTTAGGAAAGGAATGTTGGAAGGTATCAAGGTAGGAAAGAAGGGGGTTAATGTTAATATGTTACAATTTGCAGATGACACTCTCTTCATCTGTCAACCAAATTCACAAAATATCTTAGTTATTAAGAGCATTCTAAGGTGTTTTGAGCTTGTGTCTGGTCTTAAAGTCAATTTTCATAAAAGCAAGATTACGGGTGTGGGGATAGATGAACTTTCATTAAGTAGATATGCAGAAATCATAAATTGTAATAAGATGGGGATCCCTTTTATATACCTAGGTATCCCGGTTGGGGGAAATCCTAGGAAAATTGGTATGTGGCAAAGTGTTTTGGGTAATCTCAAGAAAAAATTGGCTAGGTGGAAAGGAAAACACTTATCTTTTGCTACTAGAATTTGCTTAATTAAGTCTGTTCTATCTTCTCTACCTTTATATTACCTATCCTTCTTTAAAATCCCAGTAAGTGTAAGGCAGGAGGTTAAAAGGATTCAAAGCAATTTTTTGTGGGGATGGGGATCAGAGGGGAAAAAGATAGCCTGGATCTCCTGGGATATTTTGTGTAAACCAAAGAGGGAGGGTGGCCTAGGTATCAAAGACTTAAAATCTTTTAATTGTGCCCTCTTGGCAAAATGGAAGTGGAGGCTGGGAGTGGAGAAAGATGGTAAATGGAAGGATATACTAGAATCCAAATATGGATCTTGGAGAAACCTTAAGGAGAAATGCAATACTAAGTTGGATTCGTGGTGGTGGAGAGACTTGAGATATGTGTGCGGGGGAGGTGAAGAAAACAATTGGTTTGATGAGAGTGAGTATAAAATGGAGAGTAGGAATTGGGAATAAAATAAATTTTTGGGCAGACTCGTGGCTTGTTGAAATACCCCTTATGTATAAATACCCAAGAATGTTTGCAAATGTAAAAGTGAAAACAACAACAATTAGTGATCTAGGTTTTTGGGAAGCAAATTCTTGGGAATGGCGTTTTGAATGGAGGAGGTCTTGGTTTGAATGGGAAAAACCTCAATTATTAGACTTCAAACACGAGATAAGCACTATACAATTAAGGAAAGAGGTGGAGGATGAATGGATCTGGAAAGAAGACAATACTACTTTGTATACGGTTAAGTCAGCTTATAGAAAGATTCAAAATCATAGTGTGGCTGAATAGGCGTGGTTCTTCTTAAACTTTTGGAAGATAAAAGCTTTACCAACAGCTCTTCACTTTGCTTGGAGAGTTTTCCTAAACAGAGTTGCTATTAGGGACAACTTGAGGTGTAGGGGAATAAGGATGACAAATTATTTGTGTGTAATATGTGGTGATCTAGATGAGTCAGTCAACCATCTTTTTTGTACCTATAAGGTAGCAGCTAGGGTATGGAATATGTGTAGTAGATGGGTTGGAGTATGTACTGTCAATCATTGTCAATCAATGGAACATTTTAAACATTTCAGCTTGTTGGACCTAACTATGAAACAAAACCAAGTGTTGAAATGTGTGTGGATAGCTATTATATGGTGCATTTGGAACCAAAGGAATGGAATGATCTTTAGAAATGAATTGGTCAATGCGGAAGAGATTTTTAGTATGATGCAGATTAAAACTTGGGCTTGGATTTCTTATAAGTATAGAAAGGCTAGTTACTCTTTCTCGGATTGGTGCTTGTGTCCAAAGTTATGTTTAGAATCTGTTTGCTAGAAGGTATTTTGTTTCAACATTCTGGGTTTTGGGGGTTTGCAATAAGTTGTAGGCAGAATACTTAGATATTGGGTGCGATTTTGAGAGAGGGTAAAGCAAGGTGTGGATTGTATAGAAAGTAATAATTTGTTGTGATTTTAGGAAGTCCAATGCCAAGGAGGGATTTTAAAGGGTATCCAATTGGTAGGTTTTGCAGGAACGAAAGCTGATGGAAGCAAAAGTGGAGGAAATACGTGGAGTAGGAACGACATGAGGGTTACCAATAACAACACTGCGTGCACGTACTTCATCGGTGAAACTTTATCATTTGTATCTTTTGAGAATAAAATGTAAGGTCAAAACTGTCATGTAACATCTTCTGTGCCACAAGAAAAGGTTTGTAGGACGTTTTTTGGGTTTGAACGTCTAAACAAGTTGTGTTATACATCTTTTTACTACATACTTATGTGTGGGCTGTAGTAGAAAAGTAGTTTTAACTTTTGTATTTATTGTTGTATACGGGTTGAGATACCCCAAGTATCTCCATAATTTGATTCTTTTATGCTGATAAAAAAAAATTATTACTTTAATTAATCTTATACATGTATTAAAAATATATCCTACAAGATAAGATGAGAACTGAAAATACACATATATTAATAACTAATTACTAATAAATAAATAATATAATATTGTGAAAATAAATAAATATTAACTTATACTTCTAATATTATTTTATCATAACTTATCATAGCATATTAAATATATTCTTATTAAATTGTGATGTTTTATTTTCTTCATATTTTTTCTTTTGATATTTAAGTCACTAAAATAATGTTAATATTGATGTAATAGTGTTGTGCTATTGTATTCAAAACTACTATTGAACACTTCTTTTTTTCTAATTTCAATCACATTTTCTAGCATTACATCACCTCATGATACACTCAAATTTATTAATACAATACTCATGATGTGAAGCTCAAATTTGAAAAAGGGTATTAGTAATTGATTGATAATGACAAAAGTAGGCTGTTATAATTTTTGTTTTACTTTAGGGTTGATTTTTGCAGCCTTGACTGCTTTGGTGCATTGCATACTACAAGAATGATTTTTTTGGTTCAGATGCATGTTCAGTCAATTTTTTCAATTATTTTAAACTGAAAAGTTATGAAAATTCAATTGTTTTGTATAAATAATTTAATTTCTAAATGAATAAAATTATTTGTTGATATTTTAACTTATTGAAAATCTGACTATACATAATTCTAGTTCTTACAATTTGTTTATCACTTGTAGATCTCAGTATTTTCTAAATATTATTTTTTGGGTTTTACTACTGACCACAGTTCAACATTGAAAATGAAATATTTAAATAATTAAATTAAAATTTATAATTAGATTATTTCTAGCTGCATAATTCAAAAGAAAAATACTATTTCATGGAAACAAGAAATGAAAAATGGAAATTTGATATTTATTCAAGCACAAAATTTTGGAAATAAAGGAATTTGATTACTTTATTTAAACAAAATAAATTCAATGGTAATTAATATTAGTTTTTATTATTATCATCATTTTTTAGCCGACATTAAATATTAATCCTTGTAATAAAAAAAATTATAATTCACTATGTCTAATCAAACAGTCAATCTCTAATTTTGGTCTATTGTTTAGTAAAGATGTGATATAAATTGGTTTGAAGACTTTAGTACACACTTCAATACAAAATAGAAAAGTCCAGCAGCCTGAAGATTATGTAATTTGTGAGAAATACCTAATCTCCACTACTAATTCGAATATTTTATAAATATATTAACAAATCAGTTATTAATCCTATAAAGATTAAATATAACAATTTAATTATTTTTTTAATTTACTTTCAACATAATATTTATTCTAATTCATATTTTTTTATCTTTAATATTTCCACATTTTTTTCGTAACAATTTAAATAATTTATAACTAGTATAAAAAGATTACTGAAGAGAAACTCATACAATACATACATATTAAAAATCATAAAATATTACTTCTAATTTTTTCCATTCATTTGTGGTAAACTTAGTCAAGTCATTGATTGACAACTATTAATGCCTGCAATCATAAGTAATCATAGCTTATCTAACATGCTCATAAGTTGACATTTTGGTTTATATATCGCAATAAAACATTAAATTAATTTTTAAATAATAATATTTACTATAACAAAAAAATTTGAAATATAAATTTATTTATATTGATTAAATTAAAAATTATTTATAAACTTTAGTATTTAAAATAGTTTTTATTATAATAAATATTATATATATGATGTCTATATAATAATGATTAATTAGTTTTTAAATAAAAATTTAAATTAATTTTTAATATTAATTATTAAAATTTTAATCAAATTAAATTTTAAATTATTTAATAATATAAGTGGTGAAAACAATTTTTTTTAGTGATTAATGTAATTAGTGTCAAATTAGAATATAAATTGTGTATTTTTATGAGATAAAATATAGACACTAAGTTATTTTTAATCTAAATATTTAGTTTTCAACTAATTAAAATATAAAATTATTATATAAATTAATGTTTGCTAGATTAACATTACTAGAATCAGTCTAGCCAACATTAATTGGAATCAACCTTAAAATGTCAATACTATTTAGAATTGACCTTTAAAAATCAATTGCTAATAAATTTATCACACATAATTTTAGGACGTAATTCAAATCCAACACTATCAACTAATTAATATTAGCTTTTATTTATTATTATTAACTATATTTTAAATTATTATTGATAACTATATATATATATATATACACATATAATTAATTTATTTTTAATATTTATTAAAGTCTGATAAGAACTTCAAATTTCCCTTTCTTAATTTCTTATATAAATATTTTCACATTTAAATAACCTTCATTTACATTTTTTTTTCTGCACATATAAATATCTGTTGTTCATGCTTACCACAGTGTAAACCAAAGAAAATGTTGACCACCAATAAGTATGCTCCGACCATCCTTTCAACGTGGAATTCTTTTAATCAATTCATCTATTTAATTATTTCATTTTATTTATTTACTTAGTTTTTATTTTGTATGTTGACAATGAATGTGATTACAAATCTACATATTTAGAATTACGAAATAATTTTTAAAAAACAAATTATTATCACTAGTGACGGTTATACTAAAACAAATTTATGAATATTAAAAATAAATTTTATTTAGTATTTAACTGTTGTATAGAAATTAAAATAATGTTGAAAATTTTATATTTATTAAACTGGTATATGATAGTAAGAATGGTTGGGCATGAGAAAAAGCGAGGGAATGAAGAAAAAAATTTTATTTATTAATATATTACATAAGGGAAAGGATATGTATAGCCAAAGTGTGGAAAATCATAAACAAATGAAATAGTAAGTAGATTTGACGGACTAGAAAAGAAGAAAATGAATAGAAAAATTTATAAAAACTGAAGTTGTTTAGATTAAAATGGGGAAAGTGAAAACGATAAGAGACAAATGAAAAAAAAAATTATGAGTAATTTAATTGATCTAATATATTAAAATTAAATTTTTAACTAATGAATTTATAAGATTATTATTTTATTTTTAAATTAAAAATAAATTTAAAATGAATATTGAAAAGTTATTTAACCTACTATTTTATTTTAGTTAAAACATTATTTCCATTTTACATTTCAAGGACTCTATTGAAAAATAATTATAAGTTATCAGATACCACTAATACATTAAAAAAAGTAGAAAATATATTTAATGAAAATTAAATTAAAATTTAAATTATATTTCAATAAAAAATTGTAAAAGATTAAAAAAAAATTAGACAGAGTGAAACTTTAAATAATATAATTTAAATTATGCTTATGACTATATAACTAAAATTAAATACACTTAAATTACAATAATTAAAATAAAAATTATCAAAATTAGTCTTTCTGAATATAAATGGAGAAAAAGTAAGAACAAAGTGATAACATTTTTTTGTATAAATTATCTTTTTCAATCTTTTCTCAAATTTGTGAGTGCTTAGAATTTCCAATCTTTTGTAAATGAATAAAAACTAAGACAGCGCATTTAATGAAATTCACATCACCTTCAATCCAAAATCTTAAGATAATTTATGAATCTTCTTTTTTATATAGTGTTCAACATACTCATTATTTTTTCTCAATATGAAACTTACACTCATATTTGGATTCCCAACAATATACTCATCTTGTTCCTTGCAATTTCATTAGTGAGGAACTAGGTTAAATTTTTCTAATTCTTAATTTTAAAAGTATGATATCGAGAAAGATAATAGTAATTGATATTTCGATAAGACAATCTTCAACAAGAATAATAGTAACCACATTAAAAATAAAAAATCTGTAAACTTAAAAAAAGAAGAGTGATTTGTAGAAGTTGAATGATTTGTAGAAGAGTGTTTATAACCAAAAGAAGAAAGGTAGATAATTTTGCATTTTTTTCAAGTTTAAAAACCTGATTTTTATTATTGTAATCCAAACATGATGGCGATTTGAAGTAATTAAACTTACATTAAGGTCACTCTGAAGCTAAACATTCTTCATAGCTTTGATTTCTTTAGGAATCCCCTAAATCTCTCCAAATTCAGGTTTTATTTTTTTCTCAATAATAAGACTAAAATATATGCATACATGGGATACCAATCAAGAGATTATACATAAAAACTTAGTTTTAATAAGAAAAACAAAATCTTTTATTCAGATTATTTAATATTTGTAAGCATGCATAATTAAAACTTCAACTCAACACCATTCATTAAACTATAATTTTTCTTACATTAGCACTTCATTTCCTCCAAACCCTAAGTGAAGTATGATTATTATAGGGCTTATTACATAAGCATTTATTTAATACTTTTATGGTTTCTGACATGATCTGCAGACTGCAAGACCTATTTTATAATTAGTTTAAACACAAGACTGTCATGCAAAATTCCGAATCAGGCATGCTTCTTAGGAAGAAGGCAGAGAGGAATTTTCTTGTGCTGGATGATTCCGGCAAGCATATGAGTGTCAATGTCTTCCCTTGTGATTCCTTGGGGCATTTCCCAATCAAATGAATAGAGAAGATTAGCAAGAACAAGCTCCAGTGTGATGATTCCCATGTGTATGCCAGGGCAAATCCTTCGTCCAGCACCAAATGGAATCAGCTGAAAATCATAGCCCCTAAAATCTACTTTGCTGTCTAAGAACCTCTCAGGATAAAACTCTTCTGCATCCCTCCATGTTTCTGGGTCTCTATGCACTTCCCAAGCATTCACATACACCAATGTCTTCTCCGGAATTTCGTACCCTCCAATGCTACACTTTTTTATCGTTTCCCTTTGTAGAAGCAGAGGCAATGGAGTGTACAATCTCAGTGTTTCTTTTATAACTGCCTTCAGATAAGGAAGCTTTTGAACATCATCTTCCTCTATAAACTCTTTCCCTCCAAACACATTTCTAATCTCCTCTTGCACCTTCTTCATCACTCTAGGGTTCTTCATTAGTGCTGTCATGGCCCACACTGCTGCGGCTACATTTGTATCCGTCCCTGCCAAAATTATATTCTGTGATGCACAGAAGAAACAAAAAGTCCATTAATATGAAAAACTTTGACAAATAAAATTAACAAGAGAAATTATTTGATCTGATATACAATTTCATTATTGAAAAAAAATTATCTGCAAAAATAAAATATATATTAATGTATACAATGAGTGCCAAAACTCATACATGTATTAAAAATCTCTTTCTATCTTCATAGTTACTTCATATATATCTTTCAAATTATTACATAAATACAAACTAATCCACACATTGCCATGTCCCAGAGGAATAATGGTGTATAATCTCTTAACTTTCCTCCAATCTAACACTCCAACTATTGAGAATGTTATACAATTTAATTATTAAAAATAAATTGAGTTCTTTTGATCCTAAAACCCTACCTTTATTCAAATTGATCCAAAGTAATGTTTCAACTTTTGAACCCACTATGGTATTGAGGATTTTGCTAGATGTATGAGGACCTAGATTCATCCCTTGTTATTGTCATTGTGCAGAGCAAAAAATATCTACAAAAGGTCTACCTCAATCAGGTATATTTATATATATATTATGTATTGACAACATATTGAATAAGAAAATATATAGCATAACACATTATTTATTCATAAGCGATGATGATGCATTGATAATTTTTATTTGACCTGGTAACTAGCAGATATATAAGTAGAATTATAAAAAGAGGAAAACAGAGGAGAAGTAGTAGGAGCTGGAAATTGAAAGAAACGTAAAAGGTGAAGAGAAAAAATAGAATAACCATCAACAAGGGTTTGATGTGAGCAGGAGTGAGATCCATTGAAAAGGAAGGATCATTCTTCAATTGAAGCAAGGCGTCGATGATATCCTCTTCACTAGTAAGATTCTTCCTTTCAGGATCAAGGTGTTCATCAATAGAATTCTGATAAAAACTATCCAACACATTGAACGTCTTCTCAAGACGACCCATCATTCCAGTGAGTTTATCAACCACTCCACCAACAAAGGGAATGTAATCTGTGTAGAAGGTTGCAGACATCACTTCATGTGCTTCTTTAAACAAGCCAAGGAACATGCTCGTCTCGATCCCTTCCTCTTCATACCTTCTACCAAAAGCAGTCCTACACACTATAGCAGTGGTTAGACACGTTAGCAACGCACGCAAGTCTGCAACATTGGAACAAGAAGCATGTTCCGTGATCTTTTTCACCAATTGGGTAACCTCATCTTTTCTTACTGAGGAAAACATCAAGACACGCTTGAGGCTAAGGAAATGGATGATGGATAGTTTTCTGGTGTGTCTCCAGTAATCTCTATAGGGTGAAAATGCCATGTCTAAGCCATTATATGAAATTTTCATGTACTTTATGAAAGAGGGTCTGCCACATAACTCAAGGTCATGGGTTTTCATCACCTCTTTGGCTAGTTTTGGTGAGGAAACAACAATGGCTGCCCTTGAACCCAGTTGAAGAGAAAAAATGTGACCATATTGTTTTGAGAGTTCATAGAGTTTCAAATGAAGAGTTGAACTCTCAAGTTGATAAAGATTGCCAATGAAGGGAAGGCCTTTAGGACCTGGTGGTAAGGTTTGCTTCTTAGATATTTTGTGTTTTCGAACCAAGAATAGTAGCAAGATGGAAAAGGCTAAAAGAACAAGTAACATATTCTGGTCCATGGAGATTACAGAGAAATAAATTATTGTTGTTGTTTTCTTCTATATATATTCAATATGTAGCACTTCTATTACAAATAAAATAAAAGAGAAAAGAAGATATATTGTGAACCTCAATCCAGTGAAAAGACATACTAAAGTGTGTATAGATGTCTGCGAGTTGGATGTGTGATGTTACACATGTTATAGGATAATACGTAGGGAATCTTATAACTTCGTTGTTTGACCGTTTTTTAAGATTTTTGCTTGTAAGTTTGTAATTTTATTGCCTAATTATTTGGCCATTGCTTAATGATTTGATTTCACTTGCCCTTAATGCACCTAATGGCCGTTCAAGTACTAATCAATCACTTAACCCTTTTATAATGTTCAAAGTTTAATATTTTTAATTTGGCCCCTCATCAAATTAAAAATATTATTAATGGTATCTACACAATTAGCCTTTCATGACATATATGTCCTTAGCCATAATTTTAAATTAATTAGACCACTTAAATATTTTGGCTAATAAAATAATGGTCCTAACACATTTAATTATGTAATATATATTTATATGACCCAAAAATTCCAACAATCTCCCACTGGTCACAAATATATATATTCTTACAATCCTTATAAATGTGTTAGACTTTATGAGTTCAAAATTTGTCATTATCTGTCTTGAGTATATTCCAAAAATCTTGTCCATTAATTACATCCGCACATAGAACCAAAACAGTTTTCATTGTATCAATCACAACTAAACTTATCAATGATCACTAGTGCTGACAGAATCAAATGACATTGACTCATCATGAAATGTGTAGCATGAAAATTACGTGAAAGTGGTCTTTACATGCCTATTTTCAACTGGTCCTACTTTACCTTAGTGAGATCATTCAATAACCTTAATATACAAAGTGTAATATCTGAATAATAAAACATATATATATAACCAAATATGTCCAAAAGTCAATGTATGCATACATAAAATCAAACATAGAACCTAATACATAAAGGTGACTAACTCCCACTAAACCAAAGATTCCTCAAACAGTAAAACACCCATGTGTGCAACATGTTCATGAAAGACCTTGGGTGGAAGTCCCTTAGTAAGAGGATCTGCTATCATGGAGTTTGTCCCTAAGTGTTCTATGAAAATCTGTCCACTTTGTACCCTTTCCTTAACAACTAGGAACTAGACGTCAATGTGTTTTGACTTGGTCGAACTCCTATTGTTGTTAGAATACAATGCAACTGAGTTGTTGTCACAATATAACTTAAGTGGTCTTTCAATTCTTTCCACAATATGCAACCTTGTGACAAAATTTCTCAACCATATTCCATAATTTGATGCCTCATAGCATGCTACAAATTCTGCTGCCATAGTGGATGAAGCAATAAGGGTTTGCTTGACACTGCACCAAGAAACCACACCACCAGCTAACATGAAAATGTAACCTGAAGTTGATCTTAAACTATCTTGGCATCCTGCAAAATCTGAGTCAGAATACCCAGTGATCTCCAACTGGTCTGACCTTTTGTAAGTGAGCATATAATCCTTTGTTATCTTCAAATACCTCATAACTCTTTTGGCTGCTTTCCAGAGTTTAAGATATCTTAAACTGACCAAACTGTGAAGGAAGAGAAATTAATACTAAATGTATGAGCAAGTCTTCCAACAACTCAAGCTTTAGTGCCTTAAGTTTTGAAGCAATATTGGACATTCACATAATGTATTCCCTTACATTTCCTTTTCCTTGATACTTCATGGAAATCAAGCTCTAAAGAAGAGCACTTATTTCCGCCTTATCGCTTTTTGCAAAGCGTTTTTCAATTTTAGCAAGGAAATCTTTAGCACTTGTTATTTCTTCAGAGATAGCACCCCTAAAGACCTCAGGAATGTCGCGCTTAATGATCATGAGACTCATGCGATTTGAGTGATCCCACTTCTCATAATCTTTCCTCTCTTCAGAGGTACTAGAGTCTGTAAGAGAAGTGGGTTGCTCAATCCTTAATGCAAGGTCAAGATCCATGCATCCAAGAACAATTTCCATGTTCTCTCTCCAGTCCTTAAAATTTGTTTCATTAAGAACCGGAACCGAATTCAGATTAGTAGATACTGAAGCAATAATAGTTGGAAGAGAATAAAACAAATAATTTTAAATATATGCTCACAAAATAATAATAAAAAATCAATACCCATCTCAAGATACCTAGTGCATCATCAATCATCAATATCAAGTCTTTGGACAGTAATATTAATTGCTAGTGGTAATGATCAAAGATTGATAATAAAATATGTCAAACAATAAACCTCTCTTTGGATTGATTTATCATTCACAAGAAAAAAAATCATAATTATCACATGTTTACCATCACAGCTGTGTATGTAATCCGGCCAAGAATTGACCAACCTTTAGGTTGATTAATACTCGCAAGATAAAAATACACACAAATATTTAATATTTCTTATGAATAATCTACACAAGAGAGATCCCTTTGGCGATATCTTGATTCAATTAGATGAATTTTGTTTTTAAAAAAATACAAATAATAATCAAAATTTGAATATTGATCTGCCCCTAACAAAAATAAATGAAGAAATAATTTATGTATGACATCATATATGCAGCATGATAACTTGATAGCATAGGCAAATTAAATTAATTCAAAAGAAATTGAATTGCAAATATGATTTGAAATAAGCACTGGAGATCAAACTGCAATATGCAATCTGGATATAAAAACAAAAAAACAAAAACAGCGCACGAATAGCTATGATTAAAAAACAAACTAGCCATGGGAAACGTGCACATATTGCAATCCAATTTTAAACATTCACGGATTTCAATTAAAAAAACATATATGTATATATATAATAATTAAATACATAACTCTGAATTGAAACCCGAGAAAAAAAATTCCCAATTTTAAACCCTAGTTACAAAAAAATCTTAAATCATACACAAATCAAATATGGGTGGCTCTGATACCAATTGATAGAAATTTATAATAATCAATAATTGCGCCTAATCACATACTTCTATCCATATAGAATCAAAATTACAGCACAATCAAATTAATCCTTAATGAACTCATATCTCAATTCATGATGAATATAAAATGCGGAAGCGTACCTAGATTTGCCATTGGGAATAATGAAGATGATGAATATAACTACATGTATGTGATCTTGCAAATGTAGAGCACCTTAGATTTCCTCTAGGGTTTCTCTTCTGATGGGAATGAAGAGAAAGGAATAAGAATTGTATGTTCTGTCTTTTGCTCTACAAAATGGGGACCATAACCCTTTTATAATGTTCAAAGTTTAATATTTTTAATTTGGCCCCTCATCAAATTAAAAATATTACTAATGGTATCTACACAATTAGCCTTTTATGACATATATGCCCTTATCCATAATTTTAAATTAATTAGACCACTTAAATATTTTGGCTAATAAAATAATGGTCCTAACACATTTAATTATGTAATATATATTTATATGATCCAAAAAATCCAACATCCACCACTATGATTCTACTTTCTATTGTCGCTTAAGTTTCACCAAGACCCTTATTTTAGCCTTTAGAATATCTTTCCACAAGCCTCAATTTTCAGTTTCCAATCTCCATTTTCATTTATGCAAAAGAACATTATTGAATGGATGCATGTCCTTTATACCAAGGCCCCATTTTCCTTTTACATTCATAGTGTTTCCCATTTTAACCAAGCTAATTTCCTCTATTCGCATCTCCACCACTAAAAAATTATTTTAGTTTTCGTGATTTCTTACCCTTATAATATAAAAAGTTTGAAGAAGGATCAAAAGAGCAGAGGAAAAGCATTTAAGATGAATTTAATTAGAGTAACCCTCCCTGTAAAGGTTAGTTGGTTACCATTCCATCCTGCCAATCCTTTTTATATCTTTCCCAATATTACATATGCCATGTTTCACATACCCAAATAATTAGCACAAAGAACAATTGTCACTTTTTTAATTCATTAAAACATAAATATTTTTTTTTTAAAATACACACAACAGTCAAAATAATCAATTAAAACTTTTTATAATTGATTAGATATGTTACTGGTAGTTGTAACTAACTTTTGAGAAATTTTATTTAAAGAGAATGATGGTTAGTTCCATTATAAAAAATTTAGAAACATTTAAAGGACATTTGGAAGAGTCTTTTAAGCTTAATAACATTTTCTCTCTCAAGAATTATTTTTTGTGTTTTGTTGTGTGGTAAAATCTTTTCATTATTCTTTTTTGTTTGAGAGTGTGTCCTCTATATCCTCTTGTAGTGCAAGAGATGATTTGGTTTTTGTGCTTTTCTCTTGAGTTGTTTCAAGAGTTTGATCATTTTCTCTTATCCAATCAAAAGTTAATTGTGTTGTATATTCTTTTTGAGTAGTTTTCAGAAATTGATTTGCTTTATATCCTTTTTTAAATTGATTAGGAGTTTATTGGTGATATCTTTCTTGAATTGTTTGAGAAGTTTATTAGTTATATCCTTCTTATATTTATTTTATGAGTTAATATTACTTGTTATCTTCTATATAAGTAGATGTGTTTAATGCTAGTAAACATATAAAGATAATAGATTTAAAAGTATTCTAAAATTGAATAGTTAAAATTGAATGTGAATCAAAAGATAATAGATTTTAAGTATTCTAAAATTAAATAGTTAAAATTGACTGTGTAATCAAATTTATCTTATTCAGTATAATTTATTTTTTTTATTTAATTAACTCTTTTAAATTAATTTATTAATTCACATATTTATCTAATATTTCATAAGGTTAAAAAACATGCCTAATTTTTTTTTAATATATATATATATATATATCAAGGTACTCTTCATATCAGGAAATTGAGACATAAGTTTATATCCTCTTTGAACTTTCCCAGCATGTGATTTTGAAAGTACTCACTCGTAAAATAGTTATAATTAGAACGACATATTCATATATAATAAAAAAAATTAAATTTCTGATTTTTTTATAATTGGTATGAATATTTTATATATCAAATACTTATAAAATTTATTTTACATATAATTTTAAAATAATTAGTATAAAATAAAAAATACCTTTATAAATGTTAATTCCTAATATTTCAAATAATACTGTTTTTACTTTTTATTTTATGTAATTCTAACACATTTCTAATTTGATATATAATAAAAAAATTACTCTAATATTATATAATGATTATTAATCTAATTTACATATATACATATTTTGTATTTTTAATTTTTATTAACATTAAATTAAGAATGTTTAGATTTTATAAAATTTAAATTAAAAATTTATTATACTTATATATGAATATTTCATTATTTTATTTGTTTTCTTTCAATAATCTCAATAAGTATTGGTTTAACCAATGTGACATCTAATAATTTTTTTTCTTTGCATCCACTTAAACCGCACACATATTTATTGGATTTATTTATTTATTTATTTTTATATTTTTATATTTAATTCTGTGTCAACTTAGTGACCTTACTTTACTATTATTTAATTTTAAATGTATAGTATCACTTTAAAATATTGAAATAACTTTTTATTATTTTTTATTTTAAAATATTTTGTAGTCGATATACAGTAAACTAAGTTGACTCTAAGTTATTAAATTATTTTATTGTTTTATTAGTGTCAAATCGATAGATTCTAATAGTTGTCTTTGAAATGAGCCTATTTGTGGCTAATTTTTTTATGGTCAAAGTGAGTTTAGTTAACTCTGAGTTGTTGTTTTTTTTTATCATATTATAGTTTATTTGATAGAGTCTAATAATTTTCTTTTAACCAATACTATTTTGTGGTAGCTAATAAGTTTAGTATAGTTTTTCATTTTTGATATATCAAGAGTTATACTTTCATCTTGAGGCTGAAAAAAAAATCTTTATCATTTCGTGCAAATGGATAAACATGTAATGAATTAAATAAAATTAATCAAATCATCATCAAATGCTACAAGTAAAATAAACTATCTTTATTCTTTCTTTCAATTTCCATAAATGCTTCAGTAAAATATATTAGATTCACAGAAAAGTTTGATTAAGGGAGTTAGCAAGTTAAGCATACAAAGAAGTCAAACAACAATTTTAATCAATTCCTTTTTTCAATAATTTGAAGAATTGACAGTAATCCCTATGTTAGCTGTGTAAGAAATTTGTTGTTTGATCTCTTTGAGATTATGGTTTATTTGAATATATTATTTGATGATTTGAACATTGGTTATGGTTGATTTTGAATATATTATTAAATTAAAATCTTATATATATATATATATATATATTATTTATTCATTAAAATTTTATTTGTAATTTGTAATATTTTTATTTCAAAGGATTGAGTTACTTTTTAAAGTTATTTCAAATTTGTGAAATTAATTAGAAGTATTTATTTTACAATAGACAAGTGAAATTAACTTCCTAGTTTTTTTAACAAAACTAAAAGACCAATTTTCTAAATGTAGGTTTTCTTTTCTAATGTAGATTTTAATTAAATAATAAATAAATATAAGTACCAATCCCTTTTTAAATAAACATATTTTCAAAATTGGAATTCAAAGTCAAAAGGAGACCATACATTCCACATGATTTATTAAGCAAATAGCAGAAAACAAACTTTAGACTGGAAGCAACAAAAAATGTTCAGTACTTCTCAATCACAACCACACTCCTTCATACAAGAAGCATTTCTCCCTAAAGAATCTGATCAAACACAATATACTAAGACACTAAGACGAGAAGAAACAATTTTATCAGATAATCATGCTTAAAATTAATCATAAATTATATATACATAAATATATATTCTTCTCCTATATGATAAGTGAAAAAAGTGTTAATGTACATGTAAACATCTATTGATCCATGCATGCATGCACAAGATTGATTTGAGTACAGATTTCAGATGCACTAGCAAATTTTATTGGTTTTTACGATAATTTTCTCTTAAAAAATTATTCCTAATATGATTTCTTTTAGTTGATTTAAAAGTTTTTTATGCATAGGTTTTAAACTGGATGGATTAATTTTATTTAAAACTACTCCAATCATCAACATTAGTTCTTCCTCTCATGTATATATTATTTGGTGAGTATTTTCTTGTGTTGTGTGTGAAAGTGAAAATGTACAAGACAAAGTTACAAGAGCTGTGCCACAAGAGAAAATGGGGTTTGCCTCGGTACTCTGCCATGAAAGATGGTCCAGATCATATACCAAGCTTTAAGGCTTCTGTTTATGTCAATGGTGTCATCTTCACTTCTTCTAGTGCCTCTAGTTCTCTAAAAGCAGCTAAAAACCAAGCTGCCATGGTTGCTTTCCTCAGCTTCACTTCTGGTACCCCACCTATTTTTCTTTCTTGGTTTTATTTGTTTCTTTGAAAAGTTGGTTTCTTTAATGTTTTTTTCTTGATGAAGATGGTCTCGAGTAGTTAATTACTGTTATGTGAAGTGAGTTGTCTGTTTTATTCCTTTCGATTGTTTGTGTCTGTGTTCATACACAATAGTAGCTTATTATAACAGTCCTCAGAGTTATTTGATATTTTGGGTTGGAAACAATTACTTTGTTCAGTTGAATGGTTTGAGAAACTACAAAACTGTTTGATAAAAAATTAGATGATAAGTTGCACTTGAATTAAAGTTAGTGCTGAAGACATTTTCTTGCTAACCTTGATTGATTTCATGATAGACAAATAGAATTTAAGAATGAAATTTAGCTAGTATCCTATCTTATATTTTAAAATGATTTAAATCAATGCTGCCATAGAACTTTTCTTGTTTAGTTTTCATTTTTAATATTATGCCTTGTGATAACAAAGTGATGCAGAAAACAATATGATGGTAGAAACTAGTATGTCACATCAAGTTCATATCATAGGATAGAAATTCTTGACCTAATTTTGTACAATTGTGAACCAATTAATTTTGTGCTTTATGATCGTCCAGGATCTTCAACACAAACTTCTGAACAAGATACAAAAGAGCAGATTAGAGCAGTGAAACCTAAGGAGAGTTCAATTCCAGCACAATCTTCAGTTATTATATATGGTGAATAATGTCTTTCTTCCTTGCTTTTTGAACTTAGTTCGCAAGCTCTGTATATGGATTCTAAGGTTCTAGTAAAAGAAAAACAATACCTATACTTTTAATTTCCTTCTAATTCCATTCTATGAACAATATATTCTCATTAACCCCTCCAAAAACCTGGTTGTCCTCTCATGTCAGTTGAATATTTCCATCAAAACTGTGCAATCATTCTAGCATTGAAAATTAGGGAAGCTATAAGGTATAAAACACATTCCAGATTAATTTTAGAATTTTGTAGTCCTAAACATTTCCATATTTTACTTGATCAATTAAATCTCATATTTCTATGTCAAAAACTGTAAGTACAGTTGTTACTGGATTTTCTTCACTTAAAAAGAATCAAAGGATATGCAATGCATTTTTTTCTGTGTATTTCTACTGCAAATCAGTTTTGTTTGTATGTCAAAGGTTATTCTTATCTTTATCTCAATGTTAGTGTTATCTTTATTTCAATCAACAAACACTTTCACTGACTTTCAGAGCCATAACTATCACAAGAGTTTCTACATATATTCAAAGAAACTAGTGATGAGCTTATTTTAACAGTATAACTTATGTTCATCGCGTTCTCCTGGAATCTTTGAAAGTTGTTTGTTGACTGCCTTTCATTTTATGTGGAATCTTTAAAAGTTGTTTGTTGACTGCCTTTCATTTCATGCGCTACTGTATTTGAAGTCTGCAATACTTTTGCTATGATTGTTTCCATTTGAACATCCAAAAAACATCAATCAACTCAATTCTCCAGATATGGACTGTATTCACAAAAATCAGCTGCAGAACAATGCTCGAATAAACAATCTTGATCAACCTGTGTTTGCATGTAAAACTGAGGACCTGCCTCCTCCTGCCAATGACTTTAAGGCCACGATGCTAGTTAATGGACAATCTATTGAAAGTCCTTCATTTTCTAACACTGTAAAAGAGACAGAGCAGGCTTCTGATTTAATGTCATCGTCACCTGGCCTCTTGGAGAAGGCAAATATCCTGGTAATTTCTAACATTGTTACTAATTAACATTTCTCAATACTTTATGATTGTCAAATTGATAAAAGGGTAGAATGTTTGAGAAACAAATTTCTGAAAACCAATAGAATTCAATTACCAAAGGGGAACTCTATTTTATCACAAGTCTTTCTTGAGGAGCTACAGTTTTAAAACTTACAATGAACAAGAAATACTTGTTACAAACAAAAAGTATTACTTAGCATTAGTTAAATTGGCATCCTAATTCCTAATATTTTACACTTATTTTTTTTATAAGCCGAAATTTATTAATAATGAATATGTTATATACTAAGTTGACTGATGTTTTCCAGGAAAAAAAATATAGAATGTCTCAGTAGGTTTATTTGAATGTACTGATGTCTTTTGTACAATGTCTTCATATAAAAAAGTTCAGTTTAAGAATACGTGTTCGATCTCTATATATTAGATATAATATTTGAATGTTTACTTATTATTCAGTATGAACAAAAGTTTATTTATAGAAGAGATTTAGATTTTTAATAGATGATGACGTGATTTATTAATAATAGTAGATCAACTGCATTCAAAGGTCAAATCTGTTCTTGTGTTCACCTTTATGTTCATGTGTTTTGTCTTCATTAAAAATTGCTACAATTGAATATGGAACCGTATCCTCTTATTCAGGGTGACTCTGATTCATTCAAGACTTCACTAATGAAATTAACTGAGGGAGAAGGCTTTCACAAACCAACATATAAAACTATGCAGGCTGGTTCTCCCTATCAGCCAACTTTCTTTTCTACCTCGGAAGTAGAGGGCGTGGAATTTCATGGAAAGGGATGTAGATCCAAGAAAGAGGCAGAAGAGGATGCTGCAAAGTTTGCCTACATTGCCATAAAAGAGTGTAAGTCAAGTTCCCCTCTTCAGTGGTGCACATCTCCAATTTTGCTTCCATGCATGAGAACCCCGTTGAAGAAAGATTGATACATGACCAAAAATTTGACTTCTATTTGTGTATTTTGAATGACTTGGACTTAAATCAGGACTTCTACTTGAAGCGTGGCGTCTACTTGAAGCATGACATCTCGAATGTTGGATGCTGGTTCTAGTTCAATTATACTATTTTGTGAAGTCCTAACATAAATTTTACAACAATTAAATTATCTTGTGATGGTTCTAGATCAATTATACTGTTTTATGAAGTCCTATTATAAATTTTACAACAATTAAATAATCTTGTGGAGACTCTCCAACTCACCTTCTAATTCTTTCACTACCAGTGATGTATAACTAAATGATGACATCTAAGTGATTCTAAGCTGGTTTAGTTAAAACAATGTGAATCCTTCTTTGAGAAAACAACTAAATAAAGGAAAGCTTTGCTCCTTTGCTTATTGGTAATGTGTCATATAACAGAATATGCATTAGTATAACTATGTTTTGATAATATGTATGCCATGAACAGGTGGACTTAATATGTATGCCATGAACAGGTGGACTTAATATGTATGCTGCTTTTTTACCTTCTCAAATAGAGAATAAAACAGTACAACCAATTCTTAACTCAGACATTGTTAAATGCATTCAGAATCTCAAACTTGAAGGTCTGTTTCTTTCATCTTCTGCCCCATAACATAAGGTATGTACATGGCATTCTGTTCTAATAGATGAACTTTTGGTCCTAGACTTGAATGAGACATTACTTGCTAATGTCAAAGTTAGCAATGCGGAGGTGTAAAAATCATCTTTCCTACAGTCACCTGATGAATAGATGATGAACAGGAGCTCGTCATCCTTGAACCAGTATCCAGTTCTTCACCAAAATCATCTCCATTTTCACATATATGTTGATGTATGTCTGTCAATTTGTTAGTCCAGCAAGACAAAGACTCTCACTAGTAGCTAGCCACCTGCTGTGTATCAGATTCAAGGTGCATACATGTTTCTCGAACTTCTATTCCCTGAGATAATTACAATGCTACCTATTAGTGACAATAAGTAGGTTGTGTGAGACTGGAATTCCCAAACAACAAAAGATTTTTTATTTTAATTAAAAGCTCCAAGGGTTTGCTTTGAGTACCTAAACTTGATTTCAAAAGTATGTTATGCATAAGTAAAATCTGTTTGGACAAAATTTTTAGGGGAGAAAAAATAAGAAAAAAATTGAAATGAACTTCTGATACAACCTGTATTACAAAAAAATAAGAATGACAAACAGCAGGAGATAAGAGAAATGAAAGGATGGGAGTCGATGAGTCAATGCTCCCTCAAGCAAGAGAGACTCTCTGTTCCAATTTCCAATTATAATCCTCCAAAAAAATACCTCTTCATCACTACATCATTCCTTATAACAGAAATGCAAACATCACACTCCACTAACTAACTAGCAGCCAAAATTCCCCTTTCTAAGAAAACCCAAATTATTAATTAGATTTGGGCTTGGACCCTCATTGATAAGTCTGAAATGGTATCCCGTTTTGAGGCATGGTTCCTATCAATGTCACCATCTGTAAAATCAGCCTTGTCCTCAAGGCTGAATTCTGGAAAGCAGGCGCAAAGAATTGGCAAATTCCCAAGTAGCCTCTTCTGCGGATAGGGCCACAGCACTAGCCAGTTATCAGAAGCTTCAGCTGCTTTTCCTTCACAAACTGCTAGCCTTGCTTCTGGAAAGGCAACTCAGACTCCTCCAAAATGGGGCCAGGGGGCGAGGTGGTGGCCTGGGATCAATCCTGGACAGAATCCGAAATGTACCAAAATAATGAGGTGACAGCTTGGAATTGATACCCAAAAGGACACATTTGAAAGACCAGAAGGAAAGTTTGTCTCAACAATGTGAGGTTATATACTAAACAAGTGAAACCAAAAACACATGGTTAATTGAATGAATATATGACTCATAATAACTAGGAATAGGAGACGATCAAAGAGATATTAGAATTGAATCAAATCACGAAGCAAGCTTTAAGCACATATTTATACTCCAAAAGGATCCAATTAGAGAGAAAGACTCATCTAAACCACAAAAGAAAAAGGCTAAAAAGTTATGACATACAAAGAAAAAGACCAGTAACATACAAGTCTCCACATAATTTGAATTTGCTTCTGATAACAAGATGAAAAGCAAGTTTCAAAGTACATTGTTACTTCCGTCAAGAGAAATATCTATGAATTGAAATAAATTCAAGTATGATATAATCATTGCTAAAAGCAAGTAAAGGCAACTACAACAGTTGTACCAAAAAAGGGACCATCACATAAAAATAAGCAGCAACACAAGTTAGCAATCTCCAATATTCTGTTGTACTAGTTAGATTTAGGAACTATGCTCTATAATGGCAAAAAAGCATTTTTGGTCTTCATTTACAAAAGAGGACACTGTGGTTCAGCTTTGACTCCAATATTTTGAACTTAACTACCTAATTTTGCTGCTTTAAGCTTTGCAACAACCCTTTCAAGCTTCCCAATCCGACTTTCAAGATTAGAAGCTACTTCTTCTATAAAAATGCTTAAGTATTTCCTTTCCATGTCACCGACACCTTCTCTATCACAAAAGAAATTCTTGATTTTGACTCCATTCCTGTCGCCTTTGACACTTCTTGCTTCTCCAACACTTAATGATGGAAAAACAATAGATAGAGGACTAGATACACCTTGGCCATTTTCAACTTCTTCATCACCTGAACATGTACCTTCACTTGAAGAACTGGATAACTCAATGATTGAACCCTTTCCCATTTCATAAATATCGTGTTCTTGTTCTCTCTTAATCTTGCAAGTAAAAGCAGGTGGGCCATAGGACCGGCTGCACTCTTTCTTCACAGATATTGGTAACACACGTTTTGAGCTACTTACAATACAATCATAATGCTCGTTTCCTTCCTTACTTGGATTTGATTGCTTCAACCAATGATAGTACCTAGAAGTAACATTTGGCTGATGGCGGGCAGATAATGCCATGTACAAATTTGTATCTGTTACTGGCGCACTATAACTTATCCAAGGATTCCCATTGTGAGGTACTAGCATACCAGGAATGTCTTGATCCATCCCGAATTGCATAGCAACACGATTTGGGGAATACTGTTCTATACACTCTATACCCACCAACTCTGAGACTCTCACGCAGCGAGCAAAGAATTCTAATTCCTTATCAAAATTGGGATTTTTGCATACCCAATTGTCATTTTCATTGTAAAGCTGAAGAGGAGGAGAATTCACAAACGGACACCAAATAAAGCCATTTCCAGCTCTTGGAGAGTCCAAAATCAATTTCAAGTTGTCGTGTTTAATCATTTTCACTGTGTGCCATTTAGCCATCAAGAGTTGGCCTTGCTCAACTACATGAGGACACGGCTGCAATGCCGGAAATCTCTCCAATGCCCAAACTTGGACCAACTGAAACGGAGCCCACAATATAACTTCTAACTTCATTGTTGTGACCATTCTGATTTTGTTATTCAGCAAACTCAAATCCCTGTAAATGTTGGCTAAGACAGCAGGTGCAAGAGCTAGTTTAGTCCCCCTTGCTAAATGTATGGCAATAGGAAAAACACTTTTCAAAATGGAGTTACATGATCTACCAGGGAAAACAAACCTCGACAACCACAAAGACAAGAATGCTTCATGCTCTACTTGGCTCTTTTTACTCATGAAATACTCCATCCATGGACCATGATCAGCCCTTCTGGCCGTCGTTTTGAAAAACATCCTAAACACAGTAATCAACTCTTGTTCTACTTCCTTTTCCTCATCACTCACAAGAGGGCTAGAGAAAGGCACTCCCATGACAGAGTAACCCCAACAAACCTTCATGTCCTCCAGCGTTATGGTTGCCTCTCCCCATGGAAACACAAACGTGTTAGTCTTTGAACACCACCTTTGTGCAAGCTCAAGAATCAACTCATTATTTAAACCGATACGAAAAGTAGAAGCTTTGATAGCTTGGTCTATCCCAGCCTTTATCCACATATATTCATACTTGTGTTGCATCTGTTCAACCCATTTATTCCATTCTCGATGAGGATAATACCATCCGTGGTATCTCACTACTAGTGGCAGCTTCTCATGGTTGGAAGTGACAGTGTCTGTTCTTCCAGAAGAGAATATGTAATGAGGAAGATTTGCTGAGTCTTCCATGCAAGGTTTGATAAAATAAGCAGTTCTGCGAATTGGGTTTTCACCAGATAATGGTGAAACCATGAGTTCTTCTTTTGTTTCGACAATAGTGTCCTCAGATGGCTCCATATTATAGGATGAAAATCAGTAAGTACCTGAAAATACAGAAGGAAGAATTTCATCAATCTATCAATGGATAACAAACCACCCTATTGGAAAGGAGTTTTGAACTTTTACAAATTTTTTGCTTCTTTCTTTTCTTTAGAACTTGGCTTGAACTCGATCAGAGAGGTAAGCGTCCACTATTGATACTTGAATAAGGTTTCGTGGTTCACATTACACCACAACCTTCACTTTGTTTGAGTATAATTTTTTTAACCCAAATTTTCTCAGCAAGAGAGAGTGTGAAAACTGAGAACTGAGAACAGAGAACAGAGAAGTTGAAACGTTTTTGGGGGTTTATGAAATGAGTCAGCTTTTCGGTTCTTGCTCCATTTGTAGTCATATTTAATTAATTACTCCTTTGAGGTTGAAATGTTACACTTATCACTTTTAATTGAGGAAAACACTTGGATTAAGGAGATTTTTTAATTGCCTAAATTTATTGATATCAAAAAGTAAAAATTGTTCCATTATGAAAATCAAATAAATATTTTGACTTTGTTCAAAGAAAACCATTTATATAAGTTGTTACATGGGTTTATATTTCATAATCAATTGATGTAGAGATTAAATTTTAATAATATCAATATAAAATAAACTATTTTAGCAGAAAAATATTTATAATGCGTGTTTAAAGTTATTATCAATATCAATAATATGTAAAGTTTAAATTACAAGAACATCACTAATATTTAAATGTATGTGCTCAAAATTATTAACAGTATTAATAATTAGTTTTAAAGATAAAAATAGTAAAACTAATAAAAAATTAAATCAGTCATATTTTATATAATAATTTTTTTAAAAATTAATAAATATATAGTGTATTGCACACGTTATTATACTAATTTTGAATTAATATAATATTTTAAAATATATGTGTACTATATTAGTATTAGTATTTATTTCCATTATCGACTTAAATTACTATTTTTATCCATTTTATAATCCAATATAAAATTAAATAAACACTATTTAATAAGTTATAATATACTTTAAAATATTAGCATCAGTAATATTTTATTTAATAATTATTGGTAATATTTTATTTAATAATTATTTTGTTTTTTGCTTAGTTGGAACCACGTGGGAGAGAAGACATGCATCAAATCCTACATTAATTGTCGTAACAGGTAGATTTTACGCAACACGAGCCATAGTTAAACATGATAGCTCACTTTGGCTATTTTGGGTATTGGCAAATTTGACCAAGTTCTCATATCCATTCCAAGCTCATAGGCCTTGAAGAAAAGCAAAAGAAACCGTGTGAGATTGCAAAGATTCTCTGAATCTAGAATATTCACATGGTATTTTGCAGAACAAGGTTCGAATCAAGAACAATTAAACAAAGATTTAAAGGCACTTTTGGGGTGTTGTGAATTGCTAGAGCAATATTGGATTAGGGTAACGTTTGCATGCTGAGAGAAGGGTTTGGAAAGCCAAGAAGCTTTTCAAACTTTGTAAATGGGGCTTTGATCAAATCAAAATTTGAAGAAAGAAAATGAGTTTCCTTCCTTGTTGTGCATCACAAAAGAAGCTCAACAAGAAGACATTGAAGAAGAGCAGTAAGGAAGACAATGAAGATAAAAGTGTGGCCTCATTTTCCAAAATCTCTTTTAAATCAGGTGAGTTTTCATAATTATGTGTCTTATTCTTGTTTTGTATCTGGGCTTTTGAATTGCATTTTTCTTATCATTGAATTGTATGACTTATAGGCCAAAATGCAGCAAAATGTTGTTTTTGTTAAAATGATCATTTGCTAAAACTACTCAGATTCTCTTGGAGATCTAAAATGGGGGAAAAATGTGATGTTAGAACAATCAAAATTGGTTTTAGTGCCATTCATGGTGGTGCACTGGTTTTGCAAACTTTTTCAAATCTTATAACTAGTATGAAATCAGAAGAAAAACTAAAATGCAAGAGTTTGTCTCTTTTACTTTGCAAGCTCAGAGTTTGGATGATTGATTATCAGTTTAGGGTGCAAAATGTGTTGTCAAAGACAAAGACTAATGCTGAAAACTTAAACTAATTTTGTGTTGTAGATAGTGGCAAGAAAAAGTTCATAATAGATGAGATAGCAAAACTTGGGAAAGGAAACATCACCTCTAAGAACATTTCTTATCGTGAGTTATGTGATGCAACTCAGAACTTTCACCCTTCCAACATGATTGGTGAAGGAGGCTTTGGAAGGGTCTACAAAGGACGCCTTAAAAGCACAAATCAAGTATATTAATCACTTTAACTTTTCTCTGGAATTTTACGTGAAAAAGGAGAATCTTATCCAAGTTTTGACTAACCTTCTAAGTGTTGTGTCACATGTAGGTTGTTGCTGTGAAACAACTTGACAGAAATGGATTTCAAGGAAACAGGGAATTTATTGTAGAGGTTTTGATTTTGAGTCTTTTGCACCACCCAAATCTCGTCAACTTGATAGGTTATTGTGCTGAAGGTGAACATAGAATTTTGGTATATGAATACATGGTCAATGGTTCTTTAGAAGATCACTTACTTGGTAAGCAAAAGTACTTATTACACATTTTCTTTGTCCTACCATGCATAATAGCCAAAATTATAATCACATCCAACTTGAGTATATCCAATTTGAACAAACGAAATAATCAAACTAAGCTGGCACAATATGACTCTATGAACATAAATGTTAGAAGTTTAGAACCACTCTTAGCATTTCTCTTGAGGTGCAAAAAATACTGAAAATGAAAAAGAAAGAAAAAATTGTTGCCCCATTTCATATATTATCATAAAACTAGCATCTGAATGTTACTAACCAACAACAAAATGATTTTTCAGACTTAACTGATGAATCAAAGCCTTTGGACTGGTATACCAGAATGAAAATTGCAGAAGGTGCAGCAAAAGGACTTGAATATTTGCATGACCAAGCAAATCCTCCAGTGATATACCGTGATTTCAAAGCATCAAACATATTGTTAGATGAACACTTCAATCCCAAACTCTCTGATTTTGGACTTGCAAAGCTTGGTCCAACAGGAGACAAAAGACATGTGTCTACCAGAGTGATGGGAACATATGGATACTGTGCACCTGAGTATGCATCAACAGGGCAATTGACTACAAAATCAGATGTGTATAGCTATGGAGTGGTGTTTTTGGAGATGATCACAGGAAGAAGAGTAATTGAATATTCAAGACCAGAAGAAGAGCAAAATTTAGTTGTTTGGGTATGTCTTCAAACCTTTCTTATGTAATCAAGTTCATATTATTTATTTCTCTAGGTAGAAAGATGTTAGAGTAAAATTTTGTTTTTAACAAAATATTTTTGAAATACTAATTTTAGTTTTGAAACATGTTTATAAGAAAATATAAAAACTAAAAACATAGAAATCAAAACTAAAGCTGTGAAATATTTTGAGTATAAAAGACATTTTGTATTTAAAATATTTTTACTTTCTATCACTTTTGTTATACTTCTTTCACTATTCCTTACAATGTAAAATCATTTGAGAGAGCATGAATGAAATCAACAAAAATATTTTTCAATAATGTGGAATGCAGTAGAACTAAAAAAGAGTTAAAATGACTTTTTCAAACCTCAAATTTTATACCCATTTTTACATTTTCCAATTCTTTTTTTTTGTTTTGCATAAACTCCTTTTTACATTTATTAATTTTTCTATCTTTTCTTCCCTTTTCTCTTTCTTTTTCTCCCAACTTATTTACATAAATGTGGAGTTTCTGATAAAAAAAACATAAATGTGGATTCCATGGATATGCATGAATGAATTTGTATCATTGGATGAAGATTGGAAAATTTAAAATTCAAACTATTAGGCCAAAATATATGAATTGTGTGTTTGTTATCCAACAATTTTGATTGACTAACAATATGAATGTGTGAAAACTATTGTTTGCAAAAAGAAAGTAACATTGAATAATTAGGGTTTATATGCTTCTTTTCAGGCACAACCACTTCTAAAAGATAGGAAGAAATTTACACAAATGGCAGATCCATTACTAGAAGACAATTATCCTATAAAGAGTTTATATCAAGCTCTAGCAGTGGCTGCAATGTGTCTCCAAGAAGAAGATGAAACTCGACCTTTGATAAGTGATGTAGTTACAGCCATTGAATTTTTAGGAAGAAAGAAAGTAGAAATGGATGAACTACAACATACAAAACAAATTTCTTCTACTCAAGAAGGAGATAATGAAAATGAGAATGAAGAAGAAGAGAAGAAGAATTAAAAGAGAGAGAGAGAGATATCAACAGAAATAATGGTTATGAAAGTCCATGCAACTTCAAATGATAATCTTCCTTTTGTTATGTTGGAAGATATAAGAACAATTCTTCATGTGATCAAATATTGAACAAGAAAAAAAAAAGCATGCATGCCCTAATGAAATTTCAACACCTACACTTGCTAATGTTTGATCATTTTGTTTTAGTTGTTGAAAGAATTGATTTTGAAATGTCACAAGAGAATTTAATTAAGAAAACGTGTGATACTCATAACTAACAATGAATTGTTTTAACATTCTTTAAAATTAAACCTAAATAATAAAATAGTTGTTTTACAATTTATATTTAAAAGAATATATATAGCTCAAAATATGAAAAAAGAATATAATGGAAGAAAGAGATATAAAAGAAAGAGAATATGGATAATTATAAAGAAGGATCAAGGAATAGATGAGATGAAAAAGAGAAGATAAACTATTTTTCTCTTTAAAAAATCTCCTTATAACTTAATTTATTTTAATTTAAAAATAGTTGTTTTCATTTTTTGAAAAATTTAAATAAATTTTACTGTAATGTCCTTGTATACTAAAAATATTTCTTTACTACTAGATTATTAATTTTTAAAAATAATTATTTCAAAACGGATGTTTAGAATGGTTTATAATTTACTCACTGTAAAATTTTCTATATCATCTAAACCTATTTTAGTTCTGTATCTAAATTAAATTATTTATTTTTAATATTATTTTTCATATATTGTATTTGGCTCTACTTTTATAGGAGAGAAAAAAAAGTTTTATAAAAGTTAAGTGAAAGACAACTTCAATATGATTTAACTAAAGATATCATATAAAAAATGTTCAAAATAAAAAAAGTCGTATATAATGTTCCTAACTATACAAACTAATTATTCAAATAATTAAATAATGATAAAAACTTAAGTATTATGGGGAATTCAAGTCTTAATTATATTATTCAGTTTTAATTATTATATTGCATTATTTTCTTAAAAATATTATCCAATGTTTTAAAATATTGCTAATTCAGTATAAAATAAAAATAATCTAATTAGTTAAACGTCATATTTCGTTATGTTAATTTACGTATCTTAAATCATGATAAAACTATCTTATTTAAAAAAGGCAAAATACTAATTCAATAACTATTAGATTAGACCAGTTTATTTTTTCAAAATAATTTCTACTTTTTTATATATGTATTTTTCTAATATGTTTATTTTAAAAATAAGTAATTTTAAAATATAATTATTTAAATAACCCTTATTTTAAGTTTGAATTGTCTCAGGATAAATAAATAAATAAATAAACTTAGAAGTTAAAATTCGTTTTTAAAACACTATTCGAAGTAAAGTCTTAAAAAAAAACACCTCAACCTAATAAAAAGCTCTTTTTGTTAGACATTATTTATAAGGTGAAATATGTTTGTCAATTGTGAACCATTCCAAAATCTTGAACTATAAAAGTGTTGCAGGAAGATGACACAAAGACGAAAAACACAACCATTTTTTTGACAGCATAATATATTAATATTTTAAATATAAAATATTAATATATATATATATATTATTAAAATAATTGTAAAGTGGGTAATTTTATAATCAACCTTCTTTTTTTTTGTTGAAACATGTTCTGGACACTATGTGACACCATATAAATCTTCACTAACTTAAAAACAAATCAGGAATGAGATATTAGCAATTTCATATCTTGTTCTTACATATTTATAAGTGTGAGAAAAGTTTAAATTATCAATAAATTAGAAATATTTTGAATTATATAATTTATAAATTTATTTTATATTATTTAAAATTTAAAAATATAATTTAAATTGTATAATTTAAAAATATAATTCATATTTTATATGGTATAATATGAAATACATTTTTTTAATTCAAAAATATATTTTAAATTAATAAAATATGTCTCTAAATTATGTAATTTAAAAACGTATTATAAATATATATTTTTAAATTATAAAATCCAAAAATATATTTCCTATTACATAATCTAAATTACCTAAGCGCAATAAGAGTAGGATAAAATATTTCTCCTATTAATATATCTCTCCCCCTTTCTCTTTCCATATATATATATATATATATATATAAATTTCCTATCATTGGAATTTGATATTAAAAATAAAAAAAATTAAACATATAATGCCTATTAAATAAAGAATATTTATTTTTTTATTTTATATGTAATAACTTGAAAAATATTATATATATATATATAAAAAATAAATTATAATTTTCAATTCTATAGAGTAGAAAAACTAATAAAATTATCTAATAATTTTTTATATTAATTTAGTTCTTATGAAATGTAAACATATTTTGTTATTGTTGTTATAAATGATAACAATCAAGAGACATATAATGTGGTAAATGGATGCTTCATCTCTCATGAGTCCTTTATTATGTAGATTTTGTTTGTCATAATCATTTTAGCATGCTAACATGGGTTAAATAGAATGTCTTCACAAAGCAAAGTTGGTCGCATCCTCATCCTTATTAGTTTAAATGATGAAGAAAATGCTCAATTTTTTTAGTTGAAGGTTATAAACAACAAGATAAATATTTTTAAAAGATAAGAGAATAATTTGGAATAGTCACTTCTTTATAAAACTATTTAATGACTAAGAAGAAAATAAGTGAAGAATATCTTGTGAGACTGTTTAAATTCCTACTATTCATAAAATCTTTTAAAGAACATTGTTCTTCGCTTTCTCTTCTATTTAAGTAATTCATCTTTGTATATGTAAGAAGACACGCTACATCTCACTACTTAGTTAAAATTGTGATCATTTGGATTACTTTCTTTTCAGAAAAACATTGGTTAGTCATAAGTGATTGTGTGTTAAAGAATATTCAGTTTTAGCCAAAATTAATTGCATTCTAAATAATACTTGATTTTTTAGTTAGGAGTAGTTGAGTTCCAAAAACATACTCATGGTTGTTTCTATGACACCCTAATTTCTATAAAGATGTTTATTTATTTACTTAAAAATTATGATATTTTTTGTGCTTAAAGAATTTGCATAGAAAATATATATCTATACATTTAATGTCCCCTAATGATATTAAAGCTAAGCAACTTAACATCAACAATTTAGAAAAGATTTTCTACAATTTTTTCGAACAATTTCTACTAAGCATATACATCTTCTACCCATACCACATGTATATATACATCTTCTACCCATACCACATGTATATACATCTTCTACCCATACCACATGCCTGTACAAAAGAAAATATTAAAAGGAGTGGGGTCTTTGTAAGCTTCAAATATCAATCTTAATAAACTTAACACAATAACAGACAATTGGAGCTTAAAGTTTGACCTACAAATGTAAGACTCAAACTCAATCTACCAAACATATGAGACTCAACTTATTCTACCAACATAAAAGACATTTATCAATGTATGGATCCATATTCCACTCCTGATGACCTATTCTAAACATCAAAAGTTACTTGGAAAGTGACTAGGTAGTTGAGTATTTCTCATTGGTACAATCATGAATATTTTTCTCAAAAATATTGGCTATTTTTCAGCATACAAAAGAGATATATACTCACTACCTAACCTTGGTGATGCTAAGCAAGTATCAGATAGTCCTAAGTTTGGCCTATAGAATATCCTAGTCTAGAGCGCTATTGTGACTATCCAAATATCCACTTACTTGATAATACTTCCTTAGACCTCTATATGGTTTCTGTCTTCCATCCCACAGTGTACCACGCTGTGACTTCCCAACCATAGACGCTCATGTGTCAACATAGTCTTAACTCATTACAAGAGAACCTAGAACTTTTCTCAATTAAACTGACATGCTTTTGACATTTTCAAATATTACAAAACTTGATAACTTTGAACAAATAACTCATGCATATAATCCAAATAATTATCTAAAAATATAAAATGATAATAGAGCACAAAAGTAACTTCCTCTTATCCAAATTTGTTGAATTTATTATTATTATTATTATTATTATTATTATTATCATCATTATTCTTATTCATATATATTTTGAATTATAAAAAAAATATCTCAAAATTATATAAATAAAAACTAAAACAAGAACATTAAATAATCAATTAGAATATAAAAACAAAAAGATCAATATAATAGTAAATTAACTTAAAAATATAAATGAATAAAAGGACTAGTACATAATTGGAAGCAAATAGAAATAAAAAAGATCGGCACATAACTGAAAATAAATTAAATAATATAAGTAAATTTATAGAATGGATCAATGCAAGACTGAAAATAATTAAATAATAGAAATATACATAAAAGGGACTGGTATAGGACAAGAAATAAATAAATAAACATAAATTTATAAAAATTAATACAGAACTGGAGATAAATAAGTAAATATATAATTATAAAAGGACCAATACAGAAATGAAGATAGATTACATAAATATAAAATTATAAATGGATTAGTACAAAACTCGAGACAAATTAAATAAATATAAAATAATAAAATGATCAGTATAGAACAAGAGATAGATTAAATAAATATAAAATAATAAAAGGCCTGAAGATTAATTAAATAATAAAAAGAAGACATAAAAATAAATAAAGTAAAAAAATATGTGATTCAAATTAAATAAAGGATTAAGAAAACACACATAAGTTTATTAAGATTAATAGAGAAAGGTTTAACATCACTCCCTCTTACTTTCACTCTCCATTACCTTATTAATTAGAATAGTTCACTAGAATTAAAGTTGGAAGTGCTTTTAAAATGTTAAAATATCTCTCTCTCTTCCTTTCTACCTTTCTCACATAACTTGCCCCTCATCTCTTCCTTCCATCCATGTAATCTATTTAGAGGCCAAAAAAATTTGATTTTTTTCAAAGTCATTATCATATGCATTTAATGATTCTTATCTCTTATTATCTTCACCCTTCTTATCTCTTCTTAGGAAAGAAATCACATATCTCATATTTCTATCTCTCTTCCTATTCCACTAATAAAATTTTGACACAAAATTAGAATAGACATGTTAACATTTTACTCACTTATATTTATTTTACTCACTTACATTTAACTAACCTTTAATCTTCTTTATCTTATTATATTTCAAACATAAGAAGTTAATATATTACTCTTGCTATTTCAAATATTTCCTCTCAAATACTAAAAACATAGGTCTAACTTTAATATCAAATTAATATAAAAATTTAATATTTATAGTAAATATTATTAGGTAGCTTTTAAAATAATAACAATAAACTAGAAAAGCAAATTTTTTAAAAATAAATAATTCTTAAAAGAACTAATTTATTTATTATATTCCATACACCTTTTAGCTCCTTAAATTAAAATAATTCTTCTTATTAATATCATTTTAATTAAAATTAGAAATCATCCACTCACAATTAAAAATGACTATCATTTATGAGAATTAAAAATTAATCACTTGCACCGAAAATTTACATGTAAGTTATTGATATAAAAAAAATATTTCATTATTAATATATATTATTATGAAAAATAAAAATTAATCACTTACAATTAAAATTTGTATGTATGTTATTGATATAAAAAATTATTTTATTATTAATATAGATTACTATAAAATAAAAAAAGTAATTAAATAAAAAACTATTTAATAAATTTATCTTTGATTAAAAAAAGGAGAGATTAGTGAAAGAAAATATTTGAAAGAGTATAAGTAATATTGAAGTTTTTATGTTTGAAATATAATCTTATAAAGAAGATTAAATGTTAGACAAATAATATTGAATGGAAGTGTGTAAAATGGGAAAAAAATATATTTGAGTAAAATGATAACATGTTTATTTTAATTACGGGTCAAAATTTTATTGATGGGATTGGGAAAGAGATATTAATGTGAGATAAGTGATTTCTATTTCTCTTCTTAGTATCTCTTAACTTTATTTATTTATTTTTAATTTATTTTTTAAATTAATTTTTTAATGAATAAATATATAATTTTATTTTATTTTTTTATTTCCTCTTTCTTCTTCTTCTTTTTCTTATTATTATTTTATCATCATCATCATCGTCATCATAATCATTATTATTATTACTAGTGATCAAATAATTTACAATATTAAGAAAATTAGTAAAATATTTAAAATTATTAATTTAATACATCAAATTTGAAAAATATTGTATTATAATTTTTGGGATGTTACAATTTTAGCCAAAGTAGCTACATTTTAAAAAGTAGTTGGGTTTTAGCCAAAAGTGGTTGCAATCCAAGTAATACTTGGGTTTTAGCTAGGAATGACTGTACTCCAAATAATACTTGGGTAGTTAGTTTTAGTCATGAGTAGTTGAGGTCTAAAACATACTTACCTTGTATCTTTGCAACATTAGTCTACTTAGAGGAACTTGAATTGTTGGTTAAGAACTTGGTGTAGGCTGTGTTGTTATTTAGAAACAAGATCTAGAGGGGGTGGATAAATCATTAAAAAAATTAATCTGTTGAAAATGCAATTTAGCCTATTAAAAATTTGATAAGATGCAATTGAAAAACTAAGTTTTGATAGAGTGTAGAGCCAAAAAGAAGAAGATTGCATAGAGAATTTTTATACTAATTCACTATTTCCAAGAGCTACATCCGTGTCACTCTTTTCAAGAGCTACATCCAATTTACCTAATCAAAGATTAAGCTTCCACTAAAACAAAAATTCTTACAAAAAATTACATCCCTAGTAAAATCCTAAGAACTAAACAAGAATTTTAGCCTTGAATCCTACAAGACAAGATTCCAAAGCACTACGACATCCTAGTGCAGAACCCACTGGAAAACCCTATTCCAACAACACCCACAAACAGAATACAATTGAAACATATCACCTATTTGACGTTACATCACTTGCACAATTGAAATTCAAAAGTGACCTCCTATGCAAGTCTCAATCAACAATTATGATCAAAGATTGTCAATCTTGGAAAGAGCAATAAAAGCCTTTCCGCTCAGTAAAAATTCTCTCTTAGAAGTTTTTCAAAAATGTGTAAAAGATTCACGCAAAACTTGTGATTCAAACTATTTAAATGAGAGTTTATTTTAAAAGAAAAATGTCAATTTTAACAAATTAAAAACACGACTTAATCTGTTAGTTTTACTAATTGGTAAAACTAAGGGATTAGTTCAAATTTCTAATGAATTAAAACACAACTATAATATTTCATAGACTAAGGTAGAGAAAACTAACCTATTGAAAAATAATTTCAATAGATTAATAAACTGGTCTTAAAAATGTTTAAGGTTGTGAGTTGTTTTAACAATTAAACTAACAACTTAGTCCATTAAAATATCAACTGAAACCAATTCGTGATACTTCATAACCATTTTAATCGATTAATGTTATATTTTAATCTATTAAAAGTATGCATATGACCATGATTATTTTTAGGATAGTTTAACAAAGATTTTTCCATATTAACAAGATCATTGCATTGTTTAGAGAGAGAAACTTACATAACATCCTAAAAAAAATTATAGATCAAAGAAACCCTTCAACTTCAAGGATCTTCATGTTTTATCAACATAGGAGTTGTATGTTGACTTTATCAAAACTCATGCAAGTAGCTCCATCTTCATTAGTTTGTGTGTTCAGACAGACTATTATAAAAACACAAAGTTAAGTCTTCTCTCCTTATAAGTTATTTTACATTGTGCATTATATAACTGTAAAAGATGGAGAAACTTTACAAAATTTTATTTTAAACATTTTATTGACAAATCTTCTATCAAGCTTTAAACTAGCATCTAGCTATTCACATTATCAAACATAGATTTTGAAAAATTTGCAAACGTCTTTATACTCAATTACACCCTCCCTTCTTGTGTATTGGGCCCTTTTTTCACACAAGCCATCTTGACAGAAGCATATGTCAACCCTGCAAATACTATAAGCCTTGTACGGTCTCATGCTTTTCTCCAATTTGGGAAAGAACACTCTAACATAGGCCCGAAAAGTCGAGTCAATTATCAGGATGTTGCTTGAAAAAGAGATAAGCATGTACTGTTGCATGAAGAACCTTTAATGCATCTCTACATCTTATGTGAACAAACAAAGCTAAAGAAGATGATCTCACCTCAAGTTTTTCAACAAGCAAAAAGGATTTCAAACAACTACTTTCTTCATGACTTTATGTGAAGAAGCTTTTTGTGTTGGAGAAAGGTTGACGAAAAGACAACTATGAAGAGTTTGATAATTTGCTAAGTGATAATTTGCTAAGTGATAATTTTTATGTGCCCTAAATCTTGTAATGAATATTTTTTGTGTTCATCAGCAAACTAGAAAAGTCTTTATTCTTTGTATCCATCTTAGGACATTGTCTCTCTCTAGTAAGCCAACCTAGTGATCTTTTAGATCACACCCTTTTGTAAACCAAAAGTGTTTTCGTTAAGAGTGACCGAAATATAAAAAATCCTTAGATTTTATATGGGAGTGGTTGTTGTCAAAATAGTGCTTGAATTTTAAGCCATAAATGGTTGCGTGTGCAAATAATACTTGAAATTTTAGCCAAGAGTGGTCGAAGTCTTAATAGTACTCATTTGTTACTTGCAATGATAGTCTACATAGTGAAATTTGATCAAGTTGATCAAGAACTAAACGTAATCATCATTAATCGATGATCTAGTATAGAAATTATAGTGAAAATTTCTCTTTGTTTCATCTTTGTGTTATTGCATGTTATTTACATTGTCTTTAACAAAAGAACGAGAGTTTTTATAAACAGAAGTTTAAGAAAAAATTTGTCAGTGCTTTTGTCGAAGAAAATTGTATTTAACCTTATACCATATGGTGATGAGTTTGTGAAAAATGTTAAAAGTTTTAATACATAATTCAACTTTCTCTTCTTGTGCATTTGAAAATAGTGGTGTGAAAAACTTGATAATATGTTACTTAGTGATGGTTTTTCTACTAGCGACATTGATAAATGTGTGTACATTAAATCTAGAATAGGTGAGTGTGTTATTATATGCTTATATGTTGATGACATGTTGATTTTTGGTACATATAATAATATAGTTTTGAGAACAAAATATTTTTTGAAATTTGAGTTTGAAATGAAAGACAAGGGTGAAATAAGCATAATTTTGGCTATTATGATTTTTAGCTAGTGAACACCTTTTATAGTCTTAACTCTAAATTAAAAAAAATATAGAAGAATCAATTTCTTAACTTCAATGTGCCCAACTTATTACACTTAATGAACTTTTTCTAGATCAAACATTGCATAATAGGTAGACAAAGTAGGTACACTCAATATTCCAATCAACATCATTGGATACACTTTTGCAAGAGCCCTAAAAAATTTAAGAGATATTATTAATTATTTTATTGAACTTCATGTTGTACTAGAAATGTATAAATTCATAAGTAGTTATATTTTTACAATGGGGGTGGTGTGAGTACATAAAGACCAATCGAATCAGCAATTCTTGTAAGATCGACCGTAGAATCAAAATTTAACCTTAAAATGGTTGGGAGTAAAGTTGAGTGGTTGTAAACATTCCATTGGAAATAAAACTAGTGTTAATGCATTGTGATTACCTATAGGTAATAACTATAACTAAAAACAAAATTTTCCAAGAAAAAACAAACAATTATAATTGAAACATAATTTGATAAACAATTTACTGAAAAGTTGAACAATTTTTATTGATTATGTTAAGTCAAAATGAAATCTAGAATATCCTTTAACAAAAGTCCTATGAAGAAAACATGATTTTATAAACATAAAGGAAAATAAGAATAAAGTCAATTGAAAGCAAGTAAGTGATAAGAATCCAACCTTTGTGATTGGAGATCCCATGAATAAATCTCATATGAGTAAAAACAAGTCATTTGTTAATTCTACTAACATCAAAATTTATTTTAAAATAATTTTGTCCATTCTTATGGTAGGTCAAAGTTATAGATATTGCATCATTAAGATAATAATCTTTGTAGTTAAATTCTACCGTGGTACAAAAAAATTTAACTTTGGGCAAAGATTCATATAAATTGCTACATTATTGTACATCTTATATAAGACTTGAGATTTTTTTTTCTTTCTTTCACCTTTTGCAATTGTTTAAAAATTTGTTATATTTTATTTGTTATATCCTAAAAGAAAAAAAAAACTCTCATTACCTAGTTCATTCATTTTCTAAGGAATTCACTTTTGTAAGAGTTGTTCTTTATAGTTTCAAAGTACATAACAAAAATGGTGAGTTGGTGTTTAGGAAGTTGAGACCAAGAGATTGACTTTCCTTTATACTTTTTAAACATCATCACTGGTGTGAAGTAGAATTTGTTAGTCATGTTATATTTACATCACTGCTATTATCCAAAAAATATATTATATTTTATAAGAACTAAACAAATATGAAATCTTTTTAAGGATTTTTTATTAATTTCTCAATTTCCTACATATATATATATATATATTTATAGATTTAAGATTGAAAAAAGTATATTATTTTAGATTCACTTATATATATATGAAAAAAATTAAAATTAATTCCTTAAAAAATTTTTAGTTCAAAAAATTATTCCTTAATTTTTTTATTTAAGAGATATGGTTGATTCATATCAAATAAATAACGACAACGCATTTAGTACTCCGCAAGCACTATATTAACCTAACCTAACCCGAACCAAACGTATTCAGGGTTTAAAGCCTCTCTCTCTCTTTCACTTGCAACCCTTCTCGTCCTCTTCTCACATATAAACTCTTCACTCACAGACTCACTTGTTTTCTTCCAACTCAAATTAGGCCCTGAGACTCTTCTTTACCTCTTTGCCGCTGCTCCAACACAAAGGCTCAAAGCTGGGGAGGCTTGTGGGTGTGATTGCCACCATGGGGGTCTCTTCTCAGACCAGCCCTTTATATTGCCCCTCTTGTTCCCGCCACTTCCGTGCTGCTCTCTCTTCGTTGTCACTCTTGGCTCCCTCTCAATCACCACACCCCAGGTTATTTTTCCTTCGAAGTTTTCATCTTTTCTCCATTTAGTGTCGCTTTTGTCTTTTTGGTGGTGTTAAGTTGTTTGTTCTTGGTGTGTGCGCAGTGTGTTATTTTTTTGGCTGCTTTGTTAGATGGCTTGGAGAATTTGCTTTGCCGTTGTGGAGTACTGTTCAGCTGAACTGTCTTGTGTTTTGATGGTTTTGGTTTTTCTTTGTGTTTGAACTTTTGATATAGGAAATAGTGCGTTTCAGGGGATTAAGTTTGAATTGTTTAGTATGGTTTTGTTTCTTGTTTCTAGCGTTTTGTGGAGTCCCTAGTTTCTACTGTTGTTTCTGAAGTGATAAGCGGGGTGAGGGCGATGTTGATTAAAGGTGTAGGAGCAGTTTGATTTGATTGTGAAAAGGTTTTGTTGAGTGTATTTGAGTGTCTGTGTGTGATTGTACATTATCTGTATTTGAGGGTTTTGTTGAGTGTATTTGAGTGTCTCTGAAGCATTTTGGTCATTATCTGTTAATGGGTTTTCTCTTTAGGTTGTAGATTGTGACTTTGTGATTGTGAATGTTTAGTTTATGGATGGTTCTGGTATTGCCAGTGCTTGAACATGGTTTTCACTTTAAAGGATATATAGATTTGTACAAAAATATTTAAAATAGAAAACTCGTAGGGATTATGCAGATTGTTGCACTGCACACCAGAAAAGGGGCGTCACCTTGTAAATTTCACTGAAGGTCGCTTGCGTCATGATATTAGTTTTCAAATTTTTTAGTTGCTAAGCTTTCAACTAGTGTTTAAAAAGTTAAAATTAAATTAAAAAAATCGTCATGAAATGACAAGTTACTAAAAAGTGAAGGGTAAGCTCTAAATCTCTTCTGCACACTTGTTTTATTTGGAACTCAATATCTTGCATTACTGATCAAACAAAGAGTAAGCTATAGTTGTCTGTGTTAATTGTTGACTTCCATAGTGTAAAGGTTCTTGCACCTTCCTGGTTTAATACCGGAGACCAACTCTTTAATGTTTACACAATCTTACAGGTTAAATATGTAAAGCTGACAACTGCATATGATCCTGGAATTAATATGTAAATGTGGAGTACGTTGGCACATATGATATAGTGGATAACGGGAACATTTTAATATTATTTGACATTTCAAAAGTCAAAATATGTATTGTTTTAGCTCACACCTATGGGAGATTTTTTTCTTGATTTTTCTTGTACTGTTTCTTCTTCATGCTAAACTGAAAAGCTAAATATGCCATTATATTCCATTGATTGGTACCTTTTTACTTTTTTCTCTTTTAATTTTCTTGCATGATATGACCTGCAGAAGAAAAATCCAATCAATCCTGATTGCCAACAATATCCTTCGACATAGGGCATTGTCTTTCAGAAAAGGTTATTCCTGTCTAAAGAGAATAACTTTTGGGTTGACTAAATTTAAGGACGTGGAGTATAGCCATAAATCTCCGGTACATATTTCAGTTAAGAAATTTTCAGACATGTCATATGGCATGTTGGAGGAAAGGCGATATGAAGAAGAGTTGGGTTCTTTACATCCCTCTAATAGTCAAGTTAAGATTATTGGGCGGTTAGCTCAATTTCCCACAAACCCTGCTAAACAAAACTGGGTCGAGGAATGTAATAAATTATCTAAAAGTAAAGAGGAAATGCATTTGCAGAATAAGTTCAGGGTTGCATCTAATGCAGTTACTTCAACTGGTCAGCAACAGGCTGTTTCTAGGAATGTGAAGCACACTCATGTGCAGCAGGATCTTGATGAACCTACCTTGCCTTCTGTTTTACCTTCTAAATTAAACAACTCAAAAGAGTTGACAGACACCAAAAGGGTTACCCGGTTAAAGGTACCTCCATCAGAGATTCATGAGGAGAAGGTTGATAGAGTTAAAGACAGTTGTGATTTGAATACAACTGCAAAGGATGCAGCTAATGCAACATCTGTTAAGAAGGCACGTAGTTCTGAACAAGCAAAACTTCGAGGCAGGCTTTGTAGTATCTATGAAGACATATTGGTTGTTAATAATATTTCTCTTGCTGAGGAAGTTGCTAAGATGCTCACAGTAAATTACAGGCATCTTATTCATGCATGTGATACTGAGGTACAATTCTTCTCTGTTTTAGCATGTATTATGGTTGTTCCTTGATTGCAGCAGAATTGTCTTAGATTCTTGTCAAGTTCAGTGAATTTGTCCTTTTTAAATCAAACACATTGAAGTGATATGTTATATTCTTAAGCCATTTCTTCAATTGAGTGCATATTAGCTGTTCTATCGGTATGAATCTCAAGGGTATTTCATAAATGTTGAAATGTAATATATCAACTTTTAATGTCGTCAAAGGTGGCCAAGATAGATGTCAAACAAGAAACACCTGTAGATCATGGAGAGATAATATGCTTCAGTATTTATTCGGGTCCAAAAGCTGATTTTGGAGGTGGAAAGTCATGTATTTGGGTAGATGTTCTTGATGGTGGAGGAAAAGAGATCTTTAATAAGTTTGCTGAATTTTTTCAAGATTCATCCATCAAAAAGGTAACCTTTTTATGCTTTAAATCCTATCACTCCTGTTGATGTTTTAAGGCTCATTTGGCTTAAATTTTACAAATTTTTTTTTTTGAAGTGATATTAAAAAATTTGATTTGTGTTTGGGAATAATATTGTAAAAGTTTAGAATAATTGATTTTGTTTGAATGGTAAGGTAGAATCTCTTTTGAAGTGTAAATGCTGGTATTTTTTAGAATGTTTGATAGGTCAAACACCTAGATTTAATTCTATTCGATGAAAAAGTAAAGCATTTTACTTTAAAATAATTTATTTACGCTTTTAAAAAATGCAGCTGAACTGCTTTTTTCTGAAATTCTAAAAAAGCTTTAAAATAATATTTCATATAAATTAGGTTTTGAAAAGGTTATCCTTGTGCATAATTCTAGCTTCGTAAACTCAAAATGGTTTCGTATTTCTTCTGGGTTTGTGAGATGGGTTCAGAATAAATTTTGAAGTAACAAAGTCGCTGGTGCATTCTGTAGGTCTGGCATAACTATAGCTTTGACTGTCATGTTATACAAAACTATGGATTCAAGGTTTCTGGATTTCATGCTGATACAATGCACATGGCACGGCTGTGGGATTCATCCAGGCGCTGGGTTGGTGGTTATTCTCTTGAAGGACTTACAAGTGACAGAGAGGTAATGTCTAGGGCTAAGCTGGACCATGAAAAGGATTTGATTGGTAAGGTGTCCATGACAACTATATTTGGCCAGAAAAAGGTAAACGTAGATGGATCTGAGGGTAAAATGACTACCATTGCTCCTGTTGATGTGCTGCAGAGAGATGAGCGAATACCTTGGATATGTTACTCTGTCTTAGATGCTAGAAGCACTCTAAAGCTTTATGAGAGCCTAAAAGGTCATCTTTCAGACATGCCTTGGAATCTTGATGGAGTACCTGTTTTTCACAAAAACATGTATGATTTCTACCTGGAATATTTACAGCCATTTGGTGAGCTTCTAGTCAAAATGGAATCAGAGGGAATGCTAGTTGATCGGTTATATCTTAAAGGCATAGAAGACGTGGCCAGAGGAGAGCAAGAGGTAGCTGTTAATAGATTTCGAAAATGGGCGTCTAGATATTGTCCTGATGCCAAGTATATGAATGTTGGAAGTGATGCACAATTGCGTGTACTGCTCTTTGGTGGTACCATTAACAGGTGCATGTCATTTAAATCTTGTGTGGAGCATGTTTCTGCCTTAACAAATTGATAATTTTGGTGTTGAAATTAATATTTCAGTCTTTTTTTTTGGTGAATGATATCATGCAATCCGAACTATACTGAAATATGCTTTGTAAAAATACCAGAGATATTCATTATGTTTATATAATTATAGTTAATCAAGCAAATTTTTTCTCTTAAACAAAAATTGGCTGTTACTCATGTTATTACTTACTGCATATATGTGGTAGGTTGACTTTTGGATTTAAAGACCTTTGTGGCTTCTTTGTTTTGTTTTTATTACTTGAGCATTTATGAATTATGTTAACTAGCTTCTTTATTTCTAGTTAGGGGTATACGAATCGCCATATGATATTTCTTCTTCTCTTGAAATAATGTAAAGTCTAATTTAAGTATATACTTGTCATTTTTCTGGAACTGTGAGGGTTATATCATTTTGTTGTATTCTGTATTCCATAGGAAATAGGAAAAAATAGTTTTTAAGTTTGACTTTTACTGTTTGACAGAAATTTCAAGATACTTTTATCGATACTATTTTGCTCAGTATAATATCAGCAGTCAGAACTTTTTTAAAAAAATAATTTTTAAAGAATATAATATTTTATTCGCTGTCAATCATAAAGTGGTTGACCTTGATAACACTTTCAGCTAGAGGGATGGAGGAATTCTGTACTCTAGAGTTAAGGATCTATTCTCTTTGTATATATGAAAGTCCTTAGTACAATGTATCCATGATTGTTATCGCTTTCTCTGATATTTTTTTTTTCTAGCTGAGCTCGTTAAGGGGGATAAAGTTATAATTCCAAATATGAAACAACTTTGATTTTGATGAAATTGTTGCAGTATATAGATGAAAGTAAAGCTTTTACTTCTCTTACTACATTATTCGTGACAGGAAAAACCCTGATGAGCCCGTCCCAACTGAGCGTATTTTCAAAATTCCCAATGTTGATAAAGTGATTCTAGAAGGCAAGAAAGCTCCCATGAAATTTCGTGATATTAAGTTGAATAGCATTGGATACTTCCTGAATGTTGAGATGTATACGCCAAGTGGTTGGCCCTCAGTTAGTGGTGACGCTTTAAAAGTCCTGGCTGGCAAAGTTTCTGCTGAATATGACTTTAATGAGGCTTGTGATGTGGACCTTGATGTTCAAGATGAAAATCCTTCTCAAAGTGAAGTTTTACCTGCAGAAATAGACAAATCTGCTTATGGAACAGCTTTTTCTTGTTTCCCAACAGAGGAAGAAGGGAGAGAGGCTTGCCATGCCATTGCTGCTTTATGTGAAGTCTGTTCAATCGATTCTTTAATCTCTAACTTCATCCTTCCCCTGCAGGTAATATTCCTTTTTATTTTTTTTTATTTTGAATATCCCTTGTCTGGTGTGTTTATTGATTTTCATGTTACCCTATAACATTTGCTTACCCAGTGTGATTGGCATCAATAGTGTTGATAGTGCAAATAAATGGTAGCCTAGTTTTTGTTTGTGTGCGCTAGAGAAAGAGAGAAGATGGAATTTGAGATCACTTGATTAATCCAATGCTTGCATTAACTTAAAAGGTCGTTGTTGGTATATTATAGATTGTGTATGTATTCAAGTTTGTAAGTTATGTATGTATACTCTATGTTAGTTTAATCTGTTCTAAATGGCAGGGGCATAATATATCAGGAAAGGATGATCGTATTCATTGTTCCATAAATATTAACACGGAGACTGGACGCTTGTCAGCAAGAAGGCCAAATCTGCAGGTCCTTATAACTTTCAAGACTTAGCTGTTGGTTTACTTGAACTTTTTAAATGCCATTTTTTTCAATCCTTCATCTGTGTGTATATTTATTTATTTATGATGTATAATTCTATCCTTTTATGTTTATAAGATATAGCCATTTATGTGGCTTCACTTAATAACTTGTGCATTTAGGAGAGTTGGTTCTAGATATGATATAAAAGCCTCAATGACGAAGTAGTTAGGAGTTTGATTATTGTTGCTCCCATTCTTCTTCAAACAATGTTTATTTTTAAGCACAAAGTACATGGTTGGCCTATGCATTTTTCATGCTTCAAGCTCAAAGGACTTAATATGACAAGCCAAGGTAAATATAAATCCTCGCCTAATAGTTTAAGCTTTTAGAACCGTTGGTTCTTGACGATGCTAAATATTACTCTAGTAATAGAACAACTCATTATTGATAAAAGACTAAAACAGCAATCTATTACTAGTGATAAGAAATGAAATGTTAATTTAAGCCTACTGTTTTAGATAAGAACATGTGCCAAAAATTTCCTGTTTGCTGTAAGTTTAGCTCATGAACTCTCATTTTAGTAAAAATTCTTTTATCCTCCCTGCAGTCTGTACATTATCTTGTTTTCTTCTGTATTTTGTTATGAATAAATTATTCCAAAAGCTTAACCTATTTAGTGAAAATACATAAATGGTCTTAGACACCTGCCCTCTCACACAAGTCCCATTTGAAATTCAACATTTTGTTAGAAGAATGGGAGTGCCAGGGATCCAACTCTGGACCATTTGGTCATTGAGGCCCTAGTACCGTGTCATGATTCATCTCAAAAGTTTAAACTGTCAGGTGAAGATATATGAATGGTTTTATACATTAAGAATATTATTGAAAAAGAAAAGGCAACTAAGTAAACTCATTTTTTGTGCACATTAACCACTTTCAATGAATTATGAATCTAATTGATTTTTAATTTGAACTTTGAAATTCAAATATGGGTATTGTATATAGTAGATAAATCATTGGATTTTAAACTTTTGGATTTAATCTTACACATAATTCATAAACTAGAACCAACCTGCTTTGGAAAAGGACCGGTACAAAATCCGCCAAGCATTCATAGCTGCTCCAGGGAATTCTCTTATAGTTGCTGATTATGGACAGGTTAGCTATTTACTTATGTAATTGAACTAGTTACAAGAAGTTTCATTCTGCTGATGGAGTTGCGTATTGTTTCAGTTGGAACTTAGGATTCTTGCACATCTCGCTAATTGTAAGAGCATGTTGGAAGCCTTTGAAGCTGGTGGAGATTTTCATTCAAGAACTGCAATGAATATGTACCCTTATATTCGTGAAGCAGTTGAGAGAAAGGAAGTACTTCTTGAGTGGCATCCTCAGCCTGGTGAAGACAAACCTCCAGTTCCTCTCCTGAAGGTAAATTGTCTTCTGATCTATTTAAAGTAGATCATAATCAGTCGTAACCTTGCTGTTGGATACCCAAAAATATTTTGTTAGTTTGGTATATCTCATTGTGTTGTAGCTCATTGTCTGTCAGTTATGAGCACACTGTTTGCATTGAAAACATAATACAATTAAGACATGTTAGATTTAAAGGCTATTTTCTTTTTTCATTTCTGTGGTATGTAATTTATCTTTAGGGAGCGGAACCAATTAAGTATTAACTTAAAAAGTAACCCTCAAATAGCATGAAATATAAACCTTCAAAGAAATACAGGATAACAAATTTATAAGAATTAAGAGTGCGGATAGGAATTATATGAGAATGTATTTACTTATATATATATAGATAAGTTTGAGTTCTTTTACAGAAAATATGTTGATTAGGTATCTGTTGGAAATAATCATAGTTAATGCACTTAGGAACTAATATTTTAAGTTATCACATAAGAAAAAAGCATTTAGTACTCATGGGTGTTATCGTCTGTTAGTTAAACAGTGTTTCGGTCTGCCAGTGTGCTCCTAACTGTCAAACAATGAGATTGGTACAGTGTTAACAGGGTCTGAGATGGGGTACAGTTTAGGAAATAGTCACCTCTAAGTCTATTAAGAGACTAATGTATCTATGAAATGCAGAACCAGTGTAGCAGAATCTTGAATGAGAAAGTTTGTCATTTTCAAATGATTCTGTTTTCTTTCTCTTAATCTCAACTCAATTCAACTGTAAGATGAATTTTTAAAATTACAAACAAGATATTTTAATTGGGTATTTTGTTCTTAAAATTTGGACTTTAACTCAATACTATAAATCATTTTGTACAGTACGAACTGTCCAAGCTTTTATAAGCTCTATTTAAGCCACAACTCTAGTAGATATATGACTAAATCACCACCCTTGAGACTGCAATTAAGGTAGCACCCAAAGAGGCCCATCTAAGGAACCCCTAAATCAATTTAGAAATAATTGCATTGTGCTACATGAAGCATGCTTAAATATATAGTTATGGATGGATCAGGTACAAAAATGAATCCATCCCTCCCCCCCTCCACAAAATAAAGGGAAAGAAAACAGTTTCCATGTATTGACTGCCACCTTATGCAAGTTATCAAGAAAATTTATAGATGAAGGAAATAAATTCTCTCAGCAAAGTATTATTAATAATGTTTTGCTGAATGTTAAACCAAGCACAGGAATACTTCAAATATTTGGCAAAAAAACCCAGAATTCAGGAATTTATCACTGCAAAGGAAGGGCAACTACTGCTTGCACTGTTAAGAGGGAAAGCGTACGAGGTTGGGCAAATGTGTTTGTTATCTACATTTTGTGGGGTTCCAAACATATATGCCAAAAAATTAAGCAGAGTTTGGGGATGTGTGAGATGTATTTAATAATTATGATTTCAGGCTTAATTAAGCTTCTTGTTGCAGCTTAGCATTATTATATCAAACCCTTCTTACTAAAGATAGATGTCCCTTTTAGTTTTATTTAATAACAACTTATGAGAACACAAGCGGAATACATAGTAAATTTGAAATTAAGATTTAAGCAAAAATATAACCATCTGCTCGTTGGTTTATCAGTGAAACAGTGTACCATTTGAGGTCTATTTTTGACATTTCTTTTTCATTTCAGGATGCCTTTGCTTCTGAAAGAAGGAAAGCCAAAATGCTTAACTTCTCAATTGCGTATGGAAAGACTCCAGTTGGGCTATCCAAGGATTGGAAGGTACCTTGAATTCTGTACCTTATTGTGAATGGCATAAATATTGATTTGTTTGTCCGAACAAGGTTACATATATTTTTCTCTCAGGTTTCTGTGAAAGAGGCTAGGAGAACAGTTGACCTTTGGTACAATGACAGAAAAGAAGTGCTGAGATGGCAAGAAGAACGTAAAATTGAAGCTTGTGAATCTCAACAGGTTCACACATTGCTAGGGAGAGCTCGGAGGTTTCCTAAGATTGACCCAGATCATAGCTACAATAAAGGTCATATTGAGCGAGCTGCTATTAATACACCAGTCCAGGTCCTTGATTCTTTCAAATACTTTTATACAACTCCCTTTCTGTTTGTCATTACTCTCAAGTTTGATGATTACTTATAGTAATGTTGAATGTACAATTTGCTGATACAAATCCTACCATGTAAAAAAGGTGACTTGTTCTTACTAGTATATAATCACTTACATTCAGGTCTCTTGGAACCTTTTTCCCTTTAAGAACAAATTGAATGGTGAGAAAATGTTTGTGCATAAGGCTTGTGAAAACATCATAATCCAAAGTTTATGTTAAAATGATAATGCATATAAAGCTGTGAATAAAATTGTTAAGAGTTTAATTACACTGTTCTTAATTTCTTATTGATTTACAGAAGTACACAGATTGCATTAGTCTTGTCAGCTGTTGCTCTATTATGTTAAAGAAAAAGTTTCCATGTAAAATGTAAAATAAAATAATAAACAATATTCTCACCTGACATGCCATTTCCATCTTAGGAAACAGTTTCGGATAGTAATTGATAGTGTTTTTCTATTGGCAACAGATTTATATTTTTCTTCCTGCAATCCATAAAGTTTTTTATCCATCTCTACCTTCATGCCTTTTCTTTTTGTCAAATATTGCAGGGTAGTGCAGCAGATGTTGCTATGTGTGCCATGTTACAAATATCCAAAAATAAGAAGTTGAAGGAGCTTGGATGGAAGTTACTTCTACAGGTTAATATTTATGTCTAGAATTTTTATTTGTCTGCACTTTTTGTGAGTTCCGTTCAAGTATGTTCACACAAGCTTGATTGATGTCTTTTCCTTGCCTCCCACTATTTTCCATTTTGCCTAATATTCCAGTTTATACATCAGTTGCTTTGACATTGTTGGAAATCCCACATCGACTAGAGATGAAGTCAATGTAGTCTATATAAGTGGGTGCAAACCTCACCTTACAAACTGATTTTGTGGAGGTTGAGTTAGGCTTAAAGTCCACTTCTTAATAGACATTTTTCCAGTTTAGCACCCTCTTCAATTCCTCATTTTCTTATCTTTTAATATGTGAATGTCATGAGCATTGAGCTTCCTAACCATGGATGGTTCAGATTGTTTGAGTAATACATCTCTTAATCCTCCCTTTTTTCATTAACTACTCATGACATCATCTTCTTTGTATTACTTTCATATATCTTTCTAATTTACTGTTACCCTTTCTCACTCCATTTCAGTATGATGTTTCAACTCTGAATGTTATCTAAGATTTTTGGCTATGGCAAATCAGGTTCATGATGAAGTCATATTAGAAGGACCAACAGAATCAGCTGAGGTTGCAAAGGCCATAGTTGTTGAATGCATGGAAAAACCCTTCAATGGCAAGAATTTTCTCAAGGTAGGTCTCTCCGTTGATGCCAAGTGTGCTCAAAACTGGTATGCTGCAAAATAGATATCCAGCATGCAACATGAAAAGGTGATGAATTTGTGTGGAGTAATTTTGCACCCTTGATTTCATACAATGGTCATCCTTGGTTGGATTTGGAAGAGGTGTTTTCTTGGCAGCATGATTCCTTTGCTACTTTTGTGCTTCTTTTTCCATGGCAAAAGATTGCCCTTGAGGTTATCCTCCTTCTGTTCTATAGAGGTCCTCGATGTTCTGGGAAGAGTAGTTCCATAATGATGTTTTCTTGTGCATAGCATGTGTCTTTGAAGGAAGAAGCCAAGGGGCAAAACCATGGTGTTAGCAATTTCACGGCCTCTGTCATCTATTTATTCTGCTTCTTGGTGTATCATTTGTATACATCATGTAACATTATGACCTCATGGCTTTGTGCAACTGTATCATTTGTATATTGTATATAAAAACAAAATTTGTAAAATTTCTACTTCATTTACATCATGCAGCAACAAGTGTTTAGGTAAAACTTTTGATGTAGGATTTTTAGGGTCGCTTTTTATTTAGTCCCTAATCCTTAATTAAACTATTTTAACTTAATTTTTCTTTACTAGAAAATCTTGTTTAATAATAAGTGATGGAATTTGTTCATAATTTTTCGATTACTAGAAGGGTTTTAAAGAAATTTAATTCATTTTATCAAAATGGTAATGAAAATGTAATAGAGAAAGTTGAAAAAGACTAAATATATGACATAAGCTTGGTCTCTCTCCAAGTCTAAACTACAGAAACTACTATGCCTAACGAGAGGGGTTTTGCTTCCTGCATCCTCGGTCTCCTCTTGCAACCCAATTTCTTTTTGTCAAAATGTATATTGTCATTTCTCTTTTATAACCCATTAAACCTCCAGGAATCTTCATTGTTGTATTTCATTGGTGTCTTTACTTCTGACTTCTTGCTTTGGACATTAGATTTAACAGGTGAAGGTCTTGTAGCTGTTTGCTTAGATAGTTTTGTTGGATAAGTTTTTCATTTTATTTTATAAAGGATTTGAGCAATAATGGAGATGGCACACCGATTGAGTTATTTCTTAATTATGTAATTTGAAAGTTTTCATAATTAAAAATAATAATTTCATATTTATTGTAAGTATAAATTGTATTATTTAAAAGGTCAATTGTAACATTTTGAATTGTAAAATTCATAGTTATAATGGGTTGAATTTTCGATGGCATAATCTCATAGAAGAATCACACTAGAAGAGTTATGGATTGTAAAATAAAAATTGTATTTTTTTAATTTTTGTATTGTAAAAATTATAAAGTATTTTTGAAACATCTAATTTAAAAGTTGAAAAATTGAATTCTAGATTTGACAATTCAGGTTGTATTTTAGAATTTTTTAATTTGAAAGTATTTTTTTTGTTCTATGGATTATGTAATCTGAAAATTATTTTAACTTTTAGATTATGTATTCCAAAAGATAGTAATGCTGAAAGAATTTAATGCTTTTCTTTTATAAAATTACAATAGATGATCAATTTTTGGAGTAAAATATCGAACAAAGTCTATATGTTGATTGATATGGATGAAGTTATTAATATGATGAAATGTGATTCAACAATAAAAAAATAGTTAACCAAGATTGTAGTGAAGTTTTCGCAACCGACGAGGTAAGATTGAAAATGTGACAAAGGATATAATGTTGGAATATGTTTGAGTAGGTTTTTATATGTGGGATGACCTACTTGAATGAGTCCATAAGGTAACATTTAAATTTGGATTATCATGTCATATTGAGGTCGGATACAACAAATGACTCACAAAGAAGGAAGATGTGTTGTTAAATTGTGAAAGTTGTGATATATATAAATGTTACAAAAGGGATTTATAGTTCACTAGAACTAAAACAAAAAAATGTGATTATTCATTTAAACTACGTGTTAAACCAATAAACAATAATGGATAATGGATTGTGAAATTATTTTGTTAATATCATAACCATGAACTAACAGACACATTAGTAGGTCATCCTTTTAGCAGTATATTAAAATCTAATGAGCAATTCATGCTTATTAACAAGAGTTTAGTGAAACCCATAAACATTTTATTGAGTTTGAAAGAGAATCAAAATAATGTCACTAGTATAAAGTAAGTGTACAATGTCAGTTATGTATATTAAAGATCACAAAGAGAATAAAAACTAAATGCAATAATTTATGATGTTAAAATATGACATAAATATGCAGTTAAATAGAGGTCATGAGACTTAAAAGTTGTGACAAATATTTTTCGGACACACCTTGATTAGTGAAATTACTAAATACATTTTATCATTGTTTTATGATACATAATACATACAAACTAACCCTTATAAGTTACATTTACTTGAGATTGTTGGTGTGATGTCTACAAGGTTGACTTTCTTTGTGACTTTTGTGTTATTAGGTAGTAAACAAGAAAACAACTTTTTTGGGCTCTTCAAATATTTAGAAAGTTGTTTCTCAGAATGAATATCCTTTTTCAAGTCTGTCACCAATAAAGATATTATTTTACTAAATGTTATTAACATTATTTTTCGTTAAACTTACAATCTTTTATGTCAGTTTCTCCTCAATAAGAATATTAAAATAAATCTAAAATATTAATAGATTTCATAGAGGCTTGGGAAGTGATTATAAATGCATAGAAATGTGTAATGGATTATCCAACATTTAAAATAAAGAAGAAAAATTAAATGAATGATATTACGAAAAATGATATAATTTGTGATATTGTTTCATATTATTTGAATTGTTTCCTTTTAGGATAAATTACACAAGATTAAATCAAACATTTTCATATTGAGCGTCTAATGGTACGAAAAGTCAAAACTTTCACTATGAGAAAATATAATGGAAAGCACAAATCAAAGATAATTCGAAAAGTTTTAAGACTTGCAAAAGCTACAGAAAGACTTGAAGATCAACATAGAAGACACAAGAATTACAAGCTATCAAAGTCTACTCAAAGTGTCAAAGTGATTAGAATTACAAGCCATTTTTATGATGCTTTACAAGGTTGTTTTCAGCATTTTGAAGTTGTCCTTATAGAGATACATCCTCTACTTCCATTATCATTTGCACGATCTATATAAGAGGATACTCTGCTCTCTCTCTCTCTCTTTCCTACAATTCGAAGTTGTAGATCTTTGATGCTCATTAGGTTGAGAGACATCACTCCTCGTCCTAACCATATTGTTGAACCATTAAACGATCTAACAGTGTTATGACCACCACTAAATGGTCTAGACCCTATAGTTCTTATATAAGAAATGTTTTGATGATAGCAAAAATAATGTATTTTTATATGCTTATCTCTCTAACATGCTTGTTATGTGAAACTAAGTGTCCAAACAAAGATATAAGATCATAGTAGATTTAATTGAACTATTAGACAATCTAACAATACAAACTGAAAAAAATAAAAAGATAAGAAAGACGAATCAAACTGAGATTTTATAATATTACGATTTTATTCAAATGAAAAGATATTTTATTGATAAACATTGAAGGATTAATTACACATAATTATTCCAACATTTAAAATAAAGAAGAAAAATTAAATGAATGATATTACGAAAAATGATATAATTTGTGATATTGTTTCATATTATTTGAATTGTTTCCTTTTAGGATAAATTACACAAGATTAAATTAAACCTTTTCATATTGAGCGTCTAATGGTACGAAAAGCCAACACTTTCACTATGAGAAAATATAATGGAAAGCACAAATCAAAGATAATTCGAAAAGTTTTAAGACTTGCAAAAGCTACAAAAAGACTTGAAGATCAACATAGAAGACACAAGAATTACAAGCTATCAAAGTCTACTCAAAGTGTCAAAGTGATTAGAATTTCTAAGTGTGTAAAAAAATTCTTTGTAATATTCTTTGAATATATTCAGTGAGCTTAAAATGTTCTCTCTTCTATTTCCGAAAGAAATCTTTCTTTTCTGTTAAGATCCTAATCTCAAGAAGTGGTTAAAATAAATAATAACCAATAGTATTTTGTGTACTCGTTATATTTAGGAGTGGTTTATGTACTCGTCTATAATCATTTGCTCAATTAGTAAAACCTCTTAAGAATTATTCTAAAAAATAAATTGGATATAGTCTATGAAATTTGAGAGTGAACTAATATAAAACATGTGGTATTACAGTTTTAGTGATTAGATTGTCATGTGTATTCTCACAAAAAAATTAAAATTCTATTCAACTTTCCTTCTAAAGTCACTTATTTCAACATATATTTATTTCATATAAACTACAAGATACTAACATAATAAAATAATTCTAAATTATACAATCTAAAAACGTTCTATATTATGCAATTTAGAAATTCATTCTACATTAGGAACTAGTAGTTATTGAACAAAATTATAAAAATAATTTCAAAGTCTACAATCAAGAATTTTTTTTCCCCAGATTCTGTGATTGACAGACTACCCAATTTTTATACTTCTAGATTAGTTGATATGTAATCTTGTCTCCGATTGACTGGTATGAGTAGTACGGATCAACCAATCTTGATAAAACAAAAAATGTGAAACATGTAGAAACTTGTTGATATAAAAATACATGCAATCCAACTGAACACGTGATTTTATATTCTTTTATTTAAAATTCTAAAGATATTTTATACAAATTCAGGTTGAATATATTTAGTTTTTATTTAAAAAACTAAACATATTTCATTATTATTTTTAGTTGCTAAGAAAATCATCTCTCTTATTTTTCTTATCTATGAAGTTTTGTCAGGATGTAATCCTTCGTACACAAAAAATACAGAATTCATTTCTATGAAAAGGAAAAAAAACACAATTGTCTCAGGTGACCAGCAAATATTACTGGATTTCAGAAACTAAAAATGCATTTAATCTAAATTCCTTATTCAATAAGAAATTATAGAAAAGAAAAGGAAATAAAATGTCAATCTTAATATCTTCATATTAAGGAGATTTTAATTTTTCCTTAACTTCCAAAATCTCAACCCCTTTCAGTCATGAATTCTAGTGCTTTCCAGATATGGGTTTCTATATGTTCTCCAAATAGGAAAAAATAATATCAGTGGTGTGTTTGTGATAATATTTTTTGTATACATTTTAAGCAGAGAGTGAGAAAATGGTGAAAATGAAACTAGGAAAAGAAGATTACATATAATAATTACAAGGAAGATTTGTTCATTCGTCTCAATTTACACAATGTCTTTAAGCAGGACAGTTTCAGACAAGCAGACACTGTTAGTAATGACAATGTCGTTGATACCAAAAAAATAATAATGGTGATATTCAACGGTCAAACATTGCTCTGACCGGAATAGGATCAGCCTAAGTTCACTGAGATACAGGAGAAAATGTAACATAAATCTGTGGCAATGTAATTGTTTTGCAGAGGCCAAACACCTGAACAAAATTTCAAATTTCACTCAATACCATCCAATTCAAGATTCAATAGCAGAGTATAATTTGTTCTCTGAGCTATTTGTCATGCTGTTGTAGATCAATTTCCCAGGCTGATGCCAACTGCAATAAAAGCTGATCTGGATGTACCCCTTCCCAGGCCTCAGTTGTATCTGTAGAAGCTTCGTGTAAATTCAGTAAGAGCTCTTTCTTCACTTCCATGGGGATGCCAAAGGTATCAGGTCCATTTTCCAATATTATCTCCACCAACTGAACATTATGGTCATTTAATTCAATATTTTATGCATCAGAAGAGAGATGTAAAAGCAGGCAAAAAAGCAAAGCAAAGGGGGAACTACGCAATTGGAGTATGCACCAATGCTAAACAAGCTATTTCTTGCAATTTGGTGGAGTAAGAATTCCAAGGAATTCCCTGTCATGCTTAAAATCTGGACCATCTACTCATACAAAAGGTGCACCTAACACTGACTGACAGATTGCTCACAACTATTGGGTCATGCTAATGCAGACAAAGGACACGAAACTCCGCCCAAAATAAATATTAATCTAGCAATTATATCACAATGACTGCTTAAATAGGCATAAATTATGGTCTTCAGTAACAGATATGTTTAATAAATTAGAGGGTTCCCTGTCACTGAACTAAGTCGATTGTCTAACTGATAAATTACAAAGAAGAAATATAATCTATGCAAGCCCTCCAACAAAACATTGACGCAAGAAAACATTAACAGATGCATGCCCTCCTTCAAGATGCGATCTTTCACTTAAAATCCACAGGAGTTATGATCTTGTAGAAATTTGAAAACCAAATCTTGAGCCACAGGATTACATAGACGAGTCACTGAAGCCCTTTAACATTATATAATCATTTTTCTAGATGAAGATCTATTCCAGGTATCTTACACTGATAAAAAAAATCAAGAAATAGAAAATCATATGTCCCTGTTGTATTCGAGAAGTAGATGCTGTTTCAATAAGAGAATTCATGTGACTACAATGACTTGAAAAAAGAAATTCAAACAGAAAAAAAAAAAAGTCATACCTGTGAAATCCAAGACAAACAGATGTCATACATGTTCTGGTCCAGTAAGAATTGTCCAATGGCATTCACAATTTCACATGCAACTTCACTTGAAAGTTGGTCAATTACAGGACCTGTTCTATCCATTAGCTTTACAAGCAAAATATCATCACCAGTGGACAATACTTCAGCAAAAGCTGAATCTGGGTCACCTACTTGAAGGGCATCCATTGCATTGGTCCAAGAAGTCCAGATGGCATCCCTCTCTTGCCCAACATTGTCATCAGCCAGAGCTTCCGCAGTCATTTCAGGGATTGCTACCCTTGTTGCTCGAGATGCTCCATTGTCCTCGCCAGCAACTCGAATTGCTTCCAAGGTGGCTTCATCCTTAGAAGCTTGCCAGACACTTCTAGCAGAGGGTCCCTCACCAAGCCGGATGGGCATTGCTGCTTTATCCCATGCTCTCCTGTTGCCTGCTTGATCATTATCATGCACAGATTTTGGCGATCTTCCATCAGCAGAACTACCACCAAAAGCCCTCCTTGAGGAAACCTGGCTATTATTTCTAGAAGCACCATACCCAGGAAGATCCCACCCCTCAGACATGTCAGATCTCCAGGATGGGCCTCTTCCCCTCATTCCCAGAGCATTTCCATCAGATTGGGAAAATCTTTCACCAAATTGGATGCGTCCATCCCCACCTCTTCCATACTTGGAACTGGAGTAGTCATTAAAACCATTATACTTGCTAGATGGCCTGCTAGATGATCCATCAAACCCTAAGTTTCTACGACCTGATGATATGGATAAATCTCGTGACATATCTTCAACAATTCTCTCGAGACCTCGCACTCTATTCTCTAGAGTCACCATACTATCATGAGATCCACCCATGAAATCCTGCAAATTTGTTTAAACATCTATCACTTGTGAATAACAACATTATACCAGAACTAACTTTTTATGCCATACTGACCATACCTGAAGCATATTCATTAGATGAACTTGTTGCCTTTCCAGTTGCAGCAACTGCCTCTGGATGGCCAACCAATTTCCTCTGTTATTGGAGAAGGGTGCTTCCGATTGACCATCAGTTTTAGAAAAACCAGCAAGACTGGCAGAACCCTCCCTCTGATCATTTTCAGTCCGATCATCAGTATCAAACGCCTTAGTCCTCTGTTCTTTTGAGTTCACTCTTCTTTCAGCGTATCTGTCATGGCCAAAATCATCAAAATTCCTTTGTTTGGAATTCCCATCATTGCCTCTCTCAAACATTCGATATTTATTACTAAAAGATCCATGAATATCATCATTGGGAGTGTTTCCAACAGAACTTGTTCTTTCCTTCAAATCTTTAGCATTTGCCTCTGATTCTTCCTCATTGTGGGAGTTAGAAGAATTGAGGCCTCTCCGAGGAACAACTACTTCCACTGGTAAATCATCTGAGCCCCTTCTTTCAAGTTTTTGGAAAAATTCTGGATTTAGTTCTTTGTCAGATAATGCAGGTGCTTTCTTTTTCAGTATTACAACTGCCTTCTCAGAGATGCCAGCTGCTTTGGCCTTGGAAGTTGAATCCACATTTGGAGAACTAGTTGATGAATCTTTTACTGATGAATCAGTCCTCCTCTCGTCAAGATTTACTTTTTTCAGGTCACTTGTTTCTGAAGAAATAGCTGATTCATTCGTACCATCTAAAGCATAAAAGCAACAATCATCACCAAGATAAACTAGGACAAAAACAGATCATGACAGACAAAGCAAACATCCTACCAGATGAGGGTTTTGAATCATCAGGAGACCCATCTCCTTTCCCTGCAATCTTTTTCCACAGTTGCAATGCCTCATTGATGCTATCTCTTACAGGTTTTATCTGTGAACAATAATACATTAATTTAGAAAAAAGTAGATAATAAAGCAAAGAATTAGTTCTCCAGTAATGGGGTTTCAACAAATTAAAATCTACCATACTAGGACCAATTATCCTTGCCCCAGATTATAAAGAGAACAGTATAAATGGCACTATTGTCAGAGACCTGATACACCAGTCAATTAAATGCACCGTCCACTCTCTGCAGGCACATACTTCCTTTAAATGAGATACACTAGAATGAAAGCAACATAGTCAAGAGGAAAAAGCTTATGTTATGTGGCTACCTTCATTAATGCTTTTACGATTTAACATCCTTACTCCTTATTGAACTAATTCCCTTTTAGAGACACAACATTTAAATAAAATAAAATTGAAAGAAGTAGTAAGACTGAGGAATAAAAAATAAAAATAGCATTGGATGTGAACAAGTTATGATTGGGAAATCTCACTGCAAATTCTACCTTGTCAAATCGGCAAGCCTCGAGTACTGCCAGTGTGGGTGCCGCTTTATCAGTAACCAAACTGCTTGAATGCAATGCCAAAGAACTTAATGCCTCAGCTGCTGCTTTACGTGTTGCCCAATCTGTACTAGAAAGGCATTCATGGATGCTAGGCAGCAAATGTTCCAAGCTTTGTGGTGCAATAGCTTCAACCTGAAATCAATACCCAATTACCTCTGAGGAATTTTCATACCAATTCTATTCATCATAAAATGGTAAGTTTGCAATTAATGACCGCAAGTTTGACTAACACAAACAAATTGACAGAATCAAAATTAAAGAACATGGATCTTTCCAGTCTCTACCATCCAAATCTGATAAAGATATAGAACTGCAACTTCCAACTTCATTGGATTAGCCTCTGCAGTTGCCAAAGCCACTTTCCAACATCATTATCACCACATATGGCCATGTTCAATTGACTTCTATAAATGAATTTTTGCCAATATAACCAGGTCTAACTAAATCTCAGTTGAATGGGTACAATAAACAAACACTAGCATTTGTTTGGCATGTTAAGAGTTAAAACATAGAACCGAAATACAGATAAGTGATACGTATGGATCCAGCAAGAGAACTAAAACCAACACCAATGCTTCTCTTGGTAGGGCATTCCCTGAATATAAATAAAGCAGAGCACTCCACTCCACCATAGTCTCTTAATAGCAAAAGGAAAAAATTTATATTTAGTATTGTTTTCTAATCAGAATTAGAGTTCCATATCTAAGTGGATTAGTATTTGAAGGCTTAGGATTGAAAAATAACAGTTACTCAAAGCAATTTTAGCTTGGATGTAGATCACAGATCTACATTTGACTTGATCTGACACCAAACCAAACATACACTAAACTGTCCTATACTGACCTTTCATGGAACTTTTTATTACACAAATGACTAATGTGGATTTCCAATTCCAATTTGAATACAGCAACAAAAACCTAAGAATTTACATCTAAGTTTTAACCTAAAGAAAACTCTATCACAAAATAACTAAAGTGTCTAAGGGTTTACACTAAAGCTCCATTCATACCCAAATAAAGAAAGGACAAAACCATTGGGCCACCTAATGAACAAAATAACCATTCAAGTTCAAACCGAAATCAACCCCGATGTTCCTCTCGGCAGGGTACTCCATAGATATAACTCAAGCACTCCACCATATCTGAATAATCTAAGTGAACATTTAATGCTAAGCTTTATTATGTAAATCACGAAGGTAGCACTCCAATTCTGGTTTGAGAATATAACAAAAGAAAACACCTGCATCTGCATTTAAGTTTTGTCAAAAAGAAACCTCTATCTCAAAATAACCAAAATAACCCTTCAAGTTCAAACTGAAAGCAACACTAGTGCTACTCTGGGCAGGGTACTCCCTAGATAAAACTAAGGCACTCCTCCTTACCCGAATCATAATGTTGACCTTTAATTCAAAGTGCAAAGCTTTGTTATGAGAATCATGGAGGAGAAACTCCAATTTTGATTTGAGAACAAAACCAAAAAAAAAAACAGAGGATCATCTAAGCTTTTGATCTAAAGAAAAATCTACATCACATAATAATCAAGGCATCTCAAAATGCTGTACATCAAAGCTCCATTCATACCGAAATAAAGTAAGTGCAAAACCATCTGACCACCTAATGACCAAAATAACCCTTCAAGTTCAAACTCCATAAAACCATTTCATAATGGACAAAAATTAGAGGCAGTTAAGTGATATTGGTGTTCTTCTCCAATCGGAATTAGAATTTCACCTCAATAATCTATAATAATAAAAGATTCCGTTGATTGTCATCCTGCATTATCAAAATTAACTTCAAATCCATTCGAGAACAACACTAATAGCGCATATATGGTACTACATCTAGTACTACTCTTGGCAGGATACTCCATAGATACAACTCAAGACTCCTCCACACCTGAATAATCTAAGCGAACATTTAATGCAAATCTTTGTTACAAAAGTCATGGAGGTGAAATTCCAATTCTGATTTGAGAACTGAACTAAAGAAACCCCTATGAATCTGCATCTAACTTTTGTGCTGAAGAAAATTCCACACCCCAAAATATAACCAAAGCACCTAAAATGCTTTACACTAAAGCTCCATTCATACACCAAATAAAGCAAGCACGAAACCACTGTACCACATAATGACCAAAATAACCTTCCAAGTCCATGCTCTACAAACCATTTCATAATGGACAAAAACTTGGATGCACTTAACTGTTGTTCTCCAATCAGAAATAGAGTTCTACCTTAATAATAACAGATTCCATTAATTATCATCCTAAATTACTGAAGTGAAACTCCAAATCTGATTAAAGAACAAAACCAAGAGCACCTATGGTACTACATCTAAGTTTTGTTCAAAATAATTCGCATGAATCCACCAACCCCTGATCCCACTCCACCCACCCCATAACAATGCAGACCTCTCACCTGTGATAAGCTGGCAACCACCGGCAAAATCGCCGCCTTGGCCATGAAATTAGGACTGTTAAGCAGCTTACAGATCCTCGGACACAGTTTCTGGAACGCCGGCACCGGCGCCTCCCCTCCGCCTCCAGCACACTCCACCATCTTGGCCATGCACACCGCCGCGCCCGCCTGCACCCCTTTGTTCTGCTCCCCCATGGCCTCGAACAGCGGCTTCACGAACAGCCCCACAACCGTCCCGACCCCCCCTCCGCCGCCGTCACCCTTCAGATACTGCGAGGCGAGCGCGCCGACAGTGTCACGGCAGGCGTCGCGGACGGCGGAGTCGGCGTCCTTGAGGCGGCGGACGACGTGGGCGATGATCTTGGTGAGGTGCGCGGCCGCAGCGTCGGCGTGTTCAGCGCAGACAACGGCGAGGAGGCGGAGGGCGTCTCGCTTGACGGCGGGCTTGGGGTCGGTGGCGGCATCGTAGAGGCAGTTGAGGATCATGGGAATGGCGTCCGGCGAGAGCGCAGCGATGGTCTTCTCGAGGTCCTCAACGGCGATCTGGTGCGTGTCGCGGTCGGAGAGCTTGGAGAGGGAGGTGAGGATCCTCTGCTTGAGTTCCACCATAGCAAGGTGGGAGGAGAGTGAAGAAGATGAGGATGAAGATCTTGATGAAGATGGTGGTGTTGGGGTTGTTTGGTTTTGGGGTTTTGGGTGCTTCATTGCTGTGGGAGTGAAAAAGTTGTGAGCTTTTGGTTTTCTTTGAATTGAATGCAATGGAGGAAGAAGAAGAAGAAGAAGAAGAAGAAGATAAGGGAGAAAGTGGAAGCAATGTGTGAAAGGAAAATGTGAACTGATTTGAAGTGGAGTGAGTTGGAAAGAAATGGTGGATCTGTGAGGGAAAAAGGGTGCAAGACAAGTTTTCAAATATCAAAACTCAAAATCATGGACCCTTTCTTTTTGGCAAAATGCCCATTTCTGAATTACAAGTTAAGGATTTGGAAAATGGTTGGAAAAATGGTCATGACCCATATATATTTATTATATATAACAAACAATATATATAAAGGGTATTCCTTTTTTTTAACTATTTTTTATTTACACATTTTAATGTTTTAATTTTATCTCTTAAATTTTTTTAAAATAATAATAAATAAATTTGTCAGAAAAACACATTTCCATGTTTCAATTTTATTTTCTTAATTTTTTTAAATAATAATAAATAATAAATTAATTTGTCAAAACATTATTTTTATGTATATATTTTTCTAATTTTTTTTCTTTTTAACTTTTCACCTTTTATTTTTTAAAATCTTTCTTATTTTAATTTTTTTTCCCTCGTCCTATAAAATTGTACTGCATAAATGTTTAAATGGTGGAAAGTAGATAATATTATAAAAAAAAATACACTTCCTTTTTTAAAATGGAAATTATTTTATAATTATTATTTTTTGAAAAAAATATCAAGTTTTGATATTACCATTAAAAAATTTCTTAAAAAAATTTAATACACATAAAAAATATAAAATTTAAGCGTTCTTTTCTAATTTATCATTCAAATTATAAAATTAAAAAGTTAAATTTTTAAAAAATTATTTTTTAAATTATATAATTCGAAAGCAAATTTTATTATATTAACTTCCGGTTTATAAGTTTAAAAACAATAAAATATTATTTAAATTAGTTTAATATGTTTAAAAATACTTTTAAATATTCAAATAATTTAAATTAAGTAAAATATTTTAAATTGCTTGAAAAAATATCACATAAAAAATAGCTTAGAATTTGAAAATATAAATTATAGATTTGGAGTTTGGAATTTTGAAAAAGAAAATTAAATCTAAAAAACTTATTAGTTAACGTGAGTTGTTAGTTAGAATTTAAAAGTTAAAACTTTTAAAAGTTCTTAGAAGTTTGGAGTTTTGAAAGAAAATCAAAACTAAAAAATATCAGTATTTTTAATGTAAATTGTTAATTAGAATTTAAAAATGGATAAATAATTTATGCAAAAAAATAGTTAAGAAAAGAGTTATTAGTTAGAATTTAAAATATAAATTTTTGAATTATTATTATAATAACATTTTAAGGGTAAAATGGGTAAAATAATTTACACGTCAAAAAATATAGTTAAGAAAAAAGTTTCTTTTATTAGTGTTATAAATTATATAAAATAAAATTGTTGGAATGTTAAAATAGGGTTTTTGGGTACAACACCAATGCTTAGTTGTTAGTTAGGCAGTGAGATGACCTAATGAGAACTGTGCTTCCAGGACAAGGTGTGTTTTAATTTTCTATATGATTTGGGATAGAGGGTTGTTTAAAAATTATATACTTTTTAAATATAAAATTAGAAAACAACAACAACAATAATAATAATAACAATAATAATAATAATAATAAACACTTTTTGTAAAAATAATGATAAAATAAATAATTAGTTGATTTAAAAAAAGTTATACTTTTGTTTTTCATTTTCTGATATATCAACAAGTAGAGTTTCTTTTTAACTTGTTTTCTTCTATTCTATAAAACAATTTTTTTTGTTTTAGTTATTTTTTGTCTTCCTGTTTTTTCTGTGTTTCATTCTTAATTCAAATAAAACATTAACCGTGATGTCCAAGTTTACACCTTCAAGTTCGAGCATGCTCACTAAAGAAATTAAGAATGTTCGAATAACAATAGATACCATCAAAAGAATATATTTTGTGATTTATGAATATCCACCAACAATAAATATTATGCAATAAAAATGTTTCCAATTGAGAGCTGTATATAATTCTAGTGATATGTTATTCATTTTATTATATATTCTAAATCACATAATTTGTAATTACCAATTTTATGTAATTCATAATTCATTATTATAATTTTTTTTAGTTATAATTCACTTAACAAGATAATTTTTTTACAATTTGACTTCAAATTTATTGTAATTTTCTCCAACTTTTCATTATTAATTTATTAAGTCTAAATAATTTTATAAAATTAGAATATCTATTACACATCATCCCGACATATATATATATATATATATATATATATATATATATAATCACATAAAAATAACTTATTTACTTTATAACATCTAATTAAAATTAAATGTCATTTAATTAAGATAGTTAAGTAATCACCAAATCCAAAAATAATTCTTTCACTTAATAACATATAATTACTAATTAGAAATATTATGTATTTATAAGTGAGATACTCTTACTTTAAGACAAGTTATAAATCCACCACTTAACTTTGCTTAAACAAACTTATATCATTTAAATAATAATATCTTTTTCACTATTAAACTATTTTTAAAAGTTATATTTTATTTATATATATATATATATATTTATTTATTTTGTCCATACATTTTATCTAACTTACATAAAATATTTTCAGCAAATATACGCAGAGATAAATATCAATATTTTACATAAAATGTAAAATTAAAATTAACATATAATTTAATTTAACAACTGAAAACATATATTATTACATTTTAGTTCCTGAATAAAGTCTTATTTAAACTATTTTTTTTCCTCATTTTAGAATTCTTAAGTATTCCATATATTAACTACTTATTTAAAATTAAAAATGTATGAAAATATTTTAGTAATTATATGAAATTTATAACAAAATTTAATATGTATTTTACCTTTTGGTAATGTCGTTTATATTTTAATTATACATAAATAAAATATAATTTTAAGGTCAAGATTTTACATATGCATAAATCTATGATAAAGTTTTAAAGAAAATACTTTATTAAAAAATTGAAATAAGTTATTTTTTTTATAAATAAAAAAGTTACAGAGAACTTTCTAGATTTTTTTTAATATATAGGTTGATCTGCAAATTTACAAACTTGTGACCATGTAAAGTGGGTGAAGCCCATAAATTTTATGCAGTAAGCTTGTCTTATTAGCATATTAAATCCGATTCTCATTCCAACATAAACTTTTATAAAATTATAGATATAATATATATTTTTGAAATATTTTGAGGCTTTTGTAATATAGTTATGTATTTTTAATTAAATTCTTATTTTAATTAAAAACAATAATATAATAATTCTAATATGATAAACAATGATACACTAAAAAAAATTATTTCAACGTGTTACATTATTAACTTTTTACAATTATTAATACCAAAAGAAATTACAGTAACTATTTTAACTAAAATAAGAATTTAATAAACAAAAACAATTTATAACACCATATTAAAAAACTATTTAAAAAATCTTAAAATATTTAAAAAATCTTAAAATATTAAGGATAAAAACCCTATTGATACCTGGAAGCAATGCTGCTTGTGCATGGAGGTGAAAAAACAGAAGTATGAAAAATGTTTGATCTGACCCGGCCCATTATTGCTCTTTTGCAGTGCATAGTTTAAATTACAACTACTCAAAGCAGAACCCTTCTAAAAACCTGCGGCAAAAGCAACCAACCATGTCGCCCAGCTTCGTCTTCGACCCTCCCAGTGACGAAGAAATCGAACATTCCGAACGAGAAGAGGAGGAAGAAGACGAGGAAGAAGCTGAATCAGGATCAGATCCTGACTCAGAAGAAGAAGAAGAAGAAAAAGAAGGGCGGCACAAAGAAGCGCGAGTTTCGAAGAAGAAAACGCAGTCCCCATGGGACTTCGCTAAATACACGGAATCAGTGGCTGAGGAACACGCTCGAAGGAGCACAACCTCGGTGGACGAGAAAATCTCCAAAGCACTTAGACAACGTTCCGCGCCGCTAGTTGCTGAGCTTGACCACAGCTCTGAGTCTGAGCTCGATGAACAAGTAATTATTGGGTTTTCGTTTGTTTTGATTCTTATACCCTTCTGGGGTTTTACTCATACACAGTAAGAAAACAATATTTTTTTTTGTTGGGGAGGATTGTGAAGAAGTGCTTCACTGTTTCAGAAGTTTGTTTTATTTAGAATTAGAAACTAGTTATTGGGTTTTTGTTTTTCTTTTGTAGCCGTATACCCTTCTGCATACACCATTTGGATTTTTTGTTTTTGGGGAGGGTTGTAGAATTGTTTCTCGGTTTCTGAAGATGGTTTTATTTAGGATTTTCAAGTGTTGTTTTTGTTGCTGTTTTTTTTTGGGCAAATTGAAGAAGGTGGCTGCCGGGTTTGTTCCAGTCCTAGGGGTTGAAAAATAGTGCTTATTTGTTTAAAAATTTGCTTATTTATTTATTGGGATTGTTTTTGAAAGATTGTAGAATGAATGCTCATTTGTTTCAAGAGTAGTGCTTGCAAGATGCATTGCAACAAACTCCTTCTGACATACGCTGTTATTGGTTAAAATTGATTGGAGGCTTATCAAAGGAGTGAGACTTTTAGAATTGTGTTTTCCAATATATTTCAGCTAATAATACTGTGTTTTGAAACGGGTATTTGAGAGAGTGAGGCTTGCATTTCTCTTGTTTCAGAATTTGCTTTCTGACTCTTGATAGGAAGTAGTGTTTATTTGTTTCGAGAATTGATTTTGTGTTTTCAAATTTGTTGCTTTTGTTTAGGAAGATTATAGACCAGATGAAGAAGATGAAGAAGAGGGTTATGGTGGTGATAGCAAGTCATTTTTTGCTCCTTCTGATGGAACCTCTTTCCACGCAGATTCCTTCTTGCAGCTTAATTTGTCTCGTCCTTTGCTCAGGGCTTGTGAGGCTCTGGGGTATGCTAAACCAACTCCAATTCAGGTTTTTATTTTAACTCTCAGCATGATTGATTGCAAAATTAAATGCTATTTAGGACACATTACCTTCAATAATTTGCCTAGCTTTATCTTTTGAGTCTTAGCATTACTGGAATTAGATATGTGACTTCATGCTGTGTTCTCTCTTCGTGCTATTTAGGCCACTCCATGCAGACAATTTTACTTTGTTTGGGGTTTTGAATTTTGATGACAGGCAGCATGTATTCCATTGGCGTTGTCTGGTCGTGATATATGTGGTAGTGCCATTACTGGGTCAGGGAAGGTATTCTGTCTGTACTTTCGTCTAGCGTTTGTAAATTTGTGATACCTTGCTTCAGTGATTTTGGTGCCTGAGTTTTTGTACAGCGGTGTTTCTTATAATGCCCTTTGTCCATATCCTGCTTTTGTGTTTCCATGCAGACAGCTGCATTTGCACTACCTACATTAGAGAGGTTGTTGTTCCGTCCAAAACGCATGCGTGCAATAAGGGTCCTCATTCTTACTCCAACCAGAGAGTTGGCAGTCCAGTAAGTCTTCTTATAATCGTTCTGATTTTTACTTCAGGATTACATCTATTATGTTTTATTTGGCTGAACATGATGTGGTTATACTAGTATATATGGCTTTGCATGCACATTCTTCTTTGTCCCATGTGCAAAAGCTTGAACTAATGTGATTCATTGAGTATATAGATGGTTCAGTTGATGGATGCACTGGATGGATCTAGTTTGTGCAATATTTGATGCTTTTTTAATGCATTTAAATTAATGCATCAAATTCAAATTAGGCTCCATTTAAATTAATGATATGTCTATGAATATATATTGTATTGATATATTTAATTATGAAAATTAAGCACTTCCAGTGGAAGGCTGTGGATTAAATTTTTGAAAGTACTCTTTTTATGGTGATTTATGTTAATTGCTTTCCAAATTTGACAGAGTTCACAGCATGATAGAGAAACTTGCTCAGTTTACTGATATAAGGTGTTGCCTAGTTGTTGGAGGTCTGTCAACAAAGGTTTGATCACTATTTCAACTTCCTGACAACTTAAATTTACAAGATTTTCTGGTGGTTCAGAATAGAATTATCTGCCTTTTGGTGATGCTTTCAGTATATGGTTAGCTGTTTTGGTGTTGTCCATGAGAGTTATTTTGTTTTGCCTTCTGTCTTTTATACAAACTGATAAATATTGGCTTCTATCACAGTATATTTCCTGTCTGTTTGACAGTGGATACATAGCAATCAATTCATGAGTTTGAAGACATGATTTTTCTTTCCTACTAGTAGTGAATTTAAGTTTTACATGTTTGAACACTGTATATGGTATGATATTGATTTGTTGATGACAGGGATTGCTTTAAGAAAGAATTTTGTAAAAATTTCCTTTTCTCATGACTAACTAGATTAATGAGCCTTTTGAAGGAACACTAATAAACTAGGAGAATATAAAGGATTGTATTTGATTAACAAAAAGCCATTGCTTTCTTCATAATCGGTTGTTTGTCTCATTTTTTACCATATGTTATCTCATTGATAATATGTCATGTGGTTAGGTATTTTTTTTGTGAATGAGTGGATGTAATGTGGCTTTTATAGCTTTTAAAGTGTCTACATTTGTCCAGTTGATTGGGGACAAAGATTGTCTCATTTGCTATTTATGTTTTAAAAGTGGTATTTTCCCACCCTAGGTGCAAGAGGTTGCTTTGAGATCAATGCCAGACATTGTTGTGGCTACTCCAGGACGCATGATTGATCATTTACGCAATGCTATGTCTGTTGATTTGGATGATCTTGCTGTTCTAATCCTTGATGAGGCAGATCGTCTTTTGGAGCTTGGATTTAGTGCTGAAATTCAAGAACTTGTAAGTTTTAGTGTCCAATTAATGCAAGAATAATTACGGTTAAATATGCTGTTTTATAATTTATTCTGATTTCAATTTTTAGAATAAAGAAATGTTAAAAATTGTCTAATCTTTAACAGGTTCGCTTGTGTCCCAAAAAAAGGCAGACTATGCTGTTTTCAGCAACAATGACTGAGGAGGTTGATGAACTTATTAAACTTTCCCTGTCAAAGCCCTTGCGTCTCTCTGCTGACCCGTCTACAAAACGACCAGCAACCTTGACTGAGGAGTAATTTATCTCTCTTTCTCATTATATTTTCTAATCTTGTCACTTGTCGTTTAGTTCTGTTTTGTATGCTTTGATAGTGATAACTAATAAGTTATTGTGGAAGAAAATTCAATAAGTAATACTTCTTCAACGTTCTTTGTTGTAAGCAAATCTTTTAATGGAATGGACGTCCAGTGGTTTTTTGAAATTCAAAAGCAAAAGAGCCTGTTTCATGCTTGTTTAGAGTATTTTTTATCCGTAAAGTTACTTATACAAAACTATTATTTTAAAACTTTTGAGGATCGCAAGGTTTTGGCATCAATTAAAATCCTTTGAGCTTTGTTAACTTTGTTGTTCTATTCCAGAGTTGTTAGGATACGAAGAATGCGTGAAGTAAACCAGGAAGCTGTTCTTCTTGCAATGTGCTCAAAAACTTTTACTTCCAAAGTCATCATCTTCAGGTTTCATTTATCATTTACTATGCTTATTCATGTAGGATGTGATTCTATACCATGAACTGTATGAATTCTCTTATATGGCTATTTGATGAAACTGATTGGCAACAAGTAGGAAGTTGATTTTACTACGACTCCAGTGTTCATACTGTTATGCCTCTTATTCTAGCTTCATTTGCTCTGCTTTATTAGTATTATTTCCTTTCTGCAGTGGAACAAAGCAAGCTGCACATAGATTAAAGATTATATTTGGATTAGCTGGCCTAAAAGCTGCTGAGCTTCATGGAAATCTTACTCAAGCCCAGCGTCTGGAAGTATGTTGTTAATAATGATGTGTGTATTTTTGTATTTTTGCTCTTTGGTTGGTTTTGTAGTTATGTTACTATCACTTTTTTGGGATACTAAAAATGGTGATGTTCATTTGGATTTTATTTCTTGTTGTTCCTACTCAATTTTGTTGTGGTTGTGACAAGATTTACTCACTTCTGATTATCTATTTAGGCTTTGGAACAGTTTAGGAAACAGCAAGTGGAATTTTTGGTTGCAACAGATGTGGCTGCCCGTGTAAGAGTCTATTCTTGATGTTTTTGTTTCTTCTTTACTCACTTTAAATACTGTATTTTTAGTTGTATTGTATTGTTATATCAAACACCCCCTTTTTATATCTTGTCCTGAACGGCAGGGTAAGGTTAGTAAAATTGTGGTCACTCAAGGTGAACACACAATTATTAAATATGTAGCCTATCAGCATTTTCTTTTGGCATTTTGGACTTCGGATATAGACCTGATACTGTTGCCTATGCTTTTATTTGTAGGGACTTGACATTATTGGTGTTCAAACAGTTATCAACTTTGCATGTCCACGTGATCTTACTAGGTATACTTTATGATCCATATTTTTGGTAATTGGTAACTTTGCTTGACATGTTGCAGCTTTGCTGTACATCATGCTTTTGTCACTTTCCTTCGTGGTTAATTAAGTTACAAATGATCATGGAGCATTTTTGTTGATCTTACCTTAAACATGATCACATATTCTCTCTTTGTTCATCCTGATAACTTCAATATTTCTTTTATCTCTGAAGCTATGTTCATCGAGTGGGGCGTACTGCAAGAGCCGGAAGAGAAGGATATGCTGTCACTTTTGTGACTGACAATGACCGATCACTTTTAAAAGCCATTGTGAGTATTGTTTGAAGAATTGCTCCATTTTTTTCATATTTCTTTGCACAGTTTTCCTTATTTTTAAGATAAAGAATGTTGCATGAGCTGATATGGATTTTGGGTCCCTGTCCCATTTAGTCATTTACATATATGTAGATTAATTATTTCTCCCAACTAGTTATTCAAGTTTGACATTTCATCAGAAAGGTTCTACACTAAACATTTTAATGACATCCTCTACAGAAATATCCCCTTCATTATGCATGTACTAATTTTAGTATTTGTTTGGTTTGGATTGTACATATCTTCACTATTAATCACTTCACTAAAATATGCCTGAAGGACACCCAAATATTTTTATTGTTTTTCTGTTAAGGTAGAGAACACAAAATGGAAAAGGGAAAAAATCAAGTTATGCTTTAAATGAGCCATTTATAATCATTCCTGTGCCTGTTGATTTTCAATTAATTAGGCCAAGAGGGCTGGTTCAAAGTTGAAAAGCCGCATTGTTGCCGAGCAATCTATACTTAAGTGGTCTCATATTATTGAGCAAATGGAGGATCAAATTAATGAAGTACTTCATGAAGAGAGGTTTTGATTATTCTATTTAATTGTTAAGGCTTCATTCTTTATCTTTCTCTTCCATTTTACTGGTATTTTACTGTATTTATATTTCTATTTATTCAGTGAAGAAAGAGCCCTAAGGAAAGCTGAAATGGAGGCTACAAAGGTATTGATCAGTTATCCTGCTTTACTTGCCTTCAATATTAGCATGCCTTGGATAACTAAAATGTAATCATGTCCAGTTTTTGTCTCATCGTTTTGTAAAATTTCATTTCCAGAGTAACATCACTTAGAAAATTGTATTGTCTTAATTTTATTTTCTATTCGGAACCCTGTATAATTATTTTCATTTTCTCATCATTAACATTTCCCCTTTACTAAAAGTATGCACTTATATGACATTGGCAGGCCGAAAACATGATTGCACATAAGGACGAGATCTTTTCCCGTCCAAAAAGAACATGGTTTGTCACAGAGAAGGAGAAAAAGCTTGCTGCAAAAGCAGCAAAGGTAGAATGTCTTCTTATTTCCCGGAAATAGTCTATCAAATTACTGGTATTTATTTCCTATTTTACAGTGGACTGAATGAACGTTATACTTCAGAATAATAAAAGCAATCTGGCTAGTGATAAATTGTGTCTGGAAAGTTCACATAATATGTTTATGCATGTCTGGATTATAGTGTATTTTGAGGAAATAATCTCACTCTGTCTAGCATTTTCAGCTTCTTAAGGAAAGCTTTTGGAAAATGGTTGTTATTTCTTCTAATAATAGCTAATCAAACATACAATTAGTCTTAGTATTAATTAATTAATGCTTGTTGTTGAGAAGAGAGAAACATGGAACAATAATGAGGAATAAAATCTATAGTTAATAATGAGAAATATTTGCCAATATATTTTCCTATTTGATATAGTCAAATCATATCATGTTTCCCTATCTAATGTAATAAAGTAATATCTTAATTATAACGCACATGAACAGTGGTTGCTATTTCCTTTATATTTAGTAGTGAAGGTTAGATGCCAGTCAAACTAATGATAGAATGACAAGTTCTTTTTATTTAAATTTCTTTCTTGGGTGAATATTACCAGTTGTTTATAAGAAATACAATGATTGTGATCAGGCATCCTCCGTAGAAAAGAACAAGAGTTCTGGGAAAGAGGTAATTAGTGCCGAACAAGCTGAAGACCTCAGAATGAAGGAAAAAAGGAAGCGAGAACGAGAGGTAACAGTACTCCCCAGTTTGTTATGCATGCAATTTTGTTTGTTTGAATACATATAAAACGTAAGTAGGCTTGCATGTATGCATTGCTATGTATTTACTTGATTAATATGTCTTTGGTGTAGAAACATTTACCTAGAAAGAAGCGCAGAAAGCTGGAAGCAGCTAGAGAGATGTTGGAGGATGAGGAGCAGGATGGTAACCAAGTAGAGGTATGCACTCCTTCTATTCTGTAGTAACATTCTCTATGCAGTGAAGGCTGAAATATACTTTTTGTTGTTCATCCTGTTGCACTTAACATAAATGCATATGATTGCAGGCCAAGGGGACAAATAAAAAAGAAAAAGGTGGAATGTCACTTGTTGATCTTGCTTACCGACGGGCAAAAGCAGTGAAGGCTGTCAAGAAGGCAGTAGATTCTGGCAAGGTTGTGAAGAAGAGTCAAAAGAAATCTAGTAATGTTGCGAGAAAAACTCCTTCAAGGACAGAAGAGATGAGGGATCTATTCCAGACTGACATGAAGGATAAAAAGCCAAAGAGAAGAGGTGTTGGAGGAGGAAAGAAGTCTAAGAGTTCATTCAAAAGCAAGTCAAGGTATTAATTATAAATATGTCTCATTTCTGAAACCAGTAACTCTTAGCTTTTAAGCATCCATCAAATCATTGATCTCATCTTGATTCAATCTAGAATTTCTTTAGGCAATCAATTTTTTCTCATTTTCATTTTTGGTTTATTGGGTTCATTATTTTTGCAGTGAATTAGATATTTGTTTGCCCCTCTTATTATAATTCTATAGTTACTACATTGGTAACTTTATTATGCATGAATTCCAATAAATGAACTCTCAATTCAAATTCCCTTTTCAGGTACAAACGCAAGTAGTCTGTGAAGCTAATAATCCTTGTCATAAACTTGTGCATGGAAGGACCATATAGCCTGCAACGTGTCCTTATTACTGACCAGACAAATATTCAATTGCTTATACCATATCTACTCCCATCATTGGAGGTGTGAATTTGAACTGATGCATTTGGGTGGCCATGGTGACTGGTGTGTAACCAATGTTGTGGGGTTATGTTAGCTGTAACTACTACCACCAATACTGTTTTTTTGTTAAATTTTATCACTAGCTTTTTGTTCTCATCCCAAGTGGACAGCATAATTTATAGCTGTCCAATTTTGTAAAACTAGCATCAGATTGAGTTTTAGATGTTGCCGATAGAATTTTTTTTCAGGTAACTCTTTAATTTTGTTGCTTCTGGTGTACTTCTTTTAAGGCACTTATGTTGGGGTTGGATGATCATTGTAAAAGCTAAAATTCTGAGTTGCTTACTGTTGACCCTATGCTATGAATGGCTATTTTAAGGAAACTCGTTCATAAAAAAGAGGGTTAACATTACTGCAGGGTGAAAGAATTAAAGTGGATGTTGGAGTTATGCTTATTATTTAAGCACTAGATTAATATAAAATTAAAAAAAAACCGTAAAATTTTAAATTGGTAGAAAGGATCATATTTGGTCTAAAAGAATCAGTGAATGGTTAAACATTAACAATAACAATTTATATTAAGAAAAATAAAACTGACAACTACAATTTCTAGAAAAGACATGGAAGTGTCATCTCTTCAATTAAATCTCCAATTAAGATATCAGGGTGCTAATGAAACAAACCAATTTTTCTCTAACCTTTTCTAGCAAGCTTTTTGAGTTCATCTTTAACATGTTTAAGAAACTGAAGAACGTTTACAACGACCTTTATGAGCAGTTGTGAAAAAAGAAATGTGAAGAGAAAAAGATGACATGCATTCTTGTTTCTGATCACCTAATCCGAAATTAAAAAAATATGTTCCATGTCAATTATTCTTAATAGTCCATTCTAAAATTGTTAATCTTATAACTATGCATTGGTGATTTTGCTTTCTGCACTTTCATAATTATTAACCGGATCTATATTTTTTTAAAATGATATTTTATTCTCATGTTTTATTTCAACAGTAACTTCTGGAACAAACTTTCTAAAGAATTTTTTAAATAAGTTTTTTAAGCAAACTTTCTTGAACAAATTTTCCCGATATAACATGTTTTCAGAATTGCAAACTGAAAACATATTTTGACAAAAAAAAATTCAAAGTAACTAATCCAAAATATTACATATACTATAAATTGTATTATTTAGAAGTCTAATCCAAAAAATGATAAGAAAAATAAAGGTATCACAAGAAAATATAGAACTGAAAAAATTGATTATATTTTCAACTTATAGTAATCCAATACTTATTTTTAATTTTTTTATCAGCAACTTGTCTTTAATTTAATTGGTATACTTTTATACCAATTCAATGTCAAACTTGATAAAATTGTTTTCTAAATGTTGGAATAACGTGGTCAAAGTCACAATGAAATTAATTCTAACTATAATAATAAAATTGAAAACTCTTTCATAGGCATGAGTATTAAATTTCATATATGGAGATAATAGTTGTGTTAAATTTTTCTTATTACGTAGGAACTCAACATAAATTGCATGCTTCAAATTGAAATAGTGACGAAAAATATATAATTTGTATCTATCACTTTTAAAGCATACTACTTTAAAATAAACTAAATAAGATTATTATTAATTAACAAAATAATGAATATATTAAATTTAACTTTAATCACATATTTTAATATTTCTTTATTTTAGTTTACAATATGAATATATAAAAGCATAAGTAGGAATAACAAATAGTTTTGTCTTTAATGATGGAATATAACAATGATTAATATCTAGTTTTTTAATTAGGTATAGAGATATGAATGATATGTTTAGGGTTCTTCCTTCCTTCTCATAACCGTTTTAATATTTTTTTTCGCCCTTATATCTATTTTCATTTTATTTTATAGCTAAAATACTTTTAATTGATGGTAATATAAAAAATACTTTGATAAATTTTTCTAAAAGAAATATTTGATATTTTTTACCTTTTTTTAATAATTATTTGATATTTATTTTTAATAATTATTTGATATTTATTTTTTAATTTAAAATTTATGTAATTATAATTTTTTAATAATATTAGACAATGGAAAAAAATGTGATTTAAAAATATTTATGTAATTATAATGTTTTATTATGATTTTTATTTTTTATAAAAAAATACTTAATTAATATGTATAAGCACAAGGAGTATGTGTAGAACACATTAGTGAGGAAGAGAATGAAATAAAAAAATTCACACCTGGTGATGAGTACAAAGATAAATTTTTATTTTAGAAATTATAATAAAATTTTAGTTTAAAAACCGAGATGAAAAAGAGGTTTTGTCCCTCTTCTACCCATATGTTGTTACCCAATAACTATTTATTATTAAGTTTTTGTAGAATATTTTTTCTAATTTTATAGATAAATTTTCCGAAGAATTATTTTGTTAAGAAACTTTAGCCTTCAAAACTCAAATTGATACTTTTTAAACCTTGTAAGACTAAATCAGAAATCAAATTTCAAAGACTAAATGGAGAACAATAGTGAAGGATATGCTTGGCCTTAACATATAATTTGAGATTTGTAAATATTTAGAAAATAGTGTGATACTACTAAACATGGTTTTGAAAATCATACCAAAAAGAGTTAGAATATGAACATTTGGATTGAAAATTAACCCAGCGGCGCCTACACTGATTATTGTCAAACCAACAACAGTGGATCCGACAAACACCAATGTAGAGACACAAAAAAGTTTGTCTTAAAGTTGGATTTAGATATGATTTTGTCTCTTTCTTTGTTTTCTTAGGGAAAAAAAATAACCATTTTGGCTGTAAACCATTTTGTCCTAATTTTCCCTATAAACCAAAGTTTCATTTTCTCACATTCTAATCTGCATAAAGGTTAGCTTTTACTTTTCCCCTTCTTTTTTATGTGAGAAAATCTTAAGCTGGGTCAGTTTCAAATTTTTAAATTTGAAACTTGAGGAGCCGTGTTCTGGACTGAGCTGTAAGCTTCTGAGTAAGGTAGCTAACCTTGTTTCCACTTCTTCTGAGCTTACCTATGTGATTTGCATTATGGTTAGGCAAGCTAACAATTTGATTAAATTTGAGCAAAGTTTGTTGTTTTAGTTTGTTACATTTTTTTTAATAATATTGAGCCTTTAGTATTTTCTTTGTGTATACTCTTTCATATTGTCGAATTTAATGGCTTGTTTGTGTTTTTGAAGTCTTTTGGTGAAGTTTCTACACTTCTCTGGATTCTGCTAATGTGGAGGGTTTGGTAGTTTTTAGTAGTTTTTGATTCTGTAGCTATTCTTAGTCGGTGGTCCTCTTAGGTTTGTTTCTTTACCTTTTCATCCATTTTTATCGAAAATTATTCATGATTTTTGTTTCCTTTATCTCATGAAGATTGTTGGGATGAACTTTTCTAGAAAAAGAAAATAAGTTGGAAAAGTGAAATAAGTTTCTCTATGAATTAAAATGAACCTATCCCATATGTTAATTTATAATAGCTCTTTTATGTTAGGTTCTGCTAAGTTAAGTTATGTATAAGATAGTTTAAACTTATCCAGAAACCTTTTTTTTTTGTTCTTTTTATTTTCTTCTTCTATAACTGCTTACAGAGATCTTTACTTAAACAGGCCCATAGTCATAAATGCATGAAGAGTAGTGTAGTTGGCATTCTTAAGCTGATATTATAAATGTAGAATGTGTGGTTGGTGTCTCGTGGTTGAGAGAGACCACATGATGTATCATGGCAATATGCATTCAAACTTGTGTTTGTTTCTCCCAATAAAGCATTCTTTATTTGCTTGCCCTACTCAGTTCTGCTGTTTATGGAAAATGGATTTTCATGTTTTGTGATTTGCATCTCAAGCAGAGTTGATATGATGCTTTTCTAGTGTGAATCTGGTGACACCTTATACCCCTTACAATACTTCTTGCTTGCTGTAAGATTTGATGTTCATCACTTTACTTATTCATCATTTCATTTACTTTCAATTGTGAATTGCTAAAAGGTAATCTAGAGCTACTTGCTAATTATGATTTTCATATTCTATTTGAATGTACTGTTGATTCTGCTGGAAATATTCATCTTTTAATTAGGAACTGGTAAATGAAAGACTATGAGGAGTTGATTTGAATGCACCATTTACATGTATAACAGATTATCTGGCTATACCATCTCAAAAGCTTTGAACATTTGGGTGTTTGATTAGAGCTAAAAGGAGCATGGAAGGCACTAAGGGCGATGAAGGATCCATTACAGTAGGAACCACTGGAACAATCAGCTTATTGATGACAAAGGAATTGGATCAGATGTCTTGTGCTCCAAACCAGGATCTATCTTCAACAAATAAACCTCGAATTTCAGTTTCTAGTGGTAGTACTACGCCGAAACGACCACAACGAAGAAAATCATTTGAAGCCAGTAGTAGTAGCAATAGCAGAAGTAGTAATGTTACAAACCATATAAACTCTGGGATTGGCCCCAAAACAAAACATAATGGCAAACATACTCATCAAATACCCATGCTTGGTTCCCATACCCTTCCATTGGATGCAAGTCCAGTTATGAAGAAAAAGGATAAGAAGAAAAAATCTAAAATTGTTGAAGTTGTGGACATCAAGTGTGGTTATGTAGATAAAGCTTGGGCTACACCTATCACAAATTCTCTCAAGAAGTTGGGTTTCTCAAAGCTCTCTGAGAGCATTACCTAAAGCTGGAATTTTATGTCAGACTTCAGGTTCTTGTAGCTGAAAGCAGAGGTTACTCTTGGCTTACTGTTGTCTATTACATCGACCATAGAACACATGCTTGGCAAGAGCTTGCTACTTCCTTGCTTTTTCTTTCTAGTTTCTACTCTGGATATAGTTGAGGGTCTGGAATCAGTGCTAACTGAGGATCCCATGTTGATGGTTTGAGACTTGTTCTTCTGTGACCAACCTTGGGAATTTAATCCAAGCCGGCTAAAGTACTCAATTTCTTGCATTAGAAGGGACCCAACTGTGCCTCTGGTCCCTATTTCTACAGGTGGAAATTCAGCCATTTCTTTTGTGCTGCTTGTGGCAAGGATGGTGGGTCTATGTATGCTTTATTTTGTTGGTGTTAAGGAGAAACCAAAATTGGGATTGAAGAGGAGTGGTTTGTTGTATGTTTGATGAACTTCTCCACAAGCTCTGAGGCATTTTCTTTAGTTTCACAAAAATTTTCCACCATGTACTATTTATATGAAGTGCATGACATATATTATGTGTATAGTTGTAGATTTAGTTGGTGACATGACATTGTCATTCTATTCATGTGCATGCAGTAAAACACTTGAGCTCCTAACTTATGTATTATCCTTGTAACTTTATGTTTCATCATGTCTAGCTACATGCCAATGACAAGTTATTATTTGAGACTATGGTCAATGTAATTTGGAACAGATGAATTCATGTGAAAGAAGAAATTGGAGTATCACTTTCATTGACTTTTGAGCAGGTCGGTGCTACATTTTGGTGTCTATAAATGGCACCGGAAAATAAAAGTCTAGCTGGTTTTGTAAATAACTTTCCATTTGGGTGCTTTTCAGGTAGTGGTTAAGTGTGGATGATTTTGTTTTGGTTGGTTGTATCCATCATATAATCTGGTTTTCTTTTGGGATGTGCAAGGGAGTGGGAGAGATATTTAACATTGTATACTCAAAGACAATGCTTTAGTTATTCTCAGACTAGAATTTACCCTTTTCTGATTTCACTGTTTATAATTAAAATATTTGGTAAAATGGAGAGAAGGTTGAAGATTTGTTAGTAGGAGTTGAGGGATTAATATTTTTTCTTACTCTAAAATTTGCTCATATTGCAACTTGCAACTGTATTATATAATTGTGCTTCACAAATCTGGTTCTGATACATTTTAGTTCTACATTGTGAAATTCATCTTTTTGGTTCTTTATATGTTCTATTTGATTTTATTTTTACACTACCAAAAGAAGACTCTGCAAGTTTTGAGGAACTAATGCAATCTGCCACTTTTTGTGGACCCTCTGCTGCATTTGTTTGTAGTGCAGTCACTCACGGGTGCTTCATTAATTTGTATGTAGACTTCTTGGACTTATATTCCTTTCACAAGATAGAAAACAAAGGCTCTTATCAAAGCTATGTTACACTTTCATTCACTAAGGGAACCAATTTCTGACCATTTATACTATGCATTTTAAGAGTACCACTACTCATAAGCTTCTACTTGGAAGGAAAAATTGCCATTGTCATGCAAAGGAGTAGATGGATCAACTTGGAACAAGTTAGTGATCCTAGTTGCCTAAATTACTTAAAAGATAACCAATTTTGTGAGTGGTTAGATTAGTTTTTAACCATGGTAAGGTAATGTAAAGTAGCTACAAGGACAATTTCCACTGTTATTTTCAATCATTTGTCACTATTTTCTTAAAGTGTGATATACTTTTCTGATTCTGTTTTGCATGTGAGTGTGAAAGATATTTAATTGGTAAAAGACACTTCACATGTGATTACATTTTTTAGGCATTAACATCATTTAAAACCCACTGTTCAGTGTCCACTTCACATTGCTATCTTTTTAACTCCACTTCAGGATTTCTTTTGACAAAATTTATGGCCTAATGATCTTCTTCAAGTTCTTTTAGGTCCTAGGGTTCATTTTAAATTTAAGCTCATAGTTCCATAGTTGTTTATTCTTAACTTTAATTTATAGTACATTACAATCTTAATTCATGAACAATTGAATCAACATTTAATATTTTATTTTAAAGATCTAATTAAATTTTAAATTTTTCATAAATTTTAGTATTTTTAATTAAATTTTTATTAAAAAATTCATTATATTGAATACTCAAAATTTATATAGTCAGTTATCTTCATAATACTTATATATCTTTATATAAAAAAATATAAATTAATTTAATTAAATTTTAAGTAATTGATAAATTTGATATTTTCAATTGAGTTTGGTTAAATAATTATATTTTATTTAATACTTAAAATCTTCATATTTTCAAGTAAATTATTAATTTTATCATTAATATGTGACTATTTATTATTAATTAGTTTTTATTCTTTACTAAAACTTTGAAACTCACATAATTTTTTTCAAAAAATATTGTTATATTTCTTAATTTTCTAAGTAGCACATTGCGTCAAATTTCAATTTATATAATATTATTTACTATTTAGGACCACACTTTAATTCAACAATGACCAATCTTTGATCTGAATTTTAAATTTTTTAAACATCTAATATGATATTTATTTTAAAAATGATACTTATTTTTATGATAAATTAAAATATTTAATATTAATATTTTAATTATTTGTAGTTAAAAAATTATTTCTATACAAAATGTAGATCTAAAAATATTTGAAATAGAAATAATTTTATAAATAAATTTTATAAAAAAGTTAAAATAATATTTTTTATGTTTTTATAATATAATTTTTTTAAATTCTATATAGTATTTTTTTATATTTCTTTTAAATTGATCAAACTTTAAAGTTAAAGAATTAACTTTATGACTTGTTTTATTTCTTTTATATTTTTTTCTTTACAGTATAATAATTATTTTCTTCTTACATAATAATTTTGTATAAATTTTTTAAAAATTGAAAATATAATAAATAAAATTCTATAAATTAAAATTAATTTATATATTTAAAACAATAATTTAAATTATTTAATCAATTTTATATTTATTTTTTAATTACAATCTTCTTTTGTTTGTTTAAAAAATTTAAAAACATCAATTTTAATTTTTAACATCTTAATTACATAATGTAAATATAAAATTTTACATTTATTATTTATAAAATTTTAGAATTGTATTTTTATTATTTTTAATTATAAATAATTGAATATTAGTGTTACATTTTAATTTATCATATAACTAAATATTATTTTTTTAAATAAATGTTTATTACTGTAGTTTTTTATATTTTAAATATTTATTTTAATATTAAAATAAATATGTATTTCAATATTTTTTAAAATTTACTATTTTTAATATTAAATAATTATTTCAATATTTTAAAAAAATTAAATATTTATTAAAATTATTTATATTTTAATTATAATATTTATTATATTAAATAAATATTTTTAAATATTTTTATCATCACAAAATTTGGTTATTTGAGAATTAAATTTTAATTGTAAATAGTAAATAATGGTATGTATGCGAGCAAATATTCAATAAAATTGTTATTTAGAAAATTAAAATATGTAATAATATTATTTAGGTGAAAAAAATCCATATAATATAAATTTTAAAATTTTAAAACTTGTTCAATATTTTGAAGATGTGGACGAGACTATAGAGTCAAATTATAAAATTTCAATTAAAAATATTAAATTTTTAGATATTCAATAAATTAATTTTTATTTTCATATAGAAATACATTAACAATAATAGTGCAAATACCTTGGAAGTCATCATACATAGTAGAAATTGAATAATAGAAATTCAATGTTAAGAAAAATAAATATTTGAAATACAATTACTTATTAAAAGTAAGAAACTTCATTAATAACTTAAAATTTAATATAGCCTAAGTAAATTTTTCCCGTTAACTATCCTACCAGGATTGAGTTACATAGACTAGACTTATCATGTGACAAATCATATTACTTGTCTGTTCTCCATTCCATTTAAGTAATGATTTCGATGTGGGATTTCTGTAGAGTGCTTTTGAAGACAAGTGCTTAGTTAAAAGTAAAAGAAAAAAGATTTGGTGGAACGATACTCAAAGGAAGGATTTGCCTTCAAGAATCAGTGCTTCATTAATATTGTACAAGTAGAATTAATATTACGGCTTTAATTTCACAACACAACAATTAATGAACTGAGTGTCCAAAGGAAACATGACAATCCCATACTAGTTGAGTTCTCTTGTCCATAATAACACCTTAAACTAAACCAGCTCTATTGTGTGAATTCATCGCAGAAATACAGTAAGATTATGATTCTCTTATTACCTCTTCTTCCTATTTGATGTCAATTTCGTCGTATCTATAAAAAACTTTTTGTTTCATTATTATACTAGTTTCAGTCTTTAAATATTCACAAAAGGCTATATACCTTAGACATTGATAAAGTACTGCTGCCTGGGAAAAGTGTAATGGGGTTGTGTAAACTTATGGTACATTGCAGTCTCAGTTCACTAAAATTCAAGGATAAATAATTATATTTCATCTTAGAAGAATACTTTACTTATTTCAAAAACAGACAGTTTTAATGTTAGGTTTTATTATATTGGCCTCTTCTAAGAACTAAGGATGGCTACTTGTGTTACATGGAAATGTTGACCTAACCCTGGACATAACAAGTAGAAGTTAAATGTGGAAGTATGTTCGTGTGATTGCACTCATTGGAATTGCAGAAGACAGTGGAAAAAATCTGCTATAATAGCACAACACTTTCAGTGTGTATGATGATATTTTGCATTTTGTTGGGAGGTTTAGAGTAGATTTGGTTAAAATAAATTGAATCTATATACCACACCTAAGATTCAATAGAGGTGATGAGACCCAAATATGAGTGCATGCTCTATTAAACAGAGTTACGAACAAATGACTAAAGAAATTTCTATCAAGCAGGATTGAAAAGTATAGGCATTGATAAAAGTTTTTGTAAAGTAATTGTACATATAAAATATATCCACCAAATATAGTTATAGATACCAGGATTGAGTTACATAGACTAGACTTATCATGTGACAAATCATATTACTTGTCTGTTCTCCATTCCATTTAAGTAATGATTTCGATGTGGGATTTCTGTAGAGTGCTTTTGAAGACAAGTGCTTAGTTAAAAGTAAAAGAAAAAAGATTTGGTGGAACGATACTCAAAGGAAGGATTTGCCTTCAAGAATCGATGCTTCATTAATATTGTACAAGTAGAATTAATATTACGGCTTTAATTTCACAACACAACAATTAATGAACTGAGTGTCCAAAGGAAACATGACAATCCCATACTAGTTGAGTTCTCTTGTCCATAATAACACCTTAAACTAAACCAGCTCTATTGTGTGAATTCATCGCGAAATACAAGTAAGATTATGATTCTCTTATTACCTCTTCTTCCTATTTGATGTCAATTTCGTCAGTATCTATAAAAAACTTTTTGTTTCATTATTATACTAGTTTCAGTCTTTAAATATTCACAAAAGGCTATATACCTTAGACATTGATAAAGTATCGCTGCCTCGGGAAAAGTGTAATGGGGTTGTGTAAACTTATGGTACATTGCAGTCTCGGCTCACTAAAATTCAAGGATAAATAATTATATTTCATCTTAGAAGAATACTTTACTTATTTCAAAAATGCATAGCTTTAATGTTAGGTTTTATTATATTGGCCTCTTCTAAGAACTAAGGATGGCTACTTGTGTTACATGGAAATGTTGACCTAACCCTGGACATAACAAGTAGAAGTTAAATGTGGAAGTATGTTCGTGTGATTGCACTCATTGGAATTGCGTAAGACAGTGGAAAAAATCTGCTATAATAGCACAACACTTTCAAGTGTGTATGATGATATTTTGCATTTTGTTGGGAGGTTTAGAGTAGATTTGGTTAAAATAAATTGAATCTATATACCACACCTAAGATTCAATAGAGGTGATGAGACCCAAATATGAGTGCATGCTCTATTAAACAGAGTTACTGAACAAATGACTAAAGAAATTTCTATCAAGCGAGATTGAAAAGTATAGGCATTGATAAAAGTTTTTGTAAAGTAATTGTACACATAAAATATATCCACCAAATATAGTTATAGATACCAGGATTGAGTTACATAGACTAGACTTATCATGTGACAAATCATATTACTTGTCCGTTCTCCATTCCATTTAAGTAATGATTTCGATGTGGGATTTCGTAGAGTGCTTTTGAAGACAAGTGCTTAGTTAAAAGTAAAAGAAAAAGATTTGGTGGAACGATACTCAAAGGAAGGATTTGCCTTCAAGAATCGAGTGCTTCATTAATATTGTACAAGTAGAATTAATATTACGGCTTTAATTTCACAACACAACAATTAATGAACCGAGTGTCCAAAGGAAACATGACAATCCCATACTAGTTGAGTTCTCTTGTCCATAATAACACCTTAAACTAAACCAGCTCTATTGTGTGAATTCATCGCGTAAATACAAGTAAGATTATGATTCTCTTATTACCTCTTCTTCCTATTTGATGTCAATTTCGTCGTATCTATAAAAAAACTTTTGTTTCATTATTATACTAGTTTCGATCTTTAAATATTCACAAAAGGCTATATACCTTAGACATTGATAAAGTACTCGCTGCTCGGGAAAAGTGTAATGGGGTTGTGTAAACTTATGGTACATTGCAGCCTCGGCTCACTAAAATTCAAGGATAAATAATTATATTTCATCTTAGAAGAATACTTTACTTATTTCAAAAATGCATAGCTTTAATGTTAGGTTTTATTATATTGGCCTCTTCTAAGAACTAAGGATGGCTACTTGTGTTACATGGAAATGTTGACCTAACCCTGGACATAACAAGTAGAAGTTAAATGTGGAAGTATGTTCGTGTGATTGCACTCATTGGAATTGCGTAAGACAAGTGGAAAAATCTGCTATAATAGCACAACACTTTCAAGTGTGTATGATGATATTTTGCATTTTGTTGGGAGGTTTAGAGTAGATTTGGTTAAAATAAATTGAATCTATATACCACACCTAAGATTCAATAGAGGTGATGAGACCCAAATATGAGTGCATGCTCTATTAAACAGAGTTACTGAACAAATGACTAAAGAAATTTCTATCAAGCGAGATTGAAAAGTATAGGCATTGATAAAAGTTTTTGTAAAGTAATTGTACACATAAAATATATCCACCAAATATAGTTATAGATACCAGGATTGAGTTACATAGACTAGACTTATCATGTGACAAATCATATTACTTGTCTGCTTCTCCATTCCATTTAAGTAATGATTTCGATGTGGGATTTCGTAGAGTGCTTTTGAAGACAAGTGCTTAGTTAAAAGTAAAAGAAAAAGATTTGGTGGAACGATACTCAAAGGAAGGATTTGCCTTCAAGAATCGAGTGCTTCATTAATATTGTACAAGTAGAATTAATATTACGGCTTTAATTTCACAACACAACAATTAATGAACCGAGTGTCCAAAGGAAACATGACAATCCCATACTAGTTGAGTTCTCTTGTCCATAATAACACCTTAAACTAAACCAGCTCTATTGTGTGAATTCATCGCGTAAATACAAGTAAGATTATGATTCTCTTATTACCTCTTCTTCCTATTTGATGTCAATTTCAGTCGTATCTATAAAAAACTTTTTGTTTCATTATTATACTAGTTTCGATCTTTAAATATTCACAAAAGGCTATATACCTTAGACATTGATAAAGTATCGCTGCCTCGGGAAAAGTGTAATGGGGTTGTGTAAACTTATGGTACATTGCAGCCTCGGCTCACTAAAATTCAAGGATAAATAATTATATTTCATCTTAGAAGAATACTTTACTTATTTCAAAAATGCATGCTTTTAATGTTAGGTTTTATTATATTGGCCTCTTCTAAGAACTAAGGATGGCTACTTGTGTTACATGGAAATGTTGACCTAACCCTGGACATAACAAGTAGAAGTTAAATGTGGAAGTATGTTCGTGTGATTGCACTCATTGGAATTGCAGAAGACAGTGGAAAAAATCTGCTATAATAGCACAACACTTTCAGTGTGTATGATGATATTTTGCATTTTGTTGGGAGGTTTAGAGTAGATTTGGTTAAAATAAATTGAATCTATATACCACACCTAAGATTCAATAGAGGTGATGAGACCCAAATATGAGTGCATGCTCTATTAAACAGAGTTACGAACAAATGACTAAAGAAATTTCTATCAAGCGAGATTGAAAAGTATAGGCATTGATAAAAGTTTTTGTAAAGTAATTGTACACATAAAATATATCCACCAAATATAGTTATAGATACCAGGATTGAGTTACATAGACTAGACTTATCATGTGACAAATCATATTACTTGTCTGCTTCTCCATTCCATTTAAGTAATGATTTCGATGTGGGATTTCGTAGAGTGCTTTTGAAGACAAGTGCTTAGTTAAAAGTAAAAGAAAAAGATTTGGTGGAACGATACTCAAAGGAAGGATTTGCCTTCAAGAATCGATGCTTCATTAATATTGTACAAGTAGAATTAATATTACGGCTTTAATTTCACAACACAACAATTAATGAACCGAGTGTCCAAAGGAAACATGACAATCCCATACTAGTTGAGTTCTCTTGTCCATAATAACACCTTAAACTAAACCAGCTCTATTGTGTGAATTCATCGCAGAAATACAGTAAGATTATGATTCTCTTATTACCTCTTCTTCCTATTTGATGTCAATTTCGTCGTATCTATAAAAAAACTTTTTGTTTCATTATTATACTAGTTTCAGTCTTTAAATATTCACAAAAGGCTATATACCTTAGACATTGATAAAGTACTGCTGCCTGGGAAAAGTGTAATGGGGTTGTGTAAACTTATGGTACATTGCAGTCTCAGTTCACTAAAATTCAAGGATAAATAATTATATTTCATCTTAGAAGAATACTTTACTTATTTCAAAAATGCATGGCTTTTAATGTTAGGTTTTATTATATTGGCCTCTTCTAAGAACTAAGGATGGCTACTTGTGTTACATGGAAATGTTGACCTAACCCTGGACATAACAAGTAGAAGTTAAATGTGGAAGTATGTTCGTGTGATTGCACTCATTGGAATTGCGTAAGACAGTGGAAAAAATCTGCTATAATAGCACAACACTTTCAAGTGTGTATGATGATATTTTGCATTTTGTTGGGAGGTTTAGAGTAGATTTGGTTAAAATAAATTGAATCTATATACCACACCTAAGATTCAATAGAGGTGATGAGACCCAAATATGAGTGCATGCTCTATTAAACAGAGTTACTGAACAAATGACTAAAGAAATTTCTATCAAGCGAGATTGAAAAGTATAGGCATTGATAAAAGTTTTTGTAAAGTAATTGTACACATAAAATATATCCACCAAATATAGTTATAGATACCAGGATTGAGTTACATAGACTAGACTTATCATGTGACAAATCATATTACTTGTCCTGCTTCTCCATTCCATTTAAGTAATGATTTCGATGTGGGATTTCCGTAGAGTGCTTTTGAAGACAAGTGCTTAGTTAAAAGTAAAAGAAAAAGATTTGGTGGAACGATACTCAAAGGAAGGATTTGCCTTCAAGAATCGATGCTTCATTAATATTGTACAAGTAGAATTAATATTACGGCTTTAATTTCACAACACAACAATTAATGAACCGAGTGTCCAAAGGAAACATGACAATCCCATACTAGTTGAGTTCTCTTGTCCATAATAACACCTTAAACTAAACCAGCTCTATTGTGTGAATTCATCGTGAAATACAAGTAAGATTATGATTCTCTTATTACCTCTTCTTCCTATTTGATGTCAATTTCAGTCGTATCTATAAAAACTTTTTGCATTATTATACTAGTTTCGCTTTAAATATTCACAAAAGGCTATATACCTTAGACATTGATAAAGTACTCGCTGCCCGGGAAAAGTGTAATGGGGTTGTGTAAACTTATGGTACATTGCAGCCTCGGCTCACTAAAATTCAAGGATAAATAATTATATTTCATCTTAGAAGAATACTTTACTTATTTCAAAAATGCATAGCTTTTAATGTTAGGTTTTATTATATTGGCCTCTTCTAAGAACTAAGGATGGCTACTTGTGTTACATGGAAATGTTGACCTAACCCTGGACATAACAAGTAGAAGTTAAATGTGGAAGTATGTTCGTGTGATTGCACTCATTGGAATTGCGTAAGACAGTGGAAAAATCTGCTATAATAGCACAACACTTTCAAGTGTGTATGATGATATTTTGCATTTTGTTGGGAGGTTTAGAGTAGATTTGGTTAAAATAAATTGAATCTATATACCACACCTAAGATTCAATAGAGGTGATGAGACCCAAATATGAGTGCATGCTCTATTAAACAGAGTTACTGAACAAATGACTAAAGAAATTTCTATCAAGCGAGATTGAAAAGTATAGGCATTGATAAAAGTTTTTGTAAAGTAATTGTACACATAAAATATATCCACCAAATATAGTTATAGATACCAGGATTGAGTTACATAGACTAGACTTATCATGTGACAAATCATATTACTTGTCTGCTTCTCCATTCCATTTAAGTAATGATTTCGATGTGGGATTTCGTAGAGTGCTTTTGAAGACAAGTGCTTAGTTAAAAGTAAAAGAAAAAGATTTGGTGGAACGATACTCAAAGGAAGGATTTGCCTTCAAGAATCAGTGCTTCATTAATATTGTACAAGTAGAATTAATATTACGGCTTTAATTTCACAACACAACAATTAATGAACTGAGTGTCCAAAGGAAACATGACAATCCCATACTAGTTGAGTTCTCTTGTCCATAATAACACCTTAAACTAAACCAGCTCTATTGTGTGAATTCATCGCAGAAATACAGTAAGATTATGATTCTCTTATTACCTCTTCTTCCTATTTGATGTCAATTTCGTCGTATCTATAAAAAACTTTTTGTTTCATTATTATACTAGTTTCAGTCTTTAAATATTCACAAAAGGCTATATACCTTAGACATTGATTGATAAAGTACTCGCTGCTCGGGAAAAGTGTAATGGGGTTGTGTAAACTTATGGTACATTGCAGCCTCGCTCACTAAAATTCAAGGATAAATAATTATATTTCATCTTAGAAGAATACTTTACTTATTTCAAAAATGCATGCTTTTAATGTTAGGTTTTATTATATTGGCCTCTTCTAAGAACTAAGGATGGCTACTTGTGTTACATGGAAATGTTGACCTAACCCTGGACATAACAAGTAGAAGTTAAATGTGGAAGTATGTTCGTGTGATTGCACTCATTGGAATTGCGTAAGACAAGTGGAAAAATCTGCTATAATAGCACAACACTTTCAGTGTGTATGATGATATTTTGCATTTTGTTGGGAGGTTTAGAGTAGATTTGGTTAAAATAAATTGAATCTATATACCACACCTAAGATTCAATAGAGGTGATGAGACCCAAATATGAGTGCATGCTCTATTAAACAGAGTTACGAACAAATGACTAAAGAAATTTCTATCAAGCAGGATTGAAAAGTATAGGCATTGATAAAAGTTTTTGTAAAGTAATTGTACACATAAAATATATCCACCAAATATAGTTATAGATACCAGGATTGAGTTACATAGACTAGACTTATCATGTGACAAATCATATTACTTGTCTGTTCTCCATTCCATTTAAGTAATGATTTCGATGTGGGATTTCTGTAGAGTGCTTTTGAAGACAAGTGCTTAGTTAAAAGTAAAAGAAAAAAGATTTGGTGGAACGATACTCAAAGGAAGGATTTGCCTTCAAGAATCAGTGCTTCATTAATATTGTACAAGTAGAATTAATATTACGGCTTTAATTTCACAACACAACAATTAATGAACTGAGTGTCCAAAGGAAACATGACAATCCCATACTAGTTGAGTTCTCTTGTCCATAATAACACCTTAAACTAAACCAGCTCTATTGTGTGAATTCATCGCAGAAATACAGTAAGATTATGATTCTCTTATTACCTCTTCTTCCTATTTGATGTCAATTTCGTCGTATCTATAAAAAACTTTTTGTTTCATTATTATACTAGTTTCAGTCTTTAAATATTCACAAAAGGCTATATACCTTAGACATTGATAAAGTACTGCTGCCTGGGAAAAGTGTAATGGGGTTGTGTAAACTTATGGTACATTGCAGTCTCGGCTCACTAAAATTCAAGGATAAATAATTATATTTCATCTTAGAAGAATACTTTACTTATTTCAAAAATGCATAGCTTTTAATGTTAGGTTTTATTATATTGGCCTCTTCTAAGAACTAAGGATGGCTACTTGTGTTACATGGAAATGTTGACCTAACCCTGGACATAACAAGTAGAAGTTAAATGTGGAAGTATGTTCGTGTGATTGCACTCATTGGAATTGCGTAAGACAAGTGGAAAAAATCTGCTATAATAGCACAACACTTTCAAGTGTGTATGATGATATTTTGCATTTTGTTGGGAGGTTTAGAGTAGATTTGGTTAAAATAAATTGAATCTATATACCACACCTAAGATTCAATAGAGGTGATGAGACCCAAATATGAGTGCATGCTCTATTAAACAGAGTTACGAACAAATGACTAAAGAAATTTCTATCAAGCAGGATTGAAAAGTATAGGCATTGATAAAAGTTTTTGTAAAGTAATTGTACACATAAAATATATCCACCAAATATAGTTATAGATACCAGGATTGAGTTACATAGACTAGACTTATCATGTGACAAATCATATTACTTGTCTGTTCTCCATTCCATTTAAGTAATGATTTCGATGTGGGATTTCTGTAGAGTGCTTTTGAAGACAAGTGCTTAGTTAAAAGTAAAAGAAAAAAGATTTGGTGGAACGATACTCAAAGGAAGGATTTGCCTTCAAGAATCAGTGCTTCATTAATATTGTACAAGTAGAATTAATATTACGGCTTTAATTTCACAACACAACAATTAATGAACTGAGTGTCCAAAGGAAACATGACAATCCCATACTAGTTGAGTTCTCTTGTCCATAATAACACCTTAAACTAAACCAGCTCTATTGTGTGAATTCATCGCAGAAATACAGTAAGATTATGATTCTCTTATTACCTCTTCTTCCTATTTGATGTCAATTTCGTCGTATCTATAAAAAACTTTTTGTTTCATTATTATACTAGTTTCAGTCTTTAAATATTCACAAAAGGCTATATACCTTAGACATTGATTGATAAAGTACTGCTGCCTGGGAAAAGTGTAATGGGGTTGTGTAAACTTATGGTACATTGCAGTCTCAGTTCACTAAAATTCAAGGATAAATAATTATATTTCATCTTAGAAGAATACTTTACTTATTTCAAAAACAGACAGTTTTAATGTTAGGTTTTATTATATTGGCCTCTTCTAAGAACTAAGGATGGCTACTTGTGTTACATGGAAATGTTGACCTAACCCTGGACATAACAAGTAGAAGTTAAATGTGGAAGTATGTTCGTGTGATTGCACTCATTGGAATTGCGTAAGACGAGTGGAAAAAATCTGCTATAATAGCACAACACTTTCAAGTGTGTATGATGATATTTTGCATTTTGTTGGGAGGTTTAGAGTAGATTTGGTTAAAATAAATTGAATCTATATACCACACCTAAGATTCAATAGAGGTGATGAGACCCAAATATGAGTGCATGCTCTATTAAACAGAGTTACGAACAAATGACTAAAGAAATTTCTATCAAGCGAGATTGAAAAGTATAGGCATTGATAAAAGTTTTTGTAAAGTAATTGTACACATAAAATATATCCACCAAATATAGTTATAGATACCAGGATTGAGTTACATAGACTAGACTTATCATGTGACAAATCATATTACTTGTCCTGCTTCTCCATTCCATTTAAGTAATGATTTCGATGTGGGATTTCGTAGAGTGCTTTTGAAGACAAGTGCTTAGTTAAAAGTAAAAGAAAAAGATTTGGTGGAACGATACTCAAAGGAAGGATTTGCCTTCAAGAATCGATGCTTCATTAATATTGTACAAGTAGAATTAATATTACGGCTTTAATTTCACAACACAACAATTAATGAACCGAGTGTCCAAAGGAAACATGACAATCCCATACTAGTTGAGTTCTCTTGTCCATAATAACACCTTAAACTAAACCAGCTCTATTGTGTGAATTCATCGCGTAAATACAAGTAAGATTATGATTCTCTTATTACCTCTTCTTCCTATTTGATGTCAATTTCGTCAGTATCTATAAAAAACTTTTTGTTTCATTATTATACTAGTTTCAGTCTTTAAATATTCACAAAAGGCTATATACCTTAGACATTGATAAAGTACTCGCTGCTCGGGAAAAGTGTAATGGGGTTGTGTAAACTTATGGTACATTGCAGCCTCGGCTCACTAAAATTCAAGGATAAATAATTATATTTCATCTTAGAAGAATACTTTACTTATTTCAAAAATGCATGCTTTTAATGTTAGGTTTTATTATATTGGCCTCTTCTAAGAACTAAGGATGGCTACTTGTGTTACATGGAAATGTTGACCTAACCCTGGACATAACAAGTAGAAGTTAAATGTGGAAGTATGTTCGTGTGATTGCACTCATTGGAATTGCGTAAGACAAGTGGAAAAAATCTGCTATAATAGCACAACACTTTCAAGTGTGTATGATGATATTTTGCATTTTGTTGGGAGGTTTAGAGTAGATTTGGTTAAAATAAATTGAATCTATATACCACACCTAAGATTCAATAGAGGTGATGAGACCCAAATATGAGTGCATGCTCTATTAAACAGAGTTACGAACAAATGACTAAAGAAATTTCTATCAAGCGAGATTGAAAAGTATAGGCATTGATAAAAGTTTTTGTAAAGTAATTGTACACATAAAATATATCCACCAAATATAGTTATAGATACCAGGATTGAGTTACATAGACTAGACTTATCATGTGACAAATCATATTACTTGTCCTGTTCTCCATTCCATTTAAGTAATGATTTCGATGTGGGATTTCGTAGAGTGCTTTTGAAGACAAGTGCTTAGTTAAAAGTAAAAGAAAAAGATTTGGTGGAACGATACTCAAAGGAAGGATTTGCCTTCAAGAATCGATGCTTCATTAATATTGTACAAGTAGAATTAATATTACGGCTTTAATTTCACAACACAACAATTAATGAACCGAGTGTCCAAAGGAAACATGACAATCCCATACTAGTTGAGTTCTCTTGTCCATAATAACACCTTAAACTAAACCAGCTCTATTGTGTGAATTCATCGCGTAAATACAAGAAGATTATGATTCTCTTATTACCTCTTCTTCCTATTTGATGTCAATTTCAGTCGTATCTATAAAAAACTTTTTGTTTCATTATTATACTAGTTTCAGTCTTTAAATATTCACAAAAGGCTATATACCTTAGACATTGATAAAGTATCGCTGCCTCGGGAAAAGTGTAATGGGGTTGTGTAAACTTATGGTACATTGCGGCCTCGGCTCACTAAAATTCAAGGATAAATAATTATATTTCATCTTAGAAGAATACTTTACTTATTTCAAAAATGCATAGCTTTAATGTTAGGTTTTATTATATTGGCCTCTTCTAAGAACTAAGGATGGCTACTTGTGTTACATGGAAATGTTGACCTAACCCTGGACATAACAAGTAGAAGTTAAATGTGGAAGTATGTTCGTGTGATTGCACTCATTGGAATTGCGTAAGACAAGTGGAAAAAATCTGCTATAATAGCACAACACTTTCAAGTGTGTATGATGATATTTTGCATTTTGTTGGGAGGTTTAGAGTAGATTTGGTTAAAATAAATTGAATCTATATACCACACCTAAGATTCAATAGAGGTGATGAGACCCAAATATGAGTGCATGCTCTATTAAACAGAGTTACGAACAAATGACTAAAGAAATTTCTATCAAGCGAGATTGAAAAGTATAGGCATTGATAAAAGTTTTTGTAAAGTAATTGTACACATAAAATATATCCACCAAATATAGTTATAGATACCAGGATTGAGTTACATAGACTAGACTTATCATGTGACAAATCATATTACTTGTCCTGCTTCTCCATTCCATTTAAGTAATGATTTCGATGTGGGATTTCGTAGAGTGCTTTTGAAGACAAGTGCTTAGTTAAAAGTAAAAGAAAAAGATTTGGTGGAACGATACTCAAAGGAAGGATTTGCCTTCAAGAATCGAGTGCTTCATTAATATTGTACAAGTAGAATTAATATTACGGCTTTAATTTCACAACACAACAATTAATGAACCGAGTGTCCAAAGGAAACATGACAATCCCATACTAGTTGAGTTCTCTTGTCCATAATAACACCTTAAACTAAACCAGCTCTATTGTGTGAATTCATCGCGAAATACAAGAAGATTATGATTCTCTTATTACCTCTTCTTCCTATTTGATGTCAATTTCTTCGTATCTATAAAAAACTTTTTGTTTCATTATTATACTAGTTTCAGTCTTTAAATATTCACAAAAGGCTATATACCTTAGACATTGATAAAGTACTGCTGCCTGGGAAAAGTGTAATGGGGTTGTGTAAACTTATGGTACATTGCGCCTCGGCTCACTAAAATTCAAGGATAAATAATTATATTTCATCTTAGAAGAATACTTTACTTATTTCAAAAACAGACAGTTTTAATGTTAGGTTTTATTATATTGGCCTCTTCTAAGAACTAAGGATGGCTACTTGTGTTACATGGAAATGTTGACCTAACCCTGGACATAACAAGTAGAAGTTAAATGTGGAAGTATGTTCGTGTGATTGCACTCATTGGAATTGCAGAAGACAGTGGAAAAAATCTGCTATAATAGCACAACACTTTCAGTGTGTATGATGATATTTTGCATTTTGTTGGGAGGTTTAGAGTAGATTTGGTTAAAATAAATTGAATCTATATACCACACCTAAGATTCAATAGAGGTGATGAGACCCAAATATGAGTGCATGCTCTATTAAACAGAGTTACGAACAAATGACTAAAGAAATTTCTATCAAGCAGGATTGAAAAGTATAGGCATTGATAAAAGTTTTTGTAAAGTAATTGTACACATAAAATATATCCACCAAATATAGTTATAGATATGGTCATATAAGACATATTTGTTTATAGTTTCTTGAACTTGTATTCATTCTAATCTGAAAAACATATCTAGGCACAATTGAAATTCAGAACATGCATATAAAATTGTGTAAATAGCAGTATGACATAGACACATTCTTTCACCTTTTTATTTCTCTTGACTACACAGCAGGAAAGGGATCCAGTAAATTTGTTGGGTCAATTAATATTCAAATGTTCTAAGTACTTGAGACATATGATCTTCAACGAGCAAGAAGACACATGAGCATATCCTTGAACATCCATATTTTTGAGTTTTCCTCCTGTAATCCATAGCTCACACAAACTTGAAATTATCTTCTCAGGCTGCAACCATCCTGGAATATCTTGTCCTGGAAAGCCTTCAAGATGCAATTTTTTCAATTTTGGAGGCAAAGTAATCTGAATTTCACTGTACCTTGAGTCAAACACACCCCATGATATTTTTAGTTTCTCAAGTCCTGAGACCTTGTGCAAGCTTTCAAACGCCATATCTCGGATCATAGCCCCACGTCCTATATGTATGCTGAGTTGCTTTAATTTTGACAAGTTTGCAAGATCTGATATTTTGGATGGAGTCTTGTCAGAACTACCAATTACAAATCCCTTGAGTACTTCAAGCTTAGTCAGCTTCTCGACCCCCCTTGGCATTCTGTCCAACAAGTAGCATTGGGATAGATTCAAATGTTTGAGATTTGTCAATGATGCAATATCATCTGGTAATGTTTCTAGATTGTGACATGCCTTCAGATCGATAGTCTCTAGACTCTGAAGTTGAAAAATGGAGTCTGGTAGCTCAGATATTCTAGATATTCCACGAAGGCTAAGATATGTGAAATCCTTTTGATCCCTTAACTCCTTCAAGAATTCTTCGCTGTTCACTTCAATATGATGTTTGGGTGAAGCGTGAAGCCAACGACCAAGTTGAAGCACCCGCAAATGCTTCATTTTGGCCATCCATTTGGGTTCAAATGTAAGATAACTTGCACCAATATTAAAAATACTTGTCACATGGTCAGATTTAAACTGAGTCTCATCACTTAGTTCAACTTTTTGTTTGATAAGTGGTAAATATTCATCCCGAGTATATCTGTGATGAGACGAGCCTGTTTGTGAATAAATTTCCGAAGACTTCTCATTTGTTAACAATAATCCTCCTGATTTATAACTAAGATGTACCAAAGGATTGATTTTAAATTTATTCACAAAGGCATACTCATCATGTGGTACAATTAGTTTATGATCCCTAAACTTCTCAAACACATCCTCACCATTCTCCTTTGCTACTAAACCCATTTCAGCCCACCATAGAACTATACTCCTTTTCTTCATAACAGAATTCTCTGGGAGATGTAAGAGATGCAACAAGCATTGTTTCTCAAGACTATCAAGACTCTCATGATGTTCGTTAATCACTTTCAACTCCTCAGACTCTGTGGTCGAAGGGAGTGATGTGTCCCTGGACTTCAAATCTTGACCTGGTATTTTTGGTGATCCAGCAGCTTGGATTTGATCAAGTGGAAGCAACCTTTTCGTTGACTCACTTATTTTGGCACAAATGTTTTTCTCCTCTTTCATCAACTTAGGCATGTTGTTGAGAAGATAGTCATCCACCATTGCTAACGTGTCAAGTAGTTCTTGTTCATTTTTCTTCACCAAGGAAAACAGATCCTTTATCCCAATCAACTCATTCTTCAAATCTTTCAAATTTGCTTGTCGGTCTACAGTCACCAAACGTTTCAACAATGTAGGCACTGCTTTCATGGGATTTGTTCGGATAGACATTTTTTTTCTGCATTAAGATAGAGGAACAGAGTTCTGGAAGATTGTGACTTTATACACAAAAGACAGATGAAAGCAACAATGCTACAAGATTGAAGGACAAAGTGGTGTGAGGATTTGAGAATATGAAAGATTGATCAAAGAAACAGTCAATTTTTGCAAATTGAAGTATGGAGTCTATGACTTCATGAGAAACTGATGAAAGAAACAAAATATTTATGCAATGAGATTTTTAGACAAGATGAAATGAAGTTGAGACTTCATCAAAATATTTACAATAAGAAAGCAAAGAATCCCAAAACATGGTTGACATAATTTTTTTCCCATTAACAAAACTGTCAGAGTAGTTTATCCTTTCTTTCAAGCAAGGAACTACTTTTGCAGACTGAGAAGAGAACCCACTAACAAGTTTAACATCATTCTTCTTTTTAATGAAAAATTGTTACAGTTGTCTATCCTTTCTTTCACAAAAGAAAATCCATGTAGATGAATATTAAATATAGATGAATATTAAATATTCGACCAAGGTATATTTAGAAGGGACCACCAGAATATTTTCCTAACCAAAGCTCAGAATGACACTCAAGAACATAACCAAACTAACCTATAAATTTTCCCAATACCCATAAAGGACTACCAATAACCAAAAGTAGACATTACCATAATAAATAAAATATTTTTCTAATAATTAGAAGGGACCGCGCGAACGCAGGTCCCCACTACCACAAATTATGACGTAGGCTCTGTCACTTGGACAGACCTTAGAGAAGCACCCTTTCAGAGTGCAATGAAAGTCATTTCCCTAGACCATGAACCTTTATGATCGTCCATGACCCCGTCCAGGTAAGTATATTGCTCAGGTTGACTCATCTCAATTTTGTAGTCTATTCATCCTGTTTATATATCTATAATTTTCAATGTGGGACTTAGCTTAAGTACTTCAAATAAATGTTCGAAGTTAACTGGTGCTTATGTTCATTTGTGTATCTAGTCTTTATATCACACCAATTAAGAAATTGAGTGTCCAAACTCCAAAGAAAAAAAAGAAGAAAAATTCCTAATGGAAAATAAATTTATTTTAGGAGTTGAGTTCTTTTGCCAAAATGATTTTTGATACTGATCCTGCTTCATTCTGCAAAATTTTGTAGCTGCAAACTGCGATCACAAAGATATGTTAAGTTCATTATCTCAATTTCATTCTATCTATTCAGAGTATTTTTTGTTTGATTATTACACTAGCATCACTCTTTATACTTACACAACAATAACTCAATAAGCCTTTAAGGTGTTACTGGATTCAGAGCTGAGAAAGGGAGCTAAACAAGAAATTAAAAAAAAAAAGTAAAACCAAAACAAAGTTTTCTAAATCTTGGCAATTTTTGAAAGAAAATTCCGGTCACAAATGAAAATATAAAATGTTTTAGCAAACCAAACACCTCCTTGAAGCATAAAAAATTGCATGTGCTGCAACTCTCAAAACTAAATGCTAACATTGGATTGAAAGTTAGTATTTACTAATGACAGACTTATGTGGCTATTTACATTGTTATTACTGAGTAATGATTGGCCTCTAACCCTTCCAATACATCAGACAAAGTTTAAATACTTTTTCATTTTGCATTAGCTAAATAGAAATGCAAAAGGGTAGAGATTGATGAAGCTTCGGTGAGAAGATATTTCAGTCTCCCAAAGAAGTGTATAAAGCAATATTTTCAACATCACTTGACAGGGCTTTTGACTGTAAAGCAGTCTCAGTTACATCTTGGACTTGATAGAAGCGATTGTCATTTTGGTTGAAAAAAACTAGTAGCTTGACCAGATCAATCAGTTCATGTCAAGTATCAATATTGGCTCAATACAGGAGAAAATGCAACACAAAGATAATTACTTTCTGCATATAATATGAGTGCTGTTTTGTTTGGAGTTCATTGTTTCATTATGAAAATGGAATTATTTTGTAGTGGCTGTTTTTCATGAGTAATGTGTGCATGAAATTTGCCATTATCTACGAGACTGATATTTTTATTCTTTTTTGTTCGTCTGGAGTTAGAGGACTAATTTAGTTCATAGTTTGCAAGTTCTGTACATTAATCTAATTCTGCATCAAATTGTCATTAAGTAATGATTTTTTATTATGTAATATAATGAAATAAAATGTTCAAAGCTAAAATGGCACAGTGGAAGCGTGGTGGGTGTATAACCCACAAGTCCTTGGGTCGAAACCAGCTATGATATATGGAAGGTGGATTTTACTAATTTGTTTTATTTTTTATCATGTTCATACATTTTTTGTTTTGTTTTGAACATATAAATAAATAAAAATAGTCTCAGATTAAGAAAAATATAATTCTAGATTACACCATCTTAAATATATTATTTTTTAACATGTTTTATGGGTAAATAGTTTAATTTTACAAAATTTCAGATAGAACTAATAAAATAAATATAGTTTAGGGTGAAGAGAGAGAAGTAGGGGTGTAATAAGAAAAACTTGATAGAGCTGGTGGATAGCATATTTGAGACACGTGTGTGGATAGCAAAACACAACATAAAAGAAGTGAAATTTTTCCAACAGAAGCTTTGTTTCAAAACTCAACAACAATGGCTTCTATCCCATGCATCATCCACCACCCCTTCACTTCCAAGCTCAACAATTGCTTCCCTTCACCTCACGTTTCTGCCTCAAAGTTGGCCTCACGGTTTCTGGGCACAAAAAGAAGTGTTGGGTGGCTCAGCCACACCTCTAGAATTGGCCCCTCCAACGGCTCCAAAGCCACGTGCTGGTTCAGATTCGGGAAGAACGGTGTTGATGCCGAAGGTGCTGGCATTTATGGCAGCCAGGGCCGTGATGACTTTGACAGAGATGATGTGGAGCAGGTTGGTGATTCAAGCTGTTAGAGTTGTTAATTGTTACAACTGTGTAATGCTTGCGCATGTGGTGATGCTGTACAATTTCATTGTTGTTTGTGTTAGGAAATTACATTAAGGGAGGGATAAGATGATATGTGAATGTTAGTTGTTTAGAAAACATGCTTGTGGAGATTTGATATGAGGTATTGTGCTTATGCATTGCTGGTATGTTTTGTAGGGGTGACTTTAAGAAGTGGGAATATTTTTTATTTACATTAGGATTTTCCAATTTCATATGGCTAGGTGAAGAGAAAAGTCAATGCATGCTCTTAAAGGGGTAAGGGTGTTAGATTGAGGGGATGGATTTGATAAATTAAGGGACATTCAGAGAATTAGAAAGTTTGTTAGCGAAGGGAAACTCTTCTTATGAAGGAGAAACCATTGGAGGAGAGGTCTTACTCTCATCCTTGGTAGTTTCATAAGATTGTTCATGTCCTTTTTTTCATCATTTTTGTTAAATTCATGCATGCATGCTTCAATTTTTAAGTTAAGGTTGGAATTTTGTAACAATGTTTTTTAAATAAAAAATCTAGGAAAAAAGAAAGGGGAAAGTAGGCAATTTTTTATATCTTAGATAAAGATGAACAAATGATTTAGAGTTGACTTGCAATGATTTTAATGTGATCAAATTTGTCTCTTCTTTGCCCAATTTAAGTTACCGTTGAGTCATTTTATCTTGTTAAAAAATATGCCCTTATTATTTTTCTCTACTGGGAGTTTACAGCTACTAAGGAATGTGAATGATGTTTGTTGATTAGAAATTTTAAACTTCTGCCACTGTTAACCATTATGTTTATGCATTACTAGAATGTGTTTTTGGAGTCACTCTACATTTATTGAGAACAATTCTCATCACAATTTTCTTATAGGATGAAAAGGTGATTTGAATGGAATTATTATGATGAGTAAATGTTTAAATCTGTCTGATCTTTACTCAATTTTAAACTGTAATTGACTCATCCTCCATTTTGTTGTAAAAATACCTTACAAACAAGTCTCAGTGAGACATGATTGTCATGGAATGATGTAAATTATAAAAGGATTAAGCCTCTGATCCAGGTACTAGTATCACAGACTCTTACCACTTACTTTGAAATCACACATAATACATAGACAATGCTAAGACACTTGTCAAATCATCTTGCAGCATCTGCTGGAAAATAGATAGAGTTCATTCACATCCCATCCAATCTTTACTGTTATGCATTTTTGGTTTTCTAATCTTGAACAACATGAACAATCTCTTACAATGTCATCAAATTTATACTTAAATAATATACCACTACCACTTGGACAAACCTTAAGCCAACATCGCTTCGAAGTACAAGACTTATAATCTACTGAACCCATCCTGTTTGCTATTTTGTCAAACTTTAAGATTGAGACATACTTTGTTCTGTTAAAATTTAAAATAAGACCTTATAAAGGTGTCTCATTGAAGGCACTGTCACAAAGCCAAGTAGTGTATTTATCTGCAGCAGATTGTGTGTGTATATATATACATACATAAAAATAGGATAACAGTAATTATTTATAAAAGAAAAATGAAAATAAATTAGTAGACTTTTGTAACCATTGTTTGATTAGATGAAAGATTGTTTGACACTTTCAAAAGGATTTTATTTTCTTCTCAACTCTTGATGTGAGTTTAAGCCTAACTTAAACCTACAAATCCAACAAAAAGTAGAAACAGTGTGACACTGGTTGATAATACATCATTTGAGACATTCAGTAAACAAGGAATCTTGCTTAACTATGGTAGATGAAACTTTATATGAGATTTGAAAGTCACTTTAAAGAAAAGAATGGAATGGATACTGCAATCTAATAATTGGAAAATTAGTAACTAGAGTATTAATTACAGAACTTTATCTTCTCATCCACCCTATATATATATATATAGATAGATAGATATTTATATGTATATATATATTCATACGCACACAAATAAGTCAAGAGAACAGAGAACACATTGTCGAAATTTTCTCTGCATTAGTTTCTTTAAATTTATCTGTAGCAACAGATTTCTAGAATTTCTCTAGATTATTTGTGTTATTCAGTTCAAACAGTGCAACCTTATTGAGTATCTATTTATTCGAACTTTCATTTCTTTTTCCTATTCTTCTATTGACTTTTCTTGTGTATAGCAATTTGGAAATTCAGCATCGATGAACTTTACAGTGACATCATAACCTTTTGAAGCACACATCATAATTTCATAAAATAAAATAAATTTTACAGTACTTCAACTACATGGGGATGCTCGCAGTAGATGGAACGTATGATAAAATGGAAGCACTTTTAAACCTAAACATCCACCCTGTGGACATCCTTCTCCTGTTAGCTGCATCAGAAGGTGACAAACCAAAACTTGAAGAACTCTTGAGAGCTGGAGCAAAATATGATGTAAGAGATGCAGAGGGTAGGACGGCACTGGACAGGTCCAACGAAGAAATTAAAGATTTCATCCTTAATTTTTCAGTGCAAAGAGCATGATTTTGTTTGTTATCACTATAAGTCAATTCAGCAACATAGATGTTAACATTTTGACAAGTTTTGAACTGTTAGTTTATATGCTTTGGATTGATCATGAGAAAGAATTTGTTTCCCCGTAAAACCAAAATTTCTATTTGTCCATTAGAACACATAGTTTTGAACTGTTATTACATTTTAAATCACAAATTATATTTACAAATTGTATAAAATCAAATATTTAAAAAATTTTAATTATAACAATTGAAGGAGCCGCGCGAACGCAGGCTCCATTATCACAAATTATGACGTAGGCTCTGTCACTTGGACAGACCTTAGAAAAACACCCTTTCAAAGTGCAATGAAAGTCATTTTCCTAGGCCATAGACATTCATGATCATCCATTGACCCCGTCCAGGTAAGTATGTTTAAAAGTATTACATGTCTTAATTTTATAGGCTATTCTTCTTGTTAGCATAACTCATATTTTTGATGTGGGATTAAGCAGAGGAATTTGAAGGTTAGAACAGAGGTTCCGAAGTTACTATCATTATAACTAGTTTTAGGACCTGATAAGCCTACCGAATAAATTTAATTTTAAAATATTAAAATACTTAATTTTAAAATGTTAAAATACTTAATTTTAAAATGTTAAAATACTTAATTTTAAAATATTAAAATAAATCTAATTAGCTATAACATTTAAAAGAGTGATCTAAAGCCTTAGTTAAAGAAACACAAAATATAATTATATATATACATATTTTTTTTCAAGTATTTATAAATCTCTTTATTCGTCTTAGGATCACCAGCTAACTAATTATTAATATTTGTCTATATTTCTTTATTTGTTTTTTTTTTTTGCATTTGTTTCATTTATATTGCTCCTTACCATATTTTTTATGTGTTTGTGTGAAGAAACTTAACTATTTTATATTTTCTTATTTGTGACTTTGATTGCACTAGAGATAAAGAGGAATGTCACCGACAGAACTTAATTAAAAATTTTGAAAAAAAAATAAAAAGTCTCAAATCATTTTGGAAAAATCAAAACCTTAAAATAGAATTTTGAAAAGTTAAATATAATTTAATATTATGTGTACTTTAAAATATTTAGAAAAATACAATAAAACACAGTTACATGATTAAAAATTCAGAAGTAGAAAATAAATCACTGTAAGGCATTGAAACAAACACCTACTGAAGACTATAACTAAAATAGAATCCTCAAAACACTAAGACTATAACTAAAATAGAATCCTCAAAACACTAAGACTATAACTAAAATAGAATCCTCAAAACACTAAGACTATAACTAAAATAGAATCCTCAAAACACTAAGACTATAACTAAAATAGAGCCCTCCCTTATAACAAATATACCATAATCAGAATAAAAGGTATAAACCTGAAACAAATAACTAGTGAAGACTATAACTTCAATATACCATAACTAAAATAGAAGAGACCGCGCGAACGCAGGTCCCACTACCACAAATTATGACGTAGGTTCCATCATTTAGATAGACCTTAGAACAGTGCCCTTTCAGAGTGCAATGAAAGTCACTGTTCTAGACCATAGATCTTCATGATCATCCATTGATCCCGTCCAGGTAAGTAAATTGCGTTATGCCATACATCTCAGTTTTGTAAACCATTCCTCCTGATAGCATAACTAGTATTTTCGATGTGGGATTTCAGTAGATGAAAAGTTAATAGCAAGTGGATCTGCTTAGACAAATTTATTAAAGCTGTGTAATTTTAGTTAGTATTTAGGGAAATAGATACATTTAAAAAATTATAAAACTGGATAAATTGCAGGAAGATATTAAAAAATGTCATTTCCCTACTATTTTGCAATTGAAATTTTTTTATGTTGTTAGTGAGAGAAACATTCAACTAAGAAATTAGTCATATCAACTTCGAATGTAAGTTGAAGTTGTTTAGATAAATTCATAATTCTCTAGCCAATGTTCTATAAACTCTATTTAGAATGAATTGCAATGGCTTCTTGAATTCTTCATCTTTAGAGAAAACAAAATTTTTTAGATAGAGTGACTGTCAGTAAGAAAAAGTATTATAAATATATATCTTTTATAGATTAAAAAGCTGGAAACAATTGGATGAATTCTTCCTAAAGATTTACAGTTTAAGTTAAAGTAACTTCAGTTGATGAAAAAATATCTTTTCAGTTTTTATCATTTTTTTAAGGTTCATTGGATCATTAGTTGCAATTTTCACTTATCTTGGTATAAATCTTTTTCTTTTCTTTGAAAAAATTATTTAATTTTTCATTTATTTCATAAGGACCACCATGGTTTTTTATGGAATTAAGGTTTCTTTATTAGTTTTTATTTGTGGTGAATTATTTTGTAGGATATAAGGGTTGTTTTGATATCTTTGCTTTATTATTATTTTTTAAATAATAATACATATACACTTCTATTTTATATATATTTATTTAATATTTTTTCTTATTTTTTTATTATATCATATATTTTATAAATATTATATTTTTATTTTTTTTGCTATGTGTTATGAAAAGTTTAGATATCCATTAACCATTTTCCTTTTAGCACACCCCCTTCAACAGATATTGGGAATTAGGAGTTTTGATGTTGAGTTTTCAAAGGCTTTAATATTGGTAATCATTGTGAGGAAGAAGAGTGGGTTCAAATTGAATATGGGAAGAGTTAGAAGTTAGAACATGGGAGGAGGATTTAAAGTGAATTAAAGGTGTGGGACACAAAATTAACATTGTGATGCAATGTTTCTGGACAATAAACAATATTTTCAAATACATACAAAACCAAAAATTTTAAAAAAAATAAACAACTTATATATATGATTTTAAGAAAAATATTAAAAAAATTATTAATTAGTGTTTTTATAGTAATTTTAGTGAAATTAGAATTCATATAAAATCGTGTCTAGAAATCCCTTCTAATATAATTTATCCATTTTCATATTTTTTTAAATTTTACTAACTTTTTATAAAAGCTAACTAGAATTATACATTTTCGGTAACTTTACTTCCATTACAAATATTTTTAATATGGTAATAAAATTATTTAAATTTTTAGATTTTAAAATTAAATAAATAATTTAATTCGCTAAAATACTTAAAAACGTAATATCACATCAAACTTAAGCAAACAGAATATATAAATAAATATATATATATATATATATAATCAAAATGAAAATGTTTGTATATTATCATATGTATAATAAATTTATTAACTTTTCCATGAACTATTTAAAAGTCATATTTATTATAATTATTATTGATTAAAAATCTACTTTGTATTCTAATAATGTATATATATCAAATAAAAGTTTGAAAGATAGTATACGAGCTTCCTTAATAAAGCTTGTATTTCTAATTAGTTTTTTTATTTTGTGCTTTCTAATTTTTCAGTTTATTTCTACTTTTTTTTCATTGAAAAAAAAAACTTAAAGAGTCTCCATGGCCTGTAATGGCTATCTAGCTCATATATATATATATATATATATATATATATATATATATATAAAAGAAAAATAATAAATATATTATATTAGATAGTATATCTCATTTTTATATTTAGGTGATATATTATTCAGTAAATTTATATCACTTTATTATAAGTATAATAAAATAATTATAAAAACGATAATTAAGTAATGTCAACTTATAATATAGAAAGTTTGAAGTATAATAAAATAATTATAAAAACGATAATTAAGTAATGTCAACTTATAATATAAAAAATTTTGTAGTATATATTTATATCTCATTTTGTACATCAAACAATGACCTTTACAAAAGTGGAATATAACATGCATGCATATTATTGTTCTCTATATTTCAAGACTCAAAATGGAGAAGATCCACACTATAAAAAGAAATAAATCTACAACTTATTATTTTAAAATTTTAAATTTAAGATAGTTTTTAAATCTTTTATATAAAATGTGTGTTAATTATTGGTTTATTGAATTCAATAGAATTTCTATGAAGTAATGACTCTTTCTAATATGTCTTGCTAGAATAACTTAACATTATTATTTAATAATTAGTCATAACATTTAATTAATTAAATAATATATATTTTTAATTTCTATGTAAAGTTATCATATATATAGAGAGAGAGAGGAAAGTGTATATAAAAGCTATAAGATAATGTTTATAATTTGTTTGATAGGTGTATGTTGCATTCATGAAGATATAAAGCAATGGGAATAAAAGAAGGGACATGTTTTTTAGATTCACAAGAATAAATTCCTTGTTATCATAACCACTTTTTTCTATTTTATTATTTTTACCATTTTTTTGTAATCTTAAAAGAAGATCATACAAAATGCTTAGCAAATGTTGACAAAAACACTTATCTTGGTCTTGCTCTCACTTTTTACGAAACTGTCTCTTGTGAAGTTATAGAATGCCCTCATATTTTATTCTTTCATTATAGCCGGCCACTTGGACTCTGTAGGAGCCTCACAGATATGAGTCAACTGCCCTTAAGAGAGTAACATTTTCCTTTGTTTGTGATCAGGCAATAGTAGAATTAAAATAAAATAGATATTTTTTATACACTTTTTCATATGATAATACATCACATGAATTTAATTATAAGTTTAAATTGTAAAATATACTTGCAATAGCTAAGAGAAAATAAAAATAAATTTAAATTGCTTACTCAACAACTCAATAAGGAGTTGTCATATCCTACATCTAATTTAGAACTCAGCTCAATTTAAATTAATTAGAGGATTATAAAGAAAGCAACTCACCCTTCATTGAAGGTCACTTCATTTCTTATAAAAACATTTTTATAAATATTTTTAAATTTAATATATATATATATATATATATATACTCAATTTTCAAATCAATCTAATTAGATTTGTGATGACTTGAATATTAATCAATATATTAAATACTTCTTTCGGTAACTATATCATTAATATAAATATTTATTATTAATTTCTATAAAAATATTTTAGAACATTTTCAATAAAAAATATTTGTTAAAATTATTTATAATTTAAAAATATAAAATATAGATTAAGAAATTACAAACATCTTTCATTGATTTTAATAATAAATTATTATAATTAATTATAATTAATTATAATAAATTTTAAGAAATAATTATACTCTCACTGTTATAATGTCTATATATATATATATATTTATTATTAACAAGAACTTGTATATTAATAAGTTTAAACTAATATGTTAATAAGTTTAAACTAACTAAACTTGTGACGTTTTCTTTGTTATTTATCTTAGTCCTGATTGGCTGAGTAGTAATTAAATGCTAAGTAATATAGTATGTTATTATTAAAGTGTCCAAAGTTGAACATTGAGATTTTCTAAAACTGCTTGCCCTAGTACATTACTATTGTGCAATAAAAGATGGGACTTTCTAAAAAATACTATTGTACACTGGTATAGTGTTGTTAATGGTTTGTTTTTGAAAAAAAATAAGAAATAAGTTTAAAAGGTAAAAATGGTAAGAATAAATTTTTAATCATTTAGTAGAATAAAAATAAGTAAAATTAAATAAAGAACACATTAATATATTAATATTAACTTATAAATTCATAAATTAAATTTAGTAGAGTAAAAATATTTAGTTATTTGATTTATGAAGAAATTTTTCATAAATATTCTTAAAAAAGAAAATAAGAAGAAGGATAAAAGAGATGACTTTTTTGTAAACTAAATTAACTTAAAAAAACGTTATATAAGATAATTTTTACATACTAATTCATCCATAAATTAATTTTAATATTTTTTTTTGTCTCGTTACAAGTAATGATGAAAAAAATAATCCAGAAACCAAACAACTTTCAACTTTAAGTCTCTGGAATGTTATTATTAAAAAAAACATGAGAAAAACTTTATTGTTTATTCTGTCAAACCAAAAAGAGACCAAATAATAATAATAATAATTTAAAACATATTGAATGCACAAGAATTTATGCCTGGTTGATGGGACCAAAGTAAAGGCACACACTAACAATGGAGTTGTGAGCATAGAGAAAAGGCAGAAAAAGAAGCAAACACCACTCTTCCATGGCCAAAATCATTGGCAAGAGCAGAAGAAGAACAACTCAAATATGCCACAGAATGGTTGATCATGTCAACCTCCACTGCAACCTGTTCCATAGGGTGTCCTTTCTTGGTCGTTTCATCTGGGACAGGATCTTTCTCTGCTCTCTTGGAAGGCCTTCACCAGCTCCTTACCTCAGACTGCCCCTCCGTCACGCCCCGTCGACGGCCACCGTCGACGGTGGCTCCTCCCTGCATGGACACCCCATCACCACTCCATGTGATTCTGACTCTGATTTGGTCAACCTCAAGATCAGTTTGCTTGGTGATTGCCATATTGGAAAAACCAGTTTTGTGGTACTTGTTTTATGGTTCAATACAGTATCTTCCCGGCTTTTGTTTCACTTTTCATTCATCTCAAATGGGTATTAGTTGTTTTTCTTGGTGATAGCCCTCATATTGGAGAAACTAGCTTTAAGGTTTAATTTGATTTGTTCATAGCTTTTGTTTCATTTTTCATTCATCTAAAATGGGTATTAGTTGTTTATGCTTGGTGATTACCATATTGAAAAAAACTAGTTTTGTGATATTAGTTTTAAGTTTTAATTTAGTTTCAAACTAAATTTTGTTTCACTTTTTACTCATCTAAAATGGGTCTTAGTTGTTTTTGCTGGGTGATTACCTTATTGGAAAAAAAAATAGTTTTAAGTTTTTGTTTACTTTCTTCCTGACTTTCTGTTTCACTTTTCATTCATCTACTGTTGGTTGTTTTTTATTTTCTTTAGGAATAAATATTGATATTTTGTTTCATGTTTTATGTACAAGATTTGTTTGTCACTAAAATTTATGTGGCCCCAGAAATTTGGGAGGAAAAAGTAATTTTTTTTGTCATCAAAATTTGTCATTAATTTTTTTTTCTAGTTCTTCTTTTAATATGTGAGTGTGGCTACTTTTTTCAGATCAAGTATGTAGGGGAAGAGCAAGAAAAGAGGAGCTTGCAGATGAAGGGACTTAATTTGATAGACAAAACTTTATCTGTTCAAGGAGCAAGAATTTCGTTTAGTATTTGGGATGTTGCAGGTGTTTAACTTTTGAATTTTAACTCTGTTATGACTTTTCTGGGCTTGTAACTTTGAGTGAAGTTTTGATGGTTAATTATTTTGTAATGGTTTATGTAGGTGACACAGGATCTCTTCATCAAATTCCAATGGCTTGTAAAGATTCAGTTGCAATTTTGATTATGTTTGATCTCACCAATCGTTGTACACTGAACAGGTAGATGTTTGGTTCATCATGATCCGTGTGTTCAATATAAGTGGAAACATTTTGGTATTCAAAAATGCAAAGACATTTACTGTTTTTGTGTTTACTTTGAGATGTCTTTTGCAGTGTTGTTGGGTGGTACAGTAAGGCAAGAAAGTGGAACAAGGTACCAATTCTGAATCTCACATGGTGAATAATTTTGAAATTACATGAATTCATTGTGTGTGGTACAGATAATTAATACCTTTCACTGGTTAAAGTTGGTTACAAATTCTTTTCACATGGAAAAGCTTTGAAATAGTACAAAAAAAAGGACAGGGCACATGCATTATTTTTACAAAGCTTTAATGACCCTTATAATTTAGGACAAATATGTGGTGTAATGTAAACTTCTCATAAGACCAAGCAAGAGAACAATACTTATTTACTAATAAAGATTGTATTAATAACAGTTTTATGTGCTAAAATGGCAAATCAATGTCATTAATGAACTTAATAACCTTTATTTTGCTGCTTAAAGTTTCTGATTTTCATTCTATTTACTTGCAGACTGCAATTCCCATTCTGATTGGAACCAAATTTGATGACTTTGTTAGACTCCCCCCAGATGTGCAATGGACAATTGTAACACAGGTAAATAATTATTGCTAAGTAGAAGATTTAAGACATGTTCGGAAAATATTATTTTATTTTATTTTTATTGACTGATTTGTTTGTTTTGAACATTTTCTCCCTTTGATGCACTAATAACCCTTGATTGATGGGTGAAATTGAAGAGTGTTTTTTTCATTGACTTTGAGTCTTCTTTTGGAATCTTGGAACTTGTATTTACCAAATTGTCTGTTTTCTTGTTAAGGCTTGATTATTGATCAAATCTAGATTTGTAATGTTGAAGTTTCATCACTAGGCTTTGTTCCAAATTTAACTTGGTGTTAGTGCATAAATGCAGGCAAGGGCATATGCAAGGGCAATGAAAGCTACCCTTTTCTTCTCAAGTGCAACCCACAATATAAATGTCAACAAAATCTTCAAGTTTATCATGGCCAAACTCTTTAACTTGCCTTGGAAAATAGAACGAAATCTGACACTAGGAGAGCCCACCATTGACTTCTGAAATGTACTTCATATTTATATGTAAATATCAGGACAAAGAAAAGAAAATTTTAAAGGAAAAAAAAGAACCACTCATTTTGACTAATCTTGTTATGTAAAGTTTATCACCTAGCAACCTAATTCACATGTGGGCCAGCCAGTTTAACTGCAACTTGTAAGGGTGAGAAAGGGTCGTGTGACTGAGTTTTTCTGTCATTGTTGTGTTTGAGACCAAAAGCAACAAGTATTAGAGAAAATGTTCTGTCATCATGGATCAAGTAGATCAAGCCTATCCAAAATTTTGTAGCTAATATCAAAGTGAAATCAAACTTGACCAACCCATTTAGAAGATAAATAAAAATGCATCAGATGCTACTCTTGTGATATTTGTAGGCTGAAAATGTTAATTTTTGAAGTTTGATGACTAAATAAATGGAAAGGTTTTGGGATCCAGAAAACTGACTTGATTTGCAATGATTCTACTTGATATCTGATCATTAAATTTTGATGTAGAGTTAGGTGAATTGTTAACTGTGATGTTACAGTTGAACATGGACTGCTTCTAAATCTTGTCTTGAAGTGTATAATAGATCTGTTCTTGGCTAAGAAAACTCTTCAATTTATAATACCTTTAATTCTAAATAAATCATAGTTATCCAATAAAATTGATTTTGGTGTAATAAAATTAAGCTGCACAATTAGATGTGTATGCCAAAAGAGAACTCTTAGTAGTGATGGAAACATTGGTTTTATAAAATGCTAGAAAATAAGCCATTGAGAAGATCTATCTTTAATCAAGTATAAAATAGATATTCACCGATTTTTGTTTTATAGCCCTTCATCAAATATGCTTTAATTTGTTCTCATGGAATAACTGAATTCTAAATTCAAAATCTAAAACTCTTTGTGCTAGATTATGGAAGTCTATCTTTTTTATCATATTCTATCCATCAAAGAATTTCAATTTCAAATAAAAAGTTAATATAAATAAATGTAAAATCATAAAAGTTATACTAAATTATTTCTTATTTCTTGTATTTATTATGATGTTTCTTTGAAAAAATAAACCTTGAATTTTTTTAAATTTATTAATTTATTGATCAAGTTAAAATTTAACTTTTCTATTTAGGATTATTTTTTTCAATTATCTCATATAAACTATATAAAACTTTATTATCTGCATTGAAATTTTTGTCATAATAAAATATGATAAAAATAAAAAATAAATATTAAATTATAATATAAGAAAGTATATTACTTTAATTAAGATAGGAAACAACAATATAAAAAGATGTATGTAATTGTAAATTTCAATTAATATAGATTATTTTTTACACTTTTTTATATAGAGAGTTTCAATTATTAAAATTTGTATTTATTTGTTTTTTAGTTATATGTATAACTTTATAAATATGGTATTTTATGGTTTAAGTCTCCATCTACAAGTCTTAATACTTTTACAAGTGGAGTTACACACTTCAAGTAATATTGGATAGATTTCCAAAATCTATCATTGAATAAAACTTATTCACCACTTGTTTTAACTTTCATTTTTACTCGCATGATTACTAGTTATTTGTTCCTATTAAAAAAATAGACAAAAAAACTTTTTTTTTGTTGAGTTATACATTGTAGGATGAGAAAAGCAATTGCAAATCTTGTGATTATTGGTTGAACTAATTTCTTTTCTTTAGAGTGTTTGCTATATGATAATGGAAGTTGACCAATGTCCTTAAGAATTAAATCAAAGCAATGAATTGTACAAATAGACTAAAATAATTTTATTCTCTTCTCCTCCAACATTTTTCCATTGTTACATAATTATAACTAACACCATTTTTCACAAATTGCACAATCTTATTCTCCCCAATTTCTTTTATCATGGAATTTAATAGACTAAGCATTTGTTTGACATCCTTGATCATATTACTCATATCAATAGATTTTAAGAAATTTGTTTCACTTGAATTATTACATGTGAAAAACTAATTTAATTCTTAAAATTTTTACTTTTTCCTAAAATCAAACAAAGATATAGATAAAAACTATTTTAGTTATTTATTTTTTACAAGCAAGAAAATATTTGAAAAAATATTTATTTCGATCCCTAACAAGAATTGACCTTACTCTTATGTATTCCATTTACAATGGAAAATCAAAGATATATAATTCTTTTGATAAAAATTATGAGAGTTGATATTTTTTAACTTCCAAATTTAAATATTTTAACGAATTTATGTGGTTTATAATCCACATCGTTTAAAGTATAAGATAGTGTAAGAGACTATACATCATATACTTACAAATCATATAATAAACCAAAATAGAATAATTAATAATTATTATAGATAGTCGTGTAACTTTTATTTAAAAGAAAATATTTAATTTAAATCTTATTTTATATAAATTATTTTTAAATCATAAAGTATTAAATATAAGATACTCATATAATTATACATATATTTAAGAAATTATTTAAGTATATAAGTTTTTAGAATATAAAATATTAAATACAAGATGATGGGTATATATACTCAGTTAATAAATTGTTTAAATGTATAATTAAAAAGGTTAAATGCTAAATATAAATTGATGAATGTAATCATACGTATATTTAAGATAATTTATTATTTAAGTGCATAATTAAAAAAACGTTAAATGCTATATATATATATATTTAAGATAATTTATTATTTTTAAATATATTTAGTACTATAAAACTTTATATTATTTCTATTAACTTTTAACATACCTATATGGAAGTAATGTAGATTACGCAACTATGTTAAAAAGTAAGTGTAAATATTATGTTAAAAAGTAAGTATAAATATTAAAAAAAATTATATTGGTGGACAAAACTTCAACCTAGTTTCTAATCTTTTTAATAGCCTCCTGAGATTGAGGGATGAGAAAATTTTGACTTATATAGTGAATTTAACACTTAATTTATTATATTAATTATAAAATTTCACAATTAAAAAAAATTTTAATAATTAAATATTCAACTCATATAATTATAGAAATATTTAATAATTATCATATCAAAATGTAAAATATAAATTAAATAAATAATTTTAAATTTCATTAATTTAGTTAAATATTATTAAATAATAAAAATATTTAATAATAAAAAGATAAATAAAATAGATAAAATAATAGAAATATCTAATAATAGAATAAAAAAATAAATAACATAAACTAAAATATGTTATAATACAATAGACTAATAATAAAAATAACTGATCAAAAGATAAATAAATAAATAAATAAAATATTCAAAAAGTTAGTGAGTGTACTTTTTATATTTCTTCATAACCTTGAGTTAACCTTAAATCATAAGCATATATAGAAAGTAAATAAATACCAAGTAATAAAAAATTATAAAATTTAAATATGAAAAAAATTAAGAATAAGCTAGACTTAACAATTCTATATTGTATCAACAAATTTTAGATACAAAATAATAATTAATACGGTTAATATAACATATACTCTGAAGAAAGATGTTAAGTTAGGGATGACAACGGGTGGGACGGAGATCAGTTTCACTTTGTCATCCCTATTTCCTCAGTAAAAGTTTATCCTCATCCTTGTCTCTATACTCAATAGGTATGAAATTTTTGTCTTATCTCTATCCTCATCGGGTTTCACGTTCTCATCTTCATCCTCACAATAAAAATTCATCATCATTCTCGTCCTCATATCCATGGGTAGGAAATTTTTGTCTCATCCTCATCAGGTACGGGTTATCCCAATCAGATAACAGGTATAATCGTATTCGCATTTTGTTATTCCAAATATTAATTAAATGATTATTTTAAAAAAAATAAAAATCACAACAAAGGAAACTTGATATTATAAATTATTCAAAGTCAAAATGATACAAATATTCTTTTTCCCAATAATAAATATCAATAAAAAAGTATAACTACATAAATCTCAAATTAAAGTATCATCAAATAATAATTGAATAAAGGTTAAATAATTATAAAAAAATAAAAAAATTATCAAATATATGTTCTAGAAATAAATTACAAAATTAAAAACTAAAGAAAAATTAATATAAGTTTTTTAAATTACTTAATAAATTAAATGTATTTTAGTAATTTAAAACATGAATGAATACAGGGCATTCGGACGGGGCACATATGTATATCACTCATTTTAAAAAATTGGATATTACCCATACCCAATCAATGCAGGAATTTCCAATCAAAATCAGGACGAGTTCGGATAATAACCACGAGAACGAGTTCATTTGTCATCCTTAGCTAAGGTGCATTAGTTATCCACTAACACATAAAGTAATTAATGTTTTTTTAATTTTCTATTATTTTCTCTCTCCTAACTAAACTCTTACATTATTATCTTATATTTTTTATATATTTTCTATTGTAAGAATCATAAGCTTAAGACACAAGTCTTATAAGACTATTGCATTGGATTATACTGACATGACGATAAAAATAAGACTCAGGATCTTATATAAGATCGTAGGTTATAGAATGAAATATTATTTGCCTAGATTATAGAATAAAATATTATTTGTCTAGGTTATAGAATAAAATATTATTTGTTTATATTAAATGTAATTATGATATAAGAGAATTGGTAAGTTGAAATATAACTAATATATTAATAAAGCAAGTCATATAAGACTTTTGCATTGGAGAAAAAAAATGGATATTAGGTCTTAAAAATGATGTGGTATGAAAGAACCAACACAAATGAATTAAGATATCATGTTATGATCCCTTCAAATGAAGATATCTTAAGTAGATTTTAATAATATAATAAAGCAACAACATTTTTGTTAACTTTCTCCTTATTAAATGTAAATTTTGAAATCATATATTTTTATTAAATATTTAAATTATTAGTAGTAAATTAATATTTTTTCTTACATATGTATTTAAAATATATAATAGTATAATATTTTTTTATTTTAATGTTTATTTATAAATTATATATTAATTTATAAATATTTTCATATAAAATAATTAACATATTAAAATAAAATAGTAAAATAAAAAATGCATACACAGCACTATGTTTAGACTGGTATTTGTGAAAGGGAAATCTCCTTTATATATTTTTATAGATTGTGAAATAATAATCATTAAACATAAAAGTTAATTTTTTTTATAATTTTTATATACAATTTTCTTATTATATATGTGGATTTATTTTATTATGAATAATTATTTGAATTTAAAAAGAATTATTAAAATTATAATTTTTGAATTTAAATTTTGAAAAGAGAGAAGTTAATTAAATTTAAATTTGAAAAAAAACTATAATTTTTTATTGTATTTATGATTTTTAAATTTGAATAAAAGGTAGTTAATTGAATTTCAAAAATATTTATAAACTTTGAGAGTAAAAAAAAGTTGTAGAAGGAAAATCTCTTTTATATATATATTGTTATAAATATTATCATCTATCTTTTCACCTCTATATCTACCTAGAGAATGATAGATAAGTTTTGAATAAAAAATAATTATAGAAAAAATCTAAAAAAACAAATATCAAAATATGAAAATAAAATTTAAAAATGATAATAAGAATGAAATTTTATATTAAAAAATAAAAAATCATAATCAAATTATGAAAATTAAATTAAAAAATAATAGAAATAAAAAAATAATTATCATTTAAAAAATAAAAAATTACCCTAAAGTAAAAAAATTTAAAGTAGAATATTATCTTTTAGTTCTTATCATTTGATCTCGTTATGATTTCTCACTTATAATTTTAATCTATAGTATTATTTATTCATTGTTCGATATATAAAAAAAGGAGAAGAATGATATTGTGTTGAAATGAGATTTTTTTTAAATGAAGAATGTGAGAAGTTTGTAAGCATGTTAGTCCAAGGGGCGATTCTTCCTGCATCCTCAGTTTTTCTTCCTGCACCCTAAAAAATATTAAAATTCCAAAATTGCCTTTATTTTTGACTTCCGGTTCGTAGAATCTGGAAGTCACTTTTTGGCTTTCGGTTTGTAGAATCCGGAAGTCACTTTTTGACTTCCGGTTTCTACAACCCGGAAGTCATTTTTTGATTTCCGGTTTCTACAATCCGGAAGTCAATTAATTTTTTGGCTTCCGGCTTGTACAGACCGGAAGCCAATTTTAACTCTCATCCGGAAATGACTTCCGGTCTGTACAAGCCGGAAGTCATTTTCTAAAACCGGAAAACGCAAAAACCATGAAATAAACTCCCTCACCTGTGTCGGCGCCGCTTCTCACCACCAAATGCAACAACAATGTTGACGAGAGAGACTCAATGCAAGAAGAAAGAGATGGAGAGGGACCACCGGAACACTGGAAGGAAGGAGTGCTGCGCCGGAGAGAGCCCAATGCGGAAGGAAGAATTCACACACAGAAGGAAAAAGAGAAGGAAAAGGGGTGCATCTCATTTAGGGTTGGAGGGCATTTTTATCATTTTACTATACGCTGGGGGGTGCAGGAGGAAATGTATGGAGGTGCAGGAAGAAGCGCTCTAGTCCTGGACACCGGAGGGAATGTGCGCTCACTTATCTGCGAATTCAAACTTTAATTTCTCTCTTTCCTTGTTCGCTCTATCACTCGCTCTCAATCACCAGGTCCATGAAGCCCTAAATTTCTCCTTCCAACCTTCTAACACTAAAACCTTTGACTTAACGTATGAATGAGGATTGCAATTATAGAACAATGTGGCTGGTGTCCTCCCCCACAAATTTCAAAGTTGATTTTTTCTTTTCTTTTTCGATTTCTTGATTTTGTTGAAATTGTATATTTTGTATTGAATGAATTTTTTTATTACAATAGCTGAGAGTAAACCTTTTATATACAAGGTTACTTAAAAAAAATAAGAAGTCATCAAACTGAAAACAACTAATTCAAAAACAAAAGAGAAGCTAACTAAATTAGTTTTAACAAAAAACAAAGAACAAAAAAACAACAACTAAAGAACAAAAAAACAACAACTAAGCTTATTCTGTAATATGCCTCCTCAAGCTAGGGCTGTGAAGATTGCGAAGCCCTAACTTGGAGACAAAAAAGGTTGAAAGAAGTTGAGTGAAGGGTCTTAGTGAAGGCATCAACGAGCTTATCTCTTAAAGCAACTGGAAGTAAGTGAATTAAGCCTTGAATAATCTTTTGTCGAACCACATGGCAATCTATCTCTATATGCTTAGTTCTTTCATGAAAAACAAGATTGTGAGCTAAGTATATAGAAGATTGATTATCACAATAAATGAAAGCTGGTTGATCCAATTGAATATGCATATTAGTGAGTAAGTAAGTTAGCCATTGAACTTCACAAGTTAGGCTAGCTAGGGCCTTGTATTATGCTTCTGATGAGGACCCAGATATGGTAGATTGTTTCTTGAATTTCCATGAAACTAAAGAGGAGCCAATAAAAATATAGAATCCAGTTATAGATTTGCGGCTATCTAGGCTACAAGCCCAATCAGACTTTGCAAAGGCTGAAATTTTGATAGTAGAAGAGGCTGGAAAGAACAGCCCTTAGGCTAGACAACCTTTTAGATACCGAAGAATTCGATGAGCAGCTTTGAAGTGAGTGTCCCTCGGGTTGGCCATGAATTGGCTAACTTGATGTAAAGCATATACAAGAGTCTACCAACAAGCCTTCTATAAGTTGTTGAATCAGGATATATATCCCCTTGGTCAGCTTGCAGCTTGATGGAAGGATATGAGGGAGTCTTGGTAGGCTTGGTAGGCTTGGTACCTAATAATCCACTACCTTCAATGAGCTCAAGAGCATACTTTCGCTAATTAAGCATGATACCTTGTTTGGACCTAGCAATTTCGAGCCCCAAAAAATATCTCAAAGGCCCTAAATCCTTGATCTTGAACTTGTTGTCCATAAATTGTTTTACTTACCAATTTCAGTCATATATCATTAGCTGCGAATGATGAACGATGAGACTTTATGAAGATAGATTGGTCTGTAGTGGATTGTTTATAGCCAAGAGAGAATAGAGATGTAGATAAGATGGAGTGTCATTCCCTATTGGCTTGTTTAAGACCATAGAGGGATTTATGTAACTTGCATACTTTGGAAGAATTTTCAATAGACAATCCAGGAGGTAAGACCATGTAAACCTCCTCATGTAAGACACCATGAAGGAAAGGATTGTTTACACCAAGTTACTTCAAAAACCATCCCTTGCTTGCAGCTAAGCAATCAAAACCCTTATAGTTGTAAGTTTGGCAACTAGGGAGAAGGTACCAAAGTAATCTATTCCTTTCGTTTGAGTAAATCCCTTAGCAACTGGCCTAGCTTTATATCTCTCAATACTTCCATTAGCCTTGTATTTAACTTTGTATACCCATTTGCATCCGATAGGACTTTTTCCTTTAGGAAGATCAACAAGAGACCAAGTCTGATTTTTCTCTAGAGCGTCTATCTCAGCCTTCATGGCTTTTTGCCAACAATCCAATTTAGAGGCTTGATTGAAAGTGGTTGGTTCTTGGAAGTATTATCAGCTAAACAAAAATTTTTGTAGACCGGAGAACAATTACTATAATCAATAACAAAAGATAGAGGGTGACTAAGAGTACCTGAAGATGTATTGGTAGAGCTAGAAGGTCCAATAACTAGATTGCAGTGATAGTTTACCAAATAAGGTTGTTGTTGGTTTCTGTTTGATTGTTTTGTAATGACAAAGTCATGGTTCTCTATTGAAGATGATGTGATCGGGGGGTGTTGGAAGGATTGTGTTTGTGGTTTTAGGTTGTTGCATAGCTATGTGAGGTATTTCATCATACAGAGCATAGCTGGTTGTTGAAGGAAAAGTGGAGTTGTCACTAGTTTGATCATTGATTTTGAAAGGAAACACATGTTCATAGAAAATGACATTTCTGAAAATAAGGAATTCGTGAGATTGGAGATCATATAATATGTATCCTTTTGTGCCTTCTGTTATAACCCAGAAAAATAGTTTTCCTAGCTCTAGGTTGGAATTTGGTTCTGTGAGATGTTAATGTGCTAGCATAACTCAGGCAACAAAAATCTTGAGATTTATTAAGGTAGGAGGTTGATTATGCATTAGCTCATAAGGATATTTATTTTTCAAAAAAAATAAGTGTGTTTGCAATCTATTTATAATATGGACAACATGTTGAATGACAAAGTTAAAAAAATTTTAAGGTAAATTTGCTTGAAAAAGTAAGGCTTGGGCAACATTAAGAATGTGTTGATGCTTTCTTTCAACAAATCTATTTTGTTGAGGGATCTCAACACAAGTCCTTTGATGCATGATGCCTTTAGACAAAAAAATTCATTCATTAAGAACTCTACACCATTATCACTTCTAAAACATTCCAATTTGGTGTTAAATTGTGTTTCAATGTGAAAAATGAAATGCATAAGATATTGCCTAGTTTCAAATTTATTTTTCATCAGAATGATCCAAGTGAACCTAGTATAATCATCTATTAGGGTGAGAAAGTATTTATGACCAAATAAAGAAGGTATAGAATATGATCCTCAAACATGTAACAAATCAAAAGTTTTATTTGAATGTGTTTCACTACTAAAATGTGGCAACTTCCTTTGCCTTGCAAGATGACAAATGTCACAAGAAAGATTATTTGTACAACAAGTTATAAAAAGGAATTGAACAGAAAGAATTTTCAAAGTGGATGGGGATAAATACCCTAATCTAAATGCCAAAGAGAGGATTCATCTTTTGTGGTTGTTGTGGATGTGTGGTGAGCATAAACAAGCTCAAAACTCTTAGTATTTGGTAGATCCATCACAAAGTGTCCCTGCTGTATTCTTAGCTGAACCAATCATCTTCCTTGTAGTACTCTACATAATGATGCAAGAATTTGTGTGAAAAATTAGTCGACATTGTAAGGTTTGAAGCAATTGAGTAACAAATATTAGATTGACACAAAATTGAGGAACATATAAAACATTATGCAAAGTGAGAGACTTGGATAAAATAACACTAATACATAAAGACATTGTGACCGTGTTACTATTAATTAGAGTAATAACCATACGTGATATAGACTTATGATTGGTGAAATTATCTAAACTAAAGGTTATGTGATCAGTAGCTCCAGTGTTCAGGAGCCACTGATTATTTTCCTTGCCTTGAGCTGATATGGAAAGACTATTATTTACATTGGAGGGCATGGTTGTCACTGGAACAGAATTAATGGTGTGACTAGTTTGGAATTTGGTTGATGCAAAAGATTCATGAGGTCTTGATATTACTCTTGAATAAAATTCACACCTGATCTTGAGACCCCTTTAGGGACAAAGTTATCGGATACATCATCTATTGGTGAAATCAAAATAGTTCTAGTTCACCATTGATGTAAAAAAAAAATTAAAATTAGAAGAAAATTGATAATGATATTGACAAACCATAACTATAAAGATTTGATACCTTTTTTATTTCATTCAAATTATATATTTTATATTAAATAAATTCGTTTATTTCAATAGCCAAGAGTAAGTCTTTTTATATACAAGATTATTTAAAAAAAATAAAAAATCAACAAACTGAAAAGAAATAACTCAATAACAAAAGAGAAACTAATTGAATTAGTTCTAACAAAAAAACATATAATATAAAAACTGAATTAGTTCTAATAGAAAACAAATAATATAAAAACAGCAACTAAGCTTATTCTGTAATACGATTGTTGCTTTGGAATATGAATCTTCTCATTCGACCTTTGTGTTTCAGATTGTATCAATCAACCCACCAATTTTTTCAGTATCAATTTGAATATTTATTCCATTATTTTACTAACTAGAAAAAATATTATCTAAACGGATATTTGCAAAGATAAAAATAAAAAGTTAAAACTTTTATTATGAAAAAAAAAATCCCATGACTTAGCCAACAAAATTCTATTTAAACCTAAAAATTTAAAATTTCCGGGTATTCTCTGAACCCTAATATGACCCAATCCCACTCCCGGACAACTCAAAGAGAACTTGGAAACGCGAAACGACCTGAGAAAGACACCAACAAAGATCTGCGGGTGCCATTGGAGAACGCAGTATCAACACCCAAAACTGAAAGAAACTATTGAACCCAGGTGCGTTCTGCATATATCGTCACCTACAAACAATTCCAGTGTCGTTTTCTTATTCATTCTTATATTCTTTCTATATGAGAAAAAAGTAGAAGTTCATTTTATTTTATTTTTCCGGTTAACTTAGTTATTTGTATCACTGTTGCTTAATCTGTGTTGATTTGTTGAATTAAATTTCAGGGATTCAATGGGTACCGAATTTGAAACAATTGAGGCAAGAATAACATCTATGCTTCCCCAACTCCAATCTGAGTGTGGCATTCTACAGAGAATAGTGTACAAGAATAAGAATCAGCACCGACGCTCTTTCTATTTCCAGCGTCTTTTGAAGGTTCACTACATGTTATGCATTTTTTATGTAGTCAACATTCAATATGTAATTGCATAGTGCATTACATGTTCCTTTTAAAAGTGATTGCATTTGCAAGGGAAATTGTATTTATGTCATTTTGGTTTTGTTTTTTCTGTATTGAAATTTGTAGGTGAGGAGGGATTTAAGACTCCTGCAATTAGCAAACTTGGAGGAGCTTGTAACATCATGCCTCTTTGTTATTAAAGGAGATAAACCAAGGCAGAAGGTTATTCTTTTAGAGAGGTAGCTCTACATTATTTCTAATAATTATTTTGCTTGGTGTTTCCCAAATCATATTCGAATTCTATTGTGATAATTAGATATGATTAGATGTTTAAATATGTTTTATATTGTGCTGATATTTCAACTCAGGTGCTCAGCATTTTGCCATGAGGATTCTTTTTTCCAATATGTTGAATTTGTTTGCCTTTTCTTTATGTGTAATGTGTGCAATTTGAAATCCACGTATGAAATGACTATTTTTAAGCCATTATTCAGATATGTATGTTTTACACGTGTGAATATGGATGGGACAATATTTTTATGAAAAAGATTATTAGTTCCCTATGAGAGGTGGCTTTCTTATGTAACTGAGCATAAGAGTTCCACCTCATTTTTTGAATTTGAAATTTCCCTTCAACATATGATGATATTATAATTTATATGTCTTGTCCTATCTTGTTGACGATGATAGTGTTTCAGTTTAAAACGAAGAAAATGTGATGGTGAAAAGCATAATTTTATGGAGCGTTTATTAGGAGCTGCACGCTTACTAGCTGAGGTGAAATTGCAGATCAATATCATTGTTGCTCTAAATTCTAATTGTTTTCTCTATTTAGTACATCAATGTGTATATACTGTGGTAGATCATTAGCCCTCCTCTTTCCATATATACAATACATTATAACTATAATGAGGATTTCATACAAATTGTATGATTCTAACGGAAATAATTTTTCCTATCTATAATAATAGAGTTAAGTTGGGATTGTTTATATTTATGGAACCTGTTCTCTGATCTCAATTTATGTTCTGTTTTCTTATGCAGATGGTTGAACCAATACTGAAGGCTGCTTCGTATCCTACTGTTATAGTGTGATTTGTATTTTAATACTTGGCTCATTTATTCTGCATGCTCATAATTTACTTAACTGGCCATACTATGATCATGGCATGAGGCTATTATCTTTTTGTCTTAAAATGGGTACCAGTTGGTTCTTGGTGTTACCAATGATAGATGTGATATAACATGCTCCATATTATAAGATTGTAGCATTCTTTTTTCATTAGCTTTTACATCCTTTAACTACACTGCTTTTTGTAAAACTTTAGGAGCTTACTTGCATATACTGATTCTATACAACAACTTAATGCTGGAATTTTTGTGTGTTCTATCTTTTTTGTTTCTTCATTTATGCTTATATTTTGTCCACTGCATGTTTGTTGATTGATCTACTTCATTGAAGCATGGACTTATTAGTTTGTACTTGCCAGTATTGAAGTCATCTCCCCTTCCCTTCATACAGCCCTGTATTATGTTGATTTTGAAGTTTTACGTTTCCGAAAGCTATTTTTTGATTTTGATTGGTTATGTATGTGATGTTTTGGTCTTTTATTTTATCCATGAATCATCATTTTGCTTTATAATTTGGAGAAGTATAGTGCACAAACCCTTGAAAGATTTTATCACCATTAGTGTCAGTAGCGCTAGAGGCCTTTTGGTATTCTTCTTCATCATTTTATTAGAATCTGTTAAAATTGCAACATAAAAGTTCTTTCCTTGATGATTTAATAGTGAGGTATCTGTATTGTTTGCCCAATCTTTTTTTATGGGATTTTCTCTGACAATCATGGCTTTGCTTGCACGTCTTCGAGTTCTGGTTCAACAAGTAAGTTTTACAAGCTTATGTATTTAATTGGTTATATCAATTATTAAGCTGCAATATTTCTAATAAAAGCTAATGCAGATTTACTTTTTAAATTAGCTGGAAATAGAAGACATATTATTAGATTGACATTAGATACTGTACAACATAAATTATAATTCACTGTGGTTATGGATTTATCTTATAGCATTATTGGTCGAATTAATTTGAACCTCTTTTATCCTCCTTGCACAGATTTTACTTGATGTTGTTTCATTGTTCAACATGGTTTCCTCTCTTTCCATAACGAAACAGTCAACAAAAATAACTCTTAATGGAATTGAGGTTAGTTTGTACCACTAAGTTCTCCATATATGAATCTAAAATGATATTTTAAAGGCTAATATATTTTCTTGTCCTTTATTGATATATACTATTGAATGCAGGTTTTTAGAGATTTCTATCCTGTTAGTGATGATTTTGTTACATTAGATTGTGTTTGGAAATCAGACAAGTTTATATTACACGAGAAGAAGCATAAAAGGAAGAATGAAAGTCAAGCTGAGGACTCTAATGAAAATGTATCTGTCCAAACGTCAAATGTTAATTATAATAGTATTGAGTCTTTTCTTGGGGGTAAGAACCGTGCTTGTTTCTGCTGTTTCATATTCTCTAAGTCTTCTTTATTTTACTATTTAATTGTGCTAGTTCAGTTCATGGCAGTTTAACTGTTTTATATTGAATGTCTTTCTAGTGTTTGAAACAATTTTGTTTTTTTTGTCATATTACTATATTTCTGCAGTCAAGCATTTTATATAAGAAAACACTGAATTTGATAACTTGTTGATACGACTTAACTTAAGATAAATAATGAGATATAAAAGAATGATTTTTGAGAGTGTAAATTCCCTCTCTTGAGTTCTCTTATTTATAATAGAGAAATACACAGATTCAAAGATACAATTAAGAGAGGAAAATAAATAACCCTAGAGAAGATAAAAGGATTGATTCTAACTAGGCCTAGACAGATACAACCCTCCTAGGAAATAGATAACTAATAATTATTCAACACTCCCTCTCAAGCTAGAGCATACAGATTGTTTGTTCCAAGCTTGGAACAAATGAATTCCACTCGAGGTCCTCGCAAGGATTTTGTTAATGCATCTGCAAGTTGACCATTTGATCCGACAAACTCAGTACAAATTTCTTTAGACAACTTCTCTCGAATAAAGTGACAGTCAATTTCAATATGTTTAGGTCTTTCATGGAACACTAGGTTGGAAGCAATGTGGAGAGCAGCCTGATTGTCACAATACATCTTCATCGACTGGATCTCGCAAAACTTTAGTTGTTGAAGGAATTGTTTTACCTATATAAGTTCACAGGTAAGAGATGTCATTGCTCTATATTCAGCTTCAGCAGACATCGAGCAACGACATTTTGTTTCTTACTTTTCCAGGAAATAATATTTCTCCTCCAAGGAAAATACAATATCCTATAGTGGAGCGTCGATCTATAGGAGATCCTGCCCAATTAGCATCACAATACCTGGAAATTTGGATATTTCCTTGATCTTCATATAACAAGCCTTGTCCGGGAGCCTTTTTAATGTATCTTAAGATACGAATGATAGCATTCCAATGATCAATACAAGGAGCCTGCACAAATTGACTAACAACACCAACTGCAAAAAGACAAATCAGGTCTAGTAATAGTCAAATAGATAAGTTTTCCAACCAATCTTCTATATCTTTCTGGGTCTGAGCAGGCTTCACCTTGTTCTGCCATTAATTTCAAATTTGGATTCATAGGACTGTCCACAGGTTTACAATCAATCATACCTGTCTCTTTTAGGATATCAAGAGCATATTTCTTTGAGAGATTACAACACCTTTTGACTGAGCGACCTCAATACCTAAGAAATATTTGGGATTCCCAAGGTCCTTGGTCTGAAAATGACTATACAAGTGTTTCTTTAATTGAGATATTCTAGCAGCGTCATTCCTTGTAATGACTATGTCATCAACGTATACAATCAAGTAAACACATTTTCCAGGGATAGTGTGACAATAGAAAACGGAATGATCTGCTTCACTTTGTTTCAATCCAAAGGCTTGGACAATAGATTTAAATTTTCTAAACCAAGCACGCGGGGATTGTTTCAGACCATAGAGAGAACGTCGTAACTTACAGACTAGACCAGACTCCCCCTGAGCAACAAACCCAGGAGGTTGCTCCATGTAGACTTTCTCTTCTAAATCACCATGCAGAAATGTATTCTTAATGTCCAATTGATGTAGAGGCCAATGACGAATGACAAACATGGCAAAGAATAGTCAGACAGTAGTCATTTTTGTCACGGGAGAAAAAGTATCACTATAATCAAGCCCATGAATCTGAGTGTATCCTTTGGCTACCAGTCTAGCTTTGAGGCGATCAATTTCACCATTAGGACCAACTTTAATGGCATAGACCCAACGATAACCAACCGTTTTCTTCCTAGAAGGGAGAGGAACCAACTCTCATGTATTGTTGTGATCAAGAGCCTGCATTTCAGAAATGACTTGTCACCATCCAGGGTGATCAAGTGCTTCTACCACATTTTTAGGAATGGTAATAGAGGATACAAAAGAAACAAAAGAAAAATAGGAAGGAGATAATTTGTGATAGCTAAGAAAATTATAAATGGGATGAGGATTATGAGTAGAGCAAGTACCTTTGCGAATGGCAATGGGCCAACTTGAGTCATTATTATCAGGAGTCGTGGTAGTAGGTGATGATTGAGAAGGACATGCTGAAGAGGACTCATCTTGGGTTATGGGATTGATCATCTGGTTCCTGCGTTGATATGTGATAAGAGGAGGTGATGCGGGTTTCGATGAAGTTTGTGTGGCATTTTGGGTGTTAGGAATATGAGGTACAAATGGTTCAACTATGGGTACAGGTAGAACATTTTGAACAGAACAAATATCCTGCATAGACTGAGGGAAAAAAGAGTTGATTCAAAAAAGGTGACACTAGCAGACATATAGTACTTTTTGGTTTCAGGAGAATAACATCGATAGCCTTTTTGCATACGAGAATATCTTAAGAAGACACATTTGATGGCTCTAGCTGAAAGTTTATCCAATCTTGGAGACATGTCATGAATAAAACATACGCACCCAAAGACACGGGGAGAAACATGAAAGAGTGACTCCTTTGGCAATAAAATGGAGTGTGGAACTTTATTGTCAAGAGAAGAAGATGACATTCTGTTAATGAGAATAGTAGTAAGAATAGCATTTCCCCAATGATGAATAGGCATATTTGCACTAAGTAATAAGGTACGAGCAGTTTCAACCAAATATCTGTTTTTCCGTTCTGCTATACCATTTTGTTGTGGAGTGTGAGGACAAGTAGATTGGTTTAAAATGCCTTGTGAATTTAAGAGAGTAGAGAAACCCGTAGAAAAGTATTCCTTGGCATTATCACTTCTTAAAACATTGATTACTTTCCCAAATTGATTTTTTATTTCATTAAGGAAAGTTCTAAAAATAGACAATAATTCAGAACGGTTTTTCATTAAATAAATCCAAGTACACATAGAATACTCATCAATGAAAGTAACGAAATATCTAAAACCGAAAGATGAAACATGACTAGGATCCCAAATATCAGAGTGAACAAGAGAAAAGGCAGATTCACACCTAGATTCAGAATATTTAGGGAAAGAAGACCTAGTATGTTTCCCTAGTTGACATGATTTACACTCAAAAGCTTGAAGACTTTGAAGTTCAAGAATCATTTTCTTCAATTTTGAAAAGTGAGGGTGCCCTAAACGTTCATGTAGCAATTTTGGGGATAAAGATGCAACACAGGACACAGATGAATTAGTCCCAACGTAGTACAAGCCTCTGGATTCATGTCCTTCGCCAATCGTTTGACGATCCTGTATAACAAACGAGTTAGCATTAAAGGTTACTGAACAATTTAATGATTTGATTAATTGGCTTAAGGAAATGAGACTGAAAGAATAAGAAGGAACAAAAAGTACAGGTTTTAAGTTTAGAGATGGAGGAATGGAGACTTGACCAATTCCTTTAGAAGCTACTTTAGACCCGTTGGTTAAGGTTATAAGATGAGGAGTTTTAGGAAATGAGAGAGAGGAGAACAAAGAGGCATTACCAGACATGTGATCAGAAGCACCTAAATCAATTATCCATGAATTTTGACTTTCCACAGATTGTGAAATGCAAGCGGTTGATGAACTTGGAGTTGTGGATGATTGTGCCAGGCTGGTTGATTTTAGTTTTAAATATTCCTGATATTCCTCATGAGAGAACTTGGGTTCAACCAATTCAGATTTGGAAATATTGGCAGTCTTGTCAGGGAAGCCATGCAAAGAGAAACAATTTTCTTGAGTGTGACTCATTCTCTTACAATGAGTACACTGGGGATGTCCCCTACCACCACGTCCTCCTCTAATGCCACGACTTCCTTTTCCACAAGTAGAAATCATAGCAGAAGATTCAACAAGTTCTTAGTTATTCTTACCTTTGAAAGTTGGAACCCGAAGGAGTCTTGTAGTCAAACTTTCCATAGAAGGAACATGTCCAGTTAATATCTGATCCCGAACATGATCAAATTTTGGATTCATAGCCATGAGGGTCATAATCATATAAAATTTATCCAATTTCTGTTTTATTCCTTCTAATGAATCTACCTCTAAAAACACTTTTAATTCTTCAATTGCTGATTGAGCTTCAGCAATAAAGGGCATCATACCATTATCCCCTTGTTTGAGAGAAGCTAATCGATTAGCGGAGTCGTAGAGGTGTTGGATATCATTTGCAAAGATATTTTGGGCCTTTTTCCAGAATGAATTACATGTCTTGAAAGCTCTTAGGGTGCTCAAAATATTTAGCTCTACTGACTACCAGAGTAGAGAACACAATTGATTGTCAAGTTTCTTCCATTGTTCGGCCTCTTCTGTCAGGACCTTGCTTCCATTTTCTAAGTGATCATGAAATCCTTGGCCAAGGAACCACAATTCTATTGAAGAAGACCAAGACAAGTAGTTTTTTCCATTTAATTTTTTAGAAGTTATTGTAGGGGTCCCGAAAAAAGAGATTGTGGGTTGTGACGACATATTGATTGAAAGAAGAAAAGAGATACAAGAGAGCATTGCAGTGGATAAGAACACGTTTGAGCAGTGCGATGGAGATGTAGGAGAGAGAAAAAGAAGACCTCTTAGCAAACAGTATTGGAATGAGAAACTAAGGGCATGAATAGTTTCAGGACACTGCGGCGACTACAACGGCGATGGACCGAGAGCGAACGGAGGACTGGACAGCGGCGCGTGGGCAGCACGTGCCGAGACTGGGCACTGGTTTTTGAGCGGGTGAGGGCGTGTCCGGCAGAATGAGACTCTGTGACTGGTGGGGGTGGCCGTCGCTCGGCGAGACGAACCAGATTCGATAGTTGCCAGTGAGATCTGTGACGGTGGCAGCAGCGGAAGAGACTATGACAGTGATGGATACCATTGGACAAGATAAACAGGCAGAGCGGGATCGAACCCGCTCTGATACCAACTTGAGATAAATAATGAGATATGAAAGAATGATTTTTGAGAGTGTAAATTCCCTCTCTTGAGTTCTCTTATATATAAAAGGATTGATTCTAACTAGGCCTAGATAGATACAACCCTCCTATGAAATAGATAACTAATAATTATTCAACAACTTATATTCAATAGCTTCTCTTGTTCTGTTCAGTATAATTGGGAGCCAATATTCTGTTTATTTAGTTATATTGTTGTGATCGTTAAACATGCAAATGCTATTAAATGAAACATAATCTAATTAATTTGCTTGAATTGATCTTGTCACCAAAGAAAACATTGGCAGAAATTATTACAAGGGATCTCATGATGAATAATATCATTGAGAATTTAGTTTTTATCTAAACCCAATGACCTTGCGTGGTAAATTTGATCTAACTTACCTACTAGGATAAGACTATTGCTGTTGAATTAATCTTGTCATTTTTGTTTGTTTATTTCTTTCGATTGGGCTTACAAATGGCATCTCGACTGTTGATAGTTTCTGCAAGTTTTACATGCATAAAGTTGTATACAAATCACATAAATGAAAGAATTACTTTTCTCTCTGCATTGTCTGTGGCATCATCATTGCATATCCAAAAAGATTAATGTTCTTTTGTGTCAGAAGGCTCTTCTCTATGCAAAGGTATGAGGGAAGGTCTGTTCGTAACTTTACCTTGCATATATGAAGAGGCTGTTTATGGAACTACTGCATATCGAAGTTAAGTTTTAATTTGTTGGTTGGTGCCATTTGTTTTAACGAAGGCTTGGTAAATTGGGTTGTGCAGATGATCAGCTTGAGAGAGAAGAAGCACATGTTGCTGCCAAAGAAGATCCCTGTCATATAGATAATATAGATACTGATTTGTTGACTGACTCGTCACAATTTGACAATAAGATGACTATGTATAGTGAGGAAGGAGAAAATCAAGACACCACGAAAGCCTCCATCAACAAATCTTCACAGCAAGCAGGTTTGCATGCATCATCAAGGTCTTCTACGACTGATAAATTGCATTCTATACCAAAGAAGGTGGCATTTGTCTCCATCAAGAATCTTACGGTAACGCGACACACATCTTAATGTCTATTTGGTTGCACGTTACCAACACTTGGATCATGTTTCGGCTGAAGCAACAATTCATAGCTTCTGCATAATAGTTGTTGCTTGATGACGAGAAAATTTGGCCAAGTTGAATCATGAGCTATGGATGTTAAGATATTCTTCAATTTCATGCGAAATTGAATTGGCCTAACAAAGGATGACATGGCGATTCACTTGCTAGTTTATTTACTGATGTAAATGTAAAGACTAATTTTGAATAAAACGAAGTAGTTTTATTGTTTTGATTTCTTAGAGAGTCTCTTTGGAATACTCCCTATACGTCTGAATCATATTTTTTTTGGGTCGAGAAGCATGAATCATATTTAAACATGCATCTCTGATTTGTATCTTTTAAAATGAATTATCATTTGGTAGATTAAGGAAACTTGAGTTTGGTTTCAGTTTTTATTTAAATATATTGTTTTTACTCAACTAAATTATTTTGCTAATTTATTAATTAACACATGATTTGCATGAAATATCCTTAGGGTAAAATATGCTTTTTAGTACAAGTATTAGAATATTTTGTTTTTAGTATATGAAAAAATATTTTAATATAAGTTTGATTATATTATTTTTCTTTCAACTAACATTAGAGGTTTTATTGAATAAGCACGTGAAAGTATTTTGCATAAATCTAGATGTCTTTATTATATAAAAATTAACATTAATAAATATTATATATTTATGTTGTAAACTTAAAATATTAGTAAGCATGGTTTTGTGGAAGAAAGGAAATATTGTGATAAGAGGTTGAAAAAAAGAAAAACGAAGGGCATTGTAGAACAAATGCTAATAATGGTATGACGAAGTTTTTGTAGAAGCTAACAAACACATTGGAATCTACCTTATTATAATTACAAGTAAATAGGTAATTTTGTTTCGTTTTCCATGCCTTTTGTGTAGTGGTGTTTGATGTGTCCTATTTTAGGACAAGATTGGAGTTGGTGTGGAGTTGCTTTCATGGAGTAGAGTAATTCAATTACTTTGTTGAGTTTGTGCTATTTTTCTACTTTGAATTCGGATTATTTAATTTTTGTACTTTGAACTAGGATTATTTAATAACGGGTTAGCCAATTAGATACGTGAATAAAGATTTTGAATTTAGGATTTTTTTATAATTATCATCAATTAAATATTAATTTGATGGTTTAAAATTACATCTTTGTTGTAAGATGTTGTTCACTCTTATAATTTATCATAATGGAACAATTTTATTGAGAACATCATGTGATATATAAGAAGACAAATGCTGATAAAGTGAATAATTATAATAGGGATGAATGATTTGTTTTGGTAGAATGGGAACAATGTCAACTTAGAAAATGAATTTAAGGAACCCAACTGATGTACATATTTTAGAATTAACTAATGTAATTGTAATAAGATGGAGATTTATATTCTTTTGGAATATTTTTGTTGATGGGAGAAAAATAAGATGAGACTTGATGATTTCCTTTAAAAAAAAGATGATTTGCATGGAAAGAGTGATGATGTCGTTGAGAGACATGAGGAAGATGAGGCACAACAAGATAATATGCATGGAGAAGGTAGGGGTGAGTATGATGTTGAAACACATGAGGATGGTGAGGCATGGCTAGGTAATGTGCATGAAGACAAGGATAATGGGACTCAAATGATAAGGAAGTCAAAGAAGTTATATATGTGGATAATAAGATAGGTAAATGTTGGTCCTTTTAAAGTTCTAGTTATTAATGATGCTAATGAAGAAGACATTAAATATGACTACACCTTATAAGAATTAGATACTTATAGTGAGAATGAGAAACATAACCTTTTATGAAAGAAAGGTGAGAAATATAAACATACTCAAATGAGGGACGATTTTAAGTTCAAGTTAAGAATGTAATTTAACTCATTGATTAAGTTAAATGATGATGTTACAAAACATTTTATTTTAAATAGTAAAGAAATTAGGCTTGAAAGAAATGAATAAGAGAAAATGAAAATAGTATGTATTTAAGGTTGTGGATTTAGAATACATGTTAGTTGAGTTAAGAAAAGTCAAACTTTCCATGTTTTTGGATAGAGAAACATGAGTGTAACAAACATTTTTTACAAATAAAAATAAAGAATGTAATATCCAAGTAGGTGAGAGGGAAAATACTATAGATGATTAAAACAAATAAGAAAATTATTGCAAGTGAATTTGTGGTATACATTAGATAAAAGTTCTCTATTGAAATTGTATTGCTTACAAAGTCAAATAATTCACACTTGAAATCATTAAGGTTGATGCACATAAACAATACTCTTTATTATGGTAATATTGTGCTAAGTTGAAATGGTCATATGCTATAAACACTTGTAAATTATTGATATACCTACATTGCATTTGCCTCCATTGTTAAAAGATTTTATGTATGCTTAGACAAATACAAACAAACGCTATGCAGATTTTTATAGGAATTTATGGTTGTCATTTAAAGACAGAAGGACAATTACTCATCAGAGTTGACAGAGATGCAAATGATCAAAATTTGTTAATATCCTTTCTAGTAGTGGATATAGAAATAAAAGATACATATCTTGGTTTACAACATTGTCGTTTGATGATATTTGATGTACAGTAAGGAATAGATGAATTATTATCATACTACTAAAAGATTGGTTTTTATTCTTTTATCTTAACTTAAAATTAAATTTTCTCTCTTATTTATTTATTTAATGTAATGAGTTTTACTTATTAATGTTATAGAACAAACATAAGGTGTTATTCAGCATAGAATTTACCTTTGTTACTTATACAACAACTACAAGAAAATTTTCACAAGTATGACCAAGACAACTTTTATATATTATCTAAAAGAAATTTTAGCACAAGAGGGAATTAATTTGATAATGTTATAATCAAAGTTTTGTAACAATATTTCCACATGTGCATTTAAAAGAATCTTAACAAAATTATAAGGAAATCAATAAAATTAAATTTATTACATAAAAGTTGTTTACTTTTTTATCGTATTAAAAAAATATTTTAGTACTTATTCTATTGAAAATATAATTTACCTCTATTTTTATATTTAAAAGTACTTAAACCTTATATTTTAAAAAAAAACCTAAAAATTAATTCCATTATAATGATATTCTTAAAAATTAGGGGGAATAAAATAAAATTCCAAAAAAATTAATGTTAAGTAAGTTCTTTACATGTATAAGTTATAACTATACTTTCTTATTAAAAATAATATAATATATTCTTTAAAAATTGAATAAATATTTAAAAAATATTTTTTAGAGAATCTAAAATAACTAACACAGAATTGTGTGGATATTTTACGTAAAAAAAAGAAAGACCAATATGCTAAACTTTCCGGGGAATCAAAATGGACTTTTCTTTTAATATATATTTATATTTTAAAAATGTAAGTTTCAGAATGAAAGAGGATTATAATTTTTTTTATAGAATATGAATAAGAAATATCGTAAAAGAAGATTTGGTAGGTTGACTTAACCTTTGAACCGCGTAAAGGGAGAAAAAAGAAGGAGAAAAATTCAACTCTAGTGAGGGAAAATGGTAGCAAGAGAAAAAGTTATAAGATAAATTGTACTTTTTTTAACAGCTATGAGAAAAATCTATTTACCTTTAGTTTTATTTATTATTTAAAATTTAAAAATGGTACTTGTTTTACCATATTTTAGATAATTTTAATTTAAAAATAAAAAGCAAAATAAAAAAAATAATATTTTTTAAAATAAAAAGTAAAAAGCATATTCTTAAATTGGGGTCCACCTATTGGTCACATATCCGCACCTTACTAGTCATTAATGTGTCATGTCACCAAACAAGGAAGATGGTGGGAACTAAAATAATAGTCGGTGTGGGACTTTTGAGATGCTATCTCTCTTAATCTTTTTATCAAAAAAATTATGCTTTTTCTTCTAATTTTACATTCTAATAAATAATTCATATAACAAATCTTTTAGCACTATGTGTATCAATTTTACAATAAACAATAAAGTTAATTGAATGAAATGGTTCCACTTATTAAATTATTTATTAATTTTCTTAATTTTTCAAAAATATTTTAAAGGTTACTCATTTTAAATTGAGAAAATTTAAAATTTATCAAACTAATTTATTAAATCATAGATATCGGGTGAAAATCATTTCTAAAAAAGTATATAAGTGGAAAATGACATATAAATATTTCAATATAGTATTTTTACAGACGAATAGGAAATTTCACTTTTATTTGATCAATAAAAATACATTTTAGGGTATTTATAAATTTATTTTGTAGTTTTAATTTTATAGATAGATTATTCTATATATCTATTTCATTTTTAATTATTATATTTTTTATACAATGTAAATTATATTATTCATCTTATATTTATATTCTTCGAGTCCTACTGCATTTAACTCTAACTTTTATTTTTTGAAGTTTTCAAATTTCTATTTTAATGAACAAAAAATGTTATTATGATATTTATATTCTTACTTCTCATTTGTAATATGTTATGTTTTGTAGTATTTTAAAAGTATCAAATTGAGATACTAATATTTTTGTCATTTTATATTTAATTATTTGAGTTTTTTAAATTATATTAAATGTTTGATAATCTTTTTAACTTTTTTTTCTAACATTAACATCCTTAGAACTTTTACAATGTTTAGAAACATTAACATTTTCTAGAACTTCGTCATCTTTAAAGAACCATTGCTTAGTTTGATCATCAACTAAATTTCATCACTCTCCTTAACATCATCTAAACCATTACCAAGTAAGTTCACATCACTTAAACCTTCATTACACAAATCTATATAAACTAAACTAACATCAACTACACTTCCATTTCCTATCTCTGCAACCTATCTTGCAACACACATTTATCAATAAAGGGTTAAATATGTTTTTAGTTCCTGAACTATTTGTCAAAATTGTGTTTCGTCTTTGGAGTAAATTTTGAACTTCTTTTGTCCTTATACTTTATAAACAGGTGTAAATAATCCTCTATGACAAATAAAAACATCTTTAAGAAGAGGAAAATAAGAAGAAATAAAAAGGAAAAGAGTGAAAGAAGTTTAAGAGACAAATGATAGAAAAGTAGAAAATTATGAAAAAAGAAAATATAAAGATAAAAAAGAATTCTGACATATCATCAATGATCGTTTACACACGTTTATAAAGCATAAAGACGAAAATAAGTCCGAAATTTGCCTCAGAGACGAAACTCAATTTTGACAAATAATTCAAGAACTAAAAACATATTTAACCCATCAATATCATAATTCATTCGTTGAAATATATTCCATTTATTTAAAAATTTATAATATTTCAAAATAGCTAATATAATCACAAAACTATATGATTAATTATTTAAAGCAATCAAAACTCTATCTATAGAATATACTTAATCACATTGTTAAGCACTAAAACAAACAACACAAAAAGAATAAAATAAGTATGACATGTCACTTACCTTAAGAAGTGAATGGACCCAAAATGACTCAAACACAACCTCAAATATAAGGCAACAACCACCACTATCTTATCCAAAAATGGTGTCTTGAAATCTTACCAAGAAACAATCAATCCAAAAATTGTGTCTCCAATGTATAATCAAGTTTTTGTACTAAAACTATCTTCCATCTAAAAAAATAATGTAAAAAACTTATATCACATTAGTATCATATCTCACTTTACAATTAGTTAATATAACAAATATTATGAAAAATGACTACATTAACTTATTTTAAATATAAGTGTGACCAAATTGAGATATATAAAAATACTAGAAGTACATAAAAATAAATACAGAAACCAAGACTATTTAAACTATTTTTAATCAAATTTATCGTAAAATAAAAATAACATTATTTTAAGTAAACATTATACTTTTACTGTGTTATTCGATATAATTTTAAATCACAAAAATAATTTTATCATCTATTAATATTTTTTTTAATAAATAAACATTTCAAATAATATAATAATTAAAATAAACAAGATAATATAAAAAATCGAAATGGTAATAAAATAAAATAGGAATTTTGTCCATCACCAAGTTGTCTTATTTAATTAAATGGTAAAGTTAAGAAATCTCTCTCACAAAGAAAAGGATAAAAATAGTAAACTCTATTTTATAAATGGAACAAGAGAGGAATATAATAAAATATTATCTCGTATAAAAAAGACAAAAAATAAATGCAATACATATTTCCATAATAAATAATAATAATTATAAAAAGTTACTTTAAAAGTAAACTATTTCTGGTTTTACTTTTAAGTGCAACGAATTTCTTCCAATTTATTGAATTAGAGACGAATTCATGGTATTGTGCTTATGATATTCTCATAGCAGTTAACCAAAGAAGTAAATACTACTTACAAGATCAAATACGTTTTTAATTAATAAAGAAACTTAAAACCAATTAAAGTGACATGCCAAAATATGACTTGTTTGAATATAATTTTTTCCTAGTAAAATAACTTCAAAATTTACTTTTACCTTATATAATAATTAACACTGGTTAATATAAATGTAATGATATGTGTTTTTTTTTAACTAAGTAGTCTAGGAATGGTATTAACACTATCTTAGAATGGAATTAAAATTATGTTTATTTTTTATAATGATTAATTTTAATAAAAAATTATTACCCAAATAATTTTATCTAACTCAAACGTAATTAGTATCATTTATCAATATATGCTTTTGTATAAACTTAATTTCATAATTTACCTCCAAACAGTCAAACATATACCAGAAAATCGTGTCAACCAATTCTGTCTCTTCCACCCACTTTACCTGTCCGAACCATATTTCCAAAATTGAAAGCAAAGCTTTTTATGATTTCAAATAAAAGAAAAAAAAGTGGAAGCAAAGCACAAAATCTATATCACGACCATTGGTAATATTTAGTTAGAGGGCAATAAATCGATAATCATCTGCATTAACAACAGGTTGGTGACCGTGCAAGACAATAACCTTCAAACCAATTCCGCGAAACGCCCAACACACCTTTCATTCAAAACCAAGTTTCAGATCCAACGCCTTCAAATTCAGATCTGTCTCGTTCTTTTTCTCTCTCTCGATCATCCCCAGGTTAGTTCCATGCTTCCTGAAAATTAAAATTAATTTTTTATAATCAGAGTTTCATGATGGGTATGATCAAAAGCCCGTGTATATCCCAAAGGTTGCATTTTTACGGAGTTTTTCATGTTTGACTTCTACTTGGTAATTTTAGCTCAAATGGGTGTATATATCTCTCAAATGCTATCAAAGTAATGATCTTTTTATTCAGCTTCACGCTTGGTGACTATGAGCTGATTTTGGGCCGATTTAAAAATGGCAGTGCAGAACAACCTTGAATGTGTATTTACCTATTATTGTGTTGCAAAGGAAAGTTTTGATTGATTTCTCTTATTATTTTTAAGTTTACAGCAGTTTTGGGGCTTGCCATGACAATAGGTACTTGAGCGGTTTGTTGCTTTTTCAATCATTGTCAAATTCAATCTAAATTTTAAAGAGTTGTTTAATTTTCCTCTATGCTTTCTCACCAGTTTGTATTGTAATATGGTTTTGTTTAGATTTAGTTATGACTTATGGGTAGATTTAGTCATCTGCCATGAAATTCTGACTTCTTGTACTTGTACAGGTAAAGTTCTAGTCTTTAGTTTAATCCAAGCCATACTATAGAGTGGGTATCTAAGAGCTCTGGAGCTAGTTCTTTTTTTGGACTGAAATAAATAGAGCCTATCTTTATTTCTGAGTATCAGTGGGTCCCCACGTGACGGTTTGATCATAGCGGTTGGTCCTTTGCCTCAACAGCAGTCCATGCACTAGCTGTGTCATGCACTGAAGTGTACTTATGTTGTTGGATTTGGTAACAAGTGATGATATTAAACATAAGTTGGATGAAAGAGTGCATACATGGATATAACTCGGTATGCAATAGGAGATGGTACAGAGTGAATTGGATTCAGAGAATGGTGTTTTCACAGGGATTGATGATGTCGGCAGTGAAAGCCTAGGTCCTGGCATTCGTAGAGAACTTTCCTTTTCACGCTGGTGTGATGATGATGATGATGATGATGAAAGGATCCATTTGGATCAGCAATTAGGTAATGCAGATGTTAGTTTAGAAGAAGACTCTGATTTTGAGTTACCGATTCCTCAAAAGAATGAGCTGCAGAGCAGAGCTTTAGATAGAGAGAGATTCTTTCAACAAAAGTTTCAGCCGAGGAGTATGCAAACAAACGGTATTGGTACCATGGATGATGATTTTGTTCACCGGAGAGGTAATGGATCCGAGAAGTATGCATCTTTTGACATTGAGGACAAATCTGAAAGAGGAACTAATGACATTGATTCATACATTTCTGTGGATGATGATGCTGTATCATTGGATAAAAGCTCCCATAATCCTTTTCACGTAGCAAATATCTTGAAGACATTGTTTTTGATACTTATGTGGTACACTTTCAGTCTCTTTTTGACCCTGTAAGTTCCTTGTTTACCCTTTTGTCATTGCTTTGCTGGTGTATTTATCCTGTTTAGTGTTTGTGATGCAATTCCTTTTTTCCTCCATTTCTTATTCTAAAATATTTTTAACAGGTATAATAAAAGTCTATTGGGAGATCATATGGGAAAGTTCCCAGCTCCTTTTTTAATGAACACTATCCACTTTACCATGCAAGCTGTTTTATCAAAATTTATCACCTGGTTTTGGTCTCATAAGTTTGAGACTAAAGTTGTTATTTCGTGGAGGGATTACTTTTTGAGAGGTAAATTTTCGATTCCTTTATCTAATTTTTGTTATACTAGGTTTTAACTCTCCCCACCACTTTATTATGTGGAATAGGTATGCAATGCTGTATCTTCTGAATACATTTTGGGTAATGATTTTTCATGACTTCAGTTATATTTACACCACTAGTTTTTGATTTAACATCATTTGTAGTTTTTTGTGGTGATAACTGTTCTCAAAATAGGAATTATTCTCATTTTTTTTCTACTCAAATATCCAGATTCTAGTAGTAGTTTGGTTCAAACTTATAACATTTTTGTAGCTTGGAATAAAGACGGAGTCAAACATGCTACACTTTTATGTTTGTAGGTTGAGTGTCTGTTTACATGGTGAGACAAATTAGCTCAACTTATCACCCTTTTCTACTCAAAACTAAAGTATCTGACGAGTAATTTTGTGGAATTACTCCCATACTTCTGTTTATCAATATGGGAGCTTGCCTATGTTCAAGCAAACAACAATTGTTATTTGTTGTTCTGAGTGTGCACAAATTTGCTAGCAATATGAAATGATCTAACAACTTCTAGGATGATTGACTGTGCCATTTTATCTGTTATTCTTTCTTCTATTGTTTCTTTTGCTAACCTTATACCTTGAAGCACACCTTTCCTGCAGATTTCTCATCACTTATTACATTAACTTTTATATCAACTAATGCCACAGATGGACTTTGCCTTTAACAGTTGTACCAACTGCTTTTGGAACTGCGATGGATGTTAACTTGAGCAATGCATCTCTAGTTTTCATCTCTGTCACGTTTGCTACAATGGTTTGTGGCATTTCTCTTTTCATGTAGAATTAGATAGATGTATGTTAATTCTATTTTCTTTGTAGTGCTCGTTAGATTTGATTCTACATTTTACCTTGTTTTAATGGAAGTAAATAACTACTCTTCTTATTTTACCTTTCCTTTTCTCTTTCAGTGCAAATCTGCTGCTCCAATTTTTCTCCTTCTGTTTGCTTTTGCTTTCAGGTTTGCCTTCATAATCACTCTGATTATATGATTCTTGTGATTGCTTTGAGACAAATGTTAAACATTCTAAAATTTAAGCAGCTGCATCAATAAGATAGTTTGTAGGCTTTTTTTTTATTAATGAAAACACACTTTTTATCATGAAATCTTGCATAACCTTGAAGGCATTAGGTATGTGTAGTCATTAATAATTGCTTTCATTAATAGTTATTTATTCTGTGAGAAGGTGGAATTCTTTTAGAATTGACATGCTGACTTCAATTAGCATTTCTTTATTTTCTAATTTCTGTTATACTTTTTCATGCTGCTTTTTTTTTTCATTCTCTAATAATTTTAATTATGCATCCTGTGGGTGAAGATAAGTTTTGTGTTCATATATATTCATTTATACCTGTTTTCTGACATCCTTTTGTAAATTTTGGTTGGAAGGTTGGAGACACCAAGCCTTAAACTCTCAGGCATCATATTAGTCATCTCTGTTGGCATATTATTGACAGGTATTATATCTTCCTTCACCTTTGTAGTAGTAAATAAATACCCTCCTATTATTAGATTTTTAAGAAGTAAAGTGAAGTCCTATTGGGTTAAAGCCCGAAGACAGCTGGAATAGATTGGGAAGGGATGTTAGGCTGGCTGGGTGGCTCCAAAGTAACTGCCTGTACATTTGTAGTAGTAGGGAGGTGGGATTTGGAGTATATTCTGCATGGGAGGATACGTAAATGAAATGATGAGAGGATTGAGGGGTTAAGCAAGAATTGAGTGGTAAGATTTGGGAGGAAAGAGATCTATCGAGGAATCTCTGCTTGCGTTTCCTTTTTACATTTCTGGTACCTATCATAATATGCTATTTTTATCTGCAATTATTTTCACTTAGAGTCCGGAGCACCTGAGGCAGTTTGGCTGCCTACAAGCTCAATGATAAAGAATAGAGCACAGGAACCGTCTAACCATCATAGCTATCAAGGATTTTTCCATCTTTGCTTGCGTCGCTGAATATACTTCTGATTTTTTTGGGTGTGGAAGACTTTTCTTCAATTACAAAATGAAATAGCATCCAACAAAAGTTAGGAAAGACGTTTTACTCTTATAATTTAGTTTGAAGATTAATCAACAAAAATGTTTTCAGAATCCAAAACAGCCAATAAACTCTTCATATTTTTGTTGGAAATCTCTACCAATTAAAAGTATTGGGTTTTTCTGTTAATTTTTTAGAATTAAACCAGAAATTGTCAAATTGCATTTTATAAGATCTAGGAATTTATACCACATTGAGAATTCAAACCTTCCATCTTTAATTTATTTTGGCTTGCTGCAGTTTCAAAAGAGACTGAGTTTGATTTCTGGGGGTTTGTACTTGTTATGCTTGCTGCTGTTATGTCTGGGTTTCGTTGGTGTATGACTCAGATCCTTTTGCAGGTATTATATTTGCATTTTCATTTGTATGTATATTTGATATCTACATGTCTGTGTACACAAAACAGACCCACAAACACATTCATGCTCTTATTTTTCCTGCTTTTGTCAACCATATATTCTGATACATTGCTTCATTTTATTGTATTGGAACCTGATTTGCATTCTTGCCATTCGTGTTGAACTGAAAACCAAATTGAAAGAAAGAAGCCTACGGTATGTGCCCTGCATAACTTCATGTCGATAATTTGTTGAGAATATTAATTTTATTAAAGTTATGTGATATGTTGGGCGAACTGTTTGACTGAATTAAATAATTGGTTTTTTAAATTTATTTATTTTTTGGTGGTTTTGGTCCATCAAATTCATTAATCTAACATTAATTTCTGCAAGTTTATTCATTTTTCAGTGACTATGCATTCTTTTTACCCTTCCTGGACATTAATCTGTGTGACCAAATAGTGTAAATTGGTGGTTTAGAAGATGGTGCATTATGCCTATGTATTTTAGACACTGAAGCTTTGAGAATACTACTTACCATATATTTTAAGAGCTATTTTTTTTGTGTAAAAAGAAATAAGTTTATTGAGATTAAGAGAGAATTTTAAAGAGTAAGGAGGACAAGCAATCTTCCTAAACAAAAGAACAAAAAAAAATTGAAAAAGTGAACATTAATGGTGCAGCTATAGGACATTAATTGTGCACCTATTGTTGTAGTCTCCTTTGCTGGAAAGCTGATGCATGAACAATGGTGACTTCAACTGTCAGAGGGACATTACTTCTTTTGAAAGCTTATAACGCCCTCACCTTGGTTTTTCCTTCAGCTCATCAACTAAATACTTCTGTTGCTTCACAATAGATTTTATATCCAAAATTAGATTCACAAAGCAGTTGGCTTCTTGCTGAAAAATTATTAGAATCTTGTGTTTTCTTTGCATTAGTACCTTGCTTATAAGTCTTGGGGATATATTTTAAAGCAAGTATCCTTTAGACCATATATATTGCTTACCTTATTACACTTGAAAGCTGAATTTAATTTCAATCAATATATTTTTCAATCCTGGAATCTTACAGTTAAGCACAAGGTTATTGATTATCAAGCTCCTGAAGAAATTAATAAATGTGGTGTAGTTAATAAATAGAAACTAACATATGGAACTGTTAATTTTAAAGCCAAAAGGATAAAGGGAAAAACCAAATTGGCTGAAGAGATTATGGGGCTATCCAAGCATTTGAAGTTCTAAAATTACAGAGCCTAATTATTTATTTGAAGACTTAGTGAGGATAACTTTTAATATTGACAAATTCCAGTGTTTTCATCATTTTAAATTCTCACTCCATCTAGCATTGAATCATATTTCTTTGCCCAAGTTTACTTTGGAGTTAAGATTTTGTAAGTGCTGTTATATTTTAGCAAAAAGTTTTTATGTTTCTTTCAAATGATTTCAGGTCTGAAAAATCCACTTACCCTGATGAGCTATGTAACTCCAGTAATGGCAGTGGCAACTGCCCTTCTTTCCCTTGCATTAGATCCATGGGATGAATTCCAAGAAAACAAGTACTTTGATAATTCAGTGCATATTACTCGAAGTTGCTTGCTGATGCTTCTTGGTGGCACAATTGCCTTTTTTATGGTAAGGCTGTCTATTTCCTTTAAGATACATGTATATTCTTTTATTTCTTTTTCTTCCTAAGACTCAAGGAGGTGTCTAACAATTTTATGCTTGTTAGTTATTGTTTAATTTTGCTTGTTACACTTGTCCTGAACAGGCTTTTGTTTACTGTCATAATACTTAACTTTAATCTTTCTTCATGCCGACATTTGGATCTTGATCTTCTTTCAGGTACTCACAGAATATGTTCTGGTCTCAGTAACTAGTGCAGTTACAGTGACAATAGCCGGGGTTGTTAAGGAGGCTGTCACCATATTGGTATCAATTATATTTTGGATGATATTACCATTTGTTGATATGGTTATCTAGTGTCTGTCCCTCTTATTATTCAATCAAGTCTTTCTATACTACCAAGTTCCACTTCTGTGGTGTAAATGTATCAGGATTACATTTTTGCAGCGTTTGCATGTACCAATGATATTTATTACAATAGTTGCTAAGCTAAACATTGACATTCATTTCAATAAAAAGCTTGAAAAAATTAGCATTCATGGAACTGTTAGTTATTTGTGAAATAAATTGCATAAGTTTTTTTTTCTCTTTTATTGATTTTTGTTAGTGCATATAAGACAGAAATTAGTTAAGGATCATACGGACCTAGAAACCTTAAAACAAAGAAATTTCATATTTTGGTTTGACTCTGATGTTAGAATCCAGCTCTAGTATTTTATATTATTGATTAGAGCTGTGTTTTTTGTTTCTACTTTAGTTAGTTGTTGTATTTAGCAGCTCTAGTATTTTATATTATTGATTAGGGCTGTGTTTTTTGTTTCTACTTTAGTTAGTTGTTGTATTTAGATTGAATGAGAGTAATTTGTCAATTCCGTCTATAGTTTTTGACATGTTATCTTAACTAGAGCACTAACTGATTCTTGATAATCAGTTTCAACATCTGCTCATAATATATAGATTTGTATTATGCATATAATGCAACAGTTATATATTATTCTAGATTTCCACTCATATAATGCTCTCTATTGAATGAATAGATGAATGGGTGTGTTTGTTTCCCCCTCACATCTGGGTTTTCTGCTTGTATATCTACTTGAACTTACTCTTCTGGTTTTATGTTGTTTTTTATGTAGGTTGCAGTATTGTACTTCCATGATAAATTCACTTGGTTGAAAGGATTTGGTCTATTAACTATTATGATTGGTGTCAGTTTGTTTAATTGGTACAAGTAAGTCATCAACGACCATATTCTTCAAGAAACAATATCAGTCAAATGTGTATTCTTTTCTCAACTTTTAATTTATTCTCTGATAAGAATAAAATATGTTATTTTCTAAGCTTGCAGCCACATTGAGAGGGATAATTGTATTGAATAATTATCATAAACTATATTCCCACTTCCAAAACTTGCAGGGTAGGTAGATATGGCTTAGAGCATAAAGAATTGAAGATTTTATTACATGATATTTGTAGTTTATTTTCTTGTACTGATAGCTCGCACAGCTGAGAAGTTCAATTCCATATCATATGTTTAGTGCTGAAATTTTCATGTTAAACAATTTTATAATAAATTTATTTTATGTAAAACAATGGAACTGCAAGTTTTTTTTTTTCGCTCTAATAATAATACTACATAAGAGCTTCAATTACAACATGCTACTTTGTAATTCTTTTTACACATACTATCTTGTTTAACGAAGCCATACTGGTGTTTCTCTAAGATGTGATATTTCCTCTCTATTTAATTCTAGCCATTAAATGCGTTTGTTCTGTTTTTTTTTGAAAATTCAGATACCTTAAGCTTCAGAAGGGCCACGCCGGTGGCAGTGACGTGGCAGAGCCTTCAAGAGATTCTGCAGCCAAATATGTTATTCTTGAGGAGATGGAAGAACAAGAAGATAGCATCTGAGACCATTATCCACCAAATAGTTCAAAGCCAAAGTAAGCCTTTTCTCAGATGCCAGTATCATGACACAAATCATAGCCTAATATTTTATTCATTCACGAACAAATATATTGTCTTTTCATACTCTAGTATTCATCCAGAAACATACACGTTGCATGTTATCATAGATGAAAATGGAATCATGCAAGTTGAAGTTTAGATCATACCAAATTTCCCATTTCTGCAATTTCTAACTGCATTTTAATTATGAAGTATAAATTCTATTTTGTCGCTGAAATGTTAATGTATTTAGTCTTTGAGTATTTGCAGATGTTACATTTTTTTCCTTGTTGATTAAATTCTTGGTATACTATTAACTGAAGCCTGCTTTCATGAATTATGTATCGACGCAATGTTCTCTAAAGACCAAAGGGCACAAAATAATCTTCCAGCGACATGCCAGTTGTTTTGCCACATTTCATCAAGAGACGCGTGTTTATGTCCCCTATTGGAATTGTGATGTCAAAGTTCTTTTGAAGTTTCTTTGAGTGAACACATTTTTGGGATATAATGCCTTCCTACGATCAACATCACTTATATTCTGTAAAAAGATGTACTCAATCAGTTAAGAGATTTTGACATTGGTGTCAAAGTTCTTTTGAAGTTTCTGAGTCAACAATTTTTTTGGGATATAATGCCTTCCTACGATCAACATCACTTATACTCTGTAAAAATATGTACGCAATCAGTTCAGAGATTTTGACATTATTTGGTCTTTACAAGATATATGTTGCAGAACACAACAGATTGTGAAAGATCAAATTTTATCATTTTGCTTTCTGGTATGAAATTGTATTTTGATCATATTAGCAGGAATTTTCTTGTGTATACTAAATGCAGTTCTTTATTTGTTACCAACACACAAATTGATCTTGAATTTGAATTTCATTGTTATGATGGGAAAGTAAATTCACATAAACTAGACCTTTATGTATTTATTGCAGCATCTACATTTAGTTTCCTTTTAGGCACGTATAGGACCTCTATAGTTGCTAGTTGGAAGTAAAAGAATATGCATTAATTAAGCATTCTTGAGACTTGGCCAACAAAAATGCTTACTTATTCTGAGACCATTTTCTACCACTTGATTCCAATCATGTTGAAGAAATCAAAGAATTATCTGTCTTTTACATGTCACAGGTTGAAAGGTGTCAGATAGGAGAGAGAAGAATAATTCAGAGAAAAGGGAATATAAAGTTAGTTATGCCCCCTATGGCATAACCGAATCCTCCAATGTGTAAATAACTATCACGTTTTTACTTGGTTACGTAGTCTCTTAAGGAGGTTTGTTCCTGATTCTCTGTAGCCTCTCTCCATTGTCAACAACCTCTTGGTCAGTATCTGGCCCTGCGGTCCATCTGGTGCATTGGGCCTAACACAGGTGGTATATAGCCCCCGAAGCCCTAAAATTGCAAAATACCTTTGTCCTAAGGGCGATTCTTCCTGCACCCCAAATTTTCTTCCTGTACTTTCAAAAAAATTAAAATTCCAACATTGATCTTATTATTAACTTCTGTTTTCTAGAATTCGGAAGTCACTTTTTGGTTTCCAGTCTGTACAAGCTGGAAGCATAAAATTAAATTTTTTTGGCTTCTAGCTTGTACAGACCAGAAGTCATTTCCGGATGCGGGAATGACTTCCGATCTGTACAAGCTGGAAGCACTTTGAAATTTTTTTGCTTCCGGCTTGTACATATCGGAAGCCAATTTTTACTCCATATCCCATTTGACTTTCTGTCTGTACATGTCGGAAGTCATTCTCTCAAATTGACAAAACGCGAAAAGCATGAAACGAACCAACTTATTTGTACCGACGCCAGTGTGCAGTCAGAACGACTTGTTTCTCATTACCAAATGTAACAACAAGGACTAGGAGAGGGACGAAATGCAAGAAGAAGGAGATGGAGAGGGAGCACGCTGAACCGGAAGAGAATGCGGTGCGGATGGGAAGAATGAAAGCGGCACAAAAAGAGAAGGAAGAGGGGTGCATATGATTTAGGGTTGGAGGGTATTTTGGTAATTTCACTGTGCGCTTGGGTCAGGGAAAAATATATGGAGGTGCAGGAAGAAGCAGTCTTGTCCTAAACCTACTACCAATACGATCTAAGCAAAAAATGTGGGCAAAAGATTCCTTTTTCAGTTATCACCCAATGCTGCCAGGAAAAAAATCACATATTTGTCTTGCTTGTATGCAGGATTCCTAGGTAGTTTGTTCAGATTTTGCTTGCTGCTGCTATGGGGCTGTTTTTACTTCCAAAGGCTGGTGCAATTAGGCTGTTAGATATTTAGGGTCTGCTTGCATACTTGAAATTTAATAATTTCTATAATCACTTAGTAATAACATGACTTGCTTGAGATGTGACATAAAAAATCATTTTGAAATGTATAAGAACTAAAATTAAAATAAACGTGTAGGAATTAACAAATATATTAATCCAATTAGAAAACATAGAACTTGTGGATTTATAAAAAAACTAAATATCAAAATGCATCCGTAATTGTTTTATGAAATAGTAATTTTTGTGCCTTCCATCTACGAATCATAAATGAATTTGTCCTCGTGAGTCTTAATCGAATCCGTTTCAATTATAACATGAAATGTCCGTATTCATTAAGTATGAGTATAAGTGTGAGTAATACTTGATGATTTTTTAAATTAGGTATAAGAACGGGAATGAGAATATACATACTCATTCCGTGTACTTCCATACTTGTCTTAATGTCCTATATTCATTCCTATTTTAAATTACCAAAGCACATTTAGTTTATTAAGTAATTTAAAAAACTTATATTAGTTTTTCTTTAACTTTTACTTTTGTAATTTATTTCTACAACATATATTTGATAATTTTTTTAATTTTTTTTATAATTATTTGATCTTTATTCAATTATTATTTGATGATACTCTAATTTGATATTTATGTTATAATTTTTTATTGATATTTGTTATTGAAAAAAAAAGATATTATTTTGACTTTAAATCATTTATAATATTATATTTTTTTTGTTGTAATTTTTATTTTTTTGTAAAATAACTATTTAATTAATATTTGTAATAGCAAAAGACAAATACAATTACGCAATTGGACAATGGGGACGAGAATGAAACAAAAATTTCATACTCACTAGATATGAGAATAGAAATAAAGATAAATTTTTGCTGCGAAGATGAAGATGGAGATAAGTTTTTAGACTAAGCATGAAAATGATGATAAAGATAAATTTTTAATATAGGAACGAAGATGGGAAAGTGAAACCGCTGCATTGCCATCCCCATCCCTCTTTTCAACATATAATTCTACCAAAACTAGTCAATGGTGTACAAAAAAAATTGTATCAAATCCAATTTTCTTATCTTTCTCTTTTTCAAGAATGCAACACAAATGAGGCATAGTTACTATGAAATGAGTCGAGAAAAGTATAATGCCCTAACTCCATGATCCCATTGGGACAAAAGGAGAAAAAAAAAACTCCTTGATCCCAAACATGCGTATTGAAATCAGTTTTGGATATTAATTGAGACCAAATACTAATCTTAAACATACTAACACAATCTTTCTTACATTGAAATCAGTTTTACAGACATGAGCAATAAACATTTTGGACATTAATTAGTTCGATCGATAATATCACAATAATTTCCTGAAGATAGATACTTCAAACAAAGTCCTTCAAATTCCATTAACCAATCAATGATTGCTGGGATCATTGTGCAACACACACTTTTAAATTTAGGCAAATTTCACACATACACACAAACTAAATAAACAAGCACTTAAATGAAGCGAAGAAATACAACAGAGCTAAGTTGCATGTGGAGGAAACTACTGAGGAAAGAACCATCCCAACGAAGGAACTGAGACACCAAGAGGCTCTGTGAGAGTAAGAGTTCTAGCAGCATTGACCAGACCACCAGCTAGCTTCCTCGCTTAGTCACTGTCATAAAGAAAACATATATTCCTTTAAATATATATAGATTTGGTTTATTAAATATCAAGGGAAAAAAAGGAAGTCCAATGCTTACTATATAATTATACTTTAATTCACAAACCATCACTATAATCCACAACTTGGAATTAAATCCAACGAGTTAATCTCATGCTTGATTTGTAATGTTTAGATTTCCTAAACTATAAGTATTGAGTGGAAAAGGGAACTTTCACCAACTAAACAGAAATCACAGAAACTGACATTCACCACCAATTAAATTGATGAATGCTATTTTAAACCAACACAAGAGAAAAAGTAGCAGAGTAGGATTAGTTGTGTACCCGTGTGGTGAGGCACATTAAGTGAACCACAGATACTCGGGACACTCTTCTATGATCAAGTGACAATTTTGGGGTTCATACCAAGGGAAAGTCCCTGTGATAGTTGGCAACTTCTTGAGTTTTAGTGAAACAAGATTTGGAAACAATAAATGCTTAGCATAATTATCATCATCAACTGCCATCCCCGCACCTTTTTCTTCACTTGTAGTTTTGTGTTCAAATTTAACAATCTGCTCTAGTTGAGAGCAAGAATCCACATGTAGTAAATCCAGTGAAGAACAATGACAAGCTACAGAATAAGGGAATATGCACTTCAATTTGTTGCATGTGTTGATTTTAATGCTTCGAATTTTCGGCTGACAAACATGTTGGGAGGTAGCAGATATATTTTCAACTTGTCCTTCTTCCTCTGAACCAAAAGAAAATATTTCTTCCAATTCATTGCAATACTCTACACTCAGACTTTCCAACTCTGGCAGGCTTCTAAAAATTGTGAAGGAAAAGATTGTTTTCAATTTGTTGCATCTTACGATTTGGATATTATGTAGTGTTGGGAAATAGATTTGTTGGGAAGAAGTTGACAGCTTTCGAAGTGGTTTTGCTTCTGAATAAATTATATCCTCCAGTTCATTGCACTCCAGTACAGACAGGCGTTCTAACTTCGGAAATCTTGACAAAGTGATTGCATAGAAAATATTTTTCATTTTGCTGCATCTCCAGATCGCAATACTTTCAAGTTTGGGGAATCTAACTTGATTTGGACTACCTGATAGGTTTGTAGATCTCGCTGCTTCCATTGAATATGGGGAAATTATAGCCTCCAAATTGTTGCAGTTGTCAACAGTCAGGGATTCCAACTTTGGTAGTCTGGATACAATGCTTAAAAAGAAGATTGTTTTCAATTTGTTGCATCTCTCAACCCAAATATTTTGTAGCTTAGGGAAACATTTGTTTCGGCAAGGATTAAGGAAGGTTTTATTCGAACCTAAAGAAATTATTTCCTCCCATTCATTGCATCCCTCTACATTTAGACTTCGTAAATTGGGCAGGCTAGTAACAACTCTTGCACAAAAGATTGTTTTCATTTTGTTGCATTCTTCAATATAAATTGATTCCAGCTTGGGGAAAAATACTTGTTGGGAAGCTACTGATGGGTTTCCTTGTTTTCTTGATTCCTCTGAATCTGAAGAAATTATTACCTCCCACTCATTGCAATAGCCTATACATACTTGTACCAATTCTGGAAGGCTAGTGACAATGGTTGCTGAGAAGATTTTTTTCAATTTGTTGCATCTGTTGACCAATATCCTCTGCAGCATAGGGAAAAAACTTTGTTGGGAAGGATCATATAGGTTTCTGAGTTGGCTTATTTCCACAGAATCTAGAGAAACTATTTCCTCCAGTTCATTGCAGTTGTCAATCCTCAGATGCTCCAACCTTGGCAGTCTAGTAACTAAGGTTGTGGAAAAAATTGCTTTCAATTTGTTGCAACATTCTATTACAATCTTTCTCAGTTTGGGGAAACAAACTTGTTGGAAAGGGGCGAATTGGTTTGTATGTTGTCTTGCTTCCTGTGGATCCAAGGAAATTATATCCTCCCATTCACTGCAGTCCTTTACAAATAGTTGCTCCAACATTGGCAGTCTTGTAACAGTGGTTGAAGAGAAAATTACTTTCAATCTATTGCAGCCTTCAATCTCAATCTTTCTCAGTCTAGGAAAACAAATATGATGGGAAGGAGCAGAAACATTTCTGAGTTCACTTGCTTCCACTGAATCTAAGGAGATGATTTCCTCCCATTCATTGCAATCCTTTACAACCAATTGTTCCAACATTGGTAGGATATTAACAATAACCATGGAAAACATTCTTTTAAATTTGGAGCATCTTTCAATACTAATACTTCCTAGTTTCGGAAAGAAAACTTGTTGGGAAGCAGCATATGAATTTTTAACTCCTCCAGCTTCATCTGAATCCAAGGAAATTATTTCCTCAAATTCATTGCAGTCCTTTACAATCAGTTGCTCCAACTCCGGTAGGCTTGTGACAATGGTTGTAGAAAAGATTGTTTTCAATTTGTTACATTTCTCGATTTCAATCTTCCTCAATTTGGGGAAACAAACTTCTTGGAAAAAAGCAGAAAGGAATCTATACTGTGTTGCTTCCTTTGAATCTAAAGAAACTATGCCCTCCCACTCTTCACAGTTCTTTACAACTAGTTGTTCCAACTCTGGAAGACTTGTAACAATGTTTGCAAAGAAAATTGTTTTAAACCTTTTGCAGCTTTCAATTTCAATTTTCTGCAGTTTGGGGAAACAAATTTGTTTGGAATGAGCAGATATGTTTCCAGCTTGATTTTCTTGCTTTAAACCTAAGGAAATTATTTTCACCGATTCCTCGCAACCCTTTACAATCAACTCAAGCAACTCAGGAAGGGTTGAAACAATTTCCATGATAAAGATTGCTTTCAATGAGTTGCATTTTTCAATCTGGACGCTTCTAAGTTTGGGGAAACAGTCTTCTTGATTGTAAAGAGGATCTAGGTTTCTAAATTGTCCTGCTTGATCTGAATCTAGAGAAATTATTTCCTCCCATGTGTTGCAGTCCTTTACAATTAGTTGTTGCAACATTGGTAGACTTGTAACAGTGATAGCAGAGAAGAATGTTTTCAATTTGTTGCAATTCTCAATGCTAATCCTCCCTAGTTTGAGGAAAAACTGTGGGAAAGGAGCATTTACATTTCTATGCTTCTGTGTTTCCTTGGAATCTGAGGAAATTATTTCCTCCAAGTTGTTGCAGTTGCTTATAGACAAATTTGTCAACTCTAATAGGCTTGAAACAATGGTTGCCAAGAAAATTGATTTCAATTTGTTGCATCTTTCAATCTCAATCACCCACAGTTTGGGGAAAAAAACTTGTTGAGATTGAAAAGATAGGTTTGGCAATTTTCTAGCTTCCTCCGAAGAAATAATTTCTACCAATTCATTGCAATCTTTTACAGACAGCTCTCTCAGCTCTGGGAGGCTTGAAACCATGCTTGGGAAGAAGATTTTTCTCAATTGGATGCTTCCTTTGATTAAGATTTTCCTTAGTTTGGGGAAAACTGGCTGGGAAGGAGCATACAGGTATCTAAGTTGTCTTGCATCCTTTGAATTCAAGCAAATTATTTCCTCCAATTCATTGCATTCATAGGTACTTGTCAAGCCCTCTTGAACATCAATTGATTCAGAAGTTTCTAGTCTAAACAAGGCCAATTCCCAGCCAGTAAAAGTCTTTCCCTTCAGAGTTCTTGCCACTGTCAGAATGGCAACTAACAGTCCTTTACATTTCTCAAAGACTCTCCTTGCCACCTCTCTCAATTCTTCTGGAGAATCATCATCTATTTGTGCACGTTGCTTGAACAAATCCCAACCTTCATCTTCATTTAACATAGAGAGTTCAATCATGCTTTGACAGTTCATTGAGGCGCAAACTTCTTGGTTGCGGGTGGTGAGGAGGACGCAACATCTCTTGTCATTCTCATTCAATGGAATCCCAATAGCTTCCAAGTCCAGCTTCTCCCATACACCATCCAAGATTATGAGAATCTTCTCAGTCTTTAACCTGTGAGATAACCGTAATGCCCTGCCAAGTTCTGTCTCTTCCATCAATGAAAAGCTCAAGTGATCAGCAATTTGACCTTGAATATCTCTCAATTTGACATCTTGAGACACAATTGTCATAACCACCTTGTCAAAAAGCTTTGACTCCTCTACTTGTTTCCCCACCACTCTTGCTAAACTGCTTTTACCTGAACCTCCCACGCCAACCACTCCAATCACATTGCTCCTGTCATATTGGATTGCCTGCAGTAGCTCTTCATAAACTGGCTTCCTAGAATCCAATGCCACAAAGTCTTTGGGAAAGAAGTAATTCATGCTTGAGAGTTCAATAGGGTGTGAAAATGGCTCAAATTTGTTATTGTTGTTGATCACATTCATTTGCAGCGTCATGCATATCACCTCTTTTGCTAGAGAATACTTAAATGTCATGTTCCAACAGCATTGACTTTTTTCCACCCTTTCTTCCAGCCCCTGCGCATCTTCGAGAACCCTGTCCACATCTTTCAGTCACTCTTCAACTGGTTGCACAATCTTCTCTGCATTTGTAGTGGCTTCTTTAGCACGTTCTCTCATGTGCTGCAATGATTTCTCCAACTCTCTCTTTGATTTTCGAAGGTCAGCAACAGATTTTTTGAAGTAGAATAACTTTCGAGCACGACCTATAATTGCATCCACCACACGCTCTATTAATGTTGACGCCACAGCAGTACCTATTTCAGCCATTTTGCTGCAATCAAAATGCTTCAAGATTTATATTTTTTCAGCATTGTGTATGCCTTCATAGGTTTTTATATTATAATAGCAATGAAGTAATGGTGAAGTAATATTTAAAATGATGTTATTGATAACACAAACTATTCAATGTGTAGATTTTCTCATACATTAGCTTTCTAGTGATTATGCATACTATGGAACAGCTGTTCTTGACATACTAAACTCTATGGCCTTTCTATGATGATAATGACGAAAACAATGACATAGATAACAAATCTCTTCAGTTTCAGCCAAACAGCCTTTCTATGATGGTATTTTTTTCTTCATAATCACTTCCAAAATCAAACAGCCTAACAGATTGAACTGCTGCTATTAGTTGGTTGCTGATATTAATTGTACCAATAATTTACAACGGGGTTGTTTAACTTCATTTTTTGTTGAGGTAATTTAGACAACCCCATGAAGAAAAAGTACCAGTTGATTACCAAAATACTCCCAGTTAATACAGGGTCCATTATTCACGTAATAGTATGAACAATAGTTACGCATACTGCAACCAATTTTTTATTTGCACATTAAAACAACAACTATGACATACTGAAAAGTATGCCACGAGGGGAATATTCAGAGCAATGATCTCAATCAACAGCATCAAACATTAGGAAATTAGAAACAGCCTGAATGTTCAAGAGGTCACCAAATTATAAATTTCAAGAAAAATACTTTTGAGCTCGAATAAATTTCTAATTTCAATATTTTCGGAAAAACATTTCAAGAATAAAAGCAACAGAGCCAACAGCCAAGTGATTTTGGAAAGATAATGCGTGTTCCTTTGATTTTCCACTACTAAATACACATTATTTACCAAAAAACAGAATCCAAGAGAGTAAAACAAAATCATGCAAACCGTGTAAGCTTCTTTGGTTCCTGAATGATGTTCTCAGTTCTATCTTTTGACATTAAATCCAAGCATAAAGAAGTCAACTGCGTATTGCAGAATTGAAGCAGTGCAACATGCAATGAATGAGGATGAAACAAACCTTGGATTAAGATTACTGATGAACCAAAATTCCCTGAACAAATGTTGCACTTTTCTGCCTTTATCGGGCTTGGATTGCAGAATGAACAAAGAGACTTGACAGAGAGAGGCTAGTATTGAGAAAGGTTTACTCATCAATTGGCAAAAACTCAGTATTAGTTGACCAAGACTTGAACTGTGTTGAAGTTAAGTGAGACAGAAGGTAGGGGCACTCATGTCTGATGATGGTGTGGGTCCTAAAGTGTCCTTAACTTCTCCAATCAAGAGAATTAACAATGTAATATATACGAAAAGCCATCCTGTTAAATTCTAAGTATTTTGCTCTGTATTAAAAAAAGTTTCACATTATCATCCAATCATAAATTACAATTATTACAAGATTCAACAAGCTTAACATGCATAATTCTTCAAGATGAACTGCATATAAAATCGTTTTACAGTACTAGTGCATAATTTATTTTCTCATAAAAAATGTTTATTTTTCAGTAATTTGTTGTGTAAGAGAATTTAATAAGAAAAAGTACATAATTTATATATTTTTTAAGACATTATTTAAGACTGATACTTCTATGCGTGTTGAGTAAGTTGATGTTTAAGATAGTGAGTTATGTTTGAATTTTTTTTCTCTTTCTTGTTATCTTTTTTATCTCTTTTACTGTTATTTTATTTTTTATTTATTAACTTGTTACTCTGTAATGAACAGACCAATAGTTTAAGAGGCATCACTGCACTGTTGTTGCTGCAGATTCGGAGCTAGCAGGAAAATTCGGCAATGGATTTTCCAAGTAGCCAGAGATCGTTGTGGCCGGCGACGCGTATTGGAGATTTTCCACTCAGGACTCACTTTTTTGTTGTAGTTATTGTTTTATCAAAGATTAAACTTTTGGAATTGAGTTATTTGTGTAGATATAATGCAAGAAGTGACCAAACTCAATTTTAGGTCTAAAATTTATTTTTTAATATAATATTAAGTTTATTCTAACAAGATTAATGGCTTTATTAGGTCACCGGTTGTTGGGGTGCTATAAAACAAGTAACAAATGGGTGATTCTTTTTTACCAACGTCACTAGTTGCATCTCAATGGATAATCGAAAAGACCTAATCACCTTCAACCGTTGCATGCTTTTTGTTTTTCATTTCTTGCTAATTTGGAAGCGATTTTCTTTATTTCTAATCTAGAAGCCTTCCTGTAATTAGCTGTAGTAATATGTACATTTAATTTTCAAAATTAAGTAATTCCGAAATTATTTTTTACTTTTTCACAATTAAAAAATTATTTTTTACTTTTGAATTATATAATCTCAAAATTATTTTTTATTTCCAAATTTATAATCTAGAAGTAAAAAGTTTTAAATGTATTTTTGACTTATGAATTACATAATCTTGTTTTATTTTTGGATTCTTTAATCTAGACGTTTAAATGAATTTTAAATTATTTAATTTGGAAGTCAAAATTTTAAACACACTAGATAATATAATTTAAAATGTTACTAGATTGTATAATTTAAAATGTCACCATTATATAATTCAGAATGAATTCGTACTACTTAAAAAAACATTGAAAACATAATGATAATTTTAAAATTTTTTAATATTATGGAATGTAGGTTGAAAGCATGAAAAACAAGAAAGAATCGCCGCCTCATTAATAGGAATGACAAAATAGGTAAAATCCATAATAGGTTTTATCTTTAATGGATGTCCACAAATAACGAATGCAGGTATTTTAATTAAGTAGGGGTAACATGGTATTTAACCTATAGGTACCCCTTAATCACTATAAATAAATATTATTTGAATATTTCTAAAAAAATAAAGTGATCCAGATAAAGTTATTAATAAGAAAAATATTAATAATTGAAGAATTGTTTATAGTTTAATTTTATATATGTATTTTTTATTTACACCTATGAAATTGAGATTCATTTTAAAAAATTTAATTTTTTAAAACTTATATTTATAATTCAACTTATTTTTTTTAAAAAGATTAAATTTATTTATACAAATATTTTATTAGGAAAATTTCTTTAAATTATATTTTGAAATAATTTTTTTACCTAAGTTTATATTTTAAATAATTTTATTTAAAAATAAAACATATCCACGGATATAGAAAAAATCTGCTGGTATTTTGTTTCTCGGATAATGAGTAGGTGTTACATGCACTTGACCTCACTCGTTGTTATCCTTATCTATAAAGATATTTAGTCACGTGTTCGAAATGTTTAATTCTCAGTTTGATGAGATGTGTTAGATATTTCTCATCAACTAGAAATTAAGTCAAATTAATATATATATATATATATATATATATGCACACACACATAAGTGAGTGCAAACTTCATTTACAAGCCAATTAGACTTAAATTTCACTTCTTAAAATGTAAGGCTTTTAGTTAGATTTGGTAAAATTGTTATTAATATGATGTTGATGTTCTTAGATGGTTAAAGGTAAGAAAGGAAGGCATGCTACAATAGGTTCAAAGAAGAGGAAGAGAAGTAAAAAAAGGTTATAAAAATTGAACAAAAAGAAACTAGGATTAAGAAATTACCTTCAGATTATAAGAAAGACTCCAAGATGGTCGAAGTAATGTATTTAAAAGAAGGCTTCATTCTTTCTAAATTTGGTTTGATTTTTTATTTCTAACTTTGTAAGGCTTCTAGTGAGCTTTGCTCAAATTATTACTAATATAATGTTGATGTTCTTAGATGGTTAAAGGTAAGAAAGAAAGGCATGCTAAAAAAGGTTCAAAGAAGAGGAAGAGAAGACAAAAGAGGTTAGAAAAATTGAACGAAAAGAAACTAGGCTTAAGAAATTACATTTGGATTATATGAAAGACTCCAAGATGGTTGAAGTTATGTATTTAAAGGAAGGCTTCATTCCTTCTAGATTTGGTTTGGTTCTTCTAGCTTTGTAAGGCTTCTAGCGAGGTTTGGTTGAATTGTTACTAATATTATGTTGATGTTCTTAGATGGTTAAAAGTAAGAAAGGAAGGCATGCTAAGAAAGGTTCAAAGAAGAGGAAGAGAAGTCAAAAGAGGTTAGAAAAATTTAACAAAAAGAAATTAGGATTAAGAAATTACCTTTAGATTATAAGAAAGACTCCATAATGGTCGAGTTACTAATATAATGTTGATGTTCTTAGATGGTTGAAGGTAAGAAAGGAAGACGTGCTAAGCAAGGTTCAAAGAAGAGGAAGAGAAGCCAAAAAATGTTAGAAAATTTGAATGAAAAGAAATTAGGATTAAGAAATTACCTTTAGATTGTGAGAAAGACTCCAATAACGAAACTCAAACTCTAGATCTTTGACCGAGGAAGACACCACTCACAAGGAGATAAGCCTACTTGGTACCACTCCCAAAGGAGATAAGCCAAGAATGGAGGTTTGTCACTTGAGTCTCTACTTAAAATAAGAGTTCTCCAAAAAAGAAGAATCATACTTTTCACAAAAGCTCTCTAGTTTTTATTCAGTTAATAGAAAATCCTTACAACGAGGCACTTAGCTTCCCTTTATAGAGGTTAAATTCTTGATTTCTCACATCCAAACAAACTTAGGTCATGAGCTAGTTATTATTAAACTAGCTAGCTTATTTCTATTCCCAAACAAGGGAACTTACCACCAAGAATTTTTTTCTATTATTTCTAAAGTGTTAAAAATGTCCTTTTCTTTTGTATTTATATTTACTTTTAGTTAATCTTCCTCCAAAATTTTCTTGAACTAAATGCTCTCCATTCAAGACAACATCAAGTTTCTTCTTTGTCTAAAGCTAAAAAAACTTTTTTTAAATCTTAGTTCCTCAAATACACTAAGTATAGGTAATTTTAGTGGGACTTTTTTCAAACACTTTGGGATAATGTTATATTTAATGAAATGTTGTGTTACAATCTTTTAAATCTAGTTCGATGTTGTCTAATTTCAGTTCAAGTCACATATTCTTATTCCTAAGGAATTAAGAGTTGATGAGATTACTCATTTTAGGCATATAGTTTTAGCAAACTTTAAATACAAGATCATGATTGAAAGACTTTCTCAAGTCATTAATAAGTGAATTTGGTCATAAGAAAGTGAACTTATACATGGAAGAAGTATTTTGAATTGTATTGGCACCACTTTTGATGTTCTTGATATTATGGATAGAAAATGTTTTATTAAAAAACATTATCCTTGAAATCAATATTAATAAATTATTTAATATTATTAATTGACATTTTCTTATATTTATTTTACAGGCATTAGGTTTTTATCACAAATTTTGTAATTTACTTTACATGAATTAAAATCTACAAAGCTTTTCGTTTTTATTAATAATAAGTTATGTATTTTTTTATCATGTACTAGAGGAGTAAGAGAAATAGATCATTTATCACCTTTGTTGTTATGTTTGAAAAATGAGATTTTTAGAAAAAACTTGTAAAATGAAAAGGATTTTTGTTGTCTTATATGAAAAGGACCATAATTACAAAGTTTCTAGTGCAAAATATGTTATTTTTTAGTTTTCAAGTAAATAGATGGTTGAGGGATGTTTTTAAAGAGATTAAGGGTTGGTTCAAAGTTCAATTTAGACACGAGATTTTAATAAAGTCAAGATAACTACATTAGCTTAAGATAAGATTGGTACATTTATATGAGAATGAGGTCTTAGATTATGAAACATTATAAATATTAATAAATTGTGTATGATCATATTGAGTTATTAACTTATTTAAAGAAGTATGAATTAGGTTAAATTTCTTTATGTACGAGAATTTAAATATATTAGTTCTATTATAAAATCTAGGTTAAAATTAAATACATATATAATTAAGTGCAAAATAATGTTATTTACCAAGGTTATGATGGTAGGGATATCAAATTTTGAATATATATATGACTTGGTGACATTGTAGATAAGATAATGAATATTGACGTTGATGTTAAATTGTTTTTGAAAGTAAAAATATCAGTTTTATTGGTATGAAACTTGATAGATAGCCTAGATATTCTTGATGAGGTTAAACTACAAATTCTCAATATTACTATTATATGACAAAAGTAAGGAACAAAGTTATGTGAAGTTTATAGAACTTTTGTCCTCACTTGCTATAATTTTTAAGAAACAACAGAATATTTTTCTTTATATATATACTTTATGTTGAATGGAGAATTTCAACAATTGTGAAAAGTTAAAATACAATATATTTAAATTACTTGCAATTAAATTTTTTTTTTCTAAATATTTTATTTAGACAGTATAATTAAAATATCTTACATTTCAAATTTTTTATTTAAAAGTAGTAATTAAATTTTTCTTTTAAGATAAAATATAATTTTAAAATATTTTTAAATATAAAATTTTAAAATTAAACTATACAAAAGAATTAGTCAAATTTAAATATTAAAATAATAATTCAAATTTTTTAATATATATATATATATATATACACACACGACTCATCTCGATATGAGTCTTATTTGATTCGATTTGATATAGATTCGACTTTATTCGATCTAACATTAGTCTGACTCGACTCGACTCGACTCAATGTGGACTAGATTTAACTTTCAGCCCAATGTGAGCCTAACTCAACTCTACATGGTCACAACTCAACTTGTCCCAATATGGAGGCCTAACATGGACTTGACTTGACTCGACTCGGTCTGACGTGGGTGCAACTCAAGTTAGTTCAGGTGAGCTTGACTCTACTTGATTGAGGTGGACTTAACTTGACTCAATATAAAGTGTATCTGACTCAACTCAACCTAACTCGACCCAACCCCACGTGGGTAGTCCTAGGTGAACCTGACTCCACTCAGCTGAAGGTAGACTTGACTTAACAAAACGTAAGACTAATTCGACTTAACCTAATATGGACTCGACTCAACCCAATATAAGTCTGACTCAAATCAACCTAATCTTGGTCCAAAGTGACTTAACCTAATTTAATTTAGATCTTACCTAACTTTATTCATATAACCTAAGATCAACTTAACAGACCGAGATCAAACCTAATACTAAAATTTCAATTTCCTCATTTTATAAGTAAATTTCATATTTATTATTTTAACTATTAAAAATACCTTTGAAAAGTTCTAAATTCTAATTTTCTTCTAACTTTATTATAAAAAAAAGTCATTTAATACTAAAAAAAATTAAATTCATCAAGCAAATATATTTTAAGAATTGAGTTTCATTGTTGATGTACATTTAGGTACTTATCTATGAAATCCTTTCGAAAAAATTGTGACCGTTTTTTATTTGAATGAGTTTACAACTACTATTTTATGTTTCCTATTATTTCTATTATTTCTGAAATTTGTAACAACAGAATCAATACTTTCATAAACAACAGATACAAAATATTTTCAATTATTAATATAATAGGATCCTTATGTAAAAGCAATATATTCTGCAATAATAGAATTTAAAATTATTAAATCTTTTGTTATTTCTTATGAGCTAGAAAAGATGTTAGATTATACAGATCAATTGTTACCTTCTCATCTTTATTGGATAAAGTACAACATAGATAGATATTCATGTACAATTTTATTATTATTAGTGAGTTTGGTTTTTGATCTTCACTTTTGTAAATTTTTTTCTTTCTGTTTTGTTTATTATATATTCTAGATTATTCATACTGGTTGAAGACTAATTAGGATGGAATCAATATCATGATGCATTGACATTCTTATTTTATTAAAAAAAACACTAGGAATGAGAAAACCTGACACAATTGATTATTTGAACTTTTATTAATAAACCCAAATTCTTGTTTATAATATATTAAAAAATATTTTTAATTATTATAATATTTAAATTAACATGTAGAAAATAAATTATAAGTTCTAAGTAAAATATAATTATTTTATTATAATTCAATATTAAAAGTAAACGAAAAAGTAAAAAAAAATAACATATACAATTATTCTATTTATATTAAATAATAAATATTTTACTTTATTAAATTATCTGTAAAAAATATTTTTGTTATTTTAAAGTTTTTTTGTTACTTTTCGTTATATTAGTTAATATTTTATTTTTTACTGATTATATTAATGATAAAGATTAAAAAGATAATTTAAAATATTAAAAGATTTAAAATTAGAAAATATTTTTTAAATAAATTAGAAACAGATTATATTTATATCTCTAAAACATATTTAAATATGTCATATTTGTCATTGCTGTGAAATTTTCCAATTTGGACTGAGATTTCAAAGTGGTTAACTTTGTATGTTTCGTATTTTCATTGAAAGCCATCATCAAGCACGAGAGAGAAAGAAGTAAGAACACTGACCCTCACGGTCACCTTTCCGCCACCAAACCCCACAAACACAGTATTCTTCTCAACTTGTTTTTATTATTATATATCATAATTAAACAACACACAACACCAACATCATTTGACCAAACACATTGCTTTTCACAGTTTTCAATTCATTCGAAGGTAAGATTCCAAGGCATCATTGCCCCCTTTCTTTTTATTTTTTCTTCTATACTTTCGAGTTTTGTCGAATTTTCTGTTAAAAATTCTTTTTTTTCTCATATTTTAATTGTTATTGTTGTTGTTTTGCAGTGTTTTGGTTTGACATAAATAAACCTTTCAAGATCTCAGAGGGGCAGAAGATCAAAGCCTAGACACACTCTCATATACAAATAGTGTCTCTGATTTGATCTTTGTTTCTTTTCTCCTTGAAAATTTTCAGCACCCCACAGGGTTCTGTCAGAAAAATTTGAATTTTGAGCCTACCCTTTACAATGATTTCCTCCTTGAGACAGCCTGTTGTGGGGATCAGTGGTTCTGATCTTTTGAGGCAAAGACATGCAACCCCTGTTAAGGCACGGTCGTTTTTGCCTTCTTTGTCAAGAGAAAAGGGGCAGGGATCTCTGGTTTCAGTGCATAAGCCACTGCACATTGCTTCTTCTCTTGGTGGTGGAAATTTCGTGTCGGTGAAGAGTGATGGAAGGAGTGATGTGGTGAAGTGTGAGGCCTATGAGGCAGACAGATCAGAGGTTGAGGCTACGAACACACCATCAGAGGCTGCAAAGAAGGTGAAAATTGGGATATATTTCGCAACCTGGTGGGCTCTGAATGTGGTGTTCAATATTTATAACAAGAAGGTGTTGAATGCCTACCCCTACCCTTGGCTGACTTCAACTCTCTCACTTGCATGTGGGTCTCTTATGATGTTGATCTCTTGGGCCACTGGGATTGCAGAAGCCCCCAAGACTGATCCTGAGTTTTGGAAGTCTTTGTTCCCTGTAAGTATCGAATTGGTTTTGTTTGTTTTTTTCTTGAGGAAAGAAAATTGATGGAAGGAAGTGAAAGCTTTGTTTTGTTTGCTCATGTGTTTTTTGTTCTGGGAAAAAATGTTTTTCTTTTTAACAATTTTGGACGCATATCTGGATGTCTAAGTTGGTTAATTCCAGAAACGTACAAAGTAGAGAAAATTGAGTATGTTCCTTTCAAACCTTGTTGCTGAATTGGACTGAATTAATTTTGAGACCTTTGGTTTATCAATTATGAAATTTTTTCAAGTTTTGAAAGAGTGATTTCACTTTAGCTGGACAATCAGCAAAATTTCTTCCTCCACCCTAAAATATCCTTTAAATTTTTTGTATGCCTGTATTATTACAAAAAAGTTATTCATCAATTTAGTTATTCTCCTTTATTTATTTATTTATCTTTTTGGATGGATGGAGACCTTAGTTTTTGTTTTGTTTCTCTTTCAGGTTGCCGTTGCACATACAATAGGACATGTAGCAGCAACTGTTAGTATGTCAAAAGTTGCGGTATCATTTACACATATAATCAAGAGTGGTGAGCCTGCTTTTAGTGTTCTGGTTTCAAGATTTCTCTTGGGTGAGACCTTCCCTGTGCCAGTCTATCTGTCTTTACTTCCGATCATTGGTGGATGTGCACTTGCAGCCGTGACTGAACTCAATTTCAACATGACTGGTAATGAATTTTTCCTTTGAAGGATTTTGTTTATCTTTAATATTGTTGTTAAACACAGTAATAAGTTGGAGATATGATGATAAACTGATTTGAATCTTGAATTTGACTAGAAAAAAGATAATCTGTCTGTGTTTAATTAAATTTGGTTATGTTTTAGCTATTACTTTTTCTTTTAGTATTAGGGAACTGACCTTTTACTACACTTTCTTGTCTATTCTTGGTTGAGATTATCTATCAAGAGCAAGGGTAATTTAATTTGTTAGTGATTAACTTGAGCAGTGGTGTCATTAGAGGTTATTTATTTGTGCTGGAATGAATTTATTGTAATGTTTGCTACAAGTAGCTCTTCAGTCTCCTGACTTTATTTTCATTGTTCTTTTTCAGGTTTTATGGGGGCTATGATATCGAATTTGGCATTTGTATTCCGTAATATCTTTTCGAAAAAGGGCATGAAGGGAAAGTCTGTCAGTGGAATGAATTACTATGCTTGTTTATCTATTCTGTCCCTTGCAATTCTCACACCCTTTGCAATTGCCGTGGAAGGACCACAGATGTGGATTGCGGGATGGCAAACGGCCATCTCTCAGATTGGAAACCAACTCATATGGTAATTTTGAGAAGACTGCTTACTGTAACGTCATTCCCACTGTGTTGTTATCATGTTCTCACTCATCTCTATGTGGATGTATCCATATACTGTTCAAAGTTTAAACATATCTTATCTGAATCTTTTTTTCTATCCTTAGGTGGGAATGCAAAGTATTTTACATTTGCTAAACTAGGGATTCATTTGCTTTTGAATGACCTATTGAACAATAGTATGGGGAGGGTGGTGGTGTTGGTATTTTTTTTAGAATATCTGGCCTTCTTGATTGTTTTCTAGTTGTTGGGGTCAACTTGTTATTTTGAAGTGATTGGGATGTATGCATTTAGAGATTCTATGCTAAAAGCTTTATTTAATTGGCTTGCATATTTATATCTTCATTGATTAATTATTTATTGGAGAAATATAAACTAATTTCAGAGATTTACTCTTGTCTGGAAGACACCAATGTCGACTTCTTCAGTCTTTTCTTGCACTAATTGATGAATATATTATCTGTGCTGGGTGATGGATTGATTATCAAATACTTAATCTTTTTTGTCTTGTAATATGAAGAAAAGCCTACACCTTTGTGCATTTTAACAGAACATCTGACTTCAATTTCTTCATTCTGATTGAATTGTCTGTTATTCATACCTCCATTTTGTGATTCTAAGTTTCTGCTCTCAATGATTGTATACAAAGGTGGGTAGCAGCTCAAAGTGTATTCTATCATCTATACAATCAAGTGTCATACATGTCTCTGGATGAGATCTCTCCTTTGACGTTTAGCATTGGAAATACCATGAAACGTATATCTGTCATAGTGTCTTCGATTATTATCTTCCACACACCAGTTCAACCCGTCAATGCTCTTGGTGCCGCGATTGCCATCCTTGGAACATTCTTATATTCACAGGTATTTTCTTTTCTTTTTTTATTTTTTAATTTTGTTATGTCTGTCTTCTGGCAGACCTCTATATTATTTACCATCAAAAGAGAAAGTTATTTATATTTGAAACATCAAATAGACACATTATTACATATTGTAGTGGTTCGAGAATTCATTGGAGAGAGAATGTGTTTAGGTTGATTGTTTATAATCATTTATTTGAATCCCTTTGCATTGTCATTTTGTCTGATCTGCAAACTGTCAAATTGTAAAAGGGTTGCTGTGTAACCGTGGAAGAGTTATGATTTGGTTAGTTTACAATGTAGAAAAAGAATGAGATTCATAGGGTGGAGTTGGTAATGAATGTACCTTATGTTTCACCTTCCAATCTGATGAATCATATTTTGAAGTTAGGTGATCCAGTGTTTTATTGGTAAGTAGCCTATAAATTGCCACCTAACCCCTTTGGTTCTTACATTGAACCTACCTATATTCGTTTTCTTTTCCAAGTCAATTTTCAACATAAGTTAGCTTACCTTCTAGACTTTCCAAAGTTGACCACACCAAATACTTTAGCACATGCTTCGGTTCATACCTTCACAGTGAGGCTTCTAATGAAACCATCTTTAGCAGTTTCCTTGAAAGTAGCTGTCAAGTGGGTGGAGAATCTTAGAAAATTGAGAAAAAAAAAGGGTTAGAGAGATTACAAGTTTCTTTAAGATAAACAGACATGTGGTTTTTCTTTCCGAAATAATGATTTTGTTTGGTAGGTATACTTATTCTAATTTCTTATTGTGCTGATTTTTGCAGGCAAAACAATAGATTTGGTGAACTAAGTTTCCTCTATGGACTTGTTATTGTTCTCCACGCTCAACCAGGGACAAGAAAGTTAATTTTGGAATGTGTCAGTGCTGGATTTTTGTGAGACTAGGATGATCTGGCTGTTTGTCCATCTGTAGATATAATAATAAGAATGATGCTGCTGAGGAAACATTATTATAATACAGATTATTATTAGGTAGATTTTTTTTCAATTTCTGAAATGCCTGTGATTTGAAATAAATGTTTTTTGTTCACATGTTTTGAGAATAATTTCTCAAAACATTGTTTACTGTAAGGAGCTTGCAATAATGTGATGATGCCTATGATCAATTTGAATGCCACAATATTATAAATGTTTGATGTTGTTAGTGAAGATGCATGCAACTTGGGAGGTGCATTGTGGTCCTTTCATTTCTATGCCCTTTGACCCTTTCCATGTGATGTGTTTTGCTTTGTGTGGTGAGAAAGTGACTCTTCACTTTTCCAAAGGAAATGTTCCCATTGTTCATTGTTGATATTTGTAACCTAATTTATAGAATAATTAATCAGAGAATATTCGAGCATTGATTCCCATTTCAGGCATAGCTAGCTAGTGCTATAGAGTGGTTCATTATTTCATCATCAATTATGTATGTATTTTTGTTTATCTTTTATAGTTGTGTTTGGTAAAAGTAAATGATGATTTAATTGAATGTTTTGAAGTTAATTTTATCTAAAGAGTGCAAGTGAATAGAATTTTCAATAAATTATTTGTCTAGTTACTGATAAAGGAAAAATTACAATATGTTTATGGGTTTTTATATAATTTTATTTATGTATACGTAATTATAATTTAAGTTTATTAGTTCATTTTGAACTTTTGTAGTTTCTTTTACAAAATTATTGTTTAAAGGTCAAGCGTTTTATTAAAAATTAAAATAAAGTGTAAGAGTAAAAATAAATAACATGAGGTTAATTAAGGGGAAAAATTATTAAAACAAATGGTGTGCCATTGAAAGAGGAAATAATTTAAAGCATTAATTAAATTAAAATTTGTAAAAATATTATAAATTAGTAAGATATGCTTGTTTATTAAATACATTTATTTTGGTTAAATAAACTATGTCAGTCAAAAATATTATCTATTAAAGAACTCAATTGGTTCAATAAGAATCAAAATTATTAAAAAATAATTTATACAATAACTTTTAATTCGTTGAAAATATGCTTTTTTACTACATAAAGATTAAAATCGTGACAATTTTATGTGGAATTTGGATGAAATGTTTTTGGTCGTTCTAAAATTTCTCAAATTCGGTTTTATTTTTCCAAAAAACCTTATCCCATTTTCATTCTACAAAAAGGGTATTAATTGAAGTTCTTAAAAGTGTTTTTCTTAAAGTAAGTTCTTAAAGTGTATTTTGTGACAGATTATAACCGTGACTAAATGTTAATTATAAACATTTTGAGAAGTAAAATAAGGAATTTCCATAGTAGAAAAGGAAAAGTAAGACTAAAACTAAATTTGAGAGATTGTAAAATGGTAAAAGATAAGAAGAGTGATGAGAGAGAGAGAGAGAGAGAGAGAGAGAGATGAACCAGTTTGATGGAGAGAAAGTGTGAGCATAGTTCACTCATGATGAAGTTCCATATTATTCATAGTTGAGCTTCCATGGAATTGAACAAATGGCAAAGAGAAGTGGATACAGCAAGGAACAAAAAAGAACCTTTCTTAGTATTCTTATTAAAAAAAACATTATTTAAGAAGAAGAAGAAGAAGAAGAAATGGTGAAGTTGAAGAAAGACTAGTTTGGTGTGGATGATACCTTTGTGATTGAAGGCTCTAATAAAAGGATTTTCTGGATAAGGTTTCCTTCAATAGAAGCCAGAATTAAACTTAGTCAAGAATGTGCTTCAACCTATTCACTTCCTGCACCACGATACTTACTAACTGCACCTCCTATTAATACCCTGCTTTCAATGCACCTCCTCTGCCCTATGGATTGTTTAAATATTATTTTCCAGAAAACTTATTTCAAAACATTTGCAGAAAATTTGTTCAGGAAAACAATTTCTGAAAAACTAGTTTTGAAATGTTTCTGGAAAGCTTGTTTTAGAAATGTGTATTGAAAATTTTCCAAAAAGCTTGTTTCAAAAATTTTCCAAAAGACTTGTTCTAGAAATTTTCTGAAAATGGTAATCCAGAAGTCACTATTCAAATAGAATATGAAAGGTAAATTATCATTTTGAAAATTATGAGATTCAATCACTAATTATGCAGGTGCAGGAAGAAAAAGCCATTCAACAACTTAGTCAATGGGCCCTCCGTTTTGGGTTGGTTATTGACAAATGTTATTCTCACTTCCCCCACACACCCACACCCCCACCCCATTTTGTTGATGCTCAACCTCGATTCTTGTTAAATTGTGTTGACATAAATAATCTTAATGTAAGCATGTTTCGATAAGATACAAGAAATTTCCTTTGTATATTTGACAAGATTTTCTAAATTACATATTTTATACCAATACTTTTTAAATATATTAATTTATTTATTTAAATGGTTTATATGATTATATCTGTACATTTAGCTTCGACGTAAAATACATTTCTATTAAATTAAATTGTTTAAACAAATTTGGAGAGACTATTGTTTTATAAGAAAATTATTTGAGGTATATTATTTTATTATTTTATATCTATGTTGGTACTATAAGAAAAACATACTAATCAATTTTATTGAAAGATCTATTATATACAATATTAGTTTGTTTTATATTATATTTTTACTCATTTAAGAAAAGTTAGAATGATACGAACCATCATGCGCTACTAGTTTGGGCACATACTAAAATTTTATCACTCATTAACGAATCATACGGACCACGCAGAATCTCCTTTATAAGTTTAGGAACTTTTTTAAAATTTTATATCTCTTATTACTGTAATTTATATATATATATAAGTGTAGAAAGACATTTAGTAATATTTAACTTTATTATTATATTGTATTAGTTAATAATATAACGTGATAAATATAAAATTTTACCATGGTAAACCTGCATATAAAAATAGAAAACTTTAAGCAGAAATCTATTTACGTTAGTTTAAAATATCACATATCTAAATGGTTTTATTTTAATATCAAATACAAAAAACTTTAAACTAATGAAAAATTTATTAGGTATTTATTAAGTACTACGGAAGAATTTTCGATGAGATTTAAACTGAAAGAATTTGGAAACTTTTATTTTTTCATGGTTTCATCTGAACACTCCTCAGTTTTGACTTGTTTTCTTTTTCTCTATTTATATTTGTATATATAAATTTCAGGGTTCTATGGATGATGATGCAGAGCATTTTATATAATAATTAATATCTATTCATGTATGATTTTGCATACATGTATAATTTAGAACTGATTGCATAACTATTTTCTTTAATTTCATTTTCTAACACTTGAGGCTTGTTTGGTGTCTTTTGGTTTTTGGGAGGTGAGCAAATTGCTTTGAATAATAATAATAATGACAAATTGCAGTGGCTTTGAATCGTAAAAGAATAATCAGGAAGATTATTATCGAGAGAATAAGAGAGTTCTGCAAATTGAAAATGAAGAAAAATGAAAGAGCTTGAAGACATGCTGTTAAGGAAAAGGAACTGAATTCAATGATAAACAAAATTTTCTTTCATTGGGTGTGAACTGAACCCAGAAGAATAACAAAAACAAAACCTCACTTCACCAATCTTCTACGTACATACATAAATATCGGATGCCATACTAATCATGCAACTCTCAGCTAAGCAGGCTATAGTACATCCATCATTTACCTAAGAAATGAGCAGAGTATGGAGGCACATGCAGAGGTCGACCGTCCCAGAAGAATGGTGATATCAGTAATAATAATACCAGCCAGCACCTAAATACTTGCTTCATTTTGTTTAGATACTGGCTCGGGAAAACTTACTCAACTTCTTTGATAATTCTTCGTCGCCGTAGTGGTTGTGTTGTAATACTACCTGGAGCACTGTGAGCTTTCCTCTTATCTTCCTTCCTCCTCTTGGCATCCGCCATAGCACGCATTAAAGCAGAAGCTTTGAATATTGGTCTTGGCAAGTGCCTATGTCTGTTGAGCAAATCAGAATAAGCAAAGAGTGACAATTATGCACAGGGCAAACTTTTTGTAGAAATATAATTTTTATCAAGTATGGTTTCATAAAAAATATGCTTGATCAAATCTTACCTTGCAATCCGGTTAACTTCAGGGAGGTGCTTGTAGCGTTTCTTTATGGCCTCGTGATAATCGTGCTTCTTACGTTCTCTTGGAAGAATCTGCAGCATGATCACAAGGAAGTTATCATCAGTCAATGAAGAGTTTCTAAGAATAGAATAACCAGGGATAACCAATAGGTGCCAATTTGGAAAACAAACAAGCATCCTAATTATGATGGTTTAACGGTCTTAATCATTTATCATCCACTACTAATGTATGACAGAAAAAGACGACAGGGCAACAATGAAAATCAATTAAACTAAAATGTATCTGGATCCTCCCAGCTCTAGTCCAAACAAGCATGACCTTATCATTTTTATACGTAAGCAGGAATTTGAAACCATGAAGAGATAACGTAGGCCTTCCCTTAACTTGTACTAGATGGTGTCTATCTCACAAATAAAATGACAATGACAACCATGTGAGATAAAAGAAGTAGGTCCAAATTCAAATAAATGAAAATAAAATTTACGTAAAAAACACAATTGAGATTCATCAATGACATAAACATTGCCACATGATGCTGCTGAGGATTTGCTTTGACACATTAATTACTTCACTCAAATCTCAGTAATGCAAGAAGTAAGGAAGATATCTTACTACTCCAAGCTGCTCTGATGCTTTTGCCTTCCAAATCCTAAGGTTAGTATCATCACTACCTGAAATCACGTAACTTCCATCACCACTGAACTTGACACAAAATACCCTGCATAACAAAGATAAAGATCAGTCTACCATCAGATGATAGAAATCTTTCAGCAGTAAAAGAATTGGCAAAAACAGCAATAGTATTTTGTTAGGCTATAGAATAAAGGGAATTATAGTAGTTACTAATTAGAGGGATATCAAAGGTCAGGTCAGTCAAATCTATAAGTAGGGAGATACTAAAATAAAGAGTGGGATTTTCATTTTGTAGATTGAGCATTAGCTCATTGTGAAAGGAGAAATGCTTTGTGAAGACAAAACCATAGGAGGAGAAAGTGTTCTCCTATTCCTTGTTATTTTCATTCTATTGAATAAAAATCTTCCTTTTCTTTCTCTTTTCAATTCTTGGTTCCTAACATCTTTTGTCGGCAATAGTATCTTATTACACATCCAAGGTTTACATTACTTGGAAAGTGACATGGGTAATAAAGCAATATAATGTTCAATTTCAAATATAAATTAAGTGAACCTTTGCATTCTCTTAGTGTGATAAATCTCTTTGCTGTGACCACCGTTATACTGGAAAAGTCTCACCTACATACGAGAAATCATCAATAGATAGGAAATCATTCTCAGTAAGACCAAACGTCATATGATTGAAAACAAAAGTCAAGGAACTAACTGTTCTATCATAAGATCCAGTGACGAATTCTCGTCCAGTTGGTGAATAGTCTATATCCATCCTGTAGAATAAAATATGATGATGTAGGTATGACAAATTTATAGAATTACCGACAACACAATACTTAAAGAAAAATCATCTTACACTGCAGAAACATGATCTCTATGAACACATTTAGCTTCATCCAACTTTCTAGCATCATAGCTATAACAGTTACCATCTTCATTTGCCTGCATAAAATTTGTTGACAAGAATATAATTATACCTATTGAATACAATTACATTAAAAGATGTCTAAACCCAATAATATCTCATGTTAGCCATAAGGAAAACCCTAAACAGTAGCTTCAGAACCATTAAATGAATTCATCTGATCAACTTACAGCAGTAAAATTTATGGGTTCCATTGGATTCCAACATATAGAATTAGTTTTGGTCTGTCACAATGAAGTAAAAGTTAGTATTTATCATGAATACATTTGGAATAAAGCCCAATAATAGGGACTTCCGTCAACAGCCTAACAAAATATGATGATTAGAAATAACATAATATAAAACTGCAACCATAAGTCATAATTTAAAGCAATGAAAAGAAGTAATTACCATCATTATCATTTTCCTCACAGGGGAAGACATACGTAAATCATAAAGAATTATGCTCCGGTCACTAAAATAAGAAAACAGGTTAAAAAAACAGGTAATTTCCAAACAAGAGTAAAGTACATAGAGCAAACCAATATTGTCTCGACTTATAAAGTAAATTAAAGTATAATCATTCAAAATCTGAACAAGTAAAACTTGTAAAAAAATGCACACCTAAAGAAACATAACCAAGTCCTCTTACTAGACATTCCTTTCCATTCAATGAACGAGATGCATTTTGCACCAGATTAATGACAACTGTTGGAATATATAGCAGATATCTCAAATCATGAAAAAAGTATACATGACCAATTAGGAAACTTTTCATATAATATTATATTTCTTAATTTGTTTCCTTATTTAATTAAGATTACAAGTCTACTATCAGCATATATAGAGCTTATCATTGTCTTTCGAATGGCATCCTCATTTCTTCCTTCAATCCTTAAAAACCTATAATGTCAACATGGAACTGGCGTCATGTAATGCACCTTGAGAATAATTTCTCACATCCTCATTTGCTCTTTCCCTACTTAAATACCTGTAACGTCAACATGGTACAAGAGTCATGTAATGCACCTTGAGAATGGCTTCCCCTTCCATTGAGTAGTGTTCAAGGAAATTGATGACCCCACTACTGTGTTTTGTTCATCATCGTTTTCCTACCTAGTCTCTCGTTTTCAAGCTTTGTTGTTATAATTATAGAAACAAGGAGCAAGTCGTATACAATCAAGATTATATATATACTTACATACATTCATACATATATATGTATATATACATATATATATATATACATATATATATACATACATATATCAATACATATATATACACACACACATATACATATATTATTACAAATGTTTTTATCTATTCACATATCATATCTTTATTATTAGAGAATATCAAAACTCCTTTGCTTATTGTGTTGATTCTATTTTCTCAATATATATAAGGAATCCGTGTAGTCTAAATGCATCTCTCTTTCATATAGTTTAACATGGTATCTAGAGCCTTTTTCAAAATCATTCAAAACCATGATGGCCTAGTAGACCCATCATCTCCTAGAGTTTCTTTTTTAAACTTTCTCTCAAGTTCATGTCCACTGTTTCAGATCCGTCTTGGACAACTTTCCGGCAAACTGGTTGAGATCGCCCTGATCTATCCAAGCATACAATGCCAACACAAACATGATGGCCACCATCCTATGCCAGCTCACCTCCTATGCACTCCTAACCCTATGGTGATGGCTCCATTGGATTTTGTTTGGTGGTATGATCTACTTTTCTCTCTCCTCAGATTATTTTATTAATTTTTTTCAGATTTAAAAAAACGTCTTCCAACACCCCCTTCCACATCCATAATAAATTCTCTCATATTTTCTAATCATATTGCTAACATTGAGAAGATGGACAGGACTAACTACTCAACTTGGGCTTCCGAAATGGGTTTATGGTTAAGTGGGCAGGTCTACAAATCCCATCTCACTACAACTATTGAATTTGTTCCCATAGAACATGAACAATGGATAAAGATTGATGTTCAACTATGCAGTGTTATCACCATTCACACTTCACTCAAACCTATTTTCGATTCCCATGTCATGCGAGCATTAGTCTGGAGTGAGGCTTGTACCCTTCGTACCAATGACATGCACGCATCTATATGATGCATCTTTTGAACATTTAGGGCCCTGGGTCTAGTTATCTTAGGCAATTTCATGCGGATTACATGATTTTAAAGAGCTTACTTACCATCTACAAATGTAAACATAGAACTTGAGAACCAGAGTATGTTTTTTATGACATTAGGCTTACACTCCTCTGTATTTCTAAAAAAATAGTCATGCAAACACATACTTCTTCTATAGGGGAAACTACCACATTTTCAATAATTTTGGATATTTTCACACAGGTAATTCTAAAATCATCCAAAACGCAAACATCACCATACACTGGACATATAATTGATAAGTTTTGAAAGTAGTTTGGGAAACCCCTCATTCGCACAATATTGCTCAGACATCTAATGTTGAGTCACCTGTCACTCCTACACTACTAGTTGATTTGCCTCGTATGACTCCAGCAATATACATATCATATCTTCATTATTTGAGGATATTAAATCTCCTCTATGTATTATATTGATTCTGTTTTGTCAATATAAATAAAGCATTTATGTTATCTAAGAAAACACACAGTCTCAACTCAACTCAGTGTCTCTTTCTTTCCTATAGTTGTAATGAGTTTTAGTCTATCATATGCTGTTGTGCATTATTTATATCATCCCAGCTTATTTATGTAGAATGACTCTGAATCCGTCCATTTTCAGTACATCTAATTATAACATACTAAGCCTTAGAACTTTGGCCGGAGGAGTATTGGAGATTCTAGAGGATACAATACTCTTATGTCCCCTACTGTGTTTTCTGTCGTTGGCAACTGCATTGTGTATCATATAAATAACAGTATCTAACCTTCGGACTCACCTATAACATTATGATTATATTTTAAAATAGTTTAGAGCATCTATGATCTCTTGGAAATAGTTTCCATATTCTTTATATTTCATCATTCATGATTCGTTTCAGGATTTAATTAGGGGCACAAGACAAGTACAACTTAGTACTTTGTCTTTTGGATTATTTATACACAATAATATTATTTTGAATCTTTATTTTTTTCATTTCCTTCTTCCCTATAATTTCAACAAAAAACAACAAACTATTAGATCAGGACCAATGTCTACTATCCACAACAAAAACACAAAACGGCATTTTCTCATACTCAGGAACCTATTTCAATTGAAACTTCAATCAAATTAGGCTTTAATCTCAGAAATGGAACATTAAAATGTGATACTAAACAAGCAGGAAAATAAACTCATTAAAACATTATAAATACTCATTAAATAATGGGGAAAAAACATAAAAATTCAATGGGATCAGCAAAGAGCAAACAAGCAACAAACAAAAAAAGATCAGTATATCCACTGGGTGAAAAAATTGAATTGTATTGTGATCAACATTGTAGTCCTTGACCTACAGGCAAACTCACATACCTAGCTGAGGAGGCTAAGAGATTTGGTTCTCCAGGATTAAACCGGACAGAAATTACTGTATCCGTCCCCCATTCAAAACTATTTATCGGCTGAGACCTGCAGAAAGGAAGTAACAATGGCATGAAATAAACATAAAATTTAGAATGGTCAACTGCTGTTATTATAGTAAAACATGTAGACGAGACAGAAATTAGCCACCTGTTGTGATTCCATATATCTACTTGAGCACCAACTGTGGCAAAATGCTCACCATCCCACTGGTGATCAACGCCCCTAAAAATTAATAAAGTAAAACAATGTTCAGTATACATAAAAATGTAGTAAAATAACAAACTTCAATATCTTCCTGGGGGATAATTCACTCCAAAACATACCAAAATGCATTCTTCCAAACATAAACACTTGCTGGCTGCACAAGAACAAAACATGGTTCATAAAATTATGAGTTAGTAGTATACCCACTTAAAAAGGTAAAAGCAAAATATGCCACCACAATATTTCACCTCAACAGTGTTCTTGGTTGAGTCATCTGACTCCATAAGAGTAGCAATAGGAACATTCCAGAGTCTGATACTGAAATCAAATTCCAGGTTACATCAGAAAAAATAGCTATTGAAGGCTAAATATGGTAGATAGATATAATAGAGAACATATTGAATAGGTTAATTCTTACGTGGCATCAGTTCCGCATGACACAAGAACACGTCCATCCGTAGATGCTGTCAAACCTCGTACAGCACCTTGGTGACCAGGAAACTGGCAAACTGTCCGTCTTTTTTATCAAACACAATGGGCACCAAATTAGATACATATAGTAGTCCCAAAAATTGTAGCAATAACAACCTCCTGTCCTTGCTTAAATTTTTGTTAAAAAAGCGAGTGCATAAGCCAATAACAAATGTTTTTGTTCTTCTGATGTATAATTTTCACGCATTATTAAATAATTTTATCATGTAACAACTACCACTCTTCAGGAAGCCAACACATCCCCTCAACCAGAGAAATAATAAGAAAATTTGAAGTCATATTTCATACAGTGAACTATGGTTCATTCCTAACTAATAAGACAGAAATTATTACTTTTCTCTGAGATATACTTATTATCTATGATAGTCCATACAATGTACACAGAAAGGAAATAAAGAGGAAGCTCTGTATTGTTAATTACTACAGCATCCATTTCTTTTCATATATGCCTCTAAGGCTCTAACTAAATCTTAAATAATAAAAACTTATCATAAATAGCAGAGAAATAATTGTAAAGATCACTAGCGAGTGAAACTTTAATATAAACAAGGATATTAATTACATTCCTTAATATTGGTGGTATCCCCTAAGTGGACAGATAGAAAGAAATGGACAGAGTAATACATAGAAATGTTCTTCATTTCAAAAGGTTTACTAAATACCATCTACTTGATTCAAATTCCAAATATAAATATTTTTTCTTTTTGAAAAAACCAAATTAGTGAAAAAATTACCTTGAGGCTAAATCCCAGAGACGAATATCTGTAAAAACAACAAAGACAAATGTTACAGGTTTTTTTTATATATGCAATTCAATCCATCCGGCATTGTATGAAGATAACAATGTACAGTGGATTAGGCCTAATCTGCAATAGAATGGTACTGTACTAATGCATAATACCTAACAATTCCATTTAGAAGGAAAAGCCAATGCAAAATAACCAAAAAAAAAGGATAAAGTTACAAGATAAGGATGAATAGTAAAAGTGAATATATATGTAAGACATTCCCACACAATTATTTCTTATCTCTACCCTAGAAATATTTTGGAATTAATATTAAGAAGTGAACTTTAAACCTAACTCAACCTCACAAAATCGGTTTGTAAAGTAAGGTTAATACTCACTTATATAATCTAATTTGACCTTATCTCTAGTTGATGTAGGATCTCCAATAGCCCTTTCACGTTGAGAACAAGACATATCGTGCATGGAACTATATATTTGTGAGTGATCCAATAGCGATAGTCTAATAAGCCCAACAATTTCACTAGGATAAACTTTGATATCAAATTAAGAAGTGAACTTTAAACATATCTCAACCTCACAAAACCGACTTCCAGTCGCTGATATACTTTAATTTGGTATGTGAAATTTCCAACAATTAATTATTCTATATAACTTATGGTGCAAAAAGAACCACATTGCTTTAAAGAGCTATGTTTCATGATCAGCAAACATGAAACGTTTACTTAGATTCAAGCCATGCCTAACAAGAAGGCTTCAACATCGAGACAACTAAAATAGTAACACAACACGGCAAAGAAAAAACTTGAGAGAAATCAGCCAAAATTGACTAAAGATTGGGTGATCGTTGGACAGATCACTCACAGTAGGATTGACTACTCGAAACTCATATCCAATAGTCAATATGCAATAATGACATCAACAGTCAGGTTGCCAACTCATTCTGGCAGAAGAATTCTGCTTATCCGGTGTTGGATTCATGAATTACGAATTTCCTACATACATGCATATATATATATATATGCCCTCCCCGTCTCTAGAGTATTTCTAGTCCTCCTAACAAAAAGTAACCGCTTCCTGAATTCAAAATTCATAATCCATAATCCATCACATAGCAAAATAAATTTCTTCCTCTTCTCTATCTCCAAACCAAGAGTATAATTCAGCCATTACTTCCTACAACTACAACTACACATATAGCTGCAGGGACATAACTTCATAAGGTAAAATAAACTACCTCCATCCATTGAACCGGAGAATATCCCTTTCAACTGACTAGGATTCTTCGCCATAGACGAAATAGCATCTATATGTCCATCCAATGCTCCAATAAATGGTCGTGCAAAGATCTAAACCCTCAAAGATTAAAAACACATAATAAGAAACAGTTAAACTTCACATTGAATAGAAACACCAACTACCAAACATAAAAAAAAAAAACTAATAGGGAAAAGCCGACCTTGTCCAACTTCACTGCATTAAGAGCACGCACATACTCCACCGCCTTCTCTTGAGGACGAAGGCTGGGATCGTAATTCCGGAACACCCTCTTTTCGAAATCAAAGGGGCAGCGTTAGAAAAAATAAAAGATTGTAAATTCGACTGAACTGAGCAATTAGAAGAACGCCAGTGGTGAAGGGTCGTTAGCATTGAATCACCTGAAGGTCTTGACTTCGTTCTCGGGTGAACTCGTCGACGGAGCGTGATATAACTTTGACCTTCATTGCGTGTTGAAGCAGCGGAAAAGTGAGAGCAATGACTCACTGTGTTTTGGTTCTTCAACCTCCGAATTAGAGAGCAGAAAAACCCTAGGGTGATTGGTGGAGGGAACAAGGGACAAGGAAGAAAGGGTTTAAGCGGTGTTTTTGTTCTTACGGATATGGATACGGATCGGCCCGAAAAAGTACCCGACCATGGTTGCTACATGGGTCAAGCATTATTTATGTTTATGTATACATAAATATTAAAGTATATATAAAGAGGGCTATGTTTTATAATTATATATAAATAAGTTAAATTCGACTAAATAATTATAATTTTAAAAATATTTTAAGAAATACTACTTTGTTAAAATTATATAGATATCAAATTAGTATATATAAAAGTTAAAATTAATTTCATAATATTTAAGTTTTTAAATTAATTTAGTATATATAGTATTTAATTTTATGAATGATGTTTGGTAAACTTTTAGTCTGCACATTGTTTTGCCCTTTCTACTGTTATACATAATTAAGATAATTGTATTTTTTAACTACTCTTTTTGTATATAATTATTTTATCATTTTTATCCTCATAAACATAATTAACTTTATTTATTTGATGATCCGTAAAAAATTACTCACCGTAAATATTAGTTACTGTATGAAAAACTATAAATGTTTTAAAATTAATAAAAGATAGCTATTGTATATATACCTCTATAATTTTAATATAAATTTAATAATTTTTTATTTTAATTGTTATCATAGTAATTAAGTTTTTTAAATTATATATCTTTTTATTACTGTAAAAAGTGAACACACATATCTACACGTATGCTCATGTATTTTTATTAGCTTAATTCTAAACAAGTTTAATATACGTTTATTATAAAGGTTACTAAATATATAATACTTAAATTACTATGGTTAAGAAAATTATAAATGTATGTACTATTTATTTGGATTTGTAAACCTTAAAACAACAAATAAATATTGAAGATGAAATTATATTGTTAGAGCTTCATGAAAATATAATAGCCTTAACTCCTTGAACTTTATTATTTTCGATATTTTTATTTTTAAGGATAATATTATCTAAATTTAAATATATTATTTTAATCTCTTAAAATTATTAGTCAAAATTTATGGGATGATATAATTTTTTTTATATATAAGATAAAATATTATACTGTTTTTTATGTAAACTTAAATATAATCAAAATCGATTTTAAGTTATTTTTATCAATTTTTATCATCTATTAATAAATACCATTATGTATTTTGTTATTTAGTCTTAACAGTTTTATCAATTTTAATTTAAAATTATTTGTTTTAAATGAAATCATTCCTTTTCATTTTTATTAGATAATATAAATAAGAACTTAATTTTATTAATTTATATTAACAATTAAGAAGAAAAACTAACTCGTTATCAAGATATTGGATATTATAAATTTAAAAGAGAAACTTATTCAAACTAACATACTCTTTACTACGAAAAATACAGAATTGTTGCATGAATTCATAAAATAATGTTATTCATATTAAAATGGTATAATATTGTCATTTTTCTTTTTCATTCTTCACCTTCACGCAAACTCTTTTTTCTTTCTATCCTTTTTATTTATAATCTATAATACATTACAAAACATAACCATTACTATCAACCATTATATACATTCATTTTTAATTTTTTCCTATCTTATATTTTTCCACTTTTTCTTGCTTATAATTAAACCGCTTTTAACTATTGAAACCAATTATTACCTTTTTTATTTTTTTTCCTCAAATTACATCTTTTTTTTTCAATTTTTTTTATGTGGACTCCGAGATAGTTTGATTCTTCTTTTTTCAATTTTATTTTTTCATTATCCTCAATTTTAGATGATGGACATGACACATATCTAAAAATCTCTAAATTAAAAAAAGAAATACTTACATTTATGTTTATTTAAAAAAGGAGTAGTTCTTCCTGCATCTCCATGCATTTCCTCCTGCACTCCAAGCACACAGTAAAATGATAAAAGTGCCCTCCAACCCTAAATGAGATGCACTCATTTTCCTTTTTCTTCTGTGCGTGTATTGTTCCTTCTGCATTGAACTCTTTTCTGGCACAGCACTTCTTCCTTCCAGCTTCTTCCTTCTAGCACCGATTTGTGTTCCGGTGGTCCCTCTCCGTCTCTTTCTTCTTGCATTGAGTCTCTCTCGTGAGCATTGTTGTTGCATTTGGTGGTGAGAAGCGGTGCCGGCATAGGTGAGAGAGTTTATTTCATGGTTTTTGCATTTTTCAGTTTTAGAAAATGACTTCCGGCTTGTACAGACCAAAAGTCATTTTCGGATGGGGAGTTAAAATTGGCTTCCAGTTTGTACAAGCCGGAAGCCAAAAATTAAATTTTTTTGACTTCCGGCTTGTACAAGCCGGAAGCCAAAAAGTGACTTCCGGTTTGTACAAGCCGGAAGTCAAAAAATGACTTTCGGCTTCTACAAGCCGGAACTACTGAAAATTTTGGAAAAAAAAAAACCTAGCTTCTTCTTCTTCGCGAATCACCACCACCAACTTCCGTTCAACCTCACCCCAGGACCAGTAATCACAGTGCAGCTTTTCAAACCTCCATCAACATTCACTATGTACAACTAACACCAGAAACCTATTCTCAACACAACATCATCTCCACTAGGAGTGCATATGCTCATGCTGTAATATATAACATGACAAGGGCAATGTTGGTATTTTCATTTTTCGAGGAGTGCAGGAAGAAGTCTTGGGGGTGCAGGAAGAAACTGCCTTAAAAAGGATGGTTTTGTTCCGCTTGATCCATTCCTGTTGTTTTTGGTTCGGTAAGAGTGTAGTTAGGTTTTTATTTTACGGTGAATTGTGACTAAAAGTGGGTGAGCTCAATTTTAAAAGAAAAAAAATCAATTCTATTTACTATATGACTGGGCCAGTCAGTTAATAAATATAAAACAACCAAAAAATAAAAAATAAATTATAAACATCTACTTTATGTTTATACCTGATTTGTGATATTAAAATATTATATTGAAAAAGCAAATACTTTATTAGTAGATATGTGTTAGGAAATAATTTTCATTGGATGAATAATTTTCCTTGAGTATATATAGATAGTAGATATTCATACTAGAGGATATGTATATATTTATATATATAAAATAGATAACTGAAAAATTAATTATTAAATATAGGATTAATAAATTCAAGTTTAGTATATTACTTAGCGTAAATAAATATTAGTCTTCATTTTAGTAAAGTTAAGAATAATTTAGTTTTAATTTATATTCATATTATATAAAAACAATATTTTGTGTAGTAATATTGTTTCTTTAAACTTTGTTATTCATTCACAGCATTTTAAATTTAATAAGTGTTACAACTTATTAGAACGCTCATCTATTACTCTTGAGTGGATAGGTGAAAAAGAAAATAATATGATCATCAATATAAATAAGGAGAATGATAAGAAAAAAAGGAAACCATTAAATTATTTTTCAAGCTTCACCCAAAGCATTAATAAATACATGCCATCAATCTCTCCAATATTCACACACTTTAAGGATAAGAGCGTGTGGGATCGAAATTGGGTACTACTTATAAAAATTCGTTTCATTTCTCATTTCTTTATTTATTGAATATTTACCAAAACAATAACTGTAAATATAAAAAATATTTGTAAATAATATATATTACTTATTTATTATTTTAAAATAAGATTATTTTTAAAAAATATTTAAATATAAATTTAGATAAAAATAATAATTTTAAAATATAATTTAAATAAAATTTCATAATAAAATATTTGTGCAAATTAATTTAATCTTTTCAAGAAAAAATATTTAAATAAATTCAACTGTAAAGTATAAATTTTTAAAAAATTAATCTTTTCAAAAATAACTTCAATTTTTATAACTATAAATAAAATAAAATTTTAAATAATTTTTAAAATATTAATATTTTCTTACTAATAACTTTATTTTGATCACTTAATTTTTTAAAAATATTTAAATAAATTTATTAATAGTAATTAGCGGATAACATATACCCACAAATGAAATTTCATAATATTTGTATCCACATGTTAACAATACCTTTTACTGGTATCAAAATATCAAATGAAGCAAGACAAAAAATAAATCAATAAAATAACACTTAGTTAAATATGTTTTTAGTCATTGAATTATTTGTCAAAATTATATTTCGTTTCTGGAATAAACTTTATATTTATTTTGTTTTTATACTTTAAAAACTCATATAAACGATATTTGATAATGTGTCAATTCATTTTTATCTCGTTATTTTTTTCTTCATAATTACTATAATTTTTCTCCTAAACTTATTATACTTTTTTTTTTCTCTTTCATTTTATTTTCCTCTCTTAAAATATGTTTTTATTTATTATCGAAGACTTTATACCAATTTATAAAGTATAAAACTGAATTAAGAATAAAGTTATACAATTTTAATAAATAATAAAAAACTAACAAGAATAAGAAAACAAAACAAACAGAAGGCCAAAATCAAATTATAATCCTCTTCCTTTAAAAATACTTTATTTTCTTCTATTTCTATAAATAGCTCCCCGGATTTGTATATCCTAAAAGCATTAGGATTGATAAATTAATTTTTGTATTCATTTTTAGTGAAGTTAATCTAAATTTACTTTGGACAGAATCTATTATATCCTTTTAAACACTTGCTAGGAGTGACATTTTGTTGAAAGAATAGATATGTTGTAATTTAGAAAAGTTTCTCAAATAATGGTTAGGTTGGAGAATTTTGTAAAAAGAATATTTATATCATATAATTTAAAAATAACTTTAAATAGTACTTATATTAGTGAACTTTGATTGGTTGATCATTTAAATAAACCAATATATGCATTTTTATGTTATTTACTTCTTTTCATGTTTTACTAATCCATAGGACATGACACCAACTTTGTTGCAAAGAGAACTTGAAAATTTTCCTTTGAGTTTGAATGCTAAAAACTTGGATGATAAAATTAATGACATGATGCTTTGTCTAAAAAGGTACTTGGAAGATTTTGTTTGAGTTTTCAAAAATAATATAGAGCAAAATAATCTATTAGATAAAGAAATAGTTTATTATCTCATTCACATAATTTACATTTAGTGAATTATATGTTGAAATAATCGATTAAATTGTTTTGACTTATTTTTACATGCAAGAAATAATAATATAATTGATTATTGGTATATCCAATCGATTAAGTTATCTCATCATGCTTTTCTATAAATTATTTTTGGTATTTTTTATATTTTATCAATTTACTTGTATCAAACGTTTTCCTACATCAAGAAAGGTTTCAAGAACCTCAAAAAATATGCTACTGAATCTTTTGAGAAAGTTTTCATATGAAGAAACTTTGTTGACTTTGTTGCATATTATTTGTTATCTTAATCTTTTGAACCATTGTCATACTAAGTGAATTACTTTCCAACGCTTTTGCGATTCCTTTTACACTTAGTTTAACATCATACAATAGCTATCTGCATTATTAGGTTATATTTTGAAAGGTATTCAAAAGTTTTAGGTTATATCTAATTTTATTATCATTATCATAATTAAAATTAGGTAGTTAGGTAAAAGTTCACCAACCATACATGGTACCTGCAACTCATGTACATATGGACTCATATTTTTTGGTATTTTTTGATAAATTTTTATTGTAAATTTTTTGTATATTCAATTTAACACCAAGTTAAATTTAAAAAAAAAAATCTGATACTTATCGTTATTATAGATACTAAGTTATCATTTAGTATAATTTAATATAAAATCTTATATTTTTTGTTTCTATTGATTATTACTCTATTTAATTCAACAAAAAAATTATTTATTTATTTTTATTAATTATATATTGTTTAACAAATTAAGTAAATTGTTGTTATATAAATTAATGTTAAAAATTATTTAAAATATAAGTTTTTTATAATGCTATATTTACGTGTATACAGGTTAAATTAACTAGACTCTTTCGCATACTTAACTTTAATTATAATCAATATTTAATTTTTATTATTATATTTTTATTAATATTAATTTTTCTATTAGTTAAAATTTCTATCAATATAATGAATCACCTTTTTTATTTTATAAGAATATTTCATTACAAGAATCATATTCAAAATCATAAGCTAAAAATTGAAATTTTATAAAAATTTTATATTAAAGTATGTTTACCTAACAATAAAAATAAAATTTTAAATTTTAAATAAAATATTAGAATACATTATGTGAGAAAATTAATAAATTAAAATATACATAATATATTATTACATAAAAATTTACAATATTTTTACATTAAAAAATAAATATAAAATCTTAAAAATATATATTATAAAAAAAATTAAATCCTATATTATCATCTCTAACGCATGGACAATCAAATTAAACATGATTGTTCACCTTTTATTTTCTAAAAATAAAAAAATTGTTAATTTTATTTTCATGAAAATCATTTTTAAAATTTTATCATTAGTTTTTATAAATTCACATTATTTATATAAATTTTATTATTATGACAATTTAAATACGTCAGAACGAAGTTCACGCTATTTAATAAATCAGAACAAACTTCAACAAACATTTTCCCCCAAAATCTAATACTATCATAAAAATATAAATAAAATAAATATAAAAAAAACACAATCACGAGGGAAGTTGGTATTTGTAAGGAAGCAAAAGAAAAATTGAAAAAATAATTATTTATTATGTTTAATTGCATTAACTATTCGAAAGACATACCACGTGAAGTTGCATGTGCAAAATTCGTAATGATAGCTCCAAGCTATGTTGTGATTTTCTAATTTCCTAGCTTCAACTTATTAATATCACGAATCATAAAATGATAATTATTATTTTTTCATTTTCGAGGGCACCAGGAAGCAAACTTTCTTTTACCTGTTTTGTTACATATTAAAACTATTATTTTAATATGAAATATTCAAATTAATCATTTTTATAACTTTCTAAGAAAATAATTTTAATATAAAATAATATAGTAATTGTTTTCTAGATTCCTTTTAAGAAAGGAGTAAACGAATTTATATGTATAAAAAGCATTTTTTAAAAGTTTTATAAGAGTACTCGAAGTAACTTCTGATTTAAGTTTAATATAAAATAATCTAGTAATTATTTTTTAATTCTTTCTACAAGAGTAAGAAACTCATACATTTATGTATATTTACAAAAATTATTTTTTGAAAGTATTATAATAAACTCAAAATAATTTTTGGTTGAAGTTTTAAATTATTTTTTAAGTTCTAATCATTTTAAAAAGTTGAACCACTGGCATAGAATTTTCTTCATGAACCTTTTTTAAATGTGATTCTCTTTATTAAAAGATTTTGTAATAAATGAGGGTTTTATGTCAACTTTTAAATTCAAATCTCACAATCATTATGCAAATTTGTTACCTCTTTAGTCCTAAACTTTCATTTTACCTTTGAACTACATCTTCATTTGATAAGTCATAACATAAAATTTTAATTTATCTTTTACAATTCTTGCTATCCCACATTATTTTTAAATTAGAATACTTTATTCAATGATATATTATTTATATTTTAATCTAAATATTTTTTTTAAAACAAAAGTTATTTTTAATAAAAAAATGATTTGTTATCTTTATGAACTAGAGTTTTATTTAATAGCCTGTCTCTTAAATTTATTATTGTAAAATCCAAATATTTTACTTATAATGGTGTATAAAACCCTCCAATATATTGGACTCAATCACAACATTTATTATAATAACATAAACCAAGATTATTATTGAGGATTGAATAGCAACACTTTTCTGATGCAAATATACATTGTTATTTAACTTGGTCTGATAATAAATTGTATTAATTAGGTCTCTCTAAGTAAAGCTCATTTCAGCACCCATTCCACATGCATGATGACCCTTTCAAACCTTCAAGTACTTGATGGCAGTTTGAACATCCTTATCACCTCTGCCACTGAAGTTAACCACAACCTTGGCTCCATTGGGAAGAGTTGGACACACTTTCTCTAGATATGCCAATGCATGAGATGTTTCCAAAGCTGGAATTATGCCTTCAAGTCGTGAAACTCTCTTGAAAGCTACACATACAAAAAATAAAAGTTTAAGAGACAAACAGTACATGATACAAGAGAAACATTGTTTTACATCAAACCATAGAAGTATAAACTTATATGCATCTTGTTAATTGATGTATGATGGAAAATGGCAAGATGTTGTGTAGTACAAACTTCCACACTTACAATATTCCCACCAGTGCCTATGTTTTATATGATAGCAGAATTCATATCAGTAACCATAGATGCATGCAGGAGATGAGAGTTCAGCAGTGAGATTACATAAATGACAGTAATTGTGAGCTTGTGAAATTAATTGGTATCAACTGATATAGACACAAAGCAACTCTGTTCAAGAAATTTGAAACTCAAAGAAATAATGGTTCTAGTCAGCATAAAATTTTTATTCATTTAGTTCCTACAATTAGCAAAATCATGGTTTTAATCCCCATAAAAATTATCTTGTTAAATGTAAGGACCAAAAATGATTTTTTATAGGAAATTAGGAATTAAAACAAAAAATCATGATATTTTCAAAGACCACAAACATTCAGTGACATGATCCAGAGAAAGTCAATATAGCTTTAGGTTTTCTATGCAATTTTTATTATCTTCTAAATTATGAGGTTGAAAGCTGTAGAACAATTGTAAGTAAACAAAGATAGAGATTAAGAATATATAACATTTAACAGAACAGGGGGACACCATTTTCTTAGATCGTAGAACACACCATTCTATGTTAAACTTATGCAGAATAAGTGCCAAAGGAAACTCAGGATCAGATCAAGATTACCAGAATGATATAGCAATCATAAGTTTTGAACAAGTAATTGAGTTAGTTGCCTTACCATAATGTTTGCCAATACAAAGGAGGGAGAGAAACACATCATAAATGAAATTCAAAATCTATGCAATTTCTACTTTATACTAAATTTTCCTGTAAAAATTTGTATTTGTGTGCTGTATAAAGCAGCAAGCTGAAGGTAATCCTACCTTCCAATGCTTCTTCGTCAGTGATGCTATGATATTCAGCACGTCCTAAATCTTTCAAAAAGCTATGTTCTGGACCCACACCAGGATAGTCCAAGCTGCACACAATTTTTGTTGTTGAAAACATAATCACACAATCAGAACAAGCAGAATTGCAAGACACAAAACTACTGATATAACAAATTATCAGTAAGATGAATTACCCTGCACTAATAGAGTGAGGCTCAACTATTTGCCCATCATCATCCTGCAAAAGATAGCTCATAGCTCCATGCAAAACCCCAACTTCTCCCTTTGTTAAAGTTGCAGCATGCTTGCCACTGTCTATGCCAAATCCAGCAGCCTCCACACCAATTAGCCTAACATCAGTGTCATCAACAAATTCATGGAAAAGTCCCATGGCGTTTGAACCCCCACCAATACATGCAATCAGAACATCTGGTTTCCCTCCCCATTTTTCCAAAGCTTGCTTTCGGGTCTCCTTGCCAATCACAGCATGAAACTCTCTAACCATCATTGGATATGGATGTGGCCCAGCGACAGAACCCAAAATATAATGAGTCGTCTCTACATTAGTCACCCAGTCCCTTATAGCCTCTGACGTAGCATCCTTCAGGGTAGCAGTTCCAGAATGAACTGGTCTCACCTACATCACAAGAATACATCCTATTAGATAGACCAATGTATTGTGCACTTTTTTTTAAACTGAATTCAATGTATAGCAACTAGATTTGGACATACATGAGGTCACATCACACTTTTTCCAATGCAGACAAAGAGCATATAATTTCCCTCATTAAAAAAGTAATAAATCAATCCAAAGTATCTTTTTTCCTATGAAACAATCACAATTGGTGTTTTTGGATCAACAATTAGACACATACAGCTAATTATAATAATACAATATTGTAAGAGAAACAATGAAAAGCTTGTTCATGGAAGGATCCTGTCCCGTATACGTTTATTGAAAGGAAAAGGAAACAAACAACAGATTGAAAGACATTTATATTAGAAACAACACAGCAAATCCACAGTAAGATAATATTTGCATTAATTTAAAGTTTTATCTATGGAGATAATCTCTGTAAGCACAGTAGATATTGTTAAAAGGAATAACGAATAATGAAATCCATCACAACAATAACAAATGATATACCTCCGCACCAAGGAGACGCATTCTGAAAACATTGAGAGACTGTCTTTCCATATCCTGTGCTCCCATATAAATGATGCATTCCAAACCAAATCGAGCACACACAGTAGCAGTGGCAACTCCATGCTGACCGGCTCCAGTTTCAGCAATAATGCGCTTTTTTCCCAAACTCTTTGCAAGCAAAGCTTGAGCAACAGCATTATTAATTTTGTGAGCCCCCGTATGATTGAGATCTTCCCTCTTTAGATAAATGTGAGGCCCTTCACCATTAGGCCTCTTGTAATGCTCTGTCAACCTTTCTGCAAAATAAAGAGGACTCTCTCGACCAACATAATCTTTCAGGATCCCAGCCAGCTCTGTCTGCAATTTAAAACATCTATCTCAGAAAATTTACATTACGTCTCCTTCCAAGAAACTACATTTCATGGCCTCTGAATGTTGTTAACATACAAGAGAATGAGAGATGGGCTAGTATGTAAGAGAGAGACAGAAAGTTATTCTCAGTAGTATAATTGAGTGACGATTAATATGGAGTTCCAAATTGTTTACTTCTGTTACTTTCGTATGAAATTGAAATGATAAAGACCGAAAAATATGCTGAAGAATAAAAGATACACATTCAAAACTTCACAAAAGTGTATGTTTCATAAGCATCAAAATAGAAGGAACAGCATAAAGGAAAGGAAATAAAACATCTAGGATAGTGCTTCAAAATAACAATGTTGATTGTAAGTAATTCTTGGTCCTTCTAAAGCAAAAACTCAAGGATTTTAAAATTGCTGTCATGGTTTAGTGGCTATCCCAGATCTTGCAGAAATTTGCAAGATAAATACGGCTGATATGGTCACAACTGCGGTCACAAAGACCCCAAAAACCTCTTCGTTGCAATCGCAATTGCAGTTGCATATCAAGTTTTGAAACCTTCCAAAAACTAGACCTCGGTTCGGTTTCTAGCTATGGCCCACTTCCATAATGCCATGGATAGAGATTCAATTCAACAAACAAAACAACATTCCCAAACACCCTAAGCTTCCAAAAAACCAATAAAAAAATAATCAAAACAGCTACAATTACCATCACTGCCACATTTCAACAACCAATTTGTGAGCAATACCAACAAGCATTATTCAAAAAGATTAAGTCCAACCCACATCACAGTAAAAAACCTTCAGCCTAACTCCACATTGCCTGGGATACCCATTGCCACCAAAACACACTGAAACCATTCCCCACACACAAATCCGAAAAAAAAAACCCATTCAAATCACACTACACAACACAAAAACTGGAAAGGCTGAGCCTAGTCACCAAACCTGAAACTGCTCATCTGCAGTGAGGGAATGAAAGGCAGCCTCAAGCTCAGTGAGTGCATGCATCAGAGTCTCAGGGACATACTTCCCCCCAAACTTGCCAAACCTCCCAAATGAATCGGGTCTATTGGGCAAAACCGACCCATTATCCAAATTGCGGTGTTCCTCCAATGGCACAACAGAGGAAGGGTCCCTGGTGGCAGAGCAGGACACAGAAGAAGAATAAGCTGAAGGGGTTCTGAAAGGTGCAAACTTTAGCATGTTTGAGGGAAAATGGGAAGAAGTGTATGGTTGTCTGGAAATGGGAAGCACCCTTGAGGAGTTGAGGCCTGTGAAGGGAATGGAAGCAGCCATTTTCAAGGGATTTAGAGAGTTTTTTTCTTTTGTTCTGAAAGAAATTGATTTGGGGTTGGTGGGGGTTTAATTTATAGGGCCAAATATTGTTGTGGAGTTACAGAGATTTTGTTTGGGTCCTTGCTCTCGTGCTTTTGTTTGTATGCAGAGACAAGAATCAAATTATGATTTGATGACAACATTAAATGGAATCACAATTCACCCCCTAAATGGTTTTGAACTAATATTAGATTATTTATTTATTCATTATTTACTATTTTTTTTCTTACCCAATTTGTCCTGGATCTGGTGAATCATTGTTCTGTTTTTTACAACATAGATACCAAAAATGGAAAAGATACTATGATTGGTGAAAAATGGAACCAAATTGAAAAAAAATATATAGGGACTCAACAAAAACGTCTAAGTTGTTTTGAGATGAAAAAGGGAAGAAATTGTTAGTTTTATTTTATTATTATTTTTAATTTGCTTGAATTTGTACCTAAGGAAAAGAAGGCATTATCTATTATGAAACTTTTTTTAGGAAAAAAAATCAACATACCTTATGTACAATTTTTATTTTTTTTAAAAATAGTTTTACCTGAGGATGTTAGAAAATGGTACTTTTCATATGTGAGGTGAGTGTATCATAGTGACTTTTTATAATATATATATATATATATATGAATTTAAATGTATACATATTTGAAGATTTTACTTTGATTAGTGATATAAAGATATAATAAATTAGACACAAACTTACTTCTTATATATTTTAAGATAATAAAATATAATTCACATTAATTATAATAATGAAGGATTCGATATTGCTTTTTGTTGTAGATTTTAATGACTTCTTTTATGTAAAAAGTATTAATTTTTTATAGTCTAATGGTTTATGTGTAAAAGTGTAATAAATATAAAGATGTTTTTTAATTAATAGTATTGTTATCTTAAAACTGTTCAATGAGAACTAAAACAATATTATTATTTTATATTATTGAAATTGTTCAATTTAACAATAAAATGGTGGGTAAAAATGACCTATGGAGAGATTTTTCATAAATGAAAAAAATGTGTATTTTGGAATATATTATGTTTTTCTAAAATGTTATAGCAAAAATTGTTTATCAACAATCAACAAAGCAATAAATTCTCTTGACAATACTTTTGCAATTTCCTTCCTCTTCTACAAATGCAAAATACATAAAGCTAAAGAGTTTGTTTCAACTACCATGCTTAAAATTGCACAATCCAACCTTGAATATTTTCATGAAGCCTGTGAAAGATGAAAAGCTATAAACGGAAAGAAAAACTAAAAAAAGAACAATTACAAGTGAAACATCAACCATCTAAAAAAATTCTTAATATATAATATTTATGTTAACATAAAATACTTAATTTTGTTTTTAAAGTATTATGTTTACTTTTTATTAAGTAACATTCAATCTTTGTACTTATTTTTATAAATATTTAGGTTTGCAAAAGTCCTATAACTCACTAATAAACAATAAGGTAAATTTTTATGAAGTCTTTAGAGCCTACCATAAGTAAAAAGATACTTAGTTTGTAAATATATAATTAGAAATCCTTGTAAAAGAATCAAACATAATTCAAATTTATCGAATTAATTTTTACTTGTTACAATATACATGTCTTTTTCAACAATTTTTTTTTCTAAACAAACTTTACATCCTATTAAATTATATTTTTGTTATGATTGAAAAGAATATTTAATTAGAAATATTTAGAACTAAATTGAAAACAAATTGATAATTGATTAAAATCAAATTTTTTAATTGAATTAAATTTCTTTTTCCAAAACCAAGCACTTTATATAGACTTATAATTTCAAAATTTGGAATCAATTCAAACAGAATAAAAATAAAATTAATTATTAAAATAAAATTAATTATTTAAATAATATTATATTATTTATTATCTTACTCATATATAAAATAGGTATATATGAGAGTAAGATATAATCTATGTAATATAAAATAGGTATATATGAGAGTAAGATATAATCTATGTAACTTAGTTAATTATAAATATGTGATAACAAAGTTCCATAATATTTGAGATAGAAAAATCGTAGGATGAAACTTATATTATTTGAAATAGTCTTAAATTATATATATAATATATTTTTTAAAATATCTCTAAAATAATTTTATTGGATTTTTATATTCATTTATCCATTTTTCTAGGAGGAAAGGAGTAATGTAAGATTTTTTCTTTTAAATAATTATATTATTTATTTTATAATTAATTGAAAATAATATTATTTATAATGCAATCAAAATAAAATTATAAAAATATAATTTTTGCATGTATTATATGTAAAAAATCAACAATGATAAACCAACTTAAATATATAAATTATGTATATCATATAAATGTATGTAGTCTAGTTGTTTTCAAATGAGCATTTGAGTTTAGTGTTCAATGTATTCATTTCAAATTTAAATTTTGTCTACAACAAATTTTGAAATTCTTGAACTCGAGGAAATTTAATCAACCAAGGAAATCAAATCTATATTTCTTAAAGGATTAAATACGTTTTTAGTCCCTGAACTATTGGTTAAAATTGATTTTCGTTCTTTGGACAAATCTTATACCTATTTCGTCCTTAAACTTATGAATGAAAGTAGTGTCAAAGATCCTCAAAGAAAAACGACATCAACAACTTTTCTGTGTGTCTAACAAAGTCTACAATGACATCCACGTGGTTGCATCATATAACACTACGTGACTTCATATCAAAGGCTCCATGATAGCTCTTTGGTGCCACCCCACCCCACCACCACCACCACCCACCACTCCCGTCACCACCATCACTACCACCCCCACCACATCCCAACACTCCTCACCACCATACCCACAACCACCACCACCACTTCCTCCACCACATCTAGCACCACCACCACCACCAACCTTACCACACCCCATGTGCCACACCTTCACCACCACATCCCCCTCAACCTTGAGGATAAGAAAATTCATCGAATGAGGCGTGCCCTGAATTCCTCGTTGCCAACAACAATAACGGTCCATCAAATTTTGTAACACCTATTTACCTTTTCCCCATTAGATTCAAGGTTTTTGTATCTCAGCCTTGATGTCATGACTTTCATGAGTTCCTTTTTTTAATCTCTTGCAGTGTAATGTCTTAGGGGCGAAAATCAATTTTGACCAATAGTCTAGGGACTAAAAACATATTTAACTTTTTCTTAAAAATGTAAAACAAAACATGTCTCCATGTGGAATCAAACCCATACACATTAATCAAACATAACTCATGACATAACCCCTATGCTAAAATCAATTTCATGTTAAAATATCCACATCATATATGTATAAAATATACTAATTATTAACACACACACACACACACATATATATATATATATAAAGTTAGACTCTCAAGGAAATACTCAATTGAACTCTCGATGGGAGCATATACTCGATAAAAAATGAGTTGATTTCATCATCAAATTTTTTATTTGAGAGAATGATTCAATACATAAGTAAAAGAATCTAGAGCTTAGAAAAAGATTACACTACGCATCAACATTCAAATTCGATACAACAACATTACATATAGAAGGTATAAATTAAAGTGAATATAATATTACATTAAATTCAATTAGATTTTACTCTAACGTTGCAACCTTATAAGATAAACTTTACCATTGTTACATTTATTGCAATTAATAGATCTATACTATACCTTTCTAAAAATCAACTAAAAGTTATCAACTAACCTAAAAAGAATCTTTACACCAATTAAGTAATGATTACCAAAACTAGTATAAATAAGGTATAGGCAGAACTCTTTTACATCACAAGAAGAAAAAAGAAAGAGAGAGAAACACAAAAAGAGTGAAAAGAAGACCAAGTCAAAAGTTAATTCTACAACTTTATAAAATTTTCCAAAGTAAGGGAAGGAGACAATTACCAATATCATGACTTTTCCTTACTTTTAATTTTTTTTCTAAGTGAGATGTTTCTAACCTAGTCATAATTGTTTATTTGTATCATATTATCAATGCGATAATACATAATTTGAGACACACACATATACATACATATCAAATCTATTTTAAGAAATAAATTCAAGTAGCGATTTTATAGCTGGAGGTTGAACCTTAGGATTTAAATGAGTATATGTTACTCAAGATTGATAATCGTGTAGTATGTTAATGACCATAGTAAGATTTCATTTATTCTGACTAATCACTACAATTTCAACTTTTTACTTGATCTTCTTAACTAGATTTATCTTAATATTTCAAGTTATATATATATATATATATATATATATATATATATATTTCTTGAATGGTGTGAAGTCATTTAAGTAATATTCATATTAACATATTTAAAAAATCTTCAAGACTCCTAATAGATATTGAGGAACTGAATCTTGAGAAAAATATTGTTATACAAAATAAGTATATACTACCATTGATGAACATACAAATATCAATTAAAAGAAAAAATAGAATAATTTTTTTTTTATATGTATCAAGAAGAAGGAATCAAGATGCAGGAAACACACACATGTATAATAATTGATAAAAGTGACTCAAAATTAGAAATGTGGTACATGTTAATGGAAAACACAAGATAAAATACTCAAAATTTAAACATCATAGAATCAAATATATGAAAAATTCAAATATATGTCATCGAAGTTATGATATAAATATAGAAAAGTAATTAAAATATTTCTTTAAGGTTATAATACTATGAGAATAAAATAAGAAATCATGTGAAATCTGTCGATTAACATTGATCCACACAATGAAAATAACATGGATAAATATGTAAAAATATTATGATTTTTTTCTAGATATTACTATTTTAAAAAAATTACCTAAATATATCTTGTCCTATATTATTTACACAAATATCACACTTTATTGTTCATGTCAGAATTCGATTTTTCGGAACCGAATTCTGACCTACGATGTGATCTCGTTGGCTGGTTTTGTCATTCAAAATTCGGTTCTTTGGGAACCAAATTTTGAGAAGGCTATTTTAATTTTTTTCTTTTTGCCACTCGGAATTCGGTTCCCCTGAGTGACTTTCTAATTTTCTTTCTTTCGTTTCTATGAACCGTTGTTTTGCTCTTAAGAACGATCATTCTGAGGTCTAAAACAAGACTACAAAGGTAACGTTTAGAATTCCGTTGTTCACCTTAAAACAACTGCTCTTATAGGGAAACGACCGTAAGAATGGTCGTTCTCATGTCTTGTTTTATGCAAATCAAAAGAAGTCTCGTAGAGAAAAAAAAAACCTACTCAATTTGGTTCCGAGGATGAAATATTAATGGACGAAAAAATAAAATAACTAAGTTTGATATGTATGCATTAAATTTTATAAAATTTAAATATATTAGTGTAAATGATTTGTTATATTTATAAAAATTAAATAATATAAATTATCTAATATTTATATCATAATAATGCATTTATTAAAGTTATACAATAAAATTGTAAAATTAATCCAAATTAAATTAAAAAATTAATTTATTTTAGTTTAAAAAAATTTATGTTTAAACCAAACTATATTGTGTATAATTTTTATGTTTAATTTAAATATACCTTTAATTAACAAGCAAACCAACTACACGGCAAATACCACTATATTTAACGAAATCCAACACTTTCTTTTACTGGAAAATGTCCAAAATATTTACAAACAAAATGTTATCTTTCCTAAATACACTATTAAATACTTATATTTTCATTATGTCTCATATTTATCTTTATTCATATAATAATTTATATAATATACCTTTTGTATTTATGTATTTTTGTTACATATTTATTCTATTATATTTTTCTTATTTATTTACTTTACAATAATAATATTGTTCTTATACATCTAATAGTTTCATATCATTTAGGACTCGTGGCCAAATATACTTTATATACTTCTTTTTCCCTTAATCATCTGAAATGCTTTTTAAGAACAAACCGTGACAGAGTTCTGAGCTCCAAAGCAAACAATATCTCGGATGCGGTGATTGACCATAACGTTGTTATCTTAGTCCTCGACCAAGGGTTCCGGTTATAGAAAGTATGTTTCAAAGTCGAACCCTTAGTCCTCGACTACGGGTTATTCCGGTACATCCGGATATATATATATATATATATATATATATATATATATATATATATTATTTTTATATTTTTATTATCTTATTTATTTATTTTATTTTTTTATCACAAAATAAACTTTATAGTAAAATAAACTATTGAATGGTCCGAAAATATTTTAATGCCTACTAATATGTATGTAATCGGAAAGTGCGTTTTATTAATTTTCTAATAAATTAATAAAATGGTTATGTATCTTGTAAAAATTGGTTAAAATTACAAATATATAATGATTTGGAATTATACATTATTTTATCCCAAAATAAGGGTGTATGTGGTGGAGAATCATCTTTTAGTTGATTGGCATAACCAACTTCTTTATTTTTTATTGAAAAAAGTTTATGAAAATTTTAATATTACAATGTTAAAAAGGATTAAGAAAACAAATTTGGTTGATGAATGCAGACAAAATCATCAACTTATTTATTGGCATATATCAAGTTTCTCACTTTCTATAACCTTTCCTTTTTACATACTTTTTTCTTTCAAATCTTAATTACTTGTCCTATAAGGTTAGGTTTTTTTTGGTTAAACTCCTCTTGTATCAAACTTCTTTTACACATTTAAATTAATTTCATACAATTTTAAACTTCTTTCTTCTTAAATTTGTGCTACTAAGAATTGTATTTTTATTTATAATTTGGTTATCTAACATTATAATTATAATTTTTTTCTTAATTTCTTCATTTAATTTTATTTCAAAATATTATTTAAATTCAAAATAAAATTATGTAATGTATGAAAACTTTATAGTTATCGAAACATATTCATATAATTTTTTTTTTATGGTTAGATACATTTATATAGTATGCTTGGAATAATTTATTTTCTTAATTTCAATTTTTATACAAAAAAGTTGTTTATAAAAAATAATATTTCATGCATCTTGAAATTTAGTATAAAACTTTTTTGTCCAGAAAAAGTAGGTTGTTTGGATAAATTTTAAAGTTTTTAATTTAAAATTAAATGAGAACATTTTGAATACTTTTTTCTTTCATATTATAATTTTTATGTGTTTTTTTATAGAAATTAAACACATAGGAGTTTACAATAATCCAAGTAACCTATTCAATCAAGTCAGTTACACTCCTTTCTTCTTTTTTTTATGTCAAAATTGATTCCTTTCATTGTATTTAAATAAAATTAATTATTTCATAACTACTTTTCAATAATTTTATTAAAAAAATTGATTTTAATTATAATCAAGTATAACAATAATGGATTATACCTATAAATCTATTATGGAACTATCCAACACACCAATGATATTCATTCTTTAGGTAACTTTTTCAAATATTTTGTTTACAAATTTAATTTAAATTTAATGTATACTTTGAAATCTATATAGATAGTGAATTAGATCTTTAATTTGAATAACTCTAATTTAGACCTATGAGAATTTAGATGGATTAATTTGTTTTGTCTTAAGACTATTAGAAAAGGAGTTTAAATGATTTTTAATAAGATATATAAAAATACTAATTTTCATGGAAGCTTTCTAATGATTTTTTTAATGTTTTTATGATATAAAGATTTTTATATCTTTTTTCTAGTTAGGTTATGGATCGATCGATTAGGTGTTTGTATGGAAAATGTAACATATGAAAAAAAATTGCTATCAATAATTATTATTAATATATTTTATTTAAGTATTTTTTAAAAATTAAATAATTAAAATAAAATTATTAGTGAAAATATTAATAATTTAATATTATTTAAAGTTAAATTTTATTTATGTATATTTGTTATTTATATCTACAAAATTGAAATTAATTTCAAAAAATTAATTTTTTAATATTTATATTTTATAGTTAAATTTATTTAAATCTTATTTTAAAATAAAATAAATTAAAAAAATATTAATATATATCTACATATATTTACTGGTATAAAATTTACAAATATCTTTTTCACAAGTAACAGATAACAGGATTAAGATGAAACAAATAGGGGATGTTAAACATCATTCCATTTAGGTTTCAAATGTTTTTATTCCATTTAGGTTTCAAAATCTTGTCTAAATTTGAAAATATTTGTACAATGCATGAAAAATGTCCAGTTATGACAATTTTATATGTTTTGAAGATTTAAACTGTTTTGTTTTTTATTATTTATTTTATTTTACTGGTAATAATTTAATACTCATTTATTAATAGTTTAAAACTTTTTGCAAGCTTAGCAAAAGTAGATAATTTTTTAAAATAAAATAAGCATTTGCACTTTTTTATTGAATTACTTTTTGGTAAATCATTCAATACTTTTTTTATTACGTATTTAAAATTTTATTAAAATTATAATAAATATATTAATAATAAAACAAGTACATTTAATATTGTAAAAATAAAAAAAATCCGTATTCCATTTATTTTTTAACTAGAAGATTATTATATTTTTTGATGCACAATTAGAGAAATTTCAACTCCTTACCACTTCAAAATATATTAGTTTGTAATGAACTACACATTAATAAAGTATTATTTCATACTTTGGTAAAGAAGGAAAGATGAAAGAAAGAGAAAGAAAAATTATATGAAATTTATTCTTAATTTATTTTCAATAACTTGATTTATGTATTATTATTATTATTATTTTGAATTTATTTACTGTCATCATATAAGTAAAAATTAAAAAATAATTATTTTTTAAAGAAAAAGCAAAAATAACTGATAATTGATAAAAATGTTAGAAAATTAAACAACTGTGCATTAAAGAAAGAATTTAATTTTTCTAACTTTCTCGTCTCTTGAACTCTTTTCAATGAGTAATTTCTCTTCTCTTCTAAGCCAGCCATGTGGTGTTGAATTTGAGGTGTAAGAGAGAAAAGCTTATTAATAAATGAGGCATGGCAATCACATTTCAATCAAAATTCAAACTTACCATGTTACCTCCATAATCAATGCGGTGCACTAAATGCTGCTATGCTCATTTTACCTTCATAACTTTCATTTTACAATGGTTGCATTTTCAAATTTTTAGATTATAAGTATGCCATTAATCTTAGGGTGACAAAATGGATTCGGCTTGGCGGGCTAGTCCACCAACTCGATAGCATATGAGCGTGGCGGGTTAGTATTTTGAACCCGTCAATCCATATCAACCTGGTTCGTCTAGCCCGCTAACCCGTCTAGTCCGCCAACCCGTCGGGTTACAGGCGGGGCGGACAGGGCAACTCCCCGCGAAAAAAAATATATTGTACTTTTAAGATGTCATATCACTATATACATTTCTAATATATTGTTGTAATTACAAAAATTCATTTAAATTGGACACAAATAAAATAGCTGCAAAGAAAAAAAAGTCTAATTTAAAACCAAAAATCCAAAAATAAAATAAAAAACAAAAAAATAGACTTTTAAAAAAAATGCAAAACAAAAGAAATAAGCGGGTCAGCCAGCCGGCCCGCCAGCCCACTTATGACGGGACGGGTTAAAAATTTTGGCCCGCATCACTATAGCGGGTCCGACTGGCCCGATCCGTTTTTTACGGACTCATGGCGGGACGGGCTTAAACGGGTCGGGCTGACCTGTTTTATCACCCTTAATTAACCCTAATAATCTTTAATTAAATGCTTTTAATCTAGGTTTTGAAGTTAAGTAATGTCAGATATAATTCATCTAATCAATTTTCTTTCTTTTTAAAGATGATCAGTCAAGTTTTTCCATAAAAAGTAATTACCAAAACGATAAATATTGGTATATGCATGATTAAAAAACCCTAAGATTGGTTAATTACTAAAATCATTTTTTTAATGGTATCACTCGTGGCCTTTGCGTGACCATATTGAAAACCTCCTCCGTACAGCTAAGGTGATTTGTCAGACATGAAATTAACGCGTTCATTGCTACCGACAGATACTTCACTTCTATTTTTTTTTTAAATATTCATGTTTCAAAGAAACTAAATTTAAATTGGTTTGGAGATACTTTTTATGAAGAAAAAGAGAGAGTTTATATTTGTTTAAATTCTAATAATTTAATACCTAATGTGCTATCACCCCACTTTGGTAATTAAAATAAAATTTAATATTATGCACACTTAAAAAGTTCCATGAAGTGCTTATTTTTCTCTTCTTATTATCATTTATTTTTAAAATTTTAATGGAGAACACACAGCCAAAGATGACTTTGTGATTTGTTCGGCCGCAGATCTCTTCTTATTATCATTTAAATTACTTTCTCTGTTTTAAATTATAAGGCACACTTTAAAAACAAAAGTTGTTTTATAATATAAATATTTTAAAATTTCAATAATTTTTTTTTCTTATATACCTCTATTAATAATATAATTATCTGTATTAATATTAAATAGTAGAAAGAAAAATTAAAATTAGAAACTAAAAATTAATTATCTTTTATTAGTCTGACTCTTCATATTTCATTATCATCTTCATCTTAATTTAACTTTTATTTTTTCACTTTCATTTTTGTTCATTCATTCAATAAACTATAGACTTTTTATCTTTTAAGGTAAGTAATCTGTTAGAATATATAGGGTTTCCTATTCTAGAGCTAGGTCAAATCCCTGCCTCCTTGGTGAATCCACTATTCATCAGTGTTAAATTTTTTTTTTAGAAATCTTTCTTTCTTAATTTCCGGAATCTCTCCACCTCCACTGCCTCCAACGTCGTCGCTGCTGCCGCCACCACCGCCGCCACTTCTCTCTCCCGGAACAGTGTTTTCTGGCCCCGTTCTCTCTTGTTTCCACTACTGCACCATCGTCGCCGTCCCGGTTCCGCCCACCGACACCACAGACAGCTTCGTCTGAGCCAGGCCAGTCCAACACCGTCGAAATCGTGGTCATCAAAGCAGTCACGCGTTGCCGCCACCTTCGCCGGAGCAACCGTCGTCAGCCGTGCGTGGAGGCACGTCCGACGTCCTTTCCGGCCGCAATCACCACCGCCACCGCCGTCTCTCCATCCTCTTTCCATATCTGTGCTCAGCTTCTTCATCAGAGGTTGTTTGCATTTTTACCCTATTTTTAGGGTTTTTCTCTTTTCTCCAGCAATTTTCTCTCTCCTCCAGCAATTTTCTCTTTCCTCATGGCCCTGTCTGCTCCTACGCCTCTTCCATTCATTTATACTAATTTTGTCAATATACATCTCTCCATTGACAAATTTGACGGTGATAATTATGTGGTCTCTAAACATGACAACCGTCATCGTCCTCAGAAACAGAAAAAAAGGACGTCCTTAGTGTGCTCATTGTCACAAATACGGTCATGTAAAAGAAAGGTGTCATGCTTTACATGGCCGTCCTCCAAAATCTGTTGCAGTTGCCTATGTTGCTCCTGCAACACCACCACCTGTCTCGGGCCCCACCCCATATGATAAATTGGCTTAACCTGCTATCTTCAATGAGTTTCTTAAAGGGTATGAGGATCGTCAGGACTTCAGTTCCACTACTTCTGTTGTGCATACAGGTACTTTTTTTGCTGGCCTAACCCAATCCACATCTCTTAGTCCTTGGGTTCTAGACTCTGTCGCCATAGACCACATTACTGGTAATAAATCATTCTTTTCATCACTCTCTACTTCGGGTTATTTGCCATCTGTCACCATGGCTAATGGCTCTAAAGCCCCTTCACATGGTATTGGTACCATTCAACTTCTTCCTTCCCTCTCTATTGACAATGTTCTTTATGTTCCTGGATCTCCATTTAATTGATTATTCCTTAGTCGCCTCACTCGCTCCTTTGATTGCATTATCACTTTTACTAAAGATTTTGTTTTCTTACAGGATCGGAGTTCAGGACGGACGATTGGCACTGGATGTGAGTCTCATAGTCTCTACTATCTTAGGACATCTGCCCATGTTGGTTCAATAATGGAGTCTTCTTCTCTCATTCATGCTCAACTGGGTCATCCTAGCCTTGCAAAAATGCAGCAGTTTGTTCCAAGTCTGTCCAAATTATCTACTTTCTCTTGTGAGTCGTGTCAATTAGGAAAACACAATCGTCGTTCTTCTTTTCCAATTAGTATCTCACAACGTGCTTCTTCTCCATTTTGGGGACCTAGTCGTGTCTAGTCTAATTTAGGATTTAAATATTTTGTTACTTTCATTGATGATTACTCAAGGTGTACTTGGTTATTTTTAATGAAAAATTGTTTAAAGTTGTTTTCTATCTTTCAAACTTTTTTTAATGAAATAAAAACTCAATTTGGTGTGTCTATTCACATTTTACGTAGTGATAATGCCCGAGAGTATCTTTCTCATTCTTTTCACAGTTTTCTAGCGTCTAATGGTATTCTTCACCAAACTTCATGTGCTTATACACCTCAACAAAATGGGGTGTCTGAGCGCAAGAATAGACACCTCATTGAAACAACTCGAACAATGTTAATTCATGGTAATGTTCCTCAACATTTTGGGGGGATGTTGTTCTAAGTGCCTGTTATCTAATTAATCGTATGCCTTCCTCTGTTTTAGAAAATAAAATTTCTCACTCAATTTTGTTTCCACATGAACCTCTCCATTCTTTATCTCCTAAAGTTTTTGGGTCAACCTGTTTTGTTCATACCTTAGGACCTAATGTTGACAAACTTGTCGCTAAGTCACACAAATGTGTCTTTCTAGGGTTCACTAGGTCACAAAAAGGATATAAATATTTTTCTCCATCTCTTAATCGTTATTTTACCTCTGCAGATGTCACTTTCATTGAGTCCTCTCTCTATTTTAAGACCAACCCTTCTACCTCTACACCCATTTCTGAAACATCCATTATTCCAGTTATATGTGAACCTCCGGTTGAGTCTAGTATAGCTCCATCACCTCCACCACCACCTCCATCATCTGACTCACTTCCGTTTTCAACTCCTTCGGTTCTTCCGGTTCTGCCAACTAAATCTGATCTTCCCATTGCTCTTCGAAAAGGTATACGAACCACCCACAAACCTCCTCTTCGCTATATTAATTTAAGTTATCATAGATTATCTCCTTCATTTTATACCTGCCTTTCTTCTATTTCCTCTGTATCCATCCCTAAAACTGTAGGTGATGCATTGTCCCATCCCGGTTGGCGTCAGGCTATACTCGAAGAACTGAGTGCACTTCAGAATAGTGGAACTTGGGACCTCGTCCCTCTACCTTCTGGAAAATCGATTGTTGGTTGTAGGTGGGTCTTTGCTATCAAAGTAGGTCCTGATGGAACTGTTGATTGTTTTAAAGCACGCCTAGTAGCTAAAGGCTATACACAAATCTTTGGCTTAGATTACGGTGACACCTTTTCACCAGTTGCAAAGATGGCTTCTGTACGCTTATTCATTGCCATGGATGCTTTGAAAATTGGCCTCTATTTCAATTGGATGTGAAAAATGTTTTTCTAAATGGTGATTTGCAGGAAGAAATTTATATGGAGCAACCTCCGGGGTTTGTTGCTTAGGGGGAGTCTTCAGGAATGGTATGTCGTCTCCGCAAATCTTTATATGGCCTAAAGCAATCTCCTAGAGCTTGGTTTGGAAAGTTTAGCATGGTTGTTAAGAAATTTGGAATGACTCGCAGTGAAGCAGATCACTCAGTCTTTTACCGCCACTCAAGTGCTGGATGTATCTATTTAGTTGTGTATGTTGATGATATTGTAATTACAGGAAGTGATCACCATGGCATCTCACAAGTTAAACAACATCTCTGTTAACACTTTCAGACTAAAGATCTTGGCAGACTCAGATATTTCTTGGGGATTGAAGTAGCACAATCTACTAATGGGATAGTAATCTCTCAAAGAAGTATGCATTGGATATTTTGGAGGAAATTGGGTTGATAAACTCAAAATCTACTGACACACCGATGGATCCTAATGTCAAGCTTCTACCTAATCAAGGGGGTCCCTTCTCAGATCCTGAAAAGTATAGAAGATTAGTTGGGAAATTGAACTACCTTACAGTCACTCGTCCAGACGTTTCTTTTGTTGTCAGTGTGGTAAGTCAATTTTTTAACTCTCCTTACACAGATAATTGGGATGCTGTCATTCGTATACTGAAATACATTAAAGGCTCTCCTGGAAAAGGTCTGTTGTATGGACACAATAATCATACCAAAGTTGTTGCTTACTCAGATGCAGATTGGGCAGGATCTCCTGTTGATAGGAGATCCACCTCTGGATATTGTGTCTTCATTGGTGATAATTTAATCTCCTAGAAGAGTAAGAAACAAAGTGTTGTGGCAAGATCAAGTGCAGAAGCGGAATATAGATCTATGGCATCCGCTACATGCGATCTTATTTGGCTTAAACAACTACTTAAGGAGTTACAATTTGGAGAAGTTACTCAAATGACACTCATATGTGACAATCAAGCTGCCCTTCACATAAGCTCGAATCCTGTCTTTCATGAAAGGACCAAACACATAGAGATCGATTGTCATTTCATTACAGAAAAAATAGTATTTGGAGATATTAAGACTAAGTTTGTTAACTCTAATGATCAATTAGCAGATGTTTTTACTAAGTCATTACAAGGACCTAGAATTGATTATATTTGTAACAAGCTTGATTCATACAATTTATATGCTCCAGCTTGAGGAGGAGTGTTAGAATATCTAGAGTTTTCTATTCTAGTGTAAAAGGCTCAGCCCATCTCTTATATTTCTGTTATAAATAAACACAACCTTATGTGAAATACACATAAGGGAATTCATCCTATACCTAATTTTCTATATAATCAAATATCATATTTAAATTTATTTAACATTTCTTTCCTCCTCCATTTCATGACTATTAAATGAATTAGATTCATCTTCATTATCTGAATGAGATGGAATAATATTCAAATCTATATCAACTAACATTTTGAAGTTGTAATAGAAACCTGAAGTTGTAGTACTTATGTCATTTTAATTCAGTATTTCTATTTGCATTTTGGTGGGAATTGAAAATTGAGTGAAATTTTAAAATAAATTTTGAACATAGTCATTTATAATTTGGTGAAAATTAAAGATTTTGATTGAAATTTTAGTAAAGATTGATGGGAATTAAAAATTTTAATTAAAAAAATTAGTAGTTTTAATTTTAAATTATTTAAAAATAATTCTTAAATAAATTTAAAACTATTGAAATTTTAATCTCAATTAATGTACAGTTTTATTTAAAACTTAATTTATTTTATAAAACTTTTTATTTAATTTCAATTAATTTAATTAATAGTAATTAATAAAAATAAAGATAAAAAATTCATAAAAAACTAAACAAATTAAATAATTATTTTGATTGATAAGTGAAAATTTGTTAAGTACGTCCAAAGTAAATATTGGATTTTATGATCATATATACAACTCTCTGAAGAATTATGTTTTTGAAAATATTTTATTAATTTAACTTGGAATAAAATAGTTTTATATTTTTCATTTCTAGTCAACCTATAGTCTTGTAACAAGTTCTAGATCCAAGTGTAAATTAGGATTCCATTAGACCTTTAACAATTAATGTAAAACCCATAAATTGTGATGTAAAACTCATTAATGCAGCAAACATGGATCACTTATGACAAATTTGTACTAATTTCTAAACTGCAGCTATAGGCAATTTCTTGATGAATAAAGCTTCATTATTATTATTATTATTATTGATACAGGTTCATATATTATATAATAAGCTGACACTTGATGCGGTATTAAACTTATGACTAATATAATAATTTTTTTAAACGATGAAGCATAGAAATCAAACTCAGTTTGTTGAGACACTCGAATAAAAATTGCTGAAGAAATATAATCATATTAACGTGAAGACAAAGTACCTCACCAGAAACAATTATTTTTGTCCAGTGTTATTTATGCTAAGGAGATTCTCCTGTGACCTAGGACGAGATGAGACGGAGGAAGAGAAATGTTTGAACCCTATCCGAAACTAAAAAGCAAATGTTTCAATCAAGCGACGTAAGTTCAAAGGGCAAATTTACCAGCTTACAAAGGCCAATTTTGCTCAAGTAGGGGACTGAAGATTGAATTTATCCAATGTGTCTTGTAATAACAAGAAAGTTATACAGAAACTGAACTAGAGAATACACATAAGTTGAACTCTGATTACAAGAACTTCTGATGGAACGCTTTAATCAGTTCTGATGAGCAGAGGGAGCCAAATTAGAAAGTTTGAAGTACATTACCCCATGGAATTCTCATGTAATAATACATATTCTCGACTGCAGTAGAAGAAAAGAAAAAGTGTTAATAATAATCCTTATATAGAACATGTACAGAACCTATTACTGAGAAATCAAGAGGTGAAGAGGCATAAGAATTATATAGACATACTTTGTGCGGTGGTCAGAGACTTGCATGTGTACCAACAAAAGAAATCGTAAGAAAATTCATTGCATTGACATGCCTCGGACAAACTAGTTTAGGAAAAATCAGTCACATACTTTAAATCATCTTGGCAAATAAGTCCCAATATCATACAACCCAAATCCTAAACCCTAAATCTTCATGAAAAAAGTAAACTAAATTGTTTTTTCAGCTTCTTGTAAATTGGCTTCAAGACTTCTGTCAGAACAGAAGTGCCTGAACTTGGCACAACTAACAAAAATTTTAACGTACATGGGAGCTCAACTGGAGGGCACCATATACAAGACTCAATTACACATATTCAAATAGTGTTACTAACAAATTTTGTTCTTCCCTTTCCAGTCAAATGTCTTAACTTTCCATTATAGATTCTTTCTTCAATCAAAAACCTATTACCAAAATAATTTAGGTTCAAAGAAATGAATGGAAAATATTCCATATTAGTAAGCCACAAGATATAATATATGTGTCATCTGAAACTGGGCAATTGCTAAGTGTGTGTTGGATTCCCGTTTTAGGGACTTCAAACGTCAGTTTGCACATTCTAATGCACAATGGAGAAGCAATAGCTCCAATGGATTGGGAAAAAACATCCAAAACACTAAATATATTCACAAGCAGAGATACTTTTGCCTAAAATTTCTACTCAGACAAAAGAATCATGTATCTTGAACATTATAAAAGACAATGAATACCTACATCTCACTTACCTACTATTACCAAATTTAATGGTGTCCTTTTCCCTAAGTTCGTAATATCGTTGAGGTTCAATGGGACTATCCTGCAAAAGCAGAAAGTATCACATATACTCATTATACATCTAACATCAGCTCATTCATTAGTACCAGAACAAATAAACATAAAGAAATTAATCAATCTATCAAAGGCATTCAACGAAAACTCACATTTATTAAAGTTTTGTTTGTGCTTCCCAGGTCCATAATGTAAGGCCTAGAGCAGAAAATATGCATATTAGGTTAACACATTGAGAAACTTGCTGTACATCAGGAGTGCATAATAGTAACAATAAGGCATTACCTTATTTGTTTTAATAATGTACCATCAGGTTGCTCTTTTTCAACTTGCCTAATAAGAAAAGGAATTTTAAAAAATTAAAAAAATTCAATCACCGTTATTAAAATACTGATAAGCAAAGGAACCCTTGCAGGGGTTGCTTAAATTGATGAAATACCGGAATTGAATAACAGCATGTTGCTTGCTGCAAGATGGATGATCTGTAGGGATATCAGCAACCCTTCTTTCCCTTCCAAAAAGATAGCAACTTTGCCGATGTATATAAAGGGGCTCTGTCAATCAATATACAATTTTTTAAGCAAAAGTAGGAAGAAAGCAAAAAAAAGGTGTTCTTTGGAAGTCAAGAAAATTTTAATTCCATTATCCACATTACAGAAGATTTTTAATTAAACAACTAAACTGAAAAATTGATTTATTTTTTAAATTAAGTGATGGAAATTTATGAGAAAAATAAGGAAATTGTAGACACAAGCATAACATTAAACAGGAATAGTATAACCAAATGTGGAAGTAGAAAAGAAATTCAGACATAGAGCTCATATAACTATGGGAGGCTCACCCAAATGCATAAGGTATTGGAAACTTATCAAATAATTTGCAAGGAAAAAAGTCATGCATTCATGATGAATAAAGTAAAACCAAATGGTGAGGACCGAGCAACCAGAGGTTACACTTGTCAGTTAAGCACACTTCTTATGTACACAACATGCAAAAGTGTCCAGGGTTCAGGGGGATGATTATAACACAAGAAACAAAAAGTAAAGTGAACAATATAAACCAGAAAAATTCATGGGCATAATACATTGAAAAGGACAAAACAACAATTTGCAATTGAATTGAAAACACCAGAAAGTAGAGAAAAAAACTACAGGTCTATCATGTGTGAGAAAAGCTTTCATAAAATATTGACATGGGGCATACAAGTTTGATAGTTTGTTATTATAACATATTTTACAAGCAGAAGCCATAAACACTAACCATTTAGCACTTCACCAGCCTTGAAAACATAAAGCCTCCATTTAATATCTGGCTTTCGAGCCTCTGGTGGTTCATTGAATAACAAAGTAATACCTAAAAAAGAAACACTATTCAGAATAATCAAGAATGAATGATTAAAACAATATGTTAAAAAGTAGTTCGCGTCACCTCTGACTCGATTTGTTTCTGCTGCGAGATTTCCAGATAGCTCAAATGAAGGTTTTTGCTGAGAACGTGCAAATGACAGGATTCAGAAAAGTGAACAGGAGTAAATCACTCAGAAATATCCTTATTTATGCACAAAATAACAATATCAGATTTTGATTTTTAAACCATATTATTTTCACTATTTTTCCTTGGATTGCAACTCAACTTGAGTTAATAGATACAGATTAGGCATTGAACACACAACTAACTTTGAATTCAATCAACATAAACATAAATGCTATCATAGTGTTTTCAACATTAACAAAAATATTTATTCACTCCTTCCATTGCCCCCTTTTTTATTCTTCAATCAAATCTTTCAATTTTCCATTTTGAAGGGTAAAGTCTATCTAATACATTACTTAGTAATATCTTGAGCTTGGGATGCCTCATTCTAGCCTCCACAAAGAAAAAGGACACCTGATTGAATACTATTGAAAATAGTATAGAAACAGTAGCAAGTACTTCATACAATATCTTTATTTATGTTCTTTGAGAAGAATAATATCTATGTCACAGAGCAGTAACCTTGGTTAGATATGTTTCTTTCACAAACATCTACGAGACAACACAAGTGGGCAATTAAACATTGTCTTCGTATTTACGGTATCCAACACAACCAATTAGCAATCGAAGCTCCAAAAGATTAAAGCAAGATACAACAACATGAAACTTAGCAATAAAGTATAGGGAGTAAAGAAGTTAATTACCTGAAAGGGGTCTCAACTCCTACCCCACCAATATAAAAAGAACACAGAGAACTACATAATATATTCAGACAGAAGATTGTAACAAAAAGCCCATTATTACCTTCTGTTTTTCTTCCAAAGCCTCTGCAGCAGCCTTCATTTTCCTAATAGAATCATTCTCCTCATCCCTGCCAAAGCAGCAATCAGACTGTCATCATCAAAAGCTATACCAACTAATTCTAAATTATTCAAAAAAATAGAATCCAAAGTTCCACACTTGTAAGGATAGAGGAGAAGGAAATACAAGAAAAACCTGAATAAGAAACGAGCTAATGATCCAGTTCCATTACAACTATTTTGATAATTCAGCTTTATTAAAATGACGATGCTGAGATCCTTATATTCCAAAACTGAGGTTTGACCGTTAATTTCCTCTTAAAAGGGACATCATCTCTTTTCATGTAAGGACATAAAATTGTTTGGAACCTACTACATTCAATTTATAGAAAGTAATATGTAGCTCCGTATGAAATTCCAAATTTTAATATTCAACCTGATGTTCTGCACAAAAATAAAGGTGTTCTATAATATGTTCAAGCTCAAGGCTGCCTAAAGATATTATTTTACAAAGATACAATTTATCATTTTGATGATCTCAAAGCTAACCACAATTGAGATCACACCAAGGCCAGGCAAGATTACATACATGAGGTAGCCTATTTGTGTACCATTATTCATCCAATTCATCCAATCAAAGATGAGCAAACACAGGGGCAGAGAGTTAAAGAATGTTACAAATTGGACAGTTTAAAGACAAAAAAATGCAGCATTCCTATTAATAGATATGGCTTAAATCAAACAAAAACCAACAATAACATTATGATAAATCAAATCGAGGGTTCAAACAGAAACTTACATTTCTTCAGCTCCGCTCGAGTTTACCATCTTCAAAAGTTAAACAGCAATCCAGATAAGCATTAATTCTAGAAAATAGTTAAACCTTAAAATAGAAACAAGTTCAAAACAGGAATAAAGAGAATACAAAGATGGGAGAAACCAAGGGAAAATGAAAATTAAGTGCCAAAGATAAAGAATAATAAATCAACATTTTGGAACCAACAGATTATCATCACCAGTCTACAAATTACAAATCACTCATGCATCATGTTTATAATGCTTATCATCCAATACTCACTTATGACTTGTCAAATGAAACTGCTAATTAGTACTAAAACTCAAAGCTTCTCATGAGAAAGGCAGCATTTAGTCTATAAAATCCTCCATAACTTGCAAGGAGAACCCACCTTTTCCCTCATTTATTCTTCAATACCACAATATCTAAAAAATCTTACGAGACAATAGTAGTAAGCGACATGAAATAAACAGGTACTCAAAAAGAAAAACCAATACTGGATGAGGTAACTTTCTTTAATCAAAGAAAAATATCAATGTCAAATACAAAGTAAGAGTATAATTTCTGTCAACGCTGACTTCTTCTCGATGTAAATTGTAAATAAAAAAATGCACTTCAACTGGAAACTAACTTCTAATAGGTTGTCAAAACACAAGCTAACAGAATCAGAGCTCTCACAACTTCAACAGTGGAGCCACTACCTTAATAACATAACTCGGGTAAAAACCATAATTACAATAACAATCGCATGTTTATCCTTTTCTGTTTCACATATTTCCATAGTACCGATATTCAACTTAAATCCACCCTCAGAAAATGATAGATCCTCAAAGCGAACCTAAGTGAAATCCCAACCACACCTAACTCAATTTTCACCCTCATTCTTAAAATCTTCCAAACACACAAACATTTCTTTTGCCAAACTCTCTGATCCACTCATACATCTAAAGAAGCTTCACATTTTCTCAAATTACTCAAAAACTCTATATTCCACAAATTTAATGGACATTCAGAAATACCTAAATTTCTACACCCTACTCATGCAATAACACCCATGTCTAGCAAAAGTCATAACAAACGTTCAACAGGATTCCAACCATAACACCGTCTCCCATACCACATCCTTACTCTTTCGTTCCAACACCAACATTAAAAAAATACTTCAGATTCTACAAATCAGCAAAACAACATATAAAAAAACATATATACCAAACATAAGCAAAAACAACTATTTTTTTTTAAAAAAAGAACTTGAAGAATTGATATGAACTAGGGTTGGATATCACCGGACACCTCATCACGAGGCTTTGCATTCCCTGAGGAGGCGTGATGATGCGGCGGAGACTGAGACCTATGCCGGCTCCTCCCATTGCGCTCGCGCTCCGGCGACCTCTCGTGCCTAGACCGCGACGATTTGTTGCTCCTTACGCCACCGTCTTCGTTTTCCGTCCTCTTCTCCGATTTGCTACTCCTTCCACCACCGCCGCCGCTGCCTCCGTCGTTCTCCGTTCTCCTCTTCTCCCTCCTCTCAACCCCGTCCCTCTCCGAACCTCTCCCTCTGCTACTGCCACGGCTCCTCTCACTCCTCTCACTCTCACGAGGCTCACGCTCCACCTGAGCTCTCTTCAACCGCTTCGTTCGTGGAGACGGGGAGCGCGAGCGAGCCGAAGAATCCGGCGAACCGGAACCGGTCCGAATCGGGTTGGTCACGCCGCGGCCGGAACGCTCGTGCTTGTCTCGCAGCTGCGGAGAGATGCTGCGGTGACTCCGGTGACGGCGGGACGAGGGTGAGTGGTTGCCAGAAGTGTGACGGCCCATGGTTACTACGGTGATTCTGAATGACACAAAATCAAAAAATCTACAACAATGCCACGTATTGTAGCATTGTTAAACGCTCTGTGATCGCGATTCAGATTCTGTATTGTGTGGTGAGTTCAGAGTTACATGGTTTAGGGTTTATCAATTTCATTTCAGTGAGAGAACCATTTCTTCTTTTCTCTGTAAATTTTCTTTTGTGTATTTACAGTTTTATTACATTAAAATAATATAATTTTACAATTATTTAAAAAATATTAAAATAATATAGTTGAAAGAAAATGTATATATAATTTTATAAGAATAAGAGTAAATTGTGTAATAAACAATTTTACAAAATTGTTTAATTACTTATTTTATTATATAAATAAATTGTTTTTTATTTATTAAAAAAACACAGAAAAAGTTATCGAAATAATGTATCTATGTAATAATATCAATAAAAATTATAATGGATAAATTTTTGTAAATATATACACTACAAATTATAATCTACTTATTTTATATTATGAAAACAGTTTATATTTAAACATTTTTTATTATTTTGAATTTAAAATGTATAATTATAATTATCTTTGAATATTGAAATTATATTTTGGATTTACAAATCTTTTACATAAATAAATATTTTTTATGAATAAAATTATTCAAATAAACTTATTTTAATTTTATTTACCTAACTAGATCAGTTTATTGTAATACCGATAAAATTCACTTTTCAAAAAATTATAAACTAATTAAATTTCTCATTTACTGCAGTAAAAAAAGTCAATAAAATTATTTAAATATTAATTAATTTTTATAAATTTTTAATATATTAATAATATATATGATAAATTAATATATATTTTTAATACAATAGTTTTAATATTTATATATTATTTAATATATTAATAATATTATTGTTAAACTTATATATACTTTTAATATTTGTATAAAATATAATTAATAATAATTTAAAAATATTGAATATAAAATAACAAATAAATTTAAAATAATAAAATTTTCTTTTATAAATTTAAAATAATTGTATTATTTTGTTCAATAAAATAAATTCATAGTCATATAATTTATTTAACCAATAACTACATAACTTTATAAAAATTAATTATATAAATTTTCAATTTCTATTTTCAGAAAATTATTTATATTTTAATTTATAAAATTATATTTTTTATATATAAAAATGTAAATAAATAAACTGAGTAGAACATAGTATTTAAATAAAAAATCATATATTATCTATTTAATTTTATACATGTGACTGAATTAATGTTTTTCGATAAATTTTTAAATTATACAACTCATATATTTAACAAATTTCATTAGGAGACTTTATAGAGTATATTTAATATGTATTATTAAATTCAATTCAGCTTAATTTTTTTTAATAAATTGAATAAATTATTATTATATAAATAAATGCTAAAAAATTTTAATATATCAATTTAATTAAATTTTTTAATAATTTTAAATATTTTTACTAATTTATATTAAATAATTTTAAATATTTATAAATTATTATTATTAATTATATTTTATACATACTTTAATATTATTTAAAAATTTCAAATATTATAAAATATTAAAAATATTTTTTTATTTTTAAACTCATACATATTTTTTAAATCATAAAAATATATTAAATATAATATATAATAATATCTAAATTTTATTAATTATATTTTATACATATTTAAATATTATTCATAAATTTAAAATATTAAAAATAAATATTATTGTTAAACTCATATATATTTTTAAATCATAAAAATATATTATATATAATATACAATATTATCTAAATTTATTATATTATAAATATTAATTAATTAAATATAATAATATATTAAAAAATTATACAAAAATTAATTTATATTTAAAGAATTTTGTTCACTTTTATTTTGCACGAGTAAATGAAAACTTTAATTGATTTATAATTTTTTTGAAAAGTGAGTTGGGTCAGTGATAAAGTAAACAAGTCTAATTAGATAAATAAATTTGAAATAAATTCATTTAAGTAATTTTATTTATAAAAAAAATTATTTATGTAAATAATTTTTAGATTTACAGTATTTGTTTTAAACTACTGTATAACAATATTTTTAATTATTATGATTTTACGAATATAAGAATATTAAGAATGGAAGAAATGGATGCTAAAGAATATCACAAATAAAAATAAAAGAAGAGTAGTTTGAAATTATTAAGAAATATTTTTGTTAGCTGTAGAGAAAAATTGAGGCGCAAGGCAATTTGTCAAAAATTTATACTATTAAAAAATATTTTTATTTTTTTAATTGTAAAACTATTTATTAATGTTTTTAAGATTACTCTTCTAACATTTAATTTTTACTGTTTTTAAAACAAAGTCGTGTTTTATAATAAGACAAGTCTAAGAAATAAAACCAGTAATAAAAAATATATATAAATAAATAATAACAATGAAATAATTTTTTTAAAATATGTTGATATTATTTATTGAAACAATTTTATATAATTATTTGCCTTACTTTAAATCAAGTATTAAAATGAATATGAAGATAAAAAAAGTAAAAGAATGAAAAACGAGATTAAAAATAAAACTTAAGGTATAAATATTGTTTTTCTCATTTATTAACTAATTATTATTGTTGTTGAAAATAAAATTCAGCTATTCTATTTTAAAGGTAAAATCATTTTATTTATTTATTTATATTATTATTAAAGAGAGAATCTATATTAGCTTACTTATTATTATTATTATTATTATTAAAGATATAATCTATATTAGTAGAGCACCCAACAATAAAAAAGTAAAGGAAAAAAACAGAGAATTGAGTTAAATAAGAATAGAAAATACTTAAAAAATAATGATTATAATAAATTTAATTGTAGCGAATACACAAAAACATATACGGAGATAAAGAAAAATAATATATAATGATTGATTAAAGAAATGAATAAATAAATAGTTTATCAATACAAAATAATAAATGATAAATAATAAATAATAATAATAACAATTTTTAATTAAAATAATTGAGAAGAAATTCAATTTAGATTAGAGAAGAATATGATATTAAATTGTATATTTAAAATTTTCTAAATATTTTCATAGTGTATTCATTATCAAAATATCTTTGTAACTTTTTGTATAGAGATATATTTATCCGAGTATTTTTATATTATTTTTTAAATAACACTATATCAATTCTTAATGTATTTTTTAAATTTCTTTAATGAAACATGCTTTTATAAGATGCTTTTATAAGATAATGAGAATGAATAAAAATAAACATTCTATATATATATATATAGAATAAATATTTATAATATTTGAGTTATATAATGAAATGTTTAAAACTATATATTATATAAATTATTGAATAAACAAAACATATGTTTATTATGATATGATGCTTATGAAAACATGTTTTACACTTCGTTATAAAATATTTAATTAAAATAACTTGAGATTTGTAAGATTTTACTCTAACACTTCTTTATATACAACATTTGAAGTTCTATCATATATTAAATATGTTCTTCATCATAGGAGTAATTTCAATCCTTTTCTGGAAATGATTGTGTATATTGCAACTTACAATTTTTCATGGGAAATGACAAACTTTGGGAAGTAAATTTAGACATGTTTCAAAAATTGACCTTAACTTTATTGATAGTCATTGCAAATGATACAACAATAGGTATCTGCCTTGTCTGAAACCTAAAAGGAAATGTTAATATATGAATGGATACACATTTACTCTAAAGATAAATTTTGCTTCCACTATATAGGTACCTAAATGAGTAATAATGAATCTAGTACAATTATAGAGACCTAAACATTGATTCATGTTTTTCAACAGCATTACTAGGATGATTTAGAAGTCCACATGTAATTGTATTAAAAAAATTCTTTGTACATGAACTTACAAAACATGGGTATGCTCTCTTTCATATTTATAATATTGAATAAATAATATTACCTCATGATATTAGTAAAACAACCAACATTAAGTGAAATTTCTCCCTTGCATCTAATAACTCTTGAAATACTTCTCAAATGAAAGTTTTTCCAATCCTTCTATCTTCATAAACAAAAAATATCCTCCTTTATTTTGAGATACACATGAAATGATTTTATCATAAATATTTCTTTGCTCAAAAGTTATTTTAGACAATGTTTGTATTTCATAGTCAAGATCATAAAAAATCAATCTATCAATTGGTAGATTAATAAACTAAAATTCGGATGAGATGTTGTAAATTTAGATAATCTTTTACTATTACTCTACAACAATTTGTCTAACTCTACAAGTGTCAAAATTTTTAACTCATCCCTAAAAAAGATTACATCTGTAATGCATTCATGAAGATTAGCTAAAATGGAATAACTATAAATTTAAATGATTTTGTGAACTGGAAGGCAAGTATTAAGTCAACTTAAGCTAACATATTATCTCACTGCAAAAGTGATAATTATTTATGAAAAATCTCATTACTTAAAAATTTCTAAGTCTTATTTCAAACAAATTCAAAAGTAAAAAATTGATTTGATAGTGTGAATTACCTTTTCAAATATGTTGCACAATCCTAACAATTTTTTCTGGCAAAAAAAATATATGAATAGTTAAATGGGATATTAGGATGCCTCAACTCATATAAAAAAGTATTTACATAAATAATTTATATGTACCTATTTTATACAACAACTAATTTTGTTTTTACAATATTCTTGTTGATCTTAATTACTTCTTAATTACTTACATCAATGTGCTTGTTTCTTTAATTGCATCAAGGTACTTTTATCATCTTCTAAAAAAACTCAACATATAAGACATCTTTAAATATACATTGTTTATATTCTTATCCCATATATGATAATAAACCTCTGGCTACACTGAGCAATATCCTTAAATAGTAAAGTACTCCATTTCTAAGAATAACCAAATACAACCTGCCAATAGAGAATTCTAATTTTCTTGGAGCCCAACATTGGCTTTTAGGATCCAAAGGAAATTTAGTATAAGTAAGATTCTTTGCTTTTGGATACATTATATTGACTTCCATACATGACAAAAACTGTGATTAATGAGCCCAGGATTTTTAAAACAAAGAATCAATACAAACATTATCATTGAATACAATGTGATCGTTTGACAAGTGAAAGGATATTCTTTTCACCAAAGGCTACCTATAATGAATATCAAATACTAACATTCTCCAAAGTTGTTTCACAAGAAGACAAATATTTGCAATCATATATATAGTACATATTGATTTCATCAACTTCTTGGTTTTCCTTTATAAATTCATAAAATGTTGTTGAACAAATACTTTATTAACCTGGACTGATTATACCATTCAACATTTATATGGATTGAGAATTAAGTATAAGATAAATTTTCTGATGTGTATTTCATATAAAATTGTGTGTTTATTTATTACGAAAATACAAAAGATGGATTGAGTCTATTACACTAGAATAGGAAACTCTAGATATTCTAACAATATGTATATTATATATCTTAATAAGTTTCTTATTATATGACTCTACAAATCTATTATTAATGAAGAAATCTCCTTTTTTTTACTACTTTGTCATCCTCATCAATAACTTTGTTACTCAAATTTTTTAAGAAAGTATTTCATGCACTTCCCATTTTGCATACAAGAAAGATATTCTATTTTGTAATCCACATGGACCATGTAGCATTAAAGTTTTGACTATTATGAGCAACTCTTGATTAACATTTTCATTAAGAATTTTAGCTGAAATTATTCCATCAATAACATTTAGATTTGGATATCTATGCTTAATATACCATAATATAATAACACTAACATGTAGGGGTGGCAAAGAGGGTTGGGCCCGGCGGGCCGGCCCGCCAGCCTGCCATCATATAGGCGGGGCGGGCTAGCATTTTAAACCCGCCAACCCGTATCAGCCCGATCCGTCTAGCCTGTCAACCTGTCGAGCCACATGTGGGGCGGGGCGGGCCAACCCACTGGCCCGCGAAAAAAATATAACACCTCATTCACTCTCACTTGTTCTCTTTAAATTTGGAAAAGTAGCTATACCTAGGGTTCCTTCAACACCTATTTCTTTTGTAATAAACATTATGTCTTTTATCTTGCACTTTTTAAATGTCATGCCACCATATACATCTTTAATATACTGTTGTAATTATAAAAATTCATTTAAATTGGACACAAACAAAATAGTTGCAAAGAAAAAAAAAATCCAATTTAAAACCAAAAATCCAAAAATAAAATAAAAAAACCCAAAAAATAGATTTTTCAAAAAAATGAAAAACAAAAAATATAGGCGAGCCAGCCCGCCAGCTCGCCTTATGACGGAGCGGGTTAGAAATTTTGGCCCGTTCACTGTGACGGGCTGGCCCGGCGTGACCCGTTTTGCTACCCCTACTAGCATGAGGTGAAATTCAATAGTATATATGACTACAACATAAATACATAGATTGTAAATACTTAATTATTTCATTTTATTGAAATAAGTATAAAATGAAAGCTAATAATAGTCTCATTTACTTACTTTTACTTTGTCAACCCTTCTTTAATATTTTTCAAAAATTATGTTAGCTCATCTTGCACATTTGACAAATAATATCAGCTTTATCCTCGAATTTTAGGTCTTGGCTTGTATAAGTCATGTTATTTTAGGGCACTTATAATTTATGAGAAAGTTATAAATCTAGATAGTTCATCTTTATATACCCATGACATCTTGTGTTTATATGAAATATATTTTGTCCTGCCTGTAAAAGATGAAAGCAATATAATACACTTTCTTCATAGATTTGTTTCTCCTTAGAGTTTCAAAATGTCCTTTGTACATTTACACTCTCAATTATTTTTTATGAGTTTTTTTTAGTAAGATAAGACAATTTTATCAGGTTATAAGCATTAAAAAAAAATTGTTTGAATAGTTGTTTATACTTTAGTAATGGGGAATGCTCCATCTCTATGTTGACTTATGAAGGCAAAAAACTCTCTCATTGTATGGTACACCATCTCTATATTTCAAGGAAACAAAAGAGGATATTGCAACGGTAAATATGTAACACTTATAATATAGATATGTTGCAAGAAAATACACACTAATATGTTGGATAACCTATGTCTAAATAATCTATATAAATTTGAAATATATTATCATAAAAAATCATACATTTATGAAAATTATATTTCATATAATAAATATATATTTACAATAATAAGTTTAAAATCAACTTTATTTTTTTTTCAACAAAGAATAAAAATAGTTAAAAGAGACACTAGAGGTGTCCCAATTCATATAAAAAAAATATTTATACAGATAATTTATATGATTACTATTTAAAAATTTATCTTAAAATATACATCTATTTTATACTAATAACTAATTTTTTCCCTACAATACTCTTGCTGGATAACCCTACATCAAATGACTTATCCGGTCAAAATATAACAAAAATGGAAGAGACATCACCATAATCAAAATTATCCTAAAATCAACATCATTATCATTAATTTCATAATTATGAACATCAACCTCTCCATTACCTTATAAAAAAAATAATACATAAAAAATAATTGGATACAATTTCCTATATACATGGATTAAAAAAAATATTACTACCAGAGTAATGTATAAATAAATCATAAAATGAGTCACCAAGATCAACTACATAAACATGTATTTCTATTAGAAAGTTCAACTCTTAAAAAAATATTACGAGTATTTGATGGTTCTTCATTATCTAAAAGATAGTAAGATGAAAATGATCAAGTCATATATTAAAAACGTAACAATAATAATATTAAAACTTTGTGCGAAAATAAAAATGTATACAATTTTTCATTAGAAAAAAAATATAGATCTAGCTAATAAGTTTTATTATATGTTTGTTGCATCTTTCTTCTTGAGAAATATTTTCTAGTTCTTCATATGTAAATTGTATCTTTTGTAAGATAAAATGGTTATACAATATCAATAGGGGCAAATTGATCTTTTGAAACTAGTACTAACTATTAGCAAATTTTGATTTTTTTTTCTTGAAATAGCTAAAACAGAAAATAGGATTCTTGCCAAATACAAGATATGAACCTAAAATCTCTTAAACAACCATCAAGAGACTATGACAAATGCAAGACACTATTCCAAACAATACACCAACAACAAGATGTATCAAAATATTTCACGTAGTAGTTGGAAAAATATCTCATGTTTGTGATTAATTTTCAATTATTTATAATAAAAGAAAAAGTAAGTAGCTTCACCAACGCAAACCTTGATCAACTTTTCCAAAAAAAATGTGATTTAAACAAGATTTAAGTTTCTTGAAAGTATGTAATCGGTAAATGAAAGCAATTATATTGAATAAGATAAATAAAAAAACAGTTATGAATAAGCCTAATTGATTATGTTAAATATTAATAGAATATTTTGTTCCATATTATATAAGGAAACATAATAGGAATCATATAATTTATTATTTTCCTATTTAGTAAATTATTTTTGCAAGTAGCAATAAGGATAATTAATTATATCAATATATAATTGATTATCCAAAAAAGCTTTTTTTAGAACAAATTGAACTAATAAACCCATAAACGATTATATTAAATTCTAATTGATTATGAACAAAAGTTTCTTTTGAAAACATTTGAATGAAAAAACACATAATTGATGATTCTATGGATTAATCCATTACGAGTGAAAGTGGGTTTTGAAACCAATTGAGATAATGAAAGATTAATCAATTATTACTAATTATAATAAATTATACAACTTGTGATAATTGATTATTATAAGAGGTAATAAATTAAAATGTTCATTTTAAAACTGTTAAAAAATTTGTCAAGGGAGTGATAATTCATACTACTTATAAGATAAGATGAAATCTTTTTATATATGCATAATTTCCACATTCAAGCAACAAAACAATAACCTTTAATACAAATTTGTTACTTCGTAATATCAAAACAAATTACAAAAAAAAAATCTAATTTTTAATAAATTGGTCTTAATCTTGATCAACATTTTTATTGAAAAAAGGTGGCATCTTCAATACAAATTTGTTATTTGTCATATCAAAACAGATTACAAGAAAAATCTAATTTTTAATATATTGATCTTGATCAAACATTTTATTGACAAAAAGGTGGCATTAATAATATTATAATTTTAACATTCTTCTTAGATGTTATTTTTTTATTAAAAGGAAAACAAATTTAAAACAAATTTTCAAATGAATATATAAAATCTTATTTTTATTAGAAAATACGAGTTATGTAGATAAATATGCATATTTGTGGGGTTTGTTGGAATTGATTGAATTTAGTTTTTAAAATTAATTAGATTTGATTCTTATGGTTAGATTTCTATATGTATATGTAATCAATATCTTAAGTGACTTTACATCAATAACTTCTACTATTTCATTTCATAATAGGATGATTATACTTTATCCTTTAAAAACGTGGAAATTCTAATAAAAAAAAGGTTTTAAGGCTTTTTTTGTCACCATTATTTCAAAGGTTTTCAATATATTTTTATTATTGTTTTTTTAATGTAGTTCTAATTTTGATTAAAATTAATCAATATAGTCATTTTTATTAAATTGGTGTGAACGACGTTAAAAGAGTAATAACGTGGTACATGACAAGACACACGTGTCAGGTACATAACACACATGTCAAAGATAGAAAGGATAGAGAAAGTGAAAGAGGAGGAAATATTCTGACATGTGTCCTATGCATATAACATGTATTTTGTTATATATCATGTTATCACTCTTTTTGTCTATACCAATTTAACGGAAGAAATCATATTGATTAATTTTAATCAAAATTGAAACTACATTGAAAAAAAATAATAGTGAAAATACATTATTAAAATAAAAAAATTGAAAAAAAAACTATTAAAAACCTAAATGAAATTAAGTTAGTGAAAATTGAATTTTTCTTAAAATATGAATTAAAGAGACAAATGTTGGAAATATATTAATAACATATTTTAGTAAAGGAGGTTAGAGAATTATGTATAAAAAATTTAAGAGATGACAAGTTGTACTCATGGAAGGATTTCATTAACAAAAGTGTTCATTACAAAAAGATTTTCAATCTTTTTGAAGTTGGTTGAGAAAAATATAAGCTTGATTGGAATCACAAACTATCCATAGGGAAGAAAAATGGTCAATAGAAAAAGGGAAGAATCATGCATTATGCAAATAATTTTGAATTATTTTAATTTACTTACTTTTATTTAATTAAAGAAGATCTAAATATTTCAATGTACATGGAAGACCAGAATTTATGGAGAAATGTTTGAAGGGGACCTATGTTAAGATTCATAGATATATTATTAGTACTCAATTTTAAAAAGGATGAGACTCATATTTATATCAAAGATGAATTGCCAAGACAAGTTCCATAGCAGTAATTTTTATCTATTTATTTTTTGAATAAATTTGACATTTTAATTTTTAAATTTGCTTCTAAAGTAGGTGAGGAACAAATATTTTGATATGTGATTTTTTTAGTTGACTAGATAGTTTATTTAGCATTTTCATGAAACTTTAACTAATTTGAGCATTTATTTTTCTAGTCATTATTGTTTTGACTAAATGGTTCTCTTCCTCCATTTGCATATTTATTAGTAAACATATTTGTTTTAAAAAAATGTAATAATTATTTTTAATACAAGCTATTTATTTTCAATTGAGTCAATATTCAAAATTAAAATATAGTTTAAAAAAGTAAAGATATAATAAACACTTTTAATTCAAAAGATTTTTTTGAACAAACATGTTCTTTTATAAGTGCTTCAAACTAAAAAGATACACTTTTATAATAAATACCCAAAAAAATTCAGTAAAAACTTTTAATTATAAATATTCAAATTTCTTATAACATGGACCCATAAAACTTTGACAGAAAAATAGAGTTTTAATTTCTTTCATAATTGTATGCGATAAATCCAATCAGTTTTAACATAAGCAAACTTATAATTAAAAATATCTCACTAAATATGAAGAGTCGAAATTCTGACATAACTGATAAGAAAATAAAAAAGATCATTTTAATATATTTAATTTAAGAAATAATATTGATGATTAATTATCATAAATTACTTTAATAAGATGAAATAGTATAAGACAGAGCTCCATAAAACTCTCACATATTTTATAGGTTAAATTATATAAATTTTTTCAAAATTTCATATTAATTTTCACCTTTAACTTCTATTAATATTGTCTTTAATTTCTATCATCTTCAATTATTATAATCTTCTTAATATTCAGAGGTATAATAATTCATCCTCTTAATTATAAAGATAATAAAAATTCCTCTAAATTTGTTCTCTTTTGGTTCTTCTAATTTTTTAAATACACTACTTTTTGGTCCTGGAAGTTGTGCATATATAAACAATTAAGAGGATCAAAATGCAATACATTATTTAAGAATGAGAGAGATTAATCAGAACGAAAAGTTTTAGTGTCCTAAAGCTGAATATTATACATTTTAAAACCAACAAAAACATATTTTGCCTATTTTTTTTTTACAAATCCTATACACATGGACTCTTTTTGGTTTGTTCATGATTTTTCAAAACATTTTTGTTTATCTAATAAATGTCTTACTTTTATTTGTATTTCAATAAATAAATAAAAGTATATTTTTGAAAAGAAAACTGAAAAATAATAAATAGAACTCAATGTTTTGAAACATTTAATTATGAAGAATATTTTATTTATCTAATAAAATTTCAAAATATTTTTTATAATAAATAAAAAGAAAAGAAATTCTTACACTCTTTGAACAAGGAAAATGTTAAGTTCCAAACAATAATTATATTTCAGACACTAATTTTATTTGAGATTTTAAATGGAAATGATGTAATTTTATATTTTTATATGAATTTATTGGATAGTTTTAATCTGTTTGGAAAATAAAATATTAATTATGAATAATTGCATGAATTCTTAATGTTGCAAATGATATATAACTGAGTAAAAAGCATATATTTAAGAAGAGTGACAATAAATATCATATTGACAAACATATAAATTTCAAGAATATTTTAACCTCTTCTTCAAGAAGCGTTTCTTAACTTTCTATTTTTTTTTAAATATTTACCAACATTTGAATGCTTCATTACAATAGCTTAGCTTTATAAATATGATATTTTTCTTTAAATTTCATTCAAAAAAATGTGAACTGTTGAATGTTTTTTTTTCCGAAGATTTTGTTCCTTCTAATACAAAACATTTATTTTGGATAAATATAATGTTTTTAATTGCCATAAATATAGAAATAAGAGAAGTATATTCATGAGAAGAAAACTATAACAATAAACAGAACTCAATGCACAGAAGCATTTAATTTTCAAGAATGTTTTATAGATACATTATTACACATAAAAAAAAAAAGCACTTTACCTCAACTCAATGAATAAATACTAAGTTGCCAAACAAGTACTATATTTAAGACACTAACTTGATTTGGGTATATAAATTACAATAAAATAGTTTATATTTCATTCTGAATTTATTTGATAATTTCTACAAACAATAATTCATTTGAAAGTACTATATTTGACAGTAATTACAACTTCTATATAGTTGCAGATAATAACATATAGAAAATGCTAAGTTTAGGTCTAGACTAAAACACTTGTATTAATTTTAGTTGGAAAAGTTATGGTTGAAATCCAACTGCTACATATACATACATATATATATATATATATATATATATATATATATATATATATATATATATATATATATATATACTATCTTCTTTGCAAAAGATATTCTAATGTGTTTATGATATTGGAAAAAGGTACTCTTAGATGCCAAAAACAAAAGCATTGGAAACATTGATGATATATGACAAGGAAGAGGATGTGAAAAAAAATGTTCACAGTGGTGACATGCAAATGTTATATCAAATAGAAGAAAATTAAGACCTAACTTGAAAGTTATCATATAACATAGAAAGTCAAAATAAAATCTATCAAAATCCTCAATCACATAGGTTGTCAACAATAAAATGATGATGATGTTATGATTTAGTTTGAACATTCCTTTTTCCCACATAGAACAGTCCAATTCTGTGGATCAAGGTTTGAACATGTGAAGCTGATTGTAATGAGCTTCTGCAAGAAACTCTTCAACAATCTCTCTCATATTTTCTGCTTCTTGTCTTCTTTGAGCAATAATCGCTTCCTGGAAATTTCAAAAGTAAAGAATGAAACATGTTCAGTGGTGAATGTTGTGCTGATTCCAAATTCTAGCTCTTTGTTAATAATTAAGAGGTAAAAAAAAACACTTTGCAAAGTAATGAAAAATCAATCAAAATGATCACACTCACCTCATCAGCTTCGTTGTTTTGATTAGCTAGGATAATTTCCTACACATTTTAGCAATATTTCAAAACAACTTTTTGATCAGTACTGAAAAATATGAACGATTAAATACATGTATATACAAACCTCAGATTGTGCTTCCTTATTTTAAAAAACGCTTTTAATAGTATAGGGAAATTTTTCAAACACCACTTTGTCCTTCACAGTTATCCATCATTTTTCAATTTTTTTTAAAACAGCATTAATTTCATATAAATAAAAAAATAACAAACTCCCAAAATAAGCACACTCAGTAGTACTATAGTTATTATAGTTTCCAAAATGGAATATCTAAAACCTAAATTAGAAGTTTCTCCTAAAAATGTTGATCATGGTAAAATTTAAAACATCATGTATTGAAAATGTAGCATCCTAGATCATTATTTAATGAGTCCTCACTCATGAGTTTGTAGTTGCAAGAAAAGTTCAACCAATAGTGAAAGATATGTTAGAGAGAATGTGTTTGTGAGTGTGTTGCTATTATATAGCACATAGTGTTTTGAAAATAAGATACTTACATTGGTTTCATTTCTAGATTTGTTGCTATTACTTTCTTCTTTTTCTTGTGTTTTCACTTTGCGAGTCTGAGGACGAATACCATGTTTCTCGTATCTCTCGCACTCTAGCAAAGATCGACATCGAAAGCCTTTCTCCTTATGACGATAAATCTGCAAAACCAAAATTTTTCAATAAAATGAGTGATCATAACAAAAAGCAGAGATGAAATAAAGTTTTTAAGAAGTTGATGTTGAAATGAGTTTCATCATATATATATATATATATATATATATATATATATATATATATATATAGCATGTGAAATAGGAAAATATAAAATGACAAATAAATCTGAGTATGAAGGGATTCAAATCGTTTGAGGTATAACAGCATGAATATATAGTTAAATGAAAATGTTAAGAATCACTTTAACTCTTGGGAATCTGATTTCATTTCTTCACAAAAACAAGTTAACAACTCAAATAATCTCTTGGACATTGAAAGTAAATAAACCATTTCACACTTTAATTTGTACAATAAACATTAAACCATTTCCTCCTCAAACCAGCAAAGATTTTCAAAAACATGCAATTCATTTCATGACATACATTTAGGGCATCTCAAAGCACTCAGATTTAAAGAACCATTAAGTCCTAACAATGTCCCTAGTAATGGAAAAATGATAGGTCCTAGCAAGAGGTGACCAGTGTGCATAAATAATAAATATACAACACTAATCTATAATTTCAAGTATATATTTAAACAAGTATGTTAATTTTCTCTCTAGAAATGTTTCATAACAAAAATGTGGATTAAGAAATATACTTTATAATTAGCCTTACTATTTTGAGTCGACAATGAAGAAAGTAAGTAATAATTAATTTTGCATTTTAGATTGGATTATGTTCTAAATAGAGTTTCAAGATAGACATAACTAGAACTTTCAAAATTCAATATTATTATTACTTATCCCTTCTGGGAAATGTTGGTATGTTTTAACTTCAAGTGATAGCATATCTCTAATGGTACATATTACATACCTTATCAAACCTGTTACTATGTGGTCGCTTCTTACAATCAACATCCCAATTTCCAATCCATTCAGGTGGTGGTTTCGGGATTCTTCCTCTTTTTGAACTTGAATTTTGACTTGCAGATGGAGTTTCAGTCTAATAATAACACAAAATATATAAGGTACAATTATTTATGAAATACAAAATTGATGCACTGTCTTTCTACATGTCTGCAAGTAACATACCATTGTTTCATCAGTGGAGACTTCTAGTTTTTCTTTTCCCTGATACAAAAAAGTTTGTAAATTTATGAATGGTATATATATATTTGAAGTTTGCGCACATGCAACTTGGATTGCTCATAAAACTATGATAATATAAGTTGTTTGACGCTCTGCAGGCATAATTCAGATAACCACCTATTGCTTCTCAAAATGGGTACACATACAAGGTCCTCTTCTTTCCATTTCTTGGCTATGTGGCGGGAAAAACAGGATTGTAGAAATATTGTCACTAATGTTTGGTCATAACAGATGATAGGCTATCTAATGGTTAGTCTCCAAAATAAGCTTAAGAGGCTCAAAAGCAAACTCATTGCTTGGAATAAAAAGAAGGTTGACAATATCTACTTACAAGTGAATCTCTTGCAAAATACCTTATTAGAGGTGCAACAACAAATTCAAATTGAGGACGCAATGATGATAGAATATGCAGCAAGAAAAACGTATTCAAGATCATCTATCCTCCATCTAGAGGAATGTTTCTGGAAGGAAAATTCTCTTAGCTCTCTCTTCAGTGTAGGAAATTAAACAAGCTGTTTTTGGTATGATACCCATACAGTACCAGGTCCGGACGGCTTTGGAGCCATCTTTTTCCAAATTTATTGGGATATAGTTCACAAAGAAGTGGTGGATTCTCCAAGGCATGCACGCCAACTTCCTCGTTCTCATTTCTATGATGGAAAATGCTTCCTCGGTTAATGACTTTAGACCTCTTGCCCTTGCCAACTTTAGATTTAAGATCATCACCAAAATCATAGCTTTTAGACTGGACCCTATAATAGTTTCTAAAATCATCAGCAAAAACCAAAATGACTTTGTGCAAGGAGAGAGACATAATATTGCATTATTACCACATCTGAAGCCATTAATCTATTGGACAGAAAAACCCATGGAGGGAATGTTGTCCTGAAAGTTGTACGCAAAGCATTTGACACCATCTGGAAGTGCCTTGATATAGTGTTGCAGAGATTTCGCTTCAACTACAAATTCTGCAATACTTTGCAAAAATCTCTTTTAAATTAAATGGCCAGGTAACTGGTTATTTTGATTGTTCTAGACAAGTTAGGTATGACGACCCCTTATCCCCTTGTTGTTTTGTCTGGCTGAGGAGGACCTTAGTAGAGCGTTGATCCATGGTTTCAGCTCTGACCATGTTAAGCATATGCTTGCTGCTGGTCAAAGCGTGTCGTCTCATATGTTATATGCAGACTATGTCTTCATCTCTTGCATAGGTGATAAGAAATCCTTAACAACTCTGAAAAAAATCTTCAAAAATTATACTCTAACTCTGGGACAAGTGGTGAACAATGACAAAAAGCAATTTTTTGTGGGAAAAAGGGCCCCAAGGCACCTTGCTCCTGCCATACAACAAATTACTGGTTTCATAAAGGGTGCCTTGCCTTTCCAATACCTCGGTGTACCCATCTTCAAAGGTGCACCAAGAGCTTCATTCTTCAAAATATAGGGGATAAGGTCATCTCTCAATTACAAAACTAGAAAAGGAGGATGCTTGGGAAGAATACAACTTGTTAATACTGTTATTGGGGACCTGTTTCATGATTCCTTTTGGGTTTATCAATGGTCTCATATTCTCCTTAAATGTATGGAAAGAAAAATAAGAAACTTTATCTAGAATGGAAGCATAGATAATAAAACCATGCTGACTTGTAATTGGAATGATATACTCAAACCTAAAGAGGAGGGAGGTCCAGGGTCATAAAGTTTAGCATTGACAATCAAGCTTACTTAATGATTTTAGCTTGGGTCTTTTATCATGGTTAGCAAACCTGGTCACGTTTGATGAGGGCAGACATTTAAATTCCAAAGGATCTTTCATGAAAACTATACTGCCTCGTCTGTGTGGCAAGACATAAAACACAACCTCCATTACATTAAAGACAACACAAGATGGATTTTGGGTTATGGAAGAACGATTAGCTTCTGGTCTGATGCATGATGCATCTCCTTCCTCTTGCTAGAGCTTCTTTCGGCCCCCTCTACACCTGGTCTTACAGCTAGGCCCTGTGATGTTTGGTAGGGCCGTTGGACTTTGCCAGATGCATTAATTCATGCCTTGCCACAACTTCATTCATGTCTCCATAACTTGCAAGTTGAGGAAGAGGAAGACATCCTTGTTTGGGCTATTGAAGATAATGGTATCTTAACATCAAAGGCTGCAAAAACGCTTCTCCTTCAACATGCTGAGAACTCTCCATGGGCGAAGCTTATACGGTCTCAGCAGGTCCCAGCTATCAGAAGTTTAATCATAGAAATTTCTGAAAAGCAAGCTACCCATTGATTCAAGGTTGCAAGATTTTGGGATCCACCTTTACTCTAGATGTAACCTCTGTGAATCTAATATTGAAACTCCTAACCACCTCTTTTTTGAATGTCATGTGGCTATTAAATTTTGGATCTGGATGGTTACCATGTTCTATACCTCAGTGCAAACATGGACAATTTCTTAGCTTGCATACAACTGGATGCAAGCCTGCCGATGAGGGATCTAAAAATTGCTACATGTATCAACATCATCTGGTTAATATGGAAAATGAGAAATAATGACAGGCATGACAACGCCCTTCTTTTTAACGCTGCATTAGTTGTGCTAGAAGCTAGTTGCATTCTAGCTAGAAATATCTCAAAAGACACTACGAGGAATGATATAAAAGAGTTTTCTATCTTGATACACTTCAACATAACTATCCACCCAAAAAAGATCATGAGAATCATGCAAGTCAATTGGGAAAGTCCTCCTGTAGGCATTATCAAGTGTAATATTAATGGGGCTGCCGGGGGTATTCCTGGGCTGGTAGCTGCTACTGGTATCTTTAGAGGTAGTGCTGATGAGTTCATACGGGGTTTCACGGCCTTCATAGGCATCGCTTTCGCCCTTAGAGCTGAGCTCATAGTTGTTGTTCTTGTTTTGGAGGTTGCTGATATTAGAGGATGGACCAACCTTTGGATTGGAACAGACTTAACCCTCATTATCAAAGCTTTTTCTAATCACTAATCACAATATGGTGCCATGGAATATCAAACATAAGTGGATGAAATGCTTGCAAAGGTGTAGAGAAATGTGTTTACATATCTCACATTTTTAGAGAAAGGAATGCATGCGTTGAGATCAACATTAACATTGATTCCTACTCAGATTATCTTTGGTTTCCCTCCCACACAAATGCCATATGAATTTCTTTACAAATAGATTGAACCTATCTGAAATCCACTTCTCTTAAATTATATGTATTCTTTTTGTGTCTACCAGCTTTGGCTTAGTCCTTACATGTTTCTTTTTCTTACTTTTAAATGCTAGTAGCACCATCTCTTGAGCATTTTGCCTAGTGTCTTTAGGTGCATATATATATATATATATATATATATATATATATATATATATATATATATATATATATTCATGAAAGTCAATACAATTTGACGTGTGAAAAAAAAAATGGAGTGTGGTATGTGCCACTTGTAGTGCTTAGAGAACAGTCATATATGTTTGAGACTAGTAACTGATAGTTTTGTTTAATGAACTATAATATGCTATGTATAAAAGTGCAAAAAGAATAAAAGTGAAGAACCATACTAAAACCCACAATTTTGACCTAATATGGTCATAAACTAGTCAAAATAAATTGAAGGTTAGATAATTTGCATGTGAAATACACTGTTTCTTCTAGATAAAGTGTGAGAATATATGATTAGATGTTGTATACAAGAATTTCATAATTGAAAAATTGGATTGTTTTGACAAAAAAAAAATTAACTTAGATTAAATATATACCTTATTTGTTGGCTTCTCAGCCCTATCATAGTATTCGATATGATAGTGATCAGGAAGGGAAAATGATATTGGAATTGCAGGAATAGGTTCATCATTTGTTCTTGAATGAGTAATCTTTGATGGAGGTGTTTGAAATTCCTCCTATATTAACACAAGAAGATAATTAAACTATTCTCAGTTAAATTTAATATGTATAAAAAAGAACATTAAACAGCAAAACACCAGAAAATTAGAACTTGGAAAGCAAAATTTGGGTTGCAAAATTTTAAAATTCCAGCACAAGAATGGTTTCAAATTAAGCCAACAATGAAACTTCTATGGACTGTATCTGACTCCATCTATCTAATAATTTATAAATCTGATCTTGTATGTAAGTTCAAAGGTTAAGCTATACATCTATTTTCTTTTGTATTTTTCAGCAACACTGTAGCTCAATAAAATTTTAATAATCGGTTATTAGTGATATTATAATATATTTAATGACTATTTTTTAGTGTTGCTTTATTTCTAGAGAATTTACTAAATAAATCAGAAGAAATCTTTTGGAGCCCTATCCTATAGAAGAAAAAATAGCTTGATGTTGATACATTAACTACAATTAATTCACATAATTATTGTTTTCTGATGTATAAATTAAACCAAACTTTATCATCTCACATAACTTAAATTGTAGCTAGATATGAAAAACTAGGCAAATTGGAATAAATGAAAATTAACTTCACAAAATTTATCCTAAATTTAGTGCTACCAAAATTTAACTAAATCATAAATTAATAACCTCTCGCTTGGTTCATGGAAATTAGCAGTTTGTTGTTGTTGTTAATTTCAAATATACTAACCTCCTGATGAAAAGTAAAAAGATTTATGTTATTTTTGGATGTGAAAATTTAAAATATTCCGAGATTTGAAATTCTTTAAATTAAGGTTTTTTTATTAAACTTTTATTTATTTTTAAATATTGTTATTTGAATAAATCAATTAAAATTCCTAGTTTAAATTGAACCATTTAGTTCAGTCTATAAGCAAAATGCATTTTTAAATATTTATTTCAAAAATTGAAAAGTTGTATTTATCTTTATGAGAGTAAATTTAGTCCTCTTTGGTGGAGAGAAAGGGATAACATAGGATAGGTGAAAGAGAGTGATGATAAACATTTTTTTTTTCAAAAAAAATCTTATATAAAACATATTTTATTATAAAATATTTAAATTCAATAAAAAAATGAACTATCCTCTTACTCAACATTCAAACATAATTATAGGGTTTTTCATATAAATATTTTTGAATTTGAATCATAAATAAATGAGATCTAAAAAAGATTATACCAAAGACAAATCACACACTACACAAATATTTATAGGATAGGACAGGATTTGAGTTTTTTACTTAATATTGTTGGTTTTTTCTTTTAAGTCTTGTGCTCTTTTGTTTACATTTATTCAAGAGTAAACAAAATTTATACAAAATTTATTTTAAATAATATTTTATATTTATGTATTTTTATTGCTGATAAAAACACAGTATTTGAAGAACAAATAGACAGACACAAAACCAAAGAATCTCCAAGTGTGAGAAAAAGAAATGAAATGAATATTTGGAGTTGTCACCTGGTTTGGGGAATTGGAGTTGATGGCAGCCATGGAATTCTGCTGCTACAGAAAATTGAGAGTCTCTGTATATCTGTTCTATGATGAATGACAGGTTTTGAGGAATAGCAATATGTACTTCAGAGGGTGGGTTTGTGCCTTCTTACTAGGGTTGAAGTAACTCTCATAAATTAAACATATTAATTATATAAACATAATTTATTGTTCCCACTGTGCATTTAATTTATTAAACTATTTGTAAAATAAAATATTAATTATAATAAATGTGTTGACATTAAAATATCACAAATAATAAATGTGTAAAATTACTTTTGCAAAGAAAGTTTTGCAGTGAGGATTATTTAAATATTTAACGTTGTGTTTGGAAAGAAAACTTCCTAACTTTTAAGATTGATAATCAATTTAAGTTTATTAAACTTTAATTTTTCTATTTAAATAAAATATTTCAATAACCATCATATGTAAAAAAATATTTAAATACCAAACCATCGTTATTAACTAAAAACTATTAATAATAATATTTTTTAATTGTTTTTTATAATGTTATTTTTTAATCGAAGTTGTTAAGTTTTTTCAATTGATATTAGTAAAGTTTTTCGTTATTTAAGTCGGTCGAAATTGTTTTTAAATAGTGTCTACTACACTAAGTTATTAGGATTAATTTTACGATGTTGATGCTTGAATTTCTTTTTGGAAATATTTCAATCAATTAAATAAGTTTCCCAATAGAAACAATCCTAATTAATCTTGGATAAGAATATTAATTACCCGTCAACATTTGAAAAATAATCATATTAAATTATTAATAAAGAATAATATTTATCTCAGTAATAAATAAAATAATCACAAAAGACAATAATAAAAAAATAATCATAACAAATTTCGATCGAAGTATATGTCTATAAAATAATAATATTTTAAATATTGATCGTAAAAAATTCTAATTAATATTAAACAAAAAATAATAGAAGTATGCAATAATAACACAAGTAATTTTAATAATTTAAATAAAAAAATAACAAAGATATGTAATAATAACATAAATAATTTTAATAATTTAAATAAAAAAATTAAATATATTTTTAATTCTTCAATCAAAATTGTATTTCATTTAAGACAAATTTAAAATTGGTTTTATTTATATAATTTGTAAATTAGTGTAAATGAACAAATTTAAAACTTCTGTCTTTATTTTTATAATTTATAAATTAGTATAAACAATTTATGATAATATAGTATAAACGATGAATGATAATATATAAAAAAATTTATTTTTAGTTGTATAGTTTTTCACTTCAATTATTAACTTTCTCTTAACTCTTTTTCCTTTTCCTTCTCTTTTCTTATTTTTTTTTTTTTAAATATATTTTTATTTGTCATAAGAAATTATTTATATCAATTTATAAAATTTAAAAATGATAAAAATGATAAAAACAAAATAAATCAAAAATTTATTTTAATAAATAATTTAAAAACTAAAAATATATTTAATCATAAATTAATAAAAATACTTCTATCGATATCAATGAAACAACTCTAGTAAATATTAATAAAAAATATTTATTATAAAATATCTAGATCTCATGAATCTTAAATTAAAATAAAATTAATAAAAAAATATAAAAAAACACATAAATTTATAATTATAAAAAATTACAAATTTTTATTTTTAGATGAAAATTAAAATTATCTATAATTCAATTACTCTCATAAAATTATAAAATTTAATTTCTTTTAAATTTTTTATCTAAATAATATATTTTATTATAAATTATTTCAAATTCTTCCTTTAAATATATTACCATGTTAAATTTATATATTCAAAAGATACTATAATAGTTTCTATGAGTAGGTTGCTCTCCCATCAGGGAAAATAATTCATTTTTTTGGTTTGATAATTGTATTTAACAAGATGATTTCCTGGTAATAAAAAAATGATTCATTTTTTTGTTTGATAATTGTATTTAACAAGATGATTTCCTGGTAATAAAAAAATGAGTTTAATATGAATTTAGTCTCACTTAAATAAATGAGTTTCTATTTTTATCCTTATGATTTTTTCTTTAATTTTGTTCTTTCTACATTTAAAAATTATTACCGTAATATTATATGAAAAATTAATTATTTTATGAATTAAACAAAAGCAAAAATGACATTTGAAGTGACTAATACTAATATTATAATATAATATCAAAATAGGTTACCTGAAATAAACTTTTAAGATTATTAAAATAAATATTATTTATCTGTCTCAAATATGAATATTAGAGAATAAAAATATAGATTCAAAATTTTACAGATATGGAAATAAAATAAAATAAATAATTTATATAAAATTTACACATTTTATAAAGAATAAAAAGAGTAATTTTAAATTTTAAAAAGATGAAAAACAAAAAAAAAATATAATGACTAAATTAAAAACTTATTAATTTAATAGAAATTAACAACGCAAAAAATAAAATACATTGTATACGCTTTGTTAAACTTTTGTGTATTTTTTTAATCGAGTAATTAATTAATATATCTATACTATAATAATAATAAAAATTAAATATTTATATATTAATATTGAAGAAAATTTCCTTAACTGAAATTATTGAAAGAAAATATATAGTCTGTTGTCTTGACCGTCTATGATTTTTCTTTAAAGCATTAAATATTTTTTAATATGCATTTAATTGTATTCCGTTACTTTTAAGTGTTATTTAATTTCTTTTGAGAATTCCATAAATGTAATAATTTTTTTAACTTTAATAAAATATTTAAAAATGTTTTTATTTTACTCTTTTCATTTCTATACCACAACTTTTATATATATATATAATCTAATTAAATATTATATAAAAAGTAAGAGTATAAATAATAAAAGATAATTATTTTTGTCTAGAATTTAAAAAATAAAAATTAAATATGAATAATTTTTTCAAAAATGCGACATTTAACAGAAGTATTTATCTTGTTAAATGGTTTATAATATAACAAAAATTATACTAAATACGTTTACCTTTAACATAACAAGTAATAAATGTGGAAAAATTTATTTATAAAGAGGGTCTTATATTAAATATGATTAAATATTTAAAATTTTTAATTTTGAACATAAATTAATCTAAAAATTCTACCAAGATTTAAGTGTATTTATTTCATCAATATATATATATATATATATATATCTATTTTGAATTTTTTAATAAATCTTACCAAGTTTTCCAATAAATTATATGGAAAAAGGATCCACTTTTAAAAGTAAGTAAAAAGAGTTTAGGGTTTAACTATTGATCTTAATCTTTCATGCAAGTTTAAGTTAATAATTAAGATTAACTAGATTTATTTTGTGTCTCTTTTTCAGAATAAATAACATTTTGTAAGAATATGTATAAATGACATTAAAATGTAAGTATTTCTTATTCTCATTAATAAATATACATCACGTTTCTTATCTAACAACAATGAATCAAAGACCTTAAATAACATAAAAATATATAATTCTCACTCATTTTTACTAACATATGTTAGAATTGTAAAGAAAAATTAAGAAGACAATAGTGAAGTGGAAGGTCATACCAGAGTAATTTTCCCTCTTCCATGTAGTTTTTTAATGTAGTCATTCTTTTTTTCATTCTTTCACATCTCAAAATTTAACTATTTTTAAAAAAATAATATAATTCAATTCACTTTAATAATGAATTACAACTATGTAATAAATAATTTATATGAACTGTAAAATGAAAAAAACAATAAATACATTAAAAAAACTACAAAGACACAAGGAGGAAAAATTGCATGATATACGTATTCATGACATAACCTTCTATTTAACTGTTATCCTTAAATTTTTTACTATTACATATGTTAATAAAAATGAATGTGCATTATACATTTTTAACTCTTTTATTATAACGTATGTGTATATTTATTAATGAGAAGAATAGAGAATTGTATTATAGTGTTATTTACATAAATTGTCACAAAATATTATTTATTGTTTATTTTAAAAAAGACACATAGAATGTATGTAATTAAGTAAAATTGAATGAAATGCTTAGGTAAAAAGTAATTCTTTTTAACTACTATTGGAGTAACCACATCTCTTTTCAATATTATGACAAGTAAAATATAAATACTAATAAATTTTTAACAATTATATATATATATATATATATAAGGTCATAAATAACTACAAATACTCTGTTATGAGATTTATAGAGGTGGGAATTTGTCAACTTGCCCACATAGTCCAGTGATATGATTTGTATATAGAAGAAAATAAACAATATAATTAATTAAATTAAATATGTATACATATGAACTTTTTAAGTGATACATTATATATATATATATATATATATATATATATATATATATATATATATATGTTTTATGACTATTAAAACTTAAATGCAAATATTTTTATGTTTTTCTGAAACAACACAATGGTTCAAAACAAGTTGTGCAATAATTTTTTTAACGAAGAGGTTTATCAAATCACGATATCACTTATTTTCTTTCAAAATATAGGAAAAAATCGTTTATAAAAACACTACTTTTATTTTATTTATTATGTCTATTCTTATAAATAAATAAAAAACTATGTTTATAAATATAATTTTCTTTTTTATTTCAAACTCATATATTCAAACATATATTAATTGTACATTTATAAACATATGTATGATCTTTAAATATTTATGTATCAATAAAATTCATTTTAGATCCATTAGAGACCTCCTACACGGTATAAAGATAAATTACTAAGAATAAATGAGTTGACTTTCAGTTTGTTATCGAATATTTAGAAACCTTTTTGCATAATAAGAAATAAATTAAAGTGTATTGTTGTAAAATTTATAATAAATGAATAAAAATTTGAAACAAATAAATATACATTTATAGTAAATAAATATTTTTAATTGTATATATTATATTTAAATAATTTCGAAGTCTTTCTATATTTTTACTTACATCATACATAAAATAATATAGGTGCAAGTCATTTAGTTTTTTTTTTATCAACATTAAATATTTAGGGGTAGGAATCTTTGAAGTTATTAACCAAATTTAAACATGTGTAGAAAGAAGCTTATTTGAGTTTTATTTAATGTAATACCTTACAAATTATGCTAAATGAATAAGCAAATTACCTTTTTAACTAAATGAATGAAAGGAAAGAAATAAATCTTTCATATTATAAAATACTATATGAATAAACTTTTTAGTGGCGATTGATTTTACGCAAAAAGATGAAAATATTGTTTAGTAGATTTATTCATTACAGTTGGTATACACTAATGAAATTTATAATCTACTTAACTAGTATTATTTATATATAATATAATAAAAAATTACAATTTACTGTCTATACAGTACTATATTAGTATTAGGATTTAAAACCAAATCAATTTAAAGAAAAAAAAATGGATTGAAACCACACTGAACTGCACATCGAAAGCTTTTATGTTTGAATTTTTTTCAAAGAATATAGGCATTTCAATTTGCGGTTTAAATTTTTAAAATCGATGCAAATTTTCAAAATTATAATATATATTTTTTATTATTAATATAATAATAATAATAATAATAATAATAATAAGATATAAATTTTAATTTAAATCTCTTTATAAAATTCTTTAGTTTGCTTTACATATATTTGATTTGTAAATTTTTTAATTTTTTTATCATTAACAATATTGTCAATTTCTTTTAAAGGAAGTTTCATCATTTACATTCTGCTATTGTTATTGATTTTAACACATAAAATTTTTTTAGAATAAGAATGTTTATAAGAAGATATTTTTGACAGAAAGTAAATAAAAATTAGATAAAATTTAATTGTAACAAAGTCACATACATAAAAAGTGGATTAATTAGCCAAAATAAAAATAAAAGTTAGCTGTTAGAAAAAAATAAAAACAATCCAGTTTCATATATTTTGATTGGTTTATATACTGTGATACTTTATTTTTCATAGATATCATACCAAAATAAAAAATCAAGTATTTAATTGTGACATCCTTTATTTTCATCAAGAATTAGTGTATTTTGACAAGTCTCACATAAAAAAAATTAATGTCATTTTAATGCATTTTGACAAGGACCTTGTTTAGGGCAGCTTAGGATGCATTTTTGTATAACTTTGTAGCTTATAATGTAAAAGGATTAAAATATCCTTTTGTGTTTTATTTAATATATTTTACTTTTTGTTGATAAAGAAACATTCACATTTATTTTAAACCAATCGTGATTATAGATTTTGTTTAATATTAAAAAAAATAAGAGATAAAAACATTTTACATATATATGTGTGTAAATTTTGTTCACTAATATGCAGAAAACAATTTTACATCAATAACAATGTCTTATTTGAATCACTAAAATATTTATAAAAATAAAAAATAACAAAAATAGTGAAAGAAATTATTCAAAATAAAATGGTTATGTTGTTATTAATATACAATGTTAAAATATTCACTACAAATAAATATGGATTTAGCGTATTGACTATGGACACTAATTCATTCGTATCAGCTTTTAAAAGTTAACTGAATTTAAGTAAAGTTGGTCAATGTAACATCGACCAAGTTCACTTTAACTTTTTTTTTAATTTTAAAATTTATTTAATTTAGCGTTAATTAAATTGACACTAGTCACAATAATTTTAAAAATATCAATTATAAAGGACTTCATCCTCATATTAAAAAGAATAAAATTAAAAAAATAATTTTTTTTATGAATTTAATTGAATAGATGAGACTTTAGATAAAGAAAATAAATGTAGATTAAAACAATGAATTTGAATGATAAAAGTATATATAAAAAGATAAGTCTGGACGAATAATATTTATATATAAAAATAAAAGAGAAAAAAATTATTATTTGATTAGTAATCTAAACTTTTGAAATAAAAATAATTTATAATTCATATTCTATTTAACAAAAATACTCCATAAAATATATATAAAATTGGACGCCAACTTATATAAATTACATTAGCCTAAATAAATATGAAAATTAAATTATATTAGTATTAGTGTAGCCAATTCTAAGTATTACTGTTTAACATTAAGTAGATTCTACTAAAGTTTCTTAACTCTATTCATCTCACACTAATTTAAATATTTATTTATTAAAAAATAATTAGCATCAACTGAGTTTAAGATATTTAAAAATAATTTTTTGATTTGTTTTTCTAAAATGAATTTTTTGCACGTCAACTTTAATAACATTGTAATTTGAATAATTGGAATTTAATTTAATGTTTTTTGTAATTTCTAAAAATATATTTTATCCAAACATTTAATAATATACATGGACTGTTTTTTACGTTGGCGAAGTTTACTATTTAGAGATTATGGACATCATAGCTTTATACAAAAAAAAATTTGTGGAATACCATAATTCAGGAGATCACGAGAGAAGATGTTGAAAGATAACCTGGTTTCTAATTAAGGCACAAAGTCATGTTCCTCTATTGTGCTTTCTCTCTCTGGATATGTATCTTGTCTCCAGCCAAAGCAAAAGAAGAGAATATAAAGAGCAAAGCAAAAGAAACAAAGCAGAAAGAATAATCTGTGAGCAAAGGCAAATAAAAGAGAAGCTACCTCTTTTGTGCACCCCTGATGAATCCTTCTTTAAGAAGACAAATAATAAGTGAACTTCCTGAACTTTTGGCTACAACGTGAACAACATTTGCATGTACTTCTATGGTGTTAAATATGTTAATTAACTGCTATATATACACTTCTTTTTTTCATTTCAATTTCTTAATCATTTACGTGAATATTATTCAAGAGAAATATCATGCATGCATGTTGTTCTATTTAAAACGGTTATTTAAGGTCAAATTTGTTTCCATTTTATGTATATGGATTTTTTTTTTACAAATTACCAAAGGATTAAATCATGCTAAAAAAGTGATGACGGCAAAAAATTTATTAAATATAAATTAATTTAAAAATAAAAATAATTAATTATTATAATAACTAAATTAAAAATTATTTTATAAATTAAAAATTATTAATATTTAAAGTAATTTTTATTATAATAAAAATTATATTTTTGATGACTATTAATCTTAAAAATATAAAATTAAATTTTTATATAATAATGAATAAATTGATTATAAATATAAATTTGTTTTTAGTATTAATTATAAATATTTTAATTATTTATTAAATTAGATTTTAAATTAATTTTTAATTTAATTAGTAACTATCATAAGCATCGGTAAAAATAATTTTTTTCATACATACTTTAACTTTTATCTTATAGTAAAATCTTATAATTTTGTTATATTTAGAAAATATATATATAATTGAATTAAAATCATGTAATACAATTTTATTATAAAACAAAATATTTTATTATGAAACAAAATATTATAACTGAACTAAAATTATGTTAAATAGTATGATTTTACTATAAGACATAAAAGGTCAATTCAAAATAAAAATCATAAAGTAATACAACTTTTTCATTTAAACCTGTGTTAGGTATTAATGCTTTTATGTATTTTTTTGAAAAAGTTATCCACATTCATAAAATCGAAAGAAATTGGTCAGACTATAATCAATGCATGCATGCTGTTCTATTTAAAACGATGAAACACGATAGGAAAAGGAAGATATCTGGTCTGAGAGAGAAGAAGAAAGAGAAAAGGAAATGGTTAACCCTATTCCATATTTTGCAAGGAAAATTTGGAGCAAATGGAACATTCAGGGTGTTGTCCTTGTGAGTCTGATCATGCAGATAGTTCTCATCTTCGCAGCTCCTTTCAGAAAACGATCTAGAAATACATGGTTGGTTTCGTTGCTTTGGTTCACCTACCTTGTTGCAGATGTCACTGCGAACTTCTGTATTGGCCTCATCTCCAACAAATATGGCGATAAAGACACGGCAGTTGACACTATCGATGACTACTTGCGTGCGTTCTGGACACCCTTTCTGCTGCTGCACTTGGGTGGCCCTGACACCATCACTGCTTTTTCTCTGGAGGACAATGAACTTTGGCTCAGGCACATGCTTGGACTCATGGGTGCAGGTAACCCTAATCTCCCTGTTTAACTTTATCTAAATTTTAATTTTAACTTCTTTGTTTATATAACTGCATTACCTACCATCATTGTCACACTCTGTAACATTAATTCATCTGTTTCATCCATAATTAATCTCTGTTGGACAATCTAGTTTCCCAAATTTGATAATTTAATCTGACAAACATATGTTTTTCAATCATAAAACTCAAATATAATACTGCTTAGAGATTCCAGTCCAATATCATTTTGACATTGCTGGTTTAAATTAAAAAAAAATATATATATATTCTTCATCACTTTCTTGTATACTTTTATTTTCTTTTACTCTTCTAATATTTTATAAGGAGTCAAATTTATACATTCAATTATGTCTGATAATCCCAATTCTGTATTCATTCAGCAAACAAGTTTCCACGTTTTATATATTTATTCTGGCTTCAGGTACTATAATAGGAAAGTAATAAAGAGAAGTCATATAGCAGATACAGAAAATGAATAAGGAGTGGAAAATTAAGTCTACTTGAATCTATAAATTATACTATTACATTTTCTTACACGTTTCATATCTACTTCTAAATTTAGATGAGTAAAAAATATAATACATAAAAAAGCTTCATTATCAAACACTTACACAACATGCTTTTACTGTTAACTTGGAAAGAAATTTGATTTTATCGAATGATGCTTCTGAAATGAACTAATAAATAAATTATTTTAGTCAACTTTAAAAATTATGTGTCCAAATTATGAAGATGAGAAAACCATAGTAAAAGAAGTATGGTCTGGCTCAAAGAATAGAGTGTAGCCTGTCTCTTCCTTTATTTTCTCATGAAAAGAGAAGTGTGTTCGAAGTATTCTAGTATGACAAAAATAACATTTTTATTTTGACATTTTTCCTCTCTTCTTAACTTCAAAGTACACCTCTTAAATATTTATTGCTTGTATTAATTTTTTTTATGTATATCATCTGGCAATCCAATTGGGTAAGCTAATTTAATAAGTTGAAACTAAAATATCATTATTCTTAAGAGGAAAAACAACAAAATGAATAATCCGGAGACCAAAGTTACCAGCCCCAAAGAAGATCCTGCTCCCATAGATGAAAACTAATATTCATCAGAGATGATTAATATTTATTCATTGATATTGACAGGTATCTCTAACGGGTTACGTGTTCCTCTTGACACTTCCTGGAAACACGTTATGGATCCCTACAGCCCTAGTTTTCATGGCAGGGGTGATAAAATTTGCAGAAAGAACTCGTTCCCTTCAACTTGCAAGTATTAGCAACTTCCGACAATCTATGGTTAATAAGAATGATCCAGGTCCCAATCATGCAAAGCTCATGAAGGAAGTGGAATCTAGAAAGGAAGCAGGACTTCCAGCGGAAATGGTATCCATGACAGAAATCTCAGATCAATTTATGGACATTGAGCAAGAACCAACTGCTGCCAAAGCAGATAATTATCAATACACCAACACAGCTTCTATGAAGGAAAGTGATGATGAGCAAATTGATGACACTAACCCTTCCAAACAATCTCAAGAGAAACAAACACCCAATAGTTTTAAATCTCATGAAGAAGAACGTCCCAAGAGTAAGGCATCTAAAGCTAATATCAACAAAATATACTTATTCTTCATTGTTAATTTTTAGATTAATTATGTTTTTACTCCATGAATTTTGGACTGAATTCCTTTTTGTTTTTTCAAATTTTGAAAATATCATTTTAATTATAATCTCCCACACCATTAAAAAATTTAGTTTTATTTATCTTGAATAATTCTCGATCTGACTATTTTAATAATAAAAAATATAATAAAGGGTATGTTTGTAATTAAATACAGTAAAAAAATATTAAAATAATAATAATAATAAGAGTTGTAATGTGAGTTTAAGAAAAAAGAAGAGTGGCCAAAGTCTTTTTGTCTATTTCAAGGGACTAAAAATTGATTAATCTCTCAGATACTAACTATTTTTTTCTTACTCAAGGGCGATAAAAGTATTATTTCAAATATCAAGGATTTAAGACATATATAACTAACCTAAAATCACACATAATATATTGGTATGACTTTTGAAATGATTATTAAAAAAACCTCAACATATTATTTATATATGATATTTTATAATTAGATCATGACATAATCCGATTTACACAATGACACATAATATATTTCAATAAGTTCCTGCAAAATGAACTTTTAACATAAAATAAAATGAATTTCTTTGGAAAATAAAATTATCTTATATTTAAATAAAAAGAATGATAATTTAAATAAATCACATCTGAAATATTTTATAAATTTATTTATAAACAATCTAACTTTAATTTATGCAGAGACTAGTTTTATTTTGAATAGAAGTGTTTATAAACAAAACTTAGGCAAGTGATTTATTTTTTACCTTTTTTAAAGGATGAAAGTTAAAAAAGTTTTAAAGGGTAGATATCACACTCACTTTTAACACGTTAAAAGGTAATTAAAAGATGAAAAAAGATTAAAAAAAAGTGATGGAAAGGGAGAAGTTCATCAATTTTTTTTCCAATTTTAAATTTACGTATATCTAGTAATTTTTTGTTTAGCTTTCTATATATTTTTTAGTGACAGTACAATTTCAATTTTTTTTTGTGTTGTAATGACTTACTTATTAGCAAAACTTGACTTATTAATGTAAAAAAATTGAGCAAGATACATAAATATCAAACTTTTTAAGCACATCATTACATAAACCTATTTTTTAAAAGAAAACAGTATAGAGAAAGTGGTCCAATATATTATTAACCTTAAAACTGTTTGGGAGATTCTGAACTGTTTGGGAGATTCTGAACTGTTTGGGAGATTCTGGAGAATGAACTAAAAGCACTATCACACCACTTCCAACTCAAAATCTTAAGACAATAGATTTATGGGTCTTTTAACTTATATGTTGTTCAACTTATTCATTCTTATTCAATATGGACTCGAACATCACACTTGTATCCTAACAAAACTAATTCCAAAATTTATATCCTAACAAACTAATTCCAATATTTGTTTTAGGTCTCCCTAATGATGATGCGGAAAATTCTCCAAAAACACCTAAGGGCAATGAGAAAGCAGAGCTATCGGATTTGGAAGTAATGAAGGGTGCTTATGACTACTTCAACACATTCCGAGGGCTCGTTGTTGACATGATCTTCAGCTTCCGTGAACGCAGTAACAGTCGCAGTTATTTGATCCGTCAAACAGAAGTGGATGCTTTGAGAGTGATAGAGGTTGAACTCAACTTCTTCTACCAAGCTTTCTACACCAAGACTACCATCATAAGCAGCTTGTTAGGGCTTAGGGATTTCCTTTCGATTTGTGTCCATTGCTTCAGTCGTTGCAGCCTTGGTTGTTTTTATTTATGAGCAAAAGAGGGGTTGCGAACCCTTCGATGTTAGAGTCACCTACATCTTGTTGTATGGTGCTGTATCCTTGGAAGTCGTGTCCATTTTCATGCTCATTTTCTCCGACTACTCATTTGCATCGTTTTACTATCGCGACTCTCAGAAAATCAGTAATTCTGATATTCGCACTGGCAGGGTAACATCTAAACTAGCCACCATTTTCAGTTGGGTCCTCAAGCATAAGAGAACTAAATGGACGGAAGAAAAGGTTAACAAGCCAGAATGGTTTAAAAGTAAGAGTTATACAGTTTTGAAAAGATTCGTACTGTTTCGAAGGTGGTCTGAAACCATCTCGGCATTCAACTTGATATCGTTTTGCTTACACAAGAAGAATAAATGGTTGGATTGGGTTATCGACAGGATTGGAGCCAAAGAGTTTGTGGAACAATGGATGTATGAGAAGAAGATGCCATTGCTTCAGAAGCTTTGGATTTTTATATTTACCGAGTTGAAAAGAAAATCCGGGCATGCAGATGTTGAAACTGTTCAAAGAATATGTTCCTCTAGAGGTGAGTGGGTTCTGCACGAAAGCAATCTATCGCGACAAGATCTGTACAAGTTGAGGCGTTATGTGCATGGCAACGAAGTCACTTTTGATCAGAGCCTAATTATGTGGCACATTGCCACTGACCTCCTGTTCTATGAAGAGGAAAAGAAAGATGAGGAGCAAGAAGAGAAAGAGGGGCAAAACAGAAATGATGAGCAGAAAAAGAAAGAAAATAATGCTGAAGATCTCGAGCAAGGAAATTACGATGAAGATCATGACATCGATGATATTGAGCTGCGGCATTTTAGTAAAGTTTTGTGGGATTATATGTTGTACCTTTTGATCATGCAACCTAACATGGTGACTGGTATTAGTGGAAGTGTGCAGAAAAGGTTTCAAGACACGTGTGCTGAGGCCACTGACTTCTTTAGCAACACCAAACGTATTGCTGCAGGAAAAAGGAAAATGAAAGAAGAGGGAGAAAGAAAAAAGAAACAGCTTGAAAAAAGTAACACTAGGAAGCTTTTAGAATTCATCATCGAAAAGGTAATAATGAATGCCTCGCAAACATAAGAGTGATGATATAATATAATTGCCATCTAGTCTACCACCCTTCTTAAATTTCATCAATTTAATCAATTTAGTATTATTAAGTAGAGAGAAAAACATATATTTAAAACTATTTTTATTAAATATAGTTGAATATTTTATCGCTACTAATTATTTTTAAAAAAATTAATAGTGTTATATTATTCATTATATATATATATATATTTGTTCTTGTATCTCTTGTAATTTTTCTACCCAGGTGTTAAGTGGCACTCGTAGTATTGGATTTTTGTTGAAAGAAAGAGAAGAGGATGATGAAGCAGGGAGTAAAATGCAGGAGGCATGCAGGACACTAACTGATGTGAATGTTGATTTTGGTTTTGGTGGAGATAAGAGCAAATCTTTGTTATTGGAAGCCTGTGAACTGGCCAGTGTTATAAAAGGTTTGAAAGAGAAGAACAAATGGAAACTCATAGCACAAGTGTGGGTGGAGTTATTATCATATGCAGCAGCTCATTGCGTGCCCTTGATCCATGTCCAACAACTTAGCAAAGGTGGAGAATTCCTTTCCCTTGTTTGGCTATTGATGACTCATTTAGGCCTAGCCTATCAGTTTCAAATCAAGTAATAACGCCATGTAGAATTGATCGTAAGTGAAGAAGAATCTGAGGTCTAAAGTAGCTAAAATAACAATTTTTTTTATTGAAGACCTGGAAGATGAAAATCCTTGTTTATTTTCTCTGTAATATCAAACTGTTATGTTTTTTTTCTTTGAATTACATAGTAATATTTTGGTAAGTAAATAAAAATAACAATAGAAGGGACATATTTGAATTATAAATTCCTATGTTATCATTGATTATTTATTTAGTAAACTTTGTGATATAAATCATGATTTGGTGCTTATATTGTAAAAAACTAAATAACATTTTTTTTTAAATTTTGATTTATTGTACATATATATTTTTCTCATTAATATAATTTTTTTCTATAATTTTCATAGAGTAAATTTCTACTGTATATTAGGGTTTGATGTCAAAAAATTTACTAACAAAAATAATTTTAACATGTGGTTAGTAAAGATGTTAGCTTTTCTCATGTGAGTTGACATTCAAAAGAGAAACAAAGTTAACATATGATATTACATATACGTAGAGAAGTGCAAGAAGGTGTATCACATAATACTATTATATTGATAGGCGATAAAAATTTAGGAAAAACTATGGATATATGTGAAAGTCTCAATACAATAATTTCTATTTGAAGAAAATATATACTCAAGGTTTAGAATTTATTTAAAGTTTAGGATTTGAAATTTACGATCAATAAATGATCTGCCTAAAAAAAATATAAATATTTGATGTTTAAGTTAAACATTTTATTTTAAAAAAATATATATATTCAAAGTTTAGAATTTAAAATTTAGGTTTTAAAATTTAGATCAATGATCTCCTAAAAGAATATAAATATTTGATGCTCAAGTTAAACATATAAGCAATTGAGTTAATAATAGAATCAATACTTTCTAAAGAATTGTTATATAGTTATAGGATTCCTTTAGGCCTTTCGGAATTAAGATTATAATAAATAGGAAGATATACTTAGATAATAGTTCATGTAATTTGTATTATTTAAGATTATAACATATAAATATTTGATATTAAAAAATATATTTTGATTATAACTAATATATGTTCATTATTGAAAAATCTTTATTTATTTATTATTCTATAGCAGTGGTACATTTATTATTTGTAATAACTCTCGTTGCTGTGGCGCTCAATCCAACACCATATTTTGAGGGAGGTACATTTGTTTGCTCTTTTATCAACAAGAAAAAAAATGAAACACTAGGATCCCCTAACCCTTTTACAAAACTTAAAAATATTTACATAAAAAGACTAATAACTTATCATCCTATTGATTCTGTTAAGCAAATATTTATAAGAATCTACACCTAATCAAAACAGTGATGATACGTTCCACCTCTAATGAATATTTTTAGATTCCTCCACCATATTGATACTCTTTTGAGGTTGTCTGATCTTGTTTATAATTTTTACAATTAAAATAAGAAAAGATATATAAACTAACTCTTAGTATTATTTCTAAATAATATGAGATTATTGAATATACTAAAACAAATTATATCACTAGTGCACTTGAGAATTTTTATGTATGTTATTTAGGTTCTTTTACGTTCGGTATTCCTTTGATGTCATTTTCACAGATGTAAATTTACGTCAATAGAAATAACAGACATAAATTTATATTGGATCTGGCACTTTCTGATGTAAATTTACGTCGAACATCGTTAGATCCGACATTAATTTTGCCCAATTTTTTAAAAAATGAAAATAGGTTTTAGATCCTAACCAAAACTTACAACTACATAAACTTGGACAAAGCAGAAATATCCAAGACAGTCCAATTACAAATTTAAATTGTCATCAATACCATTAAACAACATATTATATACAATTAAAATTATCATCCATACAAAATTAAATCCTATACAACATATACAAAACCTAACTAAAACTAATCACATATAAACCTAATTAAGTAATTTTCCTATAAATTAAACAATATATGCTTTGAAAGAAGAAGTCTGTCCATTGTTCTCTTATGTTTATTATCTCAATTTTGGCCAATGGAGATTGATCTTGGAAGTACTGAAACATGAATATCATTGTTGTTAAAATTGAAGACTCATAAAAGTAAGCAATTACAAAAAAGATATTTAATTGAATTACCTGCGTCCAATTATTAGTAATACCTGCGTAGACTATGACTCTCATCCAATATATGATGTAGTAGCCACATGAAAACGAGTCTACTTGCATATTGCACAAAAATAAGAAAGAAACCACAATATTATTTTTACTACTTTACATTGCATAATAATTATGAAATAATTTTTTAATCTTAAGGTAGACGTAAGAGAGTGTCTTTGTTCTGCCTCTTCCACATAGAATACTTGTTCTTGACATAACTCTACCTAAAAAAGAAAAACATGTTAGACTATATACCAACACTTTCTGAATACAATGAAAAATGACAAAGTTACCTTGTAAGAGACTTTTCATCTCTTGGCTTGGTTTTCGATGTAATGAACAAAACCAAACCACAATGTAATCTCTTGGAAGGATTACAAACAACTGCTAATGGGACCTACAATATAACAAATTATGAAAGGTATTTTTCACAAATTGTCCGATCAGACAATCCAAGATTTAATACAAATAATTAATACTTTATCATTTGTACTAAATCTCATATAGGAACTAAGGTTCACTAAATATATTCGTAAAATATTTACAAGCATAAATTCAATTACTACAATACAACAAAATCAAGTACAACAATTTTTATTTTTTTATTAATTCAACAAAATCAAATATTTTCATTATATTTTTTAATTTCCAAAACTAATTTATAAATAAAAAAATGGAACTATAAATTAAAATAATTTCAAAAAAACAAAAAAATACAATAATCCTAAACAATCAACATGTATCAATAACAATCCAATGGAGACATTCATGCATTACTGTGATTGAGATCCCCAAAAACAATCACGAATCTAATTTCAACAACAAAATATGGAAATAGAGCACAAACCTCAATCCCACAGGACACACCTTAAAACGCAAATGTAATTGGACAGAACAGCTCCCCACACTAAATGAGACACAATGATGGAAGAACCAACCTCAAAGCACCACCGGAGGATCAAAAAGCAACTCGTCGCCGCCAGAAATGTAGAAAAAACGAACAGGAACAGTGATCGTTCGTCACGCGTGCGAGGAAGAAAAGAGTTTAGGGTTGGGTTTTAAAAGGATTTACGTCGGAAAAGAAGGCTTCCGATGTAAAATCCGAGTCCCATATTTATAAAAATACTACTGTATTTTTAGTTACGTCTGTTCTTTTCTGGTCAAACATAAATATGTGACGTAAAAACTTACTTTTCTACTAGTGTATAACATACAAATGTATGAAGGTGAGTCTATTAATAAGTTTATTAATAATTTCAACCAAATTATTCTTAATTTAAAACACATTAAGTTGTCTTAGATCTTTGCCAATAGCATACGAAAATTTTGTATAAAATAATTTAATAAATTGAAAATAAAATAATTTTATAAGTTTAAAAATTAAAAAAGTGAATTACAAATTCATATGAAGGCACTCATTCAAGTGAGAGAATCTAATTATAAGAAGAAAAATAGAAGAAAGGAAGAGAAGTTTTCAAATAAAATAATTTAGTAAATTTGCAATAAATGGGCATGATTGATCCATCACCTAGTAAAAATATCTTCTTAATTATTATGACATAGGATAATTACTATAGATTTTTATTAAGAGTGATGTTTCCAATTGATAAATTCGTTAATAATTATTCAAGGACTGATCTGTAGGTAGTACTGATGAATTATCCATTGACAATTTTGTTTTTTTAAAATAAAATATTTGTAAAGCTAGTTGATAAATTTTAGTCTTTTAAGAAAAAAATCAGAGAAGAGAAGGGAAAAGTAGAAAAGTTCTAATAATAGAAGAATACATAAATTAAATAATGTTCTCTAACCAAATCATCATATTCAAACAAGACTAAAAGTAATAACGAACAACGAACCTACACAAAAGGATAATAAAAAAATAATATTAATTTATATATATATATATATATATATATATATATATATATAAATTTAGGGTTTGCATCAAAAGGAAAGGAAAGGGCTGCGAAGGGAACAATACATGTCAAATAGAGAATTACCAAGTTAAGCTATAGAGAATTACCAAGTTAAGCTAGAAAAGTGAAGAGGACTCAAGGATTTAAGAGATTAAAAAAAAACTTAAGAATGAGATATTTTTATTTTACTAATAAAATAATTTATATTAAAATATAATATAATAAATTTATTTTTTGAATATTTTGTGATGTAAAATTATATATTAAATTGTTATAATTAATTTTATTTAACATTTTTTTAATAGATAATAAGGTCAATTGGTTTAATTTTTATTCAGACATTCTTGATCTAAAATAAGTTTTTATTATCTTTAATTTTGAAAAACTCATTTCGATTGAAACAACTTATACTGGAATTGTTAATATTATCTTATAAGCTATATATATATTTGGAAAAGAATATATTCTTTTTTATATAATTAAGAATATTAATTGGTTTATCATTTTTCAATTCTATAAATTTCTTTAAGATATTTAGTTTTGAAAATAAATCTAATCCATTAAGATCCAACAAATTATCTTGTTTCAAAGATTTTTCAAGGTTTAAACAATTTTCTTTCAAAAGTATATAGTCTAGTGACTTTAATTTTTTAACACTAAATAAAAACTAAAAAATATCTTCATATATTTTAAATTGTTCAAATTTACTTTGAAGCGTGCTAAATGTACAAAAGGTAATTAATTTTAAATGATTCTTGAAGAGATTTTATAATTTCCTTTTCAACATTTTCATCAAATTTTTTTCTTTCTATGACTAATACGTTTTTCACAAAACTTAGGTTCTATATCTATTTCAAAAGCAATTTACTTGACAGAAATCAGTGCATTTTCTCTGTACTTTTCAGAGAATGAAAGAAGACATTTTACTTGTTCAATAACTTCATCAATGCACATATCTTTTTATTGTAAATTCTTACTACCTGAGTTAGCTGCAAATAAAATGTCATATAGATATTCATGCCTAACAAAAATTCAAAGCTTTCTCATTCATAAGTTGCTAAACAATCAACTTCACTTTTTATTTTAGGACCATCACTAGCTTCAGCTGACTCAAATAAAATATATCTTATTTGTGAAGCTTAAAATCTTACAGCTTTCACACTTTCAATACGACATTCCCAATGTGTTTGTGATAATGATTTAAGAATTAAACTATATATATAATCTTGTAAAATTTTCTACCTTTTTGTTGAGAAGAAAATATTATATATACATTGTAACACACCAAAAAAGATGTAGCTTTACGATAAGAGTCAATTATATCACAATGTACTAAGTTTAATATGACAACCACGAGAAGTATAAAATTATCTAAGATTAATATCAACAAATATTTTCTGCAGACCTTGATGTTTTCCTTTCATATTAGATCCATTATCATATCCTTGTCCTCTAAGGTTTTTAATATCAAGTCCAACATTTTTTGTTTCATCTATAATAGTATCAGAAAGACCTTTTCCACTTGTATCATCTACTTTTAAAAATTCTAAAAAAGACTCATTAATTTTTATTGGAGTTAATGAAATATTCACACACTGTAATACAAAAGACATTTGCTCTTGATGACTTATATATGGAGTACAGTCAAGTATGATTGAAGAACATTTTGCATCCTTAATTTTTTTATAATTTTTGTTTTGATTTCACTTGCTAACAAATTTATCAAATCATTTTGTATATTATGTTCAACGTAATGGTTGTGAATTTCATCATCTTTAATTCGACGAATATGTTCTTTTATAACTGGATCAATTTCTACAATCATTTCAATTAGACTTAGAAATTTTTCATTAGCTTCTTGATGAATTTTTTCATTATTTTCACGAAAGGCTAAGTTATTTTTACTAAGGAGTTTTAACAATTGTAATAATTCTTAACAACACATTTCTCCAGTGTTCTCTATCTCTACTTATTTGTTCTTGAACATACTTGTCTATTGTTTTATTTTTTGTCAATCTTATTTCCAAATCAATTGATGCATTCATGTTAGTAATATGCTCATTTGTTATTTCATGACTCCTTAATTTAGCACTAAGATTTCTCCAATCTTTACTACATTCGTTAGCTAGTTTACTTGTACAAGAAATAACATTAAATAATTTGCAACCAAAACAAAAGATCCTATCCAAACCTCTAGAATAAATTAGTCATCTTCTTTCATGTTTCTCTCCATTAGGCAATATTTGAATATAATTTCATGAAGAAAAATTCCTAGAATATTCATCCCTTCGGAAATCTATATAAGTGATTTTAATAGGGTCCTTTTCTACTAATCAATCTCTCAAATTTGTATATTCTTCCATTAGCTTGGATCATATATATTTCATCAAGAGTATAATCATCATCTAGTATCTCAATCTCGTCTTCGTTATCATGGGTTTGACAATCAAAATTATCCTTATCACTAACTACTTCTCTTTCTCCTCTATTGTTACTTTCACCTATATTTATATTGTTATCATCTTGTTCACTCAAAGAGCACTTACCTCTATTTTCTAAATCATTTTTTCTTATCTATTTTTATAAATTTATTCATAATTTCATTTTGTGATGCAATTTAAAGTCTTAACTCTTCTCTTTTTCTAGAGTTTTGAATAGCTTGATTCACATTTTCTAGTTGACATAAAAAATTATAATCTATGAAATACGACTAAAGATAAATATATAAAAAAATAAGTCAAAATAATAAAACCTGAAATAAACTCGATCGTAGACTCGTAGTATCTTGAAGTAAGTCTTTTTCTCTTCTTTAGTAAGTGCTTACTTAAATTTAATTTCCAAATTTTAACTTTTTTATAAATTTGCACAATTTATTTTGAGATTAATCATTAATAAAATAATTAAAATTGTTATTTTGAAGATCAATCACATAGTTGATCATGATTTGGGTAGAGGCTTAATAATATATATAAAACTTATATATACAATGAAAAAGTATCACGGTATTAGATTTAAGAATACTAAATTAACACTTTCTTAATAGAAAAGACAATTATAATTTGATAAAGAAACATACAACAAGTATCTACAAAAGACAAATTAAGTGAATAATAGTACAACAAGTTTGATTAATCTTTTGCTTTTAGCCTTTTATCTGAAATGGTGCACTCTTGCATTGAAGAGGAAAAAATATCAACTTGCTCTTTCTACCACTTGAAATAGACACATTGAGATCCATGCACAACACATAGAAGATGAGAATAAATTAATGAGTTTAACTAATGTGTCAAATTGAGCCACTAAAACAATATTCAAGAAAAAAGTAAGGAATCAAGGAGTAGAATCAATAGATGAAAAGTCACTCGAAAGAGATAAAAAAAAAGTTTTGAAACTTCTTTAACTGTTAATATCCAATCTTTTTTTCCTAAACAAAATTATAATTTATTAAAAAAAATTATTAACTTATTAAATATAATTTTTAGTACCAATAAAAATTAATAATTAGTTATAATATTTTAATTAAATAATTTTGGAGACTCTCCTTACTTTTTTGGATCTTAATCCAACCCTGAAGTCATAGGTTGTGCCATGTATAAATAGATAAAGGAATCACATTAACTTTTCCTATACAAATATTCTTGCACACTGAAATATGAGGTAGATTGAAATATAAGGGATGTAGTTCTTGTCATTAATTATAAGTGGATATAGAGTTAAAAATTCAAATTATTGTCTACTAAATATAAATGGACTTAGCAAATATTAGTAACAAAAAAACTTACTTCGGTTGATAATTGGGATATGAGAATCGAGAATAAAGTTATTTGTTGAATACCAACTATGTTCGTTTCCATACTTATATTCATAATTGTATGATCGGCAAGGAAATAACGGTTATACACTAGTCATTAGTTAAAAACATATGTACCCAATATTATTAAAGGTATAATTTTTCGCATAATCATACAAATTCATACATACTCTTATAGGTGAAAACTATAAGAAAATAGGAATCTAACGTGGGCTAATCAATGCCAACAAGTAAAAGCTCACACTAACTAATAAGGGAATTTGCATTGCTGGACTCTAAAATAATAGATATTAATTTATTAATATCAATTTTTGAAGATCAACATTAAGTAGTGTCAAAATTATTATTAATTTTTAAATTAGTATTTAATTAAAATAATTTATTGTCGGTCAAGCTGATGCTAATGCATTTTATTTTAAAATTTATTTAATGTAGTATCGACTTAAATAACTCTAAATGAAATCTAGTTTTGATATTAATTTAATTTGCGTTGATTTAGTTGGCGCTAATGACAATAATTTTAAAAAATGGTTCTCGTACAATGTTTTGTATAGAGATGAAAAAAGGATATGAATGTGAGAAAATAATTGTGGATGAAGATGAGTGTAGATTAAAGAGATAAATGTATATGAAAGAGATGATTGTGGATGAAGATGAGTGTGGATTAAGGGGATAAATGTATATGAAGGAGATGAGTATGAAAAAGATAAGTGTGGATGAAAGAGATAAGTGTCAAAATATTAATGTAGATAAAAAAGATAAATGTAAGAAAATGAGTGTGGACAAAAGAGACGAGTGTGATGAGATTTATATAAAAAATAAATAAAAAAATTATGCAGTTAGAAGGTTAAATCAATATCTTTGAATTAAGAATAATCCATGCTTCAAATTCTATCTCAAGAAGATACATAAATTTGTAAATTAAGTTAACATTATTTTAATTAATATTAACTTCAATAAATATTAAAAGTATATTAAATTAGTCTTAATAATCAACACTAACTTAAACATTAAAGCTTAGTTCTACTTTTGTCCTTGTTTATTGTGAAATTGCTTTCTAAGGATAAGATTATCTTACTTTCTTGGTATGGTTCGCTTATATGTACATAATATGTTGTTCTATCTTTATTTCTTTTTTTCTTTTGAAATTACTTTGTCTTATTGAAAAAATATCATGTTCTTTTATGTCTTATGCTTTGATAAAGAATCATGAATGTTATGGTTCTTATAATCTTAATAGTCTAAACACTATTAGATGACTAGTATACTAGACACGTTTATAAATAAGAGAAATATGTTTCAAAATTTAAAATAAACTCATCCTTATTATATTAGAAGAAAAGTCTTATTTTAAAAAGAAAATCATGAAAATAAGATATTTAGATAAAATCATTATATATATATTTTTTCCCATAAAGTTTGTCGTAATAAAAAAAGTAAGAGTGTTAAAATAAAGACAAGTTAGGTAATACAATATGAAAGTCTTAAATATATTAAGTGTTGCCACCTAACATTCAAGTTATGATTATAACAAACTAAGACATTTTTTTTTTCAAGATATAAGTCTTTGTTTATCTAATCTAGTATGGAACAAGCTCACTCAAAATAATATTTATTGATGATAAGAACAAGTTTTTGTTTGAAGATATAAGTCATAATTAAAATAAAAAATACAAGAATAAATAAGTGATGCTGCACACTCTCCTCAAAGAAAAAGACACATTGCAAATAGACAAAACCTTTTAGAAATACTTCTTCTAAATATTAAATAAAATTAATTGATTTGACTAATATGTACTCCTTACATATATTAAAGTACATTAATCATTTTTTATTTTATCATATATTATTAATTATTTATTAATTTTTTTAATTATTATTTTTTAGTTTTAATTTTTATGTTTTATAATTTTTATAATTATGAACTACAATACATTATTAATAAAATAACAGTTTTAAAATAAAATAATAAATTATTGATAAAATAATTTTAAAATAAATAATATATTATTAATAATTTAAAATTTTAATAGAAAATATTATTTAAAATTTTAGGGTATATTTAAATCATTGTTTTATTATATTATATATCAAAACTAATTTATCATTAGGAAAATAAATAATAAAAAAAGTAAGAAACAAAAAGAGAATATATAAAAACAAAATAATAATAAAAGAATTTTTTAAGAGAAAAAATAATAAGAATTAAAAAATATTAATTACTTTATATTATTTATATTTTAATAGATAATTAATATACCTTATCCAGAGCATAGGTTATATCAACATAAAATTAATACATTAAATTATCAAAAGCATTAATACGAGTCTTAATATTTGAACTTTATAGATTTGAATTTAAGTTAAGTTATTAAAAATTGTCAAATTGTTTTATAACAATTTATGTATACCAAATGGTAATTTGAGAATAAAATATTATATTAATATAATATTAACTTTCTTATTAATTTATATTATATTGAATATCAATTTGATAAAAATATTAATTCTTTCATTTTTATTAAATTGTAATTTGATTACAAAATATTATAATTTCATTAAACGTATGTTTATTAATCTGCGTTATATTAAATAATAATTTGATAGTAAAATATTATATGACAAATATATTGAAATCTTGTTAATTATAACTTATTTATATTAATTTATAATTTAATAACATAGCATCAAAAGTTTTAATTTCAACTTTAATGTATTTAAACTGAATTAAATTATTTTATACATGGATACTATTTTATGAGATTGGTAGATGAACGTCTCCTATAAAACTTAATAGTGTTAACTTTATATTATTATTATTATTATTAAAGATTTCAATCAATTATAAAGAAAATTTTAAAAAGTAAAGTCCATTTGTTTCAAATAACGTTTTTACATAAATATAAAGTAAAAATGCAATGATTCTTATTTGTTAGAAGATTATAAAAATTATTATCGAGTATCTTTAAATTAGAAAACAACATTTTCTTAACTATACAATTTATATTCCTACATAAGGGACAGCTTACATCTCTATGGAATGCGACAAGTTATTTTCTTACTCCCAAATTTTAGTTATGTTAAATTTAAAAAAATAAAAGTTTGTCAAATATATTTCTTGACATACCTAAGATAACATTCTAATTATAATATTTTTGAAAATATAATTCTTAAAATATAGAAGGACTTGTTTCACAAAATTGTAGAAAATAAATGTAAAATAATATAATTATATAAATTTTATTATCTAAATGAAATTAGTGTTTTTAAATAAAAAAATATATTATTATGTAGTTATAATTATAATTGTTTAAATAGTTAATTTTTTAATATTTTATTTATTTCTTAAAAGTTGTACATGTTCTTTCATTTGAACAAACCATCTTCCCTAATTGAGTTGATATAATGAGTATTAATTAAAAAAATTTATTTAGTTTTTTATCATTTTTTTATTGTATATAATTTTTAAATGATATTATTTAATAAAATATTTATCACTTAAAAATTATATAAAATTAAAAATAATCAATAAATATACAAAATTGAAATAGTTAATAATAAATAAGAGGGAATAAAAAATATGTTACAATATAAAAATAATAATAGAAAAAATTAAATTAAATATATATAAACTAAGTAAAATAGCTTATAATTTACAAACTAAAAACTTCTAAAGTAAAATACTTTAATGTATTTATAAAACTTTAACTAGTTTATAAACTAGTGACATAATAAGGTTTACTTATATTTCAAGGTATTTTTAATTGAGATTTTATTAAAATATTTGTTTTATTAAATATTTAAATTAGATTTAATAAGCATTTTGATCCCAATATTTTGTTAGAATTTACAATATTTTTCACATTTATTTTTTTTCTTAATTGAGTCCCAAATTTAATATGATATTTTTTATAAAAATTCACATATTGTAATGTGGTATGCGTACTTTTTTGTCATTATTCATGCATCACAAGTTAATTTAGATATGTTACATCTCATATAATTAATGTCATTAACATTAATTTAACAAAAATAATTATATTAACAAAGTTTAATAAAACTTGAGACTCAATTGAAAAAAAAAATGTAGAAAAACATTGTAAATTCTCATAAAATGTTAGGATCAAAATGCCTATTAAACCTTTAAATTATTTATGTTTTTCAATTGATTTTTATTTGATTTTCTTTTGATTTTAAACTGGCATTCTCATTATTGCACATAAAAAATAAAGAAAAATATCTTAATTAAATTTTACATTTTTCATAAATTTAAATAATTTTAATTGAATATTTATTAAAAATATTTTGTTTTATTGAGTTAAATTTTTCTTTTATTTTTCATTATTTTAATTTTATCATCATCTACGTTATTATTTAATTTTACAATTTCAAATTTAATATCATGAAATTTGAAAATAATAAAAATAAAACTTAAAATCTTAATTATTTTATAAAAAATAAAATTATTTTATTTTCTTTAAGTTAAATACTAAAATCATTAAACCAATCATAGTTTAGTTTTTAAATTAAATTATATTAATATTTAATTTAATTTTTTTTATCTTTTTGTAAAGATAACTAAAGTTTTAAGATTTGTTTTTATTATTATTTAAATTTATGATGTTGTACATAAAACTGCAAAATCCAGTAGTTACAATATCTTAATTACAAACACGGTAAGACTCAATTTAAATATAAATATTTTTAGACATTTAATAGAACGAAATTTTTTAATAAATAAATTTATAAATAGTTTAAAATTTAACTAATTTTTTTATATTTTATATAAAAAATAATGTAAATAACTTAGTTAAAAATATAAATATTTTAAATATTAAAATAGTGAACAAATATTTTTAATAAAAACTTAATAAAAAACACACATTTAAAAGAAACGTAGTTAATTTATTAATCTTATCAAATTTTTAAATATTACACCAACACTTAATTAATATAAAATTTGTAGAAAAATTTACTGTGATTCTTTATTTTAATGCATTAATGTTACTTTTTCTTTTCTTATGGTGCCCCACTTGCATAATCGAATTCTTTAATAGAAAACTACAAGTTCAAACTGCTTTCTTCCACCATTTTTGGCAGGTTCCACTTCAATCATCTTGCGTCATATTTACAAATAAATCTCCAAACACCACCACCCTGTGTATTGATTGTGTATATATATATATATATATATATATATATATATTTGTTCCGAGCACATCTTTATCTAAACTTCTACTTCCACCTTTCATCACCACCACCACCATAGTATCAGTTCCATGGGGTGGTCTTTCTCTATATCTGTTGTGCTGTTTCTTACCCTTCTCATTCAGATACATGAAAGTGGTGGAAGCTTTGCAGAGAATGGTTGTGATTTGTTCCAAGGAAGCTGGGTTTATGATGAGTCATACCCTCTTTATGATAGCTCACTGTGTCCCTTTATAGAGCAGCAATTTGATTGCAAAAGAAATGGTAGACCAGATAAGTTCTATCTCAAATATAGATGGCAACCAACAGGGTGCAACTTAACAAGGTACATATCTTCATTCTTCTCTCTTTCTGTCTGTTCTTTTTTCTTTTTATTCTTTTTCTTATCAGTGCCATGCCATTTGATTCTTTTCTCACTACCCATTCAGATGGACATAGATTCACCAATGCATGTTTTTTTTTTTGCTTCAGAAATGTGTTTTTCCTTTCATGGTTTTTCATGTTTTACAGAATTAATTCTTTCCATCTGAATGATATTTTGACTTTAATCTAGAATTATATTTCATCCAGTATACAAGAGAGATTCTTTCTCACATATTGAATTAAAGAATTAATTTTAATATATATATATATATATGTGTGTGTGTGTGTCATACTTCAAAATATTACAGTCATAGAAATATAAATTTTATTATTGTCTTTGAATTCAATCAATGAATTTATTATATTCAACTAAACACTAAATATATTATTACATTAATAATATTTATTGCACAGATATTAATGTAGCAGTTAATATTATATATTAATTTAGTATTTAATAAATATATAAATAAGTATTTTATTAAAATATTAATTACTGTATTTATTAAGTACATAACTTTTTTATTAGAATCTTTATTTATTAAATAAAAATTAATTATTTTTAAATCTTGATATATATATATATATATTAAAACAAAAAAATGAGAAAAAATGTTAAACACTGAATATTAGTCCTCAGAATAAGTGTCTTTCTACTTTCTCTTTATTATTTGTTTGTATGCTTTAATGTTGTTTTTTTACTAATTTTACCATTATTTTTTAAAATATAAAAAAATAATTAAATTATTAATGTATAGATTTTAAATAGATTATATTTTTATCAATTAATTATTTAAATTTTTTTTATTTACATTGTTGTTAATTCATAAATTATATTTAATTCTTTAAATGTATTATTGATTTTTATTCATCTATTAAACAAAATTTTAGAGATACTTATCCAGAATATTAACATTAATTTTTAAATTAAAATTTCTCAAATTATTTACATTCTATTTATTTTTTAACAGTTTTTTAATTATTTATTAAATAATGCACTAGTAAAGTTGAATATTAAATGTTAATTATAACGTACGCTATGAAAATTAAGGTATATTTTAAAACTGATAATTTTATAAATATGTTATAAAGGTTACAAGAGAGAATTTAACATTTTATTATAAATAATAATTAATAATATATATTAGCTATATGCATACGTATAAAGTGTATTTTATTATAATTTATATAATTTATTATTAATATATATTACAAAATCAAAAGATGTTAGAAAATTAGATATATTAATATTTTCGAATAAAAGTATAGAGGAATAAAAGAGGAATAGAGGTAGTAGTACTACTTAATATTAATCATAAGAATTATATATAAATAACATTAATTTCAGTAATTACAGAATTAATGTATTTTACATTAGAAAGTAACGAACTCTTTATGAAGAGAAAGACAAAATTATTTAACACGAATAAATTAATTTTAGTGAAAGAAATGGGTGTAGTGGAAAATTATTTTGTTTTACACTTTTAATAGTAATTTAATTTTCATCTCTTTCCATCATAATTGTGTATAAATATCGTATTAAAAGTGTGTATAAAATATACAAACCATTCCGTGTCACATTACATTTGAATTTTCAGTTTGAGTTTTAATTAGTTAATGGAAGAAGACAATTCCCAACTAAGCTAAAACATAGCCAAAGACAAAAATCCTTAAGAGCTGGTAAATTTTTTTCTCTTGTGGGGTTCAAGCCTAGATAAAATAATAATAAGTATTAATTGAATTATCACGTAAATTTTTACTAAATAAGTTTATATTCCACAAGTAACATTGCATCAAAATTAATAAAATTGGTGCTATTTTTTACATTCCCCCAGTTTTTTGTTGGAAATTTTGAATTATGCATAGAAAAATGAGCAACGAACCATTCTTCATAGGATTTTTTTTAAGGTTTTACTGTATTATGTGAAAGAGAAAAGAGTGTTGAAAAGTGGTAGATACCATAAGGGTACCTTTATCACCATCCTATATATAACGAAGCTTTGTTGTTACTAAACTTCTTGAGAACTAGAAAACAAAACACTTACAGTCACTAGAAAAAAAGTATAGAAATTTTTATTGTTTTGGCATGCCCTCTATTCTTGAATATGGAAAAAATTCTGGAAATTGAATTTGAAGGGAAATTAGAAGTTTAGGAAGGAGACTTAAGTCATGCATTACACGTAGTTAAAACTAGAAAGGAAGTATCTTTAACTAGTACTCTTTCTTCTAGTAATGAAATTCCTTTTGCTTTTGGAACTATATGATGCAATCCATGAAGAGTACATATGAACAACAAATTGATAAATGCACCTTATAGGTAAAAGACCTTTGTCAAATAATGACTTTATGATGCAAAAACAACTTAAGAACATTGAAATTTATATCAGATGGAAATTAAGAACAGTAAGTGAGAACACAAAAAGAAAAATATTTGAACCATGAAAGGACGTCTTACTTGTTTATTATGACAAATGTAGAGTCACTAGTGATATTGGAAGCAAACCACATTTACAAGTAAGCTGCATGAGTCAGTTTTGTTGGTGAGTTTAGAATCTTGAAGAAGAGTTTGATGGTGTATCTATTTTCATTTCTTGACACTCTTTGTTCATTTTATGCTAAACATATAACTTCAATTTTTGGCATAGTTTTCATTTCTTTGCAACCATTTGATAACTATCCTTTTATTGATTTTAAATGTTTCTTATTAAAAAATGAGAAGAGAAATAAAAAAAGGAAGCAAACAAAGCAACACTGTAAACCAATTGTCTGTATGTTATGTGAGATCCAGCTTATGCTTTTATCTGTATAAAACTGTGACTTTATCTTTTCCTCTGAAATTTCCCTTCATCAACTAATTAAGTAAGGTTGTTAGGTTTATATATCTGAACTACCTCATCATAAATTTAGTGCATCAATCAGCAGAGACATCCTCCATTAAGAGTATGCTGCTGTGAGGTTGCTTTCAACAAATTTGTCCTCATTTAGGATCACATATGCTACATTATTAGGTTCAAACAAAAACCATTTGGAAGATATGCAAGATGTGTTGGACCCACTTATCATAACTTGGAATGAACCTTGTTTTGCAGATTCAATAGTGAAGATTTCTTAACTAGACTAAGTGGGAAGAGGCTGATGTTTGTGGGGGACTCTTTGAGTTTGAACCAATGGCAGTCACTCACTTGCATGCTTCACACAGCTTTGCCACATGCTCCATACACCACTGTGAGGAATGGTGGTCTCTCCATTTTCACCTTCCCGGTTAGACCTCTTTTTACATCACTTTTATTTTACATCACTGTGGCATACTTAGTCATTGTCACAACACAAACCTACCATATCTACACAACTTCACATTCACACCAATTGCTTTAGCTATGTCAAGTTGCTTGTGCTTCCAATTTTCATTCAAATAATTATTAGTTGAGACATAAAATTTATATGGATTGCAGCATTCATATATGGATAATGTTAAAATTAAATAGAAAAAATATATTTTGACACATATATAAAAAAACTCTTACTTTACCATCTATTTTAATAATATAATAATATATATTACTATTTTACATTAAAATTTAAATAAAAACATATTAAAATATTAATATTTTGAATTGTTAAATGGATGTTTTTTTAAAATGAGAGTATGAAGATATCATCACTCAATTAAATATAGCATTTTGTTGTCAAACATGATAATTGCAATGCAATCACGTAACATATATTAATAATACATTCTAGCAACTGCTGTCTTAGTTAACTATGTATGAGTCTCAAGATATTATAGATTCCCATAACACATGTAAGGAAAACAGGGTAACCAAACCATATTTATAGAAGGAAGGTGGTATTGACAAAAATTTAAAAAGATTTGAATTAATGCTTTGGTGTGGTGTATCCATCATTGAACAGTGATCTCATGTTTGTTAATTATCCAGAAAGATAACAGAAGAACCAAGATAATAGTTGAAAACACACAGACATATAAACAGGAATAAAGAATCGAACTTTGTTGAGTTATTCTCAAAAAAAAATTTATATAGCATAATTGCATTCATAAGTAATACTTAGTCATTCCGCAAATAGTGTGAAATAATATCCACATGTGTGATTTGACATTGTTGAAGCGATATATATTACTATATGTAAGTTTTTAATGTTCAAATGAGAATCTCACATTAGAAAGAAAAATACATTTTTAATCTTTAAACATTAAATTTAAAAAACTAAATTTTTATTTTTAAATTTAAAAAATAAATTAGTTTTCTTTTTATTTTTTAAAACCAAAACCGGATTGTATAGAGACTAAAAAAATTACAAATGGTTCGAACCTTTTTTTTTTAAAAAATTTGTTTGGTTTGAAACGAATCCATCCCAAAGAAATATACAAGATAAGACCCATTGGTCTTAAAATTGTATATGTGAAAGCAACTTTTAAAAACCTGGTACTTGACTATAAATTCAATTATTGAAACTTGTAACTAATCATTACCTTGGTCCAAAACAATAAATAATAACCAAATTAATTAACTATTCGTATTATGATTAACTAATCCTTAACATTTGTATTATCAGGCGCTGACCCAGTTAGAGAGGGCCTTCTGCTACATACATTTTCTCATAATTTTCACTTTATTCTTTCAACTTAAGATATTGATGATAAACCACAACTAAAAAAAATAACAATTTATCATCAATGACTGGTAAGCAAATCGTTTTATTACCGCACAACTTTAAAAGATAAATTTTCACATAGCATATGTGTGATATGATGATAGTAAGTATTATAAATTTCATTTGTCTCATACTAAACATGTCTACAACAGTGCTGATCTTGATTTTAACGAAAATTGATGTGAAACTTGAAACTGTTTCTGTGGCAATCTTGCAGACCTATAATGTTAAGTTGATGTTCTTACGCAATGCATTTCTGGTGGACATTGTTGGTGAAAAAATTGGTCGAGTTCTAAAACTAGATTCAATTGAAGGTGGCGAAGAGTGGAAAGGAATGGATGTATTAATATTTGACTCTTGGCATTGGTGGGTTCACACCGGAAGAAAACAACCGTATGTAAAACCCCCCATAAGCTAGTTTCACTCTTCATCATACTTTAACATGCAAAATCTATAACACTCTTCTATCTCTTTTTGTAGATGGGATTTCATTGAAGATGGTAATCGAACATTTAGAGACATGGATCGATTGGTTGCATATGAGAAAGCATTGAATACATGGGCCAAATGGGTTGATGACAATGTTAACCCTACCCAAACAAGGGTTTTCTTCCAAGGTGTCTCTCCAGACCATGAGAAGTAAGTACCTGCAGCCATTAAGTTATTGGGAACATCACAAAACTTTGATATCAATTTATTCAGGATCATTTCATTTTATCAAAAACAACTTTTGAATGAAAATCCACCAGAAAACTCACTTTCCAAGTTCGTGCAATCAACGAAGAGCTTGTTTATATAAGTTCAACAAGACTAACCCAGACATCTGAAGTGGTTTTTGTAGCTTTTGATTATCATGATATGCCCACTTCTATGTGATAATTAGCAGCTTTTAATAATTAATAAAAAGAAGTTTGTGGAAAAGGCATTGGCTGAGTTGATGACTCTGTGAAGATCAAAGACAAACAAGATTATAAACCCTACCTATAGCATTAATCCCCCAACCCATTTTCACCTTATGAAAAACATTTACTTACAAAATACGTGGTCATTGTAAACATATATAATAAGCAATAAATTAACATGTATTTTGTAAAATTGGAGTTTAACATATGTCTGAATGGTTCCAGTGCACAGAAGTGGGGTGAACATGCAGCAAACACTTGTTTGGGACAAACTAGGCCAGTGTTGGGATCCAAGTACCCAGGAGGAGCAGTCCCAGCAGAGCTGTTATTAGAGAAAGTGATAAGATCCATGAAAAAGCCTGTGAAATTGTTGAACATTGCTACCCTTTCACAGCTAAGGAAAGATGGCCACCCTTCTATTTATGGCTTTGGAGGGCATAGGAACTCGGATTGCAGCCACTGGTGTCTTGCTGGTGTTCCTGATACTTGGAATATGCTTCTGTATGCTGCTCTCATTCAAAAATGAGTTCCTATTCTTATTGCTATATTGTTCATTGCAAATAAAATGTATCCTAGAAAAAGTAAATGTCTACAAATCAAAAGTTCAGGCATAAAGCAAGTCAAGATTAGTATAGGTTCATCAAATAATGATTTAACTGATTGGAACTTCTTATTGCTATATTGTTTTGAAATGATTTAACTGATTGGGATTTTAATTTGATTCCTGTGACTATCCAAACTTGGGATTCAAGAGTAGCTGTAATAAGAGCAACTCATTCATTAGCCTAAGCTAGGCAAATTTAATTTCAAAAATTAGTAATTTACGTTCAAAAATACTAAAACTGCCAGGTCATAAAAAAAGATAACTCCACATCACACCCTGAATTTCTTAGATCATCAAATTGAACATAAAATTTAACAGTAATTACCATTAAACAATCCATAAAATGTGCCTTAATGATCTGAATTTGTTTGTGGAATTCAAAGAAGTTAATTAACGCATAAAAAAGCTTCATTTACTCTAAAGGCCGTTCCACCGTTATTCTTTCCTCCTTATTGGTTTTATTAATTCTCTAATTTTGTTATTTAAAATGTTTTTACAAATAATATTTTTCTCTATTTTATAATATTCACAGTAAAATTACTGTATGAAAGTATATCACATGATTATATCCAATGACAGCATTGAGAATTAAGAAATACTTACACCCTTTGTAAGCCAGCTTTTTTGTGTGTAAATACTATCATTTTCTACTTTCATTCATGATAAGTATTTAATTATGGTGTGTTTCAATATAGCACAGGATTTTGAAATAAAAAAATATTATAATATTTTAAACACCCAACTAGTTACGAAATAAAATTTTACGAGGCACATTCGGACTGCAAGGCTTATATTTGCGAATATATCATGCGATTTTGGCAGGATTTAGGCGATTTATTGAAAGCAAAGGTTTCAGATTTTACAGAATAAACAAGAAATGATTAAAAACAAAATATATTAAGAGAAATATTTCTCGAAAGAAACAAAATATTGTATATTCAGTGCAGATCATATCAACTTCCAAACAGTATTGTGTTTCGCAATGAGGGCAAGAACAAGTGGCCATATAGAAATTTGGTAGAAAAGGAACAATCATTTATTTTATTATTTATTGATCAATGTCTAATGACATTGTTATTCACTTACTTTGACACACAGTAACAAACCTCTTCAAGGATCTACAGTTAGTGGTGGTGGTGGTGAATGAACAGCCTCATCACAATATCCTTCCAACAAATCAGTTTCTTCAGAGGTAAACCCTAGAGAACCAACAATGTTAGGCCAGCAATCATGTCCTATCACCCTAATGGCTTCACAGCAAGCTTGCCCTAGGTAGGTTTCACCATTAAGAAAAAACGTTATGATTTCTCCACTACATGCTTGCATACGCCACAGTGATTCCCAACAGTTAGAGGGTTCACCCTCCAGCTTCAACCTAAAAGCAAGGCTTAGAGTGGTAGATGGGTCGCAGAGTGCTCTAGAATCAGCAACAGATGCATGTAAGACCAATGCAGTAATCACAAGAACAACCAGAATAAAGGGTGCGTGAGTGAAAGCCATTAGCTTTAGAAGGAAAAAAAGGTAAGTTTTTTGTTTGGTGTGGATGGTGTTGGTGAAAACTGGCGTGAGATTTATATAGTGGGGAGAGTGTTAGTAACAACTGGTGTGTGGGGAGATGAAGAGGGTGGAAATAATTTTGCAGTAGTTACATAAGGAGAAAGAATAAGGCTTTTCATCTGCTTTATATTAATGTGTTTATGGAATTTAAAAAGCAATTGATTCTGTATTATTCAAGTGTGTCTAGTTGTGTTCTTTATTATGGAATGGTCACTTGTTAAAGATAATTCAATTCACAACTATCCAGTGTTGTTGGTTCTTTCACTATAAGAAGATGTAAAGTTAGGTTAAAAACTAATGAATCCGCATCTTTAACAATGAGATTAATGAATGTGAAGAATATGAAAATTATTAATTTTTTATATATATGAAGGTAATTTATGACATTCGAGTTTCATAAATTATTTCACATGGCAAATTGGAAATCTTTAGCCATTGTCATCTTTTGAAAATGAAATTATTTTAAAGTGACATAGAGATGAAAAAAATATTATAATAGAACATCTGATAATCTAAATTAATAATAAATAAAATTCAGTAATAAAATGAAAAACTTTTAGAAATATCAAGTGGTTCTAGGACAGATGGCGTGTTTATGAAGACCAGATTATTGTCTAAATATTATGTCAAAATATCCAACTTTTTAGTTGTGATCGATAAGTTTCTTTATAAAAATTTTAAAAACATACAAAATAAAATAAAATTATACTCATTCAAAATATATTGATAAGTAAAAAAAATCTCACAAGAAAATAGTTCACTTTTCTATGATTAAGACATAGTAATTAGAAGTAAAGTATGTCCATTGTATTAGTTTTTCTAATTTATTTATTTTTACTAAAATTTTTTATATTTTATAAATTTTTTTTTATAAATTTATAAAAAATTTATAAAAAAAATAATAAATTTTTATAATAAATTTGTAAAAAAATTCTTGTAAAATATAAAAATTTCTAGTAGTATATATTATATAAATATATTTTTATTTTTTTTGTTTTCAGATAAAAAATATTAAAAACATATTTTGAAATTTTAACCTTCTGTAAACTCTATAATATTGAAGCTCTCAGATTTGTCCAATGATCAAGGCAAAATTGCTATAAATGACTACTTGTTTATTGATTTTCTTACTAATAACACAATATTTGTAACATGAGCCTTAAGAATACTATAAAATGATCCGATAGAAACAAAAAGTCATATAATAGCACCATTGAAGCCTATTGATAAGAAAAACACTCATCATAATCAAGTTAAAATCAAAATGGAGAACACCCATAGTTTGTCTTCATTTCAAATTTCAAAATGTTCTCTTTCTTATTAAACAAACATATTATAAAGAATAAACGACTCATGCATCACTACGACGAATTTTATTTTCTCCCATGTCGAGAAACAAAATTACGAAGATGAAGATGACGCAATTTTTTATTGAACATATATTGCATAATTGTTTATTAAAAAGTAATAAAACATGAGAGTAATCCATACCACAACACCAAATTCAGTTGGAACAGGCCTTGGAAAAAAGCTAGCTTTTAACAGAAGTGGAGGAGGTTCCTGAAACTCAAATGCAAATTCAACACAAATTGTACAGTGGCAAGGTGTTAGAGCATGAGGTTGCATTAGTCTCCAAGGTTTGGGTAGATAGAGTGGAAACAGAGAGAAGCAGAATAGCAGACAGTTGGATAAACTTATATGTAAAATAATATCTAGGAGATTTCTGTGATTATGTTTTTATCAAGAAGATTTTTGTGATTATGCTTTTATAGAAAGATTATGATTGATTCTATATTTATTAGAGAGATTGTGATTTGATTACGATAGATTGATTTTGTTTTATTTTGAGAAGGTCTAGAGAGAAAAGACCCATAGAGTAAAACTATAAATAGAGGATGTATTGATATGGTAAGATACACCAGAAAAAAATAAGAGAAGTATTATTCAATGATATACTTGTTGTCAACAAATTGGCATAAGAGCTTTGAGAGAATTTGAGTGTCTAAGTTTTGGTGTGATGAGTTACGGAGCTTGTAGTGTGAGATGATCAACCTTACAAACATCCTATCCATTCCTAAGTTGACAAATGACGTCAACTATGATAACTTGCATCGACAGATAAAGACGCTCTTTGGTTCCCAAGACGTTTGGAAAATTGTTGACAAGGGCTACGATGAACCAGAGGAAGGCGAACAGATTTCTAGACCCAAGCTTGTCGAGCTGCAAGGATTACGAATGAAGGATAGGACGACTTTGTACTTGATGTATCAAGTTGTTAATGAGTCCGGCTTTCAAAAAATAGCGAAAGTTGAATCTTCAAAAGAAGCATGGGATATATTGGAGAAAACGTACAAAGGAGATAACTACGTAAGGCAGATCAGACTTCAAACTCTCAGATATGAGCTTGAAAGGATGAATATGAAAGAAAATGAAAATGAGAGTGACAACAACTAACTATCTTAAAAATAAGTTTACAAACTTACAATGTAGTGGAATGAGAAAGATAGCAAGAAGATTTATAAAGACACTTCTTTTGTATAGAACAAAGGATGAAACAACACCTCTCTTGAAAACATAAGAGATAAACAAACACATTCCTTGAACACCGCAAGGAATGAAAATACCTTCTTTAAATAACCACAAAGAATGAACATCTCCTTTAAATAACCACAAAGGATGAACAACCCCTTTTGAAAACCTCAAAAGTGAACACCTCCTTTGAATTACCATAAATGATTAATCAAGTTTGAACACTAGCAGCAGAGAAACTTTCACTTTGATCTCTCTAGGTTCTTTCTAAAAGCTATGACCCCTTATGTATTTATAGGCAAAGAGGGGCGCAGGGTTCAGTGGAATATGAAAAGTTTTTGCAAAAACATTCAGAATTATTATTGATTATTTCTTAGAATAATCAATTATTCCAGAGAGCAAATTGATTTAACAAAGCAACGCAAGATAATCGATTATTGCTCAAGATAATTGATTATTTAAATGTTAAATGATTTTTACAAGAAACAAAAGGTTTTTTCCACTAAAAAAAATTATAAATTACCGACAAAATCTTACTGACGAAATATTTCCCATCGGTAATTTTTAATTATTGACGAATTTTATCGACAGATTTAGTTCCATTGGTAAAAATCTGTCGATAAAGTTTGTGCCATATTGTGTGAAATAAAATCCGTCATGAAAATATTTTGTCGGTAATAATCCGTCGGTAAAGTTGGCGTCATATTGTGTAAAATTAAATCAATCGCTAAAACAATTCGTCATTAATCCTTAATTTAAATATTTATACATTTATATATTTTAATATTTAAATATTTATATCTCTATATATTTATATATATACATATTTATATATATACATATTTATATATATACATATTTATATATATACATATTTATATATCTATATATTTATATATCTATATATTTATATATCTATATATTTATATACCTATATATTTATATACCTATATATTTATATACCTATATATTTATATAAATATATATTTATATATCTATACATTTATATATTTATATATTTACATATTTATAAATTTACATATTTATACATTTACATATTTATATATTTACATATTTATATATTTATATATTTACATATTTATATCTTTACATATTTATATATTTTTATATTTATATATTTACATGTTTAAATATTTATATATTTACATATTTATATATTTACATATTTACGTATTTAGATACTTACATATTTACATATTTACTTGCATATTTACATATTTATATATTTACACATTTACATATTTACATATTTACATGTTTACATTTTTATATAGTTATATATTTCCATATTTACATATTTAAATATTTACATATTTATATATTTACATATATACATATTTACATATTTATATATTTACATATATACATATTTACATATTTATATATTTACATATATACATATTTACATATTTATATATTTACATATATACATATTTACATATTTATATATTTACATATATACATATTTACATATTTATATATTTACATATATACATATTTATATATTTATATATATACATATTTACATATTTATATATTTATAATATTTACATATTTACATATTTACATATTTATATATTTATATAATTATATATTTATATATTTACATATTTATATATTTATATATATACATATTTACATATTTATATATTTATAATATTTACATATTTACATATTTACATATTTATATATTTATATAATTATATATTTATATATTTACATATTTATATATTTATATATTTACATATTTATATATTTATATATTTACATATTTATATATTTATATATTTACATATTTATATATTTATATATTTACATATTTATATATTTACATATTTATATATTTACATATTTACATATTTACATATTTATATATTTACATATTTACATATTTACATATTTACATATTTAGATATTTACATATTTATATATTTACATATTTATATATTTACATATTTACATATTTACATATTTATATATTTACATATTTACATATTTACATATTTACATATTTACATATTTACATATTTACATATTTACATATTTACATATTTACATATTTACATATTTACATATTTACATATTTACATATTTACATATTTACATATTTACATATTTACATGTTTACATATTTATATGTTTACATATTTATATGTTTACATATTTATATGTTTACATATTTATATGTTTACATATTTATATGTTTACATATTTATATGTTTACATATTTATATGTTTACATATTTATATGTTTACATATTTATATGTTTACATATTTATATGTTTACATATTTATATGTTTATATATTATATATTTATATGTTTATATATTTATATATTTATATTGTTTATATATTTATATTGTTTATATGTTTATATATTTGTATATTTATATGTTTATATATTTATATATTTATATGTTTATATATTTATATATTTATATATTTATATGTTTATATATTTATTTATATATTTATATGTTTATATGTTTATATATTTATATATTTATATGTTTATATGTTTATATATTTTATTTTTATATGTTTATATGTTTATATGTTTATATATTTATATGTTTATATATTTATCTATTTATCTATTTATATGTTTATATGTTTATATGGTTATATCTTTATGTGTTTATGTGTTTATATGTTTATATGTTTATATGTTTCTATCTTTATATGTTTATATCTTTATATGTTTATATGTTCATATGTTCATATGTTTATATGTTTATATATGTATATGGTTATATATTTATATATTTTTTTGTTTATTTGTATATTTATATGTTTTTTACATATTTATAGATTTTTATATTTATATATTTTTTATATATTTATATATTTACATATTTATATTTTTATATATGTATGTATTTATATATTTATGTATTTATATGTTTATGTATTTATATATTTATGTATTTATGTATTTACGTATTTACGTATTTATGTATTTATGTGTTTACGTATTTATGTAGTTAGGTATTCATGCATTTATGTATTTATTTATGTATTTATGTATTTATTTATTTATGTATTTATGTATTTATGTATTTATGTATTTATGTATTTATGTAGTTAGGTATTCATGTATTTATGTATTTACGTATTTATTTATGTATTTATGTATTTTATGTATTTATATATTTATTTATTTATGTATTTATATAATTTTATACATTTATATATTTGTATAGTTATACATTTGGATAGTTGTACATTTGTATGTTATATAGTTATATATTTATATACTTATGTACTTATATAATTATGTACTTATATACTTATGTACTTATATGCCTATATATTTATATACCTATGTACTTATATACTTATGTACTTATATTCCTATATACTTATGTACCTATGTACTTATATACTTATATATTTATATATTTATATAGTTATATACTTATATATTTATATATTTATATATTTATATACTTGTATACTTATATACTTATATATTTATATATTTATATAGTTATATATAGTTATATAGTTATATATTTATATACTTATATAGTTATATAGTTATATATTTGTATACTTATATATTTATATACTTATATAGTTATATGCTTATATAGTTATATACTTATATAGTTATATAGTTATATATTTATATATTTATATATTTTTATGTTTATATATTTATATATTTATGTATTTATATATTTATATATTTATATGTTTATATATTTATATATTTATATGTTTATATATTTATATGTTTATATGTTTATTTGTTTGTATGTTTATATGTTTATATATTTATATGTTTATATATTTATATGTTTCTATATTTCTATGTTTCTATATTTCTATATTTCTATATTTCTATATTTCTTTATTTATATATTTCTATATTTGTATATTTTATATTTGTATATTTATACATTTGTTTATTTATATATTTGTACGTTTATACATTTATACATTTATATATTTATATATTTATAAATTTATAAATATAATTATATATTTATTATTTATTAATATATATAAGATGCATGCATGTATATAGCGAAAAAAATATAACACCTCATTCACTTTCACTCATTCTCTTTAAATTTGGGAAAGTAGTTATACCTAGGGTTTCTTCAACACCTCACTGATTGCAATTTCTTTTGTAATAAACATTATGTCTTTTAGCTTGCACTTTTTAAATGCCATGTCACCATATACATCTTTAATATATTGTTGTAATTACAAAAATTCATTTAAATTGGACACAAACAAAATAGTTGCAAAGAAAAAAAAGTCCAATTTAAAACCAAAGATCCAAAAATAAAATAAAAAATCCAAAAAATAGATTTTTCAAAAAAATGAAAAACAAAAAATATAGGCGAGCCAGCCCGCCTTATGACGGGGCGGGTTAGAAATTTTGGCCCGTAGCACTGTGGCGGGCTGGCCGGCCCGACCCGTTTTTGGCGGGCTCATGGCGGGGCGGGCCGGGCTGGCCCGTTTTGCCACCCCTATTTGTATATATGTATGCATATGTATTTGTGTGTGTGTGTGTGTGTGTGTGTGTGTGTATATATATATATAATGTTTTAATTGAAAATCTTTCTAGCTTAGGGGTTGAAGTTTTAGGCTTTAACTCTAAGGTCGTGGGTTCAAATCCTGAATTTAATAATATGTGCATATGGGAACCTCTAAAAATAATAATAATACTAAAACTAGGATAAAAGTATATTTATGATAAAAATTCAATATTTACTTTTATCGACGGATTTTGGTTGTGGGTAAAATTTATAAAATTTCATACGAGATATTTCTTGTAGTGTTCAAAGTTTAAGGAGAGTTGCGCACATGTCATGATCTTCAACATGATTCCTAACTATGGTGGTGTGGGCTATCGCCACTCGCGTATTTTCTAGCGGTCGAAATTGCCACATTTCACATAAATAACTTCCATATTAAACATGATTTTTTATAGTGTCAAAGCATATACACAAACTTCCACAAGATTTCAATCATGAAGGTCCATCTTCTTCTTTTAGAGGAGTCATCATCAAAACAATTATTATTTAGATATTTCTAAAGATCCTTCTTCATCTTTGGATTAACAAACTTGATGTAAGATAAAGGAGTCAACCTATCATACCTCTGTAGATCGTCTGATCTACTTTCTTACCATTCTCGTCCTTAGTGAGTGCTTCAAACGTATGCATTGGTGTCTTCATTGGCTTTGCATCTCACGTGTTGAATTTCTTTAACATTTCTTTGATGTACTTTTCTTTATGGATAATTATATCCTTTTCTCATTGTTGGATCTGTAGACCCAGAAAGAATTTGAGCTCACCCATCATGCTCATTTTGAACTCTCCCTGCATTAACTTAGAGAAATCCTTACACAAGTAGCATCGAAGATAATATCATCAACATAAATTTGAACAATGATAAAATGACTCTTGTGTTGCTTTCAAAAAAGAGTAGTGTTAACCTTGTCTCTTTCAAAACCGTTTTCCAAAAGAAAATATCTTAGTATGTCATACCAAGCTCTAGGATATAAAGTCCTTTTCAATTTAAAAACATGATCAGGTTTGGTTGTATCTTCAAAACCAGGAGGTTGTTTTATAAAAACTTGTTCTTCAATGAAACAATTTAAGAAGGCACTTTTTACATCCATTTGATAAAGCTTTATGTTTTTGAAAGCTGCAAAGGATAAAAGTTTCAGTGAAGTCTATACCTTCTTGCTAATTGTAGCCTTGAGATACTAATCTAGCTTTATTTCTTACCACTTTGCCATCTTCGTTCATCTTATTATGAAAGACCCATTTGGTTCTAATGATCGTTTGATTGGATGGTGGAGGTACAAGAGACCAAACATAATTCATTGATTCAGTTCTTCTCCCATAGCTAGAATCCAGTCTTCATCAAGAAGAGCTTCTTCAACATTCTTTGGTTCCACTTGGGACTCAAGTGTTGTAGCATCTTCTTTTCTAAAGGATGATCTGGTTCTGACTTTGTCATGTTTGTCACCTATGATTTGATCATGTGGATGAGATGAAACATATCTCCAATCTCTCATTTCATTGACCTTAGATGGTCCTTTGTTTGAAGCATCTTCATCGACTGCTTGACCTGCTTCATCTTATATGCGATTAGGTTCATCAGACGATTGATGATCTAGCTTGGATATCTGAAGATCGACAAAGTCATCTTCTAGATCTAATAATCTCTTATCAGTCTGAACAAAGTCATCAAATTTGACACTTACTATTTTTTGAACTACCAAGTTTTAGAGTTATAGATCCTATATGCTTTAGATTTTGTTAAGTAACCAAGAAATATACCTTTGTCAACCTTAGAGTCAAATTTTCCAATTTGATCTTTGGTGTTAAGGATATAACATGAAGATCCAAAAGCATGAAAATAACTTATGTTGGGTCTTCTATTTTTCCACAATTCATATGGAGTCTTTTCAAGCATGGGTCTGATCCATATTCTATTTTATACATAACAAACAGTGTTGGTTGCCTTAGCCTAGAAGTGCTTGGCCACATTGTTTTTACAAAGCATGGTCCTAGCCATCTCCTGAAAAGTTTTGTTCTTTCTTTCCACAACCTCATTTTGTTGAGGTGTTCTCGGTGAAGAGAAATTGTGGTGTATACCATTTGTTTCACAGAAAATTTTGAACTCTCCATTTTCAAACTCAATGACATGATCACTTTTGATACTTGAGATATAGACACCCTACTCATTTTGTACTTTTTTGCACAGTATCTCAAACATGTGAAAAAATTCATTTTTGTGGGCTAGAAAGAAAACCCATGTAAATTTGGAGAAGTCATCAATAATGATCAGACCATATCTCTTCCCTTTCCCAGACTTAGTGTTCAAATAGGACCAAAGAGATCCATATGCAACAAATCCAAAGGTTTTATTGTGGAAATACAATTTTTGGATTTAAAAGATGGTTTTATCTCTTTTCCTTCTAGACAAGCTTCACATAAGAGATGGGTTTTCCAAGAGATATTGGGCAATCCTCTTACCAGGTTTTTCTTAGCAAGTTTTGAAATATATTTTAAGTTTAAATGCCCCAACTTTTTATGCCAAATCCACCTCTCATCTTCATTTTAAAACAAGCATGTGACCTTTTGAGTGCTCAAATCAAACAAATTAATCTCATAGAGATTATTATTTTGTTTGACAGTAAAGACAGTATGTCTATTAGATGATGAGACTTTGCATTTGTCTTTTTCAAAAGAAACAATATACCCATTGTCATATAATTGACTTATGCTCAATAGACTATACCTCAAACCTTCAACATATAAAACATTTTTAATTGACATAAGGGTAGAGATACCTATTATTCCGATGCCGACATTCTCACCCTTTCCTTTCCCTCCAAAGGAAACTTTTCCTCCTTCATGTTTTTGGAGGTCGAGGAATATAGACCTTCCTCCCATCATGTGACGCAAGAATTCACTGTCCAAGAACAACTTTGACTTCATTCTTTTCCCATATAGCACATATGAAACAAGAATTATAAGATTTTTTGGTACTCATATTTTCTTGGGTCCTTTCTTATTAGTCTTGTTTACACATTTCTTGTATATGCACTTCATGCTAGGATGACCTGTGCTTTCCACAATGGGAGCATGACTTTTTGGATTTTTTAGGGGAAATTTTCTTTTGATCTGTTTTAATCTTCAAATCATATCTCAGAGCAGATTTATCAGATGAATGTCTGGTGATGAACATAAGCATTTGCAGTGTCTTGGAGCTCTTTGAAATTTTTTAAAATCATTTTTACAGCATTCAATTTGTTTTTGAAAAATTTTAATCTGTTCATTGTCTGATGCTTTGTTCTATTCTAAGATCTAAATTTTAGCAACAAATGCAACCTTCTCTCTTTTCATTTCTTCATTTTCATGAAGAATTTCATAAAACTTTTGTTTAAGCTTTAAATGTTTATTTGAGATAATGTTGCATTGGTTTAGAAGATCTTTATAAGACAAATCTTCATCTTCATCAAATGAAGAAGAATAAGAAGTAAAGTTTGAGTCTGAAAGTACCATTCATTAGCGTTTGCCATCAGGCACAAGTCATGCTCTTTAGCGTCAAAACCTGAATCAGACTCAGAGTCTTCCCACGTCGTTGTAAGACTCCTTTTTTTTGTAAAAGGACTTCTTCTTGAGCTTAAGACATTCAGCTTTGATATGCCTAGGCTTCTCGCATTCATAGCTCAGGATTTCCTTTCCATCATTTTTGTGTCTAGATCTTCCTAAGCTTTCTCTCTTTTCGTAAGGAAACTTCTTGTTTCCTTATCCTCTTCGTTTAAGCATCTCCTTAAACTTTTGGGACATTAAAGAGATTTCCTTATCGGTTGAGTGGTCAAACTCAACCTTAGACTCAGTTGGCTCTTCTTCAAGAGCTTTCAGCACCTTGGACTCTTTTCTATAGGTTTCCTTCTTGATGTTATATCATTGAAGAACCTCAATCCATACAAGGAAGAGTCACCACAAGAAGAAAAGGAAAAGAAATTATGAAAAAAGAACTTACAAAAATATTTGAAGAAAAGGAAGGAAGAAAAACAAGAGGAATGTACAAGAAACATGAAGAAGACATGAGAAATATCAATAGTTCTTGTAAATTCCTTGAAAATAAAAATAGTATAGTGTCTTTTTCTATAATAGAAATAAGAGGAAGGGTTTTTGGACACAAGGATGCCATCCAAAGGGAAGGGCCTTGTTTGGAAAGCTTTGGAGCTTCACCAAACACAACCTAAACCATTCATCTTCCCTCCATGTGATCATGATCGCACCTCTTATCCTATAAATAAGTGCGAGTCTCGTTTTGTAACATAACTTTGAAGATCAATTGAGTGCAAGAGCAAATTCTCATTGAAGTTCAAGAAGTACTCCTCATTTCCTGAATCTTATCTTAAGTTTTCCTTAATTCAAGTGGTTATTGTCCTTGTGCACTTATCTTTCTCATTGAAAGTAGCGTGTTCTTCATCTTCATATCTTGTTCATGTTTTTCTTTTTCCTGTTATTTACTTTCCTTCATGACCGCACCATACATGATCTAATTCCTTCCATTTGAAACAATTAAAATGATTGTAATCAACTTCTATGGCTTCTTATTGCTTGTATCTTGATTCTAATCGGTTGAAACATCTTAAAAATTGATTTCCTTCACTTTAAACCAATTAAATTCATAAAAAAAGGGGCTTGATTCGTTTTCCTTCATTTCTAAAACTTTTAAACCATTTAAAGTGCCTACAAAAGTCTCTAATCATGTTTGATAGATCTTATTTCACTCTAATGCAACTTAGGAATTCATCACTCTTTTATCTTTGCAAGCAGACCTTTATCTACTGATGTGGAAGCCCCTTTGGAGCTTCGGTCATTGAGATAAACCTCACGAACTCTCAGGATAGCTTGGAGCTTATCCCATGGAAGCTTCTTCAGGTCTCTTGCTTCAGATATAATTGTTGCCTTAGGTTCCCACACCTTTGGCATGTTGTCCAACATCTTCAGGTTTATCTAAGCCTTAAAAAAGGTGTCCTGGAGCCTCCAGACTATTTAGAAGAATTTGCATTCTTCCAAACTTGTCATCAACACTTTCTCCTTCTTTTATTGAGAAGGATTCGTATTGTCTAGTGAGGGTGGCAGCTTTTCTGAGTTGGACATCTTCATTCCTTTCGCAGTTAACGATAAGGGAGTCCTAAATCTCCTTAGATGTTTTTAACCCACAAATATTTTTATATTCATTTTTAGACAAAACACATATTAAAGTATACATTGGTTTGTTGTTTAGCTGAACTAGATTGAAGTCTTCTTCTTTCCAGTCTTCTTCTGGACCTTCAATCTTCAATTCACCTCTGGTTATGATGGGCCATAATTGGTATTGCAGGAACTTGATATACATCTCCATTTGGTCTTTCAAATAAGGAAAGTCTTCTCCTATGAATGTAGGACGTCTGGACAGGGAAGCTCCCTCAACTATGAGTGGTTTCTCTTCAAAGCCATTTTTGGATCTTTTCCTATAACGTGGTTAACGCTCAACCCTCCAGAGGTTGAGCTCTGATACCAACTGTGAAAAACAAGAAAAATATAAGAAGGGAGAGTTAAGTTGTGTTTTAAAAACTTTTTGCAGTTTTTTACACTTCGTCTGAAGACACAAGTTTGATCGGACAATAGTTTGAATCTTGTAGACGATAAAGTCTATAAGACTGTAAAAACAATTTTCGGAAGTAAAAAAATCTTCCTTCTTTGATGTTAGATACAAACAATAAGATGCAATATGAAAAATTTAGGGGAGAAAAGAATTACTCAAACTTTTATACTGGTTCTTCTAAAACCATAGGCTACGTTCAGTTCTTCAATCTTCAGGATTGAGTTCCACTAGTAAACTATCGCCGCAACTTACAAGTATTCTTTCGGTTTGTAGTCACTTTTGTCTAACCCATTCAAGTATTCTTTCACACACAGTCAGTCCTGGCTTTAACAAATATTCTTTAACACAAAGTTACTCTTAGCTTCAAAGAAGGGTATATAAAAAAAGGAGTTTGTGATGAAATCACAAAGCTTTGAGTTATACTAAAAGAGTTACGTCTTACAGATGAACAAGAGATTAGGCACGACTTCTAGAGGTAGCTAAGGAAACACTAGCAGTGTTCTCCTAAAGCTTGTTTTAAAGAGAAAGAATGAACGTAGAGAATTTTCTTGCAACAACATATTTTCTCAGCTTGTGTTCTATATCTTGTTTCTCTTCAAGATGGAAATGTTTCCTTTGATAGTGCATAAACAACTAGCTATTAGAGATCCGTTCTGACATTTTAAGCTTTAGGTTGGTCTTCAGCAAACTTCTTATTGCTTCTGATGAGGGCTTTACATTAATACATTAAATGTTCTTCTTCACGCAATAAATGCGTGCCTCGAAACTTCACACAAAGTCTGATAACTTGTAGCACTTATTCTTCATTGTATAGTGGGTTTTGCCTCTTTTGATGAACGAAACGCCTCCATACATGACAGGTGTTGATATGATCCTTAGAAGGATGGATGGATCTTGATCAACCTAAGGAGATGAAGTAGACATAATCCTCGATCATATCAGGTATACTTTGATAGAGGAGAAAGCTTTAGGCGCATCAGGAATTTGGTGAGAAAATAACTTTTACTTTTCATAAAGAAGACGTTGATGTGACATGAGAACTGCTTTTGTACTTGTTCATCGGACTTCCATGAAGAATGTCTCTTAAAGCTTCAAAGTAAACTTTCAAACATTAGTTAAGACCAAAACATATCATCTAATGACCCTTTTAGGTATCATTTATTAGACGATACATACATAATCTGATTGTTCTTACGAGTTGCTTTGTCTAAATGCTTAATTGTCTGACTTAACATTTGATTGTTTAACACTTAATTGTTTTCAGCATTATTCAATTATGGACTATTTGGACTTTTCCTCAACAAATATAATTATCACAACCACTCTAAAAGCAATCATCTACAAATAATGCAACTAAAGGGGGTACGAGTATAAACTTCGGAATACATTATGATTGCAGACATCATCACTAAATGGGCATGATCCTTTTGCATGTCCCACGTGGAGTCGAAATTGTCATCAATCGGTGATCAACTGATGAGTTGTTGTTTAGAAAGGATTTCGAAAGGGTTCTTGGAGTCATCACCAATATTTTACTCAAAACATTGGAAAAAGAAAAGGTTTTCAACAAAACAAACTTAGAGCGTCACACACTAGAGTTTGGGTTCGATTATCGATTACGTGGGGAAGGCACTAGACACGCCACAATGCCCATTGTCGGTACTATATGATGTCATCTGCAAATATAGAATGTAAACCTAATTACTACCCCTACCTCGTACAAAGCACAAAAATAGGCTAAATATCTGCATGATTATTATTCTAATTTTGCTTTATCCTACTACTAGAAAAGTAGTAAATAAAACTACAAAAGAGAGAAAGAGAGAAATTAAAACCTCTGAAGCAAGCTTTATATTAATGAAGAGGAAATAAAGAAGTATACAATTTCTAGTTTATAGTGCACATGTTAGTATTTTGAGTGATGTGTGAAAATGACTGACAAATTGCTCCATATATACACATTTTTTGAGGCGCAAAACAATCCATTCTCGGCCTACCATAAATGGCATTAAATGCACTAAAAACTATCAGTTCTAGGGTGAGAACGATCTATTTTCAACATGCATTTAATGACCAAGAATGGATCATTCTGGGTTGAGAACGACTTGTTCTCCCTATACAAAAGACCCTCCCCCCCTTTTACATCCTTACCCAAATTTCTTCATGAGCTCCTCGAGAATCTTAAGGGATAAGGCTATGTTCTTCAATTTGATTCTTTCTAGTCCCCTCTTTATTATACTATGTAGCTTAGACAAAAGTAGATGTCTATACTCAGAAGTTGAGGCAGGAGTTCGAGTGAGGCTGAAGAGCTTAGGTTTCTCTTAGCAGACTGTTGGTGCAGAGTAGGCTTTTGTGCCTGCAAAAATTAAAGGTAGCACGAAGGGAAGTTGTGTAGTTCATAATCCTTCAAGGGATGACATTGGCTAAATAAGTTAACATGAGTTATATGTGAATGACGGTTCTACTCCTCGAATGGTGGTCCTTGGTAAAGTTTTTTAAGGGCATACTATATTACACAATGTCGCCTTCCCCTTGATGTCCATAAGGTCATGGTGGAGAAAGTTCGCATTGCTAATGTTGCAGTTCTTGTGCCAATAAACAAGGTAATTATTGTGACACAAACATTTCAAACTTTTGTTGCCTAGCTTAACACCTTGCTAGAATAATGTTAGATGTCCTGGTAAAAAAATACATAGTTATTATTTTATATTTGTGTACATACATTTATAGCTAAAAGTTAATTAAATTGTTGTTTATTTTGTAGCAACATCATCAAAGACAGAGTCCTTGGAGAAATAAGGCAGTTGTATCTACCGACGATCCTATGGTTGTATTATTAGAGGTTACTGTGGTTGTAGGTACAAACCCAGTGGAGATTTCGTGGGATACTACTATCTTCCTCTAGGAACAATGATGTCCCACTATATATACACATGTCGGATGTGTTAGAGGTTGTCACTGGCAACCAAGAGTTAAACATATCTATTATTCAATTATGGATTATATAAGTCTCTAAAGCCTTAATTTTAGGTAGTTTATAACATACAAGTTATTGATTATGTTTAAATTATTATATTCTTAGGTATGTATTTGGATTTGTTGTTAATGAGGGGAAACATGATATGGATTCATGGACCCCTAACTCATTAATCCAATGGAAAAGAAAAAAGCTGAAATGCTGACAAACATCACCAACAACTTCGTTACGAGAGGGAAGTAGATATATTTTGCCATGTATTCATGAGTAAGTGTACTTTTCAAGACATCAATTGTAGTATATCATTTTATACTCATAATAATACCTAATTTCAATGCTAGCATCATCTACTTGTGATATACATCACTAAGCACATCATTGCTGCATGGTTCTACACATTACACAAGAAGCCTCCCACATATCTCAAACAAATAGTTGATTGGTAACTAAAATAAATTTATGGGCTTACATTATTGAAATGTTTTCTAACAAGTGTTTGTTTGTTATTAGTTCCTACACCGGATATAACATTTTGAAGGACAAACCAAGTGGAAGATCTCAAAAGTCGACACGGATGCATCTAAAGGTTATTAATTTTTTGTTAAAAATATATCATTGTTTATTTTTGCTTGTCAATTAAATATCTTAATTAGGTTGATATTAAACTATAGTGCAATAAAAAAATGGAGGATACAAATATGACTACTATGTAATGCAATGGATGACACCAATTATAAGAGCTGGCACAGAAAGAGGATAGTTTGTGGACTAATTTGAACTTATTATGTATTGCAGTATTTCATGGATGTCCAATAATTCGATTCTTAATCAATGGAGTATGTTAGACTAACATGGGCCACATATTTTATTAATTTCTACAGTACATTATGATAGATGATACTAAACTTTGAACTACATTTTTAATTTTGGTATTCTAGTTTTATTATTTATTCATATTTGTAAGTCTTATGTAGAGTTCGATATTTAAAGATCATTATTGTCATTTTCTGGATTGATTCTGGTTAGTCAAGTGATTTATGTAATATGCAAGTTTTGTAAAAGTGGGTAAACATATAAAGCCAACATGCTATTTAAAAAACACTAGAAACGATAATGGTTATGCAAAAACTATCGTTAATTGAAACATATGATGATGAATCTATTCATAATTGTCATTGTATTTCACACTCACATTCTTTTAAAATATCACGTGAACCACTTTTCGACTGTGATTCTACTCAAATTGTCATTGAACAATAAAAATATAAATGATGGTTAAAACCATGGCCTATTTTTGTTACAATACCCTAATAATAATGGTTGGAAAACTGTCATCATAAACCTAGTAGACTAGTCCTGATTGACTTGTTTTGCAGTGGTGTGACATTACAACGAGGAGCTTGAAGGACAACACCCGACCCTAGACAAAGGACAACATCTGGAACGAAGGAAACACTTATATCAATCCTAATAGAAACAGTCACCAATCGCTTGGATAACTACATAATCAACCCTAATTAGCATTTGTCAAGAAACAATCGCACACACTTAAAATAGTAAAAAATAAAAAACTAAACATTATCAATTCTTAAAATATTAAAACTAAGAAAGAGACATCACACATCAATGTAGATCCTCACCAGCACAATATTCCTCCTATCAAGGTAGTCAAAATCAAAATCTTACATAAGATTGGAGGAAGAATTAAAAATCATAAATAAAAAATCGTAACACGAATCTTAAGATCCTACAAATTTTATAAAATTTACATATAATTATTATATGTCACTACAAATAGGAATGCAAAGATCTAGTTGGATTGAATGGTGGTGGCAGTTTTCATGAAAAACAAGTAATTAGGCTTAAAGGAAATGGGATTAAATTTTGTGAAATGGGCTTAAGTTTCTGCCTTCAGGTTATAAAATAACCTACAAACCCCAAAAATAATTTGTGAAAGGCGTTAGACAGCGTTGCCAAAGACCTTCGAGAGTTACCGCGAGATAAGATGACAGCCCCAACAAGATACGTCAACAGCCACAGCCACCGTGAGCCATGATAAGGCATTCCTGCTGAGAGGAACATCGCTGCAAGCTATGAGAAGGTGTCACTGCCACGAGTAACGTTGAGGTTGTGTGAGAAACACTGCTAGGCTGTAAGCATCACTAACAAGATTGCAAGTGATTGCATCGCTGTAAGCATCACTCCCATACAAATTTCTGATTTATAACGGTGATTCCATGTGATCCATGGTTATCATGGTTTTAAGGTGACGTGAGATTGATGAGGAGAAAGAAAATCACAAACTCGTAGGATGTTAGTGTCTGAGTCACGATTACCATGCTTCTTATCAATCTAGTCTCTCTCTTTTTTTTAATTTTATTAATACTTAGTAATCATGATTGAGAATTAACATAACAAAAAATAAATAATTTGCAAATATAGCAGTGCTCCAAATCACAACAACTATCACAGTGTCATGTGAGTTGTAATGAAGACATAGACAAATCCTCATAGAATAATCTTTGAAAAGCTCGCATAATCGTTGTCTCGCAAAAATATGGTGACAAAGAACACCATCTCCATCCGAGCTTGGAAGAATTGCCGCTCTATCTTCTTCAAAGGCACTTGCTAAACCATAATGCATAGGTTTTCCCCAACCAAAATCTGCTTCATACACTGGCAAACCCAACCAGCTTGTGAGGAGAATGTTATGATTCCCAAAGATAGGGCGCATTGAAACGATGACCTTGTCCCATGAAAAAGGCACTTATGCTATCCAATTGCTCTTGCCCTAAAATAACACTTAATTGTGATCTTATATACTCATCTGTGACCATATAAACTGCTTCCCTTCCCTTATCTTCTGAGCAGCATAACTTAAAGGGTTTGATATGATATCTCCCTCATAACATTTAGGTGTAACTATTTTTGCCAAAGCATTCCCAAAATAATTCTGAGGGAGAGGTGGATTCAATCTATCACGAATATTAACACTAAACCGAACTAGAGTTGGTTGGTTTGAATTCTGAGCAGATGCACGAGCTTTAGATGCGCATCTCCATATATGAGCAGCAATAACTTCAAATCTGCTATAAGGTCTTACCCCGTCATTTGAAGGTTTATCATTAGCCTTCTTCTTTAGCATCTCCACCTGTCTTGATGAGAGTTTGAACAATGCGGAACATCTTTTCCTTTGCTCTATTTCTTGTGCTTGAGGCACATGCTTCCATTCCGGGAGTTTAACATTTGGTGATGAATGTTGTTGTGGCAATTTCAGCACTGTTCGATCAAGAAATGGGATTTCGTTAGGCTCTAGTTCTTTTCCTCGAGCCACCTTTGCCCAATTGTTCATGTTAGAATTTTAGTAGAGGTGGATAGGTTTAGTGGGTTGAGTAGCAATGTAATAGAAGGTAGATTGGAGATAGTTAGTTGATAGTATGAAGGAGTTTTGAATAAGGTAGTAGTAGATTTGATGAAAATGACTTAGTTGAGTTTACTTGAGAATTGTTTTTCCTACATGTGAGATGTCATCACACACATATATATAGGCATGAGGCTCCTCTTTACATTAATCTAGATTTTTCTAGAGCTTGATTATTCTAGATGCATAAAGATTATTCTACATAGTACATCTCTATGCTTCTTTTCTAGATTATTCTTCATAATTGTAGGAGTTGTTACTTCTAGTAGTTTCTAAGAGTATCTAGAACATTCTAGGACTTTCTAGAAGTTTCTAAGATTTTCTAGAACTTTCTAGAATATTTTGGAACTATCTATAAATTTGCATCATAATTTAACATTCCTCCTTGATGCAAATTTCAGTAACTCCAAGCATAGATCGTAATTGTTCAAATTTAACTCTTGGTAGTGCCTTTGTAAATATGTCTGCAACTTGATCTTCTGTCGAGCAGTACTCCAATTGAATTTGTTTAGTTGTTTCAGCCTCTCTAATGAAGTGATATTTAATAGCTATGTGCTTTGTTCTTTGATGATGGACTGCGTTCTTTACCATTGCTATAGATGACTTGTTATTGTAGTAGATGATGGTGGAGTCATCTTGTTGTTCTCCCATTTCTTCAAGTATTCGTCTAAGCCATATTGCTTGACTTGTAGTTTCTGCAGCTGCCACATACTCTGCTTCAGCTGTTGATTGTGCTACTGTTGCTTGTTTCTTTGATGCCCAGGAAAAAAATCCTGATCCAAGTGAGAAGGCATAACCTGATGTACTCTTCATGTCATCTATCGATCCTGCCCAATCACTATCAGTGTAGCCAACCAACCTTGAGTTAGGCATGGTTTTGTACCATATACCAAACTCTTTTGTGCCTTGTAAATATCTTAAAATTCTTTTTGTTGCTCCAAGGTGAATATGACTTGGTCTTTGCATGAATCTTGATAAAAGACTTGTAGCATACATGATATCTGGTCTTGTGGCTGTAAGATATAGTAAACTTCCAATTAAACTCCTGTAGCGTGATGCATCAGCTTCTGGTGCTCCATCATCCTTCTGTAGTTTCTCATTTGTCACTAATGGAGTAGTGACAGATTTGCAACCGTACATCTTGAACTTCTTTAGTAAAGCCTCAATATATTTCTTTTGAGAGATAAATATTCCTCCTTTTTGTTGCCTTACCTCTATGCCAAGAAAGTAATTCATCAAGCCAAGGTCGGTCATCTCGAATGTCTTCATCATGTCTTCTTTTAATTCTTTCATCATCTTTATATTGTTCCCTGTGTAAATAAGATCATCCACATATAAAGAGACAATGAGAGTATCATATCGACCTTGGGTCTTGATGTAAAGTGTTGGCTCACTCTTGCTCCTCCCGAATCCTTGATCGATGAAGTATTGATCAATTCCGCTATACCATGCTCGAGGAGCTTGCTTCAAGCCATATAGAGCTTTTCTTAGCCTTAGCACTTTAGCTTCGTTACCTTTGCTTATAAATCCTTGTGGTTGCTCCACGTATATTTCTTCTTCAAGAACACCATTTAGAAAGGCTGATTTGACATCCAATTGGTGAATGCTCCATCCCTTTTGTCTTCGAAAGAGCTATTAGAGCTCCGATTGTGTCTAGGCGAGCAAGCTGGGGCAAATGTCTCATTATAGTCAATTCCAGGTTGTTGTGAATATCCCTTTGCTACCAACCTAGCTTTGTGCTTTTGTATAGTGCCGTCAGGATTTAGCTTTGTTTTATAAACCCATTTAACTCCAATGACATCCTTTCCATGCGGACAATCTACTAGTTCCCAAGTATTATTCTTTTCAATCATTTTAATTTCTTCCTCCATTGCCTTGATCCACACATCTTTCTTTGCTGCTTCTTCGTAGCATTCAGGCTCAAGCATTGCCATGTTGCATGTTTCATATATATCCGCCAAAGATCTTACTCGTCTAGGAGTAGAATCTGGTGAGAAATCTTGTTGTGTAGGTGAAGGAAGCATACCTGGATCTTCTGACACTTCTTGAACTTCTTCTTGAGATTGTTGTATTGGAACAAAGATGTTGTTTCTCGTGATTTCTCCTTTCTCCCAATTCCAAGAAGCACTTTCATCAACTTCAACATCTCTGTTGATGGCGAGCTTCTTTGTCTGTAGGTTGTAAACTCTATAGCCTTTTGATTGTGTGCTATATCCCAAGAAGATTCCTCGTATAGTCTTGTCTTCTAATTTGTGCCTTTTCTGATCTGGTACATGTATGTAACAAATAGATCCAAAAACTCGTAAGTGCTTAGCTGATGGTTTTTGTCCGCTCCAAGCTTCAATTGGAGTTTTATCTTTGACTGCTTTAGTTGGACATCTGTTGAGTATGTAGACGGCAGTGTATACTGCTTCTGCCCAAAATGTATTAGGCAAGCCTTTCTCTTTTAGCATTGATCTAGCCATCTCCATAACTGTGCGATTCTTCCTTTCTGACACACCATTTTGTTGTGGAGAATATGCAACTGTAAGTTGTCGCTCAATTCCTTCGTCTTCACAAAACTTATCGAACTCGTGTGAGTTATATTCTTTTCCTCGATCACTTCTTAAAACTTTTATATGTCTCCCACTTTGTTTCTCGACGAGAGATTTAAACTTCTTGAATATTCCAAAAACTTCTGATTTTTCTTTAATGAAATAAACCCAGGTCATTCTAGAAAAATCATCAATGAAAAGGATGAAGTACCTGTTGTTAGTTAGTGATGGTGTCCTCATCGGTCCACAGATGTCTGTGTGGATAAGCTCCAACAAGTCTTTCGCTCTCCATGCTTTGTCGGTTGAGAATGGTAACCTGTGTTGCTTTCCGAGAAGACATCCTTCACAAGCTCCATTAGTTTCTTTCAAGTATGGTAATTCTCTCATCATATTCTTCTTATGCAAGAGCTTCAGAGCCTGGGTGTTGAAATGACCAAATCTTCGATGCCAAAGCCATGAATCATCAACTTGGACTTTCATGGCAATATCAGTAGTATATTTGAAGTTTATCGGAAAACTTCTATTTGTTTTCTCCATTTTAACTTCACCAATCTCTCGTCTTTTGCTGTCATATATTCGACAAGTATCTCCTTTAAAGTGAAGAGTGTACCCTTTCTCCATCATTTGACCAATGCTCAAGAGATTTTCTTTAAGATTAGGAACGAGTAAGACATCTTTTATAAGTCTCGTACCTTTCTTTGTTTGCACCACAACAGTGCCTCTTCCTTTTGACTCCACTAGGGTGCCATTTCCCAATCGAACTTGGACTTTAACAGAGTTGTCGATATCCTTGAAGATGCTCTCGTCTTTGGCCATGTGATTACTGCATCCACTATCCAAGTACCAGCTTCCGCTTCTTTCATCATTGGAATCTCTAGTAGCATAGAAAAGATGTTGTTGAAGGTCATGCTCTTCAACAAAATTTGCTTGATACTTGTTTTTGTTGCGACAGTTCCTCTCCACATGTCCGAATTTCTTGCAGTGTTGGCATTGTGACTTTCCGCGATGCCAACAATCTTTCTCCAAGTGACTTGACTTCTTGCAGATGCCACAAGGAGGATATTTTTCTTGATTGAACTTGGAGAAACTTCTAGAGTTTTCTCTATTTCTAGAAATTTCTCCATTTTTCTTTTCTCCACTTTCTTTATTCTGAGACCTTAACTTGAGTTTTGATTGAAAGGCATTTTCGACAGAGTCATCATTATACCTTTTCAATCTTTGCTCATATGCTTCAAGAGAGCCTATTAATTCTGTCACTGATAAGGTAGACAGATCCTTGATTTTTTCAATCGTTGTCACGATTGCATCATATTTATGGGGAATAGAGATTAGAATTTTCTCAACAATTTTCTTGTCAAGAATATTTTCCCCACATGCTCTCATTTGACTGACTATTTCTTTTATCCTAGAATAATAATCTTTAATGGTCTCAGACTCCTTCATATTTAATAACTCAAACTCACGTCTTAGAGTTTGAAGTTTAATGGTGCGTACCTTTACACTTTCTTGAAACTCCTCCTGTAGTGTGCTCCATGCCTCTTTAGCACTTGTGGCATCCATTATTCTTGGAAAGATTGCATCCACTACTGCTTGTTGTAGAAAATATAAGGCCTTTGAATCCTTTTGCTTGCTCTCCTTATACTCCTTCTTTTGAGCTCTTTGTTAGTGTTGTGATGTTTGATGGAACAGTGAAGTCATCTTCTACAATCTCCCATAAATCTTGAGAGCAAAAAAAATGTCTTCATTTTAATGTTCCAATAGTCATAGTTGTCTCCTGTAAAGATAGGTACCGGAATAGATGAAGAAGAATTGGTATTAGCCATTGGCTAAGAGCTTATTGAGATTGGTATGAAGTATAGTAGGAAGTTTTTCTAGAAATAGTTGAGTATTATATCTACGCCCAGTAGATGACCGAACGTAGCTCTGGTACCATTGTTAGAATTTTAGTAGAGGTGGATAGGTTTAGTGGGTTGAGTAGCAATGTAATAGAAGGTAGATTGGAGATAGTTAGTTGATAGTATGGAGGAGTTTTGAATAAAGTAGTAGTAGATTTGATGAAAATGACTTAGTTGAGTTTACTTGAGAATTGTTTTTCCTACATGTGAGATGCCATCACACACATATATATAGGCATGAGGCTCCTCTTTACATTAATCTAGATTTTTCTAGAGCTTGATTATTCTAGATGCATAAAAATTAGTTTACATAGTACATCTCTATGCTTCTTTTCTAGATTATTCTTCATAATTGTAGGAGTTGTTACTTCTAGTAGTTTCTAAGAGTATCTAGAACTTTTTTGGATTTCCTAGAAGTTTTTAGGATTTTCTAGAACTTTTTAGAATATTTTGGAATTATTTAAAAATTTGCATCATAATTTAACAGTTCACGAAGGACTTGATGCTAGTGGCATCGGTCAAAGGGTGAGAGCAAACAACTCCAATGGCAAGGCCTTCACCACCATGAAACCTAGTTACTTGCACCAGCAACAAGGGAATGTCCTCTATAGGTTGAGTATAATAAACTTTTGGAATAAGTTCCTCAGTGGCTACAGAACAAGTTCTCTCCTTCAACAAATTACTTATTGTTGACTGATGATGGGGAGCCTTTGTGTTATCATGAGACATTGCAGATGGATGATGCAACTCACTGGGAGTTAGCCATGCAAGAGGAGATGAACTCACTTGAGAAAAATAAAACTTGGTGTTTGACTAACCTACCAGCAGGCAAGAGAGCATTGCAGAATAAGTGGGTGTTCAGGGTTAAGGAAGAACATAATGGCAGCAAGAGATACAAGGCAAGGTTAGTGGTAAAAGGCTTTCAACAAAAAAGAGGTATTGATTATAATGAGATTTTCTCTCCTGAAGTTAAAATGACTACCATTAGACTTGTATTGAGTATTGTGGCTGCAGAGGATCTACATCTAGAGCAGTTAGATGTTAAGACAGCATTCTTACATGGTGACCTTGATGAGAACATCTACATGGTGCAACCAGAGGGTTTTTCCAAGTGACAGGGAAGGAGAACTTGGTTTGCAAGTTTACCAAGAGTTTGTATGGGTTGAAACAAGCACCCAGGCGGTGGTACTGAAGTTTGATAGTTTTATGAATAGGAAAGGGTACAAGAAGCGTGTCATGGATCAATGTTGTTATATGAAAAATTTTGGTCTATCCTATATCATATTACTATTGTATGTTGATGACATGTTAGTTGCAGGTTCTAATATGGATGAAATTAATAATTTGAAGAAATAGTTGTCTGAAGAGTTTGAGATGAAGGATTCGGGCACTGCAAAGTAGATTTTGGGCATGAATATCAGCAGAAACAGGTCTGATGGTTCTCTATTATTATCTCAAGAGAAGTATGTTGGGAAAGTGTTAGAGAAATTCATTATGTAGGATGCTAAGATTGTAAATACGCCATTGGGAGTTCACTTTAATCTCACCAAAGAGCAATCTCCTAAGACAGATGAAGAGAAGGCAACAATGGCTAAGATTCCTTATGCATCTGCAGTTGGTAGCTTGATGTATGCAATGGTATGCACTAGACCAGACATTGCTCGTGCAGTGGGAGTTGTTAGCATATTCATGTCTAATCCAGGAAGGAAGCATTGGGAAGTTGTCAAGTGGTTGCTACGCTACTTGAAAGATACCTCCAAAATTGCATTATGTTTCAGTAAGAATGATGTTATCTTAGAAGGATATTCTGATGCAGATTTGGGAGGTTGTCTAGACACAAGGAAGAGTACTACAGGATTTGTTTTCACAATAGGTGGAACAGCAGTTAATTGGATGTCTCGACTTCAGAAAAGTGTTGCACTTTCAACCACAGAAGCAGAGTACATGGCTATTGCAGAAGCCTATAAAGAAATGATTTGGTTGAAGAATTTTCTGGAGGAGTTGGGAAAGAAACAGTGTGATAGCACTCTCTATAGCGATAGTCAGAGTGTCATTCATCTTGCTAAAAATCTTGTGTTCATGGAAAGACAAAGCACTTCCAGTTGAGATACCACTTTATTAGAGGGTTAATCAATGCTAGTATTTTACTCTTGAAGAAGATCCCTGGGTCAAAGAATCCTGCAGACATGTTGACCAAGGTAGTTACTAATGATAAGTTGAAGCTTTGAAGCTTTCCATAGCTTCAACTGGCCTTCATGGTTAATTGTTGAGAAGACATCGCACTAATTTGGAGATGTTACAGTTTTGAGGTTTACTAGATACTTTGGAGTGCAGTTGATGAAATCAGCCTCCAAGTAGGAGATTGTGGAGTAGACGGAGTCTGAAAGTTGTATTGGGCCTGACCCATTTACTTTTCTTACTATAAATATTCATGTTATTGTAAACATAAACTATTAATCTGAAATACCATCTAGTGCAATCGTGGACGTAAGTCAGTTTGACTAAACCACGTAAATTTTTTTGTGTTCTTGTTTACTTCATCTAGTAATTGTTTGTGTGCGTGAACGTTCTTAAATCCCAACATATTAACACTTGTCTGGGAACAATTGTTAGAATTTTAGTAGAGGTGGATAGGTTTAGTGGGTTGAGTAGCAATGTAGTAGAAGGTAGATTGAAAATAGTTGATAGTATGGAGGAGTTTTGAATAAGGTAGTAGTAGATTTGATGGAAAATAACCTTGTTGAGTTACTTGAGAATTTCCTTATATGTGAGATGCCATCACACACATATATATAGGCATGAGGCACCTCTTTACATTGATCTAGATTTTTCTAGAGCTTGAATATTCTAGATGCATAAAGATTATTCTACATAGTACATCTCTATGCTTCTTTTCTAGATTATTCTTCATAATTGTAGTAGTTATTACTTCTAGTAGTTTCTAAGACTATCTAGAACTTTCTAGGATTTTCTAGAAGTTTCTAAGATTTTCTAGAACTTTCTAGAATATTTTGGAACTATCTAGAAATTTGCATCATAATTTAACACTCCTCCTTGATGCAACTTTCAGTAACTCCAAGCTTAGATCGTAATTGTTCAAATTTGACTCTTGGTAGTGCCTTTGTAAATATGTACGCAACTTGATCTTACGTCGAGCAGTACTCCAATTGAATTTGTTTAGTTGTTTCGACCTCTCGATGAAGTGATATTTAATAGCTATGTGCTTTGTTCTTTGATGATGGACTGGATTCTTTACCATGGCTATAGCTGACTTGTTATCGCAGTAGATGATGGTGGAGTCATCTTGTTGTTCTCCCATTTCTTCAAGTATTCGTCTAAGCCATATTGCTTGACTTGTAGTTTATGCAGCTGCCACATACTCTTCTTCAGCTGTTGATTGTGCTACTGTTGCTTGTTTCTTTGATGCCCAGGAAAAAAATCCTGATCCAAGTGAGAAGGCATAACCTGATGTACTCTTCATGTCATCTATCGATCCTTCCCAATCACTATCAGTGTAGCCAACCAACCTTGAGTTAGGCATGGTTTTGTACCATATACCAAACTCTTTTGTGCCTTGTAAATATCTTAAAATTCTTTTTGCTGCTCCAAGGTGAATATGACTTGGTCTTTGCATGAATCTTGATAGAAGACTTGTAGCATACATGATATCTGGTCGTGTCGCTGTAAGATATAGTAAACTTCCAATTAAACTCCTGTAGCGTGATGCATCGACTTACGGTGCTCCATCATCCTTACGTAGTTTCTCATTTGTCACTAATGGAGTAGTGACGATTTACAACCAGTACATCTTGAACTTCTTTAGTAAAGCCTCAATATATTTCTTTTGAGAGATAAATATTCCTCCTTTTGTTGCCTTACCTCTATGCCAAGAAAGTAATTCATCAAGCCAAGATCGGTCATCTCGAATGTCTTCATCATGTCTTCTTTTAATTCTTTCATCATCTTTATATTATTCCCTGTGTAAATAAGATCATCCACGTATAAAGAGACAATGAGAGTATCATACTGACCTTGGGTCTTGATGTAAAGTGTTGGCTCACTCTTGCTCCTCCTGAATCCTTGATCGATGAAGTATTGATCAATTCTGCTATACCATGCTCGAGGAGCTTGCTTCAAGCCATATAGAGCTTTTCTTAGCCTTAGCACTTTAGCTTCGTTACCTTTGCTTATAAATCCTTGAGGTTGCTCCACGTATATTTCTTCTTCAAGAACACCATTTAGAAAGGCTGATTTGACATCCAATTGATGAATGCTCCATCCCTTTTGTCTTTGAAAGAGCTATTAGAGCTCGATTGTGTCTAGAGCGAGCAAGCTGGGGCAAATGTCTCATTATAGTCAATTCCAGGTTCTTGTGAATATCCCTTTGCTACCAACCTAGCTTTGTGCTTTTGTATAGAGCCGTCAGGATTTAGCTTTGTTTTATAAATCCATTTAACTCCAATGACATCCTTTCCATGCGGACAATCTACTAGTTCCCAAGTATTATTCTTTTCAATCATTTTAATTTCTTCCTCCATTGCCTTGATCCACACATCTTTCTTTCTTTGCTTCTTCGTAGCATTCGAGGCTCAAGCATTGCCATGTTGCATGTTTCATATATATCCGCCAAAGATCTTACTCGTCTAGGAGTAGAATCCGGTGAGAAATCTTGTTGTGTAGGTGAAGGAAGCATACCTGGATCTTCGACACTTCTTGAACTTCTTCTTGAGATTGTTGTATTGGAACAAAGATGTTGTTTCTCGTGATTTCTCCTTTCTCCCAATTCCAAGAAGCACTTTCATCAACTTCAACATCTCTGCTGATGGCGAGCTTCTTTGTCTGTAGGTTGTAAACTCTATAGCCTTTTGATTGTGTGCTATATCCCAAGAAGATTCCTCGTATAGTCTTGTCTTCTAATTTGTGCCTTTTCTGATCTGGTACATGTATGTAACAAATAGATCCAAAAACTCGTAAGTGCTTAGCTGATGGTTTTTGTCCGCTCCAAGCTTCAATTGGAGTTTTATCTTTGACTGCTTTAGTTGGACATCTGTTGAGTATGTAGACGGCAGTGTATATTGCTTCTGCCCAAAATGTATTAGGCAAGCCTTTCTCTTTTAGCATTGATCTAGCCATCTCCATAACTGTGCGATTCTTCCTTTCTGACACACCATTTTGTTGTGGAGAATATGCAACTGTAAGTTGTCGCTCAATTCCTTCGTCTTCACAAAACTTATCGAACTCGTGTGAGTTATATTCTTTTCCTCGATCACTTCTTAATACTTTTATATGTCTCCCACTTTGTTTCTCGACGAGAGATTTAAACTTCTTGAATATTCCAAAAACTTATGATTTTTCTTTAATGAAATAAACCCAGGTCATTCTAGAAAAATCATCAATGAAAAGGATGAAGTACCTGTTGTTAGTTAGTGATGGTGTCCTCATCGGTCCACGGATGTACTGTGTGGATAAGCTCCAACAAGTCTTTCGCTCTCCATGCTTTGTCGGTTGAGAATGGTAACTTTGTGTTGCTTTCCGAGAAGACATCCTTCACAAGCTCCATTAGTTTTTTTCAAGTATGGTAATTCTCTCATCATATTCTTCTTGTGCAAGAGCTTCAAAGCCTGGGTGTTGAAATGACCAAATCTTCGATGCCAAAGCCATGAATCATCAACTTGGACTTTCATGGCAATATCAGTAGTATATTTGAAGTTTATCGGAAAACTTCTATTTCTTTTCTCCATTTTAACTTCACCAATCTCTCGTTTTTTGCTGTCATATATTTGACAAGTATCTCCTTTAAAGTGAAGAGTATACCCTTTCTCCATCATTTGACCAATGCTCAAGAGATTTTCTTTAAGATTAGGAACGAGTAAGACATCTTTTATAAGTCTCGTACCTTTCTTTGTTTGCACCACAACGAGTGCCTCTTCCTTTTGACTCCACTAGGGTGCCATTTCCCAATCGAACTTGTACTTTAACAGAGTTGTCGATATCCTTGAAGATGCTCTCATCTTTGGCCATGTGATTACTGCATCCACTATCCAAGTACCAGCTTCCGCTTCTTTCATCATTGGAATCTCTAGTAGCATAGAAAAGATGTTGTTGAAGGTCATGCTCTTCAACAAAATTTGCTTGATACTTGTTTTTGTTGCGACAGTTCCTCTCCACATGTCCGAATTTCTTGCAGTGTTGGCATTGTGACTTTCCGCGATGCCAACAATCTTTCTCCAAGTGACTTGACTTCTTGCAGATGTCACAAGGAGGATATTTTTCTTAATTGAACTTGGAGAAACTTCTAGAGTTTTCTCTATTTCTAGAAATTTCTCCATTTTTCTTTTCTCCACTTTCTTTATTCTGAGACCTTAACTTGAGTTTTGATTGAAAGACATTTTCGACAGAGTCATCATTATACCTTTTCAATCTTTGCTCATATGCTTCAAGAGAGCCTATTAATTGCATCAGCGATAAGGTAGACGGATCCTTGATTTGTTCAATCGTTGTCACGATTGCATCATATTTATAGGGAATAGAGATTAGAATTTTCTCAACAATTTTCTTGTCAAGAATATTTTCCCCACATGCTCTCATTTGATCGACTATTTCTTTTATCCTAGAATAATAATCTTTAATGGTCTCAGACTCCTTCATATTTAATAACTCAAACTCACGTCTTAGAGTTTGAAGTTTAATGGTGCGTACCTTTACACTTCCTTGAAACTCCTCCAGTAGTATGCTCCATGCCTCTTTAGCACTTGTGGCATCCATTATTCTTGGAAAGATTGCGTCCACCACTGCTTGTTGTAGAAAATATAAGGCCCTCGAATCCTTTTGCTTGCTCTCCTTATACTCTTTCTTTTGAGCTGCTGTTAGTGTTGTGATGTTTGATGGAACAGTGAGGCCATCTTCTACAATCTCCCATAAATCTTGAGAGCAAAAAAATGTCTTCATTTTAATATTCCAATAGTCATAGTTTTCTCCTGTAAAGATAGGTACCGAAATAGAGGAAGAAGAATTGGTATTAGCCATTGGCTAGGAGATTATTGAGATTGGTATGATGTATAGTAGGAAGTTTTTCTAGAAATAGTTGAGTATTATATCTACGCCCAGTAGATGACCGAACGTAGCTCTGGTACCACTGTTAGAATTTTAGTAGAGGTGGATAGGTTTAGTGGGTTGAGTAGCAATGTAGTAGAAGGTAGATTGAAAATAATTGATAGTATGGAAGAGTTTTGAATAAGGTAGTAGTAGATTTGATGGAAAATAACCTTGTTGAGTTACTTGAGAATTTCCTTACATGTGAGATGCCATCACACACATATATATAGGCATGAGGCACCTCTTTACATTGATCTAGATTTTTCTAGAGCTTGAATATTCTAGATGCATAAAGATTATTCTACATAGTACATCTCTATGCTTCTTTTCTAGATTATTTTTCATAATTGTAGTAGTTATTATTTCTAGTAGTTTCTAAGACTATCTAGAACTTTCTAGAATTTTTTAGAAGTTTCTAGGATTTTCTAGAACTTTCTAGAATATTTTGGAACTATCTAGAAATTTGCATCATAATTTAACAACAATCAAATACACTTAAAATAGTAAAAAATAAAAAACTTAACATAATCAATTCTTATATTAAAACAAAGAGAGAGACTTCATACATCAATGTAGATCCTCACCGGCACAATATCCTCTTTTATTAATATGCAGTAATCATGGAGAATTAACATAACAAAAAATAAATAATCTGCAAACGCTAGCAGTGCTCCAAATCACAACAACTATCGCAGTCATGTGAGTTGTAATGAAGACGCAGACAAATCCTCATAGAATAATCTTTTGAAAAGCTGCATAACTGCTGTCTGCAAAAATATGGTGACAGCAACACCATCTCCATCTGAGCTTGGAAGAATTGCCGCTCTATCTTCTTCAAAGGCACTTGCTAAACCATAATGCATAGGTTTTCCCCAACCAAAATCTGCTTCATACACTGGCAAACCCAACCAGCTTGTGAGGAGAATGTTATGATTCCCAGCATAGGGCGCATTGAAACGATGACCTTGTCCCATGAAAAAGGCACTTATGCTATCCAATTGCTCTTGCCCTAAAATAACACTTAATTGTGATCTTATATACTCATCTGTGACCATATAAACTGCTTCCCTTATCTTCTGAGCAGCATAACTTAAAGGGTTTGATATGATATCTCCCTCATAACATTTAGGTGTAACTGTTTTTGCCAAAGCATTCCCAAAATAATTCTGAGGGAGAGGTGGATTCAATCTATCACGAATATTAACACTAAACCGAACTAGAGTTGGTTGGTTTGAATTCTGAGCAGATGCACGAGCTTTAGATGTGCATCTCCATATATGAGCAGCAATAACTTCAAATCTGCTATAAGGTCTTACCCCGTCATTTGAAGGTTTATCATTAGCCTTCTTCTTTAGCATCTCCACCTGTCTTGATGAGAGTTTGAACAATGCGGCACTTCTTTTCCTTTGCTCTATTTCTTGTGCTCGGGGCACCAGGCTTCCATTCCGGGAGTTTAACATTTGGTGATGAATGTTGTTGTGGCAATTTCAGCACTGTTCGATCAAGAAATGGGATTTCGTTAGGCTCTAGTTCTTCTCCTCGTGCCACCTTTGCCCAATTGTTCACGAAGGAGTTGATGCCGGTGGCATCGGTCAAAGGGTGAGAGCAAACAACTCCAATGGCAAGGCCTTCACCACCATGAAACCTAGTTACTTGCACCAGCAACAGGGGAATGTCCTCTATAGGTTGAGTATAATAAACTTTTGGAACAAGTTCCTCAGTGGCTACAGAAGGAGAAAAGTCTCCATAATCAGCGAATGAGTTTGTGGTTTCAGCTTCGAGAAACGTGACTCCCTTAGCGTTGCAATGCACTTCCATTCGACCACTCGTTGTCAATCTCAATCTGCCAGCAAGTGGATAGTAGTGAACTAAAGTGTTGCTAAGAGAGTTCCTGAACCTCTGAGTGGCGTTGTTGTTGTGTTTTGCTTTGTAAATATAAACACAGGGTACATGGCGTAGGTTTCCGATTTGGTCACAATCAGATAGCCATAAAGGATCATTGGGAGTTGGTTGGTTTGGAGTAACATTGTGAGAAGCCACAATGGTTACCATTTTGCTGGTTGAAGGCTTCAATGTGTCTCAGGCTGTATACGCCTTCTAGCTTTCTCACAGGCTTTTTATAGTGCTCTCTCATTGATTCTATGATAATAAATTAATAATAAAATATCTGCGACCTCTTTTTTAATTAACTTTGATTCAGAGATTCAATCTGATGCTACCAATTGATATTGGTTTTCTCGAAGTGACTTGTTTTTTCTTCTCTACTAAAAGATTTCACCATTTTTATAACCAGGCACAAGACTTCTCATTCTCTATAGTGGCAGAATTTTTCAGGAATCGGCCTAAATTTTAAAATCATGTGGGAATACATAATCGGAATTAAATTAAAAGAATTTTCAAATTTTTATAATATAAATTATTTAATTTCAACAAATATTAAAACATAAAATTAATTTTAAGAAATAAAAAACAAACAAAATATTAAAAAGAAGAAAATTTAGATAATTTTTTATATTCTCCCATTACGATTTTGACTCGTGAATCTTTCTTTCAGAAGAGGAAAACACAAAATTTATTTCTATTCATTCATCATATATTTTATTTTATTTTTAAAGAAAAAAAATGTAATTTTATCTTTTCCTCAGTTATGAAGTATTAATTTTATACTATAACATTTTTTATACATATGTTTTTCATGTAAAAATAATATTTTTTAATATTTGTAGAAAATGTTTTGAATATTTTTTTCATTTTTAAGTTTTTATAATCTATTTAATTTAAATTTTTTTATTTTTTAAAGTACCTCATATGAAAATTTTGTTTAATATCTTCCTATGAAAATTTTGTTTAGAAACATAACAAAATCTTAGTTGTTATGTTTTTAATAATCAAATTTTATAGTTTTTTTAATAGAAAAATCTAATATATTTTATTTTATTAATAGTTTTATCTGTTTTATTTTCATTTTTCCTAATTCTATATTTACAACATCAAGATTATCAAAACAAGATTACAAGATAAAATAAAAGATGAATTTTATATTTAAAAAATATAATTATTTATATTATAAAAGAAATAATTAAAAATTTAAGTACTCCTTTAATTATTGATGAGTTTATGAATTTAAAGAAATAAAGGATAACTATTTAAAAATTATGATATAATTTTTTCATTTAATATAAAAACTATATAAAATGTGCTTATGTTTTGTTTTCGTCTTTAATGAAAAGAAGATAAAAGTAATTAAAGAGTATAAAAAATAATAAATACAATATCTAACATGATAAAATGTTTACCATATGTTAATCCTTGTAGATAGTGTTTTCTTAGCTAAAATATTTACTAAACCAAAACAAACTAGTCCTTGTATATAATTGTCTTTTTTTCTTTGTTTTCAATGAGAATAAAAGAGGAATGAGCTTCATTTTTACATTTTTATTCTTAGTAAAAATTTATCCATATCTTTATTAAAAATAAATATAAATTTTTTGTCTTATCTTCATTCTTATCAGATTATGTCTATGTTGAGTAACATGTATTGTATACATTTCTTGTTGTTCTAAATATTAATTAAATAATTTATAAAAAATAATTAAAAAAATATAATATTATAAAGAATTTAATATTGAAGTTATATATATATTTTTTTTAAATGACAAATATTAATAAAAAATTATAATTGTATAATTTTTTAAAATAGAATATCATTAAATAATAATTACAAATAATTAAAAAAAGTATGAAATGATAAAATATATCTAAAAATAAAATATAAAACTAAAATCCAAAAAAATATTATACAAATCTTTTAAATTGTTTATAAATTAAATATATTTTAATAATTTAAAATAAAAATAAATATAACAACATGATAGTAGGATAGGTATATGTTCATCTTTCTTTTAATATTTAAATTAAAAAAATTAGATATTAGTTATATTTATATCTAATTAATATAAGAATTTTTTATTAAAATTAAAATATATTTAAATAATATTGATATAAATGACATAATTTGTTATCTTTAGTTAAAATGATAAAGTTTAAATAATATTTATATAAATGACTTAATTTGTTATCCTTAATTAAAAGTGATAAAGTGAGTCTTGAATCTTGCACCAACCCATCAACTACCAAAATTTGATAAGTAAGATTACAGTCCGTTCTAATTAATCGTATTAAAGTCAGATGGAACCAGACCAAAAGTTTCCGTGTGCTTGAAGTTGGCAGACGAGTCCGCACACAGGGAACACAGGCCTTGGCTTGCCACCCATCCCTTCTCTCCATACTTAGTTTATGTTTTGTCAGTAAGAACAATAAATTCTGATCTCATGTCCGCACACATGAAAGATGGTTCATAGACAGTAGACTCCAGATAAAGATATCCTTCCTATGTCTTTAAATAAGCATAATTTTAGGAAAAGGAATTTGTTTTATATTATTTATAGTTTATAAATTTTAATAATGTATTAATTATTTTTTATTAATTATAGTTTTATTTTAAAAATATAAATATAATTAAATAATTTTTTTATTAAAAATTGTATTAATTAATTATTTTTTATTTTTTAATCTATTTTTGTTAATCAATAAATTATATTTAATTTTTTAAAGATATTATTAAAAAATTAAAAATCTATTATAAATTATAAAAATTACTATTTTTATTTATTTATGTAAAAAAATTATTCTTATTTATATACGAATATTTTTATCTTTATATAAAATAAGATAATAGAACTCGCACTTCTAATACACAGGGATTTGGATCCGTGTGACTGCATTATGACTCTGATCTACTTTATCTCAAATTTACTGATATTGGTGCCTCATAAATTCTCGTCACATGGCCATGCTGGTGCATTGGTGCCACATATTTTAAAAATGTACTTTCCAATTCTAAAAATAATATTTTAGTTTTGAGTTTGAAAATAATCCTTCCACTTATATTCTTTGTTCCATTCACATGATGCATGATACTTGACGAAGAAGACAACACAATATAACTTAATAAAATCTATCTTCTCTTATTATTTCAATATTATATCCAATAATTACAGATAGTTGGGATTCAACATTTGTGGCAAGTTTCACGTTGATTGACAAGAAGTAAAGTCAAACAATATAAATATAACTAATCTATCATATGATATAAATAAAATTAATTTTTATTAAATTTAATTTTGGATAATTTATGTTTGCATATTGATATTATAAAATGTTATAACAAAATTTAATATAATTTTTTTATTTACCATAAAAACTACATAAAACTTGTATATGTTTTGGTTTGGTCTTTAATGAAAAGAAAACAAAAGTAGTTAAAGAGTATAAGAAATAATAAACAGAATATCTAACAATACAAAACGTTTACCTTATGCTAATAATTGTAGATAGTGTTTACAATAGATGTTTTTTAGCTAAATCTTCAACCTCTTGCTATTTCTTATCTAAAATATTTACTAAATCTAAATAAATCTAAATAAATCAATATCTTTTCATTTTATTTCCTTTTTCTTTCTCTTCAACCCATATGAGAATAAGGCGGGATCAGAATTAATTTTAATTTTCTATTTTTATTTTTTAAGTAATCAACGGATAAGGAATTTTTGTTTCAACCCATCTTTATAATGTATAAGTATATATCTATCAGGTAATTTTTATTATTTTAAATTTAATTAAATAATTTAAAAAAATAAAAAATATAATAAAAGAAACGTAATATTATAAAAATTTAATATTCAAAATAATACATATATTTTTTAATAATAAATATCAATAAAAAATATAATTACATAAGTTTTTAAATTAAAATATCATCATTAAATAATTATTAAATAAAGATTAACTAATTATAAAAATTATAAATTTATCACATATATTTTAGAAATAAAATAAAAAACAAAAAAATATTAACATAAATTTTTTAAATTACTTAATATATTAAATATAATATATTTTAATAATTTAAAACAAAAATAAATATAAAAATAAAAATAATATATATATATTTATCTTATTTTTATATTTAATTTAAAAATCAAATATTAATATATAATAAAAAAATTCATCAAAATCAAAGCAAGTATAAATAATGTCCTCATAAAAGGATTAATTTATCATCCCACCTCTCTCTTGAGTATTTTTCTAAAATAATATTTTTTAATAAATAATTATCCAAATATATCTTGCAGCACTTTATTTATTCAAATGGACCTGTTCACTGTTTATGGTTAGAATTTGGTCTTTGGAAGGTCAAATTCTTATCTTCTTTTCTCATCCCAGCACAATTTTATCTTTCAGAATTCGTTTTTTCAAGAGTGGAATTCTAAGCTGGTTTTTTTATTTTTTTAAAATATAAAATTCTATATATATATATATATATTATATATTTTAGATATTTTATATTATATATTATAAGATTTAAATATTTATGTTATATATTATATTCTATTTATATTTATATTTAATGTTTATATATTATATATTATATTACATATTTTATATTTATTTTAAAAGTTATATATTTTATAATTTTTTAACTTTGTTAATATTAATATATTATGCATTTTAAATTTTAAAAAAATAAATTATATAAAATTGAATTTAATTTATTGAGAAATTTAATATTTTTAATATGTAATGTTTGAAAAAAAATATTATTAATTTTAATATTTTTTTGTATTTTGTAAATTTAAATTAGTAATATTTGTATTTAATAATAAGGATGTTTTACTTTGACAGAAATGAAACAACAAATAATATTAACATCACTTTAAACACTATATGAGTTCAAGAATACTTAACTTAACATCACTTTAAACACTATTTTTGCCTAACAAGATCCAATTGAAGTGGACCATTGACTTAGGAAGACATATAGAAGGAATTCATGACATTCATAACAAATATGAATCTCATAAGATAATTTAATAGTTCTAACACCATATTTAACAACATTGCATAACTAAGTTAACTAAACTATTAAGAAGTGGACTTTAAACCTAACTCAACCCCACAAAACCGACTTGTAAGGTGAGGTTTGCACCACTTATATACTCTAAATTGACTTCATCTCTAGTCGATGTGGGATTTCCAACACATCCCCTCACACCGATGACTGGACATCTCGAGCGTGGGACTATAGATTTATAGGTGGTCCGATAGTGGCCCGACAACGGGTGGCCCAACAATTTTGCTATGATGGACTTATATGACTCTAATATCATTTTAAGAAGTGGATTTTAAGCCTAACTCAACCCCACAAAATCGGTTTGTAAGGTGAGATTTGCACCTACTTATATACACTAAATTGACTTCATCTCTAGTCGATGTGAGATTTCCAACATAAATGTTATAATAGAGGTTAAATCAGTTCAGAAAAGTGGTTAAATTTAATTGGGAAGCTATTTTTTTATGTGGTTGATACATTATTGGATGAATTGTCATTAAATCAATTATCTACTTGCCTTGTCGGTTTTGTAGATGTCTTCACATCATTGCAAAATAACAATAATTAAATAAATTTAAAAAGTTGGTTAAATGTTAGGAATAGTTATAAATGTCATTAACAAATTATTTTCATATGGTTGGAGACATTGTGTGAAAGAATTTTATTAATTACAACATTAAACATGACTGGAAAAATATTAGGTTAACATAGTTCTAAGATATGATTAATTATGTCTGGTAATTGATTAAATAAGTATTTTACTTTAAAAATCATATAATGACAATATGTAACGACCCAAGAATTCGCTACTTTTATCATAGTTAGTATGCAAATGTAACTTGTATTAACTAATAATAAAACGCATTATATTTAAAATTTGTATTTGTATTCAATACAAAGGGAATCTCTACTAGTACAAAATTCTATTATAAGAAATAAAAACATATATAAATATATGTGTATAACTACTACTTCATCTTTCACTATAATCCTGAGACTCTCAAGCATCTTGCTCACCTACTAAGATATCTGCTCCTGTGTAGCAAAACACGATCATCGCAGGCCAAACAATCGGCAATTGTAGGGTAAGCTAATCATTCAAAAATATAGTAACACAGAATAATAACATCATGTAGTATTCATCACCATATCATTCTCATGCACATTCATCATAGAACATTCTTAAATGCTTTAAAATTTAATGCATCTTTAATAATTGAAAAGTAACAACATAAATCCTATTATCATGTAATACACATACTCACAACATTCTCATTAACACACATAAGTAGATTATGGGCACCAACCCCAGGCTCTACTCGGCCCCACACAAACATATCGGTAGATTATAGGCACCAACCCCAGGCTCTACTCGGCCCCACACACAAACATATCGGTAGATTATGGGCACCAACCCCAGGCTCTACTCGGCCCACACACAAACATATCGGTAGATTATGGGCACCAACTCCAGGCTCTACTCGGCCCACACACAAACATATCGGTAGATTATGGGCACCAACCCCAGGCTCTACTCGGCCCAACACAAACATATCGGTAGATTATGGGCACCAACCCCAGGCTCTACTCGGCCCCACACACAAACATATCGGTAGATTATGGGCACTAATCCCAGGCTCTACTCGGCCCAACACACAAACATATCGGTAGATTATGGGCACCAACCCCAGGCTCTACTCGGCCCAACACAAACATATCGGTAGATTATGGGCACCAACCCCAGGCTCTACTCGGCCCAACACACAAACATATCGGTAGATTATGGGCACCAACCCCAGGCTCTACTCGGCCCAACACACAAACATATCGGTAGATTATGGGCACCAACCCCAGGCTCTACTCGGCCCAACACACAAACATATCGGTAGATTATAGGCACCAACCTCAGGCTCTACTCGGCCCCACACACAAACATATCGATAGATTATGGGCACCAACCCCAGGCTCTACTCGGCCCAACACACAAACATATCGGTAGATTATGGGTATCAACCCCAGGCTCTACTCGGCCCAGCACAAACATATCGGTAGATTATGGGCACCAACCCCAGGCTCTACTCGACCCCACACACAAACATATCGGTAGATTATGGACACCAACCCCAGGCTCTACTCGACTAACACACAAACATATCGGTAGATTATGGGCACCAACCCAGGCTCTACTCGGCTCAACACACAAACATATCGGTAGATTATGGGCACCAACCCCAGGCTCTACTCGACCTCACACAAAAACATCATAGGTCATACATAACCAACTAATTTTTCTAAATTTTATTTAGAGATAATAATCTAAATTTATAAACAAGAATAGGATCGAGACCAAAACCCTCCATGGAAAGAAACTTTCGTTTTCTACCCTCAAACAAATTTTCCATTTTACTGATTGTCAACAAACATCCAAATATCAACTTAAACATCATAAACAATACAAAAACAAGGTTTTTCACACATTACACTAAATACAACAATAATATACAAAACATACTAATTATATATATATATATATAACATTAATTTTCTTAATATCAATTTATATATTTTTGAACATTAACTTCCCTAACCTGGATTTTCTTTGTTCCTCGATCAGATGAAAACAAACTGCAATCCCAAACCTTAGCTTCTCTTTTATCTCAAAATTCTGGATAGCATCTCCCCACAAAGAGAATTTATTGAGAAAAATCTTCAAAGACCATAAACTTTCCAAAAGAAAATTCTTAAGAATAAACGGACCTAGACTTACCCATTCTCAAAACTGATCGGGTAGAACTCCTCCTTATACTGTTAGCCTTCATTGCTTATTGTGGATCTAGAAACCGTTAGGGTTTTCAGTATTTAAACCTTAGAGAAAATGTAGAGAGAATGGAGAGAGAATAGAGAGAATGGAGGTATGTGAAAACAAACTACCCAACCAGTCTTTTGTTTTTATATATTGTATTATCTTTATAATCTAATATTTTTATAACTGTACATCTTTATAATATAATATTTTTATAATATAATATTTTTATAACTGAATATTTTTATCAATCTAATATCCTTATAACAAAATATCTTTATAATATAATATGTTTATATTCTGATATCTTTATAATTTAAAATATTGGGGTGTTACAATCTTCCCACCATTAAAAATTTTCGTCCTCGAAAATTGACTTACCAACAAACATAAATGGATATGATTCTCTCATTTGGTTCTTTAGTTCCTAAGTAATTTACCCATCTGGTCATTCTACACCACCTAACCCATGTCATTCATTTTGTCTCAGAGTTGCTTCATCTGAAAATTAATCACTTTTACGGCTTGATTTTTGTAGATAGGTTTTCTCTAATTTGTACATCGTCTTACTCCAAACTATGGACTGGATCATACACTTATTTCCTTAATGTTATGTAGATTTTCCAAATGAGGGGACAAAGCCAACTCATAAGCCATTGCACCAATCTTCCAGAGAATTTGATATGGCTCAATGAATTTCATAGTCAATTTCCTAGATTTTATAGTTTGACCAACTCTTATAGTAAACTTTACTCTCAGGAAAACATATTCTCCCATATTAAACTCCAAAAGCATTTGTCTTCGATTTTTTTTTATATGATTTCTTCCTACTCATAGCGAGTCACCATTTTCTCCCGAATCTCTTAATTCTTCTTTGTAGTCAATTGTAACAACTCGAGTCTTACTAACACTTGTTCACCATTATGATACCAGGATAAAGGTGTCTTGTATTTCTATACATATAATACTTTATATGGTTCTATCCCAATGTTGACATGATAATTGTTGTTATAAGTGAACTCCACTAAAGGAAGGATTTCATCTCAGCTTCCTAGATGATCCATTTCACAAAATCTCAACAAATTTTCTAGTGATTATAATTTTCTCTCGAATTGTCTGTCTATCTAAGTATGGTAGGTTGAGCTCAATCTTAACTTGGTATTTAGCACCTCTTGTAGTGTCTACTAAAATCTAAAGATGAACCTAGGGTCTCTATCCGAAATGATACTAGACAACACTCCATGCAATCATACTATCTCTTTAATGTACAACGAGGCCAACATAGCCATGGAAAATCCTTAAGTTAACTCGCTAAAAGTGAGCACTCTTCATCAATTTATCTACAATCACCCAAATCGAATCATGCCCTATGATTGCCATGACAGATGGATAACAAAACCCATAGCAATGTTATCCGAATTTCACTCGAGAATCTCCATCTGTTGTAATATCTTACACGGTTTCTAATGCTCCACCTTAGCCTTTTGTTAGGTTAAACGAGCAACGACATATTGAGCAACATCATTCTTCATGACCAACCTCTAGAAGAACTTCTTTAGATCCTAGTATATCTTAGTCATCTCAGGATGTATACTGAGACGAGTCTTGTACCCTTCATCCAATACCATTTTCTTTAGTGTTAGATCAACTAGAATGCAAACTTTGTCTCGGGGCCTTAACACTCCATCCATTCTTAATTTGAAATCTTTCGCCTAATCTATTCCAATGTGATCAAAACCCACTTTTTAACTCAAGATCTATCCTATGTTGTTCTCCAATCTATTTCATGAATTTGTTTGTCACAATGTGTATGTTGCAACTAGTGTGAGCAGGAATCATATCCAACCCAAGGCTTAGATTTTTAGTTTTTTATTTTGAGTTGCTCTAATAATTTCTGCTCCTTTATCGTCATCGTCGGTACTCGTACTACCCTTCTACTCAAGGGATCAACAACTACATTTTACTTTACCTACATGGTAGTTCAGCTAAAAGTCAAAATCTTTTAGGAACTCCATCCATCTTCTCTGTCTCATGTTTAGTTTCTTCTGATCAAACAAATACTTCAAGCTCTTGTGGTCACTGAACACATCAAACTATACACCATTCATAATAATGTCTCCAGATCTTCAAGGCAAAGATAATTGCAACTAGTCCTAAATCGTGGATAGGGTAATTCTTTTCATGTACCTTTAACTAATAAGATCCAAAAGTAAAAATTTTCTTCTCTTGCATCAATACACAACCTAATCCCAGATATGAAGCATCATTCTAATCTCAAAGGGTTTACTCAAATTAAGAATTATTAACATAGGGTTATAGTCAACCTTTGTTTCAGCTCTATGAAACTCTGGTTACCTATGTTGGTCCATACAAATGGTTGATCCTTTCAGGTCAACTGAGTTAATAGAGTCATGATCTTAGAAAATCTTTTTATAAACGTGATGTGATAACCAACCAACCGCATAAGGTTCCTAATCGGTAACATTATCTCGGGGCGTTCCCACTACAACACTGTCTTAACTTTAGTAGGATCTACAAAATTTCTCTCAACTTGAAATTTACAGGTTCCAAGAACTGAACTTCTAATAACCAGAATTTATACTTTGACAATTTATCATACAACTTTCTTTTTCTCAAGATATCCAACATTGTTCTCAGGTATACCTCATGCTCCTCACATGAGCAAAAGTAGTTCAGAATCTCATCTATAAATACCACTACAAACTAATCTAGGTATGACCTAGAAATCTTGTTCATGTACTCCATGAACACTACAAGGCATAACTACATACTAGTAGTGACCATACTTTATCCTGATTTAATTATGAGTGTGCACCCTCATTACTTAATCCATATTCCTTCCTTCCTTAATATGTTTATATTTATTAAAAACAACAATCTCATTCCAAGGAAATTGAGATTTGGCAAACATCCAATCAATTTCTCTATCTATAACAAACTAGCATGGCAAACAAATCCCCTTAGGTCAATCCTAGGAAGGAACTGCTCTGATACCATTATTGTAACGACCCAAGAATTCGCTACTTTTATCATAGTTAGTATGCAAATGTAACTTGTATTAACTAATAATAAAACGCATTATATTTAAAATTTGTATTTGTATTCAATACAAAGGGAATCTTTACTAGTACAAAATTCTATTATAAGAAATAAAAACATATATAAATATATGTGTATAACTACTACTTCATCTTTCACTATAATCCTGGGACTCTGAAGCATCTTGCTCACCTATTAAGATATCTATTCCCGTGTAGCAAAACACGATCATCGCAGACCAAACAATCGGCAATTGTAGGGTAAGCTAATCATTCAAAAATATAGTAACACAGAATAATAACATCATGTAGTATTCATCACCATATCATTCTCATGCACATTCATCATAGAACATACTTAAATGCTTTAAAATTTAATGCATCTTTATTAATTGAAAAGTAACAACACAAATCCTATTATCATGTAATACACATACTCACAACATTCTCATTAACACACATAAGTAGATTATGGGCACCAACCCCAGGCTCTACTCGGCCCCACACAAACATATCGGTAGATTATGGGCACCAACCCCAGGCTCTACTCGGCCCCACACACAAACATATCGGTAGATTATGGGCACCAACCCCAGGCTCTACTCGGCCCACACACAAACATATCGGTAGATTATGGGCACCAACCTTAGGCTCTACTCGGCCCACACACAAACATATCGGTAGATTATGGGCACCAACCCCAGGCTCTACTCGGCCCAACACAAACATATCGGTAGATTATGGGCACCAACCCCAGGCTCTACTCGGCCCCACACACAAACATATCGGTAGATTATGGGCACCAACCCAGGCTCTACTCGTGCCCAACACACAAACATATCGGTAGATTATGGGCACCAACCCAGGCTCTACTCGGCCCAACACAAACATATCGGTAGATTATGGGCACCAACCCAGGCTCTACTCGGCCCAACACACAAACATATCGGTAGATTATGGGCACCAACCCCAGGCTCTACTCGGCCCCACACACAAACATATCGGTAGATTATGGGCACCAACCCCAGGCTCTACTCGGCCCAACACACAAACATATCGGTAGATTATGGGCACCAACCCCAGGCTCTACTCGGCCCAACACACAAACATATCGGTAGATTATGGGCACCAACCCCAGGCTCTACTCGGCCCACACACAAACATATCGGTAGATTATGGGCACCAACCCCAGGCTCTACTCGACCTGACACACAAACATATCGGTAGATTATGGGCATCAACCCCAGGCTCTACTCGGCCCAACACAAACATATCGGTAGATTATGGGCACCAACCCAGGCTCTACTCGGCCCAACACACAAACATATTGGTAGATTATGGGCACCAACCCCAGGCTCTACTCGGCCCAACACACAAACATATCGGTAGATTATGGGTACCAACCCCAGGCTCTACTCGGCCCAACACACAAACATATAGGTAGATTATGGGCACCAACCCCAGGCTCTACTCGGCCCTACACAAAAACATCATAGGTCATACATAACCAATCAATTTTTCTAAATTTTATTTAGAGATAATAATCTAAATTTATAAACAAGAATAGGATCGAGACCAAAACCCTCCATGGAAAGAAACTTTCGTTTTCTACTCTCAAACAAATTTTCCATTTTACTGATTGTCAACAAACATCCAAATATCAACTTAAACATCATAAACAATACAAAAACAAGGTTTTTCACACATTACACTAAATACAACAATAATATACAAAACATACTAATTATATATATATAACATTAATTTTCTTAATATCAATTTATATATTTTTGAACATTAACTTCCCTAACCTGGATTTTCTTTGTTCCTCGATCAGATGAAAACAAACTGCAATCCCAAACCTTAGTTTCTCTTTTATCTCAAAATTCTGGATAGCATCTCCCCACAAAGAGAATTTATTGAGAAAAATCTTAAACGGACCTAGACTTACCCATTCTCAAAACTGATCGTGTATAACTCCTCCTTATACTGTTAGCCTTCTATTGCTTATTGTGGATCTAGAAACCGTTAGGGTTTTCAGTATTTAAACCTTAGAGAAAATGTAGAGAGAATGGAGAGAGAATAGAGAGAATGGAGGTATGTGAAAACAAACTACCCAACCAGTCTTTTGTTTTTATATATTGTATTATCTTTATAATCTAATATTTTTATAACTGTACATCTTTATAATATAATATTTTTATAATATAATATTTTTATAATTGAATATTTTTATCAATCTAATATCCTTATAACAAAATATCTTTATAATATAATATGTTTATATTGTGATATCTTTATAATTTAAAATATTGGGGTGTTACACAATAACTCTCTCTAAAGTCAATGACTTAATAGTTTTTTATTATTGACACTTTAGGTAACTTAAGTTTATTAATTATTGTGCTACAATTGGGTAGAAAAGAATTTGGTTTAACTTAATTCTAAAATGTAGTTAATATGTTGATAATTTAGTTAAATGAATATTTTAATCTAAAAATAATGGTATTTAACCTAAAAACAATAACAACCACTTGGTGAATATTTTTAAAATCAATAATTCAATTGTTGTTTTTTGGAATTTTGGATGAAATTTTTTTATTAATTACTTCGTTGTTAAGAAAAATTACTTTTTTTATTTAAATTGGATAAATTTACAATCTAGCTTTAAAAAATATCATTTTGTTTTCTATTTTTTTATTAAAATACCTTTAATTATATATTTTCATTTTAAATAGTTAACTATAATTTTTCTTTTATATTTAACTTTTTATCTCTCCTTTTATTTTATATTTTAATTTAAAACAATTGCAGCTAGTCTTAACAGATAAATAGCTACATAAATATGAAAAAATGTTACTATTGTCAAATAAAAACAAGAAGAAAAGAAACCGAGCAAGGAGGAAGAGAAAGGTTTGGAAGGACAAGGAGTAGTAGTAAGTGTTGAATAAACTTAAATCTAATATCTAAAAGATTTTTTAGTTATTTTATTTTTATTTAGAGAGATTAGGATTGATTCTATTTTTATTTTAAAAATATTTAAAAAAATTATAAAATAAAATTATAAATAGATGATATATTTTATATTAAAAAATGTACCAGAAAAAATAAGATAAGTGTTTAGTGGTATACCTTATAAGGCAGAATAGAACATTTTGTGAGGACTGAGAAGAGATAACTTAAAAAAGTCAATTTTAAATTTTCCTTCCTGTCAAGCCATGTTGGAGTGTTAAAATAGTGTATGTCAGGTATGACTGTACGTTTATCAGCTCCCTTGTATAAACCAAACAACCTAAGTACACACATGGTATCAGACGACCTTATACAGCAATACAATCACATTTTCCTGAACTAATTTTCAACACTCTCGTAAAAGAATTTCTTGAAATGTTCCAAATGTGCTACTTGGAGGTGCATGGACACAACAATGTCTCCATCACCGTGAGGACTTCGAAGAATCAATGCCCTATCTACCGAAGACACATATGCCAACCCAAAATACACAGGCTTTCCCCACCCAAAATCTGCTTCATAGACTGGCATGCTCATCCAGCTTGTGATTTGAAGATTCGGATTCCCTGCAAAAGGGAAATTGCTACGCTCTCCTTGTCCCGAGAAGAAAGCCCTTATGCCATCCAATTCCTCCTCACCTAACAAAATCTCCAATTGTGACCTTATGTAGTCGTTTGTAAGCTTTTCAGTTGCTTCTCTTAACTTTTGTGCAGCATAGCTCAAAGGCTTTGACACAATTTCTCCAACATAGCATTCGGGTGTCACTGTTGCTGCCAAAGCATTCCCAAAGTAATTTCTAGGAAGAGGAGGAATTAGTCTGCTGCGGATATCAGCATTGAACCAAACTACGGTTGGTTGCTTCTCTTCAAGTTCACGAGCCTTAGATGCACATCTCCATATATGAGCAGCAATGGCTTCAAATCTGCTATAAGCTCTGACGCCTTCTTGTAAGGGTTGTTCATTGGCCTCCTTCTTCAGCTTCTCCACTTGTTGTGGGGTTAGCTTCAGTAACACAGCACTTGTCTTCTTGCTTTTCTCAGAACTGATGTCAGAGCTTCCTAGTTTAAGTGGTAGAGGCTTCAACTCCGGGTGATCAAAGCACGGTGATGTTGATGGAGAGTGTTGGAGTTTGAGTACTTTTCTATCATGAAATGGCACTTCATGTGGCTCTAGTGTCTCTCCACGAGCCAGCTTTGCCCATGAATTGATGAATTGAATGCCACCAAGCCCATCAGCCAAGGGGTGACAGAAAGCCACTCCAATGACAGAGCCTTCCCCACCAGAGAAGCTTGTCTATTGCACAAGCAACAAAGGAATTTCCTCTATGGGTTGAGTGTAATCAATGTTTGGAACGAGTTCCCTGACAGAATCAGAAGGTGAAAAATCTCCATAATCACCCAATGATTTTGTGGTTTGAGCTTCAATCAATGTCACTCCCTTTGCATTGCAATCCACCTCCATTCGACCATTTTCTGCTAAGCTCAATCTGCCAGCTACTGGATAGTATTGCACTAAAATCTGACCAAGTGAGTTTCTCAACCTCTGCATGGCGTCATCGTTGTGTTTTGATTTGTATACATAGATTGTGGGTGTGTGACCTGTGCGCCAGTATTGGTCACCGTCTGATAACCACAAACGACCCTTGGGAGTTTCTTGATGTGGAAGGACAGTGTAAGAAGCAACAATGCTTACCATTTCTATGCTATGCTGTTGTATGGTTTTGAAGTTATTGCCTATATTTGCTTATTTATGGGTTGCATTGATAAGTAATTGAATGGCTCACCTTACCACACGTTTGAAGTCTCTTTAAGTAATTGAATGGCTCACCTAATTACCACACCTTTGAAGTCTCTTGAATGAAAGCAAAAGTTTTAAGACATAACCAAAGGAAAAACTACTTAGACCTCATTTTTAAACCAACACCTAATCAACATTTTTATTATAATTATTTTAATTTAAATTAAAAAATTAAATATAATTTTATTAAATAATACATTAAAAAAATAGGTGTTATATAGAAGTATATAATATTTTGAATATAAATGTATCATTATCTATAAAAAAATAAATATAAGAAGAACGTATCTAAATCTAAAAGAAAATAAATGTCACAGGAAAGTAAGGGCTTATTTGGGTACCGGAAAGATTATCTCTTAATTTATTTTACCATAAATTAGTTTTAATCAATATAAAATATTCAAATTATTTTATTTAAATATTTTTTAGATTACAAGTTGCTATTTCAGTTAGTCTTTAATTTTATTTTTTATATTAATCCATTTTCTTACTATATTTAATTTTTTATGTAATTTAAATTAAAAAATATTTAATATTACAAAATTGAAATATCAAATATTATACACTAAACATTGTATAAAAGAAAATAAATGTAATAACAGTCTAAATTGAGAAATAAAAAATAAATTTATAAAATTAAATAAGAATTAAATTTAAATAATACTCGTTACATCAATTTTTTAAATAAAAAAAATTCCAAATAAAAGAAGTATATATAATTTTTAAAAAATAAATAGAAATGATAAAAAGTTGAATAAAAATTAACTATTCTAAAGAGATAAAATTATAATTAATAATAATATATATTGATAGAAAATATAAATACGTAATATAATTTTATATTTATTCACTAATTTTACTAAATACTCTTAATATAATAAATTAATTCATTAACTCAAATTTTAAATCAGGAATTTATTAGCTATTACTTATAAATTAACTTACAACTGTTATTTTTACTAGACGAACTTTTATTCTTTTTTATTTAATGTAGAGTAAATTAAAAATTATTTAATTTTTGGTAATGTTTCCTGGTTTTTCATCAATCATCTGAAAAAAAAAGCATAAATTACCTTATGTAGTATATATTATAAAAAGTTAGCTTACTAATTAAATCAGAAGTGCTTAATAAATTAATAATTAAAATAATTGAAAATTATTAAATGACGTGAGAGTATAAATTTTATTCTATAAATAAAAAAAATTGTAACAATTTTTAATTTAAATATATTTAAAATTTAAAATTTAATTATTTGTTTTTATTTCAATCATATAATATATTAATATTATTACTTAATTTTTGAAAATTTAAAATAGTTAATATAATAAAAAAATAGATTCTTTCCGTTTTATACCTTCACAGGTAATGTTAAAATATTTTAAATAAATTATTAAATTAAATTAATTGATATAAAATTTTATCATATATATATATATATATATATATAATGAAATGATATAATGAAAATTCGTTATAAAGTTTAGTATATATAATGAAAGAATGTCATATAATGAAAGTCTCCATATAGGAAATGATCGTCATATAATGAAAATTTGCCATACATAAAAGTTTGTTATATAATGAAAACTTTCCATTTATAATGAAAAATCATTATTGAATGAAACTCGTCATGTGTAATAAAAATTTGTTATATAAAATTTTGTCTTTTGTATATAATCACACAGTATGTTACCGACTTGATTTATAATCTTTTTATTTATGTTCAAGATTCGAAATTGTATAGTAATAATATTAATTTAAATAAAAAGAATTTGTTTATATTAAAAAATAAGTGATGATGCACTGCTAGATATATTATCAATTTTCTTAATCTCCTCACACACATTTGTAACTAAAAATAATAATTATTAGTAAAAAAAAAACTATTACATCATTACTTTTACGTTTGATCTCCTCACACATTTGTAAAAATTTATTATTTTCTCTTGTTTTTAAATAAGTGTCGTTTTAGAAAAAAAATTTATTTTATATTATTTGTCATTTGTAAATTTTAATTATATATTAATTATTTTTTACCAACTTTATTTTTATTTTAAAAAATATAAAAATAATTAAATGGTTATTTTTATGAGATTTTAATGGACCAACTGTTTGTATTAATTAATTATTTTTTATTTTTTTATCTACTTTTTCATTAATCAATAAATTACATTTAATTCTTTAAAGATATTAGATAAAATTTTAAAAAATTATAAAAAGTTATAAGAATTACTATTTTTATTAGTCTGTGTGAAAAAACTTTAAACGACTTTTATTTAAAAATTGGTCTATATAAAAAGACCTTAAACAACTCTTATTTAGAAATAGAGAAAGTAGTATTTTTATAAATAAGTGGAATAAATTCGTATGCCGTAACAGTTTTGCTTTTCTTAATTTCAAGTAAAAGTAATTAGTGTTCGTGTTTTTTGGTCTTATATAAATTTATGTAGGAGTAACAATCTTTTGATAAAAATAAGAATCTTTTTATATAAACTTATCTTTGTTATATATTTTAACATAAATTTATATATTTTAATATAATATAAAAAGTTCAAAATAATATACGTAAATTTTTTTATACACTAATAAATGTATCTAAGTAGTCTCTTTAATATCATGTTACACTCATAAAATTTCTGATAATAGTGTGAGATATATCTCTTTCGATGACAAATTTTAATGAAAGTTTTATTAAAACATCTCTACAAAATCATTAGCTAACTCGTAAGAAATAATGATAATCTAATATAATTAGGAATGGAAAATTTGGATTGAAGAGTATGAAAAATGGAGTTAAAATCGAGATTTTACTTGTAAAATCGTATGATTTTTAGTTCAATTCCGTGTTAGAGTATACTTATAATCGTAATACAGTGTAATCGGTGAAATCGTAGAGTAAAATTGGAAAAAACATAAATCGTAGATTTTAAAGTTTTCATAAATATAAGTAATGGATTCTTTGAATGGTTTTTAAATACTTAACATTGAGCACTGTTCCCACTAATTTAGGAGGTGAACAATTTTTAATTTTTTAATGGTTTTTAATGTTTAGTAATATTGTTTCCATTAATTTAGAAGCTGAACAATTTCTTTTAAAAGATTATTTTAATATTTAATTTAGAAGATTGTTTATATCTTTTTAAACATTAAACAATTTTAAAACTTTTTAAGTCTAATAAAAATAATTAAAAATTAAAATCTTTTCTTTTTTAAAAATAAAATTAAAACTCATTCTTTTTTTTCATAATTTTACTTTACATGTTCAGTTCATTGATAAGTTAGATATCATTTTAACAAAATTTATAAAAAATAAAATTTATCATTCGTATTACGATTTCACGATTTTAAATAAAATCTCAATTCTAACGTATGAGTTCAGTAATATAAATATAACGAAGCTTGACATTTATCAGAAAATAAAATACACACAAGTAAAGTGCATTTACTAATCTAAAACAAACAAATATATTATGAGAAAATAATCTTCTTACTTCCTCTGGAAGATTATGCAAATTAATGGTTGATCGGTGAGTACAATAAATTCTGCGATAATGACCACACAGATAGTGAAAGATGATGATTTATCAGTGAATGATGGCCATCAATTTTCAGATACGTGGCATTTTTAGTGCCTCGTAAATTGTTATAACGTGCTCATCTTTTCCCATGGATTGTTGCATACGTGCATGGCAAATTATCTTTGCAATAATCATCTTTGTCTTTTACATCTAAATCCCATAGACCAATTATTTTATTTTTCACTTCAAATTATAATAAAATTACTTTTTAAGTCCTCTAAATTAAAAAAATATAGTTTCCAATTTTAAGAAGTAATATTTTAGTTTTACATTTGAAAAGAATCCTTCCACTTTCATAGTATGCCGTTTTACTTTCTTCTTAGCATTTATTAAAAATAATACTATGTATAAATTTTACATGTAACATTTTTTTTAAACAATAATATATTTACTACTACACAATTTCAATAAAAACAGTATTTTTTTTTATTTTACTTTAAAAAGGATAAATGGGTAAAAAAATTAATATAGATAAAATTTTAAACATATGAATAAATTTGAAAGAAAAAAATTACTATAAAAAACATAAAAAAATATTTATTAACATTAAATTATTAAATTATATGAGTTATAAAAATATTAAAAAAAATTATTTAATTTTTATTGTATATATACATTAAATTCTAAAAACTAACATACCTCTGTTAACATTTTAATACTTTTAAATAACATTTAGAAAAAGGTTACTAAAACTTTATAGTAACATTCTTTTAATATTATTTTTATTGAAAAAATTTTACTTATAGTAATATTTCAAAATTATTACTTTTTTAATAAAAAAATGTCATTAAAAATTTAATTACATGTTCTAAATGTTTCTATTAATTAGTAATTAATATTACTAATGACTATTAGTAATATAGAGTATAATTTAACATTTATAAAATATCACTAAATTATATAGTAAATATTTTTATAGTTTAGTAACATTTTTTTAATATTATTATATATAATATATCTAGTAATGTTACTCTTTGTTCCATTAACATCAATGACGTTAAAGTTTATTTTATATTAAACAAAAATAAAGTCAATTTAAGTTATTTTTATTACAAACAAAAGTTATTATTATTATTATTATTGACTTAATAAACAAAATTGCCCATAATTAACTTTATTGATTCTTTGATGATAAGCGTCTTATGCATCTTAGTTGTGTAGAACTTTTAATACTAATTAGAGGTTTGATGTGTAATAATCTGTCTACTTTTTAAGTAGTTGAGTTAGTGTGAGAAACTTGTATCAACAAGTCATATATTTTGTTGGACTATTTCACAACTTATTTATTAAGTTAGTTATGATAATTATTTTTTATATATAAATACCTTTTCTAAAATACATGTAATATTGGTTAGTTGAACAAGCATATCCATTATGAGTATAGAAGACTAACGATCTAAGTTATACTAATATCTAAGGTTTTGTCTATAACTTTCATTAAATGACTTTAAACTTTTGTTTGTTATATTACTTCTTTCTTTATTCTTATTCTTGTTATTCAATTTCTTGTAGTATTTATTTCGTGATGTTCTTGAATTGTGTTAATTTAGTGAACTTGTGTTAAATCCGCAACAAATTAGGGTGATGCATGTATGTGGAATGATTCAAAAATATCTTTTGCAAAGTATAAAGTTGTCTAGTTTACTACAAGAAAGCAATCATCCTTTACTTTCAGTAGACAATCTTCTAGCAATAAATCTAATTTATAAAGAATTCCTGATCAAATATTACACTAACAAACCTATTTCGAGTATTGAGAATTTTTTAAGAGTCGAAGACCACGTTTTTCTTTTTTACACCTTCACATGTAATGTTAAACTATTTTAAATAAATTATTAAATTAAATTAATTAATATATATATATATATAATGCAATGATATAATGAAAATTCGTTATAAAGTTTAGTATATATAATGAAAGAATGTCATATAATGAAAGTCTCCATATAGGAAATGATCGTCATGTAATGAAAATTTGACATACATAAAAGTTATAAATTTGTTATATAAAACTTTGTCTTTTGTATGTAATTACACAGTATATGTTACCGACTTTATTGATAATCTTTTTATTTATGTTAAGATTCGAAATTGTATAATAATAAATATTAATTTAAATAATAACTTTTTGCTCGTATTAAAAAATAAGTAATTATGTACTGGTATCTCCTAACACATTTGAAACTAGAAATAATAATCACTTGTACAAAACAGGAGTATTACATCATGTTTAATCTTCTCATATTCGATATTTACAAAAATGCAGTAGTGTTTTTATAAATAAGTAGAATAAATTTTACTTCAAAACCTTTTAGATCAAATATAAAATTTGAATTTTAGGATAAAATTTCATAGGTTAAATCTAATTTGAGGTTCTTTAACTCTAACATAAATTTACATTGGGATTCGTATGTTTGGAGGACATAAAATTGTTTACTTTCTTTAATTTCAGAAAGTAGTTAGCGTCATCGTTCTTTATGCATTCATGAACGTATCTAAGTACTTTTCTTAATATTACTCCCTCTCTTTTTAAATATTAGAATCGTTTTAAAAAAGTAATTTTTTTTCTTTTTATCTATCATTTGTAGAGTTTAAGGTTGCATTACTTATTTTTTACCAATTATACTCTTACTTTTGAAAATATCAATAACAATTAAATGATTCTTTTTATGAGACTTTAAGTGACTTACTGTTAATATCAACCAATTACTTAATAAATAATTTATTGTTTTCACTTTTTCATCTACATTTTCCTTAATCAATAAAATGTATTTAATTTTTAAAGAAAGAAGATGTTAGAGTGAAATTATAAAGAAAAATAAAAAGAAAAATTCGTACTTACACAGAAAAATGAAGATAGAAGTTAATAATTATATTATAGAGATAATTAAAGACTTATTTAATAACACAAAAGATGATGATATTAACAAAGTAATTGAAAATCCTCTTGAAATTGATCAGTGATTCAATATATAGAGTGAAACTAAGAATGATATCAAATTTTTCGGAGAACAAAAATGTTCATGAAAATTTCTGGTGGTGAAAATTTTAAGATTAAAAGTTATAGAGATAAACTTATTTTGATAGAGATGAGAAAAAAATGTTTCAGGTACAGGCATATTGTTGAGAATTGAAAAGTTTTTTTTTTAAGTGGAGAAAGAATAGATTGAATACTCTTTATTAGAGAGAGAAAAAGAGTGCACACTCTTTTAAATAATAAGGGTATTATTAGCAAATAGCAAAAGGTACTCATTTTATTGGTTTGTGTAACAAAACCTTAAACGACTCTTATTTAGGAACAAAGGGAGTACATTACATTAGAAAATCTTCAATAATAGTGTGAGACAATTATATCTATTAAGAAGTGAACTTTAAATTTAATTCAATCTTACAAAACTGGCTTATAAGTTGAGGTTTACACTCACTTATATACATTAAATTGACCTCATCACTAGTCGACGTGGGATCTCCAACACACTTCCCTCGTGCCGATAACTGAACAGCTTGAGTGTGGAACTATATATTTATAGGTGGTCCGATAGTGGGTGACCCAATAGACCTAACAACCTTGCTAGAATGGACTCTCTCTAATATCATATTAAGAAGTGACAATTACTTTGGTACACCTCCAAAATAAGATGTTTTAAAACACATATTTATCGTGAATCATTCATTTGATGACAACTATATAATTAATGATATTTAATTTGTCATCATGACACTTTCAGTTAAACTATAAATTTGACCTCACAAAGTTATATAATTATAACTCTGACCTCTTATGTCTCTTCAAATTCCCTTGTGTCTCACCTACATTTAAAATCTAAAATAATATGTTTTTCACTTCTATTAATATCACCACATCTACCCATCACACCTTAAATATTATTAAAATCAAATTATTTTGTTTTAAAAAAAACAACATTCTTTTACTTTGTTATGAATTTTAAAAATCAAAAACAAAATTTTTTATTAAAAAAATATGCATATATATCCACAATTACTAATGCCAATTTTTTAAGAATTTTTTTTTTATTTTCTTAATAGTTTATCTTAAAACATTTATAAAGGTTTACTTTTAATTAATTAACTAGTCTTTAAAATAATTCATTTTCATCACAATAAAAATAATGCATTTATTTACTAAATTGAGTAATTTTAGTAAATTTTTTAAATACTCAATATATATTTATAGTAAAAATAAATTTTAAACTCTAGATCTAAATCCTAAAATGATAATTTTGTGTGATATTTAAAAATTTCAATATAAAATATATTTTTAAATAAATTATTATAAATTTCAAGTCAGACCTTAAAAATATATTTCAACTCTATTTTAATTTTATAAATCATCACAAAGTAAAATTTTGAATAGTTTTTTATTCAAATAGATTTTTGAGTTATATCAAGTTTTTATATAAACCAAGTTAGACCTAAAAAATTATAGAAATAAAATAGATTAAATGCATATAATATTTTTATAATCAAGATTAGATCCAATTTAATATATCTTATTGTCATTTTAAATTTTATTTGATTTATGCATGTTATTATTTTGTGGAAGATATTTATATGTAAAAAAAATAACATTTTAATTTATTAATAATAAAACAAAAAATATTTAACCAAAAAACATTAGTTGTTTTAAAATACTAATTTAAAATATATTAAATAATTTTTAAATAGAACTTTTAAAACTTTTATTAATTATTAAAAACAATTTATCACAACATTCTTATATTTAATATTAATGATAATTTATATTAATTTTAGTATATATATATATATATCATTTAATAATTTACATGAATAATTATGAAATTTGTATATATTAATTAAAAATTTATAATATTATATAAAAATATAATTAAAAAATTATCTTTTATATTTAATTATAGTTAATTTTAAGTGATTCAATTAATAAAAAATATTTAATTCGTTTATGTTAATTATATTGTTGGTTGATAAATACACATATTTAAGATTTGATTTGAAATCTATAATAACTTAATTAAAATTATATTTTATATTAAAAATTTTAAATATCATATAAAATTATTTTTCAATTAACATATAATCAATTGCTAAACTTTTAATGCAGTCAAAATATGTAATATATAAAAATAAAAATATAAGTAAAACTAATTCTAATCTAAGATTTTTTTAAGTACTAATTATTTAAATAATTTTACTATAATTATTTTATTATACAAATAAATACATTATTTTTATTATAATAAAAATGAATTATTTTAAAAATTAGTTAATTAATTAAAAATAAAAATATTTATAAATGTTTTGAGATAAAAAATTGAAAAAAAAATTTAAGTGTCGAAAAAATTAACATAAATAATTTTGGATATATTCTCAAATTTTTTAATAATAAATGTTGTGTTTAATATTTAAAATTTGTAATAATAAATAAAAAATTATTAAATATAATTTAAAAAATTTTAAATAGATTATTATGAAATGGTGTAAAAGAAAATTCTAAAAGACATAAAATAGTTAAATTTATAATTATATAATTTACAGTTTAATTAAAAATATTATATTAACAAGTTAATTATCACTAACTATGTCGTTGTTATAAAAAAAATAGTTCAAATAAAAAATATTTTAAAACATCTTTTATTTTTAAAAAGTGCAGCAAAGTAATTATCCACTTACTTACATTTATTAAAACTGAAAGAAACCAATCTGTTTCTCATCTAACTCTCTTCTTCCTTTCTCTTTCTCTTGAAGATTGTGCAAATTAAAGGTTTATCGGTGAGTACAATAAATTCTGCTTTTATGACCACACAACCCGTGAAAGATGGTTTACACGGAAATGGATCAGTCAGTGAAGGCCCTTTGTTTCCAGATACTGTGGCAATATTAGTGCCTCGTAAATTGTTGTAACGTGCTCATCTTTTTCCATTGATTGTTGCGTACGTGCATGGCAAATTATCTTTGCAATAATCATCTTTGTCTTTTATATCTAAATCCCATAGATCAATTATTTTATTTTTTACTTTAAATTATAATAACATTACTTTTTTAAATTAAAAAAAATATATTTCTTTATTTTTAAATAAGAATTATTTTAGAAAAATAATTTTTATTTTTTTTATATATCGTAATAGAGTTTAAGATTATATTAATTATTTTTTACTAATTATATCTTTATTTTTAAAAATATCAATAATAGTTAAATTATTTCTTCTATGAGACTTTAAATAGCAGTGCTACTTATATAAACCAATTACTTAATACAGTAATTTATTGTTTCCACATTTTCTTCTACTTTCTTTTTAATCAATAAAATATATTTAATTTAAAAAAAAGATGTTAAAGTGAAATCATAAAGGAAATAGAAAGAGAAGTTGATACTAAAACAGAAAAATGAAGACAGAAGTTGACAATTATATCATAGAGAGAGTTGAAGACTCCTTTGATAACACACATTGAGAATCTATCTCCAATACTCATATTTGTAGAATGATAATTTTTTTAAAATTTAGATTCAATATATATATATATATAGTGAAACTAAGAGTGATATGGAATTTTTTGGTGGGAACAAAAATATTCTTCAAATTTTTAAATCAAAATTTCTGGTGGTGAACATTTTCAGATTAAAAGTTATAGAGAAAAACTTATTTTCATGGAGATGAGAAAAAAATGTTTGATAGTGAGAATTGTTGAGAATTGAAAGCTTTTTTTAAATGGAGAGAGAATACATTGAGTACTCTTTATTATACTTTATTATAGAGAGAAAAAGAATACACCTCTTTTAACCTTAATGACAAGGGTATTATTGGAAAAAAAATTAAAAATTTATTATAAATACTAAAAATTATTGCTTTTATTGGTCTGTGTACCAAAACCTTAAAAGACTCTTATTTAAAAACAGATGGAGTAGTTTCCAACTTTAAGAAGTAATAATATTTTAGTTTTACATCTGAAAAGAATCCTTCCACTATTTTAGTACGCCTTTTATCTTTCTTATAACATTTCTTAAAAACTATGTATAAATTTTACATAATGTAGTAACATTTTTTTAGAACAATAATATATTTACTACTACACAATTTTAATAAAAAAAAATTTAATTTTGTTTGATTCTAAAAAAGTAAATGGATAAACAAATTAATATAGATAAATTTTTAAACATATAAATAAATTTGAAAAGAAAAAATAAATATAAAAACATAGAAAATATTTATTAAGAGTTATAAAAATATATAAAAAAAATTATTTAATTATCGCTACATATATTCATTGAATTCTAAAATTTTTAGCAAACCCATATTTATTATATTTCTAGAAGATTCCGTCAACATTTTAATACTTCTAATAACATTTAAGGTTACTAAAACTTTTTAACAACGTTATTTTAACATAACGTTTTATTGAAAAATTATTGCTTAATATTTTTTAGTTATATTTAAAAAATATTACTTCTTTTATTAAAAAATATCTTCAAAAAATTTAGTAACATTTCTTAAATGTCTCTATTAATTAGTAAAAATGTTTCCAATGATTATTAGTAATATAAAATATAACTAACATTTAATAAAATATCACTAAACTATATAATAAATATTTTATAATTTAGTAACATTTTTCAATATTATTATATATTAAAATATCACTAAACTTTATAATAAATATTTTATAATTTAGTAACATTTTTTAATATTATTATATATGATATATCTAGTAATGGTACTCATTCTCCCATATTAACATTAATGAGATTAAACTTTATTTTATATTAAACAAAAATAAAGTCAATTTAAGTTATTTTTGTTATAAACAAAAGTTATTATTATTATTATTGTTAATATTGACTTATTATACAAAATTGCCCATAATCTACTTTATTGATTCTTTGATGATATGCGTCTTATGCATGTTAGTTATGTAGAACTTTTAATACTAATTAGAAGTTTAATGTGTAATGATCTGTCCACTTTTCAATTACTTGTATCAACATGTCATATATTTTGTTTCACTATTTCACAACTTGATTTATTAAGTTATTTATAATAATTATTTTTTATATATAGATATTTTTTTTAAATATGTAATATTTGTTAGTTGAACAAGCATATTTATTATGAGTATAGAATAGTAACGATCTAAGTAATAATATTTAAGGTTTTCTCTGCAACTTTTTAAGGGAAAAACTTTTTCCATAGTGAATTGCTCGCAGATGTAGATTAGAACTTGTTAATACTTTCATTAAATGACTTTAAACTTTTGTTTGTTATATTACTTCTTTCTTTATTCCTATTTTTGTTATTCAATTATTTGTTTGTGCAAAATTTTATGGGTAGAGGTTTGTTGTTATTGACTACTAGAATGTCTTGATCATCATCATCCACATCCATCGTGTTAATATGATAAAACTCGAAGAAAGTAATCATCCTTTAGTTTCATTAGTCAAAATTTTCATTTGACCAATGATAATTTATTAATTGTTAAAAAATTAGTTCTAATTTTAATTGAAATAAATTGTTAAAGGAAATCAGAATAAAAAGTGTTTTGGAAAAAATTTGCAGCACATTATATATAATATATTGATTGAGAGTTTTTTTAATAGTTTTAGCACATTGATTGAGAGTTATTTAATAGTATTGAAATATGTTAATGATATTTTAGAAAATTTTGATAAGACCAATTAAGTAATAAAAAATAATAGTGAACATGCTTGATATTGATTTATCCCAACCTAAACAATTGTCTAATTCTTTTTTACTAATTGGAAAGAGTTTTACTAATCATTATAGATTATAAGTATGGTTTAAAGTATGACTACATAGAGTTACTGGTATATAACAAACACTACAAAAAATTATGTATTATATAGTGATTATTTTAGTAAAACGTGACAATTTTAACTGTCACAAAATACGTGTAGAAGAGGTACTAGTACCACTATAAATCTAACCACCACAAGATAATAAATGATGATTTTAGTTGAACCACCGTTAAAAAGTGACAATTTGAAAATGTCATAAATGTCAACGTGGAAGAACCATTCACAATGTAAAATATGGCGGTTAGAATTGTCACTTCTTACAATGATTTATGGTCATTCTGCATCTCACCTGAATCAATCTAATGGTAAAAGTTTGTGACAATTTGAACTACCGTAATGTTTATAATATTTTTTATAATGCAAGTTTTATTTTTATTTTATATTAATATTTGTTGGTGATATTTAACATTTTTATTTAAATATTTACAAATGGAATGGATATTTTAATTTTTTGATTTTACAAAACTAAATATAAAAAATTAATATAAAGATAATTTATAAAAGTAAAAAGAACAATGTAGTTAATATAAATTGTTCAAAGTCATTAAGTAAGTCATACATATTTAATTGTTCTTATAAAATTAAAAATAAAACATTACAAAATAAAGTTAAAAAAGTCTTATTGCTATTCATGCCCATTGCTTGCTTTGGTTGAATGTCGCATGTTAGGCGATAGAGCACCACTTGCCTCTGATGCCTGAAATAAAACAAAATTATATAATTATTTTCAATACATTTGTAAAATTATTTAACTCAAATATTTTATGTATGGTTTATTTATACTAGATTAATAGAAGTGTAAACTAATCCAGTAGCTATTGCAAAATCTTCCAAAATATTTCTCCTAAATGCAATGAAGTCTAAAAGTGGTTGCATTTGTCCCTTCACAGTTGCAAGTTCGTTTTCCATCTTCAAAACTTTATGTTCCATTTATGGTGTACTACTTGCACTTAATGAATCTAGATTGATATCACTCAGTCTTGTGCCCAAGTTCTTAAAAGCAAGTGTTAGACAAACTCCTAGTGACAATCCTCTAATCTGACCTGTGTGCTATTTACCAAAGATCACACAAATTGGATCATTTGGAGATATATCATATGAAATTATATTTCTTTTTAAATGGACGAAATATATTTCTTTTTAAAAGTTCATTTGAGAAAAATTAAAATTTCTTAAAATTTAAATTATGAAAAAAAATTATATTTAAAATTATGAAAAAAAAATTATATATAGAAAGGGACAAAATTAGGTATTCACACCTGTTATAAGCTTTATCTACTTCATTTGCAATTGCTACTTGCACAAAACATTGTACACTTTTGAGTAGAATTTGTTCTCTTTAGCTCTTGGGTAGATTGTGTCTGATGCTTCTTGTAGATAGTGTATAATATTTGCATGTGTTTGACATTTTTGTAGAATGTGTCTAATTTTCATATGTATATGGCACTTCTTACAGATTACATATAATTTTCATATGCATTACATTCCTGTAGACTACATCTAGTTTTTGTATCCATGTGTTTACTACTTTAGTCAGATAGACAATTATATCACATGTTGCAACTAATTAATATTTTTAAACACATTAAATATGATATATTATTTGTTATCATCAATATAATGAGTATCTTTGATAAAATTATCATATTTAGACTTACATCTAATGATATGAAAGTTATTTATGTCTTAACGCGAAATTCCATCTAGGCATGTTAATAAATCACAACTCAGTTGGCAAACATGAGCACATTAGTGTTGAGATTATGAAGGAATTATACTTTACACTGACAGAGTAGTTGTTATCAAACATGTAACTAGAGGTAGCATTCATGGGAGTATTATAAGAAATCTATTGAACATAAACTAATTTAGAAATAAAAACTAATTAGTCATTATAGTGACTAAATTAGAAATTATTTTATAAATTAAAAAATATTAGTATCTAAAATAGTTTTTATTATAATAGAAACTATATTTTTTTATGATTATTAATCTTAAAAAATTAAGAAATTGATTTCTATATAATGATGATTAAATTGGTTTCTAAATTAGAATTTAAATTTGTTTCTATAATTAGCTAATTACCAAGATTTTAGCCACTCAACCTTTTACTACTCATCCACCTCCATAGGTTTCCCTTGTTTCTATCAATATAAAAGAGAGTTGTGATGCTCCAAATGGATTTTGGGGAACTTGACATTAATGCCTTTTTGATGCAAGTATTACATTGATGATCTTGCTATGTAAATTTTATTTAAATTATATTGTTTGGTTTGTATTAGTTTATTCTAATTATATATATTGTGTGGTTTGTTTTTGGTTCATTCTAAAGTTTTTTTGGTCTTAGACAAAGTTTAAGAACCTTCAACCACTAGATGATTTCAAATTATTTATGTAATGGTTATAAACGTTCAACATGTTACCACTTGAAAAATTTCGGTTGAACTTTTGGAAAGATGTTACAATATACTTACTAATGTTAGTTATTTGTCTTTATGTTGAATTCTAAGACAAAATATACTTTTATTATTTACATTTTAATTTGTAATGCCCACGTGTCAATCGAAAAAGTGAGTTTGGATTTAATGTGACGAGATGCATAAACAAAATCGTATATGCTAACATTATTGACTCATAGACGGTGGAAGATAATATAAAATTAACTTAAATATTGTAATTACTTTAACTTTTTATTAATTAAATAAAATTTTGAATTTGTTGATATTTAGTAATTCATATTGGTTGAAGGATGAAGATGTGAAAGACATTGAGATGCATTGAATTTCATACTTCACAGTATTAAAGATATTAGAGAATTTTCTCTCAAACTATACAAACCAAGAATATATATAAAAAGAATAAGTTTATAGACTCTTTATATTGTATAAGTGTGTCTTTATAGTCGTGTTCTTCTATCCTTCATAGATGTTTAAGAATGTACTCATTTTAGAGTAATCTTCATACCTAATCATGTTGGTGTTATTTTAAGACTGTAAAAGAGAATTAAAAACATTTAGATCACCCAAATTCCAATATTTCTTTGAAACATTAATGAAATCGAACGAATTTATTTAGATGGATTGTATCCATATGGGATAAGATAATAAGAAAAGAGGGAAGGGGAGTTTAAAAAAAAAACACGATAAAAAAAAGTAGAAGTGAAGGGATCAAGCTGGGTGTATAGAATCTGATCACTATAAGATAATTCTTTCTTTGTTTTTGAGGTTTCAAAGAATGAATTTCTAATTCGATTGAATCTAAAACACAAAGAAAATGAGTTTACAGCATAGAAGAAACCTATGTATATGTGATATGATATTCTAGATGAACTAGTTTTATATGAACTAAATATCTGAAATAACTAATCTTTTCTATCTAAAAAGGCCTCGCTATTACTGTCAATTTCTATAGGGATAGAAAAGCAAAGTTCTTGCGTTTCAGCTTTAATTGTGAATTGAAAATTCAATGACTAAAGAAATTGTATAAAAAAACGAAGAATTCAAAGAATGATTCCAAATTTAAGATAAGAGAGATTCACCCCAAAAACTACGTAGTTCGAGACGAAAAAAAAATCTAGAAGTAATTCCTTCAATAACTATTCTTTTCAATTTGTAATTATTATTATTAAATTATTAATTACTTTCATCTTGATTTGAAAAATTACTAGATTTAATATGTAATCTTCACTTGAATCTTCTGGAAAAATGTAGACTTTTTTTTTTATTTGTTGCACTAAATAAAAGAAAAAACTATACATAAAACAAGATACCATATAGTATATATGTTCTCTTCCAAGTGATACAAAGGATAATCATTTAAGAACATTGTTAAGACGTTTACATTGAATAAACATTTTCACAAAAATTTCTAAGTGATGAAAGTACTAAAAAATTATAATTATTTTTTAAAAAATTAAAATTAATTTTTACAAATTCTCTTATACAATTTTTAAAATTTATATTTTTTTAACTTATATAAACTAATTTGATCATATAAGTAATTTTTTCTTTCAAAAGTTATTCTAAACAAATTGGTTCAAACAACATTTATCACAAGTTTGAGTGTAGTAGAGGGACAAAGAATTCGAAAGTTACATGTAAGGTGGACATTTCCACACGCATTCGTACACAATACCGTATGAGGAAAAACAAAATCAACCACACGTAATCAAAATAGGAATAAATATTAGAATTCAAATTTTCAATCTATTGATTAATTTTAAAATAAAATCATTCCACGAGAGTAGTTAGACTAGTGTAAAATTACTAAAATCTTGTGCCAATAATTTCTACTAATGCCCTTTATCGTTTTTCTGGTCCTTGTATATAATAAGAACCAAATTAAAAGTTTGACTCAATTTATTTTTACAAGAATCAATTTTTTTTTTTCGTTTAAAAACAATATTCTTTTTATAAGTACTTGTCGTAACAATCCTAAAAATTACTATTATTATCGTCTTAGATGTAATGAGATTGTAGAATCTAGTTAGATGTTCAAACTGAGTACCATATTTATGTGTTGTTATCTTACCTTGTCTTAGCCTAAAAAATTCTGTCTCCCTTGCAAATCTGACATTGTTAGGGAAGTACTTGTCGAAAAATTTATGACGAAAGACTTCTGAGCTCTCTATATCCCCTCTGGCTCCTACCATCTTCTGAGCTCCCACCCACTAGAACTCAGTTTCTTCACCTAACAGGTAGGTTGCGAAGGCAACCTTATCATCTTCATAACATATCACAACTTGAAGATTTTCTGCACCTTGCTCAGTCACTGTTCAACGTCATCAAGCTGCCATCAAATTTAGGAGGGTTATGACGTATGAACTCAGTCACTCCTAGTTATCCTTGCTGAGCATATCCACTGCAGGAGGTTGCCATGGATGACCTAAGCATTCCCCACTACTGATACGCATGTTGTTGACTCATTATCACACTCTGCTACTACATGGTTGTTGTCATCATCTCCAAAGCTTTGGTCATTCACATATAGTGGAAACAAGAATACTACTAGTTTTGATATCATAATTGTAATAATTCTGGAACTCATTACTATTAATAACTTGCATTGACTATATGTATTATACTCTTCACGCATTCCATCTCGTAATTTTGGACAAGTCCGTAAGTGATTCTTTTATCAATTCCTAGCTACTTGGTATCATTAAATTTGCACAACAAAAAAGACTTATGAAAAAAGTGGTGAACTCTTTAGATAATACTTTTCAAATCGAGTCTTACCTAAGAGGTTTATGATCCTATGAAGACTAATATTAATATTTACATTTTCTTAAAGATAGGGTAGCTCGAAATACAATATTATTAACTAGATTTCATGATAAAAAAAATTTGAATTTAACAATTACAAATCTATGATAATAGTTAGAGTCCTGCGAGGAAGAAGAAGAGGTAATTAGCCTTAAAATGATAGTTGATAAATCTACTGTATGCTCGTTGAACCATGAAGACCACCGGTCAAAAAATTCCTCATTGCAGTGATAACTGTTCTTGAATGTGTAAGGGAATAAATGAAATTTATTGGTCAACAGAAAACACTGGAGTTCTAATTTGAGGGTTTTCTCATTAAGGGTTCACTCTTTGATAATAGAGAAATTTGGGAACATAGGATAAGCTAGAAGTTGACTTAAACCAAATTGTTGAGAAATGAGTTGAGGCCTATAAGGAAAAAGTCAAATATCCCTAGTGTGGAACCCTCGAAACTAGAGATGGAAATGAACCCGTCTTTCTATTTATTATTCGAACCCGTTTCGATTTTGACGGGAAATCTTCGTATTGATTGGGTATGGTATGAGTATGAATAATACCCGATTTTTTAAATAGAGTATGGGGATAGGGATGGAGATATACATACCCGCTCCGTCCCCGCTTCCATACCCGTCCAATGCCTAATATTTATTCTTATTTTAAATTATTAAAACACATTTAGTTTATTAAGTAATTTTAAAAATTTATATTAATTTTTCTTTATTTTTGTAATTTATTTTTGGTTTAATAGACATTTTGGTCCCAACATTTTGATCTCAATATTTTGTGAGAATTTGCAATGTTTTCTTACATTTAATTTTTTTTTCCAATTAAGTCCTAAATTTTATTAAAATCTTCAATATGATTTCTTTTATTAGATTAATGTTAACGGTGTTAACTATATGAGACTTAACACATTCAAGTTAACTCGTGGGACGTGAATAATGACAAAAGGGTACGAATATAAACATGAATATGAATACTACCATCTGTACATTTTTTGACAAAAAAGATCACATTGACAAATTTAATAAAATTTAACACTCAATTGAGAAAAAAAATGAAATTTGAGACTCAATTAAGAAAAAATATAAAATTTGGGATTCAATTAAGAAAAAAATAAACATGGAAAACATTGTAAATTCTCATAAAATAGTGGGATAAAAATGTCTATTAAACCTTTATTTTTATAGCATATATTTGATAATTTTTTTTACTTTTTTATAATTATTTGACCTTTATCTAGTTACTATTTAATGATACTTTAATTTGAGATTTATGTAATTATAATTTTTTATTGATATTTATTATTGGGAAAAAGAATATATGTATCATTTTAACTTTGATTCATCTATCATATCAAGTTTTCTTTGTTATGATTTTTATTTTTTGTAAAATAATTATTTAATTAATATTTAAAATATCAAAAGATGAATACGACTATACCCGTTATCCAGTGAGAATAATCCGTATTCAATGGAAATGAGAACGAGACAAAATTTTTATACCCGCTGGATATGAGAACGGAGATGGAAATGAATTTTTATTGTGAGAACAGAAATAAAAAAGTGAACCCTGTCCCGCCCGGTTGTCATCCCTACTCGAAACAAGAATATCACAAGATAGATAGCTACTCCAAATATTAATCAGTTCTTCTTGTGAACCAGGACTTACATCTGGAAATCAAGAAGTTGGTCAATGGGGCCCTTAAATTGTTGATGTTGAGAAAGTGGTCAATTCTTCATTAAAGTCTTGAAGTGAAAAAACTTGGAGAGAAAAAAATTGATATAGACTCCGTGAAGCTTTGCTTTTTTATTCAATGAGGCAGTCAACCTCATCCCTTATACCTTATAGGCTATCAGGAAAAGGAAGAGATTTATCGAAGAACGAGATCTATCACAACTGGATGAAAAAAAAAAATAAAGAGGGTTGGGCTGGATTTGTCAAACGTGTAATAACCCAATTTTTTTATAAAATTAATGAAATATCTTTTTAAAATATTTTAGAATTTTTAATATAATTAATATATTTTTTATTTATTTTATTTTTATTTTGATATTGACAATAAAGTTTATTTTAATATATAATACCCTTTTCATAATTATAGAAGATTTAATTTTAGAATATAATATCTTATTTAAATAAATATTAAAAAATAAATTATATTATTTATAAAAAAAATAAAAGAAATATTTGATTATGCATTTAATAAAAGAGATGAAAATAAAATATTATTAAATTAATAAATTTGTGATAATTAATTTTAGAATTTAATTTAATTGTTTAATTAGAGGAAGTTATCATATGGTTACATTTTTTTAAAATATTAAAAACCATTCCTGCATATTTTACACATTTTTTTTTACTTTATTTATGTACATTTCTATATGGAGAACGAGGAAGAGAAGAAGAACACAAGGAGAATTTTAAGGCATCAAGAGCACCCTCTACACATCAATAAGGTAAGGTAAGAGTGAGAACTGATTTTAAGGTGTGCGATATCTGTTGGGTAGCAAAGTTTGCTCCAATTCCTAACTTTAGGTATGTTATTGAAAAATGAGTTTTCTTCTTTAATTTCTGTTTGACTCTTAATTATTTTTATATGTTCTTTATGATGTGAATTGTAGAATAATACATATAATTTCTTAAATTGATAATATTTTACTTGTTTCAGAGCAACTTAAGGGTTCTTATGACACCCTAAAAGGGGATGATATAAGGGTGTTAGGGAAAAGTCCAACACTTCATTATTTTGAATCAATGTTGAAAAACAACTATGAGTATTAATAAGTCTTGACAGATGGTGAAACTTGTCAGACGAAGGAGTCACAAAAGTGTCTTTTATCAGACCATGCATGTATCGTCTGCCAGATCATACCGCAAACAATCATTAGATGATAAGTCATCAGATGATACACATGTTATCTTGACTAACATTAAAAGGTTTGTTCCTTAGTTTTCAAAAACATTTTTCTGAAAAGTTTGATGATCAAGTACCTAGGCGGTCCTCACATCCCATCACAACGCCTTCCTCATGAAAAGTAAAAACTACTTTCTTCACCAAATTCCTTATGCGCCTAAGTTTTGTTAACTCTCAAAGTATACCTACCATACCATGCACGAAACTGTTGCTTTCATCAAAAGAAGTAAAACTCACTGCCCAATGGAGGATAAATGTAACAAGCTATCAGGTTTTGTGCAAAAATAAGAAGCAAACATTTAGGAGTACATTTAATGCATCAAGATGTCAGCACAGATCTTTAACGGCTAGTTGCAGATACACTATATAAAGGATTAAGTTCATCTTGAAGAGACATAGAAAAGATAAACGCACCATTAAATGTTTTGCTTGCTCATTTCTCTTTTTTAAGATTTAGAAGAACAATGTTAGTGTTTCTCAGCTATCTCTAGAAGCAAAATATTTCAATCTTTTCATCTTTCAGATGTAAAACTTCCAAACTAGCTCAAAAGTTTTGTGACTTTAAATCACAACCCTTTTAAAACCTTTTGCTATTGAGCTAGATGTGACTTTGTAAGAAAGAATACTTAGTCGAGTCAAGAATAACTTTGTAAAAAAAAAAATACCTGTACGGATTAGCTAGAAGTGGATATGAGTTGAAAGAATACTTGTAGTTTGCAACATTAGTCTACTAGTAAAACTTAATTAGATTGATTGAAGAACTAAATGTAGTTTGTGATTTTAGATAAACCAGTATAAAATCTGAGTAGTTTCTCTCTCCCTTTATCTTCTTTAAATTTCATATTATCGTCTGTGCCTAATGTTAAAAAGGAGAAAATCTTTAATAAAATATTTGTTTATCAAATTATTCTCTAATTAACAGAATTTATTTATCTGTTAGTCTATATTATCATTTGACAAATCTTTGTGTCTTTATATGAATTTAAAAAAACTGTAACAAGTTTTTAAAATATAATTAAATCTTTTTTGTGTTTTTAATTAAATCTTTTTTTGTGTTTTTCTATTTTTTACAAAAGGTAATATAATTTATTAATGAATGAATAATGATAATGTATGTTGATCGGATATTATTATATTATTTTATTAATTGTTCTACTAAAATTTATTATGATAATCCAATATTTTCTTTAGTAATTATTGATGTTGTCAAGTTTCGAGTCACGCACATGTATACACTTTAAATGATTACCGCATCATGCATTGATATATATATATATATATATATATATAAATAAAAAAATAAAAAAGGGTTAATTACTTTATGTTGGCAATATATTTTTATTACATTATTGTATTATATGCTTACATTGGTTCGTGTGTGTTGGTGTATATATAAGGTGTCATATGCATTCAATATATTCTCGAGTGGAAATGCATGATATATGTATGTGTCCTATTTCCTATTTCATGAATGCATACGACACATTCCAATTTGGAATGCATTTTTAGGACACTATATGCATGTATGTTTCATCATATATATATAGGCTTGTATTCATGCAGTGATTACATATAAATTTTATATATAAATAATGTTTTATTATGGGTTCAGATTTTTTTTTTACTATTTTGGAAATGCGTTATATAATATAAAGTGTTAGTATATAACTATTACTATTATGCGTTATATAATATATAGTGACTAATGTTATGGTTTACTGTGATTCTATGTATAATGAAAATAATATGTATGTGTTAAAGTAGTTGTAATTATGAAAGTGAATTTATATAAAGGGAAATATATATGATTAAATTAATATGTCTTACATGTTTGAATATGATTAAGTATGAGTAATTGTTTGTTATGCGTGAGACTATCTTGTAGTGTCTTCTCACTATAGTCAAAGTGAGATATTTCTCACTCCCTTTGCTTCTTTGTCTTTATTTTCTTTCATATTGTAGGTAACCCTAAGTTGAATGTTGATGATTTAGTGGTGAAACTTAGTTTATGGACTGCTTTGATAAAATATGTAACATCGGGATAAGATTAAGAAATTAGGACTTTGATTTTGTTTATTTACTTTAATTAAGACTTTAATTGGTTTATTTTTCATTATGCAATTTTATTTTTGCACATGTTATTAGTGAATGTGAATCTTTTACCCTAAGTATACTATTTTTATGGATTTTTATTTATGAGATTATTCTAAGCCTTATGAAATATGTTACTTTTATTATTGTAATATATGATATAGGGTAGAGGGTGTCACATAAGGGAAACATATTAACAGCCTCTCAAAATGTCCCATACATGTGCACCAAAAGTACCTTTGCAGAGATATAGATGCTTTACATGCATCTAGGATTTAGGCTAAGGGATAAAAACTCGATGAGACCTAAATCAATCTTGAACACAAAATTTGAAAAACTAACCAAAAAATTAAAAATGCAATATGCTCAACTTCAAAGACTGTCGAGGAAGCAACAATGCTACTATTATTGACCATGAAATGACTATAGCCTTTTAAGACTAATCAATTTCATTAAAGAAATCAGAATTTTCCTCAATTGAACCTATAGTGTATTAGTCACCCAAGGCTTTCGAAATGATGAGAATTGTCACATCCAGGAGAGTGGGTAAGAGAGGGCCACAAGGAAACTCGAGAGCACATAAATTCATATTCCAAAGGTGGAAGGTTGGAAGAAGCATTCACATATCTAGCTTTCCTATATCATGTTTCTTCAACTGAATGAGGCTATAAATACCTATCTTTTTCCAATGTTTTGCACAAGAAGCCTCAACTCGGTTCAACTGAGTCCAATACTGATGGATGCCAAGGAGGCATTACAAATGTTGTAGGATCTATCAAACACGTGTAAAAGCATATGGAATCAAAACAACATGTAAAATTGCATGGAAGAACATGAAATCAGATTTTTTCCCAAATGTTAGGGTTCAAATTCGGCCCACACTTAGAAATTGCAAAACAATTCAATTCAACCGATTAAATTCAAGATAGAACCCATAGGAAGCCATAGAAGATGAAAACAAACATTTTAATTGGTGGAAAATTGATTAAAATGAAGAATAAAGGTGCAGCTATGCAAAACATTCAAGAAAATGAAAAGAGAAAACATGGAGAAGACAAGAGAATGAAGAACACGCCACTTTCATAAAGAACGATAAGTGCAAAGGACAATCACCACTTGAATTATAAAAAACTCAAGATAAGATTCTAGAAATGAGACTTACCTCTTGAACTTCAAAGAGAATTAGCTCTTGCTCTCAATTAATCTTCAAAGTTCTCAAGATAATGCTTCAATTCAAAAATCCACTTAGTTATCTATTCAAGTGAAAGAGGAAATGATTAGCCAAAGCACTTAAAATTCCAAGAGACAAGAAAACTTCAAGACAGAACTTATAGGAATTTTAAAGACTAAAAACTAGAAAGGGTAAAAACAAGAATAGGACAACAAAAGAGTAATTATCATGTGACAATTTGGAACAAATTAAAACAAGAAAAGCACCAAAAAAATTGGAAAGATTACTCAACAAAATTTAGACAAATTCCTAATCAAAACCACTCATGAAAAGAAGTTCAATACTACCAAAATGTTAAGATTAATTTGCCAAACCAATGATCAAACATTTAACAATGTTTCTAGGCAAGAATTAAGAATTTTCTCATATATTTAGAAGCACATAAGTCTTGGCCTTATGTTTTTAATTTTCAGCCATGTATATTTTTTTTTTCACTTTGTTTGTGCTTTTGTGATCCAATGCCTGAACACAATTATCAAAATTTGATCTCACAAAGTTTGAACACTTAACCCCTATGTTTGGAGCCAACTGATCAATTCAATTCACAAGAAATCTCAAAAAGAAATTTAGACTAAACTAAATCAAGTAACACAAGAATTTGATGTAAAAAAAACTTAGCAAACACATGACTCAAAACAATAAAAGGATGACTCAAACTAGTGGCAACCAAAGATTAATGAATGTCATTTTGTCAAACACTTCATGTGCATCAATTAACAACAATTCATTAATCAAGATTAACCAAGAATTTGTGAACAAACAACCACACTAAAAAGAAAAAACAGATTTAGAAACTATTATTTTTTTTTTGCTGCAGATTTTTTTTTTTTTGAAAAAATCATATCCATGTTCTTGATGTTCTAGACTCAAATACATCATGTTTGAAGCCTTAGAGCTTTGATACCAAATGATGGATGTCTAGGAGGCATTACAAGTGATGTAAGATCTATCAAACATGTGTATAAGCATATGGAATCAAAACAACATGTAAAATTGCATGGAAGAACATGAAATTAGATTTTTCCCCAAATGTTAAGGTTCAAATTCGGCCCACACTTAGAAATTGTAAAACAATTCAATTCAACCGATTAAATTCAAGATAGATCCCATAGGAAACCATAGAAGATGAAAATAAACATTTTAATCGGTGGAAAATTGATTAAAATGAAGAATAAAGGTGCACCTATGAAGAACATTCAAGAAAATGAAAAGAGAAAACATGAAGAAGATAAGAGAATGAAGAACACGCCACTTTCATAAAGAAAGATAAGTGCAAAGGACAATCACCACTTGAATTATGAAAAACTCAAGATAAGATTCTAGAAATGAGGCTTACCTCTTGAACTTCAAAGAGAAATAGCTCTTGCTCTCAATTAATCTTCAAAGTTATGTTACAAATGAGACTTACACCCTTATATAGAGGGGAAAACGAAAATGTATGCACATGGGTGGAAGGTGAATGGTTTAGGCCATGTTTGGAGATGCTCCCAAGCTTCCCAAAAAAGGCCCTTCCCACTAATTGCTATCCTTATGTCCAAACACCCCTCCTCTTGTGTTTATTTGTGACAAAGTCATAAAAGAGACTAAACTATTTTTATTTTCAAGGAATTTACAAGAATTATTTATATTTCTAATCTCTTCTTCCAATTTCTTGTACATTCCTCTAGTTTTCCTTCCTTCCTTTTCTTCAAATATTTTTGTAAGCTTTTCTCTTTCCAATTCATCTTTGGCTTTTCTTGTAACAACTCCTCCTTGTGATGAACTAGGTTCTTCATGATTTGGGATCATATCAAATACACATCTCTCTTAGAGGCGAGAGTGCATCTAAACATCTTGGTAGTATTCTCTACGAAGTCAACACTAATTGTTTCTACATGAATATAGCTTAGTTTGCTAGAAGTAAAAGAAGGACATTTCTTTATTATTGCCATGGTTATTTTCCTCTGGATAGGACCTACATTTCTTCGCGCCGCTGCTGCTCGTCATTGTTCCTTTGTTTTCAGAGATATTCTTCTGGTTACTATGATGATCAAGTACATAGGCAATTCTCATGTCCCATCACAACGTCTTTCCTATGAAAAGTAAAAGTTGTTTTCTTCACCAAATTCTTGCACGCTTGAGTTTTGTCAACTCTTAAAGTACACCTACCAGTATGGAAGTTCTGCTTTCACCAAAAGAAGAAAAAATCATTGTCTAATGGAGGATAAGTGCTACAAGCTCTTAGGTTTTGTGCGATAAGAAGAAGTATGCATTTAATACATGAAGAAGTGCATTTAATGCACCTACGTGAAGTCTTCATTAGGCACTACAAGAAAAAGTTTTTAAACCTCAACCTAAAGCTAAATATGTCAAAACAGATATGTAAGAGCTTGTTACTGATGCACTATATAAGGGATCAAGTTCATCTTGAAGAGTATGAAAGAAATGTGCTATTTAAAAGTTGTGATAATAGTGTATTTGTTTAAAAACTCTTCTTTAAGCTTTAAAAGAATACTGCTAGTGTTTCTTGCTACCTCTAGAAGCCAAAACAAATTATCTTTTTAGTCTCTAAGGAATAAATCTTCTAAAGTAGCTCAAAAGTTGTGACTTTAAATCACAACCCTTTTCAAACTCTTTTGTTGTTGAGCCAATAGTGACTTTATAAGAAAGAATACTTAGTTGAGCAAGAAGTAACTTTGTAAGAAAAAAGACTTGCACAGGTTAGTCAAAAGTAACTACGAGTCCAAAGAATACTTGTAGTTTACAACACTAGTTTGCTAGTAAAACTTAATCAGGTTGATTGAGAACTAAAACTAGACTAGCATAAATAGAGTTGATGAAATCTAAAAAGGGGAAATCAAGAAAGCGACGTAAAAAAAACATTAATATTCCACTACTGCAGTCGACACTTTTTATGATGGTTGAAATAGACTTTTTTTTGTTAATTTTAAAACTAACATTAGATACAACCGACATGTCCATACTTTATATGATAGTTAACCATCATAAAGAATCTATTTTTATGTCGATTCAAAGATCCATCATAGAAAAGAATTAAAATATGTCATTTACATACTTTTCACCATACTTTTTATGTAAAATTACACCAGACATAGAAAGTGTCACTTTCTATGATGCTTTTATCTACAACCTAACATAGTTTTAACTACCATAAAATTTTTTACTTTCTATGTTATTTAAGGCTACAATCCTCATAAGAATTATATTTGTCTTAAAATTATTTATTTATTTATTTATTCAATTTTCTATGTACATAACAAACACAATTTTAAGTAGAGATTTTCAAATAATATCTTAATACTCTTTACATAAATCATTCTAAATTTTATCAAAAGTTATTATATTCGACTAGGTATAAAATTGTTAACTATATAAACTTGTTAATTTTATCAATAATCATTTACAATAGATACTTGAAATGAAGGATGTCCACTGTTCCTAAACTTGTTATAACACTTCATTTTTCAATATAGATGAGTCACTGAATATCTAAATAATCAAATATTTACTTTATCAATAAAAATGAAACTAACATTTAAATATTTAAAATATTTAAATTAATTATATATTACTTCTCTTTAAGAGTCACTAATATTTGCAAATATAATTAATTGATGTACCTCATCACATAATATCTCCACTCATATCTCTATACAAATTAAATACAAACAATCTAATATAATTGATATATTACAATTGTTTTTAAATACAAGCAATCTAATATAATAGATATATTACATTCAAGACAAATAACTTACATTAAATAATATACATTTTATATATATATATATATATATATATGTGGTTTGAGGGAATTTAATTAAAGCCCTTCACTCTTTCTAAATCCTTTTTTATCAACACATAATATATGATTTCTTTTGGTAAAAATACAATAAACATATCTCTATAAATGGAACAAATGTAAATTATTTCTTTTTCTAATAACACAAAATCTTAAATACCATTTTGATTTCTCTTTTTAATTTTATATTTTTATGATTATTAGTTTACCGGAGTTAAGTTATATCTTTGTTACTGAAAGTTTGGTTAGAATTAGCTAATTATATAAAAGTAATCATGTTTCAATAATTTTCTCATTAATATGTTAAAAACAAACAACTATTCTTTTAAAATAGCTAGGTTGAATCATAATGCACTTTGAGTGAATCAAATAATCAATTAATGAGAAGCTACACTCAATAAAAGTTTGTAATTCTGGTATGGTTTGATGGTTATACCTTTTTCAGTTTAAGTAGTTTAAGCCCATCAGTTTATGTCAAATAGACCAAATCAAATCATCAGATGTTCAAAAGTTCGTTTTCGTTTATAAGAAAAAAATTACACAGTTACCTGAATCACAACTATACAACAACTTTCCTTTATTTTTATTTTTTTTCATACTTAGATTACTAATTTCTTTAGTTTTCTATTTTCTACTAAAAGTTGAATCAGTAATTCATGAAACCCTCCACACAATCCAATATCTCTCTCCCTAGTTTCCAATGTAGACAAATTAGATACTCTTAGCTAATACAGAACCTTCCAAAATTCAAATACAGCATCATATCCACCGAACTTGTTCATTCTTTATCATATATTATACATCTTACACTAATAAAATTTTAACAAAAGTTAATTAACTAGAGGAATGTTAAGGCAAGCAACACGTAAATGGGTAGTCTCAAACTACCTCATTTGAAAACGACCATTTTTTTAGGTTTCGTCACTGATGTAAAGAAAGATTTCCGAAAAAATGAACCCTTTTAGGTTTTGTCCCAAATCATATGTTGTAACCACTGCAAATTATTCCGTACAAAATGATAATGAATGAGAATTATATATTGAAAGAATTATATGTAACGACATGAAGCTCGTAGACATTGCTAATACGAGGACCGTGATTGAAGATTTGTCAGCTAATAATTCAAGTATTGGACGAGGTCTCACCCACAGATAAATACAAGTAATCGGTCCAACACATGGAAGTCAGCCCATACTCTAATATTGCGCTCAAACTAGGGAATGAAGTAGATGAAAAGCACACAGTTGCGGCGTAAGGAGAGACAACGGAAATAAGAAGAAGGGAAAATTAGGTTATGGGAAAAAATGACCCCGAAAAAGAATAATTTTTTTATTTTCAAAAACATTTGATATGTCAATTAAATTTAGAATCGAAATAGTAAGATGATTAAATTTTCATTTATCAAAACATATTTTATAACTGGTACTAGGATTGGACATGGATTCGATTTATTAAAATCCCCTCTAGATCCAATTCTATTATTAAATTTAGATTCAATAAAATATATTAATCAAAATCCAAATTCATTTTAGTTAGATTAAAATAATTTGAATTTTTTCTAATCCAGTTAAAGTATATCAAATAAAATTAAATTCACCTTTTTTATTATTTTAAATTTTGATTTATTTTTTTAAATAAGATTTAAATTTAGAAACTTGAGTGTAGTAAGACTTGACACGACATGACTATAGGTCGGCTGGGGTGAATCGAGCCCGACCAACTCACATCGACTAGTTCCAGAGTTGTTTTGGGATGACCAAACTTGTGGTGACTAGACTTAGGATGACTCGTGTATATCGAATTCATGCCGACTCTGGTCAACCAGGCCTAATTCGACTCAAGTCAACATGCTTGGACAGATTCAGATCAATGATCCAGACTCAACACGACTTTGTTCGATCGAGTTTGGGTTGATTCATGTCAATCAGACTCAAGCTGACTTGGCTTGACTAGGTCTAGGTTAATTGATAAGTGTCAATAATTAATCAATCCACATCTTAGAATTGGTCACTTTTAGGTCTTAATATCAGTTTTTAAATTAATAATTATCCCTAATTTTAGAATTATTGAACTCAAAGTTTTTTAGAATTTAATATCGGATTATTTGGATGAGGAAGGAAAGGAAGAAAAGATGCATGAAGCACGACGTAAACATGGAAAACAATTTCAACAACATTGAAGCACAACGTTAGGAATTGCTTTAATTTTTAATTTTTGATCCGCTTGTAATTACTTGTGTAAACAAAGGCTATAAATAGGATTATCAAGAAAATTAGAAGTAAGTTTAGATAGTGTAATCAGTAGTATATTATGTAACATTATCTCTTCGCTTGCTCTGTTATCTTCAACTTTTTCAAGCATTGTCATTCTCAAATTCTTCATTTATTTTTTTGTCTTTTTGTTTCCTTTATCTTAATCTTAAAAAATATCAAAATTAAACTAAAAAAAAGGTAATGATTGTGAGCATTAAAATTGTAATTATATATGCAGGTATGGAATTGTATACCTTAGTAGACATTGTATGCTAATTTTTAATTAAAATCTATCACATTTAAGTTGAAAATTTTAGTTGTTAGTCACTAAAAAAATCATTATGTTAAAGAAAAACTGTATATGCTTATAAATATGTTATAAAGGAGTAAGAAAATACGTGCTCATAATATAAATGTTACACTATTAATCTTGGAGAAAAAAATGTTATAAAAAGACTAATTTTAATATTTGTGTTTTGAATTTCTTATAATATTATACAAGTATATGCTGAAAAAGGTAGATCTTTAAAAACAATTACTTTATTATACTTCTAAAATAAGATGATTTTATATTATAATAATTGTGCAATTAATTATAGTTAGTTTGTCATTATAACATATTTAATCAAATTACAAATTTTATATCTACTATTTATATTTTTTTTCTCAAAGTTATATAATTATAAATATAAAAATTATTTTTTATTATTTTTACCTTTTTTTCTTATTATCTTTTGGATTTCTCTTCTCACCTTACTACATTAATGTATTTAAAACTTAAAAAATTATGTTTTTTTACATTCACACTAACATCTAAGTTATTAATTTAGCCATCACACCTTCAAATTTGAAATCAACTTATTTTATTTTAAAAGAAATAATAGTATATATGATTACTAGACCTTAAAAATTAAAAATATATTTTTTATTAAAAAATATATGCTAATGAATTCAAAATCATGCCAACTTTTTCCATGCCTAAAAACTTTCTTTTCATTTCCCTAATTATTACTACTCTTAAAGCATTTTCTAATGTTTTTGTTTTTAATCAATTAACTAGTCTTTAAATTAATTCATTTTTATCCCAATAAAAATAATATATTTATTTACGAAATAGAGTAATTCTAGTAAAATTATTTAAATAATTAGTACACATTTATAGTTTGAGCCATGAGTGACTTGTTCTAAAGAATACTTGGGTTTGAGTTTAGACTGACTTGTTGAAAGAATACTTGGTTGAGCCTCAAGTGACTTGTGGAAAGAATACTTGTATGGGTTAGTCAGGAGTGGCTACAAGCCAAAATAATACTTGTATTTTGTAGAGTGAGTCTGCCAGTGGAACTTAATCAAGTTGATTGAAACGAAACATAGTCTATAGATTTAAGATGAACCCGTATAAAAATCTGTGTGAAGTATCTCTTATTTTTATCTTCTTTCAATTGCATTTTAATAAACTGCCTAATCTTAAAAAGGGAGATTTTCATTTAAACAAAGTTTGGTTTCAAAATTGTTTTCGTGAAACGGACTCAGTTTGTCTGTTGAACTTGGTTATCATCTACCAAGCTCTTTTCATCAGACGACATTCAAAAAACTTGGTATAAAGTTTTTAAAACTCAATTCAACTCTCCTTTCTTGTGTTTTACCTATTTTTCACCATTGGTATCAAAGTCAATTCTCTAAAGGGTTGAGCAGCTCACAATGTTAGAGGAAAAAGTCTAACAATAACACATGTAGAACAACAAATTATAGCCGAGGGAGCCTCCTTGATGAGACCTCCAACCTTTATGGGTGAAGACTTTCCTCACTGGAACGACAAGATGGAGATGTATATGGATTCCACTCACTATCAATTGTGGAAGATCATATCAAATAGAGACATAAAGGTTGAAGGGCCAAAAAAAGAATAGGAAGAAGAAGACTTCAACAAAATTAAGCTAAACAACAAAGTAAGGTATACTCTGTCTGTGCTTTTTCTAAAAATGAATATAAAAAGGTTTGCAAGTTAAAGACTACAAAAGAGATTTAGGATTCCCTCATTATCAAATATGAAGGGAATGAAGATGTCCACCTGAGAAAGGCTATCACACTGACAAGGCAATACGAGTCATTCTCATGAAGGAAGGAGATAGCATGGACAATATATTTGGAAGGATGCATGTTCTTCTGAATGGGCTAGAAGTGCTAAGATAAAGCTTCTCAAAGGTGCAAATCAATTTGAAGCTGCTAGACAACATGCCCAATATCTGGGAGCCCAAGATCACAACTATAGCTGAAGTAAGAGATTTAAAGAAGCTCTCATGGGATGAGCAATTGGGTATCCCGAGGATGCATGAAGTTGACCTTAACGATAGGAGCTCCAAGGAAGACTCTACATCCAAGTGCAAGGGTCTCCCTGCCAAGGTAAAGAAGGTGGCTAACAGACAAAGAGAGCCTAAAGCTTTGAAGGCTCTGGAAGAGAAGTCAATTGAATCTAAGGTCGAGTCTAAAAACTCATCCGATGAAGAAATATCTTTAATGTCTCAAAAGTTTAAGCAAATGCTTAAGCAAAGAGGATAAAGAAACAAAACATTTTCCTATAGAAAGAGGGATGACCCTCACAAGCAACAACAAGTAGAAGAAGATCAAGAATTCATATGCTACAAGTGCAAAAAGTTGAGACACATCAAAGAAGATTGTTCAAAGATGAAGAAGAGGCCCAACTTCAAGAAAAAGAGACTCATGACCACATGGGAAGACTCTAAGTCTAAAATAAAATAAGAGGCAGAAGAGCATGCGAACATATGCCTTATGATAGATGTACAAGATGAAGTATATTCTAATCCTTCATCTCATTTACTTTATGCTCCTGACTCTTCATCATTTGATGAAGAAGAAAAGGATGAAGATCTGTCTTACAAGGATCTTCTCAACAACTCTAACACTCTTTATGAGCAATATTTCAGGTTAAAAATAATTAAAGATATTTTTCTTGAAAACAAATATCTCAAAAGAGAGAAAGTTGTGTCTGTTGTGAAGGTCCAGATCCTAGAACAAACAAAGACATAAGACAATGCTTGGATAAAAAATCTTGAAAAACAAGTTGAGCGTTGTAAACAAGATTTTAAAAGTTTTTTGAGATCTCTAAAGCTCTAAGCATGATGATGTTTACATCCAGACATTTATCTCATAAGTCTGGTTTTGGCTATGACCTAAAAGGTAGGAAAAACAGAAATGAAAGTGTTTTCAAATAGTTCAAAAAGGCATGTTCTCATTGTGGTAAACAATGTCATCCTAGTGTGAAGTGAAGACATAGAAAACGTGTTAACAACACTGAAAGCAAAGATTCTGCTACGCAGAAGGATATAAAAGATATCAACTCTGATAATGCCAAGCGAAGATCAAGGATGAATCGAAAACTATAAGAAGACTTGAAGATCGAAAATTGAAGACAACAACAATGAACTAAAACGAACAACGATCAAAGTAATACGAGCTATCAAAGTCTATCAGCAAGCCTCTAATAGTTATAAGTGGGTGTGAGCGAAATTCTTGTAATATTCTTGAGTGAAATACCTAGTGAGCTTAATCTGTTTTCTCCTCTGTTTGTGAGAGAAATCTTTATATTTCTTGTTAAAGTCTTAATCTCAGGGGGAGGTTAAGACGAGAGATAGCCAAAAGTGGTTTGTGTACTCGTGATAACCAGGAGTGGTTTGTGTACTCGCTTGTAATGATTTGTTTGATTAGTGAAATCTCTTAAGAAGTGTTCTTAAGAGAGAACTAGACATAGCTCGTGAGTTTTGGGTGAATTAGTATAAAGATCTTGTGTTACCCT